>OY987327.1:88044981-89308872 GCA_963920685.1 Polydrusus tereticollis
ATAGGCATATCGTTTATGAATATATTGAACAGCAATGGCGACATTGGTGAACCCTGTGGTACTCCTGCTGATATTTTTCTTGTCGTCGATGTTGCCTGTTCTGTTTTTATCTGAAATGTTTTGTAATTTAAAAATAAGGTTACGGTTTTTGTTAGGGCTGGTGGAAATCCGAGTTTAATAAGTTTCATTATGAGGCTTTTATGCCACATCCTGTAAAAGGCTTTTACCATATTTAGGAGGACCGCTCCTAGGTGTGCCTTTTGGTTGAATCTGTTTGCCAACATGGTCGTTAGATGCATTGTTGAGTGCTCTGGTCTGAAGTCAAATTGTTAATGTGAAATTGCGTGAAGTCTTTGTCGTTTAGTTTGTCGAGAACTGAGACTTCGGCGATTTTCCCCATTGCTGGCAGTAGGCTTATAGGTCGGTAGTTTTTGGCTTCTGTTATTATTGTGCCTGCTGGTTTAATATTGCATTTGCTATCTCGTCGTGTCCAGTGGCCTTTTTGTTGGGTCTGCTTTTTATTATATCTCTTATTTCTGCTGGCATCCGGACTAAGAGGTTGTTGTTTAGGCATTTGGTGATAATTAGAAAGTTATGATTATTCCATTTTCTATTGCCATGTCTATATTTAGAAAGTTGTTTTGCGCGAATAATTGTACTTCAAGTGCGCCTGCGAAGACGCTTGCTTTTTCTTCTGTCGTGTTTGCAATTTTTTTATTGTGTTGGAT
The DNA here is from genome assembly GCA_963920685.1 of Polydrusus tereticollis. Taxonomy (NCBI): domain Eukaryota; kingdom Metazoa; phylum Arthropoda; class Insecta; order Coleoptera; family Curculionidae; genus Polydrusus; species Polydrusus tereticollis. The sequence continues at coordinate 88,045,710 of OY987327.1, forward strand.
CGCTAGCAGCGGCTTATCTTTTGGGTTTGTGAATATTCTTGTTATCTTCCACACCGAGCACTATAATACGTTGCTTGGTTCACCTCTATTCTTGGGTTGCCGGTTACTCTGGCTCTTCTTAGTTTTTTGTTTTTATCAAGTTTTTCTTTTATATCAGGAAATAGTGCCCTCCATTTTTTCAAAATCTTTTTTCATTATTTTGGTCAGTTCTAGTAGTGCTGTGTTTTATCGGGGATATGTTATTCCACTGCCTCCTCCGCCTGGTCCGGCGTGTTTATTGTTGAGTTTTTTTTCGTGTTGTTCTTCAGGTCGTTTTGAAATATTTCCCAGTTTGTGAATCTTATTTTCGATTTTCGGTGGTTTTTTGGTTTTGATCGCTTACCTTGAGCATCACTAAAAGATAGTCTGAAGTCAGGGCATGTTTGACTTTTATGCTGCATTGCATGTTGAGATCGTTTGCGAGCAGCAACAAGTTAAAGTTGCCTGTAATTTCTCATATTGGAATTGTAAGTCGGCTATTATTTCGTAACACTAACTAACCTAAAGATACCTGTCATGTGATGGGCGAAACCGAGCACTTCGTTAATAAATAAAAATCTGTGAGGAAATTGGATCATTTAGTTTCTTATGTGCTACAATATTTTTTGATATAGGTAGGTGCTAGTTTTCAAACTTGAAAATATTCCAATTCCAAAAAACACACTGTTGAAAGGCTATCATGCATTTATACCCTGTATAAAGAAGCAGGTAACTTTATAGCTATCAAAATAAAGCAATTCTGCAGTCCACGAAGAAGAAAAGTGCTTGTATGTTTTGCAGTAGTAAAATAAACGTTTAAAGATGGCATCTTGGTAGCAGCGCGGCAGACTATGTCGATCGTCGTGATGTAATAAAATAAACCAACAACATCACGTGCCGACACTAGTTGAAGAGATACTGTAACTGCTCCTCACACTACTGGTGCATTGTTGCGTATTTGCGGACTTGAATAAAGATAGAATACCTAAGTAATATTTTTGGTGTGCCTTAAGACATGCAACAAAAAGTTTGGTATGTAATGTAATGGTTTGTTGTAAGCTGTGGCCAATGGCCATATTGCCATTTACAGCGGTTTAATTGCAAAAGAAGTATGTCTGAAATAGGAATTGTAAAAATGCACGGCACTCGATCACACACACTTTAGTTTATCTAATGTACACGTTAAACTAATTGATTACTTATGTACTTTTCACGTGGAAATGGTAACTTTCCCATACCTATATTCATATCCTCCTCTACTGTATCGATGCAGTGGAAACTTTAAATTCCAAAAATATCTGCTGAAACGTTTAGTTACTTCCTGATTTATCTGGGTATACGTTTCTTGAATTATACAGGGTGTAACAAATTCATTTTTCACTACAGCGACCTCGTAAGCCGTAAGAGATACGAAGATGGTTAAAGTTTTGGAAGTTCAGTTGCTATGGTTTCAGGGGAATAACATTTATCTGCTTTGAATCCTATCTTGACGGCAAAAGTCAGAGAGTTTTCAAGAGTTCAGGGTTCAATGCTGGGACCAGTTCTCTTTCTTTTGCATGTTAACGATTTGACGTCTATCGACATTGGGGGAGAGTTAACACTTTTCGCTGATGATCCTACAATACTATGTTACTCTTAACAATGCTGTTATGTTAAAAATATTATTACCTCAGATTTGGTTAAGGTCAAAGAATGTGAAGTTGCTGTCTCTAAACGTAAACATCGAAAAAACAAATGTAATTAGTTCTAAGTGTGCTATGGAGGGCTTGGTCATTGGTGACTCATCATTTGAGAATTGCCCTAGTAAGTTTCTTGGCCTTGTCATTAATAGTGGCCTTAAATTTGAGAATCACATCAGGGCTCTGAGCAGAAAATTAGCTTCGGGATGTTTTGGAGTCAAAGTGGTAGTCAGTGAACTTGGCTTATGCAATCTGATCTCTAACATGGAGTTGCAGTTTGGGTTTTTTCTAGTTAACTGCTCGGTGTTTTCTTTGTTCTGTAGAAACGTGCAGTGAGATGTATTTTTCGGGCCAAAGCCAGTTATTTGGGAAAAAAAACATTGGCGTATCTTTTTTTTTCCTCAAGAATATCTTAGTCAGTGCCCGTAGGCAAGCCACTGTTAATGCTAAAAATTTTGTTTGTATTGGAAAATCTGCACCTTTATTAACTGTCGCGACGTACCAGTATCACTGAACTATCTCAAGTACTTTCGAAAATATTATTTAATTTCTATTTTTTTTCCTAAAACTTTAACCTTCCCCAATTTTTGTAACAGAAGATTTTTGAACTATAGTTTATAAAACAAACTATCATTAATTTTTCATGTAGATTCACGCCCTTAAATATTCGCATATTATTAAGGAACACCCTGTATTGACCCTGTCGACTAGTCCCGCGAAACCTTGTTTTACAAAGCTACCATTTAGTAGGATCTATATTAGTGGTCCTCATGTTCAACACACTAAACAACAATATTGATTTTCTGTATCGCAAAATACTTAAATCTAATTGTTAAATTGAAAATATGTCAAAAGGGTTAATACTTATGTACTTGATACGCCCATAAAAAATCATTGATTACTGTGATCACGTTTTAAGTGGCGATTTGCGAAATAAAGGCATAACTTGTAATATAATTGCAATATTTGATAGACTGCATCCTTGAGTTAAAATAATTTGGCAAAAGATCCTTTGTTATGCATGACAATAATTATTTTTGCGTTATTTATCTGACCTACGATTTCAAATTTGTAGGTGTAGTTCAACTACTTAACTCTCAAGTAATAAAATGTATCGTAATATATAACTAAATGTGCATGAGGTTAAATTAGACACCCATTTAGAACATTTAATTGGATTTTTGGAAAATGTTATTATTTACCTATATCGCAAATTCACAAATGTTTTATTTTTCCAAAATGCGAGTATCATTCTCATCTTTATAAAATGATTTAGCTTAATCAACATGCAATTTGTGTTAAGCGAATTTAGATTATACAGGGTGATCCATCGTCGACGGTAAGTTAGACGTACTTGGAAAACGGGTAATAGGGTCGTTTTGAAAATTTGGTCTCATACATAAGCGCATTGTCAATCCATCTAAAATATTTTTTAAGTTTTCCAGTGTTGCCGCTTTAAGCGAAAAATAGTTGCAACTTGGTTTCTTAAAATGTAACACCTTTTATATTATTAAGTTTTTAAAATTAGCTATTACTTCTAATAGTATCTTCTTAATACTGTCCTATACCTATCTCTTACTGTTGCCGCGATAAAAAATAATTTGTGTTTAATGCAGGACATGAGATGGTAGACGTTGGTTCACCCGACATCGCCCGGTGGAATACCATCTCATTGGCTTAGCTGTCGGGAAGTCGCTCTTTGAGCTAACGTTTCGTCGCTGTGTCGATGTCTTCGGTCTCCAGGGTGTAGAATATATGAAAAATGCTATAATGATGGTATCAAGATCAAAATGTTCAACTTTTGATGCTCTATAAAGCCCAAATTCGACCATCGCTGGAGTACTGTTCGCATATTTGGGGCTCTGCTCCTAAACATACCCTGAGATTGCTAGATTCCATTCAAAGAAGAGCCATTCGCTTGATCGGTGACCATGATCTGACCAACAACCTGGAAAGCCTTGAACATGGAAGGCAGATTAGCGACTTGAGTCTATTTTACAAATATTTTCATGGCAAGTGCTTAACTGAGGTTGACCGCTTGATTCCACCCATAGCGGTGCATGGTAGAAATACACGACGAGCCACTGCAGCCCACCCGTACGTGGTTCAGCTTGGTGTCCCTCGAACGACACTGTTTAAACATTATTTTATCTGGAGAACGTCATCACGTGTTCCCCAACGAATATAATCTCCAAAGACTCAAGGCCAACGTGAATCGTTTCCTGGGCACACGCACCGCTCGCAGAGCGTCATAAAGGATTAATTCTGCAGTGCTGTGCCTCATCATTAAAAATAAAAAAAGAAGCTATCGGCAGTGTTGCCAGCTTGTAACCAAATTAACCGAGTGAGGGAATTACACTGTTTTTTTTTTCATAGGAACAAGATAAATTTACAAAAATAAACAGAAATTTATTTACTTTATTTTTAAAATCTTCCAGAATGACAATATAAACCTAGATTGTATTGGAATAGTCAGGTTATTTTATTGTTACTTTTTTTAATTATGTCAGTTTAGCCAAAAATAATTTTGAAAACTTTAAATGCGTTTCCTCAACAATTAATCAATTTACACTTGGGTCATTATTTCTCCAAAGGTTCTGTGTGCCGAATTGAATTTTTCTCAACCTCAAAAGTAGCAGTACGCAATGATTCTTTACACATATTCATACAGTCAGTTTCTGTACTGCCATCTCGACCAATATGTCTGTTATAATAATTTTTGGTAATCCCCTAAATATGTTTAATCGGATTGAACTTACAGCGGTATGGAGAAAATCGTAAAACTTTATGTCAATATTGCTCAGCTAGATCACCAACTAAATACTTTATTGGTGGCTTATGTCTGAAAAGAATTTAAGTTTAACATTTGAGAATATGTTAAAAATAAGGGCATACAAAATGTCTTGTATCAACATATTAACGATTTGTAAAATCACAAATGGCTTTGTTAAATTTTTAAATAATTGGTTAGTTCGAACCATTGTAAAAAATGTTGCTAATTCATTTCTCCATGGTAGTCACCCGGCTTAGTTTTAGAAGAAAGAATTGCATCTGCGCCCTGAACAAAACCATCTTTACTACCAGCATGAAGTATCATGTACCTAGAAAAATATGTAAATTTCCCATGGTCTATATATTTGTTAATTGCATAACACCTTTTACCATCAATTTTAGTAGATCTAGCACCTTTATTTTTGTCTTGTCAAGATCGACCAATGGTGCCATTCTGAAAAATCCATGTTTCATCAAAGAAAACGAATTAGTACAAAGATGTTTCTTTTTTTTTTCATATATTCTTTCAAAAATACCAGTCGTTTGAAAGCTACATGGGAAAGTTCCATAAGCCCTAGCCTCGATTCATCCTTTTTCCATCCGAAGCCTATTTCATTTAAGAGGCTTCTTAAAGAGTTAAGACAAGCATCAAACAGTTGTCTGTCTTTTAATTTCTCACTTAAATTTAAAAAAGTTACAAGTTAATCAATGTAAAATATTATAGTTTTCGAATAATACAACTTACGTGTTTCATATGTTCCATAAATAGTGTCACGGATATAACTTATATTCAATCTCGACTGATTTACTCTTTGAATTTACTTCTTTAACTGCTGTCAAGGTTAACAATGGGCCATTGTTGCTAAGTTCTTTCTGAAAATAGCTTATTAGAGAAGCCATTACCTCTTTGCACCAGCTATTTAAATGTTTCGGCATGTTTCAGAAATAGTAAACAACCTAATCGACTGAGCACAATAACGCGAAACCACAACAGAGGTTAGTTTTTCACGAATCGTAAACGAAACTTCAAAATAGGCCAACGAACGACCTGGCGCCACTGCACCGTTGACATTTCTGTTATCAACTGTCGCCCAATAAAATTCAAATTATATTAATTTTTACGAGCTTAAATAAACAAACTATTTGCTATAAGTGGGTTCGTATCAAAGAAGAATACTTTAAGTTTGTAGTAGGTACATTCAATATCGCATGAAATTTTAATATTTTTTTGTCCAAATTTAATTTGCTCATGTTTTCTTACGGATTTACAATTATCAGTTGATTGATGACGTGCATCGCAAATTATTTTGCAAGAACTATAGATACATAGCTTTTTCGTTATTAAAAATATTTTAAGACACAATTTAGATCTAGTGCACAAAGTGCACTCAATTAGAATCACGCGCTCCTTTCCACCAAGGTTTTCTCTAAAAAAAGCTTTATGTAACTTTTTTTCAATATAAGCGAAATAATATGGCAATATGGTTTATGCACGATTAGCTATGATTAGATTAACATTAATTTGTAAGTGTGGTTTTGCTGTAATTCAAATCTAAATTAACTTAACAGAGATATATGTGTGTAGCATAAAATCATTTAATTAATCTTACAAGTTTTTTGCGATTGTGTTGACGTGATAATGTTGCATTTATTGCAAACGCTATTAACATAACAGAATTATTGCAATAAGTCGCTATACTGAAGTTATTATGACTTAAAAATAATATTTTACGGAATTGCCAATAAAATGTGTGTACATATAAGGCAAACATTATGATAATAAGATTTTATTATTAATATAAACATGTAACCTTTATAAATTAAGCAACGTAAGTTATTACCCTGAACTGATAAGTACTAATATTAAATTTCGACCCACTCTTCAATCGGAAACTAAGCTGATTTTGTTAAAAATCGATTTCGAATGGGACTTGCACTTGCACTTCCTTCCCATGGTTAAGTTTTTTGTTCGGGCACCTTCAGAAAAGCAAACAGGTTGCCAGTGGTGGCACCTAATATTTTAGATTGTTCGTTTTTATCTTATTGTTTATTTTAAAATTATTTATGGTCATGTCAACATCTCATTGTCCACACCGATAAAATTTTAGATTTTAAAAAATATACATTGTCTCAAATGCATATTTATTATCTCCCATTCAGCCAAACAAATAAGTATGTCGTAGAATTACTGCCATATTTTTTTGTCAATTTATTTAAATATTAGCAATTTTTAATGAAATATTTTAAATACATTAAATATAATATATATTCAAATTTAGATTAACAAAGTGTCTATTTCATGGAAATATGTAGATATATCTCTTAGTCAAACAAATTTTCATTGTTTTTTTTCTATAATATGCATATATTTAGCAACAATCAATCGCTGTATTTATTTAAGTAATTTAAGTGATTGTTTGTAGTTAGGTAGGTATTTAAAACTGGATATTATCATCGAGGATATTATACAGGACACAAAGTATGTTGCCTAATATATCCAAATATCAGTTTACGGTTGAAGATTCTATTTAAATACATTTGTTCCAACATGGTCAAATTGTCATCATTAAAGGATCATATCTAGTCTGTTGATTAAAGTTTGAATTACGCGACCTTTCGCGGACAGTCCTATTGCGGTTTTTGGTAGTTGGAACCATATATATAGCCAATATATTGCTAATACCGTGTTACATATATGTCCCCAGTTTTTCGTTTCGTAAGTATTAAGGGTTGTTCTCAGCATCTTAACAAACAGGTGCCCCTATTCGCTTGGTTCCCTTCTATAATTTTCTGTTCTACATACGACGAAAGTTGCACAAAAAATAAATAATTTTTTTTCTAATCAGATTAAAAGCAAATCTGAACGGAGATTTTGAATGTTTATAGTAGACTTGAGAATGTGCATTTATCTTGCCTTGGCACTTTGTAGGAAACAAAATGAATATTTTAGAAAACATAATTGTTGAAAGTCTCAATGCAGCGCATTATAGAAACTCTAAAACAATGAAACAAACAGTTATGCTATAAATATGCTTATTTATATTATAAAACTGTAGTTAAGGTGTACTATTTAAATAATAATTTTTAAAAAATTAGTATCTCTGGTTTAAACTCTTTGTTGAGTTTCGAATTGGCTAAGTTATTGTGAAGCGTGTGAACGTTATACCTATCACAACAATAAACAGCATTCCAATTCCAAAAAAAACACTTACCTAAATGAATACATGATTGTGTTGGATGCTATGTTGAAAGGGTAACAGAAAAATCCAATAAAGAACTGAAATAAATCCTCACAAATCTCACAATGCATACGCCAAATACTGTGTAAATGAAAAATAAAGAGACAACCGGCTCTGGACCAGATAAACGTCAATTTTAGGAGAATATCAAAAAATCGTATCAATCCGACGTACTTCGCATGAGTAAAGCTTCCGCAAAAGGAATTTTGAACTTTGACATTTTTATATTGCTCGATCATTAGCTTTGTTTTCCTGCTGGTCGGAGTTCAGTGGTTGGAACTAGCCCATAATTGTTTAGTGTGAATCACCGAGTTATTTAAATAGTTTACTATTTACATAAATATATAATGATTAAACTTATGTCAAACGATAGTCTGTTCGCAAATTGCGAATTATTTCGATTAAATCAATAATTATATTAGTACTGTATTGCTAAGATACAATAAGGCTTGCGTTATTGAACACACATCCATGAACAAGTCCAATCATTTTATAAATAAAACTGAATATTTGAAACTGTATTAATCAAATAAAATTAAGTTAATTGAAATCATTTGCATTTATTGTCAATAAATCTTTGGCAGTAAACCTGTTAAATTGTTTAAAGAAACATTAAATTCAAGAATTGTATTAGTATATCAAACCTATACAATTTTACATTAAATACATTAAACAAGGAACATACTTAAATTCTTAAAAATTTTGTGTGCGTTTTCCAAAATTCTTTTGGAGAATTAAAATGTAGTCAAAGAGAATAGTTACACAATCATTTTCTTTTGTTGTGCGCTAATATCAAACACAGTGTGTTTAAAATGTTTAAACAGGGGCAAAGCCTATTTTCGTTTTAATGGACGTACTTATACATTAAAATTACTTTTGCAAAATTTAAAATCAAAAACTGGCCGTTTTGAACGCCGTCCCTGGTTCAAATAGGCAACTTATCAAGTTACAGTATTCCAAATGTGTTTAACGCGATCTTTACCTGTTCACAACAAAGGACGGTGGCCAGAACTTCAGGCCACTATGGGAATCGGTACAGATACATGGTTACACACCCTTTTTACCACGACATATATATACTGTTTATCAAGATGTGACAGATTTTAAAGTCTTTTAAATATTCTGAGACTCCCATGGTCCAAGTACATTATCCTCAATCGGCTTCAAATTATATTATTTCATTTCAAATTATTTCTGTCACTGGCAGTGAGAACTGATTGTAGGAGTTAAAAATTTGACAAAGGAATATATGATGACTAAATTTAAGTGGCCGACACTTTTGTATACCTAGTTACATAAATAGATCTTAGAAATATAATGCGGGAAGGTATATGCTTTGTGTACAAGTCATATGGCATATTTTGAGGACTAAAAGAATGTATTAGCCGACTCCTTCGATCTTCATATTGGCAAAGGACAAGTTATTACATTTTTATTACTTTCTTCACAGACCTTTAACATTCAATTAAACTTTTGGACAAATTTAGCGCAATATTTGCCACATGTCTGCCTGTTTCTATTTTTTTTTTCTGAATCTAAGAACGGATTTGATAGATTTTTTTACATTGAAGATTGCTCCCGCGGCTTTTAAATTGTAATTGAACCGACTAAATATCTAGTTTACCTTCCATAGATTCGCAAGTCTATCGGTTTTTGGCTTATGAAACAAAGCTTTCATTAGAGTTTTTTGTTTTTGTGAGAGTTTGTTTACTTTTGTCCTTTGTTTTTAAGTTTTAATATTTTGTTATGGAACATACCAAATAATTACAAGCCGAGTTTCCGTTCCAAATTGACTTCTGCAATATAAGAGGACTGAACTCGAACATCAATGCAGTCCATCAACATCTACAATCTACCAAACCTCATGTACTTGCACTAACCGAAACCAAAGTCAGATCATCGATTAGTACGGTCAGCTATTTATATCCTGGGTACGACTTTCATCACCGATTTAGGCGGAATTTTGCCCTTTGTCTCTTTGTCCGGAGTGATATTTCTTGTCAACGAGAGGAGACACTCGAGCCTAACGACTTTGATGTAATGTGGTTTAAAATATCAACGCAGAGAATTACTAAATTCATCTGCTGCCTTTACCGGCCGCCAAGTGATACCAATTATAGAGACTTGTTCTCCTCTCTTGCTAATACTGTCGACTTTTTGCAAACCCACCATCCCAATTCCGAAGTTGTCATCCTTGGCGACTTCAACGTTCATAATGTCAACTGGCTCAAATACTCAAACATGACTGACGAACAAGGTCGTGACGCCGAATACTTTGCCATCAGCTCTGGCCTCACCCAGCTGGTGGGTGAACCAACTCGGATTACAGACCGAGATGGTGATTTTGCTGGTTTGTTGGATCTTTTCTTAACTTCAAACTTGAGACTTGTACACTGTCACCGTGAAGCCGCCGTTCAATTTTGTTCATGGCTGTCGAGCTTTCTTAAAGGCCGTTCTTTGCGAGTGGCGATGGACGGATTTCTTTCAGACACATTTAACATCAACGCCGGAGTCCCTCAAGGTTCTATATTGTCGCCCACCCTTTTCTTACTATACATTAACGATCTTTTGGAAAAAACTAAAAATCCTATATATAACTTCGCTAATGACAGCACACTTGTTTCATCTTTTACTTTGGATGCTCGGACATCGGCTGCTAATGCACATCTCTATAGGCAGCAAGAGGTCTCACATCTCAACAAAGACCTGGAAGAAATTCTGTCTTGGGGGTGACAGTAACCAAGTAGAATTTAACGCTTAAAAGACCCAGGCGGCAGTTTTTTCTAAAAAAGTTAATGTTGAAGAACCGGATATAGTTATGGCGGGACACTCGATTCCCTTGGCATCATCAATTCATTTATTGGGCGTTAATTTGGATAGTCATATGTCTTGGCATAGCCACGTTGCGGCCATTGCTAAGGCAGCCTCGCAGAAGCTTGGAGTACTTTTCCGAACAAAGAACCTCTATACACCCCAACAACTTTTGATGCTCTATAAAGCCCAAATTCGACCATCACTGGAGTACTGTTCGCATATTTGGGGCTCTGCTCCTAAACATACCCTGAAATTGCTAGATTCCATTCAAAGAAGAGCCATTCGCTTGATCGGTGACCATAGTCTGACAAACAACCTGGAAAGCCTTGAACATCGAAGGCAGATTGGCGACTTGAGTCTATTTTACAAATATTTTCATGGCAAGTGTTCAACTGAGGTTGCCCGCTTGATACCACCTAGAGCGGTGCATGGTAGAAATACACGACGAGCCACTGCAGCCCACCAGTACGTGGTTCAGCTTAGTGTCCCTCGAACGACACTGTTTCAAAATTCTTTCATCTGGAGAACGTCATCACTCTGGAACGACCTCCCTGAGATCGTGTTCCCCAACGAGTATAATCTCCACCAAAGATTCAAGACCAATGTGAATCGTTTCCTGCGCACACGCACCGCTCCTAGAGCGCCATAAAGGATTTATCCTGTAGTGCTGTGCCTTATCATAAAAAAAAAAAAAAAAACTGTAAATGCAAGTTAAAAATGTATATTTTTGTATTAGTTTCCATTATGAAACTTTGGTAACTTGTTTCCAACGACCCTTAGGCAGCGTTAGGTAATCTACCTAGGTGGAAAACAGTAGAAAACTGGTTCTTGACCGGCAAATTACGTAAAAACTCGTCAAGAAACATAGCCTCAATTATAAAACAGTAAAAAAATTATAGGTACATAACCTTACATTTTCTGACAGTACCTACAACCTACATGACAATATTCTTTTTTAGACATTTAGTTGAAACTTAATTATAGACTACATAATTAGTTTAGGTTAAACTGTCGAAAACGTAAAACGTCGAAAACAAAAATTTAGCTAGACTCTGCTCTTAGGTGAAGTCTTGGCTATATTTAGGCGTGGCCCGCATAAAATTTCATTCTAGTTACTCACCGCACGCCCCTGACTACCAGTCGATTGATAGAATAGCCACCTCTCAGTCCCGATTTAAATCTCGTAGAGCATCTATGAAATGACCTAAGGCAAATACAACACGACAGTAAGAGAGAGAATGCATAGGGCTCTCAATATCGTGGCAAGATGGGTAGAGCAGGAAGGACTTAACATCAGTCCTCAAAAGACCGCCATAATTCCCTTTACAAAACGCAGGAAAAAGGAGGAATTGAGACCCTTAACCCTACAGGGGGTAAACATTCCGCTCTAGGAAGGGTCAAATACCTGGGAGTAACATTGGACTCCAGACTGACCTGGAACAATAACGTGGAAAAAACCATCCGGAAGTCGGAAGTAATCTTAGCAGTTAATAGACAAATGTATGGAAAGCATGGGGACTCTCACCAAAGCTGGTGCATTGGCTGTACACCAGGGTAGTGAGACCCGCCATTACATATGCAGCATTGGTTTGGTGGCCAAAGACACAGCAGAAAACTGCAATATCAAAGCTGGGAAGCCTACAAAGACTGGCCTGCTTGAGCATCACAGGGGCCATGAAATCGACCCCTATATCCAGAATGGAGAACCTTCTATACCTTCCTCCACTTTACTTGGTGATTTAAGAAGAAGCAAGAATGGGACTAACTATACAGACTACAGATTTCTACGTCACTTTCTGGAAGGTATAGAACTGAACACGCACTCGTATGCGATACCAATGGAGAATATGAGTTAGAAATGGGATCAGACCACACGAACCACCACATACCTTTTTCAAGACCGTAATCGACGAACGGGATGCGTGTAACAATAAAACGCCAATTACTCCTGGGGCATTAATCTGGTACACAGACGGCTCAAAAATCAAGGACGGTACCAGAGTAAGGATGCACGGAGTAAGACCGAAGAAACATGTTTATTTCTCCCTGGGTAAGTCTTCCACGCAAGCGGAAATCTACGCCAAGCGACAGTGTGCGTATGAAGACAATAGGAGGACTTATTTTAATAAGCGGATCCACATGTACTCCGACAGCCAAGCAGCCCTTGAAGCACTAAAATGCAATAAGGTGACATCAACACTGGTATGGGAATGCCAAGAGGAACTAGTGATCCTGGCGAAAACCAACAAAGTAATATTACAATGGGTACCAGGCCATGAAGGTATTACAGGAAAAGACAAGGCTGATGAAGTTGCAAGAAAGGGGTCGGAAAAAACATTCATTCTAGAACCGGCACTCGGAGTCCCAAGTTGCACAGTACGAGATGTCATAAAATGATGGACAAGGAATCAACACAAAATCTACTGAAACATCAGACCGGGATTAAACCGTAGCAAATCTTTCATTGGGGACCCAGACCCGAAACTAACAAAACAGCTACTTTTGATGGGCAGAAATAAGCTGAGAATTACCACAGGAATTCTGACAGGACACATGGCCGATAAAAAGTGAAACGGTACAGCATATTATCTGCCACTGCGAGTCATTGGATCGGAAAAGGCAACAAATACTCGGGAAACTAAGACTAACACCAGAGAATATTTCGACACTCTCCCCAGTTGGCCTACACAAACTGGTGCAAGGAACTGAAATAAAAATCTATAAAATGCTCCTAAAAGAAAGACTCGAAGTCATCGTTTAACCACAATGAACTGGTGGGAGAATATTCCCTGTAGGATTTAACTGAAAAATTAATTTCTCCACGACCATTACTGAATGCAATAATTCCAAAATCATTTTTGATAATAGAATGTAAAAATTCTCGCTCTTGAGTTGGAATATTTATTCTGAAACACTTGCTTCTTATGCGTTTCGCGTGTATTTTCATTCCATAACAAGATATGGAATGAATATTCTGTAATTGATCTAAACGACATAGGTTGCCATGAATTTCGAAACTGTCAGTGTCAGATAAAAATGGCCGCCTTGTAATAATTATTTTCAGACAAATTTTAGTGCAAGTCAAAAAATTAGTGAAAAATCGGATGAATCAGATATGGAACTGGATAATACTCCACCTGAAATTACGAATATTGCGAATAAATAACTTAATTGCTTTGTACAGATTTTATTTGTTTTTATTCGTACTTTTTGGTCGTGGAGAAAATATAGTCTGCTACTCGGTTAGAATGAAAATTCGATCCAACCTCGTTACAGAATCTACTATTCTAGCATGTCGAGGGACATGAATACGGTAATTCGATGTAGAGAGGAGCACAGAAACATCATACTTAATCCATCGATCCTATTGTTTTCAGCGTTTTTTTTTGTTTTCATGTTTCACTGCTTTCCAATGCAAAACTTTTTGTTTCATAAACTCACATGTTATTTTGATATCAACTTTAATTAAAATATTGTAAAGGAAGCAAGCTTAATTAAATAAAGCGACTTGTTAATTTTGTTTTCATTTATCGAAGCAAGCAAAAAAAGTATGTATAAAATGTATTCGATAATTAAGATTATATTAGCTATAAACGGTGCCGGTGTATCTTCTAATTCTAGAAATAATAAAGTAAACCAAAAATGAGAATGTTAATCACAGATGAAACTACAGAGCTTTTATGAAACAGAACCAAACCTCTGACATTGTCAATATGTGGCAAATTTGTGATGTTATGGCGTTAATCTTGTCTAAGGAGTTGATAAACGGTGTGCACATTATCTTTAGTATAATACACCCTGTATATAAAATAAAACAATTTTATCTGAAATCATAAAATTAAAATCTTACCTCAATTTAAAAAGCTTTTGGTCATTTGTTTTTCTAACATCATAATCTTCACGGGCCACATATTTAAATAATGATGAGACGTTCTCTGATCTACATAATATGTAAAACAGGTACTTTACCGCTTAAAACCCGCTATACAGTTATAAAACCATAAGTAACTTACCATTATAAATGTATGCCCCCGAGAACAACAACCTGTGAGGTTATAGCCTCCTTAATATCCGTTGGTCTTATTTTGAAAAAACACCATAGGCACATTTCTTCTTGTTTTTGTTGTAGGTGATGATATAAGCAATTTATCTTTAATAGTTTATAATAGATCAGTACTTTATTTTATTAAGTAAATATTGTGTATAATATATATATTTTTTCTGTTTTCCACATTTGAAATATTCTTATTTGTTCTTAATGTTCTTTAATGCGGAACTTAGGTAGAGTAAAGGCGACAAATATGGAATACCTTTTTTAAAATGGCAAACTAATCAAATTATTTTTATTTTTTTTAATAAAAAAAATGCAAATGATGAGAAAACATGTATATTTTTACAATTTAAACTTGGCTTTGTAAAAATCAGAACGTGTTAAATAATATAACAAATAAACTAAAATAATATTATTTGCTCTGTTTTACAATAGGGTCACAAATATTTAATATGGAGAAAAGTAATAAAACATAAATTTCTATGAGAGATATATAATAAAA
This sequence comes from Polydrusus tereticollis, assembly GCA_963920685.1. Lineage (NCBI taxonomy): Eukaryota > Metazoa > Arthropoda > Insecta > Coleoptera > Curculionidae > Polydrusus > Polydrusus tereticollis. The sequence goes on from OY987327.1 coordinate 88,060,785, forward strand.
AACGTAAAAACCAATAACCTATTGGCAGAAATCGCAAAAATAGATGCCAAATTCATATGAAGTACTAATTGAAATAACATAAATTGTTGTATAGCAGTGAAAATATGTAGAAAAAATTGCATTACACCGACAAAACATGGGTCAATGAAGTGCACACAGTTCAGAGGATATGGCCAGATCTATATATTAGAGCCTATGTTTAAATTTTCTGAAGCAATTAATGCTCATTAAATATGCAAAACGCATACCGGGGTATCAAGAAAAATTTTAAGACCATCCCTTAAAATCTATTCTGTTTACATTAAAGGGTCCAAATAATGAGCAATCTGTAGGTAGGTCTACCCTGAATTTATCGCAAGCTATTGTTATATTTAAGGATTTACCATTGAAATTGGAAAAATCCCTTAGCCAGGAGCGTGTATTGGGGAACTTTTTAAAATAAAAATCTTAAACATGCCTATTCTTCTAAAAGTGTATTATATTATATTCGTAGGTATTTATAACATATCAAAACATTTAAAATATCGTATTAACTAATAAATAACAATGGGTAGTACTATTTTACATAATATAATTACAAAAACAAGATATAATATACAGTGTGTCCGCTTAAGTTCTGTACATATGGGAAACTTTTTGAATATTAATTTTACGAAAAAAAGTTACTCTTTATAAAAAGTTTTGCTTACTGAAAAAGTAATATTAGACTATTCAAACTTTAGATAGTATGTACAGGATGATCAAAAGGTAAAATTGACCTACGAGAAAAGTACCTATTCTTAATTTTAATTTTGGATCAAAATGAAATAAGAAAATGTTGATTGGCATTAAAAATTATATCTGTTTCTACTCTTAGTAGACTATTATTGAAAATAAACTTAAAAATTTAAATCTTAATTCTTAATGGCATGTCCATTATCTTGCCACCATTTCCCACCTGAATTTGAATTTTAACTGTCAGTTATGTTATTTGTCTGAAACATCAGTTTGAATATTTAATTAGATGAACATGCCGTTGAAATTGAGTATGCAAGATAAAATTGAAATAATTTTAATTGTTGGTGAAAATTACAAAACGTATCGCGAAACTGCCGAAATTTTTAACTACAGACATCCTGATAAAATAATTATTTCTTTTACAACAGTAGGGAACATAGTGGCTAAATTCAAGACCTTTGGAAGTGTGGAAAATAACTACAATAAGAAACGTAGACCAAAGGTTGCAAATAATGAAACTGTGAACCAAGTAATGTTGTCTGTAGTAGAAGATCCTAAAAAATCATTGCGAAAACGGTCAACAACATTACCAAAGGATGTAGGGAAGACTACGATTTCAAAAATATTAAATGAAAACAAATTTCGGCCTTACAAACCAAAATTTATACATACCTTGAAGCCAGGTGATTTTGAGCGACGCTTAGAATTTTGTTTTTTAATACAAGGAGAGTTAGAAGATAACCCTTTCATGACAAGAAATATAATTTTTACCGACGAAGCAACCTTTACCTCGAACGGGACTGTAAGTTCACAAAATTGTCGTTTGGTAGAGTGACGTTAATCCAAATTTCACTCTACAGACACGTGACCAGTACTCATTTAAAGCAAATTTGTGGTGAGGAATTTACAAAAATAGAATAATAGGACCCTTTTTTTTCGACAAAATTTAAATGGTGAACGTTACTTGCATTTTTTAAATAATTATTTGTTTAATTTTATTCATGGACTTCACATACCCGATAGACTACGGATATGGTACCAACAAGATGATGCACCATGCCACAGTACGAGGAATGTAAGACAATATTTAAATACCCTTTTTAATGGAAGAGTTATCGATAGATATTCTGACCCTTTTTGGCCCGCTAGGTCTCCGGACTTGAGCCCCCTCGATTATTTCTTGTGGGGCTACTTAAAACAGAATGTATACCTACAAAGGCCATTTCAAAATGTTGACCATTTAGAGAGGGTAATTGGAGAGACAATTACAAATAATATAACTCCTGACATGATTAGAAATGTTTTACGAGAATTTTCTGCAATTACGGCTACATGAATTGAAATGGAGGGAGAATCTGTCGAGGCAAATGTACAGTAAGGGAAAGTTAATGAATATTTTTATTTAAATTCATATTTTAATGTTTATTATTATAATTGTATTTTTCCAAAATAAATTCATCAATTATTTAAATGCGTCATAAAATTACTACAAAACAGGGATAAAGAATCAAAGGTTACGTTTTGAATAAAAATAATCGATAAATAATGTTTATTAGCTTGAATTGCATAATAAATATTATAGAGTATTTAAATTAATTATAAATCATTTCAAAAAAATGATATTTTTTAAAATGTCAAATTTATTTTCATTAATAGTCTACTAAGAGTAGAAACAGATATAATTTTTAGTGCCAATCAACATTTTCTTATTCCATTTTGCTCTAAAATTAAAATTAAGGGTACTTTTCTCGTAGGTCAATTTTGATTTTTTTACTTTTTGATCATCCTGTACATACTATCTCAAGTTTGAATAGTCTAATATTATTTTTTCAGTAAGCAGAACTAAGAGTAACTATTTTTCGTAAAATTAATATATATTAAAAAAGTTTCCCATATGTACAGAACTTAAGCGGACACTGTATATATCTTACAAACAAAGCATTTTCGAAAATTGAGTAATACTTTGTCGTTATGGCTTAATCATAGTCCGATTCGGAAGATGAACTTTTATTAACAACGTTTATGATAAGCGGTTCAACCATTTCTTCGATTATTATATCTACCTGCCACATTTTGGCTTCTTCTTCTATCACATGATCGATAAACTTTTTCCTATTTTGTGGTAAGGAGGGAGTCTAAGAACAGATATTCCTCGTAACATTGCCATTTCATCGGCTAGTACCAATAGTTCTTTTTTTAAGGAATCTAATGAAAAATCTATTTGTCTTAAACTAAGCCATTCTGTTATTTCACTTTTACGCCACGCACTTGTCGGTAATTTCTCCGTCAGCCTAGAGTGATAACTTGCATTACGAAATACAATTATTGCATCTTTGGTATAAGATCCAACATTTGCTCGAACCATTCTTCAAAGACATCGGCATTCATATCTTCATGATAGTCCCCTGTATTTTTAGATTGGAACATCAGTAGACCACCTTTAAGGAAGCCTTCAGAACTTCCAATATGGGTTATGATAAGTCGATGTCCGAACGCTAAGCATATCTGTTGTAAATTACACTGCATTGTCAACACTCAAATCTGCATTCTTACTTTTAATAGAATTATAACAGTTAAGAATTATGTTTTTTTCGTTTACTATACATGGACCGTTCAGGCAATGAACTATGTAAATAGGTGTATTATTCCAATAGAGGCATCCATAAAGGCATAATAACCACATAATTAGCAAACAGGTAACTAGGATTAGGTACAAAAAAAAAGGAATGAAACGATTAGAGCAGAAACAGAATAAGTACCTAGACTCCAGTTTTGATAAAATTCCTTTCTAAAATTCCAGGTAAATGGTACGACTGTGCATAATTTGTACTAACCTTTATTTTAGGCAAAAATGTGTTTTTTCGGGCGGCGGAACTTTCGGCCCCATATTGGGTAAGGTACCTGCTAGAAATTTTAGGTCAAGTAATCTTGCAAGAAATTTCGGCCCCAAACATTGCAGGTAATGCGAATTGAACCAAAATGGTGGATTAGATGCCGTGTTAGCGCTGTTTAACCAATATAAGTCTATAAAAGGGGCAAACAATTAATAATAATATTCCCCGGTGAACTTGAAAAAGGCGAATTGGAACCAAAAAGGTGGATTAGATGCCGTGTTAGCGCTGTTTAACCAATATAAGTCTATAAAACCGCATTAGCCGAGTTGCAGGTCAAAAATTGAGTTAGTTCAGGTTAGTTGCATTTTCATTTTATAAATGATTCAAAACACAAAAGATCATAAAAAAATTAAAATGTTATAACGTTAGACCATTGGGGCCGAAAGTTCCTGTCAAAATCGGGCTGCTACCTGGCCGGGGCCGAAATTTCCTACGCCCGTTTTTTTCTGTTGGTTTGCCTTATTATTTGAATACTATAAACAATTTGATAAGGTTTGTGATTATTATGGTATAGGTACTGATTAAACCATATTCAATAGCAATAGGGGCTTTGATCTGCTTATTTCTTATTTTTATGTGACGTCTGTATAAACACGTACTTGGATAAAATAAGAACTGAATTAAATGAACTTTCTTATCTATTTAAAACTTAAAAAAGGTATTTAAACCAAATAAAATTATACTTGGTCTAAATAAATATAAGAGACAAATTAAACAATTATGTACTTGAATAAAAAAACAACCACTTTGATGGAAATTACCGGTTTATGTAAATCCAATCACTTAAATTGTTTAATTAAATAAAGCTGTTGTTACGGCAAATACATGTAAAACAAATATATACTTGACAAAATATGTATATATATATATCAGTCAAATAAACATTTTGTTAACTTAACTTTTAACCTATTTAATAATTTAAGTCATTGAAGCGGTTTATTTAAGTTAGGTTAGTATTTAGGAAATAAATATTTGCTTGAACTTTGTATTCAGTGATTAATTCCAAATAAAAAGTAATTTGTATCAAATCAGATAAAACTAATTGAGGCAAATAATTCCCTGGTATTTTTCAAATACATATTTGTTTGGCTAATAGAAAACAAATATTTATTTGAGTCAATGGAAAATTTTTTAAATTTAAATAATTAATTTTATCAGTGTGGTACATTGAGATTTTTTTCTGATCGAATTTAATTTATTTTTAGAACGAATAAATGTTTAATTTTTTTTAAATTCATTCTTTCTGGTATACGTATTTGCATTGACAATCATAGGAGTTTTGGGTATTGATATGTTATTTGTTTATGAACTGACATTGTTGTCAATCGCTTGATTTTATATTAAGAAAGTGTTTTTTATAACAATTCGGCGATCGTTTTTCCGTATGTCAATGGAGGATATATTGAAAAAGGCTGAAAAAGCAAGACAATTATTAATTCCTTCTAAAAATGAGGCTCTGTATCAAAAAGAATATCAAAATATATCTGAAGTGGCTGGCACGAAAAAATGTTAGGCTAGAGGATGCACACGAAACTGTATTCCTTGCATATTTTCAAGAAATGGTAGGATATTTTATGAACTAAATGGTCAATGCTAAAATCGATCGTGACTATACAGGAGAAACAAGATACCACCAAGTTCAACGAATAGACCTTCTTGAAGTGAAAGAACAAGGGTTATAAACCGAAAAAGTCAAGAAAAATCCTTAACTTCCTCTACTTTTCAATAATATCCCAAGGGAGTTATGACCCTCTTTAATGATCGCGTAGCCAAGACGATATAAACTAATAATATCCCGGTAAGAAATAATAATACATTATATACCTAGGTTGAGAAGTGAGCGATTATATAGTAAGCGCATTTATATATATATAATGTGCGAGGTATATAATAGCTTTCTTCACTCAGGTATATATACATAATATATAGATGTTTTTATTACTAATACTAAAATATTAGGTACATATTTAATTCTTCGTTGAGATCTTTATATTATAGAAATAAATTGCCCGGTTACGGGAACCTATACCACCCGGCATTATGCCGATAAGAGGGGCAAATCTGGCAACCTTGTAGGAGATTGCTACCGATAGCAAAAGACGATTCTGTATTCTGTCAAATTTATGCTCGGGACAGTGTGTGTCCGTGTCACTAGTGTTAACATTTTTGTATATTATGACAGTTTCCTTTCGATATAGTATCAGGCTAGGATAACATAAAAGGTGAAGATCGTTCCTTGTTCGTTTAGTTTTTCAGCCAGACGCTGATAGCGCTATTCTAGGCATTTTGTTTTATAAGGTTGTTCATATCCTAACGTTGGTAGCTACAAACCATGTACCTATTTAGAATGAGCGTGGTGAACGTTCTGTATCTTTCTCTCTCTGCATTCAACCGAATCAGCTAAGGTATGATAAAGATAAAAATATGACTAATGCGCTGATCCATAATAAAAATATCTTCCGGAGTTGGACCCAACTGACATTGACATTTTAAAATTAAATTTTTAAACGAGGCGGCGCGACGTATAAGTTTATTAAGTTTATTCTGCTAAAATGGTGATTTATTGTTGCGTTCCCGGATGTAAAGTACAAAGTTGGAAACGTGTGAAAATGCACAGGTTTCCAAAAAGCGACCAGGTAAGTTTTTGTTGTTTTAGCGAAGTAATAACAAGGGTGTTGGGGGTGTTGGGGTGTTGTGGGTGTGTGGAAATTTGGCTGAAACCGAGACTTAGTATGTCTTTATTTATTGTAAAAGGGGTGTATCGTAAAGAGCCAAGAAGGCACCTTGCGCCTATTCTGTATACATAATATTGTTGTTATCTAAAAAAAATGTATGCAGGACACCTTTTGATCCTGAATAATCATAAACATTACTTATATACTGATTTTCTTAAAGTTATGACAGTCTACAATCTTAGTATAATGTCCGTGTATTTTTAGACGCATAAACTTTGGGTAAATGCTTTTCAAAATCCATTATTCTGTGGCAAAGACAACATTGGCATTCAAAGAACTTATAGTTTGTCATACACATTTTGGATATGACTAGAAAGATGAGCATAGCAGAAAAGGTTCGTGTTTAAAGCTGAACGCTGTTCCTATGTTAAATCTTCACAGCACAATCCTAAGTAAAACCTGCCTTGTTATTATATTAATTTATGTAAATATCTATGATTAATAAAGCTTGTCGTCATATCAGAAACGTTGTTACAACTTCTTTTTATTCTCCCAAAATATATTGACTTTAATGCAAAAGGTTCGCGCTTCTAACTTTTCCTTCAGAGTTAGAAGCGCGAAAATTTGAATTCAAAGTTCTAAAATTTAAATTTTCATGCGTAGCGCCGCCCCCCCCCCCCCCCCTTTCGCTCCTCATCCCATTCCTACATTTAGTTCTTCATCCAGATACGAATGGCGCTATTAGGGAACCAATTTAGTATGTTAAGTTGCCTATCTATCCCTACCACAAGCGCATATCCCTGGTCTATGTATAATATTTTCCAATTTATGATGAACATTCCTGTTTTATTAAAAATGTAATACTATTTTTGGGAATTCATATATTTAAAATGGTTAGTCAAGGCTAGAAGCCACACGACTCAATCTGCAGGATCCGATTTGCAGGGCATATAGGAAAGGAAAAATCGGGTGCTGCTCTTCACACCACCCGATCTCGCAGTGTGCACAGAAAACAGAAGCAAAGTCCGTGTGTTTCGAATCTTGAGTCGTAAAGGTCAAAATCACAGAACATAAAGGTAAGTTGTCAAAATCGGAATTGCGCTGACTTTGCTATTAGAAATAGATTCGCGAAGGAAAGAAAATGCTGGGTTAAGAAGTGGCTATGAGAGAGAAAGAAGTTTAGCCATATTTTTTATTTTTTGTTTGTGATAAGGCACAGCACTGCAGGATTTATCCTTTACGGCGCACTGGGAGCGGTGCCTGTGCGCAGGAAACGATTCACGTTGGTCTTGAATCTTTGGAGATTATACTCGTTGGGGAACACGATCTCAGGGAGGTCGTTCCAGAGTAATGACGTTATCCAGATGAAATAATTTTGAAACAGCGTCGCTCGAGGGACACTAGGCTGAACCACGTACTGGTGGGCTGCAGTGGCTCGTCGTATATTTCTACCATGCACCGCTCTGGGTGGTATCAAGCGGGCAACCTCAGTTGAACACTTGCCATGAAAATATTTGTAAAATAGACTCAAGTCGCCAACCTGCCTTCGATGTTCAAGGCTTTCCAGGTTGTTTGTCAGACTATGGTCACCGATCAAGCGAATGGCTGTTCTTTGAATGGAATCTAGCAATCTCAGGGTATGTTTAGGAGCAGAGCACCAAATATGCGAACAGTACTCCAGCGATGTCCGAATTTGGGCTTTATAGAGCATCAAAAGTTGGTAGGGTTTATAGAGGTTCTTTATTCGGAAAAGTACTCCAAGCTTCTGCGAGGCTGCCTTAGCAATGAATATTTTTTAAAGAATTAGGACCAACTGACAACTTTTTGAGAATGAATACCAAGATATTTGAGGAACTGCTGTCTCTATTTAAAAATAGGCGTTGGAAATATCCCACAGGCAGGGCATTTCCCTATAAAGTTCAAAAATCTCTCTCCAACCTTGCATCTGCCTTTCAGACATTTTTGATTCAAAATACAAAAAAATTATGGCAAATCTGTCAGAATTAATACATGACGGGTCCCGTCAAATATCGATGAAATCGACCCAACCGTGCTCATCCAACCGTCCGATCTGGATTTCGTCGGTCCGACATGCCTACACACTACCCGATGTCCAGGGTCCCTGCAGATTAGACCCTGCAGGTTGGGTCGTGTGTAGAGGCTTTTAAACCCAATAACTTGTTAAAGAAACGGTAACTAAGAATGCTAAAATCTTGTGTAACCTAACTTCACTACACAGTAAGTTTTTCATTATTCACCTACCTATATATAAGTGATTACTAAAGGGCGGAATATATGAAATGTGCATATATGTATATGCATTTTTTGCATATTTTATCAATTTTATAATAAAATGCATATTTTTCCTAAATTATTATTTTATGAGCATATTTTTATGTCTTCGGCGTTATCAAAAAATTAAGAACGCCCGGTCATGAAAACCTGTAGACTCATATATAGGTTTAATGTCCAGTCCGGCACTTGTTTCAGGGATTCTCCAATCTGAAGATAATTATAAAATAATTAATATTTACATTTTGGTTATATACAAGGTATGTATTGGGGGTTTCCGGGGTTTGCAGGTATATTGTTAGGGCTTATTTATTGTCATTTAATAATGTCTTATTATTACCTGCTTAACAAACTGTGTTTACATGGGGTTGTAATACGTACTTCTGTTTTAGTATGTCGAAAGATTTAAGGGGCCAAAACTTAAAAATCTTTTACCCCAATATGGTAAATGTGACTTGTGTTTTACATGAAATAAACCGAGTCGAAGAAACCGTCAGAACTAAATATCCTTTAGTAAGTAAATTGATTTCAAATGTAAAAAGAGTGTTTCCAAAAGCACCTCTAAGAGTGCAGATGTATGAGAGATTACCAGGAGTTAGTTTACCTACATAACCTGTAATTATCCGGTGGGGAACATGCATTAAGGCCGTAATATTCTACGCAGAACATTTCGAAGCCATTAAAGAACTAATTTTGGATTTAGATGACGATTCGCAGTGTGTTGTGCAAAGTAAAGAGTTGTTAAAAAGTGCAAGTGTAGTTAAATATCTTGTTTTTATTAAGGTTAATTTCAGTTTTATACCGGACAGAATATCCTCGTTAGAGAGTAGAAACTTAAGTTTAAGAGACTCAATTAGTATTGTTGAAACGTTCCCCGCTAAATGTAACAACATTCCCGGTAAAGTAAGAGGTCAAGTAAGGAACAAATTGGATGTAACTGTAAAAAAGAATAAAGGATTTAAATACTTAACTGCAGTAAAAAGCATTTATGAAGGTAAACCATCCAACGACGTTGTATCTTGGCCTTATACTTTACTACCTAAGTTGCAGTATTGTCCGATTACATCAGTAAATGTTGAAAGAAGCTTCTCTTTGAATAAACATATTTTTACTGATAGAGCACAATCCTTTTTAGTTGAACATTTTGAAAAATATTTAGTAATAAGTGCCTTTTATGCAACTTCAGGTTAAAAAATTGTTTTTCCACTACTAACCTATAACGTCGCCATTATTGACCGATTATTAACGTTAGAAATCGTTTTTCTCTACCTTATAAGTTATTATTGACCATGGTCAATAAGGCATTGAAATCCATTATTGACCGATCTTCAAGAATCTATTTGAACGCAGGTAACTTGATTTTTTAATTATACAACATGACTTCATAAACATTTTAAACAGTTAGGCAACCAGATAATTATCAATACATATTAGATTATTAGAGATGCTTGATATGTAAAATATCGATACAATCAACATTTTTTCTCCTTCCATCTTTAATTCTGGAGGTGTACACATAATAATATCACTAACATTTTCTTCGCTCATTTTTTAAAAAAACGGAAAACCCGTGAAATCTGATGACATACATGAACAAAAATTGACATTCACAAAGCCACCTGACAAAACAACAAAATATTTTGCCAATTCCAAAGCGCAGGTAACTTGATTAAAAAATATACTTATACCTACCTATAATTTTTTATAATTAATAATACTATAAAGATAAATGTCTTATAAAAGTTTGTAGTAGTGGAAAAAAAAAATATATTAACCAAGGTTTAGACAGCTTATAGCCCTCGCGTCTTAAATCCCTCGTCGCTTCGCTCCTCGTGATTTAAACTTGCCGCTCGGGCAATAATGATGGCTGTCTAAACCTTGGTTAATAATATACTATTACTTTTATTTTTCTTTGTTTTTTTTTTGTATTTTTTTTTTAATAAACATCTTTTTTAGAAGCCAATGTGTTTCTTTCCCTATTTCATTATAATAAATTAAGAAATATTGCATACCAGTACTCATATTTAGTCAAAAAAATGCATATACCTAACTTGATTCTTTAAAGGCAAATAAGGCATATTATAGCCTTTACTTTTTTGCTTATTTTTACTTCTTTACTTATTATCGTTATTTACCTAGGTAGAGAAACCTTACTTCTCATTAGAGGAATGGAGTAAATAATGGCGATTTCTCAAGTTAGTAGATAGTAGAATATTTACAGGACTTAAAAATAGTTTACCAGAAAAAATATATAACTAACCTAAACTGTTACTTACGTCTCTTCAATTAATTTTTAAATTACCCAATTAAAAGCCACTGAGAATACGCCCGTCTAAAAGTTCTCATACCCATAAAATCTCCCCACAAAAAAATCTTTCAAAGTAAAAACATTTAAATAAGACGTTGGCAGTGATTTCCAAGATTGACATTTTCAACACAAAAGTGGTTCATAATACCATTGTTTACCCAAACAGATCTAAATCAAGATAAAACGGAGGCTACATAAACACAAACACTGAGATTATTAACAGTAGCTGTCATTACGTAGAAAGATAAACAACCTTTTAGAGGACTAAAGACGAGGGTAACAAGTGGTGAAGCAAAATACAATTCCGTTTTGTGTATCGTGGAATCATTTTGAAAACAGGTACTCATTCAACTTAAAATCATATTTGTGTGATATTCGAATTTATTTTTGGTTTACCATGTAAGAGCTGAAGAACTTGTATAGGATTTTGTTTTATATTTAGAGCGAAAACAATAAGAGACAGAAAAAACGTATTTTTTCCGATTCCAAAAATATATAGTTAGTCTGTATAAGCTCAAACCGTTTTTAAGATAACACCGATCTAGTTTCTAAAAAGTTGTCTTTATTTTCGTTTAATAAGTTTAGAATACTTTGAAAATCAAATGCGGAAGTCGCCTTTTTCTTATTTCAATTATTACGTCTAGAAAGCCATGGAAAACAAATGTTATTACAAACGGGTTCTCACCCCGCTTGTTATCTGTTCTCTTCGTATTAGAATGTTCGTGTGGTGTGGTCGTTGTCGTTACCTTATCGAATCGAAAATTTTGCAATTATTTTCGTTTCTTCAAAAACGGTTCACGGTGGAACTATTAAACTTTCTTAACCATTCGACAACTGTAGGCTGTGTGAGCAGACAAAATTCGAATATACAGGGTGCCTCAAAAGCAAGTTACACAACTTAAAAGAAAATAAAAATTACACGTGCACCGTAGCGGCCACAACACTGGGCATAATCGATTGAAACTTTTTGGTGTTGTAGAGAAGGTCGACCTACAGAACCCTGTTGTTTTCTGGTTAGATCGAAAAATGGCAAGTATTTTTTTGGTTGATTATAAATCAAAATAGGGCCCTTTTCGGAAATTAATAGCTTCGAAATGAAAAAACTAGAAATTCCAATTGTTTAATAAGGTTTTTTTTTTATGTTAATAAAAATTTTGATTTTGAAAAGACGAGAAAAGGATATTCTGAATTTTAATTTTTTTTGTGTAGAGTGTGCAAAACATAAAATAAATCAAAAATTTCTTTTTAAACTCGCATATTTTAAGGGAAAATTAATTTATTTTACATTCATATTGGGTTTATTCGATTCCACTGTCATTTTTGAATAAATTTCACTAAAAAAAAATAGAAGTTTTTCACTAATGTTACAGATATATTAGCACGAAAACTGCCAAAAATCATGCATTTCTGAGACTTTATTCTTTCTCAAATATAAAGTCAGCCATGTTAAACAGTTCGTAATTGATAAAGATTTGATTTACGATATACGTCAAGATGTCAGAAAATTCGAGTTTTCATTTAATTTTTGTGGTAAAATTACATACTGTCGAACTTAAAAAATGTGATACTAATTTTCAAAACCCTTTGCGAACATTTAGAAGACCTAAGAGCTAGATTTATATATATATTTCAGGATATTAACAACGTTCCCCAAGCGCTTGCCAGTAGTTTTGATTCTGTAAAAGGAAGAATGAGAACATGTGTGGAAGGTGGACTAATTCCTTCTTATAGTTATATTTTTTGTTAAATTCTGTAACATGCAATAATTAGAAATTAGATTCCTAATTTGTATAATTAGAAAGACAATAATGTAATTTTAATCTATAATATCCCAGAGAGCATTGATAAATACGAGATAACTGTAACCGATTTCAAAAGTACGTTACTTGACTCAAAATTTTGAGTTATTTATCAATGCTCGAGGTATTTTTGGTGAGAAAATTGAATGACCTTTTCAATTGTAACAAATACAGAAGTGTCAACAAATTCTTGTCCCATGGTAACGAATGACGACATAAGTGGTAACAATCCATATGGGATGGTATTAGTATAATGTTATTTCATTGGTTGCGTTTGCACAAGTGATTACAAATGACGAAATCAGTTCGTTTATTGTTACGTGAAAAAACTCTCTTAAAAATAAAATCTCCAGGACAGAACAGTTCTATTTTTCAATCGCATTTACCTTTAACCTAGGTTACCTTTTAAGATTAAAAGATTAAACTAACCTTAACTAGCCCCACAGTGTGAACCCACACATGCATCCACCTCGGCGTAAAAGACGCATATTTCGCACTAATATTATAAATTCCTTTATATACAACTTCTTTTAATTATTACGAATTTGCTTGTGCGTTAAAGCGTTTAATTTATGTTAATTCTTTGATGCTTACATAAAACTGAAAACGACAATAAATTTTAAAACTATTTTTCTATTTCAAACATTCCTTTTACCTCACATAATAGGTTAACAGTAAAATATATTATGTGTGGAGAGTACAAATAATGTTAAAACCAGATAAAAACTATTAGCCTGATAAAAATATGAAGAAGCTAATGTACTTAATTGTAAACTAGTGTTTTATAGACCGTTTCATCCCACTGAAATTTCATTTTAATTTACTGCTAGATGAGATAATAAATGCCTATAAATATATTTCTCTACAGGTGGCATAATATTCATAATATTTGCACATTATTATGAATAATTTATTATCTATTTTATGTTAGGACTATAACTTTTTCAGTTTTTAGGTTTAATAGCACTTTTATTGTTAATGACATTCTTTTATAGGCATCATATTTAAAGTGAATTAAAAAAAAATTATTTATAAAGTTCAATATAAGTAAAGCTTGTCCGCAAAAATTAATGAAGCAGTAAATATACTCAATTTTTTAATATTTAAGGGTCTCATGGTAAGTGTTCAACGTATGGATGTTTTATAATAACTTAGGTAATTCAAGATTATGCGTAATAACGTACACTTTATCGATGAAATCTAAAAACGTTCCTCTCCTGCCTTTCTTCTCTACTGCATCCTACTTATTTCTTCCCGTATCGTCTTGCTCTTTTTTCCCTTCTGTCTATTTTCTTTTCTTTCTTCTTTACTTTCTGCATACAAAAGATATCGGAAAACAACCAAATTGCCATATCGTGTTTAATTTAAGAAATTGTTGCTGTTGCTTTAGCTGAAAATAGATATACAGGATGGTGCATCAAATACCCTGGATATAAACTTATTTATGTAATTTCTATTAGTTTCTTAAGAACATTGCTTATTGTTATTCTATGCCTATCTCCAGCATTTTGGGGCGGAGGGGGGGGGGGCAAACTATTGGAGGGGCTCCTTAGGGATCGGTGGTCTGGCCCCAAATGAAGTGGAAATCTGCTATATGAAGAACCTTAATATAATATAGTGGGACGCTCTCGAAACCGGTTTTATTAAGTTTATTCCCATCGCTCTTCTTTACTAAAAATAAAATAAGACCGATCTTGTTTTTTAAGAATTATTATTTAAGTAGTAGAGGGGCGCCAGGCTAAGGGGGTAGGGGGGGGGGCGATCACCCCCCTGTGGCTACGCCAGTACGCCACTGCCTATCTCTTAGCATTTTCGAGATACTGTTCTTTGAAAAAATGCCCGATATTTTTGAAATTTGAGATACTACGGCACTGCATTAAAATTTTCTAGTTCGGCAATACCCTGATGCTATGGCAAAATCTTAGTTTCAATATACAGGGTGTCCAGTTTTCGATGGTTTTACGGGGTATCTCCGTTATTAGTAAAAATGAAAGGATACGGTTTTCGCAGCACTGTACCTATTACTTTTTTGTTTTGAAACAAAAGATGCCGTAATCAGAATTTTTCTAGTCCTCCTTGTTTTTGATATACGGGATGTTTTTCAAAATTTTACATTTTGGGACCCCCCCCCCATATTTAGGTTACCCTGTAGCTTATCAAAGAGAAAACAAATGTGCTTTTTGTAGTTTTTACGTAGAATCCAGTGACGTATTTAGATTTTTTCTACGTTTAATGGTTTGTGAGAAAAAAACTTTCTTCTTTTTAAATGGGTCGCCCTATAACAGTATCATTTAGTTTATAACAAGCTTCTCAGAAATATAAAGGGTCCGCCAAATAACTTTTTTTTTTGAAAATGCTATAAAAAAAACTACTGAATATTTTCTCACATTTCTTTTTTTAATTGAAAGTACAATCCTTCCGGTTAATAATGGAAAATAATTTCATTCAAATGGCTGCCTCGGCTGGCCATGCAGTAGCCTACACGATCGGTCCAATTTTTAAGCACATTATCGATTGTGTGCAGCTGTATTTCACCAATGGCATCACGAATATTGTCCTTTAAAGCGTCAATTGTCTCTGGCTTGTCGTCGGCACCCCACAAATAATAGTCCAACGGTGTCAAATCGCAACTCCGAGGTGGCCAAACGACATCAGCTCTGCGGCTGATAATGCGATCTTCAAAAACAGGGCGCAAAACATCGAGTGTAGCTTCGGCTGTGTGGCACGTAGCGCCGTCCTGTTGAAACCAAATGTTGCCAATATCCTCCTCTTCAATTTTTGTGAACAAAAATTCATTCAACATGGCCCGATAACGATCGCCATTGACTGTAACGGCCCCTCCTTGCTCATTTTCGAAGAAAAATGGCCCAATTATGCCTCTGGACCAAAATCCGCACCAAACAGTGACTCGTTTTGGGTGCACCGGCTTTTCAATGTATGCGTGCGGGTTTTCTGTGCCCCAAATGCGACAATTTTGCTTGTTTACATACCCGCCAAGATCAAAATGGTCTTCATCTGAAATAATGATTTTTTTGGCAAAATCGGCATCTTCTGTAAGTCGATCGCAGGCCCACTGAGCGAAGCGAAAACGCATTGGATGGTCAGTTGGCTTCAACTCCTGAACCAATTGGACTTTGTATGGCGTCATACCAAGGTCTTTATGCAAAATTCGACTCAATGATGTCTCCGAAATGTTCAATTGTTGAGAACGACGGTGAATTGATGTTGATGGCGCTTCACGCACACTTTCTGCCACAGCAGCAATATTCTCGGGTGTATGCACTGTTTTTGGCTTTTCGCGCTTTGGTTTATCGATGAGGATGCCAGTTTCTTTCACTTTTTTCACAAGATAACGAACATACGGAGCTGACGGTGCTTCTCTTCTTCCAAAATCCGTACGCAATTTTCGCACACATTCTGCAACATTACCATGATTTTCAAAGTAATGTCGCAATATTTCCCAGCGTTGTTCAAGCGTATACACAACCATATTCGTTCAGCGGAAGGATAAAACTACTTATCTGTCAAATCAGACATGAGCTAAGTGTTACCATTCACGAAATAAGCACTAGTTGAAAAAAAAAAACGTTAGATGGCGGACCCTTTATTATACCTTATTTTTATTTTTAATATTAAGCACCAAATTTACGTTTTATTAAAAACTATACGTTTTTTGTTAGTAGGCCATGACGGGTATTTAAAAAAAAACTATTACTAGTATGATAATTACTGCTAGAAGAAATATATTTTGGTCTCCTTAATCTAACTAGCAGTTATATTTCAGTAAAAATAATAACAATGCATAAATCTAATTGTGTTTTACTACGTAAAACATTAGAAACAAAAGCTGAAAATGTATAGAAGTTTCCCATAAATATTCCTCAAATTGTTCTCCATTATGCCTTAGACATGTTTCACACATAGTTCTTCTTCGCTTTAATGAATTTAGAATAATAAAAGGCCGCGTTTGTAACTCCCTAAATGCTCTTTCAATGGCATTTCTTAAATCTGCAATTGTTTGGTATTGAATAGAATAAATTTTATTTTCAATGTATCCCCACAAGCAGAAATCCAAAACCGATAAGTCGGGTGACCTTGGTGGCCATCTTACAGGCCCATTAGTTCCAATCCAGTGGCCTGGGAAATTGTTTATGTAGGCTCTGATAATTAGCGCATCGTGAGCGGGTGCCCCATCTTGTTGCACATGCAAGTTATTGAGCCCCGCTAAGGGCACGTCTTCTATGATTTCTGGCACAACGCATCGTTTTCCAGAATGTTCAAATATTTACTTGCATTAAGGCTGCCTTCAAATATATTATAAATTATTTTGCTTCCTAGTATAAAACATGGAACGTTCAAGCCAAACCTGCCTTGCCGTTCGAGTGGAAATATTGCATGCTGATTCTCCTGAGACCAAAACCTCGTATTGTGCCGATTACATATATCAGCACTAGTAAAATGAGCCTCATCGGACTATATAACGTTTCTTTCAAAATTATTTTCCCTGTTGATATTTTGTAAATACCAATTACAGAACTCTATACGGCGCTGTACATCACCAGCATGTAAGTTTTGTACTAGGTGGAATTTATATGGCTTAAAATTGTGTTTTTTTAGGATTGTTTGAACTCTTGATTTAACAACCCCGACCGAACCTTCAACCGTTCTGCAAGGACTAGTTGGATTTGTTTTAATTGAAGCTAGAATATTTATTTCATCAGTCTCGCAGTTTTTCATGTTGTAGATTTTAGGCCGAGGTCTAGAAAATGAACCGTGTTCAATTAAATTTGATTTCATCCCTGTACAAAAATCATGGAGCACGGAGTACTTATCATACGAGGATGAACTGACACTGATGTTTTATCTTCCACACAAGTTAACTATGCAATAAAACAAATTAATGTTTAACGAGCGATTAGCGCACAAGCAGTTATTCTACCTAAAGGACATAAAATATATTACTCCGTATATGCGTTAATAGGTAATTTATTCGAAAGTTCGTAGTACCAACAGATCTAAAAACAATTTACAGTGATTTGTGTACGGGTGATATGCGGAAATGCTGTCACACCCGCTAGGTGTAGTGAACCTCTTGTTTGGACAAGAATGGATGCGTTCTTTTGAAAAGCACTTTGCATACCAGATGCTGGAATGTATTCAATAGGACTTCATTTGCAGTTTATTGTTTGGAATTTTTTAAGTACTTTTTTTTATGTAAGCAAGTAATAAGTAATCATATTCATTTTTAATAATTAAACTAGTGTCGTATTTAACATTACTTTGTAACTAATAATGAATAATACCTAAATGATGCAATTTCCTCGGAACGTAATATAATTTTTTATAAATTAAATTTATTTCACTAACCCTTAAACCTGATCCTATCAGACGACGACCCTTTTCTGCAAGAATTTCTTAGTCCTTGCGACAATCCTTCCATATATTCCTGCCTTAAACTTTTAATATTTAGATGTAGCCACACCTTTTCAACTCTGTGCCCTTTATTAAGCCCTGTTTCGTCGATGTAATACAATTTTTTGCCCATTTCTTGAAACTCGTATTTTGTTGAAATATTTTCGCCGCCATTCAACTATTTCATTTTTGTCAATTAATAGGCTTGTTCGATTAATTTCGTTTAATATACCTAAAATTAATTTCTTTTAATGTTCGTTTGAAAACTCTTAGTATGAATATGGAGTGCAAGAAAAGTTTTGTTAAAGCGCCACATATTTCTGCAGCATCCAATGTGCTTAGTTTGGGATTTCGTTCCCGATTTCCATGGTAAACGTTTTCAACTATTATTCGTTCTTTTAATGTTAATCGAAACATTTTTTTTAGTAGGCGGACAACTACTTGAAGGTTCGTTAATACCCATAGTTCACTCATTATTTGAAAAAAAGTTAACAACACTAAATAAAGTTTAATAACCACATATTTACACAAAACAATATTATCTATATGAACGACCCATATACAACAAAAGCTGAAAAAACTGACGAAATCTATCGATAAATTAATAATAAAAACACGAATTAATCAAGCAGTGCAAAAACCCTGCCGCCACGCTTATTTTCAAATCTTTGAAGTTTTAAATTGGGTCTCTGTGTGTAGCCACATTTATTTTCTCCGCGATCAGAATCCCCGTGTCGGAATCGCCGTGCTATTTCAAATACATTCATGACAACGTCGCCTCTTACGTTCACTGTAATTGTAGCGACAAAGTTTATTATATTCATAAAAAGACATTAGCTTGTGCAATATTTTTTATTCTGCCGCTTCCTAGATTTGGTGATTGGTATTAAATGAGTCACTGACAGAAGTTGTGGACGTTGGGTACAGGTATCATTACAAATTCTTAAATTCAAAATAATAAAATATTTGTATAGGAAAAGTATATTTACTATTAAACTCGCGTGCACTAACATTTGCTTATTCGGATGATATACTTTACTTCATTCGCCTTCCACTCGTGTCGACAACTTCCTTTTTATATTTAATTTTACAGGCTTGTTAAATTTTAATATTTTGTATTTTTACAACATGTGATCTCGCATAAATCACAAAAGTTTCTTTAGCTGGTTAAGTTAATATTGCCATATATCACGTGAATCGCAACGCAGTGAATAGGCCTAGGGGCATTTCCTTTTATAGAGAAATTGAAAAATAAAGAGTTTTAAAAACACAGTTAAGAGGAATAATATTCCAAGAGTGGATAATTTATTTACGTTATTGCTGACGGCACTTTTCTAATTTTACAAATGCCTTGTTACTATATACAGTCATCAGCAACCAACCAAATATCTATTGACGAACCAAGTGCATTGTCAATGTCACTTTAGGTTAGGAGAAAACAAATAATGCATTGTCAAGGTCACAACGCATAAAAGTTAATTTTAAAGCTGAATTTATAAAATCGAAAAGTTAGCGAAGTTGAGGTTGAGGTTTAAGTGTTAAGTTGGTGAGGTTTGACGTTCGATTGTTTAGTTTCATGATAATATATTTAAAGTCAGGAGTAAAGTTCGATTCGAAGAGTTCTTGTTTGATTTGTTGAAATTTGTGTTGAATAGAATAATATCAAAGATTTCAAAATTTTGAATAAAGTCTATTAATTATCAACAAAATAGTGTTATCATTTTATATAACATCTATTTTCCTAACGTCTGGCATAAAATCAAAACCAACAATACACAACAAATAGAAATAGCGCAAACGCGATCAATTAACAATATTTGACATTTCACTGTAGCCACATGTTTTTCATTGTTATGCTATTTTTCAGCTACGAAAATTGTTAGTTGAGGTTGGACTTTTAAGACATATGTCACCTTCTAAATACTAAAGAAAGCAACCTAAAAATCAAAATAAGCTGTTATTAAAAACATCCACTCGACATAAATCCCTTTCTGCCTTGAGCACAGTATCTATACGTATACTGTGCCTTTAGTATCTCTACAGCATTAACCTGGTCATATCTAGATCTTTCTTCCCATGTTGATGCGCTGAATCCTACTTTACGGATAATACAAAGAATACAGTGTTTGTGCGTAATGTATTTATTTTTGTTGGTTCATGTTGATTGTTTCAATGTAGTAGCATTCCGCAAATTGTCGAGAAATTTTTTATTGTTTTCGGTGTTTTTTTGAGACAGTTTCTTTGTGTGATAAAATATTATAGCTAATGTGAAAATTAAAAAATAATTATGAATCACAATAAGTGTATTTCCAATACCCCTGATAGACTTCCACCCCTACATTCCGAATTTCGTGTATGCAAATTCATAAATGAAGATTAGGCGCCCTTTTCAAAAGAATGTCAAATCCGTTGGTACCAGCTGAAGGTCACAAATGTCAAAAGAGAAATTCTAACGTTTCAAAATCATCATCTCAAGGCTTAAAAATTTTCACGATATACGATTTAATTATATATGAGTATTACTCTTCATGATAAACAATTAAGAAACATTAATCAGCATATGCATAACCATAATACCAGAAATAGAAACGACTTAACTTTTCCACGGTCACAACTAAAATTAACCAGGGAAACAATTTTTCATATGGGCAGCAGGGACGTAGACAGAGTGTTTATTTTGGGGGGGCCAGTTGGGGCACATCCAAATTTGTTTTTGGGGGTCATATAGTGCAATTTTGTACTACATTTTTTTTAAAAAAACCTCAACGCAGTAAGTACATATATACAGTTTAGTTCATAAAAAAGTGGTACAAAAAGGTTATGTGCGTTGACAGGTTTTAATGTAATTCTTATGACACTGTGACATTTAACCTAACCTCTTTGTACTTTTACTTTTCACGTTCACTTTTTGATGAACACAACTGTACCTCAAAAATGTTTTTTTTTAACAAAAAAAAAATATTAAAAATAAACGGATTTAATATACGAAAACATTTTAGATACAAATCTAAAAACATATGAAGTGCTTTTTTAAAAGCATTTAAACGCAAATTTGGAAAACCACTACCTAAACTTATGTTAGTATATACAATACAACGTTTTACGTTATTAATAAGTTAGGTCTATTCTTCTCTTCTTTTCGGCGAATATATCTATTACTTTGTCAAGGTCTATTTTTTTTACGATTGATTTCTCGACAGATAGAATGGCAAGATGTGTCAGTCGGTCATTGCCCATTCTATTCCTTAAATAGTTTTTAATAATTCTTAAACAAGAAAATGTTCTTTTACAAGAAGCACTTGACACAGGAACAACAACGGCAATAAAAACTATCTTATGCATTTCGGCAAATGCAATCTTATATTTGTCTAAAAAACTTAATAGTTGAAATATATTTTTAACCTCTATGTTATTTTCTTTTTCAAAATTTAAAATGCTTTTTCTTAAAATTTTGATTTCTGATTCCAAGCCTTCAGCATCACAACTATAATGAATGGCCATTTTTTTCAAAATAGAATAATCAAGAAAATGTTTTTTGTTTATTGGGTTTAAACAAGAAATTCCCTTTAAAACATCATCATTTTCTTTAAATCTGTTTTTTAGCTCCATGACAATTCTATCAATTATGGGAATAAATATTTGTATTTTTAGATAATTACTAGTGTTTGTTTCAAACTCAAAAATTTCTTCAAAAGAATAACTACCTTCTGAAATAATAAAAGACTCATATTTTTTTGGAATTTTTTGGATTGGGGGGGCCTGGCATTAAACAGGGGGGGCCGTGGCCCCCCTTGGCCCCCCCTGTCTACGTCCCTGATGGGAAGAGTTTAGAATAATGCTATTCCCCTTAGTGTTCGACATCTAAATATCAGACAATTCAAATATAGATTAAGGCAGGTCCTAATAGTTTCGGCCAACGTAACGAATTCTTGGAAAATTCACAGGCCAATCCATATGACATAAAGTAAGTACTAGGTAAGTCTGTTGCTTAATGCGAGACAGTAGTAAATCATTATTGAACTATAAAACCCAGTAGTCTTCGCCGTATTCCATACGCGTAGTCCAATTATTATTTCGTATAATATTCGGAAAAGAGAAGTACAAGAAGAAAAGAAACTGTAAGAAATGATGATGAAAAGACTGCTGCCAGAAGAATCATACACTCGTTTTACTGAAAAAAAAGAAGTACCTACCTTGTACAAAATAATGTCTGAAATGAAAAAAGATGATTTCATTCCCCCATGGGTGAGAAGAAACTATAGAAACCTTTGAAGTAAATGAATTTATGTTATGAAAAAATTCAAAACAGAAAATCACCTTTAATAGAGAAAGACGACATCATCTGCAGGCGACGACGATATTTGAGGACAGTTAGACAGTTTCGAAGGGATAACAGGAATATCTATTTTATGGACGAAACTTGGTTGAATGAAGGATATACCGTTGGTAAAATATGATAGGATAAACATATAAAAAGCGCGAGGCAAGGTTAAATGAAAGGATGGTCCACTGGAATAAAAGCACCCTCGGGAAAAGGTCAAAGATTAATAATTACTCACATTGGTAGCAAAAATGCATTTATCGATGGCGGCTTACTAGCATTTAAATCAAAACAGACTGGAGACTATCATGAAGACATAAACGCTAATGTCATTGAAGAATACTTCTAGCAAATGCTAGATCTTATTCCTACTGGGTCTGTTATAGTCGTGGATAATGCCAGCTACCACTCAAGAAAATCCGAAAAAATACCAACGTCTTTTTGGAAAAAAAAAGACATCTTTCATTAGCTTAATGTAAATAAGAAGCCATGTCATAAAGATATGCTGAAGAAGGAGCTACTGGAGATTGTAAAGTTGAATAAACCTCTTTGTACGAAATTTGATGTCGTTGAAATCGCTTCAGAACGAGATATAACGATACTTCGCCTTCCGCCATATCACTGTGAATTAAACCCCATAGAATTGGCGTGGGCGCAAGTAAAAGGGTTTGTAGTAAGACATAACACCACTTTTAAAATGAGAGACGTTGGAAACCTCTTGCAAGAGGAAATAAAGGCAATGGATTGTGAAAAATGGAGTAAGTGCGTCAAACATGTGATTGAAGTAGAAGAAAGAATGTGGGAAGCTGGTAACATGCTAGAAAACACTGTAGAGCCCCTTATTAGTTCTCTGGACCCCAACGACGGTAGTTCATCGGTCTACTCGGAACATGATGACTAAAATAATCGGACATCGAACGTGTCATATTGCCAAACCATGTCGCTGATGAGCACCCAGAATCAGAAACAAGGATGACCTCACATTTCATTTTAAGTGAGGCAAGGAATGTTTAACAACGGAACAGGACGGCAAGATTACTCTGTAGTGCTTGCTAGGTAACTATTGAGTAATACTACGTATCCGGCCCCCCACCTTACTAGTGGGGACTGACGGTTTAATGGAGTTTACCAGTTCACCGTTACCGGACCGTGAGGCACTCTTGCGAGGCATACTCTGTATGTTTCAAGGGGGATTCATACCCTTTGTGCCCTTAAGGGCCAGTACCTGTACTTTCCTTCAATTGTAAAACATCTCAATCCTTGTGCTGTTTCGTCCTACTGGGACTCATCAGAGACGCGCGACTATCCTGAGGCTACGACCCGCAAAGGGTCTGCACCTATGGACAGTCTATCGTCTGACAACTGGCGTTCTTCATAATCGTCATAGAAGGTAGACAGCTTAGCTGCTCCTGAGCTCTAGTCAAGGCTGGTTAAGCCTTTCCCTTTAGATCAAAATGATGACTAAAGTTTAAAAATTAAGTTGTTGTATTGTACATAGACTTTTTCTATAAATATTAATATTTATTCCAATTTATCTATTTTCATATTATTCTTACTTCTATAGTTTTTATCTACTTAATATTAGAATAATTACTATCTCAATTATCTCTATCTCTATATTTATTATAATCAAGTACAATTATTATTATACTTTTTATTCAAATAAACTACCTAAAGTAACGCCGTTGTCACCTTCCTTTCATTCACCAAGCTCGTCTTTTTCTTGTATGCAAATTAGGTTGACCCTAATTTAGGACCGATTTGGGGTGTGTAGGTCTAAAATCTAAAATACGGAATATTTAAGAACTATCATTGCAATTTACCTGAAATTTACAATGCAACCTTTAAGTTGTCCACCCTGCACAATGGGTACTGTCATTGCAAAATTACATTTTATTACTCTCTCGCATCAAGCAATAGAGTATAATACTTTTTGAGCTGATTCAATTGTATTACATATTTTTACATATTTTAAAATCTCTTTTGTTTATTTTTTGACAGTCTTGCTAGGCAGAAAGTAGAAAAAAGTGTTAGCATCAGTATCATTCTGTTTAACTTTTTACTAGTTTGTAGGTTTATAGTCCTTTTTTGATCGACATCTCTATGGTTAGTGTACATACTCGGTATTGGATCAATAAATTCAATCGAATTGAATATAGAAAAAAAGTTAAACATTCTTTTTGAAAAGGGTGGGACTGGTCGGCCCCCGATTTTTTATTTTGACAGCTGTCACTTTTCGGCCCCACCCGGATTTCTACGCCATTTTTGAATTTCCGATGTTTTTTTGAATCGAAATATCCGCGCGAATCATCGAAGGAACATCGACAGGATATCGAATTGTAGTAGTAACTAGAAAGTGATGATGTCATAAAAGTTTAACCTCATCAAACTGTAACTTCTTCTGATATGTTCTTAGCTGAAAGACAGTATAGGAACGAACTTTCTGACCTCCGAATGTGAAAATTGGGTATCTCGAGCTCAATGCCAAGCCAATTAACTTTTTGTCATTTAATATGGACTAATGCAAAATGCAATTTTAAGAATAATTATAAAGCGTCCATTTTGATTCAACCAGTTTTAGTTCAAATATTCAAATATATTAAAGAATTGAAGAAATAGTCCATACTTTCAGTAGAGTCAAAGTAATTTAAATGAAACATAGCAGTCTACCTTCACAGTTTAGGATCCCCTGATGATGAATGCTTAAGCATTGGAAACATTTAGGGAACTTTTTATTTACTTTTATAATCATTAAACTGTGGGGGAAGACTGCATTGTTTTATTTACATTCAAATACATATTGATGGTTTTTAAATGCTAAATTATACCAGTAATCCGTGGATAAATTCATCTATTTGTCAAGTATTGTCGCTAGTAGATACTGGATCTAATTCTATTTGTGATAAATAAATGCGAACTGAAAACTTTTGCCAAATCGCTTACGTCATCAAGGAGAGTTTCCAAAACTTGTTTTTGGTATTTTATTATATCTACCAAATCTGTTCTTGCACCTACATGGTATATAGATAATCTGTCGATGACATAGAAATTTATATTTGCACACACGTTAATGGAGCCAAATTGTTCAAACAATCGCCATGTTTGGAGAGCACGTTTGACGTAGGACTCGATGGTTCTAAGAAGAGCCGCTCCTGACAGTCGTGGCGCTGACCCCTTTGTATGGCACAAAAATGTCAGCCCACAATCCCAGCCTATTGTTATAATACTGTTTGTGTAAAACATATTTATTTGCTTTATGAACTCTGGGTCTCGCTTTGATATTCCCACATATACACGCGGATGTGCTACAAATTGATATTGATTTATAGCGATCTGACTTATAATGAATATTGATCGGGCTTTTTCGTATAGTATCCCGTATTCGCAGATACGGCTTTTATATATATAGGTGTAATTAAGGGGGGGCTTAAGGCTGCTTAGCATCGCAAAACTCTATTTAGCACCCCCGAAATATTAAGCGGTTCTTAATTGATAAAAGGTATTGAAACTATATTGTTACGTAATTACTGTTAAATGGTTTGCTACATTATGTTAAATAGGGTATAGGGATTAAACATCCCTAAATTGAGTGCCTAGCTATATACGCATTGGCTTCTACTTATTGAAATAAATCATTAAAATTTTCTACGTTACCGGATTAAAATGGCACATAACTGAATCTTACTCGCCATTACATTTATTTTAGGATGACGTTAAGCCAGTGGCAGCTCTTGCATATGGGCTGCAGAGCTGCAGAACCACCAAACTTTTAAACCAAATAACGAAAATCATCAGTTATATACCCGTTAATACCTCGGTTAATACATTTCAAATCGTATTATAATTTTATAGTTTGCCCTATATCGGTAGCTGAACTCTTCTAATTCTGCACCAAATCTCCGAAGTATACAACCAAGTATACTATTAGTAGATGCAATGAACGGTAGGTGCGATGAACCGTAGACACGATCAAACCATTCGCCTGTTCCTATTCGATGCATGCGCCGAGTGATGACAGCGCCACCAAATTTGAAAGAGGTTAATAGCACATTTTCCCCTTGAAATAGCCAAGGGCAGATTGAGCCGAACCTATACGGCCGGGTTTGTAACAATAGGCCGATTATATTGGGTTCAGTGCTGCAAGTTAATTCAGTTGCGGTTAGATCTCGGTGTTCATATCATCGGGCAAATGTTTATATTTTTCTTGTCATTTGTTCTGCTCATTGGCGGTTTTTGCAAGAAATGGAGGGTGAACTCAAATTAGGCGAGTGGCAAAAATTTATGCAAGAAAAACAATTAGTTGTGAAAAGGTGTAGTCGCCCTATGCCCGATTTAAATACAGAAATTGCGGGTAGGTCGTGGCAAAATCTATATACGGTAGTTTAATAAAAACACATATTTAAAAAAATAAGTGGATTAGTGGTTGCTTAGATAAAAATGGCTTGTTTTGTTTTCCGTTTATCATGTTTGGGAGTAATCGTGAGAAAAAGGTATGGAGGTAGGCGGGGTAAGGAATTTAGTGACAAAATAAGCAAAACATGAACAAACTAAAATTCACATTAACAATCAAATGTGGTTCCCAAAGCTTGGCATCGTCAATATACAGGCTCAACTGAATCTGCTTATTTGATAAACATTCAGATACAAAACGCAAATGTCTGCGTTAAGCTTGCGTTGCGAGTATTTTTTTGTTCAGTTAAATTGTAGGTATATAATATGTTTTCTTTTTAGGTAGGAATAAAATCTTTAAAAATTTAAAAATGTCTTGGTCTTAGCTTTTAGGGTGCTAGGTGCAATTTGAGCGTGGTAAAAAAAAAAAAAAATTTATCTATACAACACTTTCACTATAATAGAGTTAGCCACTACGTTAAGTCACTATTTTTGAAAACATGGACCATACAAAAATCACATTCAAGTAAAAGAATAAAAAGATCCTTTGTCATATTTATTTATTAAATGTAGATTATTGGAATGCCGACCCTGCTCTTATTCACTATACGAAAAAGCCCGATGCACTGGAGCCGATACCGATACCAGAAATGTTAGTTATTGACTTGACGTATTGACATTAGTATCTGCTTTGTTATTTTTGATGTTTCAATATAATGTCTATTAAATAAGCATGCTCTATTCTCGGGGACATGAAAAGTAACGGATCTATATTGATTAATTACGTACTCATACTTTCTTTGGGTAGACCAGTAGAAAATATTGCCGTATTTAGTTCATTATTTCTTTAAGTTTCTCAGTAGTTATGGTTTAAGTTAATATTACTTAATTACCCACCTGTTAATTTCTGTATCTATCGCGTACCCCATATGGAAAATTAGTAGTGCATCTTATAAGGTGGGTTCGTCTATTCAGAACGGAGTTGGAGTAGAGCACAAACAGATTTTTGTTATAATATTTTGGAGTAAAAGGACAGAAAAATAATACCCGAACCACTAGAGCGAAAGAAAGTCAATCTTGTCTCTTGTCAATATCAGCTGATTTTGATTTGTTGTTTGTTGGTTATTTTGGGGTTATTTTTAAAAGTTTATAAAATAAAAATTGAGATATACATTGTCTTCTCATATTCCTAAGTATTTTATTTTTCCTAATAGTTAATTTTTTAAATAATACGAGAGCAAAAATAGTTACTCTTCCGATTGCAGAGTAACAGTGAACCGTCCACCAAAACACATCTGTTACCGGGATCGGTAACTACAAAGCAAGTTTCCTTGTTAATTTCCAATTAATTCATGTTACCATATTTTAAAAACAAAATTAACCTAAAAAAACACTTCTGACAGTTTGCTCCTTTCTGCGCAAGTTTACTCTAGGAATCCGCTTTCTCGGGTGGAACTTTTAGAGTGAGCTCGATTTACTTTGCTCCGTAATAGTCGAACGCAAACGGATTCACTCTACTTGCACGAAATAACCATACCCTGGAGGCTGGAGCACGTAAGGAGCGCACGGAGTGAACGGAACGTGTTACCCGAACCCAGCTATAGTTATTAAGTTCAAAATTTGTTTATTAAGTTGTGTCATTTTTGTTTACAGAAAATTAGTTCAAATGTTTAAAATATGTGGGGTTAGAAGTAGTGCGTTCGCTGTTCTGTTGGTTAATTGCACAAGATGCTGCAAGTAGGTTGACCACGTATTTCTGTTTCTGGCTCCCGTCAAGTTGCAGGACGCCCATTTTTACTTTTGTCAATTTTATGTACGAACAAAGTTATTTGGCATTATTTTCCTTGTTTCATTATTTAATTTATGTTCTGGTAAGAGTCCATAGACTCTCGTATCGTTCTGATCTCTCGTAGTGTGTCTCTGTTCTCTTCTTTTTTTTTGTTGGGGTTATGTTAAGTTGGCAAAACTTTGTGTCAGCTGATTGTTGAAGGAGAAGCGTGAAGGGGGTTTCTTCAGAGTTCTCGTGGCCTTTAAGCTAGCTTTTTTAAAAACACCTTAAGGGAGGAAGGTTGGCCTCGCTGTTTTTTGCCAGAGGACCACGAGGTCTTACCCTCCTTTTAGATGTAAGCTCATTTATTTTCTTTTATTTTGCGGTTTCTTCTTTTGTGAGGATTCAGTGGGTAATTCTTTTCTATTATTTTCAGGAGTTTTGTTGATTTCGGCTGATTTTGCCGTTTTTCCTGCCGTTCGGCATTTAAATAGGTTAGAAAAACCACATGGCATTTTAACAGTCACATGATAGCCCTTGAGCTACCAGGCTCCAGTTGGCCCACGCTGAGTTGAAGTAATTAAAAGATAAGCTATATATGGAGTAAATTCCACCTGGCCGACCATGGGTAGTTTTCAGGAACCACATGGGTCATGCCCATTATAGCTGCCCCAGCAGAAGCGAGGGATTAACAATCTTGTATAAAGTGAACCTCATTTAATACATTTAGCCATTTCAATTCAATTATTTTGTTGTAACATTTAAATTAACCCATATTAAATTGCCATTTAATAATGCCTTATATTTTATAACTAACCTGCTTAACAAACTGTATTTATATCGGGTTGTAATACGTACTTCTGTTTTAGTTTGTCGAAAGATTTCAGTATTTTCAGCATGAAACTAGTCATTTCAAATTTGTATTCAAAATGTCTAAAGTGGCGAACACGTCTTCGTGGATTAAAAATTTTCCAGAGTTAGAGTTTAGTGGAGACAAAGTCTTGTGTAAAGCTTGTGCAAAAATTAATGTTTGTGAAAAGAAGTTCCAAATCTATCAACATTTGAAAACACCGCTGAATAAATCAAAGTTACAAAAAATGAAATTTGAAGTAAGTGAGTGTAAAAGCGCATTCCAAAATGTTGGAGAAAAATCGAAATCTGAAAAGGAAATTTTTCAAGAAGCATCCGCAATTTGGAGGATTTTTTCAAGAATATTGTAGACAAACCATTCCTGACGAATCCAAGCTTCGAAAGAAGAATGAGAATGTCCATACAGTATACGAAACCGTTTTAGAAGGAACTAGAGCTTCATTGGGTGATACAATTTTTTACATTATTGTTGATGAAAGCACAGATACTTGTGGCAGATTTATCGCACATCTTATGATGGGAGCACTTCAAGAAGATAAAGCAGCAAACCCATATTTAATAGCTTCTAAGCAACTAGACAAAACTAATTTATTTATTCATCAACGTATCAACATTTAAAGTTTAGCTTAGACAATCTATACTTAAATAATAATTACTAAAATTAACCAAAAATAGCTCTTTTGGCCAATACTTTAAAGGTAGTTTGTGAAACATTAAAGAAGACCAATCTATCATAAAATTTGTCAACATTAGCTGATATCCTATTAATAGGGTTATACAGTTGATACCAAGTTCTACAGTGAGGTGCATGCAAAAGGGTTTTACTACAAGTTTGGTATCCTGGAACATGGAAACGAAAATATTCCAGGCATTCAGGACTTTTAATATAATTATTTAGGACATTAAATGCAAAACAAACATCGTAGTACTCCTTTCTGCGTTGAAGGGCACTTAAATCTAAATACAACATGGTCTCATTACCATCAAGAACAATTCTGTTATTAGAAAGCTTATAGATAGCGTACTTGATGAACTTATGTTGCACATTTTCGACCCTATCAATATGAACCTGGTAATATGGCGACCAGATTACATTACAGAACTCTAGGATTGATCTGACAAGAGCTACATATAGAGTTTTGAGAGCTAGTACATTGTTAAACGTTTTGGTAGTTCTTTTAATGAATCCCAACATCTTATTAGCTCTTCCTACTACTCTTTCAAAGTGCTTAACAAACGTAAGCCTAGTATCCAAGTAAACGCCAAGATCCTTAACAACAAAAACTTCAGTAAGAGCGGCATTATCAATAAAATACTGAGCGAGAGCAACATTTTTTAGTCTACTGAACTTAATAAATGAGCATTTATCGATATTAAGTATCATATCATTGACTTTGCACCAGTTGAAAAAGATATTAAGGTCGTCCTGCAAAGCTAATATGTCGTGATAAGATGAAACACGTCGATACAACTTCATGTCGTCCGCGAATAGTAAAAAATTTGAAGAAAGTAAGTGACCCAGGTCATTAATGAATAAACTGAAAAGAAGCGGCCCCAAGTGGGAGCCTTGGGGCACCCCTGAGGATACGTTGAACTGTGTCGACAAGTGACCTTCAATTCTGATCTGCTGTTTCCTGTTAGTTAGATAAGACTCTATCCATGTGAGTAATGACCCTGTGATTCCATAACAAGAGAGTTTGGATAGGAGGATAGCATGGTTTACCTTGTTGAAGGCTTTACTGAAATCTGTGTATATAGCATGGGTTTCCAAGCCATCTTCAAATGCATTATTAATAAAGTTATTAAACAAAAATAAATTGGTATCAACAGATCGACCTGACGTAAAACCATGTTGTTGACCCACAATTATTTGATTAAAGGCATTTGTCAATATCCTTTCAACACAATTTTCAAAAAGTTTTGGCATCGCAGACAGAATGCTTATTGGCCTGTAGTTCATTACATCGTTTCTACTCCCAGATTTATGAATGGGACACACATATGACAATTTCCATGCCTCAGGAAATATTCCCGATCTCAAAGACTTAGAGAAAATGTAATAAAGGGGAAGGTAGAGGAAGTGAGAACAGGATTTAAGCACCCTATTTGGGACACCATCAGGACCTTCACCCTTGTGTATGTCAAGTTCGGGCAATAATTTTTCTATGTCAGTGGCATTAATAATGATATTAGAAATTACAGTGAAATTGGTAGAAAAGGCATTTGAAGTATTGGAACCCGAGGTGATAGACCGACGAAAAATATTCATCAAAGAGATTAGCTATGAACACTCCGCTATCGGCTTTTTCAGCACCAAGACACATTTCTTTGGGTATAATGCCATGATTAGATTGTGAACGAACAAAATTCCAGAAATATTTTGGATTATCATTGATAGCGTTTTCGGCGTTTGTTGTATAATAATGTGACCGTAACCCGATTTATTCAGCAGTCCCTGTCGAGCTTTTTCTTAAAAAATGCTGTCTCAGATGAGAAGTTCTTGGTGCTTTTTTCTGATGCAGCACCGTATATGGTAAAAGTAGGCCAAAACTTAAGAATTTTTTACCTAAATATGGTACATGTGACTTGTCTTTTACATGGAATAAACCGAGTCGCAGAAACCGTCAGAACTGAATATCCTTTAGTAAATAAATTAACTTCAAATGTAAAGAGTGTTTCTAAAAGCACCTCTAAGAGTTCAGATGTATAAGAAGAGATTACCAGGAGTTAGCTTACCTCCAGAACCTGTAATTAAGCGCTGAGCCGCAATATTCTACGCAGAACATTTGGAAGCCATTAAAGAACTAGTTTTGGATTTAGATGACGATTCGCGGTGCGTTGTGCAAAATAAAGAGTTGTTGAAAAGTGCAAGAGTAGTTAAAGATCTTATTTTTATTAAGGTTAATTTTAGTTTTATACCGGACATAATATCCTCGTTAGTGAGTAGAAATTTAAGTTTAAGAGACTCAATTAGTATTGTTGAAACTTTTTCCGCTAAATGTAACACCATTCCCGGTAAATTAGGAGGTCAAGTAAGGAACAAATTGGATGCAACTGTAAAAAAGAATGAATGATTTAAATACTTAACTGCAGGAAAAAGCATTTATGAAGGTAAACCATCTAACGAAGTTGTATCTTGTCCTTATTCTTCACTACCTAAGTAGCAGTATTGTCCGATTACATCAGTAGTTGTTGAAAGAAGCATATCTTTGTAAAATCATATTTTTACTGATAGAAGACAATCCCTTTTACAGTTTCAGGTAAAAAAATTGTTTACTTTTATTTTTCTTTGTTTTTTTTGCATTTTTTTTTAATAAACATCTTTTTCAGAACTCAGTGTGTTTCTTTACCCTATTTTACTATAATAAGTTAAGAAATATTGTATACCAGTATGCATATTTGGTCAAAAAAATGCACATAACTGCATATTTTAAAGGCAAACAAGGCATATATATGCGCATATTTTGACTGAATTTGAGTGCATATATTCCGCCCTTTATCAAAAAAATAGCCTTTATTTATGTTATTTGGATTATGCTTTAGGCAAAATAATGTACTACCAAATAATAATAATAAACAGGTTGCAATGTAGGTAGTATAAAAGTAAAATTGCATGCATATTTTTATAGTCGGGTGGCGCATAGTGGGAGAAAAGGCTATTGCTACTTTGTCTACTCCAACTGAGTGACGAAATAACGCCTGTGTAGGGCCACCCGGTTGAGCCACAAAGTTGCTTGTCTGTTTCCGTGCTAAGATTTATATTTTTTAAAAAACTAGATATCTCTGAACATGATCAATATATAGTTAACAATAACTAGTTACTTACCTTGCTTTTCTGGTAAAACAAGAAAACACTACCACAGGCCAATAAACTTCCTGCAAATAACTTACTAATTGACTTAGTGTAAACCAGCCTTTAAGCTTATGTACAATTTAATTGTGTTTACACCATTGCTTCTTTCCGTGATCTGGTTTAAATTTTCTCCTTATTATTATTTTGTCACGAACCGTCTATACCCGATATTGTATTTTGGAGCAAGCCGGTAACCTTTTCACCTCAGACCATTTTTCGCCAGTTCTTTTCGTAATATGTTCCCGGCGTGGGCGATTTTTATTGTTAAAGTTGACCTGCAACTTAAACAAATCCTTTTCGAACACCATTGAAAGGAATTTAGAAAGTTTTCTTAATGTTTGTAAATGTGGCAGCTTCTTCAAAAGTTAAACACATAAGATCAGGCAGATTTTGGAAAAAGTAACTAAACTTGCTTAAAAGTAGCTAGGTGTGTCGTCAATAAATCTTTGTGCCGGGTGGCCAAATAAGAATGGATGCCGGCCATATCTTAGGAATCGTTTGTCACAGAGTTTTCAAAACAAAAAATCTGTTATTAAATCGACCAAAAGAAATTGCTGGAAATTATTTTCAAGTTTCTAAATTGACCGCTAGAGGGCACTCAACCAATGACAAGGAAGATAATCGAATTTTTATCGATAAGATGCCAAATAAAGTTATGTCAAAAATTAAGTGTTTTATTGTTTGGAGTACTTGGGATAACTTTGCTTCCATACATTTTGCTACAACTCTCAAAATAGACTAAGGGGAGGAGGGGGAATCTCTTTTGACAGAAATACCATAACTCCGGTGTGCCTTAACCAAATTTAACAAACTTTGTTTCGTTTAACAGAGCTTATCCTATGGTACCATTTAAAATTTTATATTACTATTTTCTGTTATATCAGTCGCAACTACAGGGCGCTATTTGCACAATCGACACATTTTCCAGTTTTTTTCAAAAATTTTAAATGTAACCTTATATAGGTAAATAATAATTTATATAAAAAGAAATCAAAAACTGATACATTTGGTGAACACCGCATGTCAATTCCTGAGTTTAAACCAGAGATACAAGATAAAATATTGTGAAATCGGCCGCAGATAACTGATACTTTACAAAATAGGTACGTATCGTAGACTTTAGAAACACAAAACTATTATTGAAAATGATTATTATAATTATTATCGATAACAAAATTTACAGCTAGGAAGATTTTCCCACCAAATAATAAATTAAAAAAGTAAGCATCCGGAGACACGGATGAAAAAGGAACAATTAAAATTTTTAAAGAAGGCAACAAGTTTTATAAAGTATATAAACTAATTTCAAGAAATAGTATCCGCCTACTAGTTAATGTCTACCTAAATGCTCAAAATGCTTTCGATCATTTTCTATACAGCTTATTAATTTTTCCCTCGTTGCAAACAAGGTAGACTCGATTTCAGCTCGAGAAATGCTGTTTATGGCATTTCTAATTCTATTTATCATATCTTCCCCGGTGGTAGGTCTTGATTGGAAAATTAAATCTTTTAATATTCCCCACAAACAAAATCCAAGCAATGGCCATGGGAATAGGCTTCCCCACCGATCCACATGTTTGGAAACTGCCGATCCAAAAACTCCCGCACATTTACAGCATAATGCGCTGGGTAGTGGGCAGCCATCATGCTGAAAGTACATTTTTTGCCTTGTTCGTAACATAACATCTTTAAGCAAACCATCGTTAAAAAATTTAAATATACGCCACCATTTAATGTGCCCTCAAAAATATGTGGGCCAATTATTTTGCCTTCTACTACCCGACACCAGACATTTACACTCCAGTGACCTTGGTATTGTACCGTCTGCATCCAATGGGGATTAGTGGGTGACCAATAGTGCATATTGTGGCGGTTAACCCCACCCGCACTACTAAATGTTGCTTCGTCTGTAAAAATAATTTTATTTAAAAGACTTGCGTCATGTTCAATCATTTTAATATCCAGTAACAAGAATCCAACCTTATGTCGAAATCTTCATTATTTAGTTATTGATGAAGTACCAAGTGGTAGGGATGTATCCTATCATAAAATACGAAAATAAAAGTCATGTTACCGTAAAAATGGAACACGAATGAATCATAAAATTAGTACCAACCTGCAATCTCTTATAATATTTTGAACTGTGGTTCTTCTAACCCCCAAGTCCAATGATATTTGGCTTGTTCCTATATGGGGATTGATGCCAATATATGCTAACACATTAATAACATTTTCTTTTGTTCGACCTCGGCTAAGCCTTCTATATACGGGGCGGCATTGGATACTTCCCGTTTCTCGCAATCTGCTAGCCAGTCTAACAAAAGCATATTTACTAAAATGTCTTCTTTCAGGATACTTTATTCTGTAGGCTCTGACAGCAATTATTGCATTTTGGAAGCATTCAAAATAAACTGCTAGCATATGAATTAACATTTTTGAGCACAAAAAAGCTTAAAAACTCGATGAATGTGTCGAATAGGTATAAACTTTTTATACAACTAATTTGATTAGCAAATGGTTTCAAGTGTTTTTCTCAGTGACAGCTTTTAACGTTTTTATTTCAAAGCCTACTTTATAAAATGTGATACATTGTTTAATTTTATTACTAGGCTGCATCCCTATCATTTTGGTGCTGATCATGGATTAAATGGGTAATATGTTGCCTGATGTAAATAATTTTTGTAGCAAAATTCTACCTAGTAGTAAATTTTGTTATGGATAATAGTTATCATAAATAATCGTTTTAAATCATAGTTTTGTGTTTCTAAAGTTTACGATACGTATTTTGTAAAGTATCAGTTACCTGCGGCCGATTTCACAATATTTTATCCTGTATCTCTGGTTTAAACTAAGGTATTGACATGCGGTTTTTACCAAATTTATCAAATTTTAATCTATTTTTTATATAAATTATTATTTATATAAGGTTACATTTAAAATTTTTGAAAAAACTGGAAAATGTGTCGATTATGCAAATAGCGCCCTCGAGTTGCGACTGATAACCAAAAAATAGTAACATAAAATTTTAAATGGTACTATAGGATAAGCTCTTTCGAGCGAAACAAAGTTTACTAAATTTGGTTAAGGCACACCGGAGTTATGGGTATTTCTGTCAAAAGAGATTAGTCTATTTTGCGAGTTGGAGGAAAATATATGAAAGCAAAGTTATTCCAAATACTCCAAAGAATAAAACACGTAATTTTTGACACAACTTTATTTGGCATATTATCGATACAAATCAGATTATCTTCCTTGTCATTGGTTGAGCGCCCTCCAACGGTCAATTTAAAAACTTGAAAATAATTTCCAGCAATTTCTTTTGGTCGATTTTATAACAAATTATTTTATTCGAAAACACTGTGATAAACGATTCCTGAAATATGGCCGCGTCCATTCTTATTTGGCCACCCGGTACTTTCAAATCTTTGTTTACCAACACAAAACTTAAATAGTTTTTGTAAATTTTTTGTGTTTTTGACAATATAAATCTGATTTAACATTTGATAAAAAGTTTTAATTTGTTTTGCAATTCATAATTTGTATTATCTATTTTTATTTTTAAAACTATTTGAATAAGTTTTAATCCATAACACGTGTGCGTGTGTGCCATAATATTGTCTGATGTTGATATTTTTCCGTCCTGACATATAAGTGCTTTAGAAATGTTAATTAACACTGTAGGTACATATTTTTTTTATTTAGAATAGGTAGTATAGTATAATATACGTGGCCAAACATCAAGGGGTGATTCTCTGAGTGATTCTAAGACAAGAAGTGTATGTATACATAGGTCTGGTAATGCTTCGTTTTCAAGATACAGGTTGTAAAACTTTTAAAGAAAACAACGTTTTTTCGTAAGTATCTTAATAATCCTTTAGCCGATATTGTTGAAATTTGGCAGTGTTATTTAGGGTAGTAAGGGGCTAATTTAGCCCTAACTAGATTGAACCTTTTAAGCCTGGTGGCGTCCCGGAAGGCACCTTAACTAAGATTTTTGACAAAAAAAATGTGTGCCACTGATTTTTTTGCAATTTTTGTATTTTTTTTGCATTAGGCAACTAAAACTACAACTTTTTTCTTTTTGGCATTTTTATTCGTATCTTGCTTCGTTTTTGAAAAAAAAAACATAAAAATCACTTTATTGCATATCCGTGGGAAAACATACTTAAAAATTGTTTTTTACGGGGTGTTGAAATATACAAAAAAAATCCTCAGTAACAAAAAGACGCAAACTAATATGACGTTGAAGCTTGGTTACAGTTTTTAATGAATACAAATGAATCTTTTAAGCTAAAAACTGTTTGTCTCATTTTGCCAGTGCCGTGCACAGTGGTAACGCCGGAAATAAAAAAAACAAACAAACAAGTAAAATGTTTTATTAAAACCACACTCAAACAAATGGTACGCCATTTTTTGTAGTAAGAAAATATTTAACAATAAGTAACACGAAATTTAGAATAGTTGCTGAAAATGTCCCGGCGTATGTTGTAGCAATTTTAAAATTAGCACTATTGACTTTGTGGGGAATGTTAGTACTTACTTTTGATTCTTACGGTCATATTTCCAAAAAATGCATCTTTTATAGTTATTTTGTTCGAAAATTTGTTTATTAAGTTGTGTCATTTTTGTTTACAGAAAATTAGTTGAAATGGTCAAAATATTTGGGGTTAGAAGTAGTGCGGTCGCTGTTCTGTTGGTTAATGGACAGCCTAAGTCTGACGTCACAAGGGGCGTGTTTTAAAAAATCTTTCCAAACAAAAATAAATTGCATTGAAAATCCCATAAGAGATTTTTGCAAGCATTGATACACGTTTATAAGCGACAAATAAGCAATTTCTTCAAATTATTCATATTTTTGGTGATATGATTGACCCATTTACAGCCACAGATAGAGGTAAGTGTTTCCTGAAAATATTTAATCGCCATTTGAAAAAGTTTGAGGTTATGTTATTGTTGTTTACATTATTGTTTATTAAGACATAATTGTAGTTTTTTTTGTAAAATAAAGCTCGTGTTAGTGTTTATTTATTAATATGAAGTAGACCCAGTCTATAGCCTAAATAATTTATATTATAGATTCAATATTGGCTAAAGTGGTTACGTATTTTGTAACCCGAACAGAAAATTTTCAAGTTTGTTGTATTCCCTGCAAAGATAAAAGAAAGGAAAGCTCGGACATCACTTATAAGGTACCTAATAGAGCAAATAGTATTATGTTAAAAAGGGGTAAATGCCTTGGAGTCAATCCATGTCCTATGGATGCAATTTGATTCAGATCGGAGAAGTTCACACTATGATGAAAGACAAATGTTATAATATATATAAAAAACTAAATCCAGCGAAGTTAAAACAGCTGAGGAGCTATATCCCAGTAAGCCTTATTCATGCAGCTATGGATAATCAGATTGATCAGCAATTTTAGAAATACTGTAGACCTTAACATTTGATGTACTGAAATTATAAAAATTTAAACAAATATTTATTGTTATTTTTATTACATTGTTGTATAATCTACATAATATATATTTCAAATTAATTGTATTAGGTATAGCGTTGATATCCCTGTCCATACATAAGGATATGAGAATAGTTGTAACTAAAGCGTACTAAAAGTTTTTAAAGGTTTTTTTGAAATTTCTTCCAAATCTTGTATTAAAAAATACTTTTCTGCTTTTAACGATGCTCCTAAAGCATGAGTCAATATCTTTGGTAACATCTGTCTGCTCACTTCTTTTCTAAAAATAATTTAATATAATGTTGGCCTTGCTTTTCCATTAAAAGTTAAATTAAACTATTAAATGTTCACATTTTTTACTTTGGTTTTTAGGAACGTGAATACATTTTGTATAATAAAAGCTATAACATACCTTTTTTCTGGAGATGTAACGCTAAATTGCCTTTTAGCGCTGAACTCAAATATTGTAGCCCTATTCTTTCTGTCATTGTGCCCAAAATGGCAGGTACAAACCAAAGAATGTTGGGAAGGTTCTCTGCTCTATCTTGACTTCTACCATTGTAAAGCAAATAATGGTTCAACTCCAAGGCGTTTATCCCTTTTTAACATAATAATTGTTCTATTATGTACCTTATAAGATGCTTATAGGTGATGACCAGGCATTCCTCTCTTCTATCTTTGCCTTGCAGGGAATACAACAAACTTGAAAATTTTCTGTTCGGGTAACAAAATACGTAACCACTTTAGCCAATATTGAATCTATAATATAAATTATTTAGGCTATAGACTGGGTCTACTTCATATTAATAAATAAACACTAACACGAGCTTTATTTTACAAAAAAACTACAATTATGTCTTAATAAACAATAATGTAAACAACAATAACATAACCTCAAACTTTTTCAAATGGCGATTAAATATTTTCAGGAAACACTTACCTCTATCTGTGGCTGTAAATGGGTCAATCATATCACCAAAAATATGAATAATTTGAAGAAATTGCTTATTTGTCGCTTATAAACGTGTATCAATGCTTGCAAAAATCTCTTATGGGATTTTCAATGCATTTTATTTTTGTTTGGAAAGATTTTTTAAAACACGCCCCTTGTGACGTCATCACTTAGGCTGTCTATTGCACAAGACGCTGCAAATAGGTTGGCCACGTATTTCCGTTTCTGGCTCCCGTCAAGTCGCAGAACGCCCATTTTTACTTTTGGCAATTTTATGCATATCAAAGTTGTTTAGAATTATTTTCTTTATTTCGTTATTTAATTTATGTTCTGGTAAAAGCTCAGACTCTCGTATCGTTCTGATCTTTCGTAGTGTGTCTCTGTTCTCTTCTTTTTTGTTGGGTTATGTTAAGTTGGCAAAACTTTGTGTCCGCTGATGTTGAAGGAGAAGGGGTTTCTTCGGAGTTCTCGGGGCCTTTAATTTCACTTTCTTAAATTCTGTCAGAGAAGAAGGTCAAGCCAGCCGCCGTTAGGCCAATATTTTGTCAAAAGATCACGAGGTCTCACCTCCCCTTCTTCAGAGAGGTTTTGCTGGTTTCGACACTTTTGCCGCTTTTCCTGCCGTTCGGCACTTATGTAGGTTAAACTACATAATTAATATACCACATGGGATTTTAGGGCCACATGACAACAGCAAGTTCTCTAACTAAACCTGAAGAAGTCTAATTCCACCTGGCCTTTCATAAGAAACCACATGGGGCTATACTGAGTTATGGAAGTAGCCGCCTAACAGGAGCCATCATAGCTGCCCGAATAGATGATTTTTGGTATTTGCTTAACTATAATTTGTTTAATTCACTTAAATTTAATTAATATTTTCCCTTTAATAATGGAAGGCGTTCTTGACTTGAGGTCACATTTTTTTTTATAACCAAACAAAACCAAGAAATTAAAGTATTAAAGTTTCTAGAATCTTCAGAGGTTATATAGATACATAAACGCATGGTTTTTTTAAATCCTTGAGTCATGAAAAGCTCAGTTTAATTTTTTTATACATTATTCCTAAACATAAATAGTTTTAATTCATACTAAATTTTGAACCGTTTCAACTATAATCATATACCTAGCTTAAACCCTTCTTTTTTTGGTCAGGTATTTTTTATTTAATAAACTATTTATTGTTTGTGTGGGAAGACTTTAGTTTTATTTGTTGCATAGATTTTCAATAATGACTGATATTCGGTATATTTTTCCTGGTTTGGACTTCGATCAAACCAGGTGGCGCCCAAGGCAAGTCAACGACGAAGGGAAGGTGTAGGTATAACGGACCATGACCTAGTGCCTCCACATTTAGGGCTACCGTCAGCAGAAAGTGACAACCTGTGGTCCATGACAAAAGGTTGCCACTGTCATAATGTCTTATATCTGATTACATGAAACCCGTATCCGTTGGATTAATTCTTCTTCAGTGTTCACTGGAGTTTTATAAACGAGGCACTTCACATACCACCAAGGAAAAAATCTAAGGGATTTAAATCCGGTAACCTGGGTGGCCATGACCGTGGACCAGCACGACCGATCCACTTTTCTCCACAAGTCGCATCCAGAAATTGACGTGCTACTATGCTAAAGTGAGGTGGGGCCCCATCAAAGCAAGATACAAGAAAAATGCTAAAAATAAAAAGTTGTAGTTATAGTTGCCTGATGCGAAAAGAATACAAAAATTGCAAAAAAATCAGGCTCGCACATTTTTTTGTCAAAAATCTTAGTTAAGGTGCCTTCCGGGACGCCACTGGACTAAAAATTTTAATCTGGTCAGGGCTATATTAGCCCCTACTACCCTTAATAACACTGCTAAATTTCAATAATATCGGCTATAGGATTATTAAAATATTTACGAATATTTCCCTCATATATAAAAAATCTTATAAGAAGTGTGGTCTTTCGCAAGAATTACAGCGATAACTCACCTCACTTTTATTGAACCAATCAAAACGCTCATTTCCATAGCAACCACCTTGGTAACGGTCGTCTTACCCGATAAGACTACCGCTAGCTCGAAAAGACGCTTTCGAAAAGACGCTTGTAGCTTTTTTACTTAAATAAAAAATTAGTAACACTTCTAACTTGTATATTTACCTTTATCAGACGGCCTTAATTTTTATGTTCAGTAAATTATCCAATAAAATACACCTCTAGAGGCGGTTTCTTATCTTCATACCTTCGTTTTTCACTCGAAACTCGATTTTCCAAGAAAATTTTCACTCAATGTAATTTTTACTTATAATCAAAGATAAGACCCTCGAGCTAAAGCTCTCGGGATCATATCAGATTATAAGTAAAAATTACATTTCGTAAAAATTTGTCAGAAAATCGATTTCTTGTTAAAACATCGGTATTACCGATAAGACGCCTCCTCTATCGGTATATTACTGTTGATAATTCCACAGTAGAAGCGATAATCCCCCAGTAGGTAGCTATCAATCATAATCAAGTTTTTACTACTACTGTGTACTAACAATCATACAAATCCATAATTTTTGACTGTTTATTAATATATTATTTATTATGTACTTTTTTTAATTTTAATACTAACTTAATACTTTACATTATATTTATAAATATATTTAAAAAATAATAATAATAATATTATATTTTCTTTACCAACATTGGAGGCGTCTTTTGCATATCCTGGTATATGGGTATTTAAGTGTAACCACGGTTACCGCAAAAACTTTTATTATTGAACTTACTTATGTCAATCTGCGACATTTAAAAAGTGAATTGATTACAAATCAAGATTTCTTTAAAGATATGGAACGTTTTGGTAGTCACTCTATAAAATAAATTTATACAAGCATTACCAACAGCACAATACAATTTTTCGGGAAATATTCCACCGAATACCACTCGTGCATCTTGAAAACGAAACATTGCCGGACCCATATTTATATAAACTTATCCTCTAAGAATCACTCAATGAATCACCCCTTAAAGTTTGGCCACGTACTTAAATAACACCCTGTAGAAGTATACTTATATCGTTATTACATATATTTTTAACTGTAGCAATTTGTCCTGGAAAGGAGATATAGGTAAACATTTTCATAGAAAAATAAATAATTAAAACTTTTCGGCTAGAAAATTGTCAAATAAGGTAATGTTTATTTTCTTCGCAGTCAAGTATTACAAATACCTACCGGTTTTGCTTTAAACTTTATAAACGCCATAAAAACATGCTAATATATTCATAAAAAATTCCAAAGTACAGCTCGTGGCGCCAGGTCCATCGGAATTTATTTGGGGATTTGTTAACAACAAGTAATTTATTATGTAATGATTTTATTTATGTTAAATTTTTAATGGACTGAAAGTTTATATGTAGATTTTAATTATGATTCGCATTTGGCACAATTGTATCATGTAATGTAGTTCAAATAAAATCCACGGCGTATTGTGCTCTAAAATATTCATACTTTTTCAAAACTTATACCTACGAAATAAAATTGTCTAGTGTTAAAAGTATTAAAAAGTTTAAATTATGCCAACACGAGGGCTGTTTTAAAATTAAATATAGAGGGGCAGAATTAGCACGCCAATAATTATTTCTTAGTTTATTGTTCAAAACATGAATGTGAATTTCTGCAAGTTGATATATTGTTAATTTTGGGGGAGTGCAGAAAGAAAACACAAAGAAGCTGTACTAGTGTGAGTAGAGAGGTTTAGAACTCAAACGAACGAAATTATGGCAGTTGGAGTTTTAGGAGCGGAAGCTATTGACCCTCATGTAGGTTCCAGGCGGTTTGCTAGAGATACTGTAATAAGTCAAGAATCAGTTATAAACATATTGCACTTATACAAGTTTCATCCATACTAGTGCTAGGAATGAAACTCGAATAATTCGACTATTCGAATATTCAAATACTCAAATACCCAATATTTTCCTTTAAAGTTATTCATGTGTTCGATTATTCGAGTATTCAAATATTTTAATATTCGAATAATTGCATGTTTAAATGTTGCAATATTCGAGTATTCAATTATCAAATATTTTTACAGGGTGTTTCAGAAGTACGGTACGTAACTTGTTGTAACGTAATTCCTTATGATATAAATTACTTAC
The DNA here is from genome assembly GCA_963920685.1 of Polydrusus tereticollis. Classification (NCBI taxonomy): domain Eukaryota; kingdom Metazoa; phylum Arthropoda; class Insecta; order Coleoptera; family Curculionidae; genus Polydrusus; species Polydrusus tereticollis. The sequence goes on from OY987327.1 coordinate 88,104,613, forward strand.
AGAAAAAGTTCATATGAACATGTACCCGAAATTGCCCCGTTATTGATATGGAAAATCGTTTTTTTATAATTTTTTTAAATATCCTTTTCCTGATTTTATTGAAATTTGGTACCCCTATTTATAATGATAAGGGGCTTAATTAGCCTTAACTAGATTAAATTTATTAAGTCCAGTGGCGTCCCAGGGAGCACCTTAGCGAGTAGTATCGACAAAAAATGTACGCCACTGACTTTTTTCTAATTTTGATATTTTTTTTCAGATTTAGCAACTAATAGTTCAACTTTTTTGTTCACTGAATTGTTTTCGTGTCTTGCTTCGTCGTTGAGAGAAGAAATAAAAACCACTTTATTGCATGTACAGGGTTATCCAACCAAGACTAGACAAGGCGATTTTTTGTCTTTTCCTGTACTTTTATAAAAAAACTGAAATAGCCATCTTAAGTCATTTTCTCCCGCGAATTCGAATATCTTCAGCAAAAAACAATTGAACATCAAAAAAAAGTACTAGGGGTCACTTTGATATTTTTTTAAATGGGATGCCGTATTTTTAATGAGCTTATCCGATTTCTCATATAAATTTTGATCTAAAATGTTGGATTTTTAATTCAAAAACGCCTTTTTTCTTCAGTTTTAAATTCGGAAAATGTTCGTCTACCGTAAGATTAATACCTGATAGATGGATACCCGTTTCACCTGTTCACCCTTTAACCTGCTTTAAAGCGTCCGTCAGTTAGACAAAATAATCAAGTTTCAAATTTCTATATATTTTTCACGAATTAATTACAAATAATGAAATATTCTTTAGAAGAACGGCTAAATGTAATAAAATTATATTACAAAAGTGGAGAGAATGCTCGACAAACACAAAGAACATTTTTTGAGAGTTTCCAGAGACACATTTCAGTGGATACAATTCTCAGAATTAAGACCCTATTTGAAGAAAGTAAGACTTTGAAAGATAAGCCAAGAAAGATGAAAAGACGGAACATAAGGGATCGAGCTATTGTTCAATATTTTACTATAAATCCGAAGAGTTCTATTCCGCAAGCGGTACGAGAAGTAAGGTATGGTCCAGGGCTCCGGAGAGTAAGCTATGGAACAGTTCACAGAACTTTAAAAAAATGTGGTCTAAAACCATATTGCATCCTTCCCGTTCAATACTTAACACAGCTTCAAAAAGAACTGCGATTTCGATTTGTTGCTTTAATGCTGATGAGAGAGCAAGACGAAGATTATAATTTATATAATAAAATTCTATGGAGTGACGAAGCGTCATTTACAACATCGGGGGTATACAATCGGAAAAATACAAGATACTGGGCAGCAGTTAACCCTCATAGATATGAAATGATAAAGTTTCAAGGTTGGAGCTCACTTAATGTTTGGTGTGGGATGTTAGAAAATCGAATTATTGGACCACTATTTTATCGTGGCTCTTTAACAGGCCAAAGATACCTCCATTTTCTTCATAACGATATCGAGGATTTCTTGGAAAGGTTGCCATTGCAAGCCTACAACAATATCATTTGGCAGCAGGATGGTGCTCCGCCTCATGCAGTTCGAGAAGTGGTAACATACCTAAACGAGCGTTACAATCAGTGGATTGGCCGTAACGGAACAATTTATTGGCCACCAAATAGCCCCGATATCACGCCAATGGATACATTTTTATGGGGTCATTTAAAAAATGTAGTTTATTAACGACCCAACAGAAGTCTGGAGGACATTCAGCAAAAAATTATAAATGAAATTAATAGACTTAACCAGGACCAAAATATTGTAAGAGATTCTTTGGAGAGATTGAAAAGGGGGCATCGGTCATGTTTTGAAAATAATGGAGGACACATAGAACAATTATATTATTGAGATTAAAGTTATTCACTTTAGTTTATAGTTTTTTCTAATATGTCATACTTTTTTTACACGTAAGCAATAATAGATTTGCAAAAACTACTAAATTTGTAATTCATTCGTGAAAAATATATAGAAATTTGAAACTTGATTATTTTATCTAACTGACGGACGCTTTAAAGCAGGTTAAAGGGTGAACAGGTGAAACGGGTATCCATCTATCAGGTATTAATCTTACGGTGGACGAACATTTTCCGAATTTAAAACTGAAGAAAAAAAGCGTTTTTGAATTAAAAATCCAACATTTTAGATCAAAATTTATATGAGAAATCGGATAAGCTCATTAAAAATACGGCATCCCGTTTAAAAAAATATCAAAGTGACCCCTAGTACTTTTGTTTGATGTTCAATTGTTTTTTGCTGAAGATATTCGAATTCGCGGGAGAAAATTACTTAAGATGGCTATTTCAGTTTTTTTATAAAAGTACAGGAAAAGTCAAAAAATCGCCTTGTCTAGTCTTGGTTGGATAACCCTGTACAAAAAAAAATACCTACCTACGTATTTCAAAGTTAATTAAAACATTTAAATTAAAAATAAAATTATGTTTTTAAATAATGATACAAAAAAAATGCAACAGTTAATCAAAGCAGATGTTGATAATGGCCACCTTCTGATAAAACGCACGATTGCAACCGATTAAAAAAAAATTTAACGCCCTGTATATCATAAACGGGGCAGCTCCGGACACATGTTCATACAAACTTTTTCTCTTAGAATATCATAAGGAATCACCCTCTTAAGTTACGTGCCGTACTTCTGAAACACCCTGTATATATTATATAGTGCCTATACCTAAAAGTTTTAATTTTTTTAAATACGTGGAAGCTAAAGCAAATATTTAAATTAAAGATATTAAAAGTCAAATAATGAAATTATTAAATTTTTGAATATCACTACGAGTATTCAAATATTTTAATATTTGAATACCTATTCGAAATCGAATATTTGAATATTTGAATATTCGAAACCGAATATTTTAATACTGATAGATGATATTCGAATATTGAGTAATTTGAATATTTGAATAATAAATAAAGTGAGAATCGAATACTTAGGTTTCAAAAATTCCGAGCACTAATCCATATCACATTACGCTTCACCAAGAGCTCTATGGGCAAGACTTAAAAAATCCGCTTAAGTTCTGTACATATGGGAAACTTTTTTAATATTAATTTTACAAAAAAAAGTTACTCTTTATAAAAAGTTCTGCTTACTGAAAAAATAATATTAGACTTTTCAAACTTGAAATAGTATGTACAGAATGATCAAATGGTAAAAAAATCAAAGTTTACCTACGAGAAAAGTAGGGGAGACCGGGGCTAGTTGTCGCAAAATTTACTTTTAAATTTTTTTTAGGGTTCTTTTTAAATTTGTATGGAAATCAGTAAATTGATATTGTACTTTTATATGTTACGAACACTATTTACAGAGCAATTGTAAACAAAATGTACTGTATCTAGAATTTTAGTCATTTTTGTTCTGCTCGGGAAAATGAGACAAGCTGCCCCAGTGCGGGGCATATTGTCGTAATACCTGGGGTAACTTGTCGCTAATAAAACAAATGCGATTATTTTATAAAAAAGTTACAGTTGTTTATTTATTTATAATTTTTAAAATAAATAAACAAAAGACAATTCTAAACATAATGGCAATGAAATTAGTAGTCATCGTCAGAATCACAATTCCGACATACGTAGTATGGGTTTCCATCTGTGCAACGTTCATGAGCCCAGAATTTGCATCTGACGCATTGCAACCAGTCTACCATTGAGGAACTGTAAGGTCCATGGTACATGATGCAGAATGTTTCTTCTTCATCATCACTTAATATTTCTTCGTCGATGAGTTTTGCTTTTTTAGCTGCTTTTCTTTGTGTGGTTTCTTTTTTCTTAGGTTCACTTCTAAATATTTTTTTCTTAACTTGTTTTACTTTTGACAATTTTGAAGCTTCTATTTCATCTTTTATAGGGGTATCTGTTAAAATTGCAGACTTTCTCTTTTTTCTCCCTCCCTTCTTTCCTTTTCGCTCCCCAGCTTTTGGAAAAGGACGAATATCTTCCGGTGATAATACGGTTATGGCAGACGTTGAACAAGTAGCTGTGGTTTCGGAAATAGGAGTTTTGGGTAAAGTGGCTTCGGACCCAGTGGCTTTGAGAACAGCGACTTCGGGAACAGTGGCTTCGAGAACAGTGGATTCGAGAACAGTGGCTTCAAGAACAGTGGCTTCTAGATTTGACGATGAATTTGAATTTTTTTCTGTGTCATGCAATTCTACTTGAACATCATTGTTTTCTGGAGGTATTGGTCGATCTGTGACGTAGCTTGGTAAGTAGTCTGCCTCAGTAAAAATGTCTCTGTTCAGCGGATAAATTCCAGCCACTCGAAATCCTGACATAATGGTAATCGGCGTGATAGCATGTGGCAAAGAACTGGCGACAATTCCAGGAATATCATATATAGATATAGTTGTTCCGGGATGATTTTTCATCCATGAGGCACAAGCAGAATTCACAAATTTTTTAAGCGGACCAAACACACTTCTGTCCAGAGGTTGGAGTTTGTGCGAACAATGGGGAGGAAATGATAGCATTACGACCCCATTTCCTTTGGCAAAATTTAATGCTGGAATCGAAAGATGTGGCTCGTGATTATTCAACAAGAGTAGAACAGGCCTATCTTTACTGCACTTGACATTGTTGACAAAATGCCTCATAAAAAGAATGAAGTTTTCTTCCTTCATTCATCCTGAAGGATTTGCGCTTCCCGTACATCCTTGAGGACCGTCACGGATAAAATGTTCCTTATAATGGACACGTGGGAACACAAAAAAAGGTGGTACGCTATTACCATCTGCAGAGACTGCAATAGCTATCGTTACTAGGGTGCCTCTCTCTGCTGAAACTAATGATCCAATTTGTTTGAATCCTCTTCTTGCAACAACTCTATCTGGACGTTGCACGGTGGTGATGCCTGTTTTGTCAATGTTATATATGTCGTTTGGGCGAAAATGATGACGATCCAAAACGGCACAGAGATTGTTGAAGAATAGCTCAACATTAGTCTTGTTAAAACTTGTCGCTCTAGATAAACTAGTCGCCTGTGGTGTTCGAATAGAGAGTCGTGAATGTCTTTTAAGAAAACCCGAAAACCAATCTGGGCCAGCCATTAAATTATCATTCCAGGTATGTGGAATTACTTTTCCCAAAGCTTTTCCGTAGTCATATGCTAGGCGCCGGACTTCCTTTGGAGTAAGACCGAAGTAAATATCTGACGCCTTCTTAAGATATTTTTCCAAGCTATTTTCCTCTTTGTCAGTGAAGATAATCCGTGTTTTTTTTATAGCCGAACTTAACTTGTGATTGTCCCGCTGCAAGCTCTGCGTCAATGACTTTTTTGCAAAACCTTTCTAGGGCTTTGCAATGAACATTAAATTCCTCGGCCGCTTTTCTTATGGAAAGTGGAGGTTCTTTTAATTTAACTGCCCTTGCAGCTGCCTTCATAGTGTGTGGGTCGGCGGGAGTACGATCAGTTTTTCTTTTATATGTTCTAACCATCTGTAATATAAATTGTCCGTTTTAAAATCTGGGAGAAATTGTTGCACCGGGGCAAGTTGTCGCGTTAAGACAACTTGCCCCGCAAACAATGCGACATATAACCCCAACCGGTATGACCTAGGTTATAATCAAATAACTTCTCAGTTTCAGAATAGAACCCACAAACAATACTATGAAGATATAAGAAACATAATAAACTATCAAAAAATATACATTTTTCCTACCTTCAAGCTTATTTTTTTACAGAATCACAGGAAACAAATTCAGGGTAAAAAATTACACACGTGTTAGCAAATGAGATTATTCAAACTGCAGGGCCGCCATCTACCGGAATCAATTACAACATTAGAAATTAGAGATGGGGTAACTATATCGATTCAGAAAATATCGATTTGGGAAATCTGAGTACTCTACTTTTCGCGATATAACGATTACGACAACTTGCCCCTGCGACAACTAGCCCCGGTCTCCCCTACCCTTAATTTTAATTTTAGAGCAAAATGGAATAAGAAAATGTTGATTGGCATTAAAAATTATATCTGTTTCTACTCTTAGTAGACTATTATTGAAAATAAACTTAAACATTTAAATCTTAATTATTAATGGCATGTCCATTATCTTGGCACCATTTCCCACCTGAATTTGAATTTTTACTGCCAGCTATGTTATTTGTCTGAAACAGCAGTTGGAATATTTAATTAGATAAATATGCCGTTGAAATTGAGTATGCAAGATAAAATTGAAATAATTTTAATTGTTGGTGAAAATTACAAAACGTTCGGGAAACTGCCGAAATTTTTAACTACAGATATCCTGATAAAATGATTTCTTTTACAACAGTAGGGAACATAATGATTAAATTCGAGACCTTTGGAAGTGTGGAAAATAACTACAATAAGTAACGTAGACCAAGGGTTGCAAATAATGAAACTGTGAACCAAGTAATGTTGTCTGTAGTAGAAGATCCTAAAAAATCATTGCGAAAAAGGTCAACAACATTAACAAATGATGTAGGAAAAACCACGATTTCAAAAATATGAAATGAAAACAAATTTCGGCATTACAAACCAAAATTTATACATACCTTGAAGCCAGATGATTTTGAGGGACTCTCAGAATTTTGTTTTTTAATACAAGGAGAGTTAAAAGATAACCCTTTCATGACAAGAGATATAATTTTTACCGACGAAGCAACCTTTACCTCGAACGGGACTGTAAGTTCACAAAATTGTCGTTGGTAGAGTGACGTTAATCCAAATTTCACTATACAGACACGTGACCAGTACTCATTTAAAGCAAATTTGTGGTGCGGAATTTACAAAAATAGAATAATAGGACCCTTTTTTTTTCGACAAAATTTAAATGGTGAACGTTACTTGCATTTTTTAAATAATTATTTGTTTAATTTCATTCATGGACTTCACATACCCGATAGACTACGGATATGGTACCAACAAGATGATGCACCATGCCACAGTACGAGGAATGTAAGACAATACTTAAATACCCTTTTTAAAGGAAGAGTTATCGATAAATATTCTGACCTTTTTTGGCCCGCTAGGTCTCCGGACTTGAGCCCCCTCGATTATTTCTTGTGGGGCTACTTAAAACAGAATGTATACCTACAAAGGCTATTTCAAAATGTTGACCATTTAGAGAGGGTAATTAGAGAGACAATTACAAATATAACTCCTGCCATGATTAGAAATGTTTTAAGAGAATTTTCTGCAAGAACGGCTAAATGCATTGAAATGGAGGGAGGATATGTCGAGGCAAATCTACAGTGAGGGAAAGTTAATGAATAGTTTTATTTAAATTCATATTTTAATGTTTATTATTATAATTGTGTTTTTCCAAAATAAATTATCATGTTTCTATCAATTATTTAAATGCGTTATAAAGTTATTACACAACAGGGATAAAGAATCAAAGGTTACGTTTTAAATAAAAATAATTGATAAATGTTTAGTGGCTTGAATTGCATAATAATTACAATTATTAATTACAAATCATTTAAAAAAATGATATTTTTTGAAATGTCAAATTTATTTTCAATAATAGTCTACCAAGAGTAGAAACAGATATAATTTTTAATGCCAATCAACATTTTCTTATTCCATTTTGCTCTAAAATTAAAATTAAAGGTACTTTTCTCGTATACGTAAATTTTGATTTTTTTACTTTTTAATAATATGTCAAGTTTGAATAGTCTAATATTATTTTTTCAGTAAGCAGACCTTTTTATAAAGAGTAACTTTTTTTCGTAAAATTAATATTAAAAAAGTTTCCCATATGTACAGAACTTAAGCGGACACACTGTATATCGATATCAGAAGAAAATGTTTGACATAAATGTTTCGGCGAGCAATGGGCTTAAAAGGGAGCTCATTGCTTAACCGTCATTGTGTTTATAGTGGTATCTTTATATTTAAAATAATTTAGATTAAAATACGTAAAATATATGTAGTTCTAGCAGTTCCATGATTTCTTGTTCTATTATCCGGTTAACTTTATTGTTCTTTAAGTTTCTTGTCACCATGTTAATTACGTCATGTAATTGATGAATGTCGGGAAATATATTGGTAAGATGAAAAGAGGCCAATAGACGTTATAAACGTATTTATCAGAGTTTTCAACAAATTGTGCCAGACCGGAAAGCTTCCCAGTGCTAACATAACATATAAACGAGCTTCTCGATAAGTTTGGAAGAAGTCGAAAATATTCTGGGTATAGTAGAAGAAGATCCAACGACCAGCTCACGAAGAATTAGTGCTCAATTCAGTATTCCACAATAAAGAGAAATAACCACACTCCATGGCCCATATACAGGATCTTATTTAAAAAGCATCCGATATTTTACAGGACGATTTCTGAGTTATTTATAAGGTAAAAAGTTCTTATAAACATGGGTTCGCAAGCCCTTCATTTTTGAGATACAGGGTGTTACAATTTTTAACAGTAACAAAAAATATGTATCTACGCCATTGCCGTTATCTCTTTTGATAACACTGTCATGTATGCACTTTATTGGCTAATGTAAAAGACACGTAGGAAGCCTCTACAAGTGGGAGCCATACTAACATCAAATTCGAATTTTGCATTTCAAGAAATCCCTAGATACCAATTTTCATTCAAATTTAGACATTATTTCAAAAATTATTTACGGAAAACAAAAATAAAAATAAATTTTTAACACCCTGTATCTCAAAAATGATATATAACTGAGATAACTAACTGAGGAATCGTCCTGTAAAATATCGGACACTTATTAAATAACACCCTGTATACATAACATGTACCATGTACCGGGTAACTTCGTATAAACTAGCACAACACACGTAACTTTTTTATTAAAAAAAAAAAGCTGACATGCAGGGGAAATTTTTTCCTTTTCAAATTTTAATGGAATGCCCGATATATTTTCGGCTAAGATGAAAGATTTTTTTCTGATTTCAAATATACCATACAAGTTGACATTTGGTTCAGCTGTTTTTGCGTTATTTAAGTTTACATTTGCTTTGAATTTACATTATCTTGATATACGCTGCCATGATTACTGAGTACAACAACTTTTTGAATAGTGGATAGTGGGCCACGAAAACAGTAGTAACAAATGTTTCTGAATTGACATTGTCATTCAAATAGTAACTGTCAGTGCAACTTACTCGGTTCCTTCTATCTTTTTAAAACGGTGTTTTCTGTGGCTGAAAAACTAGATATTGTTTGTTTGCTTGCTGAAAATAATTATAATGCGTCTGCTACGCGACGTGCCTACTGCCTACGAGGCAATACATCCCGATGGTCCGATTCCCACAAGATGGACCATCAAAACTATTTTTACCAAATTTAGAATAACGTCAAATTTGCAAAGATAAAAAATTCACAGGAAGTGCGTGCTCGTTACGGACCACGAAGACCTTCGCGTGAGTATATTCGGAAGGTTTTAAAAAAATATGGATTTAGACCTTACAAATATCATAATGTTCAAAAATTAACAGAATTGCATAAGAATTAAAGACTCAATTTCTGCAACTTTATATTGATGAATAGATTGAATAACGAAAGAGACTTCTTCGAAAAAATATTATGGACCGACGAGTCAAGTTCCTCAACAAGTGGATTACCAGACCGTCAAAATTACCGACACTGGGCACAAGAAAATTCTCAGTTCGCCAGGGAAATTCGATTTTAAGGTCAAAGGACAGTTAATGTATGGTGCGGACTATTGAAAAATAGAATAGGACCCTATTTTTTCGAAGGCACATTGACTGGACCGTTATATAACCAATTTCTGGAAACACGCCTGCAAGACATGCTAGAAAACTTACGGTTGGCGCAGTATATGAATATAATTTTTCACCATGACGGTGCCCCACCACATGTGACACGTGGAGTAAGTCATTTTTCAAATATTAGTCACAATGAATGGATTCGAAGAAACGGGACTATTGTGTGGCCTTCAAATAGTCCCGATATAACGCCTATGGGCAACTTTTTTGGGGGCATATTAAAACTAAAGTTTATGAGCGTGATATTGACAATGTTGATATAATTATTAACTTAAATAACGTAAAAACGGCTGAACCATATGTCAACTATTTGAGCTCAGAAAAAAAAAGATGTTTTATTTTAGCAGAAAATATATAGGGCATTCCATTAAAGAAAAAATACTTTTTGTAGTCCCCCGTAGGTATATATGCAAAGTTACCGAAAAGTAAAATGCAGATTTGGAAAGGAAAAAATTTCCCCTGTATGTCACTTTTTTTTATTTTTCTCGTACGATAAAAAATAAAAAAGAGTTGCGGGGGGTGCTAGTTTATACAAAGTCACCCGGTACAGAGAGTAGGTACAGCACCTAGAACCGGAAGAATATGCTAAACGTATGGAATATTGTCGGTGGATAAATAATAATCATCGTGTTGTATCGCCTATACTTTTTATGGATGATGCAACATTCACTAGTGATGCATGGTATTAATAATACTCTCATATATTATGGTGAATCGAAAATCTCCACGCAACAGTCGAAAGTAATTTTCAACATAAGTTTTCGCTAAACGTGTGGTGAGGTATGCTTGATAGTTAATTAATTGGTCCTTTCATTTTAAAGAATCGCCTCACAGGAGACCACTATTTCAATATGGATTACAAGGACTACTAGAGAATGTATTGGTAAACATCAGAGTGCAAATGTACTATCAGCACGATGGAGTTCCTGTGCATTCCACTTGTCAGGTCAAGCAACATTTGGACGAAAGGTTTCCAGGGATTGGTCGCGCGATTCCTATTAATTGGCCTCCAAGATCTCCAGACCTCACAGCACTAGATTTTTGTTTATGGGGCTGGTTTAAAAATGAAGTGTATAAAGGAAAAGTGGACCCTCGGGATGCACTTATTCGACGTATTGGAAGCACGGCAGCCAATATTAAAGAAGAAAGACATAAAACAATTGGGAGAAGGTGCTCTTCGTAGACGAAGCAGAATATGTTTAGACGTCAACGGCGGCATTTTTGAACATTTATTAAAATAACACTATGATTAAGAAAATGTTATATAACTTGAAAACAAATGAAAATCGGATAAAAACATGTGGATGAATTTGGTCCGTTCCTCGCGACCCACCCTGCATATTTCCTAGGCACATTTTTTAAATTGAACCCACTATTTCTATAATTTATTTTTATTTATCATTACGTTCAAGTTGCCGTCATATTTCGCTTATACTTTAATTAGGAATAAATTGCTTGAATTTATGATGATACCGGTCAGCGCGTGTTATAAGACGTTATTTTTTATTTTATTTAAGGACCTGTTTTCTGGTAAAGCCGGTGCTTACGAATAGCATTATTATAATAAATGCCTCGTTGGGCTACCTGGCTTACGTTAATTTTTCTTTGGTTGGACTTTAATACGACTATTCCGAGACAAATTTATGAAATATTTGGATATAAAGTTTTTTATTTGTAGAATTTTCATAAAATCCGCATAATTTACATGTGGAGATAACCTTGTATGTGGCGTTCCTTGATTCTGGCATGAACGGTATTTTTTGCATTAATGTGTTACACATCTCATCTTTTGCATGTTTTTGTCATTGTGGTAAGTTTTGTCCAAAAAATACTGCTTTACATTCCATTTACACCAGTGATTGTTTTGTTTATTCTATTCTAAACTTGGCTTTATCAAGTAATTTGTTGTGTGTTCATTCAGGTGACAATAGGCTTTTGGATACTTACGTTGCAGCCCAGGGGTCTGCGGTTCATGAAGGTGATGGAAGCACCGCTTCTTCTACTGCTTTTATAAGAAAACAAATTTTTTATTGAAATTAATTCAATCTATGCCAATCGAAATTGATAATACCTATAGTCTGTTGCTTAATGCGAAAAAGTAATAAATCAATATTGAACTATAAAACCCAGTGGTCTTTGGCGTATTTCATAGGTGTAGTCCAATTATTATTATTTAATTATGTTTATTGTCAGGGGTCCCGAGATCCGGTAGATAAAGGCACAGGTAGTTTACCTACCTGTGCCTCACTGATTCAATACCTATTATTCTAATAAAGTACTTGTAGTAACGCCGCTGACCCCTTACTTTCATTCGCCAAACTCATCTTTCCATTGTATGCAAATTAGGGTCACCCTAATTTAGAACGGATTCGGGGTGTATAGGTCTTAAATATCTAAAGTACGGAATTTTTAAAAACTATTACTGCAATTTACCTGAAATTTACAATGCAACCTTTAAGTTGTCCACCCTGCTTAATGGGTCCTGTCATTGCAAATTTACATTTTATTACTCTCTTACTTATTCTCGAAGTAATCTTTTTGGCCGTATACGCGTAATCGATCGAGTTTCGAGATGGTCATCGATCTGCAGCGCTGAGTTTCGGGTCCGCGCGGCTAACGGTCCTATCACGTGCCTTTTAAATTAATATTAAACCGACGAGAATTCCACGAGTGTCTATTGTTTTCTGGTTAGTTAATTTTGTGAGAGTTGGTTTACTTTTGTCATTTCTTTTTGAATTTTTCCTTATTATCTTGTGATAGAATGGAACAACAAAATGCTTTGTGTAAATTTGTCATATACTTATAAACCGAGTTTCCAAATTGTAAATGCAAGGTAAAAATGCAGGACCGCCGCTTCCATATGTGCGGCGTGTTCAGGACACACTATTCCAAAAATCAGAAGGACCATAGACCATAAATAAAAATATTTCATATAATAAATTAATTAAAATTCTATACTTACTTTAATTTGCCACACTGTCACATTTCATATCTTGTAGTCAACGGTCCAGCCAAAGTGAACTGCGAATCAGTAGACTTTTTAATCTAACTTAGGAATTGTATGTTTACTTCTCGGCCTCAAATAATAGGTGGAGTGTTAGTAGGGCATATTCCGACACTTACGTCAAAGCCATTGTCAGATACGAGATGGGAGAGTCGTATAGAAGCAATAATCTACCAATCGGTGAAATATATGAAGCTTTAGTTGAATTAAAACTAGGTTTTATACGAGAACTGTGGCAAATTCACTGGGCAAAAAAATTAGTACGTTCAAGTTCAACAATAATATGGCATTCAATTCTTAATAAAGTCAACGTTGTGAGTACTTTTAAGAAAACTTAAAGAATTACTTTGTTGAATTAAGATCTGATAAAAAGTTCAAAGTATTTATGGATACCGCAAAGCAAATTGCTGTAATTACCTATAGAAAGTATATTACCTATAGAAAATAATTTCTGCTGTGCTGAAGCAGAACTAGCCCTAAGGGATAACGAAGTGCGACGTTTACAGCGAGGAATTATTCGAAGAAATTAAGGCAATAGAACCTCATCTTAAATCCGATATGGATACAATTGGAAGTCTCGAATTCATAGGTGCTTCAAAATAACGTTACTAATTAGATATATTAAATACAAAAATCTTAGGTACATAACCTCACATTTTTTGACAGTACCTAGAGGACAGTATTTTTTTTGTATGTATGTATATGTATGTATGTAAGTGCGGGCAGCTCTGACACCGCAGCACTCAGGCCTGTCGACCCATTGTGCTCTGCCGCGTTGGTTAGGGTTGCGCCAAACCTATGCCCTTCACGAAGGCGAGCACTAGGGTTGGTGAAAGCTCCTTGATATCCGCTGGTGCAAGTAGTCCTGCACCCAGGTACTGGTGCCTTTTTCGTATAAGGCTATTACAGAAGCATAGGACATGCAGTGAGTCCTCGTTCTCCTGCTTGCAGAACCTGCATACTGCTGAGTTGTTCAGCCCCATTGTATACAGATGCTTATTCAGACCGCCGTGCCCAGTAAGGATGCCCGTAACGATCCTTAGGTTTTTCCTACTCATTCTGGATAGCGTGTCGGCGAAGTTTTGACAGTGCCCCTGAATGAGGAGCTTAGCCTGTCTGAGCCGTATTTTTTTTGTACAATCAATTAAAGCTGGATTTATAAACTCAAAAAGTTCGCAAAGCTGAGATTCAGTTGGCGTTGGAAATAAGAGTTCTATTTAAACTAAAGGGAACACTCAGTTCAATTTATAAACTTAGTTCGTGCAATGTTCGTAAGTTTCGAAAAGTTCCCGTGTAGTTCGAGATATCCAATTTTTATGTTCGGAGTTCGGAAAGTTCGTTCAGACCATTGAAGACGCAATTTTAAGGTCATGTGGTTCATTGTTTACGTCGCCATTCCGCCATTTGTATTTGTAAATTTGTATTTTCTTTTTGTTTTAAGGTTAGTTTTGTGTTTTGTGCGGAAAAAGAAAAAATGAATTGTATTTAGAGTGATGACACTAATTTGTTGTTATTCGACTTTATCTAAAATTATGAAATATTTTAATTCATTATATTGGACACGAACTTCCACCAATCAAGCAACGATTTTTTTAACTTCGCTACTGACTTTATAAATACCATTTTCTGAACTGTCGAATATCGAACCTTTCTCCGGCGGGCCTGCCGACTATGCAACCTCATTCTGCTAACTCAGCGCACGCCCCTGTTGCAACCATATCGAACGGTCACACTCTTCTACAAGTTTTGACGCTCTGTAGAGCGAAAATCAAATTTAAAAAAATGATTTGAAAATAAAACTCATACTTGTGTATTTTGTATTGATTTAATAAATCGAAATCATACGTAATACCTAATTCAATGCTTATAAATAAAAATTAAAAACAAAATTATAACTGATAAATATACTTAAAAACTAATCAAATAAAGGTTGAATACCGTCTGGCTCAGAAAAAATTACTCTTCATTTCTGATCTGATTAAGAGCGCTGCTGATTTCACCCTCAATAAATTTAATTACTTTTTTATACTGGCTTTCTTTCGCAAAATCTTGTTTTTTTCTCTCTTCGAACATCATGCCTGTAAACAAACCCTTAAATTAAAATTTATACATTTACTACGTTTTCATGATGATTGAGTTCGATTTGAATCCGAATTGAATACATGAATACCTACTTTCATGTGTTCAATTGTGATTGTGTTTGATTCTGATTTCACCATTTTGAGTTTGTTTTCAGTTTAAGGTCGATTCATTAATTTTTGGGATCCTATCGAAGTTTTAATCATGAAAACGTTTTGAAATTGAATTAAGATTTGAACATGCCCATTTTGTCAGTGCTATCAGCTGTCGCTCATAACTTTCAAATAATTTCCGGTTGGTTCGGGTTAGTTACTAGCCATTTTTATGGACCACAAGTTATTTGATGAAGAAATATATTAAAAATAAAAATTTAAAAAAAGACGTAAGGTTGGTTCATGTAAAAGTTTTAATTTAGCATTAATTTTAGTAATAGCTTAAATAAATTTAAATAAATAAAGCCAAAGTTGTCTTGATTCCAAAACTAGGTCAAGACCAAACTTTAGTTTCAGGATATCGACCCATCAGCCTTCTGTCATATCTAGGCAAGATTGTTGAAAAGCTTATACTCTATCGTATAAACGATTTCATATTTGAAAACAATATTTTATCACTTGAGCAGTTCGGCTTCCGTTCTGATAATTGCACGGTGCGCCAGACAAACATATTGGCTTCAAATATAGCGACAGGCTTCAACCGTCGTTGGACAACTGGAGCGGTTTTTTTCGATGTCAGTAAAGCGTTTGATAAGGTCTGGCATGACTGACTTATACTAAAGTTAATAAGAATAGGTATGCCAAACTACCTAATTAAGGTAATGGACTCGTTTTTGTCGGACCGGATTTTCGCAGTTTCGTCAGAGAGCCGGAGTACCGCAAGGTTCCCCTCTTGCGCCAGCTCTGAATCATATCTATACCAATGATATTCCAAAATTCGCTCAAACACAATTATACCTGTTTGCTGACGATACTGCGATTACCCTCACCGCAAAAAAGCCTAGGTTGGTAATCTCAAAACTGCAACGTCATATAAAACTTATGAAGGCGTGGCTTGATAAATGGAAAATTCGTCTAAATGATGTCAAAACACAGGCTATCTATTTCTCAAAAGGCAGAAGTATTCAACCTACATCCAGATTGCTTGTCAAAAACACTAGGATAAACTGGTGTCAGAATATAAAATACCTGGGTCTGCTCTTCGATAACCAGCTTAATTGAAATGACAACACAGCCTCTTGTTTAAAAAAAGCGAACGGTTAACTGAGTGCTATTTATGCCCTAATAAACAGGAAAGTACTTTGGATCTGCGTACAAAAACTTTAATCTACAAGAATATCGTTCGGCCTGTACTTCTTTATGGTATGGCCTCCTGAAGTACCATAAAGAAGACAAACCTTCTCAAAATTCAAAGGTTTCAGAATAAATGTTTAAGAATCATGACGGGGGCGCCCCCCTATACGATGACTCATACTTTACATAATGATTTACAGATGCCGACAATAACTGAGTACATGGACCAAATTATAGTGGACTACCTAACTCAAACAGACTGAAATTTCCCTGACCCTCTTAATAACACACTCACATACAGTGTGGCCCAAATTGGGCCTACATGTATGGGGATCTTGGAAACTGTAGAAGATAGAGGAACGGTTAAATAGGGAACGTTTTTGACAATTATATTTCTAACTGAAAACCGTTTAGTACGCGGCCCTATCTTTTTTGGTTTTTGAAATATGTTGAAAAAACCAAAAAGATGTATTTTCGAAAATATGCTGTAGATTTCTTATTATTCACTATTTTGGCAATCTGTAAAAACATTTTTAAAGCAACTTTTTAAGTAGATTTCAGTTCTGCAATTTAATTTTGAACACGACGTTTCAGTTATTTTATACCATCATCAGGTTCATTTTGTCTTATGGGCGCCATATTGTATTTTATACTTAAAAGGTAGCTTATGACGTCAGCTTTTCAACGATGTATTATTTGTTGGAAAATAAATGAAATTGACTTGAAAAATAAAAAAAATTAATTTTCGCAACACGTCAAATTTGACAACTGCACTATAACTCCCTAAATTGAATACCAATTAAAAGGTTTACATTTTGTAGTATTCACAAAACACTGCTTGCATTGTTTCAATCAACAATATTACAATAACCTATGAATCAAAAATAAAATCCAGTAGCCTATGACCTTACAATAACCTATGAATCAAAAATAAAATCCAGTAGCCTATGACCAACCACTACCGTTTGAAAATGAAACCAAAATATTACTTGTCAGAACGAGTAAAAGTATAGTAGTTTTTATTATTCTGAATTTAAAAGAAAATGGCATTGCGTTTTTCTCACGAAGAAAAATTTGATTTGCTAGAATGTTACATTCATTGCAACAGAAATGCAAACCTTGCATTAGAAAGGTATTTTGAAAATTTTCCTGAAAGACCGCAGCCAAGTGTCAGACTTTTTCCAAAAATTGTTATGAACCTGAGAAACCATGGAAGTTTTGAAAAACCGCGGCCCAAGAGTTACGAAAAAGCAGGTAATAACGAGCGTGACGAAAATGTCAGAGCCTATTTTAATGCCGCTCCGACATCATCTACAAGAGCGTCGGCAAGAGACTTACCAACACCGCGAAGTACCTTACAAAGAGTCCTTAAGGAAAATAAATATCGACCATACAAACCAACTATAGTTCAGGGTTTACGTGAAACGGATTATCCAAGAAGAATGCAGTTTTCAAATTGGTATGTGAATCAATGCGAACAAAATCATGATTTCAGTCGTCTTGTAATTTGGACCGATAAATCACATTTTACCAACTGCGGGGTATTTAATAGACATAACCATCATTTTTTGGCAACAGAAAACCCTCACCAATTGGCTCAACGAAGACTGCAAACCCGATTTGGTTTTAATGTATGGTGTGGTATGTATGGTAAGTAATGTCACCTAACTTGCTAAATACATAGCAGGTATTAAGTAACCCAGCTTTACTTCTCTCCTTACCTTTTAGACAACAGACTTATAGGACCATTCTTTTATAATCATACATTGGTTGTGCTACTCTTTGATCATACGTTGAATGGCCAAAGATACTTGGAGCTGTTAGAAGATCAAATATTACCGGCCATTAGAGCAAGAGTTCCTCAAGATCAATTGAATAATATTTGGTTTCAACAAGACGGTTGTCCCGCACATAATGTTTGGGAAGTTCAAACTCTCTTAAGACAGATATTTGATGACAAATTAATTTCAAACGGCGGACCAGTTAATTGGCCTGCTAGATCCCCTGATATAACTCCTCTCGATTTTTATTTATGGGGTTATGTAAAAAATGAAGTATATGAGTTTGAACCCCCGGAATCTGTACAAGAATTAGAAGATAGAGGGAGGAATGTGTTTACGAGCATAAATGGCAACATGCTTCGCAGGGTCATCAATACTGTGTTAAAAAAGTGTCAAAAATGTATTAATAAAAACGGCCAACATTTCGAATAAGTATAGTAAGTTAGATATTTTTTCTTATTTTCTTTTCAAAACAATAATTATTATTCATTGCGTTTTTAGTTTTCTTTATTTGAAATGTTAATATGAGATTTTTAACCATGAGGAAAAAATAAAATAATGTATTATAATATTATGATATTTTAAACAAATTTAACCCTGCCTAATGTGTTCTTCTCAAATTTGACGTGTTGCGAAAATTAATTTTCTTTATTTTTCAAGTCAATTTCATTTATTTTCCAACAAATAATACATCGTTGAAAAGCTGACGTCATAAGCTACCTTTTAAGTATAAAATACAATATGGCGCCCATAAGAAAAAATGAACCTGATGATGGTATAAAATAACTGAAACGTCGTGTTCAAAACTAAATTCCAGAACTGAAATCTACTTAAAAAGTTGCTTTAAAAATGTTTTTACAGATTGCCAAAATAGTGAATAATAAGAAATCTACAGCATATTTTCGAAAATACATCTTTTCGGTTTTTTCAACATATTTCAAAAACCAAAAAAGATAGGGCCGCGTACTAAACGGTTTTCAGTTAGAAATATAATTGTCAAAAACTTTCCCCATATAACCGTTTCTCTATCTTCTATAGTCTCCAAGATCCCCATACATGTAGGCCCAATTTGGGCCACACTGTATACATTCAAACCCTTTAAAACCATACAGATTACCGAGAGACTGGCTCATTCCTCGTCTCCTCCCCCCGCCTGCACCTTAACTTGCTTCCAAATAAATAGAATTAAATGTCTCAAAAGTGAATACTTCCCTATATTGTACCTGCTCAGCTCAATGAGAACCAAATGTTCAATAACAAACCCCCATGGAAGACCCGCTGATGAAGCAATAATATAAACAAATAGAAGACTATACTTGAAAAAACCCTAATGATGAACGACGAGTAATAGCTTTGGGCATAATTTTAGAGCATAAAGATATTTGGTTTTCATGTGCTCATGACCTCTATTTTAATTTTAAGATTAAGAATGACGGCACTGCATGGCTTGTTCTTAACCTTTAATTTAGATGTTCTACTTTTATTGTGTTTTTTCAAGAATTTTTACGTGATTCTTACTTTTTCCTGCAAAATATGACCAAAATGAGGTTTTAAAATTCCGAAAACTCCTGCTCGTTACAGCGACGTACCTCTTCCTAGATAATGTAGGTACATTGTCCACGCTACTTAAAGCAAAAAAAAGTAGATTTGGGGTACGTTATTTGAACTTAAATAGGGACAAAGAGGGATTTTACAGTACGTTGATAAAGGGTATGAGAGAGTTAGAATGATAAGCAATTTATTAAGCTGACGCGAATGACTCCCAAAAAACTTGAATATTTATTGAAACCAGTCAAACCAAATTTGAAGTTCCAAAGCTCTAACATCGGAGCAAAGACTTTTTATTACAATTCAGTAAGTATTTTAAAGTAATAATGATATGCGTGCATACAATATTTAAATAGCACCTGCTGTTATTTCTAACATAAACACATTATTAAAATTTAATATACTTCAGATATCTTGCTCAAAGCAAGTTTATGCAGGGAATCGCATGGAAATACCGAATTGGTAAAAGTATGTTATAAAGGAGACCAGTGCCGCCATTAATGATGTCAGCGCTAAATCAATAATATATCCGTAATCCAAATCCATTTTATTACACTCATTTTCAAAAATCTTGCACCAGATTGAAATTACATCAAGAAGTAAACAAAATTTTCATTCTAAAAATATATCCTTACTATTAGGTATTTAATTGTTTTTTGCAGCATTTTAGAGTATGTTGACCCTTACCTAATTAAAGGTTATTAGGACAAAAAGGAAAAATACCCAGAAATTTCATTGCCAAGTAACTTTATTTCTGAAAAAAATTAGATTAATCAAACGTCACTATTTTCAGTACCTTGTATTGCCACTCATACTTTATAGCAAGGCATAAACACGTCTGTGCATGCCTCGTATGAGGTTATTTAGATATTTTTCAGGAACGTTATTACATTCCTCAGAAGCGGCTACAATGAGCTCCTGAGCGTTCACAGGTGGGTTCAAACGATGACGAATCGATCTAGACAAGTAGTCCGAGACATGGTCGATGAGATTCATGTCCGGAGAAAGAGGTGGCCACTCCAATCTGTCAATTTCACCCTCCCGAAGAAACTCTTGAACGGCTTGGCTTCGATGTGGACGAGCGTTATCGTTCATAAAAATTAAACTGGAACCTGCTTCGTCTCGAATTGGTTGCATAATTGGCCGAAGTATGAGATCCATATAAATTTGGCCGGTCATAGTGCCAGGAACATAAACCAAAGGGGTTCTTCTTCCATCATACATGATTCCACCGACACAAAACATAGCACTCTTGCCTTCAAATGGTACCACTTCTCTGGCAAAAGCAAGGCGGTGTTATGCTCTCCGTTCTCTCCAGACTCGACATCTAGATCATTACTAACCAATCCAATCCTTGTCTCATCTGAGAACATAACATTTGACCATTGAGGCAAAAGCCAGTTTTGGTGACCACGAGCCCATTCTAACCGCGATCGTCTATGTCTAGGTAACAACCTTGGAACTCGTAGAGGTCTTCTAGACAGCAAACCCGAGGCAATGACGCGTCTTCTGATGGTGGCATTAGAAACGACTTGGTAGTATGTATGCTGGAATTGCCTTCGAAGACTGCTACAAATCTATTTCTCCGAGTCACTTGAGCTACATATCGGTCTTATCTTTCGTTTGTAACTCTTGGACGCCCACTTCAAGGTCTACTTTCCACAGAACCCTCTCAATGCGCCTTTGAATAGTCTGAGGAACCGTACTGTGGTTACAGCCTAATCTATCGGCTATTTGTCGATGTGATAGGCCTTCTTCTTCATGAAGGAAGATTATTCGCAAACGAATTTCATTACTAAGCGGATTTTCAGGCATCGTTAAGTCGATTCTTCAACACTGTTTATCTTAAACGACAAGTACAAAATTGCATGTTTTGCTTTACGATTGCGATAAGGATTAATGTGCTCCGTTTTTTGAGATGTTTTTTAATTTTTTGTAACAAAAACATTACCAAGTAAATATCTACACTGCTAAAATTCACAAATAAATATTTTTGGTTTTACAGGGCGATGCACGACTGTTGAAAATAAGTGTATTATGCAGGGCAAGAAAAATTATTTGGTTGTATTAATCCTAAACTGCCCTTGTTCTTGTACCCATTGACATAATAACATGTCAAGGTTTCATACCCCATACATAACCACATTTTTAAAAATAAAATTATGTCAAATTACCAAGTAAACTTAGCGCATGCGCGTTACAGCAAGGATTTCATTTTAGTCTTAAAAGATAAAACTAAACGAATTTCAAGGACACAACATGGTTTTAACTCATTCTTATTCCTAAACTGATTACCAAAATTAATGCTAAAATTAAAACTTTTTACATGAACCCACCTGTATATACACCAATAAATTTATTAAAAACGAGACATAACAGCTGATAAATGTCGAATGCAATGAAATGGTAGTGTGAAAGTATTCAAATCGAGCCCAACCCTCATAAGAACGTAATTAAGAGATTTTCTGCTAATTCGTAATTGGCTCCTGCATCAATCCCACGTTCATTAAAATTATTTTAGGTTTACGATCAGGTACCGAAATGTTTTTCAAATGCCGTCTTGTACGATGCAGAAAACGAAAAAGTTTGCCTTGCGTCTAAGGCCGTACTGCTTAGAGGTAGAGCTTAATACCTGTTGGGTGTCAGTAAATAGCAGCATTATCAATCAGTTATTTCATCATCTTTGCAACAGTCATTACAAGTAATTTAATTTATTCAATTTCTTGAATAATTCACGCAATGGGCTTTACAGAACAGCACAAAAAATTAATGGTTAAAGCGTATTTTCGAAACGGGGTTATAGTAAATCGCGAGTGGCGATACAATCAGCGTTTGTGCGTCGCTATTACTGCTGGGGATATTTATCATTGTCTGGGAAGAACCGTTGCTGGCTTTAGGGAAACAGAAAAAAGGAGCTGGAAGGCCATCTGTAGCAACATACGAACTTGTTGCAAACATTCGCAAAATAATGAAAAAAAAAACGACAACAAAATATGTAAGACGCCTCAAGAAGTTGGAAGATCCTATGGAGCATAAAAAACTATACATAAAAGAACAGTTAAATTTGTTTCTGTATAAAGTGCAAGTATTCTAAGAAATTCGAGCTGCAGATTCTGAAAGACGGAGGAATGTATGTTATGAATGTGGTTTACCCAAAATTTATTGGATATAAATGATTTATTAGACCTCACATTTTCTTCTGGTGAAATCTGGTTCCACCTCACCGTTTATGTGAATTCTCAGAATACACGCATGTGGAGTAGTGAAAATCCTCATTTTTTTGTAGTCTACATTACACCCTCAAAAAGATTGGTGCCAGGGTGGCTGCTTCCCGATGAAGAATTGTTGGTCCTATATTTTTCAATGACACAGTTACAGCAACAGCAGTATAGCAATAACATTTTAAATCGACTTGTGCAGCAATTATTACTTGACGATGATTTGGTTATTGTCGACAGGACGATGCAACCGCTCATAGATCCGCCGAAAATCTTATAAAACTTACGTAACTTTTTCAAAGACGGATTGTTCTGTTTTTAAACAGACATCGAATTCTCACCCAGATCACCGTGTCTGACGGTTACAAGGCAGGATTATCCAAGAAAGTGGTAACATTTCTTCAGAGATGCTGGTCAACGCTTTAAAAAATATGAAGTGACGTGTGAATTTATGCTTGGAGCATGGCGGTGGCCAACTTCAGCAATATCTATAATCCTGATTTTCCTGTCTCTATATTCATCAGTTTGATATATCATGTCATGATATGAATTTGACACAACTTTAACCCAGATTTGGATAGATATATCGTCCCCTTATAATTGTGATCTAAACTACGTTTTTCGATCCAAGTCCTCTTGGATAAAAATAATTTTTGCTCGCACGGTAAAACTGACGACATTTAGTTATAGATTTGAGTATCTGTTAGTCTGAGCAAATTCAGGTGTTTCGCATGAAGGATAGGTCACGTAAATTCGCTTGCACTGTAACCTAGGGCTGGGGCGATTATTAATTTTCACAATCGATTAATCGAAAAATAATCGATTAATCGAAAAACAATCGATTAATCGAAAAACAATCGATTAATCGAAAAAATCGATTAATCAAAAAACATTCGATTAATCGGAAACAATTGATTAATTAATTAAAAAACTTTAAGACTTTAAGACTTTTTGACTAACTTTCTTTCCCCTTTTCCCTATATTTCAACTCCACTTCGAGAATGGACTATTTCTTTAAATTAAAAAACAAATGATTGATTAAGAAACAATCGATTAATCTGTTAATCATCAATTAATTGATGAATTGATCTTGCTTAGCTCCCCCTTCCCCGCCCAACAACTAAAAATATCCGGGCAAGATCTAGGTCCGACATGGTCACGTGGCATTTTACCAGTTGAAACGTTGTGATCAAAATAAATAAAGGCAATGGAAGTACAAAACTGTCCCTAACCTTCAAACATAATAATTATTTTATGCAGTATTTCTAACTTTTGGAAGAAGAATATATCTTTTTGAATTTTGTAATTTATTTATAATATAATCTGTCCAAAATTGCTAAAAAGGAAGTTTCTTTTCTGCAAATTTTGATGTTGAAAAAAATATGAGTGAAGAAATTGTAAAAATAAATTATCCATTCTTTTTTACTTGCATACTCTATACCACTATGATTTAATTTTTTGTTAAATTTTTTATATCTGCCTCATTTGGTAAGCCTGGTTCATTTATTACTTTGTTTTCTTTCAAAAATTCCAGCAAACAGTAAACATAATACGGGGCACAAATTTTATTTTAACGTTTATTATTGTAATATGTTTATATGTAGGTATATTAGATAGTTAATTCCAACAGAAGAATTCGCTTAGCAGGCTGCTCACTAGGATTATGAAAATTCATATTTTATTTATTCGATTAATCGAAAAATAATCGATTAATCGAAAAACAATCGATTAATCGAAAAATAATCAATTAATCGATTTTTAAAATTTTCACAATTGTTTAATCGATTAATAACACTGGGGAACAGCAAAAATGTTTCGAGACCGAAATAGCAAAATCTTACTTATTTTATTATACTAACTAACAATCTGTCTTGCAAAAGTCTCAGTTGGCTCCGGTTTTATAGATCCATGCTAATTATGATAATTACCTACCTGCCCGAAATGTATGGGAAAATTCGACTATTAAATGAATTGTACCTGGATTTATTATACCAGGTGTACTTTATAAGGGGTTTAAATACATATAACATAAATCCCAAATCGTTAGTTGTATTTTAACCACCATTTAATTGAGAGCTGCTCGTATTTGAGAAATTATAGAGTATTGAGCAACATTTAGCGAGTTTGTTTGAATAAGCCGGATCATTTTTGGTATATTATATGTGGTGAAGTGACTTTTGTAAAAAAAAACGTACACTTAGCCCTTTATTACAAAAGGCTTACCACTTGTATTTTGACTGTAAAATTGAAGACCAGGATAAAAATTGGACTCCCCATATCTGCTGCTACAAATGTGCGTTAAACATTCGCGGCGGGCTAAGTGGAAAAAAGCGTAAGATGCCCTTTGCTGTTCCTAAGATCTGGCGAGAACCGAAAGACCATGTTACTGACTTTTACTTTTATTTGACACCTCCCATCAAAAAAGGGTTTTCGGAGAAAAAAAGGTTTGCGTTACAGTATACAAATTTACTCCGCCATACGCCCGAAGCCTCATAGTGACGAGTTGCCTATACCTAATCCACCTCAGGAATATAGCCTTGATTCTGATGATGATCCAATGGATTCAAACGGTAGTGTACTGGAAAACGTCGCCGGTCCATCAACTTCGCAAGACTTCAATTTTGTCTGTGAACTGCCCAGTAAAAAGCCTCACAAAATAAGTCAAAGTAAATTTAGTGACCTTATAAGGGATTTGGAATTGCCTAAGAAAAAAGCCAAACTATTGTCCTCTCGATTGCGACAATGGAACTTACTTTAAGATGACGTAAAAGTTTCGGTGTATCGAAGCCGTCAGAAAAACCTAACATCATTTTTTTACATGGAAATTGGAAAAGAACTTGGTAGCCTGTAGGGACATTGAGGGTTAAATGGCAGCTTTAAATCCCGACTATGATCCAAAAGACGGGAGACTTTTCATTGATTCCTCAAAAGTAAGTCTTAAAGCTGTGTTACTCCATGATGGAAACAAGTTGCCTTCAGTCCCAATTGGTCATGCAGTCCACATGAAAGAAACGTGTAGCAATTTGAAATTGTTACTGGAGACTATACAATATGAAAGATATAATTGGCAAATTTGTGGGGATTCAAAATTTGTGGCGATATTGCTGGAAATACAGCTAGGTTATACGAACTACTGCTGCTTCCTCTGCGAATGGGAGAGTCGAGCAGGATCGGATCACTACATAAAGAAAATTTGGCTACCGAGAAAGTCTTTTGAGCCAGGAAAAAAAAATGTAGCCAGCGCGCCATTAGTTCCCCCAGAAAAGATTTTACTACCGCCCCTTCATATAGAATTGGGAAATTTTGTGAAGACAATGAACAAAGAAGACCGTGCTTTCAGTTATTTAAAAGAAAAGTTTCCTAGAATCAGTGACACTAAAATTAAAGAGGGAATATTTGTGGGTCCCCAGATTAGGAAACTTTTCGGAGATGCGCAATTCGATTCCATACTTGAAGGCAAGGAAAAGGACTCTTGGAATGGTTGCAACAAATTTTTTGGGAAACATAAAAGCAGAAAACTATAACCAATCCAACTTCTTTTATGTTACCAAAACCTATGGTGTAATATGTCGATGAAAATTTATTTCCTAGATTCTCATCTAGATTACTTTCCGAAAATTTGTGGTGCTGTAAGTGACGAGCACGGTAAGAAGTTCCACCAGGATATTTCAAACATGGAAAGTAGGTGTCGGGGAAAATGAAACTGTGAGATGTTAGCCGACTACTATTGGACTATTACGAGAGATGTCCCAAGGCTGCTTTCAAAAGATAAGCTAAGAAGCGTAAAATGAGTGTCTAAACTTTAGACTCACTGATAAAAATGTGCTATTTAATTGCTATCGTTGAACCAACAATATATTGTTTGTATGTTCATTGTAAATGCCTATAAGCTAAAATGTTCATTGTATATGCCTATAAATTAAAATTTTGTAACAAATAATTCAGATTTTTTTTGCGAGCTGACTAAAATCTTAGGTATTAATAAAAGGTATTTTTTTACTTGGGTGTAATTCAATAAAAAAAAAGTTGAAATTTGTTCCCCAATGTAATCGATTATTTTGCTCACCCCTACTGTAACCCTAGCCTAACGGGTGCTCTACTAAACCTTCTTGAGGTGTTTATAAATAATAAGCATAATCAGTATAATACCTAATTACTTACTACAAATAATGAATTTTAGAATATATAAAAAATAGAAATGACATTTGCTTTTAGAAGCGTAACCACACAAAAAAAAAAGAACAGAAATCAGAAAGAATCTGTTGAGGAACTAAATAATTGAATATTTTACCTTTTTGCGAAATTGGTTTACATTAAAAGAAATAGGTTAAGTACTCTGTTGAGACTGTAATTTGTACAAATCAAGAAAATATTAATTAAGCCGTTAGATAACAAAAAATTACAAACCTGTTATAATGCGTCGATGATTAAAAAGACCTTTGGCTACCATTCTCATTTGTAGCTCGTATTGCATCGATTTGAGTCTTTTTCGTAAACATGTGTTACATCCCGAACCCGCCAAAACCATTCTCCATCCTTTCTTAATTCTTTTTATTAATTTTCTGATTTTAAGTACATTTGTTAGTTTCAGCATTAAAACCATTATCGACCACTTTAATGAATTTAAACAACTGACCATTATAAGCACAGAATTTAGGGTTTTATGTAAATTAAGCCAAGATACCTGCCTACATCCTTTTATGTTAATTAATTTACAACATCATAATAGGGCCTTAAATAATATTAATATTGTCTGTTATTGTAAGTGACTGGCCATTAAACAATAATTACTCTTAATAGTTTAGGTGGTGTTAAAATTTATTTAAATTATGTTTTCCTCTTACATTTATCTTCCTCAATGTGACTGAAAGGCCTGACAAGGTCACAATATGAAGCATATTTGTAAGAAAAATACGTATAACAAAATTGAACCTGTTTTTATTTTACATTGTTTTGTTATCGCTTAAATCCTCATGAAATCTCAACAGCTATTTTGAAAATTAAAAAGAGCACTGTTACACACAATGGGTACTTGGTACTACTCCTCTTTGGTGGATAAAATTGCTCGTTCAGGAAACGAAAATTATTTATTGACAGTATCATATTTCGTATAAATTTAAAAAACATAAATTTGTATAAAATTAATATGTAGGGTGTCCAGTTTTCGATGGTTTTACGGGGTATCTCCATTATTAGTAAAGATAGAAGAATACGGTTTACGCAGCACTGTGCTACTTTTTTTTGAAACAAAAGATGCCGCAATCAGAATTTTTCTAGTCCTCCTTGTTTTTGATATACAGGATGTTTTTGAAAATTTTACATTTTGGGGCACCCTCGATATTTATAGGTTACCCTGTAGCTTATTCAATAGTTTCCGAGGAAAAAAGGAAACTTGCTTTCTCTTAAATGGGTCACCCTATATATTCTTTAATACTATAATTTAAACAAGCTTCTCAGAAATGTATAACATCGATGGTATTTTTGCAAAAGGGCGAATACGCCAGATGGGGCTTTTGAGAAAAAGGGGAAAAACTCTCGTAATTGATTTTATTAACATGTTGCGATTACTTTGAGTGTTTATAGTATAATTTTGATCACTGACGGTATTTCCTTTAAAAAATGTAAAAAAAGTATCCAATTTCCTATTTAACCAAGATTTTGTGGATGTTCGCCCTTTTGCGGAATCACATTTTAAAAAAAGATACATTAGCCCTACATTCGTCCTAAGTTTCGTACATTCGCCCATATTTTTCTCAAGTCTGATAAGACTTTAATAATAACAAAAATACGCAAGAAATTTTATATTTTAACTTTAAGAAATTATAAAACATATAAAGTTATTCCTAGGTTTTTCTCCTACAAGCTAATCGGAATTATTACCATCTTCTTCATCCGTCTCTGGCAAGACGTCCGGGATATCCGATTTATAAGGCATGGAAAGAAATTCGTGTTGATAGTTTTTTGGAATACTATCTTTATTGCACAATGTTCTAAAACCTATGTATTTCTTTGAGGCTATTGGAAGTTTTGTCTTATAGATTTCATGTGGTTCGTTTATATTAGTTTTTGAGGATGAAGCTCTTTTGGTTTTTTGTGGAAAGACAATTTTAAACTCTGGAGAGGCCTTTGAAAATGAGGTTTTGCAATCAAAAAACTCCGGTTGGTCTTTTCTGAATGTGACCCTTCGCATCTGCCTTATTTTTACAGTCGTTCCACTTTCAGTTTTATACATTTTTGAAAAGTTTTTTTCAGCAAACAGTTTATAATCCTTGAAATCTTTGTGTGTTAATGTTAAAACTTCATAAGGCTTTGGATTGTGGCGAGCATTTCTAATTATTATTGTTGGCCATTCTGACGGAGCATATATGATTTTATGTTTATGGGTTTGCTCAATTGTTCCGTGGACTGAATCCACTGGCATGTAGGAATGTCCTGGCAGCAAAAAATGTATCGATATTGTTTTTAAGTTTACTTATGACCTTAAAAACCACTGGATTAGAGACCACACTTGGTGATTTTTATTTTGTCCTGCGCAACTATCACAGTATAACGAAGCTTTTTGACAATCTTCGTTTTATCGATATGAGTTAAATACTTGTGAAGAATTGTACATATCTCATTGGCACCCCTTTTACCATCGCATTCTCCGCAGAGGTAGCGGATCACATTTCTGGTAATGCTCTCGTAAAAGGTTAAGTTGTAGACTGCATATTTGCTTGTAAATCCCAATAAAAAATTGTCGCCATTAGGGGTGCTCAGTACTTTTTGTAAATCGAAGCTGGTACATAAAACAGAATTATCTTCTCTGCCTTTCTTCTGGGCTTCAATAAATGCTGTATTTGTAAGCTCTTTTTCATGTATGTGACGGTTATATTCAATTTGATGCTCTTCATTTATAGGGTCTGTCTGAGAATTTTTATATTTCTCACATGTAAAACATTTGTCTTTTTTCGGTATGTGAAAACCTATGTTAAAGTCATGTTTGAATATCTTTTTAAAAACTTGAAGACTACCTTTTTTTATTTGTTTACTATTAAGTTCTTGAACTAGGCCCTTTGCATAAATTCTGTATACATTCGAAATATTTTGAAACTCAGTAGGCAAATATTTGCGAGTGCTGTCTTTCCTGCAGTAATGGGATGGCACCGCCGGAAGTTTGTTGATAAATGAAATCACATAGTTGGTGTCATTAGCTGGAGTTTTGTGTTTTGGATCGTGTTTTCCACGTTCATCAATTTTTGAGGTTTTGATATCTGTTCTGCTGTTTTCTGTGTAACGAAGCATTTTGTCTGATACGTCAAGTGTATTCATAAAAAAACGCCTGCACACTTTAATTCTTTCATCATCAGCTTTCGGAAGGTAATAGTGCCTTGTAAGAGACCTTCCACTTTCTGTTTTAACCCTTCTGCGCTTTACCTCATTAATGTCTATATGACTAAGCAAAAAATCTTTTTTTCTTTGGTGGTTTAAATTCCAGTATTTCTCAAATAATACCATTCTTTGGCTTTCGCTGATTTCTTTACAATAACTGAGGCATTTTTTTAAGCATAGATTCTCCCTAAGTTTCCTCTCTGATTTCTCTTTGTTTTTATGCCCTATGTAAGATTTACCTCCGTTTCTTTTAATCTTCTGGATTTCTCTTTTGTTTCCTTTCTTCTTTCGTTTTACTCCAAAATTTGTTTGTTCTTCTTTATAAACCGACTCTTTGTCACGCTCATCAGATGAGTTAGTCTCCAGATTTTCGGAGCTACAATCATTATCGGCTTCTTTTTCTGTACATTTTACTTCTTCATTCTGGGCACTATTTGATACAACTGACTGGTGCTAAAAAAAAGGTAAAAGTTTAGGGTCAAACAAACAAAAATTATAAAAATACTTACAGTAAAATCTTGATGTGGTATTACTAGGTTCGAGAAATTAGCATCGTTAATATTTTCTTCAAAAATAATCTCACAATTTGTGATATCTAGGGCACTTTCCTCTTCTAAATTATCGAAGTTTTCTGTACTTAAATCAACCTAAAAGAATTTGAAAACATTTCGTTTTTATAATTATTGGTACCACTCCAGTTTATCGGCTTATGCGAAAAATGGCGTAAAATGGAAAGCGTTTCTTGCAATATGTAGCACGTACTTTCTAAACGACAAATCCGCGGGCGGAAAACCATTTTTTTAATTGCAAATATAAAAAAAATGTGAAAATAGGGTACCCGCTTGCGACAATAACGAAAAAAAAATTAAAAACTCTTGTTGATTTATGTAGCATATACCGTATTGGAACCAAAAAGGTGGATTAGATGCCGTGTTAGCGCCTGTTTAACCAATATAAGTCTATAATTATTACAATTTTTGTCGAGTGACTAACAGCTAGAGAAACATAACCTCACTTGTCACTCTCACTGTGCTTTTCGGTCGACTATTTTCGCATTTTTTTTATATTTGCAATTAAAAAAATGGTTTTCCGCTCGCGGATTTGTCGATTAGGAAGTACGTGCTACATATTGCAAGAAACGTTTTTCATTTTACGCCATTTTGTCGCATAAGCCGATAAACTGGAGAATTACCTAATTATTATTTTGAACTATTTAAATATTAACTTACCCCTGTAGTCTCATCGTTCTCAAAAGAATTTATTTTGCCTTTTTCTTGCAAAATGCAGCATTCTGCGGTGCCTTTAACACTATCTGGGATACCGGAAAACCCAATATCTGCAACTTTCTTTTGAGTCGCTACGTTGGAAATACTGGACAAATTAATGTTGCTTAGTACTTTTATTTTACTACTATTCTTTGCACGAGCCAAATTCATAATTATTTTTGTTCTTTCAGACATGTTTTGGCAATATTTTTTTGTATTTGTGCCAAACTGACAATCTGACAAAATCTAAAATATTTTAGGTTATGTCTTCCCATACGACTTTTATGTACATTCGCCCTTTTGCATGTAAGCTCAAG
Organism: Polydrusus tereticollis; assembly: GCA_963920685.1. NCBI lineage: Eukaryota > Metazoa > Arthropoda > Insecta > Coleoptera > Curculionidae > Polydrusus > Polydrusus tereticollis. The sequence goes on from OY987327.1 coordinate 88,136,236, forward strand.
TAAGGTTCGCTCTTTTGACGGAAAGTGACAATAACATTCGCCCCAATTAAATTTCGTTTTTTTACAATAAAAACTTAATAGATGGCTTAACACAGTCGTCCTTTTGTCGAAATGTACCCACACAACATATCTAAATATTCCTGTGAAAGTCTCAAAATCGCTAAATCGGCGTAATCGCCCTTTTGCAAAAATACCATCGACATCTTATTTTTATTTATAATATTAAGCACGATTTTTACGTTTTATTAAAAAATATAAATTTTTTTGTCAGTAGGCAGTGACGGGTATGTAAAAAAAGAAAAGAACACAGTCATTTATGTCATATTAAAAACTTCTTTAGTTTCTGTCAGAGTATTCAGGTTCTCTAAGTTGTTTCAAAATATCTAATTGATAGTAAAAAATCAGTTTGTCCTAATTATGGCAGAAAATGTAAACTTTAAAAATAATGAAAAATACGACGTGCTCGTTTGTTATGTCCATTGTAATGAAAGTGAAGATAAAGCATTAGAAGTGTATTTCAATAGATAATAATTCAATACGCCTTTTTGTAGTATATATATGAAGATGTATCAAATTTCTTAAATTACTTGTAGATATCCCGAAAGACGAGAGCCGGATAGAAGAATTTTTCTAAGGATGAAACCTAAAATCTAGAACAAGGAAAACAGCGAGACTGATGAAATAAATGTTTTAGCGTTAACTGAAGCACATCCAACTATTTCTTGCAAAACGGGTGAAGTTTCGATTGGAGTAGTTAAATCAAGAGTTCAAACAATCTTAAGAAAAACACAATTTTAAGCCATACAAAATTCGACCTAGTACAAAACTTACATCCTGGTGATGCACAGCGCCGTATAGAGTTCTGTAATTGGTACTTACAAAATATTAACAGGGAAAATAATTTTGAAACAACCGTTATATGATCCGATAAGCCTCATTTTACCAGTGCTGGTATATTAATCGGTACAATACGAGGTCTTGGTCTCAGGAAAATCAGCATCTAATATTTCCACTCGAACGGCAAGGCAGGTTTGGTTCGACCGTTTCATGTTTTATACTAGGAAGCAAAACAATTTCTAATATATTTGAAGGTAGCCTTAATGCAAATAAATATTTGGAAATTCTGGAAAACGTTGTGTCGGAAATAATAGAAAAATAGAATTTTGTGATATTTTGATGTCAAGGTAGGACAAAAATCACCAGGTTTCAACTTTATTGTATTTATTTGGGTTAAATGGTAAAGTCAATAGACACAACTGTAGGTTTTGGGCCAATGAAAATCCCCACTAGATGAGAAAAGGTCTTACACAATCCCCTGAAAAGTTGAATGTGCGGACTGGGCTTGTGGGTAACCACAAGATAGGTTCATTTTTTATTGATGGAAATTTGACATCACAACTTTATCTTAAGCTCTTGGAAATGCAAATAGTGCCTACTATACGAAATGTGGTGGGGTCAAATTATGCAAGTACATCCTTTCAGTGGGACGGAGCACCTCCCCATTTTGGTCGAAACATGCGCGAAGTTTTGAACAACACTTTTCCTAATAGGTGGATCGGTAGAGGGGGTACAATTGAGTTGCCACCTAGCGCCCCTGATTCGTCGCTAAATGACTACTTTTTATGAGGACACTTGAAAAACAAAGTTTATACCGCAAAACCTGTTAATTTGTCTGATTTGCAACGTCGAATTTTAGACGAATTCTAATTAAAAACACCACAAATTATTTACAAGACAATTCAAACATTTTATTTTCAATTAGCTCACTGTCAAGCTGTACAGGGAAACAGTTTTAACATTTAATATAGTTTTTCAAGATTATACTCCTTATTTCAAAAACTATTGACATTAGGAACAATGTATGCTATATCAAAAGTGTAACAAACGTAACGTAGAATCTATAAATGAAAACATATACAGGGTGTTACTTATAAAAACTTAAAATTTGTTTGACTTCCATACAAACTAAATAGCTGGTAAGTTTGGTTTAAATCGGCCAATCAGTTGTGAGGTTAGTAAGCCGTTATCATTCTTTATACACACACTGTATATGGGAAAAAAATGGAAATTAATTAATTGCTTGAAAACGACAATAATAATAAGGAAAGTTATTAAGAAGCTACTAGAGATTGTTAAGAAAAGGTTAATAATATAGGGTGGTCCATTTCAAATATCAAAGTTAATGGTACTTTCTATTAAAAGTGGTCAGATGTGAATCGTCCAGTTGACTGGCTGGTCATAAACGTCTAACCCAAACTGAATAATAAAACTACGCTAAAGATACTAGGATTGCACATCAACTAATGTGACTTGGTAATTCTATGTTGTTAAGAATGCCCTTCCTTACGTTACGCTCCTGAACACATGCCACTCCACTGGACGCCGATACATTCACTCCGTCAAAATGAAGCCACACATTAGGTCATATGTTATATTAATATTTAGAAAGTCCGTTTATCTGACAGGTGTATGAACGAATACGAAAAAAACTAAACCACAAACGAAAATCCCATTTGGTCATGATTTTATCTGAAAGACATTGTTTACCAAAAACAAATTTTGGTCGATATCTGATTGTTTCCTTGTAAAAATGTTATTTAAATAACTGATTGTTCGATTGTTGCTTAAAAATAACCGTGTGGGTGAGCTCTCACTTCTTTGGAATGTCCGACTTTCGCCCAAAACTAGAGAAAACAATATTATTTTTAATATTGTTATGTAAGACATACAATCTGCTGGAATTGTTGTTATGAAGTTGGAAAATACGTATTATATTTATTTACGTATTAAAATCGCGACGCACATAACTTATCGAGTCTACTTCCGGTAGAATTATTATTCAAAATTTTACAAAAAAAAATTAAAACTATCGATATCAGTTCAGTCCAAAAAACTGAGAAAATGTCTTTTCTAGTTTTATATCTTTACATTTCTTAACAACATTACAAATACGGTAGTTTTGTGGTACCTATATAATATATTAATTTATCATCTAATAAAAAGCCAAAACAATGGGTAAACTTTTACCATTGTGATTTTTAAAAATCTTCTTCTATTCTAATAGATTTGCTAAAAATCTTATAATACTCCTTATTGCTTACAGGGGAACTGTGTCAGAAGAATTTCTCTGCAATAATGCCGTTTTCGTGGGAGTACAAATGATGCTTCATTTGTTTTAAATGATCTATTCGAACTAGGTTCAGATTAATGAACACAATGAGTGTAAAACATTAAAACAATACCTTTTCAACTTTTCGAGTGGATTTTGATTGAGTGAAAAATCGATAACTCGATAAATACAATTAATTCAAAAGTGTAAAGTCGCGCATTTAATTCAGAATTTTTATACAATTTTATTTACTCTATGAGTTAGACGCAGTCAACCATAAATGTAATTAAAGTAAACCATAAACATTTTTATTGTGGGCTCCTTGCAAAACTGAGATACAAGTCATAAGTTAAATCGAATTCTATAAGATCCAAATAAGAATCTCCATTATAATATGAAAGGCATAACATAATTCACATTTCTTCATTTCATCATTCAATTACCATTGGATTTGATCAGGTAGTGTCAGGTAACAGTCCCACATTTAAATGTAGAGAGCACATGCAAATTACTTCCTGTAGGAAACCGTAATTAATTATCTGTTAAATGAAATATCATTGCTCTGTACAGGGTGGTCAACAGAGCGGGCTAAGCGACTGTATCTTGAAAACCGTTTATCACGTGTGCAGCGTCGTTAAATGGCCGCTAAGGCAGTTGAAAGTTCTAAGTTACCATGTTTGAGTCGGGATTTGAATTTGGAGTATGGTGTAAAAATTAATGAAAATATTCACAATTTTAAATTTCCCTTTATAACCGAAGTCATGATTTACGCAGCCTTGCATTTATTGAAGTATTTCTCGGCACTTGACTTATACAACCTTAACAGTAAAGACTACCAAGCAGATTTACATTTTTTCAGTCCTCTACAGTAGGGATTTTTACTAGGAAGATCAACAGGTCAAGCTGTGCGGGCGGTTGTGGATGACATAGTTGAGGGTTTGGAATCGATGCGGCACGTGTCGGTGACATTATGTGGCGTCTTAAGGGTATTCGATTGTGTTAGCCATAACTTGTTCCTGCTTAAATTATCTGGTTTTAGTAGGAAGAGAGCCTCCACTTACTTTCCTTACATCTTATTTTACAAGCAGAAGCCAGTGAGTTAATTGAAATAATTAATCGATCAAACGAACTTACCTGTGAAGTTCGATCGTAATTTTAGTAGCCCTCCAGTCCGAAGATATCACTTGACCACATAGTAACCTCTCGAACTCGTGCGTCCACTATTTTTAAAGAAAACGGTTCCCGCACTCCCTATTCGGTGTAGTCTTCCCGTCTTCCATATTTCGACTTTCAGTGCTCGAGCGTTCACGTGCTACGTTACTGTTTTGTTTATGGTGGGGTTCCAACAGACGAGATTGTAAGTAATTATATTTTTTACTATTATTTGTTTATATATTATTTAGATGGGCAGGAGCAGGAAACGAAACAGATCCCACAGCAGAGAAAAGATCCATAAAAAGGATCTTCTAAAAGCTGCATTATGGTATACCAGTTTAGGGAAATTCGAACCAGGCGCTTAGAGCTCTTCCGCGTTCAAAAGGGAGCGATAAGAGCTCATCTCTAGAGACTCTCGTAGGCGCCATTTTTTGAATTTGCGTGGTTTTGTGTTCTATACTTTGCTATTTATACACGAGAACAAGTCAAAATTTCTGTTACACTCAGATATATGCACTTCTATTATACCAGGAACTCGAGCTCCTTACTTGAACATCGTTACCGTTTGCTTTTAGCTGGTTTGCCTCTTAGGTACCTGTCTGATAGGGAGCAGTTGGTGAGGGGCCGGTCAGTTCTTTCCAACAGAATGAGGGTTGACTGTGGTGTTCCGCAGGGTTCGGTGCTTGACCCGGTCTTATTTTTACTCTACTCGTATATGAATGATTTGGCGAGGATTGATACTCGCGGTACTTTTACCATGTTTGCCGATGATACTACCATCTTGTGGCGAGGTTGGGATTCTGATGAATTGAAGCTTGTTAAACGGTGGTGTGACTCCGATCTTTTGTGCTTTAATGTCAGCAAGATCAGCGTTCTTACATTCAAATTTTCCTTTTCAGAATTAGTTTTAGAGAATAATTTTGTAAGGAACGCAAATGTTGCAAGGTTCTTGGGGGATTTAATTGATGACAAACTTAAATTTAGAGATCACAATCTTGCATTAAATGGGAGATTGGCGTCAGGTTGTTTTGCGATGAGAGTCGTCGCAAACAAACTGGAAAAACACATGGGGCAAACTGTTTATTTTTCTTTGTTTGAAAGCCATCTGCGGTATGGAATCGCCTTTTGGGGCTTTTGTAGTCAAGAGTTATTGGGGTCTATACTAATTATACAGAAAAGGGCTCTGAGATAACTTTGTAATGGAAACTCAAGAAATCATTGTAAGCCACTTTTCATCAAGGAAAAAATTCTAACGGTTGTGGACCTATTTATATTAGAAACAGTTTGCATTATTCACAAAAAATACAAAAGTTATACAATTCACAACACATATAATACGTGCAACAGTACTGATATACCTCTTCCTATTCGCATGATAGTGCTCACAACGAACTCTTTTATTTTTGAAAGTATTAAAGTCTACAATCTACAATCATATACCTGTAGCATACAGACCGATACTGGACACTAAGACATTTAGAAGATCCATAAAGAAGCTACTTAGTAATAGACCATACTATTCCCTTCTGAAGTTCTATGAGGACAGGTTCTAGTCCCTGGATTCTCAAGCAAGTAATATTAATAAAAATTGAAATTAAAAATATTTCATGATCAGCTAAGCTCTTCAATATTACTTTTATTCTTTTCACTGATCCCCATTATTTCATACCTTATATGTAGATATGTCTTGTAGATCATTTTATGAGACACTGCGATTTCAAATTTGATCTTTCTCGAGTCTTCCCAAAACATGTTCTGATATGTAATTAAAATCCAACTTGTGACCCCTTGTTGATTTGTTTTGTGTGTTCGTATTATGTGTTTACATTGTGAAAATTGTTTTTATGTTTATGACTATTATTTTACATTGTATTCTTTACGTGCGTACCAATACTTTATAACAATTTTGATAATGAGAACCACAACATTCTTTCAAGAATAACATATACTTGAATATGAATTATATTTTATATAAATGACTTAATTTAATAACTAATAATGTACTTTTTATGTGCTGCATTTTCCTGGTTCCTGTTTTATATAATTAACTAGGGTTGCCTGGGCTTGTTCCATTTTTAATGTTGTATGTTCATGGCCTGATATATATTTTAATCGTCTCCTTCTTTTTATTTTGTAAAATTTTTCAATAATCATATTTTTGATTTACCCAGGTATTTATAAAATACTGTGATTTTAATTGTAGTTTAGTATTATTTGTATTGCTTTGTCAATAAGTCTTTGGATCTTCTGAAAATAAAGCTAATTTGAAGAATTGAATTTGAATGAGTCTAAGAAGAATTCACTGGATTTACACCTTTTGCCAGATCCTATTTAATCAAAATCACTAAAAAAATATATAATCGAAAAGGACTTTTACACCAAAGAGGAATATCTGAAGTTCAGATTCTGAACTTCTCCTTTTGAAAAATACAGTGTTCAAGGACTGTTTTAAAAAATGTAATTCCTTATACTATATGTTGAATTTTATTAAGTATTATGTATCTTTTTAATTTTCTAATATTAATATATTATATTCTATATATTATTTCTAATATTAAGTAGATAAAAACTTCTACAAAAGTAAGAATAACATGAAAACAGGTAAATTGGAATAAATATTTATATTTATAAAAAAAATCTACTATGCACAATACAAGAACCTAATTTTTAAATTTTAGTCATCATGTTCTGAGTAGTCCGAGGAACTATGGTCGTTGTGGTCCAAAGAAATAATAAGGGGCTCTACAGTCTACAGTGTCTTCTAGCATGTTATCGGCTTCCCACATTCTTTCTCCTATTTCAATCATATGTTCGATGCACTTACTCCATTTTTCACAATTAAAAGTGGTGACTGGGTTTTATAGTTCAATAATGATTTATTACTCTCTCGCATTAAGCAACAGACAAGTTTAATATTTTTCGCCAAGGGTATGTATTGTATTTTTTCCGATTCAATATTTGCCTTACCCCCACTACTCTATCTGGAGAGTTACAGAAAGAAATTGTGCAGAATAGACTCTAAATTGATTTGCAAATATTTTTAATATACCTTATCTAGGCAACTTGTAACGAGACCCCATTTTTTCAACTAGCATTTAGAGATACGCCCCTTGCGGCCATTTAACGAATTTTTAAAGAATTTCTAGCAATTTCCGTTGGCCCTATTTACCGGCAATATTCTTTTCCAAAGCTGCACGCAGGGTGAACGGTTTCCGAGATACAGCCGCTTACCTCGCTTAGTTGGCCACTCAGTACAGAGTGGCTCACAAAATTATATAAATAATAATTTTTTAATTTGAGCTGAAGACTAAATAAAATGACCTGAATGCAGTGAAATCCATAAGATCATTAATTTACTGCTATTCGCCGTAACAACCTTAGTGTGCTGTCGTTATCAAAACTATATATATGTTAGAAAATAGTTATTCTAATTTTATTGATATTTATTTATTCTATATTAATGTGTTCAATGATCCTAAACTAATATTGGTCAATTTTAACTAATTTTTTCTACTAATTGTTTTGTGTGGGCTATTAACCGTAGGAAGACACACCTTCATATTATTCATCATCTCGGTTCGCACTACTGATGGTCGATGCGCCTGTATCCGCAGGTGTAAAGCAGCACTGTAAGGCATTAGAGAATTTAAGCACAAGTTAATAATAATAATAATAATAATAATAATAATAACAATCTACACCATTTCATGAGACATGAGCACGATGTGGTTATTGTTTATTTGTAACGGTGTGCATCATAGTAACAAGCTAATTTGTAATTTAATAAGATTGTTGAAAATGCCACATACTGGCGACATGCTAAATATTTTTTAAAACGTTGCAGTTGCAACGTTAAACATGATTGTAAATATACTAAACTCGATAATAAGATTAATTCCGTCTCGAGATATTTCCTCATCTCTTTACGGCAATACAACACTTTCCACGTAATGTACTATTCCATGTTAGCGCAGTAAATCTGGAGTTCGAGGTGGAAAAAATTAGTAATAAACTGATCTCAGCGGGAATGTTTAGATAACTATCTCCTATTTAACCTCTCAAAAGTCCCATTCGGTCCCAGTGGGGGGAAGTTGGAATCTTGGATATATTTTTTTTTTCAAACATCTCCGTTTGCATATTTTTTTTCAAAAAAACTAAAGACATGTTTTTTGTAGAGAATTAAATTTGAAACATTTAACCATTTACCGTTTTTCTCTAAAATAAATATTAAGAGAGATAGAGCTTTTTTTTCTACACATTTTACAGAACTTTCACTTTTAATACATATACAAATATAAACTATAATATTTACTTTAACTGTGTAATGTGAATATAGGAAAAATAAGTATAAATTTCAGCCTAAAATTTATATAAATACTATTACAAAAATTCTTGTATTCCGTCATCATGAGCGTCATTTCCTCCTACGCCAAAAAAACAAAAGTTTGTGCAACTCATTCCATAACATTGACCACAATTGGAAAAACATTTGAGGTCCAGTTTTCTACAGGAACAGTTTTTAGAGCATTGACTTTCTTTACAATTGCAAAAAATCAATTTTAATAGGTCAGGAGGCGCTACCTCTTTTGTGGATTGTATAGGTATCAGGTTACCTTTCTGATCCTTTTTCCATCCATATTGCAAAGGGTCTAATTTATTACCAATCTAAAAAACACAACTTATCACACTTACAAAAAAAAATTGTATCTTTACAATTACCAGAAAGTAATATGTCCTGACTGAAGGAAGTCATTTTTGTTAGCATTATTGTCTAAGAATATGTCAAGGTATCGACAAAAATCGTTATCTTTTTTTAGTAGCGACAGGCATATTTTTTTTGATTTATTAAATAAAAAAGATGTAGTATCACAGCCTGATACTTATAGCATGTAAAAACAATATGTGTTTTTTCAGATTACCCAGTTTTTCTTGTATGTCAGATATGTTTTATATTTTGTCACTTTTGCTGCGTTTCCCGGACAAAGCAGGGATAAATTTTTATTTTTTGAATGATGTATAAGCAAAACTATTATATCAGTGTCCTCTGAAACAACTGTGACATGGTTTTTTGACATGGATAATTCCACAGCTATTAAGGTGATAAGAAAATCAGCATCCCTTGTCGCTTCATGCACAGTTATACCTACGTCTTCAAAATAGGTTCGAAGGATCTTTATAAATTGCATTTTCTTTAGGAAATCTCCTTGTGGTACAATTGCTGAAGCGTGGGCATGTATGGAAATTTCTAAGCTGCCCTTTGATCTGCATCTTTGTAAACTGTCTTTAGTAGATATATTATCTTCACAATAGCCGTCGGAGACTATGACACAACTCCTCCATCGATAACATAAACAGTATCTGACTAGGGGCTACTGTCTAGATTATGAATCTTATCAAGTTCCTGAAGAAGTTGACATTTTGTTCCTCTTCTCAAATTTCCATCTTTGAAAAGTGACAAACCGTTTGGCGATAGTTCAAATTAAAAGCAATATTTAATTTCTTCCGGTGTTTTATTTGAACAAATTATTCTGTTGAAAAGTTGAATAGGGTTAAAGTCTACATACGTGTTGTTTAGTTTGAGGCTTCTATTGATTGAAGCAAAGTTTATTATAGACATTGTTAACTAATTTTCGCTGGGTAAAGGTGTACATACATATAATATTATTTATTTTAATATTAGGCAGATGTTAAAGTAAATATAGTTCCTATTTTGTTCAAAATAATATTGTGTAATAATTGTAATGTGGAAATTCTTTAAAATGTGTAGAAAAAATAGCTCTATCTCAGTTAATATTTACTTTAGAGAAAAAATGGTAAACGGGAAAATGTTTCAAATTTAATTCTCTACAAGAAATGTGTCTTAAGTTTTTTTGAAAAAAATTATGCAAACGGAGATATATGAAAAAAAAAACAAAAAATCCAAGATGGCGGCGATTTCTTTTTTAAACTTTCCCCACTAGGACCGAATGGGACTTTTGAGAGGTTAAATCGGAGATAATTATCTAAACACTCCCGCTGAGATCAGTTGATTAATAATTTTTTCCACCCTTATGTATAATATTCAGCTACGTTTACCATACTATTTGTGTTACTTTCCTATTTACTGATTGGTGGCTGACATAAAACAAATTCCCGATCAACTTTAGCGCAAAATGTCTAATATATTCGCTCTGGTTCACCTTTGCCCCGACATAGGCAAATCTTCCGTGTATTCTGCACTAAAATGGTAAGTCATTAGAGTCAAGTGGGTGGATCTGCGAGTTACTTTAATGCGTATATTTCATCATTCATGAGTGTAACTTAACTGTTCATATCGTAATTAGGCATAAAATGGGATTTTATAATTATTATTTTATGTTTTACCACGATATGCGTGGTTCTTTGTATTTAACCTTACTATAATCACGTTTAAATTTTTTTATAGATTTAAGACAAATCCGCTTAATAGAAATCCAATTGCATAAATAAATTTAACAGAAACCAAAAAGCTTCAAAGGTAACTTAAAATCTTTCGATCTGTCCTATTTTATTTAATCTTTTTAATGCTACAACTAAATATTTTCCGCGAACAACCAATGTATAAATACCGAGTGATTACAAACAGATAACGCCCAAAACGAACAAAATGTGCGTTTTTTAAAGTTTAAAGATATGTTGAGATGGGTATATTTATTTTAAGTGGCCAAAATGAAAAAATAAAATAAAAAAAATAAAAGTCGTAACAAACTCAAACGTATAGTTAGTTATAACTCGAAAGCAATGTTAGATTTACAGAAATGTTAATCATTAGTTTGCTAATTGTATTTTTTAAAGAAAATGTATGATTTTTTGTCATTTCCGTTACCTAACAGAAAATATCAATAAAAAATATATTCTGTCAATATCTGTCATTCATGTGATGCTAATATGTTTGCTAATGTTTGACAATCACCTAAAGTAGTTTTGAAGTGAAAAATACCAAAAATTTAGAAGATCGTATTAGATAAACGCCGGATATTTTAATTTTTTGTTTTTTTTTTTTAAATATAAAATAGTTTCACAGTACATTCTAACTTATTAGATCCATGAATATTATTGGTAAGTATAGGGTAAGTATGCCGGGAATCGTAATAAGATAAATGGGATTGTATTGGAAGTAATTGGTTTTAATATAAAATTATTAAGTTTAGGTAACGGAAATGACAGATTGGTAACGGAATTGACTTAAGGATAAAGTATGACCTAAAGGTAAAGTATAAACTCAAAAACAGATTCGACAAGACTGATAACTTTCTTTCTTCATCAGCTAATGCAAACAAATTAAATCTCGAATCCGATACACTCACTGGGGGGGGGGGGCTAATTTTACAGATAATGTCTTTGCTATTAAATTTTTGAATATCTTGTTTGGTAGGCCAAACATAATTCTTTTCTTTTCTGATGAGAAATTTAACTGATAGAAGTCCACCGTCGTTTTTCTGAACCAAACCTAAAATAGTAAACAGAATTAATTTTAACTTGGAAGGTTGTGACAACAAAAAAATACCTGGATACCAGTCGTTTTCAAATAATACCGCCACCCATTCGCCTACGCTAGGAACAGCATTTTCCAAATTATTTGTTCTATTTTCTGGTCCAACTATGGATTCAGTATAATCTAGGATTTAAGTTAGGGAAAAATACGTTTATGTATAGCTGCATGGATGAACTAGACTTGGTAACCTATATTTTTTTAAAATATTGCCGGATAACACTCTTTTGTAAATACGTTTCTCTTTTGGTGTACTAGAATTACTAGCCTGTCGAATATTAGTTTCAACTTGTTTCTGAAAAGCAACGCCGAGTAAAAGTTGTCTTTTAACATCCTTAGGTACTTCTTTCCCCTCCAACATTGTGTTTACCTTTGTTTGAGGAGACACTGACATGGCAATTTCACAAGACAAACGTTCCGGCGTTGATTCATTTTTCCTTCTCAAATCACAAATTTGTTGTGTATATTGTTTTCTTTCCTGTACTTTTATGCGCTGTAACCTTTTCTTAAACTTCTCCTTTGACTTTTTAAGTGATTCTATTTGTTTTCTTGCAGACTTCAGCTGCCGTCTATGTTTAGTTAAATTTTGCTGTCAGCGGCTTCTTCCTCTTAGTTTTTGATGAACTGCAGGCAGTTTTATATTTCTCGGTTCTAAATTTTGTTCGGGCGTTAAACTTAATGTATCTTTTTTCAAATCCTGATCATCCTGCAAAACATTTCCGAAATTTCTTCTGAACTTGTCTTGGCTCTACCGGTTGTTCTGTAACGTCCTCTTGCTCTACCTCTTCTTGTCCTACTAGTTTCAAAAGATTTTCTTCTACTTGTACTAAATCTTCGTCTCCATCATCTATGTCAGAGCATGGTGGTGTGTTTTCAGTTACGGCCTGAAGAATTCGCTTTTTAGTTCTGAAGTTTTATTGATACATTCTCCATTTCTTCCTTTGTTTTTTTTTATCCGATTTTGTCATTTGTTTTATGGCGAAAATCTTTCCTTCTTGTCTAGCTTTCTTTTTCCTTTCCTTGTGTTTAGCTTTAACCAACTCTCGTTTTTCTAAAGTCATCTTTTGTCGATATCGCTGCATTTTCTCTTTAGCACCCAAAGAGTTTTTAATTTTAATTTTAATGCTATAGCCTTGGTGTGACTTCTTTTCAGTTTTTTCTTTCCTTTTATTTTTAGTCGCTTCTTCAGCTCTATTGTTCGTTTCTGTTAGATTTAAAGACTTCCCTCGTTCATCTTTAGTTACTTTTTGTGAAAACTCGTCAGCCAGGTCACATTTCTTACTTTTAATTATTTTTAGTTTATTCGACTTTTTTTTGTTGTTTCTTTCTTCGATCTTTTTTTTCTTACTTTCGGTGCTTCTAATCAGGGCTTTATCTCTTTCTCTCTTCAACCTTGCCACGAAAACTTTTTTTTTGTCTTCATTCATGCTATTAAACCAACACCACATTTAATTTTACTATAAAATTTAAAATAAAATTGTAGAAAATAACCTAAACCTAATCAATTTACTAAGAAAATATTTAAAAACCCTATATGAACAACAAATTTTATATTAAGCCAAGGACTAGAATCAACTTTATCACTTCCGTTACTTTTTTGTCAAGTCCGTTACGTCGGTTTATGGTAACAGATTTGACAAAATTGAAGTAACGGACTTGACAAATACGCACGTATTGTGAATTGAGCCTCATAATAAACACTTTAGAAACATAATTTTTAGGTTAGGTTAAAGACCGTCAATAACTTAACTTTTCGTTTTATGGTTTTTGTGCTAAGTTTATAAAAAACGGTTTTATCTGCATAACAGACATGACAGACAAGAAATCCCGCACTTTTTTTTTCTTTCTTAGAACACTAAAAATATAAAAACAATTAAAAAACATTTACTTACCAGATGTACTTTTTAGCGCCAACCAATCATAAATGAATCTGTTTTGTTTCTGTTACATGGCGTTGTCACGTCATAAAGCAAATTTGGGAGAAAATTTGGTTAAACGGAACTTGACATCAGTTTCTGGGACGCAAGTAAAATTAATTAAAAAAAAAGAGGTGCCATTTTTTAGCAAAACAACTTGAAATACACGAATAGTAATATATGTATGTTACAATACCTTTTAGTTTTGTTAAATATTTACCAATAAACCCGAAAATAAACCCTTATAATTACAGTTTAATATCATGAAAATAGGTTGGGGACAGTAACGGAAGTTGACATTTGCACATGAGTTTGTGGGTACAGGCAAGGGCCTAGCGACACTTAAAGCACCGGTTCCCGTCAGATCACCGAAGTTAAGCGGTGTCGAGCGCGGCTAGTACTTGGATGGGTTACCGCTTGGGAAACATCGCGTGCTCTTGTCTTAGGGAAGAGTGTAAAATGAATCGACATCAAAACCATCCTATTCACGCCGGACAGGCCGGATGAGATCGGATATCTCGTAGGATGAAGGTGCCGTTTCACACTCCCCAGTCGGTAGACCGCACGATTAAAAACCGTACGGTTGATGACCGGTTCAAGATGGCCTCTGATACGCCGACGACCGTAAAAAATAGTAAAAAAAAAAAAAAAAATTTGTGGGTACATTTTTTTTAAGTTAGGTTTATTGATATTTTGCTTCAAGACTAAAGCAAAAGTACTGTTTTTTATGCAACAGAACAATATTTAATGTATTTTAAATCCAGAAGCTCCAAATAAAAATAAATAAAATAAAATAAAAAATCATTATTGTAGCACAAAAAAAAATTTTTTTGATTACAAAGGTGGAGAGTACCGCATAGCGTATTTTAATATCCACCAGACAAAAAATATGTCGAAAAGACAACAACTCTTAAAACTAGAGAAACAATAAATTATCACAAACAAATTTTTTGATTTTAAATTTAAACGTAGGCATACTTAACAATTTGAAGTTACGTGGCAACGAATTGAATACAACTGCTGACAAATATAAAAAGCATGATTTAAAAAATTCCGTTCTATGACGGGGTATAGAGACTGCGTCCCTGAACCGTGTGTTCACCTGATGGATGTCTCTTCTTACTACCATCAGTTCAGTTAAATAAAGAGGCTCATTAGTTTTTATAACTTTATAAATAAGACTACTCAGGTGAACATACCGCCTCTGTGCCATATTACATTGGTAAGTGCTAACAACATGTTGACTGACATGATCCCTCCTGGACAAGCCCTTTACATACCTAACGCAGGAGTTCTGTACCTTTTGTATTCTATACTTATTGTAATTTGTAAGAAAAGGCCCATAAACAATATCAAGGTAGTTTGGTATGGAAAGAATCAAGCTTTCAGTTAATATTTTTTTCGTCTTACAAGGAAGGGTGTTCCGATATTCATAAATGGATTTAAGTTTGAAATAAGATTTTTGACAGATGTTATTTATATGAGTGTTGAAGGACAATTTTGAATCCATATATAAGCCAAGGTTTTTTACCTCACTGGCCCATTCCACGATTTCCCCTCCGATTCTAACATGTAAGTGAGAGAGATCAATGTCAGACCGAGAATACAAAATGGCCTGTGATTTAACTGGATTTATGAATAGTGAGTTACTCGAAGCCCAACGTGAGATCCTAGTGAGATCCTCATTAATTAAGTAAATTGTATCATTGAGGCAAATGACCGGTGAGGGCAAATAAATTTGTAGATCATCAGCGTACATATGGTATTTAGTATTTTTAATATGTTTTACAAGATCAGCCGCAAAGATATTAAAGAGAAGTGGCCCAAGGATAGATCCCTGCGGAACTCCACTACCGGCAACCCCCCATTGCGATATCAACACCTCACCATTTTCCGTGAGCCTAACAGCCTGTTGTCTATTGTGAAGATACTCAGCGAACCAACCATCTGCATCAATTCTATAATGTCGCAACTTGGCCAACAACAGTTCTATATTTAGACTATCAAACGCCTTTGTCATATCTATCAAAACAGCGGGGCAAGAGTGACCCTCATCAAATGCTTGAGTAATATCGCTAGTAATTTTTAGAAGTGCTGTGGCGCAACTATGGTTTGGCCTGAAACCTGATTGAAACTTGGGTATAACATTTTTATCCATTAAGAAATCCAGAATTTGGCCTTTTACTATTTTTTCAAGGATTTTTGATGCAGCAGGAAGAATACTTATAGGTCTGAGTTCACTTAGACTCGCTGGGTTACTCACTTTAGGCAAGGGCGTTATAAGAGCCATCTTCCATAGGTCGGGTACAGAGCTTGTCTCTAAAGAACTATTTACAATATTTATTAATGGTTTTAAACAGTATGGAAGACAAGCTTTTATCATATTAATAGTTATACCGTCATTTCCCACTGCGCCACTTCTAATACTAAGAATACAGTTTAACAGATCTTCCTCGGTTACCAACCTGAACTTAAATGGTTCCCAAACAGCAGCTGTATTGAGAAAATCATCGATTATCCCTGGTTCAATGTCTATTGTTGGGATATTATTCAAAAAATAGTTATTTATTAGGTTGGGGTCTTTTAAATTATTTGGAATTTCTTTTGTAGGTTTATTAACTACTTTCCAGCTAGACATTTTATCCCAGAGAGTCTTGCTTTGATTTTGTCTAGCACAATTATTAATTTCCATTGTAAAATAAGCCCTCTTCTCTGCTTTTACTGCTGATGATACATAATTCTTTAATTGAATATAATAGCCTCTGCTTTCTGGTGTTTTTTTTGATTTAAATTTATAAAATGCTTTATTTTTTAGTTCTATCATCTTTTTTAAATTATAAGTTAACCAGGGGGGCTTTGATTTTCTCAATTTTATTTTTTTTGCAGGACAGTGACAATCGAAAAGTGACAAAAGTGTGTCATTGAAAAATTTTACTTTAGTATTGACATTATTACTAATAAAAAGGCCATGCCAGTCAGTACCCTGCAAATCATCTTGAAACTGCGCAGAATGTGCCATTTTTAGGCTTCTACTAATTACTATAGTTTCCTGCAACGAAGGGCTTTCACATTTTAATTTACAGTAAACTACTTCATGATCAGTCTTTATAATATCACAGGGCAAGACACCACTATCTAAAACTAAGTCGTTCCTGTTTACCAAAATTAGATCGATAAGAGATTCACCATTGGGCGTGATTCTAGTAGGGCTGTTGATAACCTGATACAAATTAAACGTGTTGACAACATCACGAAAAAATCTATATTCAGCAGTACATTGACTTAAGAAATTAATATTAAAATCCCCGGTACAAACAAAAATATCACAGTTGCACATAAGTTCAGGAATCACATCATACAAGAGCATTAAATTAGAATAAGGAACTGCAGGCGGACGATATACAACCCCAACCACAATAGAGAGCTTGTTGCACTTTATGGTAAGCCACAATTGATCAATTCCATTATTAGCTTCTGGCACATTAGCTTCACGGGCATTAAGTTTGTCAGCAACGTAAATCGCAACTCCGCCCCCTCTATCAACACGATCCTTTCGATACATTTTAAAACCCTGAACTCCAAATAATAACCAGAGACACTAAAATCCTTGAAGTGGGCATTTAAAATAAATATACCCAATTCAATTTCAATTTCAATTCAAAATCGCTTTATTATCCCAAAAGGGAAAAAAAAACCAAAGTTTTCATTTACAAAGCTTTCCTACATCAAACATGCCTAATCATAAATAAAATTATCAGGTTTAAAATGTAAAAATATAATAATACAATACATAAAGAAGAAAAGAAAGAACAATAAAATAATGTACAATGCAAAGTGGCAGCGGTAAATGTGACAAATAATTTTAAAGATAATATGGAATCAATTAATAGAAAAAAAGTTTAAATTTTGTAGTAACAAAATAAGACAAAATTACAAGTTTTTTACGTCAACAAATATTAAAACTATACAAAAAACAAAAAAAAAGAAAAAAAAAACGTTGACTAGATTTATGATGATCGATAAAGCTTTCCTGCAGCTAACATGCCTAATCATAAATAAAATTGAGTTTAAAATCTAAAAATAGTACAATACAATGCAAAAAGGAGAAAAAAAGAAAGAACAATAAAATGTCCCACAAACAGCAGAAGCGGTAAAAATGTGATAAATAATCTTAAGGATAATATGAAATCAACAATAATAAGAGAAATAAAGTTCAAGTTTTGTAGTAACAAAATAAGACAAAATAACAAGTCTTTACGTCAACAAATATTAAAACTATGTCAAAAAAAAAAAAAAAAAAAATTGACCTAATAATGCAGATATTGATTTATGATGAATTAATAAAAGTATTCATATACAATAACATACATACATACTTAGACGAGTACCAAAGCGGCAAATGCACTCAAAACAACATTACAGACAGACAGAAGGAGCCAAATCACTGCAATACTACAAGTTGTCCTCAAAAAACTCGTTCAAACTATAATATGCTTTCTGTAGTAAAGTATTTCTAATCATACTCTTAAAGAGCGCTGGACTATTTATCTCCTTCACAACAGATGGCAAGTGATTATACATTTTCAAGCCCTCGTACATAAGAGAGTTTTTAGTTAGGGATAGATATCTAGATATATAGATGCCTATATACTACCAAAATAATTGGCAGTGACTTATTTTTACCAGGGTGTGCATAGTGTGCAAGACGTAAGGGGAACGCCAATTCCAGAGGCGTGTCGTTTTAAACAATGACAACTTAAAAAATGTATGAATTTTTTGTTTATTAATATAATATATTTACATTTACAATAATAAATATATTATTATAAATTAAATTGAAAAATAAATTAAGCTTTTACATTTGGTGATCTAATGAAGTAATTAGAGAAACTAAATTACGCAGGTATAAAATCCAAAAATAATAATAAAGCAACAGTGTATTTTCATAATGTTTTTATTATACTACATAATAATAGAAACATATAATAGTGGATTAAGGGCAAAACCTAAACCTAAATTATAAATGTGTATAAACTTCCTAACTATTGTTACCTATGAACACTAATTGATAATAATTTGAGAAATTATATTCCACGCCGACATTAAAAAGTGTTATAATGAAAATACGTTACAATTTTAACTTCATTATTACCATTACAGCGATTATTCACTATCTGACGATGAAAACATTTCATTACTGTCGCTACTGCTGTCATCTGCAGGATTTATAATAATTGGTTCCACCATGACTTCAGCGCGTACATCTAAGTCCAACATTTTTCTCTACGCATTCGACGTGTAATACGCACTTATGCCAATCTGCTGCTTGTACATTCGCTATTGCCGTTTTTAACAGTTCTTTAACATCTTTTAATTTAAAAGTTTTATTTTCACGCGCCACTTCGCCTTTTATCTGTGCCCATATAAGCTCGAATGGATTTAGTTCACAATGGTAAGGCGATAAACGTAATATTGTAACACCTCGTTCACGAGCCATTTCATCCACTACATATTTCTTTTTTTGTGAAGTCTTGCAAGATCGAGCAACTGCACTTATAGCATTATTTCGCCAAATGCAATATTTTTTTCTTCGAGCCAGTCAACAATCTTTCCTTTTCGCCACGCAGAAGTTGGCAAAGCTTCCACTCGACGGCTGTGGTATGGTGCATTATCCATCATGATTACCGACCCACGTTCAATACGCGGTAAGATGGATTGAAACCAATCTTCAAACACTCCCAAGTTCATATCCTCATGATAATCACCGGTTTTACGAGATTCAAACACGTTTAACCCACCTTCAAGAAAACCAGAATCACTCCCGATGTGGGTTATAATTAACCGACGACCTTCTCCTGAAGGAGCTTTCAATCCAGTGGACAGTCCATTGATAAATGCGTTACGTGCAGCTTTGATGTTGAGATCTTGCCAAATGTAATTTACAGTATGTCCTACATTTAACTATGTCTCGTCCGTAAAGTAAATTATTTTCCCTGCACAGCGATATCGTTGTATTTCTTCTAGCCTACGCCACAATACGATTTCTTCCTTTTCCACCAAAAGACTTTTGCGATTTTGTTATATGTATAATGCTATATCTACTCAATTATATACTTACATTGGTTGTACAAGCGCTAACATGCATCCAATCCACCTTTTCGCAATCGAGTCTGGGATTCGTCAGGTGGTGGGAATCGGAAAGATATTTCTGCAGTACCGAAATGTTTCGAGCGTCTAATGTGTAGACGATTTCTGAATATGCAACCTGGAAATCCGAAAGAAATGAGCAGGGGAAACCCCGTACAATAGCGAATAAGCATACGAATACTGACGCTGACTGAGCTCTTAGCGCCATAGTTTAGAATTGAATTGAGACTTAATACTATACCGTTCGAAGGGTGAGTTCAGATTTTGTCTCGATGTTTCAATCGATGATAAAAATATCGGTGTTTAAAACATCGATGTTGGAAATAAAACATAGATATTCAATAGATGTAGCCGTTACTTGATGAAGACCCATTATAGAAACTTGATAGGAAAAAATACAAAATGTATAAATCTTCACTTATATTATTTATTGCACACTATAACAATTCTTTCGACACACAGTGTCTTCGTCGGATAGTAGTAGATAGTAATTTGTTATTCAGTTTCTACTATCCGACGAAGACACTGCGTGTCGAAACAATTGTTATAGTGTGCAATAAATAATATAAGTGAAGATTTATACATTTTGTATTTTTTCCTATCAAGTTTCTAAAACATAGATGTTTTTTGCCCGACCCTGTATATTGAAAACATGAGCTGATCTGAATTTTTCATGGTTACTTTCGTGTTTAGCAAGAGAAAATACTTCGGAAATAGCCATTTTTGAGTTTGAGCGGTGCTATTATTTGTATTTACTTATAGGGTGTAATTTTTGTTGTACTGACAATCTTTAAATTATGCAAACTATTAATTTTAGGTTATCTAATTGTTGCACTGCATATGGTTAAATATACGTAACGCTGCTAAACAAATTTTTATCGTTACGGTACACAACGATCGGTAACTTCTGCTTTTAAACATTCTTCGTTGATATTGATGTTGTGCTATAAAAGCTCAGCTACAAGTAAATAATTTTGGGCACTAAAAGATTATTTAATTGAAATTGTACAAACATGGAAAGCAGCCTTTGCATAGCAATTAGTATCGACCCACCTCATTACTTACTAAGTAATCTTCAACCTGCTTTAAAAGGTCATCCAGAGAAAAATGGTATAGGTCGGTTCACAAACGGCTAGTTTACTAAATGACTACTTAACGTACTAGCCAACATTCTGCTTTAGGGCATCGACATAAATTATTTGTGATTAATGAGAATCTCATGAGTTAGGGTAATTAGGTCAAAAGTTATTGAAGCATTAGATTTAGGCAAGACAGGTTAATTATTATCTTGTATATATATTCTAATAAAGACAAAAGTTGAGATGTAATAGAAAATAAATACACACTAATCGAACACCCACTGAAAATGCTTAATACTAATGACTATTACCTGGAAGTTACTGTAAATTTCTTTATTGCTATAGAAATCAGTTTGGTCACATAACAAGTGATGGCAATGAGGTAAGAGTCGCTCTTACAGACTAAATCATTTCCTTATGCATTTGAAAGGCTGCACTTTTCTCGGAGCTTTCTAGCTCCTATTTAACGGTGTTGACACTGCGACACCCATAGGCCCGATTGTACAATACCAGTTTAAACTCAATTTGAAGTTTAGACTCTGTTCAAAAAGTAGAGTATGTTGTATAATGCCAGTTCAATGCTAAAATTGGTTCAGTTTCAGCTTATATGGCGATTTAAGTCAAGCCACTATTATTCTAGACTCAGTTCTCCGCCTTTTATCACTTTTATGGCAGATTTCATGCTTCATTAATATTGCGACAAAATTCCGGATGAGTTTCCCTGCTTCACAATATGAAAAAAGTTCCTATAAACCTATGTCCGGGATTGCTTCGTTTCGGAGATACTGCGTGTTAAAGTTCTATTTTCATTTAGAATAGAATAGATAAGAAAAATATTTATTATGTAGCAAGTTACAAAAAATAATAAAAATTAAAAATCATCGTAACATTACATAAAAGGTAGCATTCTCTAGGACTTCTTCCATGCTACCTGTACCTCATCTAATTTAACATTCAACTTAAAGGGCCTAACGTAGACATATTTCTCATAAAATTAATTTATTGTTAAACGCAATTTTTAAAATTACTTATATAAATTAAGTAAATTAAAATACCAACAATAACTATAAGAACCCAAATAGGTATAGCGCACAGAGACACAGAACTGTAAAGGACCAAAAAATATTATTATTGGTGCCAATATTGGCAGTAGGCAAACGACAGTTTTTAAATCATGCACTCTTCAATAGATGAGCCTTATATTGGTATCTAAAGCCATTGAGGGAATAGCCCATCACTAGATCGTAAAAGGTATTTATGAAGTGAACGGCCAGAAATGCGAATGAACTCCTGAACCTCGAGGTTTTGTGAGGAGGAATATTGAATCGGATCACATTTCTAAGATTTCGATTGTGCAGGTCTTCTCTAGGCCCCATAAATTGCCGCAGGTAACCCGGATATCCGGATTTGTATACTTTATAAATAAACACCTCTAAATGAAGCAGAGCGCGATATTTATATTTAAGATGGCAGTTGTTCGCATACACGGATGTAATATGTTCGAATTTGGGGATACCGTAGATCAGCGGTCGGCAACCTTTTGGCAGGCAAGGGCCACATAATGAAAAATTGAAATAAAGGCGGGCCGGGCCGCATTTGTTCATAATTTGGATAATAGGAATTTGTTATATTAAAAATGCGAAAACATTTTTATTTGAATTTTATTAATACGTAGGAACTATAACAAAAATGAGGAAAAATAATAAAAAAAACTTAAACGAGAACTTCCAAGTAGATATTAACTGTTCTTTTACTAAATTTGGTGTGACATTTGAGGCTGTATTTGAGTAGCTATTTGTTGTATGTTAGCTTCTAGGTTTGTAGCTGAAATTCTTAGAATAGCTCTCAAATACTCATCTGTGAGACGAGAAGCATTTAATTGCAGAGCAAACCTTTTCAATTCATCAAAATTAGATGGCAAACTGCCATAAAATTTAACCAGACCTTTGATTTTAAAGAAAGAGTTTTTCAGAGTGTCATTAGATTGGAGATCAATCACGTTCATTTGTAAATGACTGGGTACATCCTCAACATCACAAGAAAACGGGTTTGTGAAAAGCTTCAGTTTACCAGACACCTTCTCGAAGTCACCAAATCTGTCGCTGAATTGATTTTGTAGTTGCATTAAAACGCTAGGATTTTGCGCCGGTGTTTATTTATTTATGTAGGTCGACACTTTAATTTATAATTATCAATAAAACAGCCACGGGCCGCATAGTAAAGGACCGCGGGCCGCTGGTTGCCGACGGCTGCCGTAGATGAATCGGATATATATGCGTTCTGGGCCAGCTGAATCTTATTCTGAAATTCAATAGTTAAATAGTTAAAATATACTACGCTACAATAATCCAGCTGAGGTTAGATGAGAGCCTCGACAACCATAGGTTTCAGATTGACAGGTAGTAAATATTTGAATGGGTATAAGCTTTTAAGTTTGGGATATACCGATGATAACTTCTTTTTTGTATGATTCTCAAAATTCATATGCCTATCGAATATCAACCCCAGGTTTTTGGTCTGTTCTGTGAGTGATAGCAGAGCTCCATTAGTATGTAAAACTGAAAAGTTAAAGAGTTCAAACCTACCTCTAAGAATACCAGAACCTATTAACATCTAATTGCTCTTCTTAGCATTAAGAAGCATACCATGATCACAATACCACCTGAAAACCCGATCCAGGTCTTCATTAATCCCCTGAAGTGCCCGAGTGGCATCTTCGGGGACAAAGGCAGTTAAAAGTTGGGTGTCGTCAGCGTAGAGGTGGACGGAGCAAGACTGTAGTTGCTTTTTCAAGTCAGAAGTATATAGACTAAACAATATTGGGCCATAAATGCTTTCCTGCGGGACACCACAGTTTGTTGTGATGGTTCGCGATCTCACTCCGTCCAGCTCGACCACCTGTGTACGCTGGGAGAGGTAACTAGAGAACCATCGGCATATCCGTTAAGAAAACCCGTAGTACCCAATCTTAGTAATCAGCATGTCATGGTTAATGAGATCAAATGCCTTGCTGTAATCTACAATGACGAGGCAGGATACTTTGCATTGATCCATGTTCTTAACAATATCCGTTGTTGCCTTACTAAGGGCTGTAGCCGTGCTATGGCCCCTTCTGAAGTCGGACTGAACATCCGGAAGAATACTGTTCTCAGACACGAAATCATTTCTGTTTTTTCTAAATAATTTTTAAAATAATGTCGATATTTGATCTAAAATTGGTATCTAGGTGTTTTTTGAAATGCGAAATTCTAATTTCATGTTAGTTTGGATCCCACGTCGCTACGATTTATTCGCATGTCGCTATGCTCACATCAGAATTTGAAAAAATTGCATTTATCTCCTAAATAAAGCCGAAATCACAAAATTATCAAAAGGTACTTTGCATTAGTCATGAAACTGCCTACATAAGAGTGTTATCAAAATAGAAAACGGATGTGGCAAACATATTTTTTGTTCCGCTTAAAAATTGTAACAAACGAAACAAAGCACTTCTGGACATACTGTATACAAGGTGTTTCATTAATATTGGGGAAAAACTCAGGATGAATTTCCCTGCTTAAAAATGTGACAAAAAGTTCCTATAAACCCGTGGGTGGAAATGCTTCGTTTCAGAGATACAGGGTGTTAAACTTCTGTAAATAAAACAATGCAGTCTTTCTCCACAATTTAATAACTGTTGTACAAGGATGAGAAATATAAAATTGAAGACGCAGTGTGCTAACTAGCCATATTAATTGTTAACATTTGCTTTGTATTAAGATTTAAATATAAGTGAAATTTTAATTATAAATGTCAAATTATATTTTATGAAGAAACATTATGGATGAAGAAAGTTGAGTATAACATTATTGGGGGAGAAAGGGTTTTTTTATAAAAAATTGTTTAGATTTTTAAAAAGAGTAAAAAATGATTAATGAAAGTTGAAAGGAGGATCAACTGACATGTAGATATGGGGCTATGCCTCATATTTTTGAAAATAGAATTATAAAAAAAATTGAATATAAGCGTGCTAACCACAATCGTGTTAACTACTACAACGTGATTATGAAAAAGGCCGTATTCACTCTACTGAAAGTATGGACTATTTTTTCAATTTTAATGTTTTATTTTTATTTTTCTCTTTTCTATATAATTTTGGAAATAATCGATATTTGAACTAAAATTGGTACCTAGGGGTTCTTTGAAATGCGAAATTCGAATTTTATGTTAGTATGGCTACCACTTGTAGAGGGCCCTACCTACATGTCTTTGTACTGTTTCGAGTAGTAATAACTTCTTTATAAGTGCTTGTATTAAATTTTTAAGAAAAATAGTTGATTTCTCTATCATTTCGACGTACTTGGTAGAAGTCGCTACGAGCAACCATTCTCGAGAAAGAGAATAATAAAAAAATAAATTACATTTATTTGAAAATCACTATGCCCATATCAATATGTTTTAAAATTGATATAGGAATCACCATAACATACTTATTACACTACAGTGCAATGTCAATTTTTTGTATTCGCTAATTAATAAAGTTCATAACAGATAAGGTACATACCTTAAATTTAAAAATGAAAAATCGGACATTGAATGGTTTAGTTCAGGTTAGTTTGCACAACCTGATTTCAATTTTGAGCCAGTTCCACTTTGAGCAAAGTTTAGTTGAACTTGTCTTAAACTGTGTTTGTACAACCGGGCCTTAGATGATCTATCCCTCAATAATTATTTTAAATAGTTTGGTAGGAGCCCATAAGTGGAGTGTAAATATATTTGAATTATAATTGAAGGAAAGTCTTCTCCAGAAGAAAAATGCAATTTCATTTATTCAAATGTATGATGCAGATGTAAGAACTATAATGTTATTAACTTTTTGTATCTGATGATGGTAATATACATTGCCGAAATGCATCAAACATTTGAATAAATGAAATTGCATTTTTCTTGTGGAGAAGACTTTCCCTCAACTATCATTCAAATTAGTTTAAATATTTACAGTGTATTATATAAATAAATTAAAAACAGCGCAATAAAATTGTAAGAAAAAAAAAAGAAAAAATAGTATATTACGTACCGAGGTGGAAAGTGTATACTATTTCATATACAACCACTCCGTTCACTTCTTATTATTTTGAATTAAAATTATTAAAATTGTTATTAAAAGCAAACTATCATTTTGACTTTTTCATTTAAAAATTAGACAGATTAGGATTTCAAATAACCGCAGGTGGTAAAATAAAAATACTCATCAAGATGGCAAATATCATTTTTTGAATATGGTTTCCATATCACTAAACAATATATTATTTTTTGAAAACGTAGGTATGAAGTGTCAAAAATTTTGCAAAACATCGAAAAAAATTCAAAAATCAGATGAGGAATTTGGGTTTGCTGCTATTCCACCAGAAATTCGGGAAGCAGCAAAAAAAGTAGAAGATCTTCTGCCAACTAGAAGCCGCCAGAGCAGAATAGAAGAGTGGTATTGTTTCTGGATAATGCAACGTCTCAAAGTCTCAAAATTACACTGGCTAATGTCAAACTTATTTTTCTTCCACCCAATAATACCTCACATTGCCAACCTTTGGATCAAGGCATTATTCAGAATTTTAAAATGCTTTACAGAAGCTACCTTATTAACAGGCTTTCAACATGTATAGACAGTGGTTGTCCTCTTCAAGAAATCGAAGATACCTAATATTATCATAACCAACGCCTTGATATGGGTTTCAGTGGCCTGGCGCCAGTAACAATAAAAAAATGCTTTATGAAAGCCGGATTTATGTGTAATACAGATAATATTGAGGACTTTGAAGAGAAAGATAATATGCCGCTCCCACAACTGTTTCCTAACATTAAGAACACAAAATGAAACTTAAAACAATTTGCCAACAGAAAGTGCAGAATTTACTATCATCGAGTAAATTGAAGAGTTTCAAGAAACGGATGAAACTATTTCCAACTCTGAGACAGAGGAAGAGGAACCTGAACTTGCTCTAGTGTCGAAAATATCAAGCCTACCTGAAGCCTGCGCAAGTTTGAGACTTTTTTTAAAAATGTTAACAATTTTGGCAAGTCTACAAATATTTCTCAATTGTTATAAAATGTAAAATCTGAAGCAATCATTAATTTCTAATTATTTTCAAAAATAGGAATGTCAAAGCAAACGTACAGTACATTGTATAATATATATGTTAGTATGTACCTACTTGCAGTATATACATATTGGTAAATTGGCTTCATCTCATTTAATTTTAGTTCTGATAAATTTAAACAAAAATATTTAAAATTATTTACATACATGTATAATATACTTATTAATAAACAAGCACTGTAAAATGCAGACCAGTTGTTTTAATTTTTCTCTATTAGCCGACCACCCCTGTTAACCGACCAACATTTGATTCCCCAAAGGGTTGTCGCTATTGAGAGATTTTACTGTAATTTTATTTTTTATTTTTTTACAAAACAGATAATAATTGTAACAGCAAAAATATTTTTTTAGAAGAAATGTTTGCCTGTCACTGAAAGTTATTCTTACTACAGTAACCAATTTCTTTATAACAACCATAAAGATCTATCAACAAAATGATCTTTACTCTAGGAGGAAAGTGATCTTAGGTAGAGATTTTATTATGGCAGCTAGAAAAATTTTCTTGTTGGTGGTTTTCTCAGTGTCATTTATTTAGAGCATTATAATCACTATTGCTAATATTTTAAAATATAAAAATATATATATAAATATAAATATATTAAAATATTTAAATATATTAATATATTTAAATATATTAACACAAGCAAATTAAATATTAGTAAGGCTGCAATATTAAAGATTATTGCATCGGATCCCACGCTTATAAAAATGAAAACATCGTTTTCCGACATTCAACAATGGAGTGAAATAAATGTCTTAAAGAAAGGAAGAGCTGTTAATGATATTAAAAATGCTCAGTTATTGAGACTGCCACCGGAAAGCAAAGTGTCGCAAAATAAAATGATTTCACTACGAAGCATGCTTCCTTATCTCCTGAATAAAGAACACCAACGTTTTTATAAAAACTTACTTGGAATTCATGAAACAGAGACCTAAAAAGTGTTTTTTTTTTTAATCGATTTACTAGAAAGACATAAGGCACTTAGGCCTTTTCCTGTTTTTTGTTTATAAAATTGTTTCTATTTAAGCAAAAAATGATTTTTTTAAAACTTTTTCTTAAAAAAAGCTGTTTGGCTTTGTATTTAACACTATTGTTGCTAAATTAATTAATAAAGTTTAAATACAACAAAATAATTTTGATTTTATTTCTATTTTCTTGATTATCTCAAATTTTTCGTTTTGGCACTTCGGCCCTTTCTTATTTCCACTCTTCAATTGTATTTTTTAGTTTTCTACCTAGATATTGTAGGAAGTAATTGATAAATAAAATGTTAAAATCCAGCCTCCTACTAGTCTTGGCCCTACATTACAAAGTGATTTAATTTATAAACAATGTGGAAACACCTGGCTCTCAACAAATCAGTTTTTATATTCTGTTTTGACATAATTTCGTATAATAGGCAAATTACAGCTTAGCGTTTCCGTGTACTTGTTTGAACGCCATTGTAAAAATGATCGTGCAATACTTCAGCCTTTATAAAGCATTTTGTCCCAGGTGTACTGTATCACAATGCCACCAAATATAGACTTAAATAAATTTAATGAAAAAAACCGTTAATACGCCCAGTGAAACTGCTGTTTTTGCGACATATCCGATAAGTTATTGTAATTTTCACTTATTCCGTTCAATAATAATCCATCTTGCTGTCTCCTTCAAAGGATATTTTTCGCGAAAAGATTAATTTTAACTTCTTGCAAGTGCAATCAGCAGATAATAAATACATCCGCCCACGGTGTGGCTCAGCGATTTTTCAGAAACACGTATTTAAGAGTCCATTACCGTGTTTGGAAAAAACAAAATTTTGGCATTTCACTATAAATTTTTCCATAAACAGTACAATTAAGCTAAAATCATTGAAGTTATTTTAGAGCATACTTTTCTCTATAATAGGTATGTATTTGAAATAATTTTTTATAAACTAATATGTAACCCAGTGGCGACTCGCGGGTTGGTAGCCAGGGTTGGCAAGAATGCTGAAGGTGCGAAAGTAGCGCCGCAGGCGAAAACTTTTGGAGACCACGCTCAAATTTCGTATGGTAAATTATTTAATTATCATGAATAAATCACATTCTTTATTCATGATAATGATATTATGTAGTAGGTATATCACATTTTTTTTGGTCATGACCCCCCCTGAGTCTGCGCCTGGTTCGGTACATTGTTTTTATTTCTTTAGATATCACAACTACTTATGAAATAAAAATAGAGTTTTAATATTTTTTTTAGAGTAAAATCCTGGAAAAAAAATTTTATGTGTTTTCTGTAAATATATTTTTTCTTTAAACTACTCGCTACCGTGGGAAAAAATTGGAGTTTTATACAGCGAATTTAGATGTTGCAAAATGGCGACAAAGTGGTGTAATTACGGCATAAAACTCAGATGTTTGTTGATGTTTAGAATTTTGTTTTCTAGTAAGTACCTACTTATAAATAATTATTGTGACAAACTTGACAGTCGTTCCTGGTTAATTGTATTACAATAATAAGTTTTACGCAGTTTATAGACAGGAGAATCCTCACTCATTTGACACAGATGTGGGTGACAATTGAGTCGAATATGTAAATGCTTTGTTTACCAAATAAAATAAGTAAAGCTTTAGTTGACTGAGGTATATGATCCTTGAAAATATCCTGCATTTCGAGAGCCCGATATAGTTCGCACTACGGATTTTGATGCTTTTCCTTTTCTTTTAAAAATAAAGTGATTGGCCAACAAAACAAGTTTAATTTTAGTTTTACCACAGATCTAATAGCTACATACTACATACATTCACTCTCCGTAAGCCATGCATTATTTTGATACCATTTGTCTGAAAATGAGCTGTTACCCCCCTTGGCTCTCTCGCGTGTTAATTATATTTAACATTTTACGGGTCGGCCAACCTTTATTTTATAATTTAATTTGTTCATCCAAAGACGAAAATCTATAAGCATGGGTCTGCAAGTCGTTCATTTTTGAGGTAGAAGGTGTTAAAAATTTATTTTTATTTGTGTTTTTCGTAAATAATTTTTGAAATAATATCTATATTTGGACGAAACTTGGTATCTAGGAGTTTTTTGAAATACGAAATTCGAATTTGATGCTAGTATGGCTCTCACTTGTAGAGGGCGCCACCTACGTGTGTTTATACTCTTTTGAGGAGTCATACTTTTTTTATACGTGCTTGTATTACATTTTTAAGCAAAAAAATGGATTTCTTCATCATTTTACATGAAGAAGGCATACTTGGTAAAAGTCCCTACGAGCAATCGTTCTCGAGAAAAAGAATCATAAAGAAATAAATGGCATTTATTTGCATATCGCTATGCTCATATCAGAGTTTCATAAAATAGCATTTATCTCCTAAACAAAGCCGAAATCAAAAAATTATGAAAATGTACTTTGCATTAGCCAATAAAAAGTGAGGAATCGTCCTGTAAAATATCGGACACTTATTAAATAACACCCTGTATGTGATATACCTATCCAAAAAGTAATGTAAAACTTACGCAATTATATTGAAATTGATAAGATATCCCATAGTAAAGACAAACATAAACCCCGAGTAAAAGTATTCTACTTTTTATTACTACTTCATAATAACACTAGTAAGTTTCAGCTTAAAGAAAAGTTTTATAAATTCAAAACTTTGCTTTATATTATTCTGCAAACATATCATGCCTTCAAAAATATTCTTATAATAATTCTAAATTTTCTTTGTTCCGTTTCTATTGTTCCTAACTCAACTCTTCTTTGTCTCTCCATCGATCTTCTTGTAATTCTCGTTATTTTCCTTTTTTTCTTCTTTCTTTATTTCCTCCAACTCCTTTTCGGCGTCTCCATGTTAAAATTTATTTGAATAATATAATGTCTTCCACCATTCTATGAACATGGCCATATCATTTTAGTTATTTAGTTAAGATGACATCATTTATGGCTTAATTAAGTATTTCCCGTTTCTCATCATTTTGTCTCTCCTCGATCTCCCAGCTTATGTTTTAGGAGAATCCATCTCGGTTGTAAGTAACGATATCTTGTTCAGTTCCTCCAATACACATGTTTTTCGTCTTCTTCGCTTTCACTTTTGGTCCGGTATTTATACTCCTCAATCAGTTTTCTTATCATGTAACTAAATCTTCATGATCTGGTGTTATAACGGGTATCTTTATTTTCATTATGCTATTATTGGCAAAAGTTTAGGGGTTATATTGTCATAGGCCTTTTGTATTGTATATTGTAATTCTACAGTAGCGGGTGTCCCACTAAGAATGGCTGTCAGCTGTATCTCAGAAAGTGTTAGTCGTATGGCTTGCGGAAAAAAAATATATTAGGTAAAGTGGTCATGAGAAATTGCTGGAAATTATTTTCAAGTTTTTCAGACTGGCGCTAGAGGGCGCAACAGTAAATATGAATCACGAAGTTTCCTCAAAATATGAATTGAAACTGCGCACGCGTGTCACCTTTCATTATTACGTCAAAATTTTTGTCGTTCCAACAGTGTTGTGTCGTATTTGATTTTCAAAATGCCTCTGTTACTTGAAGAAGCGGTTGACATCATTGCGGTGTATTTTGAATGTTTGGGAAATGCAACAATTGCTTAACGGGTTTACGCAGTACGATACCCTCAAAGGCGCCGATACGACAGTAGAATGCTTAATCGTTTAGCTAGCCGTTTTCGTACTACTGGGAGTATTCGTCGCCCTGTATATCGCAGACGCCGCCGAGGTCGAACCGAGAAAAACATTGTAAATGTTTTGGCATATGTGGAATTTAATCCACAAATAAGTATTAGATTAATTGTTAGAGACTTGGGCGTTAATCGCTCTACGGTGTATAGGATTTTATTAGAAGAAAGGTAAGTAATTATATCTATATATTATAACTCTTAAATAGTTTAGAATAATGTTAATATTTCTCTTAATAGTTTTCAAGTCAATGTAATAAGTATTTTGTTTTTCTTTAGGCTACATCCCTACCATATTGTGCTCCACCAAGCTTTGATCCCGCAAGATTATGATAGTAGATTGGATCATTGCTATTGGTTGCTCGATATGATATTGGAAGATAGAAATCTCCTCTCCAGAATTTTGTGGACTGATGAAGCTACTTTCCATAGTAATGGAGGAGTATACTGCCACAATATGCACTATTGGTCGCGGGATAATCCCCATTGGATGCGGGAGGTGCAGCATCAAGGAAGATGGAGTGTCAATGTCTGGTGCGGCATTTTGGGTGGCAGAATAATTGGACCGTTTGTATTTAATGAGTCGCTTATTGGGCAAAGATATTTACATTTTTTAAATTACGAACTCCCAATTCTTCTCGAAGATGTGCCCTTGGATATTCGTAGAACTATGGTTTTCCAACACGATGGATGTCCTGCACATTTTGCGGCTAACGTTCGTCAATTTCTTTACCTGCAAGGTGGATATGAAGAGGGAGTATATTTCCGAGGCCTGCCAGGTATATTATAGGATATATTGCGATAATGTTAATGAAAGTGGTAATTTCTATTTTAGATCACCTGACTTAACATGCCTAGATTTGTATCTATGGGGGAGATTGAAGGATCTTGTTTTCGTTACATGACCCACCACAAGGGAAAACATGATAGAAAGGATAATGGACAGCAGCCGCCGTATCCCTATGGCAGAGTTGGATACTGCAGTATTATCAACCAGGGAGAGATTGGAGTCGTGTATACAGAACGATGGGCGACAATTTGAACATTTAGGGCGCCACTGAGAATTATTGTCGTAACGATATATTTGCTTGAAACATACGTATCTTCATATTTTGTTTTTCCAAGGCCTATTTGACTCTTTAAAAAACCGTTACAATGGCAACTTGCAAATAAAATCATAATGTTCCGTAATTATGATTATTGTTGTTGATACCTCCGGATTGAAAATAGATATTAACTTGCGGTTTTCGCTGACTTCTTAGACTTTTAATCATCCTTGTAATCAGGTAAAATTGAATATACTATTATATTTACAATTATGGAAAAACCGCGTAATGTTTGTGAAGTTGTAAGGCAGCGCCCCCTAGCGCCTGGTGTAAAACACATATTGCCGTAGTTCATAAGATGATATATAGAGTGAGAAAAGCCCTTTTTAACAAAACTAAGTTTACTAAATTATGTTGTGCC
The DNA here is from genome assembly GCA_963920685.1 of Polydrusus tereticollis. Classification (NCBI taxonomy): domain Eukaryota; kingdom Metazoa; phylum Arthropoda; class Insecta; order Coleoptera; family Curculionidae; genus Polydrusus; species Polydrusus tereticollis. Next base: position 88,169,417 of record OY987327.1, read on the forward strand.
AGACCGGAGTTATCAGCATTTATTACAAATAATGCTGAACCTTCCCCCACCACTTTATTTGAAAAGTGACGAACACGTTCTATAGGTGACTTTTGAGGAAACTTCGTGATTTATATTTACCGTTACTGTTGCGCCCTCCAGCGCCAGCCTGAGAAACTTGAAAATAATTTCCAGCAATTTCTCATGACCACTTTACCAAATATATTTTTTTTCGGCAAGCCATACGACTAACACGTTCTGAGATACGGCCGACCCCATTCTTAGTGGGACACCCGGTACATATGGTATACTGCTCTGCTGTTTCGTAGGATTTATGTATTTATTTACAATCTTGTTCTTTAACAATTTGTGACTATAATTCGAAATATCGATATTTTCTATTCCCTAGGTATTCCCGTTACATCTATGCAACCTTGAAAAAGCTCTCCTAGGTGCCCATTAATTTTCTCAAGTCTCCAGGGATATCCCTTCAATTGTTCCTTAATTTATTGGAAATGCAATCGATCTAAAGATATTTCAAAACTCATGCAAAAAAAACTGTTTTAGTGTTATCTTGAATTAATAGAGATTCAGGCGTTTTCAAATGATCGTCATAAATAGAGATCTGCAAAATGCCTTTCTAACTCGTTAAGGCACTCTTAACTTGCAAATACAATATGGATGGTCTTTGATTGTACGATGCGATTTCTGAATACCTACTGCAATCTTCATTACGGTCTATTATTTAGGATGCTACTAGGAATACAATAAGAAGCCCCGCGGTAGAACATTATGTCGGGTTCATTTAATATCTGAGTATGCAATGAAAAGATGACCGATGCAGTTTTTAATAGATTTCCTGTTGCTTGTTGCCGGTTTTTTAAGATTGGTAAAATTTAATGATGTTCTTTTTTAAAATATACGGCTGTTTCCTTGATAATATCCGAATTTTTTACTGCTTTATGATCTTTTAGAAGAAAACGTTTCTTTAAATAGTTACATTCCTCCTAGAGCAGGTAGTCGAAAATTTCCAAAAAAAATAAATATTACAATTAATATTTGATGGTCTATCTTTAACCTTTATTTATACAGAGCGAGTAAAAGATTTGCTAGAATTCCAAAACATCTTTTATAAAATGTATTAGGTACACTTAGTTTAAAAGGTGTCGCAATTTTATTTATGACTAGGTTGCAGCAAGTGAACGGACGACATCTATACATATGTATTTATACATATTATATAGGGTGTTTCAGAAGTACGGTAAGTAACTTAAACGGTCGATTCCTTATGATTTTCTAAGAAAAGGTTCATATGAACATTTGTCCGGAGTTGCCCCGTTTTCGATATATAGGGTGTTAAAGTTTTCTTTAAAAAAATCGGTATTTTATAATTGTTTTAAATATCATCTTCCCGATTCTATTGAAATTTAGTACCCTTATTCATAATCATAAGGGGCTTAATTAGAACTAAGTAGATTAAATTTATGAAGTCCAGTGGCGTCCCGGGGAGTACCTTAACGAATATTGTTGACAGAAAAATGTACGCCACTAACATTTTTCTAATTTTGATATTTTTTTTTGGATTTACCAACTAATAATACAATTTTCTTGTTTCTTAAATTGTTTTCACATCTTGCTTCGTTTTCGAGCAATAAAGTGGTTTTTATTTTTTCTGTCGAAAACGAAGCAATATACGACGACAATCCAAGGAATTAAAAAGTTGTATCAATAATTGGTAAATCCGAAAAAAATATAATAAAGTTAGAAAAAAGGCAGTTTTCAATGGAATCGGGAAAAGGATATTTAAAACAATTATAAAAAACCGATATATTTTTAAAAAACTTTAACACCCTATATATCGAAAACGAGGTAACTCCGGACAAATGTTCATATGAACTTTTTCTCTTAGAAAATTATAAGGAATCGCCCGTTTAAGTTACGTACCGTACTTCTGAAAGAATTTATTTTTAAATGGCTCCATTAATGTACTGTCTCAATAACAAGAATGGAAAGCTTATCCATTTTGACGGCAGTTTGGTGTTAAGTTTTTTTTTCGTATCTACGATATTAATGGTGAGGAAGCTGTTGAATAACTTCTCTATAAGAGTACAGCTTGTATCCGATTTTATGAAGCTTAGGCTTGTTTGAAAAAGAATTCCATATGCTTATTTAAAAAACGATTGTGACGATAATCGCTAATTCGTATTGTATGTATAGTAAATTTTTGATAATATAGGAGTCAGTTTCAAGTGAAAACGACTCGTCCAAACCGCAAATCAATATCGCCAACGGTTTAAGAGTTATTTTGATCTATTTATGGAGTCAGTTTTCATTTAACAGTACCCGGAATAAGCAATATAACAACTAATTCCAAGACCTTATGTGTAACAAACACTGAATAAAATATGAATATGAATTTTATTGTGAATATGAAAATATGCACAAATCGTATAGAACTAGAAATAATTAGCAGTCTAGAGGAAAAAACCACAAATGTTTAAAATGTTTTCCATCATTTTCTAAGCATTTAGTTCTTATTTTTTTTTTTATATTGTGGAATGTCAAAACCGCTGGAATTTAAATGTTTGATGCGGGGTCGTGGAAGGAATAAATATAGGTCCCCACTTTTTTTACCAAAACTTTAATAGAGCAAGGTTTTTAGACTTTTGTCCGCTTTCCTTCCACCACTTTTGGAAAAAGTCTTCTTCTTAAACGAGAATTAACTTGTGGATCCAACTTGATAACTAGATGAGCAATATGCGAATCGTGTAATTGGAAGAGGAAGCGGTTGTTTCCCTGGCCGGCACGTTCACCGGATCTAACTTAGCTGGATTTTTACCTATGTGGTCAGTTAAAAGATCTGGTATTTCAAGAGAGACCAATAACCAGGAAAAATATAATTATTAATTATTAAAATGAGCGTTAATACATATTTGTTTCCAAGAAATATCAAAAAAGACTTTTAGATTTTTGTATAATTATGTCTAAGCATATCCAGAGTTTCTCGCTTCTATTTGGAAAAGCACAACAGACAGACAACTCTTTTTGTATGTGATTAACTTTTTAGAAAAATTAAAAATATTAATCCCTAGACCACTATATGCCAAAAAAAAATGGATACAACTTTTGTAACGATTTTTAATTGAAAGTGTTGACGGATCTCTTACACTACAAAATTAATTTCTTTTTATATTAACAAAACATAAAATTGTGTCAACCCAAATGACCGGGTGATGCTTTACCGCCTTACAGGTTTATTCATAGCCATGAACTTATGTTAATTTGATCCCATTCAACAAATTTAAATTTAAAAAGGACTGTAAAACACAAAAGAATTAATAGTTAACCTGAAATCATGTTAACACGTTTTCTGAAACTCTGAATATATTAAATATAAAGTTCAGTATTCTTTGTTAGACTTTATTCTTCCTATTTCTTTTTGTTCATTCTAAATTTAGAATTATTCTTTACCTACTAACTCGAATCAGTCATGTACCTATACCGATGTATTTATACAGTATGACTTCTTTCAGAAAGTTGTGCATCTCAATTTTGTAATATTTTTTAATGTCGATTGAGAGGACTCAGTTTTTTTCCCATTTATCAGCCAAGTTATAGAAATGTTGTTTTTTTTATAATAAAAATTTAATAAAAAGTGATCTAATTAGTGGCGAGTCTAAGGGGTCCTTGGGTCCAGACCACCCCCTTGGTAGTATTTAGAATCTAAAATTCTCCTTTTAGTTTACCGGCAATGTACATGTATTTTTTTATGATAAGGCATATTAGTGCAGGATTATATTCCTTATTACGCTCTGCGAGCGGTGCGTGTCCGCAGGAAACAATTCACGTTAATCTTGAATATTTGGAGATTATACTCGTTGGGGAATACTGCCTCAGGGAGGTCGCTCCAGAGTAAACGTCATTTTGAAACAGTGTCGTTTGTGGGACACAAAGATGAACCACGTACGCATGGGCTGCAGTGGCTCCAGTTGAGCACTTGCCATGAAAATATTGTTAAATAGACTTAAGTCGCTAACCTGCCCTCAAAATTCAAAGCTTTCTAGGTAGTTTGTCAGATCATGGTCACCGATCAAGCGAATGGCTCGTCTTTGAATGGAATCCAGCAATATCAGGGTCTGTTTAGGAACAGAGCCCCAAATATGCGAAGAGTACTCCAGCGATGGTCGAATTTGGCCTTTATAGGGCATCAAAAGTTGTTGGGGTGTATAAAGGTTCTTAATTCGGAAAAGTGTTCCAAGCTTCTGCGAAGCTGCCTTAGCGAAATAACTTTTTTAGCATAAACTGCCGCCTGTTTTTTTTTTAGTGTTAAATTCTATTTGGCTACTGTCACCCTGAGACGTAAGACCTCTTGCTGTCTATACAGATGTACATTGCAGTCGATATTCGAGCATCCAAAGTAAAAGATGAAACAAGTGTGCTGATGCATTGATGTTAAATGTATCGGAAATAAATCCGTCTATCGCCACACGCATAGAGCGTCTTTTTAAGAAAGCCTAACGTGGACAAAATTGAACCGGCATTCCATATGCTCTCACTTTATTTAGGAGCCCCTTATGCCACTTTCGGTATAAGGCCTTAGAAATGTCCAGTGCTACCGCCCGGGACTCCCCATAATTTTCTATTGCGTTGTTCCAAACGTGATTAACAAGAGCGAGAAGGTCTCCTGTTGATCTAATCTAGACTTACGGAATCCATAGTGCCGGTCACTAATAATGCTGAAGCATTTCAGGTACCTTAATAATTTTTCGTTGATAGCCTTTTCCAGAACTTTTGATATAACCGAAAGTAATGTGACTAGACGATAGTTCTTTGGTCTTCTTGCCTTTTTGGGTATGTGCTGGACTCGCGTAGTTTTTCAGCAAGAAGGAAATATTCCTTTTTTGCAAGTTAAGTTAAAAATGTGAATGTGAACATGTCCTAATTACGATGACTGGAATTTCCTCAGGACCAGAAGCTTTCGTGGTGTCAAGAGTCCTCAAGATTAGTAGTTTAACATGGTGCTGCTGGAAACAACGTTGAATATGAAAAGAAAAGCTCCGCTAGTAAGTTTGCTTCTTCATGTGCTTTGGTCGCAATAGTGCCATCAGAGCGTATTAGAGGTGGTGTTGAATTGGTAAAGTTGTGACCGACGGAGTTAGCTACCGACCAAAATGATCTTGATCCGTTAGGACATTCAAGAAGTTTGTCGTTGATCTTTTCCTATGTTCCCAAACAACGTTTAAAATGTCGTTATTTACTCCCTTTTTGTTCTCTTAATTGTCTATCCCCCCCCCCCCAGAACCTATTCCTAGCTACGCCACTGAGTGGTTCTACCCTTTCTTCAATCATATTGTCTAAGTTTCATGTTTCAATTTTTAGAGCTTCTTGCCAACTTTCTCGCGCGATAATTGTTAATGAACATTTCAATAGCTAACGTACATCTTTTATTTTAAACTTAGTGTTATTTCTTGCTACATACTTTAATATGTGTCCATATCAACTCAATTGGATTTAATTGGCTTCAGACATGCTTTTCGTCATTTCGTCAATTACACATTTTTTAAAACTTATTTTCTACCACTATTTTTAAACGCTCTTTTTTTAACATGTTATGCTCAAAGGGTATATTATTATTCTTCTCAGACAGTCAATTCATATTATTATTTTTTTTACAAGAAGCCATAAGTAGTTTCTCAAGAAGCCCTGAATGATAGCTGGCGTTGTCTAAGATTATGACGGAATTTTCGGAAATTAATTCTAGCAGTTCCTAAAAATACTCTTCGAAAACCTCAGCAGTCATTTTCTTACGATAATCTTTAGTTGATTTTGACTAAAGTTCAAGCAAGCCACCGTTTACAAATCCATTTTCACTACCTATATGCGCTCTTATTAACCTGGAACCTTTACCTGCAGGTATTTTCAAACCAGGAGACAAACCTTCTGTATATGCTTAATAAGAGCTTTGAATATTTTTATCCTGCTATACCTTTTGTAGTAAATGTCTTTCTAGATATTCTTTCCCTAGGAAGCCTGTAGATTGTTGATTCACTCCGTCATATTGGCGCATGCTGTTGCTGATACTATACACGTCTCGAACAGTACTAGAGGGTTTGGTGTACAAGTGAGTTAAGCACAGGGACATTTTTTTTAAGTGTCTCACCCGACTAGCGGTTTTCCCGCTGACTATAATAAAAAACAAATTAGACATTTCTCAATGATTTCTCGCAAAGAAGTCAAATGTTATGTCAAGAAATATATAGGTTCATAAATTTTACAGATATGACGCAATTTTCAATGTTTTTAAACGGCAGTCCTCATCGTTTACCACATGAGTGAATTGTGTTTCTTGATTCAATTCCAAAAACATATATTTGTTGATATTTATTTTAAAGAGTTCCAGAAATACGGGGGTTCCTAAATTGATGTTATTGATTTTGTCTTTAAAGTGTGTCACCCTGTAATAAATAAACCTTTTAAGCTAAAAACTCAACAATTTTTTTGAAAGCAGCGTAATTTTCCGCGGCCGGGCTATATTGCTATTAGCAAATACTACAGATGTCATAAAGTGACAGATACGACCCATTTTGACATTCTAATCTATTTATTAAAAGGGCGAGACACTAAAAAGACAAAGACGATGGAGGCCATTTAGGACCCCTCGTATTTCCGGAATCGTTAAAAATAAATATCAACAGCTATATGTTTTTGAAATCGGACCGCGAAATTCAATTCAGTCGTGTGGTTATAGATCAGGGTTGCCATTTCAAAAATTTCAAAATAGCGTCATATCTGTCAAATCTGTGAACCTATATATTTTCTGACATAACAATTGGCTTCATTGCGGAAAATCATTGAGAAATATGTAATTTGTTTTTTATTATAGTCAGCCGGAAAATAGCCAATCGGGTGAGACACTTAAAAAAATGCCCTTGTACATTTAATACTATTGTGTTTGCTTTTACGTCAAGCAGACCCTTACAAAATACTGGGGAATAATTATTCGTCATTTTTATAAATGACCCACAAGCTTTCGATAACAGGTTGAAAACTAAACTAAGTAAGTTGGAAATATTCTACTATGAAATAAGATACTTGTGCGTTTATTGTGGTTCTACGACTAATAACCCTTCGCTGTGCTGTCAACCATTAAGAAATAGAGTATAACATATAGGATACTCGTGCTTTATGAAGTTACTCTTAGAAAACAGCTTTCTTTTTTATGGTGAAAGTGAGTATCAACAGTATGAAAAGAATGTTAAACGTTTTTTTTTTATTAAAAAATCATACCTGGTCGGTCGTCAAATTCCATTATTCCAGAAATTTCAACGGATTAGAAATTTATGCAGCGTTTGAAAATAATTTTAACAATTCAGCGTGGGAGTCACTTTATGAGGTGTCAAATTTACAACACGCTTATGGACGCGCGACAACGATTTGTTTATTTGAATACTAAAGTTCTATTTGGCGATAAAATTCTTTACTCAGATTTATTAGCGGTATTAAACAGGTTGTAATGCTATAATGTATGGTGAGTTATTGTAACTCCTTTTGTTTAAACAGATTTAAGAGCTAAATAGATAGAAACAATGAAAAGATTTATTTATTGACGAAAGTAATTCGCAATTTTATCATTGAGTTGAACTATCCAACTACTCAACCTTATTTGCTTAAATGCAGTGGCGGCTTTCAGGAGCGGCATTTAGGTGAGAGCAACAAGATAAATGCTATGCGGGCATATAATTTCAAAGTTATTTGAGGTAGCTTTAGGTACTTACCTGAAGAACTGAATTTTGGTAATTGGCGAAAGCATGCACTTGTCTCTCATTATGAAAAGTCGAATATAGTAACCAAATTTTAACAAAAGTTCCACAAAATCCTATAAAGAACTGAAATTCAGGTTCACAAATCTCGCAATACACACGTCAAACACTGTGTGAATAAATAAAGAATTAGGAGACGTCGAAGTTGTAGAAATCCCACGTACTGCGCTTGAGTGAAGCTTCCGCGACAGGACTTTTTTGGATTGCACGGCCACTACCTTTGTTTGTCTACTGGTGAGAGTTCAGTGGGTATAATCCAAGAACACCCTCCCTTTGCATGCACGCCTGCTGCCGATGTCTAGATATTCGATTTTATTGGCTCCATCAATAATTTAATTAGGGAATATCTCACCTTGGAGGCTATCCAAAAAATACTTTTTTTACATATTTTTATTATACATGTTGTCTCTAAAGCATTGTATAGACCGGAAGATAATCGCCGATGTTTCCCGGATATTTTTAAACTGTTGCCGATAAAATTCCAACATCGCTAGAGTATCAAATCTGTCGACATAAGGTTTGTTCTAACACACTCGAAAACAGTACATTGTAAAGTCTGTTCAGAGATATAAAAAAGTGACTAACTGATCCCTATTAGGAAAGACCTGGGCCAGCTGTAAAATTGAAATATGGCCGAACAGGTCCGTATTTTGCTTAGAATTTAATCATGGTTTGTAATAAAAATAAGTTAGACATTAAATAATATTTTATTTATGTTTAAATGTGAAATTACAAGTTATTTTATTATTAAAAATTATACTTATGATTACAAAAATATACAAATTACTCGGTACTTATAATAACTATTCACTTAATATATTAATATTCCTATCGCCATCATCATCTGTATTAATTATTATTTGTGCTATATTGTTTATATATTATATATATTTGCTACTTTCTCAACATGTGTAACAGAATTTGCCCAAGTTTGTGAAGGGATGTTAGAAACTTCAGTTTCTATAAGCTCAAGTACACTGGAGTTAATAGAAGGGCAAATATTGTTACGACGAATGGCAGATTTCAGTTGGTGTCAAACATGTTCGATGGGATTAAATATACAATGGTATGGTGGAAGCCTTAAAACTGTATGCCCTAGATTTTTTGCATAATTATCACAAAGTATTCCTTTTGTAGGTTTAGACTTTGTAAAATCTCAATTAATATGCCTCTTGAAATGAAAATAAACATCATTATCATACATGTAGTTTTGGATTGTTGCTTTTGTGTCATTTGAGGGAGGGAGTCTTGGTCGGGTCTAGGACATTTAGCCGTCGCCGTTTCGCCGTCGCCGTTTCGCCGTCGCCGTTTCGCCGTCGCCGTTTCGCCGTCGCGACAATTCGCCGGCAGCCGATTCGCCGTGGGCCGTTTCGCCGTCAAATAGAAATTAATAAAATACGTAAAAAAGGTTATAATATATATTGCTAAATTTTAACAAAATTGTTTGATAAAAATATACCTACATAGGCAAGTCAATTATAATAATTAGGGTTATTGGAATTCGGGTCTAGGACGTTCAGCCGTCGCCGTTTCTAATCTAATCCACCTTTTTGGGTCCAATTCGGTATATGCTAGATATAAAAAAATTGTAATAATTATAGACTTATATTGGTTAAACAGCGCTAACACGGCATCTAATCCACCTTTTTGGGTCCAATTCGGTATATGCTAGATATAAAAAAATTGTAATAATTATAGACTTATATTCTATTTGACGGCGAAACGGCCCACGGCGAATCGGCTGCCGGCGAATTGTCGCGACGGCGAAACGGCGACGGCGTAACGGCGACGGCGAAACGGCGACGGCGAATAGTCCCATCCCCGTCTTGGTCAACTGCCTACTATGGTAGCTTGCATTGTCTATTACAATAATTACGCTATTCGGAGGTATATTTGGAATTAGCTTGTTTTTAAACCAATTTTCAAATAAATCCGCAGTGGTGTCCTCACGGTAATCCAGAGAAGAATCTTTAATGTTTTTTGCAGACAGAGAAAGTCCATTTGGAATTCATCCGTTTTTAGATCCAGCATGCAAAATGGTAATTCGTCGTTTACCTCTTTTTGATGGCGCGCTTGTTTCACACTTGCCACTTGAGTCAACCCAACTCTTTTCCGGGGTATCATATTAAATGTGTCGAACCAGGTTTCGTCCAAGAAAATAATCGGCCTTTGCTGATCTCTGTTAAATCCTCATTTTTTGTAAATATTCGAATCGCCATTCCCGAACTCTGTTGGATTCCATTAAAACTTGTCTCTTGTTAATTTTCTTATATCTAAAACCCATGTGTTGGATACACTTCTATAACGTTGTCCCGCCACATTTAACGCCGGTTTCATCTTTTTCAAACCTCTTAATTAAATTATCCAATGTAGGCATGCTTTGTTCCTCGTATAACTTCTAAATTTTACGCCGTATTATATCTTGATCACTTTCACCTACCTTCGAGAAAATGCCAGTATCGGTTCTCCTTTTCCTCGCTAAAATTGGATTATTCACAATTTTCCATACAGTTGGAATTTTTGTTAATGTGGCCGTTTCTTCTAACGCTTCGTGCTTGCTGACCGCACGTTCGATGAGAGTTGTTGAATAAACATAACTTCCTTAGTTTCCACAGAAAAGTGTTTTCTGCTTTTCGACGGGGTTATCTCCTGAGATACATTGGGCTCGCACATATTTTCCATGACTCACACACGATTAAACAAACGCTGTATTACGCACGAGGTCTTTAGAACATAATTTGTTTTATGGGATTAACCCTCTCATTTTGAATCAGGTAAAAATCGCTTTAAAATAACAAAACTATTACTTTAATAATGAAATTACGTCTTCCGGATTTGCAGTTTACTTTAAGACAGTTTTAAGTACGGACAATAATTTACCTGCATTTGTTCATTAATTCATTGTTTGTTTATGGCCATCCTTGGATAATCCCATTCAAAGGCAGAGTGTAACTTTCTTACATCACTGAACAGACTTTATCGTTCGGTATGCGCCAAAAGAAAAAAGCGTTCCAATCAACCCGTGACTGTTTAGGGACGATCCTTGCTGAAGTTCATTGTCAGGAACCTTTCGCGAATCGGTTTCTCTACGGTCATTTCGATACTTGATGTATGGTCCGTCTATCTATCTTAAAAACTCATTATTAACGCTAATCCCTTACTGTCATAGTAACCTATTGTGTGAGGTGTAATATTCGGCCACCTGATCTGGGGACTCCAGGTACGGATCTATTTAAAGACTATTATATTATTACATTTTCTTAGTAACCCTTTTAAAATAAGTAGGGGCAGCGCAACCTTTTATTCTATCAGCAACGAGTGCGTCCCTGCTTTCATTAGATCAACCGCTGGGTCTTATCGGCATTAGGGATTAGCATAATGAGTTTGTAAGATAGATAGACGGACCATACTGTTTGGACTGACTTGCGCATTAGTCCGCTAAGTGTTCAAGTGCAAGTAGGTTATTTATTTTCGCTCTCTCATTCTTCTCTTGTGGCTAGTTTTGATATTATAAAATAAAATAATTTTTTGAATTAAAAACAATTTTGTGACGGTTCTGGGACGGTACAAAAATTGATTGTTGGAACGAATCTATAACTTGTTGCTGTATGGCAGTGATTAATGTCTAGTCTGTACACCCCTATCAGGGATATCGTAAACGCAGTGGCGGATCCTGTATAAGAGCACATGAGCACGTCACGTGCCCCTCTAATAGAAACAATAACACAACATTTTAAACAAAACTCTAAAGCATTCATTTAATAGGTATTTTATTTGGGTAAATTTAATAGAACTTCACATTTATTTATGAATTATCTTCAATTGACGTCCCGTTAATATAATATCCGTAATATGACTAATAATATAAATCCCCGCGCCCACAATTGAAGACATTGGCCGAGAAGAGCAAACAACGAGAAGCGACAATATGACATTTGGCGAAATCATTGGAGTGGGTTGTAACCCGGCCAACTGTCATAAGTTTAAGCCGGCCATGTTTCAGCCGTTAGTCCGGTAGTCGATGATTTATCGTTATCGAGTTTAGTTGTCATTTTTGTTGAAAGAAGTGTATTGTTTAACTGTTTGTTTTTGTAAGTGCTGTGCTATTGTAAAACTATGTCCGGTAATACCTTTGCGTTTCGAGGGTGTCACTCAAAAGAAGGTCAAGAAATAAGCATGTTTGCATTTTCAAAGGATCCTGAACAGTAAGTACATTTGCACCGCTTTAGGATTGTTGATCAAAAATGTAAAGAAAGGTAACAAAACTGCTATTCAATATTTAAAAAGAAATAAAGGGATACATAAGAATATACCGTTTTTCTACTTCTATATTAGTAAGAACCTACTTACGCACTGTCTACTTTATCCGTAAAACTCTAATTACAGACACTATATTGTTAGAAGTCGAGCTGTGCGTAAGAGCAGTTACGTAATATTATAAACGCTCGTACCGTAATTTTCGAAATATGTAATATACTATTTAATTTTTTTTGTAAAATGTACTATCACTAAGTAACGCACAATCAATAAAACATTTCAAAAATATTTTTATTTTATTTCATTTTATGATTTTACGAAATTTGCTGGAAAGCCAATTACACGAAACACAGAATATATTCATGAAAAAGGTACTTCTTACTAGGTACCCCACATTTTTATTTTAGTGTAAAGCATTCACTTCATCGCTTTAATGCTTTTTTTAGTGTAACAACCCGGCCAATTGTCAAAATTTCAAGGTGAAGAACATATAATTTGGTCCCCGTTTAATCAATGCTAAACTCGAGATTTTGTCGCTTCTCGTTGTTTGCTCTTCTTAGACATTGGTGCAAAACCGGCCAAGTCCAAAAATTAAAATTGTGGAAAATCAAAAAACTTTCTAAATTAAAAAAAAAAATTTCAAATGACTCAAATTTTGGTTTGAATATAGATATTATGGGTATTTGTTAAATGATCCAATATAATATTGATATTTTGTAAAAATCACACCAAAGTAATTTTTGAAAATTTGGACTTGTCTGACTTTTGTACCAAACTATTGAAAGAAAAACAAAAATATGCAAAACCAATATTATTTTTATTTTTTAAAAATAGTCTTAAATAAATAAATTCGAGTACAACTACACAAATGAGGAGTCTGATTCATAAGCCTCATAAACCTGCTGTCCAGTTTCTATCGCCTCCACTGGGGGTTCTTTTTCTGGTTCTTCTTTTTTTGCAATAATCTTGGTATGCTTCTGGTACATATTTCTTCACTAGTAGCTTTACATCTTGTACTTTATTTTCATTTATTGGCAAAGGATACAACACCTGGGTTATCTTCGTCGTAGGTAGCGATAAACTAATATCAAACTTAGTAGCGGAAAATTTAGTGAAAAGTGGAAAGGAAACGCTATTGATAAATAAAGTTGGAACCGCTTTGATATTTAAATAGTCGGAATGTTGAGATAGAAAATCTTGTTTTATTTTTTGGGCTGGTAAACGTTGCTCTAAAAGTGGGTTCAAAAAGCCGGTGAAGTCCATTATTGTCCTAAGTTACATCTACGACGCGAGAATTTCGGCTAGTTTTTCCTACCAGCTCTTTCTATTCTTCTGGTACGTAAACACGTTCTCTTCTTCTTTTTTCGTCCTCGACTCGATTAAGCCAAACGAGCGGTCGCATAGCAAGAAGCTATGGCCAGGCTCTGGATATTGATGAACAACTTGAGTAATATTTTTAATACGCTGATTAACCAAGGTGAACAAATATTTCGTGATTTTTGTTATAAGCAAAGGAATTGTCGGAATACAGGTACAATGTTTTTACAGAATTGAAAAGAATCGTGGTAATATAATGATGAAGAAAACTAATAACTTCGTTGCTACTTTTCTATTATGTGGCTTCGTCGTAAATGGTAATAACCCGGCTTTTCCTGAAAAAATACAGAAGTTGTATTGCCACAGCTGTTCCTTATAAAATACGTCTCCAGCCGAGACATGCGGGAGATTTTGCTGGTATAGAAATACAATACTTCTACTCTTTCATCAGTCTTGGCAAGCTGGGTCTTCTCCTTCATCAACGTATAGAATACCTCTACAGGCCTTTCTAATATGTACTGCTTTTTCTGTCTGTAGTACTTGTTTGCCCTCAGGATCCTGCTCTGCCTCTAATGAATTTGCCAACCGATAGCATGTCTGACAAGTATCCGAACGAGAAGAACCAAAGCTTATATTGTGATTTTCTTTAAAATGACGAAAGAAGAAGTCATATGAAACGTTTGGTTTACATTTTTATCCAAGTTTTTAAAAGACATATTTTTCCAAATATAACGTATGTATCTTAGAAACGTTCAGATCAGACGATAATTTGTATCTACTATTCAGGGACAAGATTTGGTTAAATGAAGGTTACACTATTGGTAAAATATGGCAGGATAAACATATAAAAAGCGCGAGGAAAGCTATCATGGCAGGATGGTCCACTGGAATAAAAGCACCCTCGGGAAAAGGTAAAAGATAATAATTACTTACTTACTTACTTACTTACTCCGTAGCACTACAACCCAGGGTGGGTCTTGGCTGCCTTGACTATCTGCCTCCAAATGGAACGGTCCTGGGCCATCTCCCTCCATTCTTGATGGTCTACTCCAAATGTAGCTAGATCCTTGATTATGTTATCTCTCCATCTAAGCTTAGGTCTTCCCAGTGGTCTTTTTCCTTGTGGTGCTTCCTCCCACACCCGTTTTATTAGTCGATCGTTACGGCTTCTTTGTACGTGCCCTGCCCATCTTAGTCTGCCAGACTTTATTTCCTGAATGATTTCAGGGCTTTAATATATTTGAGCAGGCTCTACGTTGCTTCTCATTTTATAACGGCCGGTTTCAGAGTCTCGGACGGGGCCATATATCATGCGTAGGATTTTCTCTCAAACCTTCTTAGGAGTTCCGTGTCGCGGAGTGTCAGTGTCCATGTTTCACTGGCGTACGTTGCTACTGGTCGTATTATTGTTTGATAGATTATGGTTTTTGCCTTTCTTGTGATAAATTTTGATTTTAGCAGGGTTTGTACTGCAAATGTACATTTGTTTGCTTGTGTGATACGCTGTTTGATCTCTTCCTGCATATTATTGTCTGCCGTTATCACTGCGCCCAAGTACTTGAAGGTTCGCACATGCTCAAAATTATAGTCGTCCATGGTGATGTTCTGCCTGACTCTGTCTCGCGCAGGGTTGCGGGAGACATGCATGTATTTGGTCTTTCCTTCATTTATTCGTAGGCCTATTTTCTGGGCTTCTCTTTCGATCTTTATAAAGTTTTCCTTTACACTGACCGTGCTTTCCCCTACTGCGCCAATATCATCCGCGTAGGCCAGAACAAGTTTACGGCCACCCGGACCAAAAACCTCCACGTTCACTGATGCTGTTCTTATCGCTTTTTCTAGTGCAGGGTTAAAAAGTACTGGCGACAAAGCATCTCCCTGTTTTAGGCCTCTGTTGATACAGAATACTTGGCTGTACTCACCTTCGATCTTGACGCAGCTCTTTGCCCCCTCTAGGCACGCTCTACACAGTCGAATCAGCTTATGTGGGATTCCAAGTTCTTCCATAGCTTCCCACAACCTTACCCTAACGACACTGGCATATGCTTGTTCAAAGTCTATGAACAGGGTATGTAAGTTTTTGTTAAACTCCCAACATTTCTCCAGAATCTGACGGATAGTGAAAAGCTGGTCAATTGTTGATCTTCCGCTTCGAAACCCGCATTGGTAGTCTCCGATAATCTCTTCGGTATATGGGTAAAGACGTTGAAGAAGAATGTTGGAGAAGATTTTATAGGCGTGACTTAGTAAAGCAATACCTCGGTAGTTTTTACACTGCATTTGGTCTCCTTTCTTGTGGACTGGGATGATAACACCTTCTTTCCATTCGTTGGGAATGATTTCTTGATTCCAGATTTGTTGCACGAGGTTATGTATTTGTATGATTAGGTCGTCCCCTCCATGTTTCAGACTTTCCGCCAAGATATTATCTCGGCCTGCTGCTTTATTATTTTTCAGTTTCTTAATGGCTCTAGCTGTCTCCTCCATGGATACGGGTGGGATATTAGCCTCAGCTGTAGGGAACGCAGTAATTTCGGGTTCTCCCTGCGACGGTCTGTTTAATAGTTCATCAAAGTAGCACTTCCAACTGTCTAGTACTTCTACTTTGGAGGCAGTGACTGTGCCATCGCTACGCTTTAGCATTGTGGCGCTTCTTGGGCGGAATCCCTTTTTATGTCCCTTCACTTCCCTGAAGAACCTCCTTGAATTACCGTTGTGGAAGTCAGCCTGTAGGTTAAGTACTTTTTCTGTTTCATGTTCTTTCTTCTTTTTCCTGATCAGTTTACGTAGCTGTGTTCTAAGTTCGTTAAATCTAGTTGTCGTCGGCTCTGATGGGCTATGAAGCATTTCAATTCATGCTTCCGTTTTGATGGCATTAAGATTTTGGCACTCGTCATCAAACCAGGGGTGCCGCTTAGGTTTTGGTCTTGGACCCAACACGTTTTCGTTTGCTTCTACGATGCTTTTCTTTATGTGCCTCCAACCAGATTCTATGTTGACAGTTTCAGCTATTATTCTGTTAAGGCCCTCCGAGATTTTTTCCTTGTAAGCTAGGCATATTTGTGGGTCTCTCAATTTATTTGTGTCGTATTGTGCCTCTGATTTGGATTTCTTGTTTTTGATTGAGGATATGCGGGTTCTCACTTTTGCTGCTACCAACATATGATCGGAGTCTGCTTCGGCCCCTCTGTAGCTTCTCACATCTATTATATTGTTGCTATATCTCGAGTTTACCAGAACATTATCTATCTGGTTTCTAGTAACGCTGTCATTCGAGATCCACGTTTGTTTGTGTATGCGTTTGTGTGGGAACATGGTTGACTTCACCCGTAGTGCGTTTGACGATGCTAGATCTATGACTCTTGTTCCGTTGTCGTTCGATATGTCATGTAGGCTGTGAAAACCCGCAATTGGGTATGCTGCAGGTTCTTTTCCAATTTTTGCATTGTAGTCGCCTAATACTATGAGCATATCTTGTATAGGTACCTGATTAATAGCTGCTTGCAGGGTATCATAGAAGGTATCCTTTTTGTCATCTTGTGTTTCTTCTGTTGGTGCATAGACGGATATCAAACTAAGGTTGTGCAGCCTGCCTTGCATCCTTATGTAGCAAATCCTTTCGTTGACCGGCGTAAATCCAATGACTTCATTCACCAGCTCTTCTTTAATGGCGAAGCCAGCCCCATTTACGTGCATGGATTCATGACCACTATAGAAAATGGTATAGTTCCCCATTTTAACGTTACCTGACCCAGTCCATCTGATTTCTTGGAGTGCGGTTATATCCATGTTATATTTTTGGAGGGACTGGACAGTTACTGTTGATGTACCTGATCGATACCAGCTTAGTACGTTCCATGTTCCAATATTCATGTCCTTATTTCGTAGCTTGTGTCGTCTTCTTATTTCTGTCCGGTTCCGAGGCAAATGTTTCGGTTTCGTAACAGCGAGGTTTTTACGGGGTTAGGTTGTTGGCCTAACGCCCAACCCTCCTCTTTTCTCATCCGGGCTTGGGACCGACAATGGCAGAGTTACCGACAATGGCAGAGTTACCGACAATGGCAGAGTTACCGACAATGGCAGAGTTACTTACTTACAATGGTAGCAAAAATGAATTTGTCGATGGCGGCTTACTAGCATGAAGACATGAATGCTGATGTCTTTAAATAAAGAATATTTCCAACAAATGCTAGATCTTATTCCTCCTGGGTCTGTTAAAGTCATGAATAATGCCAGCTACCACTCAAGAAAATCCAAAAAAATACCAATGGCTTCTTGAAAAAAAAATGACATCTGTAAATAAATAAGAAACTATTTCATAAAGATATCCTAAAAAAGGAGCTACTGGAGATTGTAAATTTAAATAAACCTCTTCGTACCAAATTTGTTGTCGACGAAATCGTAAATTAAACCCCATAGAATTGGCGTGGGCGCAAGTAAAAGGGTTTGTAGCAAAGCATAACACTACTTTTAAAATGAGAGACGTTAGAAGCCTCTTGCTAGAGGGAATAAAGACAGTGGATTGTGAAAAATGGAGTAAGTGCGTCGAGCATGTGATTGAAATAGAAGGAAGGATGTGGGAAGCTGATAACATGCTAGAAAACACTGTAAAGCCCCTTATTATTTCTCTGGACCCCAACGACGATAGTTCATCCGACTACTCGAAACACGATATACGTATGTACCTTAGAAACGTTCAGATTAGACGATAAGTAAGTTCGACGTTCGTTTTTGTATCTACTATAATGAGATGAGCGCTTGGGAAAGCTTAGAATATGGTTGTCTATAGTAGCTATAATATTCCCAGAAATTTTGTTGGGGCGGTTATTATGCTTACCGCTCATGTCTATGGCGAGGCGATGTTTTCTTTTACAGTGGATCCTATACGATTTGCCCGGTGTCTGGTAATTCCATGGATTTTTCTTGTTTATTTTCATTGGTATTAGTAAGTATAGTGCATTTTTAACATTGATATACACTTTTGTTTGTGTATAGTAGGTGTAAAGTAAGCAGGCACGTACGTTGGTAATATTTTTTAGCAACAAAGCTTTTAAAACATTATTAGAAAGTGGAGTGTACCTAATTTCACCCACTGGTTTTTGCACCAAGCTCTTCAATTGCTGTTCGATGATTTTACTCAAATGTGCCGCCGCTAAGCTAACTATGTATAAATTGCCCTTTTCTATTTCTGTTGACACAGATTTTGTGTGCCCAGGGCCAGGAAAATTTACGCAGTGTTACGCAAAGTGAGAAATATCGGGAAAATGAATACCGTAGCGTTCTTCTGAAAATAAGCATGCGGTGCAATTTTTTAGGGAATTATTTAGTGGGTTCCCTTCGGAACATTTTTTTTGTAATATCAAAACGAGCCGCCACTGTATAAAGGTGTTCTTCAAAAGTTGCCGGCGATATTTCCTGGTCGTTTTCAAAATATTGTAATTGTAAATATTAAATTACAATTAATACTGCTTCTGCAACATTGTCATTGCAGAAGTAAAGGCAGTCAATTAAAGAACACGTTTGTTTTCGGGCGATGGTAATGATAATTACCTGAATAATTATGTTTATTTTAATCGTATAATTACTGTATATTTTATTCATATGATAACTGTGGTTTGATGTCCAAATTACAACTGCTGAAAGATTATTTTGATGTAATGGCAAGTTGCTAATTAAAATGATAAGTATTTTGCTTTCCTTATTTTCTTTCTTGCATACCTTCAGATTTAAATTGACAAGTCAATAGTAAGGCTTCCTTTTAAGTTCTGATTGTAGCCAAGTAAAAGAAATTGATGTAAAAATAGAACCGTTTTAAAGGGAGGTATTAGTATTAGAGTTGATTATAATTATAGAGATAGGCAGATAATTGAAATATCAATTATTCTAATTTTAAGCAGATAAAAACTTGTATAGAAGTAAGAATAATATTAACATAGATAAATGGGAATAAATATCAATATTTATAAAAAAAAATGTACTATGAACAATACAACTTAATTTTTAAATTTTAGTCATCATGTTCCGAGTAGTTCAATGAACTATAATCGTTGGGATCCAGAGAAATAATAAGGGGCTCTACAGTTCTTTTTAGCATGTTATCAGCTTCCCACATTTTTTCTTTTATTTCAATCACATGTTCGACGCACCTACTCCATTTTTCACAGTCCACTGTCTTTATTACCTCTTGTAAGAGAATTCCAACGTCTCTCATTAAAAAAGTGGTGTTACGCCTTGCTACAAATCCTTTTACTTGCGCCCACACCAATTCTAAGTGGTTTAATTTACAGTGATATGGCGAAGGGCCAAGTCGACAACAAACTTCGTATAAAGAGGTTAGTTCAACTTTACAATCTCAAGTAACTCTTCTTTCAGCATATCTTTATGAAATGGCTTCTTATTTGCAGTAAGCCAATAAATCATGTAATTTTTTTCCCAAGAAGACGTTGGTATATCTTCGGATTTTCTTGGGTGGTAGCTGACATTATCCATGACTATTACAGCCCAGGAGGAATCAGATCTAGCATTTGTTGCAAGTATTCTTCAAATACATTAGAGTTCATGTCTTTATGATCTCTCCAGCCGCTTTGATTTAAATGCTATTAAGCCGTCATCGACAAATCCATTCTCGATACCAATGTGAGTAATTATTAGTCTTTTACCTTTCCCGAGGGTGCTTTCATTCCAGTGGACCATCCTTCCATGAAAGCTTGCCTCGCGCTTTTTATATGTTTATCCAGTCATATTTTACTAAAGGTATATCCTTCATTCAACCAAGTTTCGTCCACATGAAAGCTTGCCTCGCGCTTTTTATATGTTTATCCAGTCATATTTTACTAAAGGTATATCCTTCATTCAACCAAGTTTCGTCCATACGTTTCGGGGGGGGGGGGGGGGGGGGGCAAGGGCGAAAATCATTCAAAAATGTGGGCTTATTTTAATTAATTCAGAGCAAAGTGAATCACGCATTAAAACTTAAAAAATCATTATGTGACGTTTAATCTATTATTATTTATAGTGCAATAAAAAGATGCATTGTAAACAAAAAATTTTCAAATTTCGGGATTTCGGGGGGGGGGGGCGGGCCCCCCCCCTGGATACGTGCTTGTTCCTGTTTTCCCTTTGAAACTGTCTAACTACCCTCAGATATCGTCGTCGCCAGCAGACGATTTTGTCTTTCTCTATTAAAAGTAATTTTCTGTTTTGAATTTTTTCATAACGAAAATTCGTTTTCTTCAAATCTTTCCATAGTTTCTTTTTACCCATGGATGGAATGAAATCATTCTTTTTCATTTCAATTATTATTTTGCCCAAGGTAGGTATTTCTTTTTTTAAGTAAAACGACTGTATGATTCTTCTGATGCCGGTTTTTTCATTTGCATTTATTATAGTTTCCTTTCTTCCTGTACTTCTCTTTGGTGACCTGATGGGGCCGCGTTTATCCTCGTGCACAAGTCGGTATATTGTTGACTGTCCGACTCCAGCCATATTCGAACACATTTCAACTATTTTTGCAACTCCGAATATTAAATTTCGGCGGCGAAGAGCGTTGAACACATTAAGAATAATAATTTTCTCATTTTTAGAAAGCGCAATATTACTAATCCGCTTCTCAGCAACAAATTTAGAAACACTAGCCATTTTCAAGAACGAAGTTTTCCAACAACTGCCAGAAAGTACCTAACTAAACAGTTTAAATTTTTGAAACAGTGAGGCACAAGTAGGTAAACTACCTGTGCCTCTACCTACCTGATGTCGGGGCCCCTGACAATAAACATAATTAAATAATTATAATTGGACTACACTTATGGAATACGGCGAAGACCACTGGGTTTTATAGTTGAATAATAATAAAATTACTCTTTCGCATGAAGCAACATACTTTGACATGGAATAAATTCTGTATTGCCACTTTGGTAAATTTCGCTTTAATAATTTAATAAAATGTTTTATACTTAGTTTAAAAGGTGTTGAAAATGTCATCCGTTCAATTGCCGGCATAAATAATAGTATTTCTTCTAGGCTCGTTATAACAACTCGACCTTTTTTCACCAATATTAATGCATAAAGCATATATTTTTTTAATATGTTAAAAAAAGTAGATCAGAGTGAAAAAAGTTCCATAACTGTTCACATCGCATCAGGTGAGGGTGAAAAAATGAACCTTTATGGAACTTTTTTTTTACTCTGATCTACTTTTTTTAACAAGGTCGGGTATCTATGACAAATCTGTCATTATTACAAATTTATAGTACGTATTTTTGGACACCGCGGCTATTACTATAAATATTTTCTGATATTTAAAATAGGCCCATAAATTAACTTCAACCACCCTATACAGTCATTCGTTTACGATCGTAGAAAAAATATTGTACGAGACTCGTGCATAAAGCGTCTTTTTTTTACTCCTGGGAGCAGCGAGAAAGTTCAATATCTCCGTTGTTGTTAGAAATATCGAAAATTATTAAATATGGAGGTTCTAGGATACACAAAAGCGCATATTTTAAAAATAGTTTTGGATATACAGGATGCTCCAAAAAAGCGGGGCATTACGAAAGTAATTTTTTTAAATGGTATCACCCATTTCTTTTTATCTCATCGAATTCAGCATGAAATTTTACATATGATACACTAATTTTTCTTGGCGATTCACATGACGTTGCCAGATTATTCAATTTTTCCTAAGATTTTCTCGGAAAACATCATGTTTTATCGAAAAAATAATTTGTTCTACAAACGTGTTAAAAATGGAACTTTTAACACTGTCTACTAGCCTCAAAAATGTTACTATAAAGCACTAGTGCCTTAAAATACCCACTTTAAGGCACTAGTGTTAAAAGTAAAATGTCAATTTTTTCAAAAAAAACTTCAAAAAACATTTCTATTTTATTTATTTACACTTATATTAATAGTACAATTTGAGAAATGAATTCCTTCCTCAGTTCGCTTCGCTCGTTCTGCAAATTTTCACAAATATACTTTTAACACTTATATCATAAATAACTATTAAAATATTACTAATGTAAACGAAATAAAATTTTACGTATTCATAAACCCTATAGCTACCTGGGAATATTCCGTCGAAACACAACACTAATATCCTATACAGGATGTTTTTTAAATGGATACAAATGCAGCCATCTTTAAATAAATATTACTCGATTTTCTCACTATTATTAGGTAATTTTACAGATAATTTTAACCTCTTTAAATATACAGTTAGGATAAATGCTCTAAAATACAACGTGCTGTTAATATCTCATGTTTTATTTAAAAAATGTAAAAATATCGACACTTTCAATAAGTTGCCCATGAGTCTCTACGCGTTCTTAAAATGATCTGCTACCATCTAACCTTCGGCTCATGCGCGCAAACTTCTAAATCGTGAAATAAAGTACCACTTTATGCTCTCGTTGAATAAATTACTATTATGTAACAAGAGCATAAAGTAGTTAAATGAAAGGACACGTCAGGTTTTGTTTCCTGTTGTTTTCATATACAGTGTTTTAAAATTGTAATATACAATATATTATAAAACCTTTCTTTGATATTTTGTATATTAAATTTAAACATAAACATGTTTACAATAATTTTGTATTTTAGGTATTGATATTCTGTATGTTGTGTATTTAACTGGCTCCATTTAAAATATGGTATACGAAATAAGCACATGCTAGTTAGTTTTAAATATATGACTAGGAAAAAGACTTAACATATTGTTTTTCTTTATCTCTAAGCATACAGTATCGTATATTTAAATCGATTTGTAGCGATGGACCGGTATTAACCGCGGTTATACCTTTGGTTAACCTTAAATTTGCCCTTTTTGACTTATTACGTCACGCCGCTCAAGAACCGCTTGAACGAAGAAAAGTTATTACCGGTTATAAATGTCAATTCTCAAATTTGTTTGTAAATTTAACTTCTAGTTGTAATCCTATTTAATTATTGAGCCATTAAAACCTCTATAGTGTAATCATTTCCTTCATAATTAATATAACTGATATTTTTTCATCTTAAAAACAACAACAAAACATAACGGCAAAAAAGACACAACCACAAATAAAAAGAGACGGAGAATAAAAAACACCTCAGCAGCAAGGTTATTACCGGTCCAAGAAATGACTGCTAATGACGTACTGAAGGGCTTGGTGGTGACGTCAGACATCACCCAAAAATTTATAACTACAGTCGCTACAACGCGATTGGTAAATACCAATTAGGAATATTTACAACCGGTCCATCGCTACAAATCGACTTTAGCATACGATACAATTTTCTCAGTATGAGTTGCTGCCAGCAAGTGGACGCACGACATTTTCAACACCTTTTAAAACTAGGTGTAATACATTTCATTAAAGATATTTTTGAATTCTAGCAAAGAAAATTATAGCGCGTAGCTACAGGGTTCCATGAAAAAAAAAAGTTGGCCATGTTAAGTATTTTTGGCTCACCCTGTATACGCGTATTTTAGTTCACAAAATGTGCAATAAAAAACAATAGGTCACGTGTCCGAGCGATTTTTAGAAACATCTACCTAAATGACAATACAGAATTTATTCCATGTTAAATGTTCTCATTGTAATTATCTTCTCAAAAATTTAATTTATAATCAACTTTATCTTAAGGCTTAAACTCCCCCCTATCCCCCTCCCCCAAAATCAATGTCTAGTTGCGCCACTGATTTCTCTTACAGCGAGATTTAGACATACCAGTACAGTCACATGATTAAAATATACCAGTGTATGTATCCGAATAAAATAAATGAAATTGCCAAGATAATTATCATTTACATCGCCAAAAAGTAAACATGCTTTTCATGATCAAAATGATAATGTAACGGGTACAATATTGTAAAACCACTCTTTTTCTCAATGCACACAATTTGTTTCCTGTCCAATAAATTGGACATACACGTTAAAGTATATATTATACTGTTTGCATGTTTATTTGCAATAATAATTTCTAGTGTTTATTTAGTTTTTTTATGACACTTCACAAGACTTCTTTCAAAAAGATATATAACAGACAACTAATTTTATAGCCATAATTTTTTATTATTCAATGTATACTGGGATGCAAAAGTGATAACGGTCACCGAATGACACAAAAAGGCACATATTGTTCCACAAATAAGGTTGTCATGAATTTGGGATTAGTGATTGGCATTAGCTTTGCAGATGTTAATACATGTTACATTTGACCTAAATCAGACGCTAATATTTTACCAGTTTAAAATATGTACGTTTTTCAAAAGTTACCTTTTTATCAATCGTTTTAACAAAAGTAGGAAATATCACAACAAAACGACGCCAAAGGCGCCAATTAGAGTGAATAAAATACACTTTACACGCGCCAGCAATTTGAAAGTTTGTTCTTCACTCCTTGTCTAATTGATTATTGTTTACAGTAATTGTTCGTGTATAAAATTTTATACCAAAATTGAAAAAAGCATATAATTTAGTTATCCGATGTTATTTATGGCTGTCAGGTTGAATTTTGGAATTTTCTGTTCGGTGGCATGGAAACCTTATTGACGTTTTAAAAACCACACAAATTTGTTTTGAATATGCATGGTAAAATAAACACAAACTCTTGCTCCCAATTAATATATTAGGATTCGAACATATGGTTGATGCCAAACCATTTTCAGTGCACGTCATCAGCTGATAATTGTAATTTCATAAGAAAACATGAGGAAATTAATTTCGGTCAAAAAATATTAAAACTTTATGCGATATTGAATGTACTACAAACTTAAAGTATTCTTCTTTGATACGAACCCACTGATAGGAAATATTTTGTTTATTTAAGCTTGTAAAAGTTAATATAATTTGAATTTTATTTTTATTTTATAATTTTTTCATGTTTTTTGTGTCTGAGGTCTAATGATGCCTTAAAGACGAAACATGTTACCTTAATGTCGTCACTTTACTTTGGGCAAGTGTCCTAGCCTATGAATGCAAATGCAATACAAATGTTATTCCCTATAAATTAAGTTAATATCCCTATCTTTTAATAACAAAAGTGTATTTATAATAATTTGCGTAAAATTTTTTCGTGACAAGAGCGAAACAATTCTTATTCAATTGAAATGAGCACAAGAGATGATAAACGGCAATTTGTCATTGAATTTCTGCAATATCTTTAGTTCATTGTAGACACGTAAAGTGTCTCAACTCAGGTAATTGTTGCTGGAATTGTAGATATTAAAACGAGAAGTTTGTAGACTTCTGGAAAAATTATCATACAACAATAATCATTATTAACGAAAATCTTTAACACAGATTCAATATTTAGTTTTTCAAGTTGTTCTATTTTTTTGCTTTTTTTATCCTATCTACTTGTGGCCCAACTTGTACTGCGGAAAAAAGTCCTATCGGTAGCTGGATAAATTAGAAAAAAACCCTATTTTGTTTGTCCTAAATGCACTTGTCCATGATATTACAACAATTCCCGTCAAAAGTACATGATACTAAGTGGATTTGTCTCAACTATACAGGGTCCTGCAATAGTGCGTCAGGCTTCCATAGCTCCTATACGAATTTAGTTAGGAATTTTATTCATATGCTAACTTATACTGTATCATACGGGGTACTTCAGGAAAATATTTTTTTATATACAGGGTAGCCCAAAAAAGTGTGGACATAAAAAGTTTTGATTTTTTAAATGGGATACCCCATATTTTTTTGCATATTTAGATTTATGCTATTGTCCTTTATAAATGCCTAAAATTTTGTTTGATTTGCTTTTTTAGTTTAAGAGCAATCAATTAAAAACTAAAAAAAAACATATTTTGCAGTCGTGAAAAAAATATCAAAAAAACAATCTAAAATTAGTTTTTTAACCACGGTATGAAGTGAGTTTAATGACAAGAGGTTTAAAGATACTATGAATCGAATAGTATTTATCTATTTTATACAGGGTGTTCATAATATGGTTTCAAAAATGACACATTTCAAACCTATTTTTCTCAACTTTTCCAAATGGAACACCCTGTATATTATTTCGGTATTTTATATAAAATACACAAGCAATTTTTTTTTTGTAGTTGAAGCATATAAGTTATTTCCAGCCGTTTTCGAAATAAATGCAAATTTCATAAATTATGTTGATTAAACAGAGTTTATTTTTAAAATTAAGCGTAGGCGACTACACCTACTAATAATTATAAAGTATAGCAAATGTTTAAAATATCTTCCATTTTGATCTGTGCAGAAGCCAACATGTTTTTGGAAAGGTCTGTTTACTTTCCTTTTAACATTTCAATTGAAATACCAGCAAAAAGGTTCATTAGTAAGTTTTATCCCTAAAGCCCATAGTAGGCTTTGAAATAAAACATGGATTCTTATACTTAGTTTGACAAGTTCTTTAATTCATTTTAAAAAGGTGTAATATCGGGCGAATAAGTTATAAGAAATTAAAATGAATTTTAATAAAGATGAGTTGGTCGATATGATTTTTGTACTTGGCGAGAGCGAAAAAAATTGCTTGTTAGCAACTAGAATTTATGCGTCACGTTATCCAGAGAGAAGGCGCCCGGAAGAAAAAAGTTTTAAAAGATTATTACTAAGATTTGTTGAAACAGGAAATGTTGTGTATACAAAAGAAGAAAGAACAAAGACGGCTACTAACGAGGAAAATGAACTTGCGGTGTTGTTGACAGTCACAGAAGATCCACACGTAAGCCAAAATAAAATCGGTAACGCAACAGGTATAAGTGAACGATCTGTGCAACGGATTTTAAAAAAGCATCGATTCCATGCCTATCATATTCAATTGCATCAAGCGCTCAGCGATAGAGATTTTCAAAATCGATCCGAATTTTGTGCCTGTGCAAGCACTAAAATACAAGCGGATCCAATGTTTTTCAAGTATGTTTTATTTTCCGACGAAGCAACCTTCCATAACACCGGTAGTGTAAATAGACATAACTTTCATTATTACTCCACGGAAAATCCGCGATATATGAGACAAATCGATCACCAGCATCAGTGGTCATTAAATGTGTGGGGTGGAATTGTTGGTGAAACTATGATAGGTCCTCATATCTTTGAAGGTCATCTTAATGGACCCATGTATTTAAACTTTCTACGCAATGATTTACCAGGTTTATTGGCAAACGTTCCGCAATATACAAGAAATAGGATGTGGTTTCAGCAAGATGGTGCTCCGGCACATTTTTCACGGGAGGTAAGAAATTATCTTGATGATACCTTTCCGAACCAATGGATCGGTAGAAATGGACCCACGGTCTGGCCAGCTAGATCGCCGGATCTTACAAAACTAGACTTTTTTTTATGGGGACACGTAAAACAAATTGTTTACAAAGATCCACCTACAACTGCTAATAATATGCAGCAAAGGATAAGAGACGTGTTTGCGAGCATTTCCCCTGAAATGTTAAGAGAAGTAAACAGATCTTTTGAAAAGCGTGTTGGCTTGTGCACAGAACAAAATGGAAGACATTTTGAACAATTACTGTAGTTTTTAAATATTAGTCTAGTCGCCTACGCTTAATTTTAAAAATAAACTCTGTTTAATCAACATAATTTATGAAATTTGCATTTATTTCGAAAACGGCTGGAAATAACTTATATGCTTCAACTACAAAAAAAAATTGCTTGTGTATTTTATATAAAATACCGAAATAATATACAGGGTGTTCCATTTGGAAAAGTTGAGAAAAATAGGTTTGAAATGTGTCATTTTTGAAACCATATTATGAACACCCTGTATAAAATAGATAAATACTATTCGATTCATAGTATCTTTAAACCTCTTGTCATTAAACTCACTTCATACCGTGGTTGAAAAACTAATTTTAGATTGTTTTTTTGATATTTTTTTCACGACTGCAAAATATGTTTTTTTTTAGTTTTTAATTGATTGCTCTTAAACTAAAAAAGCAAATCAAACAAAATTTTAGGCATTTATAAAGGACAATAGCATAAATCTAAATATGCAAAAAAATATGGGGTATCCCATTTAGAAAATCAAAACTTTTTATGTCCACACTTTTTTGGGCTACCCTGTATATAAAAAAATATTTTCCTGAAGTACCCCGTATGATACAGTATAAGTTAGCATATGAATGAAATTCCTAACTAAATTCGTATAGGAGCTATGGAAGCCTGACGCACTATTGCAGGACCCTGTATATTTTAAGTTGGTAGATAGGATTAATGAGCGTAGTAATATTTCCACCAACTCTTGCTTGTGCTTACAATTTACCTTGTTCTTAGGAATTACTCAGGACGTATTTCTTTTTTAATTTAGTTAACATAATTTTTAAATTGTTTATCGGTTTGGAGTTTTGCCACATTTTCGTATTAGTTTTCAAGTTTAGGGAAGTTACTCGAATAATGTTTAATTTATATTATATTTCTTCTAGTAGGTACCCTAGTATGTGTTTAACACTGCCTACGTTATTCTAATTCTTAATTTTAAAAAGTAAGTACCTAAAATAAAAACGATTCTTTTTACTTTGGTATTTTAAAATAAAAACGTACAGATATTAAAAATACATAGGTATTTATTTTTAGAATGATATCCCGAAGCAAAGTTATTTTATATTTTTAGTTTAATTAATAACGTCCTAGATGTGGCTTTCATAAATACAGTAAAATCTCTCAATTGCGACCACCCTCAGGAAATCAAATATTCGTCGGTTAACAGGGGCGGTCGGTTAATAGAGAAAATTGAAACAACTGGTCTGCATTTTACGGTGTTTGTTTATTTATAAGTATCTACATATATGTAAATAATTTTAAATATTTTTGTATAAATTTATCAGAACTAAAACCAAATGAGATAAAGCCAATTTACCAATATGTATATATACTGTATATACTGTATTTTTGCCTTGAAATTCTTATTATTCAAAATAATCAGAAATTATTGATTGCTTCACATTTTTATTTTATTTTTATAAAATTCAGATTCACATTTTAATAGCGATTAAGAAATATTTGTTGACTTGTCAGAATTGTTAACATTACTAAAAAAGTTTTATAAGTCTCTCAAATTTGCACAGGCTTCAGATAGGCTTGATATTTTCGACACCGGAGCAAGTTCAGGTTCCTCTTTCTCTGTCTCAGAGTTGGTGGTAGTTTCATTCGTTTCTTAGATCTCTTCAATACACTCGATGATAGTCAATTCTGCACTTTCTGTTTGCAAATCGTTATCAATAGAGGCAAATTGTTTTAAGTTTACAAATGCATCCTTAACGTTAGGAAACAGTTGTGCGAGCGGAATATTATCTTCTTCTTCGAAGTCGTCAATATTATCTGTATTCCACATAAATCCGGCTTTGTGGCCATGTGGAAATGATCCGTGGCAAGCTTTCCGGTATTAACTTTTTGTTGCGCAGACTCAGAGCGCTCGTACATTTTGATGTGTTGAGGATGAGCTATTTTGCCTTGTTTCATTCTCAACTTTGTTATGGAGCAGCTTTGTGGGGAAATAGTTCCGCAGCCCAAATTGTATTTAGAACTAAAAAAAAAGCCATTCGAACTATTACTGGCTCTCATTATCGAGCACATTGTCGACCCATATTTCAAAGACTCGAAACAATGCCGTTGCCATGCATTTTTATATTTTATTCGTTGGTGGAAATTCACCAGAAAAAATCAAGTTACCAGTCATCCAGTACGATTCATAAGTATAAGTTAAGAAAGGATACTCTCCTGATACCAAGATTAAGATTGGCAAAGTCTGTTAAAAACTTATTAAACCTTTAACTTTATAATAAATTGCCCAGCGAAATGCAGAGTTTGGGCGAGAAAAGGTTTAAGATGGAAATAAAAAATTATCTTTTAAAACACTGTTTTTATTCTGTTCAGGAATTCCTTGCCTCAAATATTTTTCTGTGAGGCAGTGCGTACCATTCGTTGACCACGTAATATTTTATTTTAGCCATGTATCGACTTTGTACTATGTTTATGTCTAGTTATATTATTTTATTTTAGTTTGTAATATTTTCTTTTGTATGCTACTTTTTTTCATTGTCATATTATTTACTATGTATTTTAAACATTGTTTTTTTTTGACCTGCTATAATGTATATTTTTTGTACAACCATAGTTAAATAAAATTCTATTCTATTCTATTCTAATAAAGAATTTTTTTTTATTGTCACTGGGGACAAATTGCGCTAAGCCACCGAAACCCATATCAAGGCTATGGTTACGGTAATATTATTATCGACTTCTTGAAGAGGATAACCATGCACTGCCTATACATGTTAAAAGCCTCTTAGTAAGGTAGTTTCTGGAGAGCGTTTTAAAATTCTGAATAATGCCTTGGTCCAAAGGTTGGCAATGTGAGGTAGTATTGGGTGGAAGAAAAATAAGTTTGACATTATCCAGTGTAATTTTGGGATGAGACGATGCATATTTGCACAGAACAGAATTGTAAATCGTTGTTTTGGGCCCGAATATTGGTAAGTGCTTATTTCGCGCCTGACAAAACCGGTTAAAAACAAGTTGGTCCACTGCCAGTCCTTCGGTTTTGGGAAATTATTTTTCTTGTTCACCGTTGCCACCTTCTTGAAACAAATTTCCAACTTCTGCTTTATTTTGAAGCAACATAGTCACTTGAGTCTTACCCACTTTAAATTTTTCAGTCGATTTCCTGGTACTTAAACCAGTATTTTCACCTTCCTTGATTATTTCAATTTTTTTGCTCAAAGAAAGACATTTCCTTTTTCCCGCCATCTTCAAATATTCGAGTTAGTCCCAAAACACACAAAAACGGTTTACAACAAAACTAACGTTAACAACCGACTTATCAGCCTTTAAAGTAAATTGAATGGATTCGCCTGCATTAAAGTAATTAGTGTATGTACCTATATTTCTTAAGAATTGTCGGGTCGGGTTTTACTGCCCCTAATGAAGGGTGTTTTTAGCATTAACGTTTACTAAAAATTCTGATGGTGAGTGGCCGTGGTTGTTCAACAGATGACTTGGTAAAGAGGAGTATAAAATAATGGGATTTCCATTCCTAAATATGTGGAATTCATAACCAGTCGTTTAACGCAGGTGATCAGTTTACAGAGGTTTTGCCGTATTAACCAAGAAAGAGAGTCCTATCCGCTATTTTCCTTAAAAGCACTAATGGTTTTGGATTTAAAATTTCTTTTTCAATTTGTACTCAAATAATGAAAATTTGCATAAAATTTTCATACTGTATTTATACAAAGTACTGTTTCTATCAAATTGTAATATATTTGTACTATATATTATTTAATATGACTTTTTTTTCTCAAATCGACAAAATCGAGCTTTTTTTAAAAGACGCCTTTGCAATCTATTGGTTCCTGCTAAAAATGTGTAATAAAAATAAATTGGTATGCGTAAAAATAATAAAAAACAACAGACCTATTTCATGGGCAAGTGGTGGCACCTGAAACAACCCTAAAAGACTCGGCCGGCAAACATTTCTAGTAATCAACCGACGTTCTCCGACCGGTCATCGAAGGCGCCGAATCCATCGCCTACTGCGGGAACTCGCGTCTCTGTCTCATATAGTTGGTTTCCCAGTGACGTCAACCAGCGCTACTGTGGTGTATGCAATATAAGGCGTTAAATTGATCGCCTGCCTTTGCAGATTTCCCATTTTAAAAGAGTATTATTGGAGCAAAGCTCTGCCGTTAAATATAAACTATTACTGGGAAATATTACAAGTGGGATGCCTG
Source organism: Polydrusus tereticollis (assembly GCA_963920685.1). NCBI lineage: Eukaryota > Metazoa > Arthropoda > Insecta > Coleoptera > Curculionidae > Polydrusus > Polydrusus tereticollis. The sequence goes on from OY987327.1 coordinate 88,201,484, forward strand.
GTTCGGGTAGCGTTATTCGGGACTACATAGTACTACATAGTACTTGAAGACGCTAACGTGAAAAATATGTCACTGCGTCTGAACAGTTGTCAATTTACACGTTTACGTTTAAGGCATCACTTCAAGTGTCTATTGTTGATGAAGAGCGCCATAAGGAATTTTGCCTGCTCTGATCATTAAAAGAAAATAAAAAGTTATCACAAAAAAATTTCAGCAGGTTTGCCATCAAAAATATTTTTGCGAATAGTAAAATTTTATTTTTGCCAATTTTCCCAACGTTACAGTCACACGCAGCTATGTTCTCGAACTATTTTAAATTATACAAAATCTTCAACCTGTTTAAAATGTACAAAATCTAGACAGGAATGAAATTACCATGATTGTTTATTATTACGTGGTCTATAATGCAATAATGTGATGGTTTCTGTTTACGGTTGGTTGATTGAATACTTCGGTGTGGTCTCTATAAGTATATTTTAAGAATTTCGTTTTTTTTTATATTAGCAATGTCTATATTAAAATTGACATTTTAGTAATGCCTATACAATTTAGATTTAGATTTTAAACGTAATAACCTGGTATGAGGTATATTACAAAATTTAATATGGACAATTGATAGACTTTCAAAAAGTATATTTTTGCAACTATAGACACTTTAAACATTGATATTTGTGGAAAAATAATTTTCTTTACATAATTACTATCTTAATTTATTTTATATTCTTTATGGCTTAGACGGTAAGAAACCTAATACAGCTTTGGGAAAAGTGAAATGTTTATTTAATTGAAGGAAACTCTTTATTTATAGTATGAATGTTGGTATAATGAGAAGATGTATATTGTAAAATGAGGTCGACGTAAATTGAGTCCGACATCTATTAATTTCCTTTCGATGTAGGTAAATTCAGTCCTGGGTGTACGTAAACTAAGTCCCAGATTTGTACCTGATTGTCAGGTCAGATAATTATCATGTAGTAACCTGCTGCCTACGCCAACCACCCTTCTGTGCGCAGGTATTTGCACAATAACCAATAATAATTATTTATTGCACCCCTTCTGTTTCGTATGTGCATGCTATTATTCTTCTTATTTAGTGCTATTTAGTATTTGTTTCTGTGCATCTGTCAGTTTAATATGGAAGTTGTAAAGAGTGAAAGAGGCAAAAGCCTTCTAGTAATACACGGCTTTAAATTTCGTTTCCATAAAACATTAGACAACTATAGTGAACGTTGGATGTGTTCTAAAAGTACGTGCAAATCTTTTCTGAAACTGGGAAAAAATCAAGATGAAGAACGCGATCAAGAGAACAAGTTACAACGGCAAAGGTTAAGCAATTCTTTAAAGCGAAAAGCTGCTGATGATATTTGTGCAAGACCTGCTAAACTTATACACTTGGCTTTACAAGAAGGTGATATCCATTCACTTACACGTACGGATTTAGCGTTAATTAAAAGAAACATGCAAAATTCACAACAATCAAAACACCCGCAACCAAAATCCATTCAAGAGACTCTCAGTATATTGGCAAATATTGAAGTCAAAACGAACGCCAACGAAGACTTTGTAATCGTCAATGATTCTCAATGCAAGATACTAGGATTCTCTACGAAAAAGAACTTAGAAGTGCTATGTCGTTCACGTGATGTTTATGTAGATGGTACGTTTAAGAGTTGTCTTAAATATTTTTATCAATTGTTCACCTCTCATGCCTTAAATAACGACTCGTATGTGCCTCTTGCATTCTTTCTCCTCCCTACAAAAACTGTCGAATGTTATAAGGACTGTTTTCAACATGTTGTTAATAGCTGCATGAATGTGGGATTAATGTTTTCACCAATACATATTTTTATTAATTTTGAAAAGGCCATACCAAATATTATCAAAAGCGAAAATTAAAGGATGCCGTTTTCACCTTGGACAAAGTTGGTATCGCAAGATTCAGTTCCTTGGTTTATCCCAGAAATATAAATTAAAATCAGAAACAGCGACATTTTTAAAATCTTTCTTTTTATTGCCATTTTTAAAGCCTGAAGACATATCAGATGTTTTTATCGATTATATAATGGCAACACTTCCCGATAACCAAAAAGTTACTGAGTTTTGTGACTACGTGTTAGAAAATTATACATCCGAAGAGGCAACGTTTCCTCCCCAAACACGAGCCGAGTTCCTGTAACAGGACTACAAATTCATGTGAATCTTTTCATGCTCGATTAAATAGATTATTAATTTAATAGTCCACATCCTAATATTCTCATATTTATTCAGGTTTTAAAGGGGATTTAATGTGAAACATATATACCTATATTCAGCTTGACAAAGAAAACTTTTTAAGAGAAGCAATGAATGATTTGTGTAATGAACGCATTTCCATATTTCAATTTGTAGAAAAAGTGTCTTTTAAATTTCTTCCCATTATAACCATCCCATAAGCTTTAATGCATATTCTTATGTAAATATAATGTATATTCTTATTAGATTGAAATAAAGTTTTTCAAGCATTCAATTTGTTTTATTAAATACAGGGTCGTTGGTATGTATGGGAACGGTCGATTATTTCTTAAAGTAAAACAGTTAGCAACAAATATTTAAGACAAAAGTTTCAGGGTTTCTAAAGGTCTATTAGAATTTTAAAAAAATTAGTATACAGGATGAGTTAGAAAACCGTAGAGAAACAAAGTTACTTTTTTTTTAAACAGAACACCCTATATCTTGGAATATTCTTGGATTTTACATAAAATAACAATTATTTTCCAATAAGTGCATTATAAGTCTAAACGTAATAGTTTCCGAGATATCGACTTTTGATAAATGACATTTTTGAACTTTAACAGCTTCTAGCTTTCTAACGGTACGTCTTAGAGTAAAACGGTTTACATGCCCCTATCTTAGTTTCTTATTATCTTCCTAAAAGTGTCAACTTCCAGTTAATCCGGAAGTAACTCAAAAGCTGGAAATACAGTACTTCCGATTTAACCGGAAATTGATGTTTTTGGGAAGATGATAAAAAAGATAAGGACATGTAAGCCGTTTCACTCTAAGGCGTGCCGTAAGAAAGCTAGAAGCTGTCAAAGTTCAAAAATGTCATTTTTCAAAAGTCGATATCTCGGAAACTATTAGGTTTAGATTTACAATGCACTTATTAAAGAATAATTGTTATTTCACGTAAAATTTAAAAATATTCTAAGATATAGGGTGTTCTATTTAAAATAAAAGTAACCTTGCTTCTCTATGGCTTTCTAACTCATCCTGTATACTTATTTGTTTAAAATTCTGATAGACCTTAAAAACCCTAAAACATTTGTCTAAAATATTTTTTGCTAACTGTTATACTTTAAGAAATAATCGACCGTTTCCATACATACCAACGACCCTGTATATAATAGTGTATTCTAAAGAATATCGTCTAAACACTTGACCGCAATAAACTTAAAAAAATGTAAAAAAAAGTGTAAATTTTGTTAATACCTATATATAATGCAAATATTGTAATCACGCTAATCTTATACACTCTCATTTCTAAGAATATTCTCAATTTACGTAGCTTATATTGAAACCCGGGACTCAATTTACGTTTTCCGAGAAAATGTGAGTGAGATAAATTTTGGTCGAGTAAGAGGTCTAATAGACTGGAAATTTTGGAAATTAAGCTAATTTTTTAGAACTAATCATTGCTTGATTTAAGAAAATTGTTTAAATTTAAAGAAAAAAGGAAACAAAATTATTAGTTTATTCATGATAACATTACGTAGTATCACATTTGTACAGGGGGGGGGGTCATGACCCCCGTAATCCCCCCTCGATCTGCGCCAGAGTCGGTATATTATTTTTATTTCTTTGCATAACATAACTACTAATAAAATAAATATTGGGTTATGTGATATTTTAATGAGCTTTGGATTCTAAAGCGCGTTAAAACTTTAGACACGAAAAGCCTTGCTCATATTGAGGGTGAGCATGACAATAATTTATAAATGTGCGGAACGGTGTGTTATAATAAATTGGTATATGTTATGCGTAAATAAAATAATATATTTTTCCGAATTTACAAAAATCACCGGATCAACCTTGCATTTCTAACTGGTTCTCTACGTTCAAAAAAAGATTGGTACCATTGAGAACAGATTTTCCAACAAATACCTATCAAAGCCTGGTTTAATTTTTAATAACTTGAGGAATGACCTAGATTTATAAGTTTTAATTTGTGTTTGTAAATGACTCCTTGGTGTAACGGTCAAACACACGACTGTGACTCTCGGGGCACTGGGTTGAATTTTTATCAATGTTCTTCTTTGGCTTCTTAACTTTATAAGTGGTTTTATTCTGTTCCTCGTGCAATGCGTTCTTTTCGGGGGGTGTCGGTTAAAACAGCAGCTTTGCTCTTTCTTCTGATAGTTTTTGCTACTTTTCTAGGACCTGCCTTTAGGTATGGTCGAACAATTTCTGGGGAAAATGCATGTGTTGGATCGAACTGCTCATTCTCTTTGTTGCTTGTACCAGGTTCGGGTTCAGTTTGGCTGGTGGAGGTAGTTGGAGTAGAATCAGGTTTAGTGTTGGACATTATCGCTTGCTCTGGACGATCTTTTTCCAGGTCGAGAGTTTCTGGATCTGGACAAATGATAGTGAAAACTCATCCTCACTAAAAATGTTCCCATTATATGGGAAGATGCCAGTCTTTCGGAAACCCACAATATTCATACTTGTCTGAGCAAACGGCAATAAATCAGCGATAATCTTTGGTATATCATAAATAGTTAGGGTCTTGCCTGGGTTATTACGTAGCCATGCATCTTAAGCATAAAAAAAATGAAACACATACAATACTTTCGTTCTAAATCGTGGGGTTAATATTGCTCAACTAACCCCAACCCGAAAATTTAAAAGTGAAGTTATAAAAAAAACTGTTAGAATTATATCCAAAACCTTATACAGATCAAAAATTTACTAAATTTATGTAAGTTTAGCAGTAACTTGACCGAAAACGGTTAATATTTTACTCGTACAGAAGAAATATTCCCATTCCCTATTTTTTTACTTTTTGGTCGTAAAATAAATAAAGCGTGCATGTACTTCACTCGATCGACAAGTCATCACTAGAGGTCCACCACTTCTTTCCGCAATTTGATGCGTTAGCGTGCGGTTAGTAGTTTCTGAGGTATTTCGATTGCCCAACTTACACCTATGCTCAACTAGCCCCGCCCTACCCTACTCAATTGTTTGACAAAAATAAATTTTAAAAATTGATGCTTGTCTAAAATTACGTAAGAAATTCAAAAATTCCCAAATAAGTGGGGGTTGCCAATAAGATATTAGGGTTAGGTGCCCTTGGGTGTCATCAGCCGAAGAAATATTACATGCTGTTCGTTTTCAAATTGACACTCTGCATCTGTATTTTTATCAATGGTGTAAATCAAGAACAACGTCAGTGTACAAGAAGCTGTAGGCTATTTACTTACAAATGCAAAAATAAATGAAAATCTGGCGAGATAAAGCTCTTTTCTTATTTATCGCCAGTCTATAGATTCAGGCTAAACAGACTCGGACTTTGATGTATATTCTAAATATTATTTTAATTGTGTACAATAATTTCGAAGATTAAGATTCCAACAAGTTAATTTATATTTCTTGTTTTTGTGCCGTAGGTGAAATTAAAATTAGACTAAGTGTTTCTATGCGTGATAATTACTCTTCGCATGTAATAAAGTTGTTGACTATTTAAATAAATATATTCCTTATGGCTATTTAGGTGTATAATGATTATAACGGAAATGACAAATATATGTTAAATAATTTATTCTATGTAGGGTACGTTCCCAACGGCAACCAGTGGATTTAATATTAAAATTGGGCATAATAAAAGTTGTATTATTACTATCATTTTATATCCTATCAACATACCTGAGGCTCACAAGAGCTTCCAGTTCTATTGACTAAAAAATAGTTAATTATTTCGCATTTGTAAGTAAACAGGTGATGACCATGAATTAACCGAATATAAAAATTAAAATATCATTTCAGATTGGACTCGGATTTTGAAATGTTTACTTCAGCTAATATCCTTCATAGTGTGTTTTAATTAATTTTCATGACATTCCCAACAACTAGAGTTTAGCGTCCGGTAAAATTTAAAATAGAAAAGTAGAGATGTCGCTCGGACGCGGTTTGGATGCGGGACCCGCCGGACCCGATCTTAAAACTAAAGACCCGGCTTTGGCGGATATTGCCTGGACCCGGCTTGGACCAGGCCTTGAATTATCTACCCGTAGTCGTCCGCGAGTAAAATAATCGAAATATATTATGTTGATTGATCAGCTTTTTTAAGTTTCAAAGAACTGAGATATTTTCTTTAAAACGTATTTATTAAAACTAGACAACGAAACAAAATTAATGATTTCACAAAAATATTCTTTTTTTTAAAAACGTGTTAAAATATATTATATATATATTAAAATACAAGTTTTATAAAGCTCATTTCAGCGCACGCGTTCATGTTAGAAAACGAGCCGCTTGCGGCGAGTTTTATAACTGCAAGTGCGCTAATAGCTTTATAAAATGTGTGCTTTATACTATTTTTTCTATTTTGGCATTTTTTTCAATAAATCCATATTTAAAAAGAATATAAAACATATGTATAAATTTTCAAAATTTTTAGGCCTAAATTTTATATTGGTAATACAATCAAATTATTTATCATAGTAGCCTTGAAATCAACAAATAATTTTATTTTCGTGTCAGCCATTTTGTCACAAAGTAAATTTTTCTAACATACCTACATAATTTTAAAATATGGAGCAAGATGAGTTTAGTTTAGCTCCCCCGAAGTTAAGGGAAATTGCCGTAAATTTTACAGTTCTATGTTTTATAATATAGTAAATTTGTAAGATTATCTTATATTTTTTTAACTCATCTCCATTTCATAGAATTAATCCAACCAACTTGATGAGACAATAAGAATAGGAACATGGAATGTTAGGACCCTGTATGCCGATGGAAAATACCACAACCTCATCCAGGAGATGAAGAGAATGAAAGTTAATGTGTTTGGAATCAGCGAAGTTAGATGGCCCGATTCAGGGGTAATCCATTCAGATGGAAAAGTGTTTTATTATTCTGGTAGTAACAACACAGACAGAAATCATAGACATGGTGTCGGTATTATGATGGATGAATCCTTACGGAATTCAGTAAGAAATTTTGTACCAATTTCAGAGAGAGTAATCATTGTACTACTATTCGGTAAACCCTTCAATGTTAATTTCATCCAAGCATACGCGCCCACGTCGGACAAACCAGAGGAGGAGGTAGATCAATTCTATGGCCAGCTTGATCCGGCTCTAAAACTTACCATAAAAAACGAAGTAAATATAGTAATGGGAGACTTTAGCGCCAAGGTAGGAATGGGTAGAGTGGAATACATTGTTGGTGAACATGGTCTTGGAACAAGAAATGAAAGAGGTGAAAAACTAATACAATACTGTGAAGAAAATGAACTTGTTATAACAAACACATGGTATAAATTGCCCCCCAGACGCCTCTATACCTGGAAATCACCTCGAGATAACGATCAACATATTGTTCGGAATCAGATCGATTTGATAACTATCAATCATAGGTTCCGAAACTCCATAACCAAAGTTAGCACATTTCCGGGAGCAGATATCCAATCCGACCATAATCCCCTATGTGCAAATGTAAGAGTACGACTAGCAAGTAGGAAAAGAAGTAAACTTAGGGAAATGCCCGACCCTAAGCTACTAAAAAATGAAGCAACAACAATAAAATATAAAGATACTCTAAACACTCAAATTGCCAATATCGCCGGGGCAGAAGACGTCGAGGAACTCTGGTCCAACATCAGGAAATCATTTGAAAATGCAAATAGTACATGTCTTATTCAACCTAAAACAAAGGCAAAGAACGAATGGATGACTGAGCACATATTGGAACTAATGGAACAGCGTCGCCTCTGCAAGATACAGAAAAATCGTCAGGGCTACTTGACCTACCAAAAAGAGATTCGCAGGCACGTGGGGATTGCAAAGGAAAAATGGCTTACTGATCGATGCATAGAAGCCGAGAATCTCTATCGTTTGGGCGATAGTTTTCATTTACATAAAAAAGTAAAGGAAATAGTGGGACTACACAACAAGAACCCCATAAGCAATATCAGAAATGAGGAAAATAAACCAATTGTAGACCGCCAAGAATTGCTTGATACCTGGAAAAACTATACATCCAGACTTTTTGATGACAACAGACCGCTCAACTGCAGCGGGTTAACAACAGATTTACCATCTGGACCAAGTATTCTTAAGAGCGAAGTCACCCATGCAATAACATCAATGAGAAACAACAAAGCTCCTGGACCAGATAATATGTACTCCGAAACCTTCCACACACTAAACCAGAATAGCCTAGCAATAGTGGTGGACCTATTCAACCAAATATTTTATGACACCGGAGTTATCCCCAAAGACTGGTTGCGTTCTACATTTATTACCATTCCAAAGTCACCAAATGCGGGAACGTGCCGGGATTACCGTCTCATTAGTCTGATGAGCCATTTCCTTAAACTTTTCCTTCGTGTTATCCATACCAGATTATACAAAAAATGCGAAGAAGCTAGTGGATCAAGTCAGTTTGGTTTCAAAAATGGTTTTGGGACGACAGAAGCCATCTTTAGCCTACAAACACTGGTTCAGAACTGCTACGACCAAAGAAAAGACGTTTTAATGTGCTTTATAGACTACGAGAAAGCCTTCGATAATGTTAAGCATGATATACTCGTAAAATACTTGCAAGAAATGGGTCTTGATGACAAAGACATTCGAATTATTGCAAATCTTTACTGGAACCAAACAGCAGAAATCCGACTTCAAAACAACGACACCACAGAGGAATTTGCAATAAAGAAGGGTGTAAGACAGGGGTGTATTCTTTCTCCCATGCTCTTTAACCTATACGTGGAGAGGGCATTTGTTGAAGCGGTTTCGGGGAGTGAGCTGGGTATTAAGGTAAACGGCATTCCCATTAATAACATAAGATATGCTGATGACACTGTGATCCTGGCCGACAATGTGAACGATCTCCGGACTCTCCTAAACGTTGTTAACAACTCAAGTGAACAATTAGGCCTTAAAATAAACATAAATAAGACAAAAGTTATGGTCGTAAGCAGAAACGATATCCCACCGATACAAATACGTATTAACGAAAAACACATAGAACAGGTTAATAGTTTCAAATACTTGGGATGTCTTATAAATAATAAATGGGATCCAGAGACAGAAATTAAGAGCAGGATTGGACAGGCCAAAAGGACCTTTCAAAAGCTTCAGAAATTTCTTATAAACAACGATCTGAATTTTCAACTCAGATACAGAATGGTGAAATGTTATGTGTGGTCAGTTCTTTTGTATGGTGTGGAGACGTGGACTCTTAAGGCATCGTCAATAAACAAGCTCGAAGCGTTTGAAATGTGGGTACTTCGAAGAATGCTGAGAATCCCGTGGGTGGATAGAGTGTCTAACGAAGATGTTATTCGTCGGGCAAACCTTGAAGAGCGTGAGTTATTTGAGCATGTCAAGAAGAGAAAAATTTCTTATCTGGGGCACCTGATACGTGGTGAACGCTATTCGTTTCAACGCCTAATTCTACAAGGCAAAATCGAAGGAAAAAGGGGGATAGGACGCAAGAGACTATCATGGCTAAGAAATATCCGACATTGGACGGGCATACAAAACTTTCAAACTCTTCAAACTGCGGCCTTAAATAGAGAAATTTGATAAGAGGATGTTGGGAGGACGCCTACGCAGGAATCTGCACGGCACCTCAAGAAGAAGAATCCAACCAAACATACACGACAGCAAAATAAGACATTTGTTAACATCATTACCAAACTTAGAAAACTAAGGAAAACTAATTTCATAAAAAGTTCATTACGATACTGAAAATGAAATGGAAAACTAAACTCAATTTGCTCCATGTTTTAAAACGATGTAGGTATGTTAGAAATATTAGACAACTTCGGGACAAAATGGCTGACTCGGAAATAAAATTATTTGTTGATTTCAAGGTTATTACCATAAATGATTTGATTGTATTCCCAACATAAAATTCAGGCCTAAAAATTTTGAAAATTTTTATGTTTTATTTTGTTTTTAAATATGGATTTATTTATTGAAAAAAATGCCAAAATAGAACAAATAGTATAAAGCACACGTTTTATAAAGCTATTAGCGCACATGTCCCCTATAAAACTCGCCGCAAGCGGCTTGTTTTCTAACATGAACGCGTGCGCTAAAATAAGCTTTATAAAACTTGTACTTTAATATACAATTTTAATACCCCCCAGCAGCCTAAAAAATGTTACTTATAAAATGCCTTAAAGTATTTTTTCTATTTGGGAATCATAAAGTCTTCATTATGAGTTTCAATTGGGTTGCATATAAGCAATCATTTTAAACACGCATTTTTTATTTTCTTCCTGTTGGTAACAACACAACATGACCGTTTTCAAATTTCATGGTACACCTACTTTTTGTTTGAAGAACTATTTCGGTAGTGGTAAACTTAAATTATCTGTTTTATACCTATGGATGGGACTACCTTTAGAAGTGAGACATATTTTATAAAAAAATTCAATTACAAGAAATTAAATAAATTATTTAAATTGAAATATTGTTTTACTGGTTATAAAATACAGAATATCTTTAGTAGGATCACGCTCACGCTGCTTTACATACATCCACAAACAACATAACCTAGAAAATATGCGACTGTGGTTTACGTATATTTATTTATTTCAAGCACAAAACACTATAATATTAGACTAATAAAATAATAATAAGACAAAAGTTAAATAGTGCTTATTTAGTTTATTTAGTTACAATTATAAATACTGTGGTATTTTCCTTAATTTTGTTTCTCTAAAGAAACAGACTTGGGAGGAGATAAGTGATTATTGCAAATATTTACTGTTACTGTTGAATGTTCGGTGGCGTTAATGGTTATCCCTGGAATATTCTGTGTAGACACAATATTTTGTGTGAGACCTTGCTCATTTATAATTAATGTTGTCGTTCCACTTGACGTTACAGATGCTGTAGCTGTGGTATTTTGGGATGTACGTGATAAGTAAGGTGGAGATACACCGTGTGAAGATTGTGTGGACAAAATATTTGCAACTTTTCATCGAAGCTTCAATGTAGCCTTCGGCTACTGCTGAAGATTTCCAGCCACCATGCTTCTTAATAGTGTTTAAGTCACCCCCACTATTTGCTAAGTGTGTAACACTGGACCGTCTAAAACAATGGCCTGTAAATAACTTGGGATTTGGTAGTTTCAGGTAAGAAGCAATAGCAAAAGGAGTTTTGCCAATTGTGTTAAGACCAATAGGAGTGTTAATGCAGTGTCCATTTCTATAAGTCAAGAAAAATCTGCGACTTCTCACGTGATTTGGTCTCAGACTAAAATACTGTATTACCATTTGTACCTACCCAGTCACCATTTATAACTATAAACTGCCTAGTTTTGTAATTTTTAGTTTTGGGCACATGTACATTGATTATATCGTCTCTAAATTCAATATCATCTACTGACATATTTGTAATTTCTTTTCTGCGGCAGGCATCATTATAGCCCATTATAAGAATAACCTAACCTAAAACTTGTATTCAAGTTCAACTACATTTATTATGGGTAAGTTTTTTTTGTCGATCCCTATTTTATTTTTGTTTCAGATAAACGTATATTGTTGGTAATGCTGAGAAAGTTATTTTGAAGCAAAAATTTTAGGAATCATTCCAATCTTGTTAACTACATTCTTGTTTGTTGCAATACTTACTTTGATTGCTAGGTATATTTTATCATCAGCTTGTCCAATGAAGGGAGTAATTTGCTCAATCTCCAAAATTTTTGATTTCTTTGGCGTGTAACCCTCCGAAAGCCTTTTTAAATACGCCTGTAATTTTTTATATTTCGATATATCAATATTTCTATATATATTTAAACAACTTCTTAACATTGGGTATTTGGACCACATCGATGAAGCCTTTTTAATTTTACTTTCTATGTTAAAAAATACTATCAGGACATTTTCTGGTATATCTTTAACAATATCTTGCTCACACCATAGCTCAAAATCTGCATATTCTTTTTGATAGACATTGCGAGATTTCTTCGGAAAGAGATTATTTAAATTATTTTCCGCGATTTCTCGTAGTTCTGGTGGGGTCTTGACTCATTTTTATTCGTTTTACTACTAAATTATTAAATAATATTTAATAATCCAATACAGCAAAAAAAAAGACAATTTATTAAAAATATGTATTTCTTTCCAAATAATGGCGGCTGGGGTGCCCAATTATTTTTTCTGTAACATAGTGTTGCCAACCTCAAAAAAAAATAAAAATTTTTACTGGAAATTATTAACTACATTTTTTTTTTAATTTTCTTAAAAATTACCTAAATAAAAAAAGTATTATAAAATATTCGTTTCATAAGACATGTTAGAGCACAGACGCATGCTCTAAAATTGAGTCTTATGAAACTTTTTTAATATACGATTTTAGGCCCAATTGTATAGGTTGGAATTAACTATAGAATTAATAAGAAGATTAATCGTCAAATTAAATCTAAAGTTAATCTAAGGTAGGTTTTTGTTGCAATTGTATAGGATGGGGTTGATCCATAAAACTGCTAACTTCAGAGGGATGGGAATATGAAAATTGCTTTTTGTTGTCACAGTTTCATTTGTCAGTTGTTATGTTCATGTCATTTAAAAATAACCTAACTTTGCAACTTTCTTTTTTGATTTGTAAGTTGCAAAGACATTAATATATTTCGTGATTTAGTGCCACATTTCTCTTTGCAGGTGTTAGTCAATCACTTAGCAATCCTACAAGAAGGTTTTGATATTCTACAGTATTCTACACCTTGCAATAAAGTCTACATCTATCCAATAGTCCATACTCTCAATACGAGGCCTAAAAACCCGAAGTTTTTGCACATTCTCAACTACGTTAATAACCCCCAAATCTTCCTCGTCATATGAGAGAAGATAATTTACAACATCGAAAACATCGATATAGGATTACAATATAATTACGCAGCAGTCGAGATTCAATAGGTACAAATGGTAAAATAGGTTCAGAATATGTTTAAAATACGCCATTTTTATCACAAGATTGCGGGTTAACTCGTATTCAATCCACGAGTTGAGGGATAATGCTAGTGTCGGAGGTAACCCTTAGTTATTCCATGAATTTTACTACTAACCTCTGGATTAACCTCCACTTTTGAGTTAATCCCAAGCTATACAGTTGGGCCTTAACACGTTTATAGAGAAGATATTTTTAAAGCATGAGCAACCTATATTTTCTATCCGTGAGAAGTTGGAAACGATTTTAAAAGATGGCTTCTTTGTACGGTAATATATTACATTTTCATTTATGATTTGTTTTTTTATAAAACGTTGTTATAAGGTTTCACACACGACTTAAACATTAAAAACCTCTATCGATTCAGTTTATTAATCTAATAATACATGCCCACTTTTCACGGTCAGAATCTCCAAGGTCATCAGTGTCATTTTTCTAACGGCTATTCACGAAACGTAATAAAGTACAATATAATATGTTAAAGGCCCCATAAGCTAACAAATACCCAAAGGATACAGGTGCACGTTATAAATCCATGTTATAATACTCATATAAAAAGTGTGTGCATGTCTATTCGCTTCCAATCATACACAATATCTATGATCTAACTTTAACGAGCTGTCTTGACCGAGTAAATCACAGATCCGTCAAAAGTTCATGGCTGCTTTGATTTTTAGACCAAGAGCTAATCTATGAGAAAAACTTAAAAACACTACTACCTTATATTACCATCAAATTTTCATCTTTATGTGAGCATCGTAAAAAAGATGATTGCGAAATGTATGTTTACTCGAAAATTGGACTTAATATATTTTTTTCTACGATCGTGCAAAAAGTTGCCATTTTTTGCACTATCTACTGTGCCAAAAGTTTAACTTTTTGCCGAATTATGCTGAATTATTCTCTGGGCTATATGTTCCAACGAGCGCTGAAAACTATTGTTATTCAGTTATTATTTTGACATTGATTCTTGTTGTCAAATGCGGTTCTTTTTAACACTAGTGTTAAAATAAGTCGATTTTGTTCATGCGATGATACCACATCATCGTCATTGCGAAGACATTATCCAAGAAAAAAAAACGATTATTTTGCATAATTTTCGAACGTATTTGAATATGTTCGTACAACTTCAATTAAATTAATTCCAACAATATTACTTTTGAGCCTTGCAATCTTTGTATTTATTTGGGACACTTATGTTCATAAAAGTATAGCAGTCTGTCTTTGGTACGCATACATACTAGTTAATTTTTCCGAAAACCTCCTGATATTCCAACTGTCAAAATAAAATGTAAACCAAAATAAATGTGTGCCTCAGCTTCCTTCAAAAATCAACTAAAATCTTGATAGGTAAAAGCTTTATGTGGTAGCCTTTTGCATTCCTTTTTAAAAAAGTAATCAAATTGGTCAACTTTTTTATTCCGCATTTATATTAACAAAGGTTGTTCTTCGTAACATTGAATAGTGTCTCCATATAGTCGAGGAATTGAATTCTTTCACTCTGTATGTAAGACAAATAGGAAAGAACAAATCTTTTCTGATTTCATTTTGTCCATTTTTATTTTCTTCAGTTTACACCAGTGTCTTTGCAATTATTGAAAGCCGATTCACATAATGTCTCCGACTCACTCATCAGCAAATTTGCTATTACAGCGTTTCCAGCCTCTTCATTGTCGGTGAAAAATCTTCAGATTCGCTCATTTCTTAGACCAAAACTATGAAATCAAAGTGGATTTTTAAGCAAATGTTTGTTGACCTTGACATTGGCAGTAAAATCTTCCACGGCAACGCTTATGCCCGCTTGCTGCAATATATAATCTCCATAGAGGAACAAAGAAAATAAATTACATTTTCTATTATTTTAAGCTAAATCCGGCCTAACGATGAAAAATAGCTTTGTTTTGCACACAATGTGTTGTCAATTTTTTGATCAGCTGCAAGAAATACGCTCATTTTGCAACTTGTTACAATTATGGCTATTAATAAACACACTCTAATGAAAAATTTCTTTTTCTGATGGGGTTTAGAGGTTGCAAAAGTATTTAAATGGTGTCAAACTTTAAAAATGATGTTTAAAGAAATATACAGTGTGGCCCAAATTGGGCCTACATGTATGGGGATCTTGGAAACTATAGAAGATAGAGAAACGGTTAAATGGGGAAAGTTTTTGACAATTATATTTCTAACTGAAAACCGTTTAGTACGCGGCCCTATCTTTTTTGGTTTTTGAAATATGTTGAAAAAACCAAAAAGATGTATTTTCGAAAATATGCTGTAGATTTCTTATTATTCACTATTTTGGCAATCTGTAAAAACATTTTTAAAGCAACTTTTTAAGTAGATTTCAGTTCTGCAATTTAATTTTGAACACGACGTTTCACTTATTTTATACCATCATCAGGTTCATTTTTTCTTATGGGCGCCATATTGTATTTTATACTTAAAAGGTAGCTTATGACGTCAGCTTTTCAACGATGTATTATTGGTTGGAAAATAAATGAAATTGACTTGAAAAATAAAGAAAATTAATTTTCGCAACACGTCAAATTTGAGAAGAACACATTAGGCAGGGTTAAATTTGTTTAAAATATCATAATATTATAATACATTATTTTATTTTTTCCTTATGGTTAAAAATCTCATATTAACATTTCAAATAAAGAAAACTAAAAACGCAATGAATAATAATTATTGTTTTGAAAAGAAAATAAGAAAAAATATCTAACTTACTATACTTATTCGAAATGTTGGCCGTTTTTATTAATACATTTTTGACACTTCTTTAACACAGTATTGATGACCCTGCGAAGCGTGTTGCCATTTATGCTCGTAAACACATTCCTCACTCTCTCTTCTAATTCTTGTACAGATTCCGGGGGTTCAAACTCATATACTTCATTTTTTACATAACCCCATAAATAAAAATCGAGAGGAGTTATATCAGGGGGTCTAGCAGGCCAATTAACTGGTCCGACGTTTGAAATTAATTTGTCATCAAATATCTGTCTTAAGAGAATTTGAACTTCCCGAACATTATGTGCGGGACAACCGTCTTGTTGAAACCAGATATTATTCAATTGATCTTGAGGAACTCTTGCTCTAATTGCCGGTAATATTGATCTTCTAACAGCTCCAAGTATCTTTGGCCATTCAACGTATGATTATAAAAGAATGGTCCTATAAGTCTGTTGTCTAAAATGTAAGGAGAAAAGTAAAGCTGGGTTACTTAATACCTGCTATGTATTTAACAAGCTAGGTGACATTACTTACCATACATACCACACCATACATTAAAACCAAATCGGGTTTGCAGTCTTCGTTGAGCCAATTGGTGAGGGTTTTCAGTTGCCCAAAAATGATGGTTATGTCTATTAAATACCCCGCAGTTTGTAAAATGTGATTCATCGGTCCAAATTACAAGACGACTGAAATCATGATTTTGTTCGCATTGATTCACATTCCAATTTGAAAACTGCATTCTTCTTGGATAATCCGTTTCTCGTAAACCCTGAACTATAGTTGGCTTGTATGGTCGATATTTATTTTCCTTAAGGACTCTTTGTATGGTACTTCGCGGGGTTGGTAAGTCTCTTGCCGACGCTCTTGTAGATGATGTCGGAGCGGCATTAAAATAGGCTCTGACATTTTCGTCACGCTCGTTATTACCTGCTTTTTCGTAACTCTTGGGCCGCGGTTTTTCAAAACTTCCATGGTTTCTCAGGTTCATAACAATTTTTGGAAAAAGTCTGACACTTGGCTGCGGTCTTTCAGGAAAATTTTCAAAATACCTTTCTAATGCAAGGTTTGCATTTCTGTTGCAATGAATGTAACATTCTAGCAAATCAAATTTTTCTTCGTGAGAAAAACGCAATGCCATTTTCTTTTAAATTCAGAATACACAAATAAATCGTTATTATTAGATAATAATAATAAAAACTATTATACTTTTACTCGTTCTGACAAGTAATGTTTTTGTTTCATTTTCAAACGGTAGGTAGTGGTTGGTCATAGGCTACTGGATTTTATTTTTGATTCATAGGTTATTGTAATATTGTTGATTGAAACAATGCAAGTGTCAAATTTGACGTGTTGCGAAAATTAATTTTCTTTATTTTTCAAGTCAATTTCATTTATTTTCCAACCAATAATACATCGTTGAAAAGCTGACGTCATAAGCTACCTTTTAAGTATAAAATACAATATGGCGCCCGTAAGAAAAAATGAACCTGATGATGGTATAAAATAACTGAAACGTCGTGTTCAAAATTAAATTGCAGAACTGAAATCTACTTAAAAAGTTGCTTTAAAATGTTTTTACAGATTGCCAAAATAGTGAATAATAAGAAATCTACAGCATATTTTCGAAAATACATCTTTTTGGTTTTTTCAACATATTTCAAAAACCAAAAAAGATAGGGCCGCGTACTAAACGGTTTTCAGTTAGAAATATAATTGTCAAAACTTTCCCCATTTAACCGTTTCTCTATCTTCTATAGTTTCCAAGATCCCCATACATGTAGGCCCAATTTGGGCCACACTGTATGGTGCCAGCAAGTGATCTGAAATACCTGTGACTTATCTTTGATAAAAGACTGAGCTGGAGGTTTATTTCAATCAACAGAGTCAAACTAGCATTGCGACAATTAGGTTTCATCTACTCCCTGCTTTACAGGTGAGGTAAACTTCTACAAGGTCCTGATCATGCCGGTTCTACTATTTTTTCTATTTTGAATTTTTTTTCAGTAAAAATCCATATTTAAAAAGAAAATATGACCTACAAATTTTATAAATTTGTTTCCCTATAATTTATGTTAGTTATACTATCAAAATGTCTCGGTCCTTCTCCTGTCAACAAGATAATTTTATTTTCCATGTTTATGCAACCAAATATACATTAATAAAATAGGATATTTTATTGGTCATAACTTGCCATGCCATACGTCAATAGAATAAAACATTTGATAAATATTATCAATAAAAGATAAAAAACGGTTTTATAAAAAGTGTATTACCATACTGAAAACGGTATCGAAACACCTTTGTTATGACACCAAAATAGAAAATAATATATTAAAGTACATTTTTTAAAAGTAAGTTTTATAACGGACAAGTGCACTAATAGCTTTATAGAAGGTGTGCTTTATACTATTTTTTCTATTTTGGCATTTTTTTCAATAAATAAATCCACATTTAAAAAGAAAATAGAACATACAAATTTTAAAAATTTTTATGCCTAAATTTTATGTAGGTAATACAATCAAATTATTTATTTATCATAGTAGCCTTGAAATCAAAAAATAAGTAATCTAACTTTTGTCTAATTTTTCTAACATACCTATATAATTTTAAAATATGGAGCAGGATGAGTTTAGTTTAACTCCCCCAAAGTTAAGGGAAATTGCGGTAAATTTTGTAGTTCTATGTTTTATAATATAGTAAATTTGTAAGATCATTTGATATTTTTTTAACTTATCTTCATTTCATAGAATTAATGCAACCAAACATACACGACAGCAAAATAAAACATTTGTGAACATCATTACCAACCTTAGAAAAATAGAGAAAACTGTTTCATAAAAAGTTCATTACGATACTGAAAATGATATCGAAACAGCTTTTTTATGAAACCAAATTAGAAAAATACATTTTTGAATCTTTTCCAACTCTCTCATTGACTATAAGCTATTTAGTTTCTTCCAATCATATGCCTTTTTTGTAACACTTTTCAATAGATCGTGGTACACAAATAGTGCAGCTGACCCTTGGGGCATTTTATAGGTAACGATTGATGAAGTCATGCGGCTTGTTAAAATCTAGTTCAATGTTTGATTTAAGTCGTTTGTTTTTTCTCCTATTTTATGGTGTGAGAAACTATATAGAAAATGTATTGTAAATACATTTGAAACGTTTCAGATTCATGAAATATGAGTTATAGACACGCTTTCGTTAGATAGTAGTAGTTGTTGAGGCGCATTTAAAAGCTGTAATTAATTAGTTTTTGCTCATAAAATCTTTGAACTTTGCTTGTCATCTATCATCACAGATTTTCAACGTCTACTTAATTTTTCTATTATAATAAATTAAGGGTAGTTTTAGAACTCTGACATGCAGATTAGTGGAAACGGCCTCAAACAGAACAAAATACCTAAACTGACCTAAACAATTTAGAAATTACTCATTTTTCTAAAGGTTTCCTCATTATGAATAATGCATAGATATAATAGATAATATTCAACTTGTGTTAAGTCTTTGTAGATAGTAGACCTGTTTCTTCGGAACCTTTGTTGTTCTTAGCACATAGGTAATATTGAATTTGTCTCTTTAGTCAGATTCTTGATTAGGAGTTTCAGGGAAGAATGAAATGAAATAACGCAATATAACATGATATTAAAAAAAATAATTGAATGTTTATAAATTATAAATAAAAAACGATCAAACAAAACGCAATAAATCAATTTTTAACTTTTTTTAGCTTTGTAATAAAAATGTTTTTTTAATTATTAATAAACAAACGAAACGGAATAAATCCAATTGGATATCAATTAAACCATAACTAATCCATTTAAATAAAACAAAATGTAATAAAAGGGACTCAGCATTATCACAAAAAGGCGTTTCTCCGTTCTCAACGGCTTTTGAGCTAAAGAATTTTTGCAATTTTTTTAAAATTGTTCAAGCTCGATTTATTGCATTTTAGGTAATCGCTTCTCACATAACAGAATCTATTTCATATCCTATGTTATCTCCACCAATGACTTTTATTTTTATCCATGATTCTTCGTTTGTTCCTTCTTTCTGCTACAATAATAATTAATTATGGCTTCATAGTATATTTTCTATTGATCTTCTTCGAGTGGGCACAACAATAAAGACTTGTTTATCCATATTGTGCAAGGAGTGTCACTCATTGAAGCAACAAGAATATCAATAAAATAGCCGATACAAGTGTATCTATATGAATTCAATATTGATTGGTTGAGTACCTTTATTAACATATCGCTGTTGTGTTTGTTCAGTTGAAAAAGTAATTTTCTTTAAGTGCAGTATTAATGAAAAACGATTTGAAAATAGTATCAGAGAAAGACGAAAATAAATCTACGTTCGGATTACTTCGTTAAACAGGGTGTTTCATTAATATTGCGAAAAAATTCAGGACGAATTTTCCTGCTTAAAAATATTTAAAAAAAAGTTCCTATAAACCTATGGGAAATGCTTCGTTTCGGAGATAGAGCGTATTACAATCTTAAGGCAGAACAAAAGATATGTACTCCACTGCCGTGTTCCCTTTTGATAACACCGTTATGTAGGCAGTTTAATGGCTAATGCGAAGTACCTTTCGATAATTTTTTGACTTCGCCTTTGTTTAGGAGATAAATGCAATTTAATCAAACTCTGATATTATATGCAAATATATGTATTTTCTTATTATTCTTTTTCTCGAGAACGGTTGCTTCTAGCGACTTCTACGGGAATGGGACTATTCAGCGCAGCCTTTTCAGCACTGCCGTTTCAGCGCCGCCGTTTCATCGCTAGGACATTTCAGCGCCGGCCCATTTCAGCGCTAAATTATTTCTCAAAATTTTATTATTAAATATTTATAATAAAAATGATCTAAATAGAATTTATTAAATATGCAGTCAGAATTAGGAATGAACCATCCAACAATATGGAAGTTTTTAGATGGATTGCGGAAAGTCCAAAAGGGGCGTGATACTTACTATGAACAATTAATTGCTGGTAATCCGCCCCAGATTAAATTAAAAAAATATCGTGATGCAGATGAACGCATACTCCGCATTGTTACCGAATACGGCAACAGAACTCCAATAGAATATTTAAGAGGAATAGCCCACAATTAAGTACCAAATGACTGATTAATTAATTGTATATATTATATTAAAAATGTTATTAGTTTGTAGTACCAATATTGTATCTTTTTGTAGTTTAATTTAATAAATTTTATTTATTAAACAAATTTTAGTTATTGTTTTTTTTTTAGTTTGTATTACCAATATTTTATCTATTTTTAATTTTATTTAATAAATTCTATTTAGATCATTTTTATTATAAATATTTAATAATAAAATTTTGAGAAATAATTTATCGCTTTGGGATCTCTGTTTTTTTTTTAAGTTAGGAATTCTCCTGCGACTTCAATTGAATCTTCGCAAACTGTTTAGGTTTTATCACTTGTAGAAATTTTGAAATTGACTTTTGCCTTGATTGTTCGTATTTCTGCTTGTTTGATTTAAAAAGTTTTATACTGCAAAATTTTGGCGCCTATTCCATTGATTGTGAATTGATTGGGTCATTGGTGGTTGATTGATAGTGCCTCACTACTGTTAGTGCCTCTCTACTATGGGATTGGACCAACAGGGAGCCAGTCTTTCGGTAGTTTGTACGTACTGTTTGGTCTAGATCTCGTGTGGGAGTCCGTGATTAATGGGTTTGTCGATACGTCCGTACGTCTGTAATAGTCTGTAATAATTTTTGAGAAAAATTTATTTATTGTCTGCATACGAAAGTCTTGATGAAGTATGCGATTCATCGTGTACCTGGGAACATCCGCAATAATTTTTAGTGCCCTGTTTTGTATTACCTGGAACTTATTAAGCTCCGTTCTGCTTATGTTGCACCATGAAGGTGCACCATAAGTGAGAACCGGCCTGACTAACACCTTGTAGAGGTTGACCTTAGTCCTATTACCAAGTCTACTCCGCCTGTGAAGCAGGGGATAGATAGAGCGTAATTGATGCAATGCTAGCTTCACTCTATTAATTGAATTGCGCCTCCAGTTCAGTCGTTGATCAAATATAAGTCCCAGGTATTTTACCTCCTGGCACCAGTTCACCTGGACTCCGTTGACCCGAAGCCTTATCTCAGGCCTACTAACATTGCTTTTCGAAAAATAAATAGCCTTCGTCTTAGAGGGATTCAAGCGAATCTTCCAATCCGACAGCCATTTCTCTAGCTTGATTATGTGGCGCTGCATCGGGCTGACGACAAGTCGCGGCTGTTTGGTAGTCGAAGTAATTAATTTATCGCTGAAATGGGCCGGCGCTGAAATGTCCCAGCGATGAAACGGCGGCGCTGAAACGGCGGCTCTAAAACAGCGGCGCTGAAACGCCTGCGCTGAATAGTCCTAGACCCACTTCTACCAAGTATGCCTTTTCCACGTAGAAATGACAGAGAAATCATTTTTTCTGCTTAGAAATTTAGTACAAGTAGATATAAAAAAGTTATGACTCCTCAAAAGATGAAGACATGGTGGCGCCCTCTACAAGTAGGAGCCATACTAACATCAAACTCGAATTTCGCATTTCAAAAAACACCTAGATACCAATTTTAGTTCATATATCATATTATTTTAAAGATTATTTTGAAAAAACAAAAATAAAAATAAAACTTTAACAGCCTGACATAAATTTATAGGAACTTTTTTTTCATATTTTTAGGCAGTGAAGCACATCCTGAATATTTTCGCAATAATAATAAAACACACTGTATGTTGTCAATATATTAAAGAAGTTCTGGCAAAATGGTATATTATTGTTTAATAGCAACAGTCAGAGAGACCTGAAATTACTGACTATTGAATTAGGATACAGAGCTGTCGAAATTACTCTCAAAAATTAATTCAATTACCATTACACATTACACTCCGATAAAAGCATCAATTACAATTACCAATTACCCACTAAAAGTTATTGATTAAAACGAACTTTTGTTATGAAAAAATGCAAGGCCAGTGAAAAATGGATATACCTATATAATATACAAATAAAATAAGTAAAAATAAATATTAATATTTATGCAAATTTATCTATTTTCAAATTATTCTTCCTTCAATATAAGTTTTTATCTACTTATTATAAGAATTAATATCTCCATTATCTGCCTATCTCTATAATTGTAATGTATGTAGTGTATGCAAATTAGGGTGGCCCTAATTTAGGACCGATTCGGAGTGTGAAAGTCTTAAGTACACTGAACAGCAATATTAACGCACCACTAAAAATTTCCAACAATTTTTCATGTTATATATCTTCTAAACCTATTGTCCGATTTAAATGATTTTTTTTTGCAGATGATAGGTTTATCCTTTAGGAATATTACTGTACTCGCAATCTTTGTTAGGAAGTTAATTTTCATGGTATACCGGGTGTAACAAACATGTTGTGTTTTTTCCCAAAATTTTAAACACCCTGTGAAATATTCTAGGATTCGTACAATATTGCATAGTAATTCTAACGTGAGCCACGTTCTTAACGTTTTGTTTTTTTGGTTTTAGTGTGTTCAGTAATAACGAAGATAGACGATTTTATATTCCAATATACATTTCTATTAGAAAATCATAAGAAGTAACTTTAAAAAAATGGCACTAAGAAAAAATAACAAATAAACAGAATAATGTCATAATTAATTATGTTATAAAAATAAAGATTAATTAGTACCGTGTGTTTCCGCCTCTACTTCTAATAACGGCTGCACATCGGCGTGGCATACTCATAATTAGGTTTATAATTTGATTTTGTTCAATTTCATTCCAAATTTCAACAACTACCCTTTCTATGTCTTGCAAGATTGCTGGGGGAGGCTGTAATTTTCTGCCAATAACGTACCACATATGCTCGATTGGGTTAAGATCTGGACTACGTGATGGCCAATGGAGAATCTGAATATTTACCTCTTGCAAATATTCAGTTACAATACGCGTTACGTGTGGTCTCGCATTGTCGTGCATTAACAAAAAGTTATTGCCGATATAAGGAGCAAAAGGTACAACGTGCTCAGATAAAATTTCAGAAATATACCTTTCGCTGTTTAACGAACCTCCACGTAGAGGAACGAGATCTGTCCGCGCTGTTAAGGAAATTCCTCCCCAAACCATCACAGAGAAATAAAGTTGTTTCACGTATGTTGCACTGGGCATACCGCTCGTTTGGTCGTCGAATAACTCTTAGACGTCGATCGGAGCTATACAGGCAAAACCTAGGTTCGTCCGTAAAGAAGACATGCCCCCAGTCCTCAATGGTCCAATTTACATGCTGCATAGCGATATGTGATCTAGCTCTACGGTGATCTGCGTTTAATGCGGGGCCTGTCGCTGGTACTCTAGTATGCAAGTTGGGCTCGGTAAGACGTCTCCTCACAGTATTAATGCTCGATTTGATGTTATGAACGGTACTAAGTTTGATGAAAATATTTCTCGACGTGGTAAATCGTTCTCTTAAAGCACGTAATCTAATGAAACGATCTTAAGCCACTGTAGTGACTCGGGGCCTGTCTTGCCCAGGACGTCTATGGTAGTCATTGATTTCTCTGAAGCGTTGAATAACACGGGATATTGTAGTATGGGTAACTCTTAACCTCAAACCAATGGCATGGTAACTCATTCCTTCGCCATGTAAAGTCACTGCTTGACCACACTCGTCACCGGTCAAATTTCTTGTAACGCGCTCCATTTTCAACCAACAGCAAAAAATCAAAATTTATTAACTTACTTGATTGCAGACAATACTTAAATCAAATTGAAATAATTAATAAAACACAAACCCTGCTGACAATTACTTTGACATTTTTGCTCACATAGCCTACTTATGTTTGTTAATCAAGGTATCCATAAAAGTGAGATTTATGATTAAAAAACAAGCTGATTTAAAAAAGTGTCTATCTTCATTATTGTTGAACACAACTAATTGAACCAAAAATCAAAACGTTGAGAAAACACGTGGCTCACGTTAGAATTTCTATGCAATATTGTACGAATCCTAGAATATTTCACAGTGTGTTTCAAATTTTGGGAAAAAAACACAACATGTTTGTTACACCCGGTATACCATGAAAATGAACCTCCTAACAAAAATTGCGACTACAGTAATACTCCCAAGGGATAAACCTATCATGTGCAAAAAAAATTATTTAAATCGGAAAATAGGTTTAGAAGATATAACATCAAAATTGTTGGAAATTTTTAGTGGTGCGTTAATATTGTTGTTCAGTGTATTTAAAATACGGAATTTTTAAAAACTATCATTGCAATTTACCTGAAATTTACAATGCAACCTTTAAGTTCTCCACCCTGCTTAATAAGTCCTGTCATTGCAAATTTGGATTTTGTGACTCTTACTAGAATTACTTGGCAGTAATTCAATTACTTTATACCGGTTTAATTGAACATAGGAAATCCCATGTAAATTTTGAGATGGCTAAATATTGGCGCCCTGTACATTTTAGAGAAAAATTGTGTGGTAATTTTTTGAAGATGCCGATATAATAAACCCATGTGCCAAGTTTGAATAAATTTTGTTAAGCCAATCCTAACTTATTTAATTCACTGTGAAGGCAAGATTTAAAACAAATATTTCTCCAAAAATCCCTATTATTATTTGCTCTTTCCATTACCTCAAAACAGAATACCATTCTCCGTTCTTTATCATTATCACCTTGCCGTAGCTCTTGACGTTTTTCATACTTACAAGGAAAATATTTATGTTTTTTTAAAATGCGCAACACTTTGGTTTGATGTTTTACTACTGCTTGCTCAAGAATCCTCGTGCTAATCATTTTATTTTTCTCCACGTGCAGTAAAATATCAAGATCTCTATTATCCCTTTCTTCAGCTCTATTGACATTCTGCATTTGCAGTTATTTAATACAGTGCCTTTAAACTCAAATTTGCTAATCTCTCCTCACGCCCTTCTGAGTTTTTCGGCCAACGGATGCCTTCAAATGGCATGCATCCACTCCCCTGCTCCCATCAGCCCATTCATCATATTTTTTGTTTAGGTTTGTATGTTATGAAATCGAAAGCACTTTGAGGAACGTACTATTTAAATGGCCTGTAACATTCTGCGCTTATATTATATGAGCGCAGAACTACCGGTTTTTACATAATCGCATTACAGTCCAATTGTGTCATAAAAGTTATAAACCATGTAATTATTTATTCACCGTCATCATTTGACAAATAAATGTTTTTTGATTTGATTTGATTTAATGATAAGTTTAATTACTGAAATGGAAGGGATAGGCTTATCAGCGAATTGAACTGAAAACATTGCAGACACCGCTCTTAAACTGTTTCCTGTATAATACCACTTAATCATAGATACTTTTTCCTTAATGGAATAGCTCACATTTAACTATAATTAAATCGCTTTCAATGAAAATGTTGTCACTGACGCTACTTTTCGTTTTGCCAATGCCAAATAATAATTTGCTGGTGTTTGCTGTATTACCTTTGGTCTATGCCTAAACTATAAGAATTTCGTAATTTTGTCTTCACATTTATGAATAAGTTAAGATTGGCTTATTAAAATTTATTCAAACTTGGCACATGAGTTAATTATATCGGCCTCTTCAAAAAATTAAAATACAATTTTTCTCTAAAATGTACAGGGGAGCCAATATTTAGCCACACAGTTACATGAGATTTCCTATGTTCAACGAAGCCATGGATCACCCGGTATGTAATTGAATTATTTGCAAGTAATTAAATTAGTTTCTATGTAATAGAACTATTTGGGAATAATTCAATTATTTTTTATGTAATGAAGTTGCTTGCCAGTAATTAGCTAATTTTTTAAAAATCAAATACCAATTGCAATTCAATGAGCTCTGATTAGGAATCACCTGCAATAACTCAAAAAGTTGCATTTTAATTAGGTTAGCACACATTACCCATAAGGAGGTGTCTAAGCTAGTAATTATATTCGATAACGCAGTGCTGTTGAGATAAGATAAATTAAACCCATCCTGTAGAGGTAATCTCATCACTTCATTACCGTACCAAAACACACTAGATGGACGGATATTCTTTGACGTAGGTCGTTTAAATGAGTCATTTTATGAATAAAACATTACCTCGTACTTTTTTCTGAGTTTCGTATTAATTGTGCAGACTGCAGACACATATGGTTTCGGTTGAACCTGTTTCTTTTCTTGCCGCCTACACCTTAAATGGGGATTGCACCGAGAGAAGGTGACTACGTTCACACGAAAATTTTTATCTGAACCCCTTTTTTAATTATAATGCAAACATGTCATCACTAGATCACTAATCAGGAGTTTATTGTAATAATTATTATAAATTTATAAAAAATGGGCAAAAGGTAAAAATAATTTTCTAGGTGATTTGCGAGAAAGGTCTAAGATTTAGTTTTGTTTTAATTGCCTTTGTAGTTGTAATTTCTAATTCAAGAGTTGTATTTTGACATTAATTGTTACTACCTAATTTCCTGCAAATGCTGCTATTATTAAAATAAATAGTCGAAAAAAACTTTTAAAATAATAACTTT
Organism: Polydrusus tereticollis; assembly: GCA_963920685.1. Taxonomy (NCBI): domain Eukaryota; kingdom Metazoa; phylum Arthropoda; class Insecta; order Coleoptera; family Curculionidae; genus Polydrusus; species Polydrusus tereticollis. The sequence continues at coordinate 88,228,944 of OY987327.1, forward strand.
CAAACTCAATCATTTTCCGGACTAAGGTATTTGTGGTATAGTCGATTTTTAAATGGCTTGAAGTAATAAATGCTCATTAAATATGCCAAACATACCGGTGCGGTGTATCAAGAACAATTTAAACACCATCCCTCAAAATCTATTGTGTTTACATTAAAAGATCCAAATAATGAGCATTCTTTAGGTAGGTCCACCCTAAATGTATCAAAAGCTATTGTTATATTTGAGGATTTACCATTGTTATTGGGAAAATTCCTTAGCCAGGAGCGTGTATTGGGGAAGTTTTTAAATTAAAAATCTTAAACATGCTTATTTTCCTAAAATTGTATTATACTCGTAGGTATTTATAACATATAAACACATTTGAAAAATCGTATTAACTAATAAATAACAATGGGTGGTACTATTTTCTTCTTCTTCTTGCTGTGCCATATCCTCAGTGGACGTTGGCGATCATTCTGGCCCATTTAATCTTGTCGACTGCAGCTCGGAACAAATCGGCAGATGTTCTTCCGGTCCATTGTCTCAAATTACGAAGCCATGATATTCTGCGTCTTCCGGGTCCTCTCTTGCCATCTATCTTACCCTGCATAATAAGCTGCAGAATGCCATACTTGTCGTTACGCATTATATGACCGAAGTATGAGCATTTTCTTTCTTTGACCGTCCTCATCACTTCTGTTCCTTTGGTCATACGTTGGAGAACTGTCGCATTTGTTACGTGGTGTGTCCAGGATATTCGAAGCATTCGTCGATAGCACCACATCTCAAACGCTTCTAGGCGCTTACAGGCAGCGTCAGTCAGAGTCCAGGCCTCAACACCGTACATTAAAGTGGTGAACACGTAACACTTCAGGATGCGCGTGCGTAGTTGGAGATTAAGCTTCATGTTGCATAGCAAGGTCCTCATTTTATTAATATTTTAATATTTTACATAATATAATTACAAAAACAAGATATAAAATAGAATCTTACAAACAAAGCATTTTTAAAAATCGAATAATACTTTGTCGTTATGGCTTAATAATTATGGTCCGATTCGGAAGATGAACTTTTATTAACATCGTTTATAATAAGCGGTTCAACCATTTCTTCGATTCGATATCCACCTGCCACATTTTGGCTTTTTCTTCTATCACATGATCGATACTTTTTTTCCAATTTTCCGCACCGATTTTACGCATAGCTTCATTAAGGAGTCTTTTTAAAGCCGTCATTTTATAAGTCGTGTTTATTCTGGCGAAATCTGTCTTTATTTGAGCTTGTATAAGTTCGATCGGGTATAATTCGCAGTGGTGAGGAGGGAGTCTGAGCACAGATATTCCTCGTAACTTTGCCATTTCATCGACTACATATTTTTTGAATGTATTTTTATGTAAGTTGGCTAGTACCAATAGTTCTTGTTTAAGGAATCTAATGGAAATTCTATTTGTCTTAAACTTAGCCATTCTGTTATTTCACTTTTACGCCACGCCCTTTTCGGTAATTTTTCCGTCAGCCTAGATTGATAACTTACATTATCCAATACAATTATTGCATCTTTTGGTATAAGATCCAACATTTGCTCGAGCCATTCTTCAAAGACATCGGCAGTTATATCTTCGTGATAGTCTCCTGTATTTTTAGATTGGAACACCAGTAGACACCCTTGAACGAAACCTTCAGAACTTCTAATATGGGTTATGATAAGTCGATGTCCTTTTCCAGATGGCGGTCTTAATCTTTGGACAATCCTTCCAAAAAGCTTGCCTTGAACTTTTAATACTTTCGTCTAGGTAAATGATTTTTTTTTCTTCTCTGACTTTTCGGATGTTTCTGAAGTAATTTCTTCTCCAACAGACGGTATCGCTTCTGTCTATTCAAATCGATTGCCTATTATGTTTTTTCGACCGAAAACCTATTTTTTTTTAATAATCTCCAAAGCTTATTTCTGCACATAAATGGGTAGTCCTGGTCTTCTCGGATTGAGGACAAAATTTTGTCCAGAGTGGGAATTTCTTTTTTGAAAAGGAGACTATGAACTTTTCACCTTATTCTCTACATTAAAACGTCATCCAGCTCAAGTTATGGTCGTCCTGGAGAAGTTTTTATAGGTTTGATGCCAACACTTCTTTCTTCTTTTAAAAGTTTATATATTGTTGTTTTCCTAACGTTAAGCATATATGCTGTAAATTGTACTACATTGTCAACACTCTAATCCGCATTCTTATTTTTAATAGAATCGTAGCAGTTTAGAATTATTTTTTTTTTCATTTACTGTACATGGACCGACTCTAGGGCGTTTAGGCAATTGTTGAAAATTCTCCATATTTAATTAAAAAAACACTGACACTTCACACTTTGACTAGTTTCACTGAGAAACAAGAAAAGGAATAAAATGATTAGAGCAGAAACGCAATAAGTACCTAGACTCTAATTAATTTTGATAAAATTACTTTCTATAATTTTAGGTAAATAGTACCACTGTACATACATAATTTTAAGCTTAAAAAATTTAATACTGAAATATATATTTGAAGACAAAACTTGAATTTAATGTCGATTCTTGTACTAATTCTGCACAAATTCAAAAATCCAGGCCTATTTAAATCTATACATGCCGAAAAATCTTGCGCGCCCATGGAGAATACGGTTTTGATTGATTTATTACTTCGCATCATTTAAAGATAGACTATAGCATTTTGTACAGACCTGTTAGAGATACCTGTAATAATAAGATAATGAGATAATATTGATTGCCAAGATGTTTGGTTTCAAGTTTGTCTATATGTTTATAACTAAGCTTATTTAAATAACCCTGTGACTCCTTTATTGCATTAAAAAATAATATCTTCTTTAATTTCACCTTCATACGTTACTGCTCTACTGCTCCTGAGTAAACCTACCCAATGGATCATCAGGGAGAAAGAGCACTGACTTATAATCGGATTTCAATTCAATTAAATTGATTATTGATCCTGACTTTATTTGTAGATTCATAGAATTATCTACTCTAGTGAAGTACGCTTATATAGAAGTTTATTTTCTTTTAATTTATGTAACATAATTATATGGACTCATTTATGGTTGTCTGAGAAGCCTTTGTCCGATGGATTAGGTTAAACTGAGCGTTATAATATGTAGGCACTTTCGTCATACCTAGAGTGTATTATTATAAAAACATTGTATAAGTTCTACTTAAAAAATTGTTTCGGTTATTAATTTGTCTCAAAAAAGTAATTCTACGTAAATTAACTCACCTTTTTATTTTTTTAAAATAGCGTGAAACACGGCCCTGACTAAGTTGAGAATAAACCTGTACAGAAAAACTACGGTGTGGCAGCCGCACTTTGACGACACTCATTATCATTCTCTGAAACGACGTTCCTCAGAGCATGTTCCTCAATGAATATAACTTCTAGAAAAAATATCCGCAGAATATTTTGAAGAATTTTTGCAACATGCTCTGTGTGATATTTTTTTTTATAAAAAAAATCATAAAATTGTGCACGCTAAGTAGCATGGTTTGAGAAAGCAGAGGTCTACATCCAGTGCCATGGTGGCATTTTTTCAACAGGTATTCGAGTTTTTGGAACTTGATAAATGGGACATATTGTGATCTTAGTAGGGCGTTTGACTGTGTGATTTACAATAGCTTATTAGATTTATTTATTAGGGAGCATGATTCGATTGAGACCCTGTATAGTTTTGTAAAAATCTTGGTAAATTATTAAACTAATTGTTAGTTTTTCTCGGGGTTTTTCTGAGGTCGTTCATAGGTAATAATTTATAACCACAATGAACTTAACCGGGGCACAATAAAGCTAGTTTAGCTTAGTTTAGGTTAGTTCAGGTTAGTTCAGGTTAGTTCAGGTTAGTTCAGGTTAGTTCAGGTTAGTTCAGGTTAGTTAGCCAAAAAAAAACAATAGAGGAGACCTAGTATTGAGTGTTAAGGGCGGCAGCAAAGAAGCAACAAAAATAAAAGAGATCATAACAGGAGGCATAAAAAATACAAGGGTAGAAATAAACGACAACAGAAAGAAGACCCTACATATTATGGGAATGGACGAAATTACAGAAGAAGAGGAGGTAAAAAATGCAGTAAAGATAGCACTGGAGGACGAGGAAGCCGAAGTCAGAGTGACATCTATCAGACCGGCATATGGAGGGTGCCAAAACGCGACAATACTGCTGACGGAGGCACAAATGGAAAAAATAAAAAATATTGGAAAAACAAAATAGGAGTAGTCACGTGCCGGGTACATGAAAGGGTGTCAATACAAAGATGCTACAAATGCCAAGAATTTGGTCATATAGCAGCAAGCTGTAAAAACGAACAGAAAGCAAAGACGTGCTACAGGTGCGGGGAAGCAGATCACAAAGCAAGAGAATGTAACGCAAACAAGGAGGAATATTGCACATCGTGCAAAGAAAAAGGACACCGAAATGACAACTTAAAATGCCCAACATACAAGAAACTAATAGCCGAAAGGCAAACAAAAGGAAAACCCTAAAATGGCGAAAAAAATAAAGAAAAAGACGCAGGGGGAAAAATGGGGATTGGGGTGCTACAAATAAACGTAGGAAGAAGTGTACTAGCCCACGATATGGCCATGGCAATAGCGGCCGAAAAAGGAGTAGATATAATAATGGTAAACGAACCAAACAAAAAAATAACACGAAGAAAGGGCTGGGTAAAAGACAAAAAGGAAGACGTTGCAATCTATTTCTGCAATTCAAAAATCAAGGTAAGGAAAATCCAGGCGCACCAGGGATACCTCAGTCTAGAACTGGAGAAAACCACGATGTTTTGCTGCTATATATCACCAAATATAAGCATAGACGCGTTCAAAGAAAAAATAGACGAAATCATGACAAAATGCCAAAGGTCAGCCAAACCATATATCCTCCTAGGAGATTTAAACGCAAAATCTGCGGAATGGGGATCACAAACCCACAACAAGAGGGGGGAAATACTGACAGAATGGCTAGCAGCGGAAGATATGGTAGTAATAAACACAGGAGAAGAACCGACCTTTATAAGGGAGCATCCCAATCTCACATAGATATAACATGTGCGTCACGGAAGGCAGCTAAATTAATTTCAGACTGGCAAGTACTGCCAGACGAAACGGGCACTGAACACAGATACTTGCACTACAGGGTGATGGAAAAACAGCCCCAAAAAGGAAGAGGCGGACAAGGGACAAAGGAATTCGACCAGGAAGCATTCGGAGAGCTAATAAACTGGTTCCTGCAGACGGAACAAGACATCTCTGTAAAGAAACTGTCTGAGGCAATGGGAAAGGCATATAGAGGCAGCAAAAAAACCTACGGGAAGAAAGGCAGACAAATGCCATACTGGTGGACCGAGACCATAGCAGAAAAAAGGAAAAAATGCATGAGAGCTAGGAGAGAGGCAACTAAAAAAAGAAGAAACCGTCCGCCCAACGAGGAAGCACACGACGCATGGGATGTATATAAAATAAAGAAGAAAGAATTGCAAAAAGAAATTGACCAAGAGAAAAAAAGGCAATGGAAGGAATTATGCAATTGAATTGGAAAACGATGTCTGGGGAGACGCATACAGGATAGCAGTGAAAAAATTCAAATGCCTTCATCCCTTCGACATCACCCTCGAGGAAAAAAGAGACATAGTTAAGGATCTTTTCCCAGGAAAAGAAGAAACATGGGATAGGAGTGAAACACGCGAAAGAGTGGACATGTTCACAGAAGAAGAACTGAGAGCGGCCTTAAAGGGCATAAAAAACGGAAAAGCACCGGGAGAGGACGGCATACCGCCCGAGGCCCTAAAAATAGCGGGAAAAGTCTCCGAGAAGGCAGTCCTAAAGGTCATAAACAGCCTATTCCAGGAACAAAAATTCCCAGAAGAGTGGAAAAAAGCAAAGTTAGTCCTGATTCCAAAAGATCAAGACACATCAAGAGAAGAAAAGAAAAAATACCGACCAATATGCCTCCTGAACTCAATAAGTAAACTATACGAGAAACTTATCAAATAACGACTTGAAGAAGAAATGGAAGAAACAACCCTACTGAGCCAAAACCAATATGGCTTCAGAAAAGGCAAATCCACCATACAAGCAATTGAAAAAATCATTAGCTACGCAACCGAAGATCGAAGGGCGGTCTGGGTCGCCCTAGCGGCAGTGGATGTCAAAAATGCTTTTAACTCGATATCATGGAGGGAAATTATAAAGGCTCTTAAGAAAGGAAACATCTCGAAGTACGTGTTAAATGTAATCGAAAGCTATCTAAGCGACAGGAAAATCATACCGGAAGAAGGCATAACAGAAGAGGTGTACGGAGGGGTACCACAGGGCTCAGTACTTGGCCCCACACTCTGGAATGCAGTGTACGACGAGATCGTCAAAACAGAATGGCCAGATGGCGTAACGGCAGTAGCATACGCGGACGATCTCGCCTTGATAGTCACTGCCAAAACTGAGTATGAACTCGTAAACAGAACAAACGAGGCACTCCACACCGCAGACATAAGACTAACAAGGAAAAAACTAGAACTCCAACCAAAAAAAAACACAGATAGTAATCATGAAAGGACCAAGGAAGAGAAGGACCCAACTACGGTTTGAAAACAGCGGCATTGAAATCCAACCGTCAAAGTCTGTAAAACAGCTTGGCATCAGAATTGGGGAGATAGGATACTACGGAGAGCATATTAAGGAGACCGCGGAAAAGGCCGAAAAAAGAGTGGCAGCCCTTGCAAAAATCATGCCAAATATAGGAGGACCAACCAGCAAAAAACGGCAAGCACTCTATCTGGTCGCAGAGTCAACACTGCTATATGGGGCCCCCATATGGCACTCGGCGATGAAAGCGGAAGTATATAGAAGGAGATATATCTCGGTACAGAGAAAGGCCCTACTGAGAATAGCGGGAGCTTACCGCACTGTATCCTCCGAGGCGATACAGATAATCACAGGGACACCACCGATTGACCTATTAGCGGAGGAAAGGAAGAGAATACACGAGCGTGCAGACGGAAACACCCGGGAGGCAAAGGAAGAAGAAAGAGAACGAACGCTGCAACAATGGCAAATCAGATGGGACGAAACTAGAGAAAAAGCCCAATGGACAAAACAGCTTATTCCCGAAGTCGGTAGGTGGGCGTATTGCAAACACAGAAACCTGAACTATTTTATGACCCAATGCCTGACAGGACATGGCTCCTTTGCAGTATATACAAAAAGAATACGAAAAACAAACAACGAAAGATGCCGATACTGCGGACAGACGGAAACAGCAGAACATACCATGTTTGCATGCCCCAGATGGGAGGAAGAAAGAAGGAGAATGGAAGCTAATATAGGACAAACACTAACCACAGGAAACTTCCTGGAGGTAATGATACAAAAAAAGAAGAATTGGGATAGCGTCGAAAGGTATACATGTGAAACAATGAAGCAAAAGGAGGAACACGAGAAACAAGAAAACGCTCGAAGATAATGACAGTCTCTATTCATGCGTAAAAGCGGTTCCAGAGCAGCAGACAGAAGAAATAGGTGAGGTTTTTAGTTGGTAGGCAGACCTTTAGAAAGGCTGAATCTAACACAGAGTCTTTGGAAGATTTTCCTCATCCAAAAAAAAAAGTTCAGGTTAGTTCAGGTTAGTTCAGGCTAGTTCAGGTTGGTGATAGCTGGCTGATTGTCGTTAAGACAGCTGACCATTGCAACTAAGACTAATACTAAGACTAGTTTAGCATAGAAATTGTTTCTTATATTTTGTATTGTAGTAGGTATACTACTTATAATTTTTTAGGTCGTCCTACCAATTGACCGAACTCTTTTCGTTGACACATTGTAGGTATAGCAAAAAAAAATAAAAATTTTAAACTTACTAGTTCTTATATCTCTCTATTCTTCTATGTCCCAAATTTATATAGTGCGCGTTTTTATGCCCCTCCTACAAGATGGCTTTCGTGCTTTTTCATTGAATCTTCTTACGCCCATAGCAGACCTATGCGGTGGAACTTTCGTTATATCTACACCGTGTATATTATTGATTATTAAAGGGCGGAATATACGCACTTAAATTTAGCCAAAATATGCCCATATATATGCCTTGTTTGCCTTTAAAATATGCAGTTATATCTATTTCTTTGACCAAATATGCATACTGGTATGCAATATTTCTTAATTTATTATAGTAAAATAGTGTAAAGAAACATGTTCTAAAAAAGATTTTTTTTATTTATCAAAAAAAAAAAATGAAAAAAAAAAACAAAGAAAAATAAAAGTAAACAATTTTTTAACCTGAAATTGTATAAAATGCATCTATAACTAAATATTTTTCTAATTTTTCAACTAAAAAGGATCGTCTTCTATCAGTAAAAATATGTTTATACAAAGGGAAGCTTCTTTCAACATCTACTGATGCAATAGGACAATACTGCAACTTAGATAGTAAAGTATAAGGCCAAGATACAACTTCGTTGGATTGTTTACCTTCATAAATGCTTTTTGCTGCAGTTAAGTATTTAAATCCTTCATTCTTTTTTACAGTTACATCCAATTTGTTCCTTACTTAACCTCCTACTTTACCGGGAATGTTGTTACATTTAGCGGGAAAAAAAAGTTTCAACAATAATACTAATCGAGTCTCTTAAACTTAAATTTCTACTTTCTAACAAGGATATTATATCCGGTATAAAACTGATATTAACCTTAATTAAAACAATATATTTAACCACACTTGCACTTTTTAACTCTTTACTTTGCACAACACACTGCGAGTCGTCATCTAAACCCAAAATTAGTTCTTTAATGGCTGCGAAATGTTCTGCATAGAATATTGCGGCCTTAATCCATGTTCGCCACCGAGTAATTACAGGTTCTGCAGGTAAACTAACTCCTGGTAATCTCTCCTTATAAATCTGCACTCTTAGAGGTGCGTTTAGAAACACTTTTTTTGCATTTGAAATTAATTTATTTACTAAAGGATATTTAGTTATGCAGCGGTTTTTTCACAAACAATAATTTTGGCACAAGCTTTACAGATGACTCTTTCTCCACTAAACTCTAACTCTGGGAAATTTTTAATCCACGAAGACGTTTTCGCCACTTTAGACATTTTGAACACAAATTTGAAATCACTTAGTTTCGCACTGAAAATTCTGAAATATTTCGACAAATAAAACAGAAGTACGTATTAGAACCCGATATAAATACAGTTTGTTATGCAGGTTAGTTAATTTATTAAGGCATTATTAAATGACAATAAATAACCCCTAACAATATACCTACAAACCCCGAAAACCTTAAATACCTTGTGTATATTCAAAAAATGTAAATATTAATTATTATACAATTATCTTCAGATTGAAAAATTCCTGAAACAAGTGCCGGACTGGAGATTAGTCTACGAGTTTTCATGACCAGGCGTTTTTAAATTTTTGATAACGCCGAAAACATAAAAATGTGCTCATAAAATAATAACTCGGGAAAAATATGCATTTTATTATAAAATTGACAAAATCTGCAAAAAATGCATATATATATATGCACTTTGCATATGTTCCGCAATTTATTGATTATAAATGATGAACAACATTAGCAAAACCAGCATCATGAGCATCCGCAGATCGTTCAAGGGGAAGAGGGGGGGGGGGCATATTAAAATAAATTCGAGTGTGTCAAAAGAGTTCTTTTGCTATAACAGGGTGCAAAAAAATAAAAATTTGCAAACAACATAATAAAATAGAATTAAAGGAACAAAACATCAAAAAATAAACATTACAAAATATAAAAGAACTTATATAGAAAACTAAATACAAAAAGGAAGGTTCCTAATATAAAACAAAATACAAAACAAGAATTGTACAGATATTTTAACTGAACAGAAATGTCTGTTTGGAGGTTACGTGCAAATGTACTAATTCCTTCTTGCCAAAAGGTTCATTAATAAAATATTTTTTTATATCAACGAGTTAAATCCAGGGGGGTGGGGGACGCCCATGACAACAATCGTCTATATTTTAACTAATCTAAATATCCGCCATTGCATTAACGGCAACTCTAATCAGTACAACACTATTACGTTCTTTCTATTGCCGAAACAGGACCTAAACTGCATACTGTATATATGTATTTATATGGAGAAAATAAACCAGCGCCAACGCAGAAATCTATTCCTAATTAGACGTTAAAACAAAAACTAAAAGCACCATTATCAGATTGTCATTACAACAATAACAGTGGGCCGAACGTAGCGGTAGATGGCAGGTTCATAATGGGCCGCCAAACGAGCACGTGTGCACCTTAGTATACAAGACGTCATTTCCTGTCTTGGCTCCGAGATACACCCTCACTTTTTTGTCATTTCCTTTACGTATCATCATTTTATGCTTCTTTAGCCGGTTAGCGTTTAAAGTGGTTTCGTGTCATACCCAAATTTGAGAAAGAATTAATTAAGAATTAAAAATGTTGGTGCTCGTATATCAATCATGTTTACGATAATAAGACATTGCGCCACAACGAATATGCATTCTATAGGAAAAAAAAATTATAGAATAGAACATACAAGATATCCGGTATGACATACTCTTGAAAGGTTAAAATAATTCTAATATTATGTCATAGTAAAAAAATTCGTAAAGTGCCCCGTAACGGAGATACAGAGCCTCAAAGCGTACGCAGCGACTTACCTTTTCGACTCTAACTTTTGAAACGATATGTATAATTTACTGAAATTTTATTATTTTATGTAGGCCAAAAAACCACACTACACCAGATGTTTTACATCATCAGGGAAGTCAGGAGCGGACCACCACACTCGTTGGGCCAAAATTTTGACAGGTCATTTTACAGAGATGAAAGTAACTTTTTAATTACTCAGATCATTTGTTTCGATAAAAACTAATTTTGTTCGATATTTTCAACGAAAGCAGATTTAAAGGGGTTTTTAAAGATTTTCCTAAGTAGGTATTTGTTGGAAAATCTGTTGTCAATGCTATCAATCATTTTTTAACACAGAGAACCAGTTAAAAGAACAATGCTTATCCGCCAATATTCGTAAATTGGGAAAAATTTGTGGAAATGTATTAATTTATTTAGGTATGGTATAACGTATAACCCCGCACTATAGAGTCTAAAGCATGTAAAAGGTATTCTTGTAATACAATAATAATTAACCAGCAGCGTGTGTCAAGTTTGTCACAATTGTCAATTCAAAAAAAAAATATAAAAAATACTACAAAAACATCTGAATTTTATGATGCTGTAATTCACCATTTTACAAACAGGTTTAAAAAACTCACTGAGGTCAGCTCACCCGCACTAGATTTACCTGGGACGTACTTAATCATAAAATAGGTACGTTGATCACTAAATGTACAGGGTGTCCCATTTTCAACACTTTTATAGGGTATCTCCGTAATTGTTAGTGCTATCAAAAAAGTAATGTAGGTGTCATGTGCTCTTTTTGGCTCAAACCTAAAATGGTAAAATCAAAATTCGAAAATTTTCGCTCGCTTAAGAGATACGGGGGAAAACAAAAAAATTGACAATTTCAAAATTACCCTATATTTTCTTAGTTAAAAGAAATACAGAAAAATATTTTATTCAAAAGTTTCTTTATAATGATTGTTGAATAATTTGCCCTTTTCAGAATAAGTATACGAGTATATAGATAGAAAAGTTATCGGACCTAGCCTCATTTTTTTAAATAGAACACCTGTATATTTTAATCTGAAAAGATAACATAACATAATAATACACCATAGATGATATTGGTTTCATAGGCGATTTATTTAAACTTTATTACTTTAAACCACAGTAGGACATGAAACAAAAGTTACTATCCGAGAAACAACTATGTTGACATTCTAGTTGTTATTAACCTTTAACGTCAATTTTATTTTTACATGTTCGTTTGTGAAAATGACTTATCAACATTTTGAAAAATTTGATATGATATCAGTTTATATTGAAAGTAGAAAAAACGAAGAAATGGCGCAAAATTTATATTTTGTTCGCTATCCGGAATGACGGCAACCATTTAAGGACATATTCCGAAGACTGGAACATAATTTAAAAACATAATATGGCTCTTTTACGATGCCGAGATCAAAAACATATAATAAAGAAAACAAGGAAAATGAAGAAATAAGCGTGTTAGGATTTGTCGAGGCCAATAATCAGATAATATATCTTGTGATAGCTTTGAATAGTAGCAGCTCAACTTTTATTGAAGTAAAAACTTCTTTAGGCGTGTTTAGCACTTTTAGTGGGTATTGAATGAGACTGAGCCGTCAGATTCGGCTATGCAAGCTCATGATGCAGTCGGGGAAAAGAGCAGGATACTAAAACATGACCAAATGCATAGTGTATTTGCTCTTTATGGATCGATTCTTTTATCGTCTTGAATTTGAGATTTGCGGATGTTAAATTGTAAAAGGTTAATAAAGAATCTCGTCTTGGTGAGGTTTTCAATTCTGTCTTGTGGTTTTAAGCACACATCTTAATTTTATTCTCGAATCACTTTGTAATTTTGGGAACAAAAATCTACGTCCGTCAGAAACGTAGAAACTGAAACTGGAATTACAAAATCTAAGGGGCAAAGAATTCTGATCTTCAATACATATCTTCCCTATGTTGTTAAAATTACCCAATATTTGCATCCTGGTGATGATTATAGACGATTGGAATTTTGTCACTGGTTTTTAAATAAATCTAACGAGAAGCGTTCTTTTCACTAAAAAAAAATTGGTCAGATGAATGTCGAATTACAAGTTGCGATATTCATAGCCGACACATGCAAGACAAAATCCCCACATGGTACGATCTGTTCGACAACAACGTATTTTTTGTTTCAAAATAAACTGGTGTATCGCCTTTTTGAAGAAAATTTAAATGCAGATAGATATCTGGACATGCACCAATCAAACCTTTTCGATATCCTTAATGATGTTTCTATAAATGAAGTAATAGAGATTTGCTGTCAACAAGATGGCGCCCCTACCCATAACGCTCTTCGAATAAGAGAAAATTTATAAAGAAGTCATTTTAACCCGAGAACAACTTGATCAAAGAATTCATGAGACCTTTGCAGAAATAAAACCATTACACATCATAAATGCCTTAAAATCCATTCGAAAAAGATGTCAAGAGTGCATTGAAAATAACGGAGGAGCTTTCGAACATTTGCGATGATTCCCGTTATTTTACCTTAATCTGAATCTTTTATTTCGTTTCAAAGTAATAAAGTTTAAATAAATCGCCTAGGAAACCAATATCATCCATGATGTGTTATATATTTGAAAGGAAAATTTAGAATGCTATCTTTTTAGATTAAAATGTACAGGGTGTTCTATTTAAAAAAATGAGGTTAGGTCCAATAACTTTTTTACCTGACCCCGTATACTTATTCTAAAACAGGGAAGATTATTCAACAATTATTATAAAGAAACTTTTGAATAAAATATTTTTCTGTGTCTCTTTTAACTAAGAAAAAATAGGGTAATTTTGAAATTGTCAATTTTTATATATTCCCCCGTATCTCTTAAACGACCGAGAGTTTTCAAATTTTGATTTTACCATTTTAAGTTTGACTCAAAAAGAGCAAATGACACCCATATTACTTTTTTGATAGCACTAACAAATACGGAGATACCCTATAAAAGTGTTGAAAATTGGACGCCCTGTACATGTTTAGTAGGCGCCATCGCCATCTGCGAAATAAAGAGTTGTACTGTTTAATTTTGTTTACATTTATTACATAATATATTCTTTAGCAATATTTTGCTCCCATATCATGCAGCAAATATGTCAATAATTGTAATATTGTCAAATAGTTACTTTATTATAATTGTGGTGTGCCCCCACCTGCCGATTCTCCTAAAATACCCCTTTATAATGAACCTAATGATTATGGATCATCACAAACCAAGAGACAAATTTGTTTAGAACTTAAAACGGAAATGATTCCCAAACACGTGTGACAAATAAAAGCGAATCACGGGATGCACTTCCTTCATCTCCTGGTACCTAAGAGTACCCTTGTAGGTTTTTTGTCGGCGTTTTTATATGCAAAATCGGTTTGGTATGGTTTACGTGTCAGGAAACACAGGTTTTTATTCAGTGAGTTTCTTAAGGTGGTGCATATTTTTGATCTATAAAAAATTACTATTCTTGGATCATAACTACCTGGCGGCGGTTTTTAATTATTTCCTGAGTTTACGAACATTAAACTTGATTAATTATCAATTGTCTTGCATGAAACTATGTGCAATTGACGCTTAATAAATTAATTGATGAAGTCAAGGGAATCGCGTGTCCAGCCATACGTATCTGATCCCTTAACAATAATTTTTTTATAATGTGCTGCAGACTTTTTTTTAGCATTAGATGCTACTTAGTTACTGTTTCCTCAAAACAGAGTTTTTTCCTTTGTTGGGATGTGAGACTTCTTAATGCCTGTAGAGATATGCAATGGCAGCGGATGTTTGAGAATCCAAAGTAAGAGATGGAATAAAAGTTCCGTCATTCACAAAGCTATACAGGGTTATTTTGTTAAAACTTGACATCGGGTACCTTCTTTATTTGGATAGATAGACTTATAGTTCTCGGAGCAAAGTTTTAGAAATTAGTCCAACTAGGAAAAATATGTGGAAAAAATAAACGAGTTGTTGCTAGATTGGGCGCCATTTCAAAAAAAAACCTATTTTCTTAAATGGCAATACCGCATTTTTTTGATAAATTTTCGTACATCTTGAGATACTACACAAATAAAAAAGATAGGGTAAAAGTGGGAGAGACGCCACATATTCCTTATCTCGCGATGTGAAAGAGATAGCCCTATACTTTATACTGGAAATAACTGCTTATCGACGCTGTCGTCGTAACGAGTCAGTGCCTGTTCGTCTGCCCCTTAAGTGCGTTACGTACTGTTAAGAAATATTTTTTTTTCCACTACTAACCTATAACATCGCCATTATTGACCGGTTAATAACATTAGAAATCGTTTTTCTCTACCTTATGAGTTATTATTGACCATGGTCAATAATAAGGCATTGAAATCCATTATCGACCGATCTTCAAGAATCTATTTGAACGCAGGTAACTTGATTTTTTGATTTTACAACATGAGTTCATAAACATGAATAACCTGAAAGGTGATTTCTTGTCGTAAGGCAACCAGATAATTATCAATACATATTAGATTATTAGAGATGCTTGATATTGTAAAATATCGATACAATCAACATTTTTTCTGCTTCCATCCTTAATTCTGGAGGTGTACACATAATAATATCACTAACATCGCTCATTTTTTAAAAAAACGGAAAACTCGTGAAATCTGATGACATAAATGAACAAAAATTGACATAAATAAAGCCACCTGACTAAACAACAAAATATTTTGCCAATTCCAAAGCGCAGGTAACTTGATTAAAAAATATACTTATAGCTACCTATAATTTTTTATAATTATTAATACTATAAAGATAAATGTTTTATAAAAGTTTGCAGTAGTGAAAAAAATATTATATTAACCACGGTTTAGACAGCTTATAGCCCTCGCGTCTTAAATCCCTCGTCGCTCCGCACCTCGTGATTTAAACTTGCCGCTCGGGCAATAATGATGGCTGTCTAAACCTTGGTTAATATTATACTATTTCTGGGTAATTTATTCGATTAATATTTTGAGCATATCGTGGTTTAGTGAATGCCATAAGTAGAGCGATGATAAGTTAAAGTGAGTACCCGTTTTAATGTTTTGTTCCGCTTGTTTTTAATACGATAAAAAAATATTTTTGTATCATTGTTTATACTTAGTGATATTTTAACTGTATAACATCTATCCTCCAAAATGAGGAGAGACGCCACGGCTTACATGTGTTTTACTGTTAAGTTTGAACAAGATATTTACTATTTCAGAATGCCCAGAAAATATGTACTTCCCCCATTGCAATAATTGTGGGAAGGAAATACTACGCAAAAAAATCTTAATCAGACAAAATAATACGTATGGCATCCCTCGCTCGTATCATGGCATCTCACCCACATAGTGTGGGATAGATGGCATTTTAAAACTTGTAATATTTTAATTTTTAGATTTCTATTTGTTTGAAATAATGTCGTAAATTGTTTTTGCCACATAGTAAATAACAGTAACATTCCTGCAAAAAATAAACGATTTGATTATATTGCATTTTTTCTTATAAAATTTTACACTTGCAAAAACTATGGCGTCTCTCCTACTTTTACCCTATTTTAATGTAAAAAATGAATATTTCCTTGATATCAGTCGGCTACATCCTTGGAAGTAATTTTCTTAATTATCTTATCAGAAAGAAAACTTTAGTTCAACTAAGATAACAGATTTAAACTATTTTAAGCATTGCCTTGAGTTAAGTTCATTCATTATCTTAAAATAAGGCCAGTTATTTTTTAGTACTTATCTTAAAGAATCAATCCTTTAAGTAAGATTTATATTATACCGGTCTAAGAGATGACATCATTGAATAGAAGCCTTTAAATCTGAATGTAATGTGTACAAGTTTGTATATATTTATGTCAAGTATATTTTTCTTTGCCTTAAGGTCACAAGTCTTTGTTATTGCTTTGACTCAAAGACGGCATCCTCGAATCAAGACAAAGAAATTCATAATTACTTTCGTTGAAAGTTTTAATGAAACAGTTCATATGACTTGTTGCAAGAATATATTTCTTTGTTCCTTGTTGTTTGGTGTTCGTTTATAAATAGATGTTTTCAATTTTGAAAAAATTTTGTTTACAAGGACGTATTTGTACTAGCTGTACATAGACTAAAAAGATTTTTTTTAAACACGCACATTACGCTCAAATGTAGAAAAACGAAATTTCTGTTTTTAGCGAAGCCAATATAGACAATTATCTTAAGTAAAATAAACGTGCAATTCGTCGTCCATTTTCAGTTTAAACTACGCACGCAACAAATCACAAGCAATCTAGCTACATATTCGTACAAATACTAAAATATCGCTCCCATCTGCATCCAATGTTATAGCCGAGATGCTTTATAGAAACCTCAAGTTCCATACTCTTAGGACAAGGGCCAATTAGTCTGGCACAAAGAATTTTATCATTGTTAAGAATGCTATTTTAAAATTTTACAATTTCAAAGACGCCAGCTTTAAAACAAGAAATTTTACCGCCAAGAACATAACCAGAAATGACCAAAGACACAGAAAATCATATATCAAGAGCACAGTCACTGTAAATAAGATTATTACCTTTAGATTAAGTAACTATGACAATTCAATTTCGTCACTAATAAGTCATTAGAACTGGCCTAATTAAAGTACCTTATATCACATGTCTGATTGGAATTTTAGCTGCAAAACCGGTGAAAAGTTCAATGTTTTGTTTTCGGTAAGATACCTACCTAATGTTAATCGTCTTCCTTTTGTCGTCTGGTCTTCCTTCCCCATCGGAGGAAGTCCAACGACTTTGTTTCGTCTAGAAGTCTTTTTGTCACCTCAGACAGAATCTTCTCTTCTTTTCTATCATCTTCTGCGTGTCGTCTCAGACAAAATCTTCTACCGTCGTCAACATCTGTTCTGCGGAATTTATCTACTTTGCCCATTGACAGATTGATAAGTTTAAATTCAATACTAACTTTATTAGAATAAAGCCAGAAATATTTTTTATTACTTTGTTTTATTTGTTTACCCTTAGTTTTCTTTGTTTCTGTTTTTTAACTTCAGTTTGCGTGGTGTCAGGTTGCACGATCAGAGCTAGCTCCACGATCATCTTGGAGGTTTCCAGCTTTTCCTGTGGTAAGGCTGGTGGCGCTTGTTAAACCCCCTCCCGCGAGCTAGGGCAATTGGCATGCGTGCTCCACCGCTAGTGCTGCTTGTGTTCTCTAGCCACCACTTTTATGAGCTTCTTTTTTTTTAATCGTTAATTTAATTAATTTAAAATTTTTTTTCTTTGGTCAATAGCTGTTTACTACGGTTTTGCTTGTTCAGCGGTGCTCATCACAGCATCGCTTTTTCACGCACCTTTTTCTTTTAAATAAAATAGATAAAAAAATTTGTCTAATTTTTTTTTATTGTACTTTTGGTTTAAAAAAATAACACTGAAGTACGCTTTACATGACTTAAAGTCAAGATAATTTATTCTCTTGTAGCAAGTGCTGCCTTTTATTAGTATAGACAAAACATAGAGAATGCAAGTTTTGATTAGAGTGGCGTTTTACGAGTTTTTATTGTTTAATGCACACTTCCAGTAGCTTTCAACTTGACCCAAATTAAAACTTGTGGACTAAGACGAGGTTCGTCGGGATGCCTAACATGGAATTCAGTGCATGCTTTTCGTAAAGTTAATCCACCAACATGTAAAAAAATAAATTAAATTTTCTCTTGAGGTGTAATATGATCCAGTTTAATCCAAGACTACACAAAACTTACTGTCAAGTTATGACAGCAGGGAGAAACAATAAATTCATAGCCTACTTTTTCCAATAAACAATTTTTTACACTACTTGTATTATACAGGGTGTCCGGATAAGGATACGGAGCGGCCATATCTCAGAAACGATACGTCCCACAGATCTGAAAAAAAGCTCTCATCATAAAAACTGCCAAGAGAAATTCATTCAAAATAATTTTAAGTTTCGGAAATTGCCGCAAGAGGGCGTAACGGCTTATTTATTTTTTAAAGTTCATTTTACGGCAAAAAATGCCACTTAACCGTAGAAAAGCAAATAAATAATTAAAATCAGTAGATTGTTTACTACAACTTTTGTTATTGTTATTTTTTTGAATCTCGCCTAATAAAGGAGTGGGGGAAGCCTTTAGGACATTTTCCAAAAACTGTCATTATGTCGTTATCCTTCAACGGATTTTCTATAATAAATGATTCAGGAATTGTCACAAGTTTCCTGATACAATTTTAAGATGGCGCTGTTATTCAATCTAACTTATTTTTTTATTTTTCTCGATATTTGCAAATTGAATGGTATAATTTTTTTCGGTAGTAATAGGAGACAATTTGCATAGGGAACGATTAGTCCAAACCGCAAATCGTTATCACCAGGGGTTTAAAAGTTATTTTGATTTTTCTTTAAAAAATGATACAGTTTCCATTTACCGGTACCCGGTATACCCCTAATAAGCAAGATAACAACTAATTTCATGGCCTACTGTTTAATAAACTATAAAATTTATAATAAAAGTTTAACGAGTCAAAGAAACATCAATAACACTGAATAAAATATGAATATTATGATAATATCATATTATGAGACTTAGACTATGAAAAAGTGCACAAATCTTAGAACTAGAAACAATTTTATTAGCAATTTAGCGAGACAACAATAATAATTACAAATGTTCAAAATGTTTTCCGTCATTTTGTAAGCACTTAATTATTCCTCTGTTAGTTGATAATACGGCTGCCTCAATTTCAGCCGTGGATAAGTTTCTAACGGCATTTGTTATCCTTACCATCATGTTTTCCGTTGTTGGTCTCTCTTGGAAAACCAGATCTTTTAACCTACCCCATAGGTAAAAATCAAGACAAGTAAGATCCGGTGAACGAGCCGGCCAGGGAAACAAGCTTCCTCTTCCAATTACACGATGCGCAAATTGCTCTTCTAGGTATTGGCGTACGTTACGATAGTAATGCGCCGGACAACCATCAAGTTGGATCCACATGTTTGTTCTCGTTTGTAAGGAGACTTCTTCCGAAAGAGGTGGAAGGAAAGTAGCCAAGAAATCTAAAAATATTGCTCCATTAAGGGTTTGGTCAAAAAAATGGGGACCGATAATTTTTCCTTCCAAGATCCCGCACCAAACATTTAAACTCCAGCGGTTTTGAAAATTTACTTGCCTCATCCAATGAGGGTTTTGCTCAGACCAATAGTGCATATTATGCAAATTCACACCCCCAGCGTTAGTGAAAGTGGCCTCGTCTGTCCATAATATCCGTGAAAGAAAATTTGGATTTTCCCTAATCATATTTAATAGCCAGTGACAGAAATCCAATCGACGATCATAATCAGTATCGTTCAATGCCTGGTGTAAAACGATGTGGTAAGGGTGCATACTATTAGTTTGTAAAATCTCGTGGACATTTGTTTTTGGAACCCCCAAGTCAAGGGAAATTTTTCTGGTGCTTAAAGTGGGATCGTATTGAACGTAAGCCAAAACGTTGATAATGTTTACCTCATTACGTGTCCTACGAATGCGTAAGGGTTGTTGAATGGGCTGCACATTACCAGTTTCTCTTATTCGTTAAGCTAATCTTGAGAATACTTCTCGAGAATAGTGTCTTCTTTGTGGAAATCGCATTGCATACTCTCGCGACGCTATTACAGCATTTTTAAGAGATTGAAAATACATATTCAACATATCATACGCTTCTGCGTTAGTAAACAGCATACTGTTTGTAGAAAAATGCAATATAAATGTAAAAAACAATGCTTAATATTATAAGATGCTTGACGTTTAAAACTCATCAACAGCTTGTCACAATAAATTATTAATTTGTTTTTTTCCATGGCCAACTTGGAACTTGTAATTTAGGCGAAAACATGATGGAAAGGATATGAAATGCCGTTCGAAGCTTATCCACGGCTGAAATTGAGGCAAGAGGCAAGTGTGTTTTTCACTGAAAGAAGAATAACTAAGAGCTTAGGAAGTGACTGAAAATATTTTAAACATTTGTAATTATCGTTGTCTTGCTAAATTGCTAATTGTTTCTAGATTTAAGATTTGTGCACTTTTTCATAATCTCATATAATAATATTCATATTTTATTCAGTGTTATTGATGTTTCCTTGACTCGTTAAACTTTTATTATAAATTTTATAGTTTATTAAACAGTAGGCCATGAAATTAGTTGTTATCTTGCTTATTAGGGGTATACCGGGTACTGGTAAATGGAAACTGTATTATTTTTTAAAGAAAAATCAAAATAACTTTTAAACCCCTGGTGATATCGATTTGCGGTTTGGACTAATCGTTCCCTATGCAAATTGTCTCATATTACTACCGAAAAAAATTATACCATCCAATTTGCAAATACCGAGAAAAATAAAAAAATAAGTTAGATTGAATAACAGCGCCATCTTAAAATTGTATGAGGAAACTTGTGACAATTCCTGAATCATTTATTTAAATTCCAAGGAATTCCCTTTCAAACAAGTCCAAGTTATAGAAAATCCGTTGAAGGATAACGACATAATGACAGTTTTTGAAAATGTCCTAAAGGCTTCCCCCACTCCTTTATTAGGCGAGATTCAAAAAAATAACAATAACAAAAGTTGTAGTAAACAATCTACTGATTTTAATTATTTATTTGCTTTTCTACGGTTAAGTGGCATTTTTGCCGTAAAATGAACTTTAAAAAATAAATAAGCCGTTACGCCCTCTTGCGGAAATTTCCGAAACTTAAAATTGTTTTGAATAAATTTCTCTTGGCAGTTTTTATGATGAGAGCTTTTTTTCAGATCTGTGGGACGTATCGTTTCCGAGATATGGCCGCTCCGTATCCTTATCCGGACACCCTGTATGCATGAGGACCATAATTAAATTTTAAACAATAATAGTTGATAAACCGCGACTCTAATCAAAAACTTGCATTCTTAATGTTTTGTCTACAATCTCAAGATGTATCAAAATTTGTCAAAAAAATGCTGCGTTGTCGTTTAAGAAAATAAGTTTTTTTGAAGTAGCGCCCAATGTGGCAACAACTCGTTTATTTATTCCACATATTTTTCGCCGTTGACCTAATTTGTAAAGCTTTGCTGTAGGAACTATAGGTCTATCTCTTCAAATAAAAAAAAGTTAGCCTATGTCAAGTTTTAAAAAAATAGCCATGTATATCAAATTTTAAAATTTTTCTAATAGCTCGTTAATGTATAGTAGAAGTATACTATTTTGAAGCCGTGTGCGAGTCTATAATGCATAATAAGTTGGGTTTATTAAATACGTGTTTAATAATAAAACCAGTGTTTTATCATCACCTAACTAACCACGACCAATCTTACTGCATTTTCTTAAGTTAAAAACCGCTTATTGTACATTTCAGGCATAAATTGCTAATTTTAGAGGAATGATATTTTTAGGAAGAAAAATTTAAAAGTTGGTATATTGCAGTACTAAAAACAGGCGCACTACGAAAAATCGGACTTCGAGATTTTAATACCTTTATCATTATTTTAATTATTTTTTGTAGACTGGTACTTTTTAAAAATGTTCATTTACTTTTTTTAAATGAAATAATAAATATTTATTGCCTTTTGAAAATATTTACATCAGCTATATTATTTTATACGATCGACCCACGCTTTCTGCCCATACTCGGTACATAATATTGTTCTAGGGACGACAGTATTGCTGTTTAACTTTAGATGACTTTAAAAAATAGGACAAAAATATGAACACACAATTTAGGAATGTAAATAATTTACATTTACTAACGTTAACGTTCGTCTCTTCCCTTTCACCAGATCACCTACTTGAGATACCCTGTGTAAACACTTCATTTTAAAAAAATATTACATATTATAATACAATTCAATGTAACCGTGTAGGAAAGGGTGGTCACAATGAGACACTTTTTGTAGAATGACCCATAGTTTGAAATGATTATATATTTAAATGCCACCTATATGGCTATATGTTAGTCTGATAAGTGGCACAAGTACTGATGAAGCATACAACATTTTAAAATAAAGAATTTTGTATTCAGTTTGTTTTTTTCCAATCCCTGCATTGTCTCATTGTGGACCAAAGCATGTTCCACATTGAGATTATTAGTTTCCACAATGGGACAAGTTTGTTGTTTATTTGGGTTGATTGTAATAATGAAAATAATGTATAAAAGTATAACCCTTATTGTATTATACATCAACTAGAACTTAGAAACAAACACAAATGTGAATCTGTGGCATCTCTGGTAGCAAAACTTTTGGCAAAAAATAAAACTGAATATTTTTGTTATATAATTTTCAATTGCAATTAATTCTATGTAGGGGAGAGTAAGGCAAAATGACATACTTTCTAAATATCGCCTGTAAATACTTACTTTAAATTAAATTAAAAATACGGCTCTGGGTTTTTCTAATGCTTTATTTATTTTGTAAACAAAGTAAACATTTTAACTTACAAAAAAAAAGTGTATTTAAATAATACAAATTTTACAAAAATAAACACCAAGTATGTCGTTTTGCATAACACGGTGGGCAAAATGACACACTCATTTTTTGAGACACTAGTCCCGGCACGCTTCACAGATGAACTGTTTGGTCTTCTTAGTTACCCCAGCACACTCGGTATGGGCCCATTGGCGACATTGCACGCACTGGATCCATTGCTCTCGGGATCTAGATTGGCTGTACAGTTCGTTACAATACAAACAACCAACATCAGAGTCAGTATCGTCATTATCGAACGTTGGTTCATCATCGGAAGAGTCTATATGAATACGTCTTTTAACTCTGGCCCTGTCACTCTTTCTTCTTTCTTTCTCTTTCTTTTCGGTCTCTTTTTCTTTTAATTCATTTAAAAATGGACTTTCGGTAAGAACACTTTGATATGTATTCTTCTTCTTGGGACGTGATGATGATGAGACATTTGCTACCGGAATTGGAGACAATTCTTTTAGTAATAGAGACACATCAGTTTCACCATTTTCGGAATGAGCCTTTAAGGATACATTACCAGAAGTTGAAGCAACAGCGTGGCAATTTATTGGGGTAGTGTGCATTTCTTCCTCATTTTGTGATATTTCGTTTACTTTAGGGATATCAGTAGCAGCACTTGGTAAAAATAAATGGTCAGGAAAGATATTGGGGTTTAATGGAGAAATGCCGGTTGCTTGAAATCCACTAAGAGCTATTCCGACTGTGGCAGCTTTATTGTAGGCTCTTGTAAATAATGATGCTATTTGGTATATTGATACAGTTCTCCCTGGGTGTGCCTTCAGCCATGTCGTAACTTCTTGGTCATAATAGGTTGCTAAAGGACCAAAAAATGCGACGTCCAGAGGCTGGAGTCGGTGAGTGCAATGGGCTGGTAGACAAAATAGTATCACGTGGTTTTTCTTGGCAAATTCAAGAGACTCCAGGTGTTTGTGGCTCGCGTGGCCATCCAAAATTAATAATGCTTTATTTTCAGTCGTAGGTCTTACAAACTTCACGAAGTGTTTAATCCATTTGAAAAAGAGATCTCCAGTCATATATGCTGATTCATTAAACAATGGGAGTGTACCTGGTGGAGCTGCATCATATAAATCTTGATTAAATTTTTTCCTCGGAAAAATCAATGCTGGCGGAATAAAAGTTCCACCGTTGCTCATGCACACCACCCCCGTAGTATGCACACCCCTTTCCGCACTAGTTATTGCGCCAACTTGTTTTTTACCTCTCCTGGCGATTATCTTTTGAGGTTTTTGTACAGTTGTGAGTTTAGTTTCATCCATATTGAAAATCATCGTTGCCTGTATGTTATTAGTTTGAATTGTTTCTTCCAACTTTTTGAAATAATTCTCAACCTGTGGTCTATTGAAGGCCTGGGCTCTTGCAGCTGAGGTAGCTTCGGGGACTCTCAACGATATGTTTGGATGTCGAGAAAGGAAGCTGTGAACCCATTGCCTACTAGCTAGCTTTTTAGTTTTATTAAATTGATGCTCACATCCACTGCGTTCGGCTAGTTTGTATGCCAGTTGCCTTAAGTCATAGGTAGTCAGGCCAAAAAGTCGTGATTCTAAATCTAATATATGTGTAATCATTCCTTGTTCTAGATCAACACTGAGTGACTTCTGGAAGCGACCGAGACGTTTGGTTACACCACGGGCATAAATATTTTTTCCTTGGGCGCGTCTCCGCAATGTCGCCTGAGGAACATTAAACGTAATAGATGCTTTTTTCCACCCCATCCTCTTATCATTCACCGCTTCAATTGCCTTCTGCATGTCTTCACTCGACCAGGATTGTCGATTCGATTTTTTCTTGTAATTAGACACCATCTGAAACAAAAAGGCATGGAATTAACGTACCCTATAAGCTAGACACCACACTTCGTATTGATGTAAGGCAAAATGACACACCTTATGTGTCATTTTGCCCAAACGCGTAGCAGACACGATACTGTCAATTTGTAGGTTAGAATGTTTAAGCAGGTGGTTGTATGTAATGGCAATTGAAAGGTATACAATAACAGGTGTTGCACACAACAAAGAAATAGCTTGCTAAAACAGTTAGTATGAAATTTATCATGGCAATTTTCAACTTACCTTGATCTTAAAACGTATATTTTTAACAAATCAATGTAACAACAACGGAAATCACTTCTAACGACTTTAGCGTGTCTTACGGCACGGAGAATACTACAGTCGCAGTGTTGCCATGCACAGAAAATTTAATCCTCCAGAAAGCGCCGAGAAACAGTCGGTATGTCGTTTTGCCTTGTATGTCATTTTGCCTTACTTTCCCCTATCTATCTATATCTAACTCTATGTATCCTAATAATTACGGCCTTAAGCACGAAACATCTAACCTTTTGAAAAAAGATTGTTTTAAAAATAAAACCCGTCCAAAACAAGAAATCAAAGTTATAAAGAATATAATAGATAAAACTACTCAGAACCAAATTGTTTTCACTAAAGCAGACAAAGGTAATACTGTGGTAGCTATAAACAAAATAGATTACATTCAAAAAACATTACATTTTTTAGACCCAACAAAATACATAATTTTTAAGAAGGACCCTACCAATTTATTTCAAAAACAAATAAGAAATGTCATTAAAAACTGTAAAAGCTTGTTTACATATAGTGATTCGATTAGGCTAAGAATAATGAACCCCCAATCACCTAAATTATATTCATTAATAAAATTCCATAAACAAGGAAATCCAATAGACCAGTAGTATCTTTTTTCACCGCACCTTCTTACAAAATTTCGAAAAAGTTAATAAATATTATCCAAGAAAACACAAAATTTGCCGCCAAATTTGCAATAAAAAGCTCAGTCGACCTAGTAAACAAAATCGAAAATATTACGTTACCCAAGAATGCCTAATTAATTTCATTTGACGTTACCAACTTATTTCCTAGCATTCCCGTAAAATATGCTTTGATTCTTATTGAAAAACTTCTAGATCAAAAACATATAAATATAATTAAAAAACAAGAAATAATGCAGACCCTCACCTTGTGTTTAAATCAAAATTATTTTGAATTTGACAATAAATTTTATAGCAGCAAGGAAGGTTTAATTATGGGAAACCCGCAGAGTTCCCTCGTAGCTGAAATTTTTATTGATGCTTTAGAGTCAACAATTATGAATAATTCCCTCTTTAAGAAATTTCTGTTTTGGTATAGGTATGTGGATGATGTTTTAACTTGTTTCATCGGTACGGATAGACAACTAAATCAGTTTATAGAATTCATCAATACTCTTCACCCAAACATTGAATTTACCATAGAAAGAGAAACAGACAATTTCATCAATTTCTTAGATCTATCTATAAAGAAAGTAAATAACAAACATAATTTCTCAATCTTTCATAAACCAACACACACAGACACAACAATACACAACTCCTCTTGCCATCCTTTCCAACATAAAATGGCTGCTTTTTACAGCATGGTCCATAGACTAATCTCAATCCCCCTTCAACCAATAGATTTTCAAAAAGAACTAGACCTAATTAAACAAATGGCAACAAATAACGGGTACCAATCAGAAATTATAGATAAAATATTAAAACAAAAAATGTACAAAAAAGCCATAGTAATGGTAAAGCCAACAGAAAGAGAAAAACCATTTTCATACAGGATAATCACATATAGGAAACATAAGCACAAAAATTAGTAAATTCTTAAAAAAACTTAAGAGCTTTCAAAACTCAAAATACCATAGGAAAACTAATAAAAAACTGTAAAACTAAAACCAACAAAAATGACAAATCGGGAGTCTACAAATTAAATTGCGGAGATTGTTCAAAAACCTATATAGGTCAAACAGGTAGAAGTTTCTCGAAAATAATCAAAGAACATTTTAATAGTTTTATTAATGGCAAGAATGATTCAAACTACGCGAATCATCTTATAGAAACAAAGCACTCGTTTAATGAAGACTTTAAAATACTACATCTAGAAAACAAAGGATCAAAACTAAATCACATCGAATCATTAGAAATAAACAAGCTTAAAAATACAAATTTGTTATTAAATAATCAACTGGACCTAAACAACTCACCTTTACTAAACTTATTTTAATATTCTTCTCACAATAGGACAATAAAACTTTAAGACACATTAAATTTGTAAATAACCCACCCCCTTTTATAATATTAATTAAGTTAGGAAAATACCAACCTTTTCCATATTTAAGACCAATTTCATTTGATATTTAAATTAGATTGTAGAATATACTAATTATCGGAAAAACCCCCATCTTTTACAATACCTAACTGGCACTGTCATTAGCCATGCACTTAAATAGCGTAACCTTAAAATTAATTGTACATTACCTGACGAAGCTGCAGTGCAGTAAAACATGTCGTATTGTCAAATAAAGTGGAAATTAAAGTAAAAAAGTGTTTCACTTTAAATAATATAACAAAATTATTATGGATTTCCACCAAGTATCGACCAATAATATTTAAGTGAAAAAAAAAATATCCAAAAAATAAAACAGAAAATTTTCAACGTCTCTAACGGATACCAAGTTCACCAAATTGAACGTCGAATATTGTAAAACATTATGTTGTCTTTTTGTTTCTTATATTCGTGGCTTAGGAAGAAGCTGTGCAACATCCAAATTTAGCACGCGTTTGGGGAAAAAAATCATTTTGCACCTTATTGCTTTTTCTTAAAAAAGTTACCTCATACTCTTTCTCTTCAACAGTTATTATTTTTCCAACATAGAAGAATTATTTTTATTGGCTTGACGACTAATACAAAATCTTCAACCTTAAGTACTTTGCCTTTAAGATCTTCTTTAAATAACTGAATTGCTTCATCAACGTCATATTTGAGCTAGAATCGTCGTAAGTTTCGTTATTGTCATGTTCGCTGTCCGAATCACTGTAGTCTAATTTATTTTATTTTTGAAACCCTTTTAATCTCTTTGGTTTTTCTGGATGCTTGAGTCACTCCCAAAATAGTTTTTTCGGGGGTATCGGTAGGAATAAAGCTTCTTCCTCGTTTCCTGGTATTTATATTTTTTCGCTCGCTTGCCTTGGGAAATCCTTTAAATACTTCAGGTGGTATAAATTGAGAAGGGTGTGATGCCGCAACTACAATGTCACTAATAATATTAATTTTTGATGAGCCACTTTCGCCATCTTGGTGGTGTTCTATGTTTACTCAAGAAGTTTTCTTTAATTAAAACGGGTTGGTCTTATCCTTGTGATAGGTATTGATCTGTTATTTGACCTTTGTCATTTGACTCTACTAATAGTTCACTTTGGTTACTAGTAGTTGGCCGATCAGTTACAAAAGGAGTTAAGAATGCACTTTTAGAAGCCCGACTTTATATTTTCTAGCCCCATTGCTCCATTAAAAGCTACAGATACGCAACACGCAATATCGTAAATCGATAATGTTTGACCAGGGTGCCTAATCATCCAGTTATCGATTTTTGAGTTATAAAAGTTTTTAAAAGAAAAAAACATGCTAACGGCTAGAGGCTGTAACTTATAAGAACAATGAGGTAGTAATGTAAGGATAGTAACCCCATTTTCTTTTGCAATGTTAATCACTTCAATAGACATGTGACTCTCATGATTATCAGAAATCAATAGCGATGTATTTGCTTTGTTAGAGTTGGAATATTTAACAAAATATTTCATTACATCTGGAAATAGCTCAGCTGTCATCCAGCCTGACTTAGAAACCAAGCCAGGAGTTCCGAGCGGCGCTCCCTGGGTCATTCTGACGTTAAACCTTTTACGAGGAAATATGATAACCGGGGGGATATGGTTGCCAGAAGCTAAAATCGTGCAAACTGTTGTGACAAGGACGCCGCTCGTTCACCACTAGTAGCTTTGGAGACTTGTTTAATGCCTTTGCTTGCAATAATCTTGGTAGATCTTTGTACAGTAGTAGCGGTTTCGTCCATATTAAAAATGCGTGAACCATCAGAGAACTTGTCGGGATATCTGAAAAAATATATTGTGTTAACACATTTATTTCAGTATTGATAAAATTAAAATTTGCCTTTCTAAAATTCCACATAAGTTATAAAAAAATTTTTCACGTTAGCGGCATTGAAGGCGCTCATCCTCGATAAGCTGCAGTTTTCTGGTCGCCTAACCGATTCATCTAAATGACGTTTTAAAAATCCATTTCATATGCTAATGTTCTTACTGTACTTTATCCATAGCACATCTTGCTACATTTTAAAATGTAATTCTTCAACAAGTTCTCTTGTTCATTACTACTTACTTACTTTTTTCGTGTCCAAAACAACAACTCATAATTTTTGCGCCCAATATTGGGCGACGTCGATGGCGTTTTGTTCAGCATTCCATAAATCATTCAAGGAGCAGATGTTGGGGCAGTTTCTGCAATTCATGAGGTGCGTCATATCTTGTATTTCTCCGCAGTCACAGAAGGCGTCTTGATGGTCTATTTGGTTCCATCTGATTTTGTTGGTTTTCACAGCTGCAACTCCAGTCCTGATCCTGTTTAATGTTTGCCACGTTTGCCAGTCCAGGTCCACCCCTCCCGGATTTTCCTGGCGTAGTGGGTAGTTGTCAGGGGGTTCTTCACCAACCATTTTAAGGAAGTTTTTGCGTGATCTAAGCCTTTCCTGTGTCACGTATGTTCCGTATAGTGGGTGTCTCTCATCAAAGGTTTGCTTGAATTTTTCTATGTATTCAGAGGCTTGGCGGCGCATCGGGGGACTGGCAAAGCCAGCTGCTCTGTAGACTGCTGGTAAGGGTGTTGCTTTCATGCAGCCGGTGGTTATTCGGCATGTCTCATTGAGGGCTATGTCGACCTGTTTGGCGTGGCACGATCTACTCCATACTGGGCAAGCGTATTCTGCAGTGGAAAAACATAGAGCCTCTGCTGTTCTTTTAAGCACTGAGGGTCGAGCGCCCCATTTGCTGGAGGCGAGTTTTCTGAGGGCATTGTTTCTTGACGTTACTTTTTGTCTCGTCTTAATGCAGTGCTGTTTATAGGTAAGCGTTCGGTCTAATGTGACACCAAGATATTTTGGGAAGTCAGTGTGTTCCAGTTCGTTACCCCGCCACTTGACTTTTAGCTTCCGTCTTGCCTGCTTGTTTCTTAGATGAAAGGCACTCACCTGGGTCTTCGCCGGGTTGGGCCGCAGCGCATTTTCTTCGTAGTACTTGGCCATTTGTTCTAATGCTTCTTCTAGTTTCGCTTCAACTACGTAAAATTCCTTATCTTGCACCGTTAGGCCAAGATCATCAGCGTAGACAAAACTTTTTGAGTCTCCCCCCAGAGGTTGGTCGTTGGTATAGATATTAAAGAGGATTGGGGAAAGAACACTTCCTTGCGGAAGGCCATTTCTTTGATCTCTCCATCTGCTTTTCTTACCATTAAGAACAACGTAGAACCGCCGGTTTTGTAGTAGAGATGAGATTACTTGTGTGAGTTTGAAGTCTCTGGTAAGGTTATACATTTTTGTTAGGAGTTTTTTGTGGTTTACGGTATCATACGCCGCGGACAAGTCAACGAAAGCAACGCCAGTGATGAGTTTTTCTTCGAAACCCTTTTCTATATGTTCTGTTAGTGCAAGGGTTTGGCTAGTACACGACTTCCCCGGTCGGAAACCAGCTTGTTGCGGTATGAGTTTAGGCTCTATGATTTTCCCCATACGATTTAAAATCAGGCGTTCGTAGGCCTTAAAAAGATGACACAGAAGGGAGATTGGTCGGTAGCTGCTGGCAGATTCCGGGTCTTTCCCCGGTTTAAGTAGGGCAATCACTTTGGATTTTCTCCACAGCTTTGGAATTTGAAGGTCTGAGACGCAGTTGTTAAAAAGAGTTAAAATCCAATTTCTTGTCACAGGGCCAAATTGTTTTATTTGTTCCGTACACATGTCGTCCGGTCCAGCGGCTTTCCCATTTTTCATTGTGTTGATGGCATCATTGAACTCTTTGACTGTGAACGGCGCTTCCAGGTTCTTAGTCTCCCTTGCGTGGTTTCTTTGCTGTCTTTCTATCTTGACCTTTTTCTCTGTTTTACCATTTTTTAGTAGTTGTTGGGCTACTTGGTTTGGTGTTACATTGACAGAGTTTTGTTTCACAACTGGGTCTCCATTGAGCTTTTTAATAAAGTTCCAAGCTATTTTGCTGCTATGTGTCATATCTAGACTCTCCAATTTCTCGATCCATTTTTTCCGCCTTGCGGAGCTGAGCTGCTGGACCAGTGCAATGCCACAGTTTATTGTATCCTCGCTGAAAGGGTCACGTTCATACAGTTTAGTATATTCACTCAAGAGATCCTTAGTGTTGTTAGACAGACCCGCTATGTATTGGGTTCTGCATCCTCTTGGTATGGTCTTTCTAGATATTTCTTTAAGTGTCTCGGTAAACTGCTCGTAGTTTTCCGGTATCGGTTCCAGGCTGCTAACTCTCCGGTCCAGCATTTTGGTAAATTCTGACCAATTTGCCTTTTTAAAGTTAAATCTGCGTCTGAAGGAAATCGTCGGCGCCTTTACGGCAGCGTAGACTTCAAGGCCAATTGGTCGGTGTTGGGTTTTTGGGATGGGATCGTAGACTCTTTTGACACAGAGGTCAGCTACCTTCTGGCTGGCGAAGCATAGGTCTGGGTTGTATCCTCTTCTCCAAATTTTACTTTGGAAAGAATATGGGAGTTTAGGGTCATGTATGAGGGAAAAATCACCCCTTTCACACCATTCTTCCACTGCTTCTCCGTTATTGTCGGTCTCAGAGTAGCCCCATGAGATGCTGTGGCTGTTAAAATCTCCAATGACAAGCCGATGTGCTTGAGAATCAAAGTTTCGTGGTGGTGCGAAAACAAACGTTTCTGTAGGGGGTTTGTAGACGGATGTGACTGTGACTCTGCCTATCTCTATAGTGATTATTTCAATTCCCCCGTTCTGGGTGCAGTATGATGATGTTATGGCCTTGTCGGGCCTGGCGAAAATAGCACTTCCGTGTTTGTTGTGCGGGATCTCCGCTATCATGTACATTCCTGCAATCTGTGGTCTATGATGGGTTACGTCCCTATGGGTTTCTTGGACACACAGGATATCACATCCGGTCTCTGTACAGAAATCCGATAATAGTTCCTCTTTGGTTTTTGTTAAGCCCTCTATGTTTATGGATGCTATTGTCAGGGTTGGTTCTGAAAAGGACCCTTGGTTGGTTTTGATTTTCATCTTGCTTTCTTGTTGTTGCTTTGGTGGTGGAAGGATTAGCCGTCGTTAGACGTTTCCAGGGGACGCCGACAACAGTTTTAGGGTTCTAGGCTGTTGTACGCGTGGAGGCTCCTTCCGTGTCCCCCGTTCATTACTAATAATTTGGCGACATGAATAGTTAGGGATTCTAACATAATCATCTGGTTCCGTTTCTTTTTGCCTTTTAACATATCTGGCCAAAGTTTGAAACTTTGAAACACCAAAGTTTTGGGCCGCTGCTCCAAGTTAAGGACCGCCTGTTATCACGGCGGCCACAGCATTTCTCATTTGCTCATCTGTAAGGCTACCTTTATCACCTTTCGTCTTTCGCCCGCGAGTCATATTTTACTAGAGAAAATAATAAAATTAAAATGAACAAAATGTAGCAATTATCTACAATGGGACTGTCTCATCGTGGACCATTACAGTTTGTCTTATTGGAGAACAAAGTACATTGCAGACAAATTTTCTTTAAAACAATAGTGACAACACCGCATATCCAAAAACGCGACAGTAAAACATAACCCCACTACCCACTAATATTTACGATGGAATCAAATTTAGCGAGAATTTGATAGATTTTTCAGTACACACTTTTTTAAAAACCAGTTTTATTTAATGCACAGTGTCAATTTTTAAAGACATACTATAATTTTTTTTAAAAAGGCTAGAAACTCACCAGCTTTAAAGCAACGTGTCACATCTAACCTAAGAACTCTGTTACTGAGATAAACGATGCCAAATCTCTTAAGAGTAATTTTTAATTGAGAATTCTCATTGTGGAATATGTGTCATTGTGGAACACCCTCCCCTATTCTTTTGAAAAAATATTGTTCTTTAATATACCAAGGGACTATCACTGTAGACGAAATAAACGGTTATACATTGCATAAAAGTATATGTATAGTATCATTATTAATAAAAATGTCACTATTTATTTTGTTTACTTGTTTTTAGGTCAGTAAGTTTAATATCAATAACGAATTTACATAATACCTTGCGAAACGAAAATAATAATACATTAAAAAAATGAACAGATGCTTCAATTGTTTTAAACCGCATGAGTCCCATTCAAATCAAAACATGGAGTGAAAATAAAACATAAAATCAGTCATGTCACATTACCAAAAAGGATCATCGGTTTCTTAATGCATGGCGAAACACCTTTATGAAGGTATTGTCGAGAAATAATAGCAATATTTTTGATAAATTATTGAATTGATACCATTAATAAATAATATATATTATTCCCCTATATATCCCCAATTTAAATTAGAAGAAATAAATATTTTTTAAATTTATTTTGGCGTCTTTATGGACCCTGCACTTGATTTTCCAGAGCAGCACAAAAAAATTCATAGCTGCAGCGTATTTTCGAAACGAAGTTAGAGTAAATGGTTTTTCGCGAAAAACTTTCTAACGTCGCTTTTACTGCTGGGGAGTTTTATCATTGCTCAAGAACCGTGGCTCTGCTTAGGGAAGCAAGTTCTATATAACATAAAACAGGAACTGAAAGACTATCTGTAAGAACAGAAGAACTTGTTGCAGACGTTCGTGAAATAATACAAAACGTGTAAGACGCCTATCTCAAGGCAGGCGAAATTTCTTTTTTGGTCACACCTAAATTTCGTTTTCGTCTACTATTCTAATATTTAGCTTCAGCGGTTCCATACGCGAGAAAGAGTTTTTTGCAAGGAAGTAGAACCTTTTTTTTATATTTATTTGCCTGGAAAGCTTATGAAATAATATATCGAATACATACCGTGGTTAGCGCACAATCATTCGCGCCTGGGGCTAGGTTTGAGTAATTAATTATTATGGTACAAAATATATATCTATTTACTAAATGAAACACTTATAAGATAGTTTCCACTATTTTATTGTACACTGTACAACATGTTTCGCTATACTATAGTTCGGGTACTACTCACAAACTTAGCTTAAGCTTGAGTTATTGGTCGCGGGATAATCCCCATTGGATGCGGGAGGTGCAGCATCAAGGAAGATGAAGTGTCAATGTCTAATGCGGCGTTTTGGGTGGCAGAATAATTGGACCTTTCGTATTTAATGAGTCGCTTACTGGGCAAAGATATTTACATTTTTTAAATTACGAACTCCCAATTCTTCTCGAAGATGTGCCCTTGGATATTCGCAGAACTATGGTTTTCCAACACGATGGATGTCCTGCACATTTTGCGGCAAACGTTCGTCAATTTCTTGACGACACATTTCCTGCAAGGTGGATAGGAAGAGGGAGTATATTTCTTGTGTCCTGCCAGGTAATATTATAGGATATATTGTGATACTGTTAATGAAAGTGGTAATTTCTATTTTAGATCACCTGACTTACCATGCCTAGATTTTTATCTATGGGGAGATTAAAGGATCTTGTTTTCGTTACCAGGCCCACCCCAAGGGAAAACATGATAGAAAGGATAATGGACAGCAGCCGCTGTATCCCTTTGGCAGAGGTGGAAACTGCAGTATTATCAACCAGGGAGAGATTGGAGTCGTGTATACAGAACGATGGGCGACAATTTGAACATTTAGGGCGCCACTGAGAATTATTGTCGTAACGATATATTTGCTTGAAACATACGTACCTGCATATTTTGTTTTTCCAAGGCCTATTTGACTCTTAAAAAAACCTTTACAATGGCAACTTGAAAATCAAATCATAAAGTTCCGTAATTATGATTATTGTTCTTGATATCTCCGGATTGAAAATAGATATTAACTTGCGGTTTTCACTGATTTCTTAGACTTGAAATCATCCTTATAATCTGGTAAAATTGAATATACTATTATATTTACAATTATGGAAAAAACGCGCAACTTTGTGAAGTTGTAAGACAGCGCCCCCTAGCGCCTAGTATAAAACACATATTGCCGTAGTTCATAAGATGATACAGGGTGTTACAAATTCGAGGCCCACCATTGGGATCTGGGAAATGGTAACAGATACGTGGAAGTTTAAATTAGGGCAAAGTTGCGCAATTCAATGCCGATCAATATGCCGTCAAGAAAATTCATGTATTCCGATTGCTTCCGAAGATATTCGAAAAAAAAAACGAATTTGGCGTTTTTAATTTATATGATTTCCTGCCTTTATTTGAATAGATAATTGAAAACAAACTTAACATTCTCATTGCCACTTTTTCTCTTCTATTAGACTGTGGCATCAGATTTCGAATCCGACGTTTCGTCTTTGGGCCCCATCATTAATTTATTTTTTTTAAATACGGACCTGGATTTTTTATTTCATTTTTGGAATCACCATGGCTGACTGCATTATACGGTTGCATTACTTTGATTAGGATTCAACATTTTAAGCTAATAAAAACATTTTTACAATAATGTTTTTGCTTATTTTTTACTTAATTTATTTCTAAAACCATCCAAACATAATCTGAAAATCTGTTTTAACAATTTTAATCCCTAGCGTACTAATACATATAAGCTATAAAAAAAAAGAAAAACAATAACATCCAAACTTAGAAATAATAGGAAAAAAATGGTAGGTACTTACACATTCACTAAAAAAATAAGAAACAATTTTATCTAAGATGTTCAAAAAGATTTCCGTTTGCATGTATGCAGCGATTAATTTTGTTTCTTACTTTTTCAGTGGACCTTTGTACCGACCTTTTTCTTATTAACCTAAATCCTTCAATAATCCTAGCTCTAAGTTCTTTCTAATGTATTAACATTAGGTTTAAAAGTCTTATTTTTTAAAGCCCCCTATAAAAAAAAGTCTAAAGGTGTCAAATCTGGAGATATCGCAGGCCATTCTACCACACCTCGATTACCTATCCATCTGCCTGGGAATTCTTGATTTAAAAACTCCCTAATTTCCCTTGTTCCATGAACTGGGGCACCGTCTTGTTGAAACCAAACGGCTGGTAGTCTGGCGAGCGGGATCTCAGCTAAAAAATCTTGTAGATGATTGTTTAGGAGAAATAGATAATCGACACCTCTTAGCCTGTCTGGTAAAAAAATTGGCCCAAGAATTTTGTCTCCAAACATCCCTGCCCAAACATTGATACTAAACCGTACTTGTTTGCGTATTTCTCTATTAGCTCTAGGATTTTCTATGGCCCATATGTGCTCATTGTTTCTATTAAATATACCGCAATTAGTAAACTTAGCTTCGTCGCTCCAGATTATAGACCTAAGGAAGTTATTATTATCGTCAATTTGATTCTGTAGCCAGTAACAAGAATCTAACCGCCTCTGAGGATCTCCTTCGTGCAACGCATGGGAAAACTGGATTTTGTAGGGTTTTAAACCATTATTTTTTAAAACTCTCCAAGCCTTGACATGATTTAGGGTTGGCAAGTTAGATTCTGTGGAAATTTGCCTTGTTGATGTGGAAGGGTTGTTGTTTACCTAAAATGATAACATACCCTAAATAAAATAGCGCCTACCTTATAGAAAATAATGAATTAAAAATAAAGTTTACATGGTTTTAAAAGAAAGCTAGTCAAACTTTCAAGTACAGACCTGGCGTAAAACATTTTGCGATTCTGCTTCTGTTACACGGTTACCATATTTTTTTCTGGGTTTTTCAAATCTACGTGTTCACGTAGGTTTTTATCCAAGTTTTGAAAGATCCTTCTGTTGGGCTGCTGTCTTTCGGGGTAATCTTCAAAATATCTTTGCGCAGCTGTTACTGAGTTTCTGTTACAGCTGTAATAAATCTTTATCATATCGCTTTTTTCTTCAGTAGAATATCTCATTTTAGATTTTTAAAGGAACAACTTATAACACCTTACAAAAATCTTGAAATAAATAATTTCGGACTGTCAGTTATGAAAATTCGCCATATTTTTTTTTCCATGGTAAACTACGATGTAGAAGTTAATTTTATTTAAGCGTCCTGGGATAAAGGTGAATTTTCATGCATCCGAAATCCGTCGATACGTTGATCCGTCGGCGCCCTGATTGGTCATTATATTTTGGCGTCAATTTTTATCCGTCAAGTTTACCATTTCATCCGTCATCGTATAGAGTTAAAATAAATTTAACTTTTCGTACGATATCGGATAAATTGACAACTTTGACGTATAATTCTAACCTCGCACTTTTGGTTTGTGACTTTATTTCTCTTTATTTATATTGAGGGTCTGTTATTTTTTTA
Source organism: Polydrusus tereticollis (assembly GCA_963920685.1). NCBI lineage: Eukaryota > Metazoa > Arthropoda > Insecta > Coleoptera > Curculionidae > Polydrusus > Polydrusus tereticollis. The sequence continues at coordinate 88,266,436 of OY987327.1, forward strand.
CGATTATTTATTTTATTGTACAAATTACTTATTTAATAAGAATAATGATGAATCGCACTCATGTATGAGATATTTACAAACAACTGTCAACATTTGTGGCCAGGGATCAGACCAATCACAAACGATTCGTATCATCGGATAAACGGATGCATAAAAATGCAAAAAATTTAAAATCCCAGAAATTTTTTGTCCAATCAAAAGCCGTAAATTCAGCCAATGGGATTACCTTCGTATCAACGTATCGACGGAGGATGCATGAAAATTCACCTTAAGACATCAAAGTAAAAATGTTTTCATTAATAATGATGGGGCCCACCATCACCCCATATCACCATTTTTTTTATAGCTTATGTGTATTTGTACGTTAGGGATTAAAATTGTTAAAACAGATTTTCAGATTATGTTACGATGGTTTTAGAAATAAATTAAGTAAAAAATAAACAAAAACATTATTGTAAGATGTTTTTATTAGCTTAAAATGTTGAATCCTAATCAAAGTAATGCAACCATATAATGCAGTCAGCCTTGGTGATTCCAAAAATGAAATAAAAAATCCAGGTCTGTATTTAAAAAAAATAAATTAATGATGGGGCCCAAAGACGAAACGTCGGATTCGAAATCTGATGCCACAGTCTAATAGAAGAGAAAAAGTGGCAATGAGAATATTAAGCTTGTTTTTAATTATCTATTCAAATAAAGGCAGGAAATCATATAAATTAAAAACGGCAAATTCGTTTTTTTTTTCGAATATCTTCGGAAGCAATCGGAATACATGAATTTTCTTGACGGCATATTGATCGGCATTGAATTGCGCAACTTTGCATCAATTTAAACTTTCACGTATTTGTTACCATTTCCGAGATCCCAATGATGGGCCTCGAATTTGTAACACCATGTATATAGAGTGAGAAAAGCTTTTTTTAACAAAACTAAGTTAACTAAATTATGTTAGGAGCCAGACCGGAGTTATCAGCATTTATTACAAATAATGTTCCACCTTCCCCCACCACTTTATTTGAAAAGTGACGTACACGTTCTATAGGTGAATTTTATTAATAAATCTTCGAAATATACAAAAATGTTATTTTCGGTATACCTTAACTAGGCGACTTTTGAGGAAACTTTGTGATTCATATTTAACGTTACTGTTGCGCCCTCTAGCGTCAGTCTGAGAAACTTGAAGATAATTTCCAGCAATTTCTCATGACCACTTTACCAAACATATTTTTTTTTCGCAAGCCATACGACTAACACTTTCTGAGATACGGCCGACAGCCATTCTTAGTGGAACACCCGGTACTCGTACTCTGTTAATCCTTTTTGCGTTCGGCATGCATGCTTTAACACCAAACACCCTATGGTCACGTGACATAAAACTGTACTTTCACCACTCCAGCACCGAAACGCTATGCCGAACGCACTAAAAAGAATGTGGTAAATTTCTCCAGAGATACTGGTCAACCATTTCGAAAATATGAAGAGTCGTATGAATTTATACTTGGAGCATGGCGGTGACCAATTTCGGCAATTTCTTTAATTTTTGTTTTCCTTTCTCTATATTATTCTAAATATTTTTATAATTTTATATTTATTTACTTTATTTACTTATTTAAATATTCACCAGTTTGGCATATCATGATGTCATTAATAGATATTTACGATATAAGTGTTGTAAAGATTCATATTACAACACGAGATGTTAAAGTTGTTAAACGAGGCGTCAGCCGAGTTTAATCAAACATCGAGTGTAGTTATATGAATTTACAACAAGAATATTGTACAAAATTTTATCTACTTTCATCTATGAATAAAAATATTTGGCAAAAGGCATTTTTAAAAATAAAAATGCACCTGCTATTAAAAATCGTTTTGTAAGGGCATCTATTACAGCACTAGTGCTGTAATGGCATCTATTACAGCACTAGTGCTGTAATAGATGCCCTTACAAAACGATTTACAGAACTGTAAAATTCATATTACTAAATGAAAGTAGATAAATGAATTTAACACCATTTTAACCTAAATTTAGTTAGATATATCCTCCCTTTATAATTGTGATCTGAACCAAGCCCTACGTTTTTCAGTCCATGCCCTCTTGGATGAAAATAATTTTTGCTCGCATGGTATTTCCTATTATGGCATTGATTTAATCCTAATGCAATTTAATGGCATTAGCGATACCTAACCCGAAAGTTATTTCCTTCTGTCTTCCAACACATTTATATTTTTAGACATCGTTCTCCAACTTTGTCATCTCATGCATCGTCAAACCAAAAGCAATAACCAATGTTATCAGTAAACATCAAAAGTTCTATAGACTATATTCAGGTTCAATACTCCGAAAAACCAAAGTTGTTCTAAAGCTCGTTACCTTTTCTTCTATAGTAATTGTTGCTATTTTAAAAACACTGAAGATAATTGGCTCATAACTTCAGGTGAAATAAAACTGTGATGGAGACATCAACGTCTCGAAGCTACACGATCTCGGGAGTTTGTTTTAAGTTATTGAACAATTAGTTGAGATTAATGCACATAATTTCAACCCAAGATGGAATTTAGTAAAGATTCTTTAAATAAATTATTTATTAGTGCCTCGTTCGTTCGTCAGGTTGTTACGGAACTTGGCGCTCTATTCTCTAATCCTAAATTAAGATGTTGCAATGTGTTCTTTCCCTATACCTAAGTTTGATATTTAGGTCTAACAACTCTAACTGCGTTATTTTCAATAAACAAAAAACCTTTTTAATATCAAATTTAAATAAAAATTGTTTAACATATTTTGAAATTTTTGAACTGAATGATCTGCAACTCAATAATGGTTACTAGTTTAGGATGGATTAGTATTTGCATATTTTAAATAATTCACAACGCTTGTACTTATCTTGTTCTTTATTTAAGAACAAATACTATAAAATATTACTTGAGTACAGTCTAGATTGCAGAATAGATCCCCATATTATTAAGAAAACCTGGAAGTAATGCAGCCACCTTGTGCGGTATTTAGTGTCCATTACGAAGCAATAAAATACGGAATAAATAAATTTTAGCAGGATTACGCCTCTTGCAGAGCGCATAAATACGGATATTAGATAAGAAGTGATTCTTAATTGTTTAAATCTTTCTTTTAAATTCATGAAGTAATTTTTAAGTTGTTACTCGTTGTTTATCGTAACAAAGTATTATTTACGTTTTTTAGAACAGTCGTACATAACATTTTCAAAAGTTTTCGTTTTGTTACTTGAAGCTGTAACAGCTACTCTGCCAAAAATTCGATTTTGCGCTTCCCAGGTCGTGTCCAAAGTAGCACGTACTTTCCTGGAAAAGAAAACGCTCCCTTTGATCTTTTTATTGTTGGGCTTCATGATTTTTTTTCAATTTTAAATGAAGGTCTTGATCGCAGCGCGTCAAAACAAACTTAAGTCCCTTATCAGCCAAACAGCCACTTTCCGTTTCTTTCTAAAGCCGTTTTCCTTTTAACGAAATTAATCCAAATCGAAAACATCTTGAACCAACCTAATCCGAGATTTCTGAAGACGATCAGTTACTTCGAATTTGTTGACAGAGATCCCGGGACCAGTACGAAAAATAGTACAAGCTCTACAGACTATGGACAGATTGAAAGAAACTAAGAGTTTTTCAGTTTTATTTACGTATTTGCAGAAATACCCAAGGTACTAAAATCATCCTCTCTTTTTTTAGTTGAATGCTATAATCAACCTAAAAATCCTAAACCTGGGAGAAATACCGAAATTGTTCCCTGCATGTTTTGGATATAGAAATGTCCATCATCAGAGGATACAGTGATCGACCAGATTAGTTTAGTTCCTTAAAAGTAATGTTAGTAAGGAGAAATTTATGCTGAATTATGACAAGTGATTCAAACTTTTTGAACAAGTCAATATCATTAAGCTATAGTTAATAAAGATGATTCGTTAGAAATGATAAAAATTATTTTGAAAGATTTTTTTGTATTATTGTAAGGTAAAATAAAAGTGTCTGGTGATCAGTCAGAGAAAAAAGAATTTTTTAGTATGGCATATTAGAAGTAGAAGTTAATTTATTGTGGGGAAATGAAAGTGGAATAGGGTAAAATTACCATTGTTTGAAATAGGAAACTGTAGAACATTAAACAAAAATTAAAGAGGGTGGGACAGATCTACAGGGTTACGAAAGTAAATGGGACAAAACTAGAAAACACTCATATGACAAAAATGTTTTCTATATATAGGAACCTCAAAGACTAAGATCTGTTACTTGTGTCTCATACTACTATACGGAATTGAAAATTTTATCCGAGCTCCGCTTCGCGTCGTTCGTCTAACTGTTTTTGCGTGCGGAAAAGTAACACTTTGAGCACTCGTTAGAAAAATAAGTATATCCTAATCCTACCCCTCCTTAGTTGTCTTAAAATATTCCAATTCCTGCAAAAATAAGGTTGAATCAATGAAATTTATTGGGAAAGATCCAAGAACCATCGCAGAGTACCTAAGCGATTACTCTACTAAAAAAGTAAGGGGACTGATAAAGTACCAATGTTGTAAAATATTTTGAATACATCAAAAAATAAAAATATGTCACCTATCACATTTGAAACTAGGGTTAGGCACAAATTTGATATATCGAATTGCGTTTTTGAAAAAACGAAGTATCGATATATCGATTAACAATATATAAAGAATAAAATATAGATATATCAAATAACGATATTTAAAACATCAAATATCGATATACCAGGTTACTTCCTTCTTGTTAAAATATCCTTGGTTCCTCTTTGACAATTATAACTGTGGTGAACCATTAGCGATGTGATAAGTCTTCCGTCACGCGTAGGACAATTTTAACTTTACGTTAGATCTATCGGCTTCTTTTTCAGCTTGGTGGGTAAAAACTACATTTAGCGGTTTAACGGTTTTTTTAGCGATTCTAATTTTTGAAGAAAACGACAGTATAGTCTTAAATAGAGGTAGGCAAAAATCGGTATATTGATGGCTTAGTTCTAACAGGTCGTAACCCACAATATTTACGAAATCGTGTTTATTGCAATTTTTAGATGATAAAGGTCTCCTACATCTAATTCGAATAAGTCTTAACCCAGAAAGCGCCCTGAAGTATTTTAAAGTAATCACTTCAATTACGACGTATCATAAGTTTGCGTTTGTCGTAAGAGCAGCAAGTCGTAAGCCGCAAAAATACCTTTGTGACAGATAGGTTGGTGTTGTGTTTGTAATAGTGGACCTTAGTTTTTGCCAAAAATGATTATAGAGGTGAGATATTGATTAAAATCTGTAATTATTTTATAGTATAGTTTGTTTGTTTTTAGATTTTTGTTTAATCTTAGGTGTAAGTAAAATATAATATATTTCAATAACAAATCTTGTGATTGTACGACTTGGAACTAACGTATAATTTTATATATAAATATACAGTGTTGGATACGAAATCTTGGCGTGCACTACATAGATTATCCGTATTTTCTTCACTAATTTTCATTAGTTTTTATATTCCCTTAGAAGAAATTATTGAAAATTGTTTTTTCAAAAAATTTCCTGCTTCTCTTTTTGGCTACAATTACAATTCGAATTAGATAAAATGTAAAATAAGACAGCGGCTTATTCTCGTGTTTAGATGTTATTGGATTATCAGGGTGAAATATTACTCGACATTTCTAATTTTAAAAATGATCTAAAACCAAGCTATTAAAACTTTAAAAAGACGAAACCAAACCTCATAGGCTAATATACAATTAAGCTTTATTTTTACATTTAACTATTTGTAATAAGCCCTTTTCTGTTCAATTTTGTTTTTCATCCCATTGTAAATTAAAAACTAAAATACAAACAATACTTCTTTTCAGATGAGTTCAAGAAACAAAAGGAAGATGTAACTATGCACTACAGTGCCAACAGAAATAATTAATTTAAAAACGTTCAAGATAATGTAGTTCACGAATGTGAAATAATAAATAAAATTTAGTTACATTCTCAGGTGTAACTAATAAATCACATGAACATAGTTTTGTAATCACAGTCCAAAAAGAGACCGAAACGGCTAAAGCTGTTACAATAATTTTTGATAAGTCAAATGTCATTCTCTATTTGTCTCCTCAAAGTCCTAAAGTACCATATTATAATGATTTGCCAAATAGAAGTTTCGCTTCAAATAACACAAACATCCTGGAGGATACCGAAAAAGTAAGAACTGCCGTACAAAATATTCCAAGTCTTGCTTCGTCGGAAAATTTTAGTAGATCAGGTCAAACGTTTTCGAAATGAAATAACTTATCGAGATGATGCTGATAATCTCCTCATTACTTTCCAGACGCCAGAAAGCAAATTTAAATGACAATTAAATCGATGCAAATGATGTATAGAGTGAAGAAAATGATGTAGCAAATGAAATTAGAAATAAACTGGAAATGTGATGAATGGAGAAAGAACAAAAATAAATGATGGAAGAAAACTATTAGGGATACTTAAGATCCGCCCCTGGAACAATCAAACACAACATGGAACGTACTGCTCGAAGTTTTAAATTTGACTGCAACAATAGCAAATTTTGCAAAAAAGTACAAAACGCATTTGCTTTTTTCTGATTCATAAAAAGCGTTATGAAATTTTGAAACATTTTGGGAGATTGACTTGAGGTCTTTCTGCGCATGTATGTTGTTTTTAATCTTTAGTGACACATCCTGATGTATATTAATTTGCCTTAGAACAATTTTTAGACCCAATTTAAAATTTTTAATACTTCTTACATTAAGTGACAGAAACAGGCAGACGTAAAGCACATAATAGAAATATCAAAAGGTCTTATCCCACAAATATATTTATCAGTAGTCTAAAAGTTTGAAATATTTTAAAATAATGTTTCTTTTAACTTGTCTTCAGATTATTTAAAATATTACCAGTAACTTTTTTACAAAGTAGTTTTTTACATTTTCTGAAAAAGCTAACGCAAATAGGATGCGACCTGTTAGAACTAAGCCATCGATGTCGATGTTTTTATCGATATATCGAATAACAATATTTAGAACTAATAATATCGATCCTCGATATTGGATTTTCAATATCGCCCAGCGCTAGTTGAAACAAAAAAATCCGAAAATATTCTAGTAACTTCCACAGATGGAGCTTCACTACTTTGTGCTCTTAATACCCAAGAGTGAGAGGGCAATCAGTTAACAATGGAGACGGATCACTCGATTTTCACAGACGGTTCACAAATGAACGTCGGAGTGGGAGCTGGTATCTTCTCTAAGAGCATGAAAATACAGAGGTCATATAGACTTCAGGACTACTGCAGCATTTTTCAAGCAGAAGTGGTGGCAGTAGATAAAGCAGTAAAAATCCTGCAGGAACGTCAAGACCTGGGAGCAGCTGTGTCAATAGCTATTTATATAGATAGTGAAGCAGCGATAAAGACAATTTATTCCAACAACATTAAATCAAAACTAGTAAGGCGATGTCGCAATATCCTTCGCATACTCGGTTCCCGGCATCGAGTCACTCTGTGTTGGGTTCCTGGTCATCACAGCATAGATGGCGATAAGTCTGCTGATGCGCTCGCCAAGAAGGGTGCAGACATGTTCGCCGATCTAGCAGAGAATACCTTGGCTTGATCACTGGGATCGGTCAAAGAGATAGATCGTACAGCCAAACAACTTGCAATAAGCAGATGGACAGAGCTAACAGCCTATGTAGAATCCCCAAGCAATTGTGGCCCCTACTTGATAACAGGAAAACCGCTGCGTTATTATGACACAGTCGGAAGGACCTAAGGAATATCACTGCCGTGGTTACCCGACACTGTCTTTTCGGTAGACATGCCGAACGTATGCAAATGCCAGCTAACGACTTCTGCAGAAGTAGCAGAGACAAGGAAAGTATTCAACATTTCTTGTGTGAATGCCTTGGCCTTGCAAGAAGAAGGTTTAATGCCTTGGGCGAACCATTCTTTAATAATCTGGAGGAAGTAAGCAGCTTACTGCTGGGTCAACTTACTAGGTTTATTAACAGTAGTGGCTGGTTCGAGTGAGCTGTCAAAACTCTTCTACGCCGTACTTCGCACTAGCCATCAGGGAACTGATGCTGATGGGTTCCGCAGAACATGTGTGGTATCACAACGGTCCTTATAGGACTACGTGAGACTGTCTAAATAGACCTGAAGTCTGCTACTCTAATCTAATCTAACCTAATACCCAAATAGGTTTACTGCAAAATTTTACTGACTTGGGATAATTCGAACTAATTTAATTATGATGTCATTATTTTAATAAACTGTTTGACCTACAACGCTAACAATAATAATACATTACCTGTATTCTATTTTCAGCCGATTAAAGTAATTTAAATAGGCCAATTTTTAAAATTTGCGGCTCGGAAATAATTAAAAGCTTATACAAGTTACAAGGATGTGATCTCATACCTCTAATTATAACGCATATTTTGCCGCATTTTAATATTTGCAATAAGTAATTAGTAACGAAAGAGCGCGCGGCTGCATTATGTTGTCGGATAGAAAGTGACTTATGGTGAGGTAATGCTGCAGATTGGTCTTTGTCAGCCGACGCGATGCAGTGGTTTAACTTACTATTAAAGATAAAACTAGGAGACCAATACCTAACTCGACAAAGGCATTATATCTCAGTAAAAATTAATTGGATTAAAGAATATGGGTTTCTCTTTGAATGTCACTAAGGAATCCCATGTGCAAGGTTGTGAGGAAGCCTAATATTTGCATTTAGGGGTCTGTGGCTAACACCATCTTGAAATGCAATCGGCTATATAGTTTTATCTAAAACAATTTTTCGTAGGTACTGTCGATGTTTAAAAAGTTATTAGCAATTAAAGTTGCAAATTTTTGGGATAATTACGAGCAAAAGGTTAATTAAAAAGAGGAAACTTTTCTCTACCAAAAAGATTCCTTAACATATCTTCTCAAAGAGCAATCCATCATGCGAGGTCCTGGAGAGTGGTCAGCTCGGTCTCGATTAACCTAAAGGTGCGTCCAGACATGTGACAACACTCCGTGTCGTGACACCGTCGCAAACTTTATCGCGTGACATCGCCGCGTGTACCGCAATCCGTTTCATGTCTTGAGTATTTTTATTTAAATGAACGAAAGTTAGCGGGGATGATACGCAATGATGTTACGCGATAAGGTTCGCGACGGTGTCACGATACGGGGTTTTGTCACAAGTATCGACTCACCTTAGGACCCACATATTATTTTTCATCGGGCTGCTTACAATTAAAACTGTATGTTAATATTCCGGATAATCTTGAGGACTTCAAAATTCGCACAGGACAAGAAATTAAAAACATTTGTCCAGAAATAAAAAAACAACTTCAAGAAAAATTTGTATAGGCTTTGATACTTTCAAGTTGAAAACGACTATCATATTTTCAAACAATTGTTTAAATATAATTTACCGATTAAAATTCTTAGTACTGTGTGTCAAAATTTAAAATACTGTTAAATTTGAGATTTGCTCACCTTAAGATTTCCATGAAGAGGCTAATACCAAAAAAAAAACGAATTTTGGTAAATAGTATTATAACCTTAGAGCTTTGACACTTGTTGATAAAAAAACGAATGTAAAAAATTTAAAGAACTGAGTTCTTCAAGCTTTTGTAAAGAAGACGACAACACTAAAAATATTTCAGTAGGTTCATACTTTTTTTTCTACATTGTTTATATTACTCAATCGGGTTGTTGAATGTATTTTTACGTTAGGATTTTATCCTTTGATATCTGTTATTCAGTGTGGTGTATTGTTGCGGTATTGCCGCTTATAGAAATTTTGATATCGGCTCTTGCCCTAATTAATTTTGGATCGTGTGTTTTCTTTTAAAAGTTTTTGTCTGCAAAGTTGTGGCGCCTTTTTCTATTATTATATCATATAGTGCCTCTCTACTATGCATTTGCATTTGGACCAACGGGGAGCCAGTCTTTTGGTAGCTTGTATGTCGTGTCTTGTCTAGATCTCGTATGCGAGTCTGTGATTAGTAGGTTTGTCGATACGTCTGTGCACTGGTAATAGTCTTTAATATTTTTCAAGAAAAACTCGTTGACCGTCTGCATTTGAAACTCACGGTGAAGTACTCTGTTGGGTGTATATCTAGGTACATCCGCAATAGTTTTTAACGCCCTGTTTTGAATTACCTGGAACTTATTAAGCTCCGTTCTGCTTATGTTGCACCACGAAGGTGCACCATAAGTGAGAACCGGCCTGACCAATACCTTGTAGAGGTTGACCTTAGCCCTATTTGAAAGTCTACTCCGCCTGTGAAGCAGGGTGCAGATAGAGCCTAATGGAGGCAATGCAAGCTTTACTCTATTAATTGAATTGAGCCTCCAGTTCAGCCTTTGGTCAAATATAAGTCCCAGGTATTTTACCTCCTGGCACCAGTTCACTTGGACCCCATTAACCCGAAGCCTTCTTTCAGGCCTGCGCACGGTGCTTTTTGAAAAAAAGATGACCTTCGTCTTGGCGGGATTCAGGCGAATCTTCCTAGTATATATTAAATCCGTTATAACGTAATATTAAAAAAAAAAAAGATTCTCAAAGTCTTGAATTTTTATTCTTAAAAGGTAACCTAGGTAGAAGTTAAAGGTTAATGAAAAATGGAGCTTTTGTTCTTAAGAAAAATTCTTCTGTGTCAAGAAAATTACATTATTACCTGCAAAAAAAAAGAAATTTATTAAAAACGCAACATGACAGCTGGCAAATGTCGAAGTTTCAATTCGTATTATTATCGATTTATTTCTATTCGATTTCAAGGCTGCTGGAAAAAGGCATAATTTACAGTTGAACAAAACTTGAGTAACTTTTTTAACTGTGTGCAAGGCGAATTACTTTTTTCGAGTAGACTGGACGTGCAATATTGCATGTAGGTAATGGATTAACAACTTTTCATTACGTTTTTAATATTGAGTTTAATTAAAAGCCAGAAAAAAGGTTTAAATAAAGAAAGGACATTTAATTACTATAATTTATCTTATCAAAAATGATTTAATATAGTTATTAGTTTGTTAATGTTAACAGAGAAGTATCATTTATTTCAAATTAAAAGCAAAGTTAACTGAATACAAGATACATGTACATATTTAGTAAGCTTTGTTGAGGGTTATCTTCTAAAACTTGACATACGCTAAATATGTTATGACATTTTGGAAAAGCAAGGAGTGATATTCCCTGACCGCTTTTGGAGTAACAAGGTCGATAAGCACAAGAAAAACCACCAGATTTTTTAGACATATTGCGATGTTCTTTATTACAAACAATCTACACTCTCCGGCACAAAATTTCGCCACCCTGAAATTTTGGCAAAGTTTGATGTTTTATAATTTTTTTTAATTTTTTATCCGATTCTCACGTTTTGTTATCAGTTTGTAGATCCATTTATTGTGTTTTCCTTTAATTATTTTATAAAGTAACATTTTTTGATTAGGCTATATTATACAGAAATAAATCAAAGTGTTGTTTTTTGTCGTAACTTCAAAACAGACAGCAATAGTGGGACTTTGCTTAGTTCGGAATTTAGATTATACACAGACGGCTCCAAAACTAATGAAGGGGTTGGAGCCGGTGTATATGGCAAAAGTCCGAAAGTAGAGCTGACAATCAGTCTGGGATCCATGGCAACCATATTCCAAGCTGAGGTTCACGCCATTGAAATGTGTGCAAGGCTGCTGACAAACCGACAGTACGCACACAGGGCAATCAAGATATTCTCTGACAGTCAAGCCGCTCTAAAAGCCCTTTAATCGAGATGGTGCAATTCAAAGACGGTGTGGAGCTGTTGCGAAGCACTATTCGAACTAAGTCTCAATAATAGAATTACCCTAGTATGGATTCCGGGACACATGGGTCTCGAGGGCAACGATGCTGCTGATAAGCTCGCTAAGAGTGGAGCGGCAACGAAATTCACGGGACCCGAACCGGCAATAGGTATATCCTATGCAACCGCCAAGATAAAGATCCTGGCCGAAGCAAAAGATAAGTAGAGAAGGCATTGGTTGAGCTTACCAGGCCTAAGGCACTCAAAGGCATTCATAAACCGCCATAGAAATCAACAGCTAACTGACAAACTACTAGAGCTTAGTAGAACGCATCTTAAAGCCCTAGTGGGACTGTATATCGGCCACTGCAGACTGCGGTACCATATGCACAAAATTGGACTGGCGCAAGATGAGGAGTGCCGACTCTGCATGGACGATGCAGAAACAGCTGAGCACATACTGTGCGCCTGCCCTGCAGCAGCAAGAACCAGATTCGCCCTATTTGGCGAGGTGACACTACTGCCGGAAGACATGAAGAATGTCTCCCCCAATACAATTATTTGCTTTATTAAGAAGATAGATCTATTGTGAGAAATATAAATAAGGTGTGAGCCACAATAGATCATTCGGTCGCAGTGGAGGGTTAATTGTAACCCACTCACTTTCAACCTAACCTAACTTCAAAACACCCTGTAGGAAAATTGAGGTTAATAATTTTATTTACATACTGTTTCTTGTAATCTCAGTAGATAATTTCTATCAATATTTCTAGTTCCAATAAAAATCACACAGCCGTTAAAGGAACAGAAACATCTATATTCCTTAAATATAATTTAAAATACAAAGCCTCAACAAAAAACTTATTAAATCTCACAAACACTAGCCAACCTTTAATACACATAACTCAGAAATTACTTTAATATTAGTGACAAACTAAATATACAGAAACAAACGCGTATCGATTGACGTTTATGCTAATTGTAAAATGGCCACCCCAAGTAGGCAACCGAAAATACATGACCACGAATTTTGTTCCATGTCGCCTCTGTTTCGTTTAGTTTCCTGGAGTCCCGTGGTTAGTAAACCCACTGCCCATCAACCCTTCTATCTACTACTTCTAAAGTAACTTTAGATCATAAAAGCGTTTTGTTCTGCCGTGATTCCCATATTTAATTTTCTTAAGAATAATAACTTTAGAACTTGATATTTCTATTTTTCAATCACCTTTACCTTTTACCTAGGTTACCTTTCAAGTGTTTCTACGGCGTACTTTGAGCACATTTTATTTTTTTATCTTGGGATGTATGAACAGCGAATTTGTGATCTATATCCATAATAAAATTTCGACTTTCAAAACTTGTATTATCTCGGTAGACCAACAAGGATTCAAAAGCAATAATTTTAAAGGAAAAGATTTAAGAAGTAGTCCATGGTCTGTGGTTATGTATTTTAAAGGGAAATGAAAGTCTGTCTTTACCACCAAAATTTTTTTAATATATTAACTACACTACACCCTAGATTTGGGTATCGAGGGCATATATATGGGAGGGATTCACCATATGAGTTAGATGTTCAATATACATTCAAGTTTGAAAATTGAGTCGGACTAGTTTCGACCTTAGAAAAGATCATCATCAGCAACTCTATATAATTATAATGTAAACAAGGTAAAACACAGTAATGGATAGTTCAATGAATGTGTGTGCCTGCCTATGGACCTGACTGGGAACGTCCCTTTGGCTACACAAATAGGTTAAGAATAAGAGGTTAATTGGAACACTTGTTGAGTATTGAGTGTATAGGTTTTATATTTATTTGACGTAAGCTAATAACTGTAAATAGTAGGAGAAATAGGTCTTAAACAAGTTTGTTTTTTCTCTTGACCCATGCTAGTAGGGAAATGATTTTATTTATTTTCATTAAATATATTATTGAGAAAAAAGGATTAGGATCTTGAATTTGTGGTGGTATTCTTTATGGAATAGACTTTTTAAATTAAGATGGGTTTTTTATTTTTTAATATAACATTTTTAGACGTCACATAGAACTAAAGGTTTGTTTTATGTTAAATTTAGGTAACTTTTAGTTCGTTTTTTATTTGTATTTCTCAGTCACTCAACCTATACACTCAATACTCAACAAGTGTTCCAATTAACCTCTTATCCTTAACCTATTTGTGTAGCCAAAGGGACGTTCCCAGTCAGGTCCATAGGCAGGCACACACATTCATTGAACTATCCACTACTGTGTTTTACCTTGTTTACATTATAATTATATAGAGTTGCTGATGATGATCTTTTCTAAGGTCGAAACAAGTCCGACTCAATTTTCAAACTTGAATGTATATTTAACATCTAACTCATATGGTGAATCCCTCCCACATATATGCCCTCGATACCCAAATCTAGGGTGTTGTGTAGCTAATATATTAAAAAAATTTTGGTGGTAAAGACAGACTTTCATTTCCCTTTTAAAGGAAAAGACATAAACACTCGATGAAGAAAGAAACCCCTTGCTACTTATTTTATATGGTTGATATTAACGATTTAAAATGAATTATTGCTTGCATAAAAAAAGTACTAGAAGTTTATTACATACAGTGTCAAACAATATAGAGAAAAAATCTACTATATGATTACTTAACTATAAAAGGCTGATTTATTGCTGCACAGAAACCTATACACACTTTTCCAAATTTGTTATTTCATATTCTAATGCTCATTTATTTTAAACAAGAAACAGTTCTTATTATTTAATAGCATAGAAAAGTATTCGACATCTACAATCTTTTACAAAAACATAATGTTTTGTCGGCTTAAATTCTTTATGCTACCACTGTTTGGCGGCATCATTTCACAAACTTATATCTCTTTGATGTGCTTAAATGTTATGCAAATTCAAGTCATTTGTGGCGTTTTTGAGAGTCGGTGCAACTGATTAGGAACTTGTCTTGTGAGAACGATTTGGCATACAGTATGTACGCTTAGGAACGTTTTCCATTAAAATTTGTTCACATTTTCTTTATATGTTAGTACTGATAATAACTCTAACGTATTTGGAACGATTTTATAAAATAATATATCTATACAGGGTGTTTCCTAACTACGGTACGACATTTCAGAGGGTGATACGTAAGGTCGTTTTAAGAAAAAAGTTCCTATGAACATATTATGTCCGGAGTTGCTTCGTACATTTCTGAGGCGTTGAAGTTTAAAAAAACAAACGGTCATAAATGAAGAGTGGCGGGGCAATGTGATCTAAGTGCCAAAAGTCAAATTTTCCAGGAGACGTAAAAAACTTTTTTTACATTTTTTTGTGGTAAACTTATTTAGGAATAACAAAGACTAATGAACTAAATAATTTTAATTCAAAAACATGTTAAATACTGTTCTTTAGCACATTTGTACCAAAAAAAAAACAAAATGATCCAAGTCCACAAGGTTATCCTTATAGTAGATCTAACTTAATGTTATATTTTCATAACAAAAATCTAACTCTAACGAAATGGAAAAGTGTTCAAGTGACGAGGAAAAAGGCGCCAAGAAAGCAGTACAAAAATTCAGAAGAAACGCACACACACGGCCCATGAACATTCAAAGCTTCTGCTGAATAAACAAAAAACGTATACGAAAATGCTGAAAAGTAAACGATGATTGGAAAAAAGTCAAAGGTTTTACCTAACTTAAAACCACACACAAGAACCAGTATGTAACATTACTTGCAAGATAAGATATGGTAAATATGTACTCTTACACAAAACTGATGAGAAGGCCTACACCTAAAACCTACATACTGGTAATTATACCAATAAGTATTCAAACCTCAGTTTGCTAAAATGTTTGAATAATATTCCCCATGGTGATCGTGAAGAAAATCTAGCATTGTAGTGATGTCCTTCTTTTTTGCCGCACTTAATGGTATGACACTTGGTAGAGAAGTTAGGGTAGCATTCTTGATGTTAGCGATAGTAATACCCTGGTTTCAGTACTCGACATTTTTCCCAAGGTGCAATATCACTGTAATTCCTTTTATACAAAACTAACCCGGGATCATCTTGGGAAACTGGAAGCCAAGAGGCTTTCGATGTTCCAAATTTGGATGTGTCTAGTAACGAGGAAGATGTAGCATCGAAATCAAAAAACTTTTTTTCGTCCCCCATATTGAGCACCTTAAAAGAACGGGATGGTCTTGCAGTGACTATAACATTCATCACATCTTGCATGTTGTACAGTTTACATCGTTTCGCTCTCTTTTCAATAAGTGCGAAATCACGGTCAGATGCTGAGAATGAGTGTCCGGATATAAGAAACTTGTGGTCAATTACATCGAAAACTCCATGGGAGACAAGAAAGATGTATAGAAACAAAAGCATTTTGTTTTTCAACTGTCCCGCACAATTGTCACTCCAAACGCAAAAATTGTTTTTGTATGTGTTGGGCAGCACGCAGTTGAGTATTTGCAAAAGGGAAGACGCCATTTGGTTGTCTCCCCTTCCCGCTTGCCCCTCATGCCAAACACACATTAATCCATCATTTACATCAGCTACAAGGATCCCAAAGTTGTAATCAGATAGTTGGCGGCAGTAATACATGTTACTATGAGTTAAATCCACAAACTTAACAGCTTAACAGTACTTGAACGAGTATTATTGTGGGGAAAATGACTGATATGACACACAGAATTTTGGCACTTAGATTACTTTGATTGAAAAGGTGTGGGTGCACATACAGGTGGCGCAACCTTCTGTACTATTTAAATCGCATGAAGCCCACGTAGGCACTTAAATCATATAGCACGTTAAGGGCGATGGCACATAGATCACATTGAGGGAAAAAAAAAGTTTTTGAATTTTTGGCACTTAGATCACATTTCCCCGCCACTCTTCAAATATCCTTTAACCGGTTTGGTTCAAATTTTGTTCAGTTATTTGAAGTAATAAGGCGCTTATTTAGGCCTAACTAGATTGAAGTTATCAGGTCCAGTGGCGTCTCAGTGGGCACCACAACCAGCTGTTACTGAGAAGAAAAAGTACACCACTGCCTTTTTTTAGTTTTTTGTTTAATGAGATTAAACAACTACAAATACAACTTTTTGGTCACTTGTGTTTTTTTCATATCTGGCCTCGTTTGCGGGAAAAGTTTAAAAATTTCATTAACTCATTCTAAAAGCTATCGATGGACTACATAAAGTAACAACCGAGAATAAAAAATAAACCATTTCGACCTTACAGTAAATGAGCAAAATGTCAACCTTCTGATAAAATGCACGACTGCAATCGATTTGTCATTGATTGTCTGACACATAGACAAGGGAGATGCGCTTATGGTAGGGATAAATAGGCAACTCAACATACTAAATTGGTTCCCTTATAGCGCCATTCGTGTCTGGTTGAAGAACTAAATGTAGCACTGTTGTCGAGGGGCGGGGGGTCGGCGCCACGCACGAAAATTTAAATTTTACAACTTTGAATTCAAATTTTCGCGCATCTAACACTGATGAAAAAGTTAGAAGCGCGAACCTTTTGAATTAAAGTCAATATATTTTGGGAGATTAAAAGAAAGTTGTAACTACGTTTCTGATATGGCGACAAGCTTTATTAATATTAGATATTTACATAAATTAATATAATAACAAGGCAAGTTTTACCTAGAAATGTGCTGTAAAGAATTAATATAGGAATAGCGTTCAGCTTTAAATAGGATCCTCTGCTGCCATGCTCAATTTTTTGGTCATATCCAAAATGTGTGTGACAAACTCTATAAGTTTTTTGACTGCCAATTACACTAAGATCGTAAACTGTCATAACTCTAAGAAAATCTGTATATAAGTAATGTTTATGTTTATTCAGGATCAAAAGGTGTCCTGGATACATTTTTTTTAGATAGCAACAATATTTTGTATACAATATAGGCGCAAGGTGCCTTTTTGGCTCTTCACGATACATCCTTTTTATCACTTCGCTAAAACAACAAAAAACTTACCTGGTCGCTTTTTGGAAACCTGTGCATTTTCACACATTTCTCACTTTGTACTTTACATCCGAGAACCCAACAATAAATCACCATTTTAGCAGAATAAACTTAATAAACTTATACGCCGCGCCGCTTCGTTTAAAAATTTAATTTTAAAATGTCAATGTCACTTGGGTCCGACTTCGAAAGATATTTTTATTATGGATCAGCACATAAGTCATATTTTCATTTTTATTGCACCTTAGCTGGTACGGTTGAATTTAGAGAGAGAAAGATAGAGAAGTTCACCACGCTTATTCTAAATACATGTTTTGCCGCTACCAACGTTAGGATACGAACAACCTTATAAAACAAAATCCTTACAATAGCCATCATCGTCTGGTTGAAGAACTAAACGAACGGGGAACGATCCTCACCATTTAAGTTATCCTAGCCTGGTCTGACACGTTCAAAAATGAGTAGTCCTTATGACATTGCAATTGTCAATTATTCGATTTCTCAAGTCATTCACATCTAGAACAGGAGTTTTATAAACAAGATGACCCCATAAATAGAAATCTAGAGGATTAATATTAGGACTGCGAGCTGGTGAATTTTGAGGTCCTGCACACCCAATCCAGCGATTAGGGTAGGTGATGTCGAGATGCTGAGGGCAAGAACACTAAAACGAGCTGGAGCCCCGTCGTGCATAAACCACATGTTGCCTCTTACATGTAGGGGTACTTCTTCTAACAAAATGGGTAAATGATGTCGCAAAAAGTCCATGTATGATTCATCTGTTTATCTTGGCGGTAAAAAAAAAATGGGCCAATTAGTTAGTCACCAATAATTCCTACCCAAACGTTGAGCGAAATTGTTGCTGAAAATGACTTTCTCTAATAACGTGGGGATTTTCGTCAGCCCAAAAATGGTCATTGTGAAAGTTCAGGTTAGTAAAGTTATTAAAACTCCCAGTTTCACATAATCTTGATAATCTTGCATGTAGCGTTCTAAATGTTTTAGCACATGGGGTTACTCTATTAGGATATATGTCCTAGTAAATTCTCCGTGCTTCTTCCGCATTTCCATTTGCTAATTGTAATGATAGACCTTTGCTTTTGTAGGCTTTAATTAGCAGAACTTGGCTTAAACTGTACGGCTAACCTTAATTGTTCTGTGCTGTACGGACATGACAGTGACTTATAAACTAATAAACACAGAACAATAAAGGTTAGCTAATAAATAGATTACCAACAGGTTACAATATTTAACACGTAAGTAAGGTATCAGGTAATACACATATACAAGGAATGCATACAGCAATTATATTACATTCTCCCCCACATTATTTTTGAACATATTCCGAAAGATACTTTGGTTAATTACGAGGTCTTGTAGATTTACGTCGTTCTTCAGTGCTTTCCAAGATGTTATTCTCGCCTTGCACGTCGGAGACACAGTCATCAGTATTTTCAAAATCGTCGGCAGAATGAGATTCGTTAGATTGTCTTTCTGATTCGATATCTGGATTTAACAAATGAATATCTCCTCTAGGCGCCAAATGTTTGACAGAAACTGTACTTTCTCTGCCATTTTCGTAACAAATAAGTGCATAATAATAATTTACTTTGTCGAACAAATTTTTTTAACAAAACAGTGTCTGATTCTTTTAACCATGATGGAATGGACGTACCACTGGTTGATTTTCGTTGGTAGTTAAACATTCGTTCATGTGGTGTACAATTAATAGCGGTACAAAGTAAGCTTCTTATGGAATGTAAGGCATCTGGTAAAACAATTTCCCATTGTATAAGCTTTAGTTTTCGTGTTTTAATTGCTAGGTTGACTGCTTTCCATATGATACCGTTATATCGCTCTACTTGTCCGTTTCCTTCAGGATTGTATGGCGTAGTTCTACTGAAAGCTATCCCTCGAGAGTCTAGATAGGAAGTAATAAAATCTTTAGAAGTAAAACATGTTCCACGATCTGCATGAAGATAGGCCGGCATTCCAAACAAACAGAATAAATTATTTAAACATTCGATAGCAGTTTTAGATGTCATATCTTTACATGGAAATGCAAAAGGAAATCTATAATATTCATCTAATATTGTAAGCATGTATGGTTTATTTGTTGCAGTGGGTAACGGTCCCTTAAAATCGATGTTTAATCGTTCAAATGGAGCAGTTGCTTTTATTAAATGTTTTTCTTTATTTTTATAAAATCTAAGCTTTACCTCGGCGCAAATAGGACAAGCGAATGTCATTCGTTTTATATCTTCCAAAGAATAAGGCAGATTTCTAACTTTTACAAAATGATACATTCTTGTTACTCCAGGATGACATAAAGATTGATGTAGATCGAATAATTTGCTTGTAATTGAACCACAAATTCTTGAAAATGCATCGGCAGCAGCGTTAGATTTTCCTGGTCGATAAACAATATCATAACTGTAGTAAAGTTCTAAACGCCAACGCATAATTTTCTCGTTTTTAATTTTATTATGTCTAGAATTGAACATGAATGAAACACAAGCATATCCTTCTTTTTCCACAGAAGAGTGCCGTTTTTCAGTGTCTGATAAAGTTCTAGAGAAAAAGGCCACTGGTCTTCCTGATTGCGTTAAAGTAGCAGCAATTGCAAAATCTGAGGCATCTGTTCCAACAGTTAGAGTTTCATCTTTATTTATTGTCCACAGAAGTGTTTTTATTCTTTCAAATCTAAAATTACTTCGGGAGATAACGGAAAAGTTTTACATGCGACTAAATTTCGTATTTTATGTGAAAAATTTTTGATCCATCTTGAATAATGGGAAAACATTCCTACAATTCTTTTAAGGCTGGCTGGATCCTTAGGAATTGGCAAGTTTAAAAGAGGCTTTAATCTGTCAGGGTCGGGCTTTAATGTTTTATCCTAATAGATTTATAGATCGCTTGTTATAATGGCATTTGTTTTGGTTAAGTGTAAGTCCGTATTTCTCTGCTACATTTAAAAAATTTTTAAGGTTTAAATCATGGTTTACTTGATCTTCTCCACAAATAGTAACATCATCAAGATATGCAAAAATGCCTTGTAGATTTTCTTGGAGTATAATGGCCTCTATTACTCTTTGAAAACAAGATACTCCATTTGTAACTCCAAATGGAATTCTCCAAAATTGATAAAGACTGCCTCCTGCTTCAAAGGCGGTGTATGGCTTATCGCTTTCATTTATTGGAATCTGGTGATATGCGGATTTTAAATCGATAGTGCTAAATATCTCATATTTTGAAACTTTTGTTACCAGAGCTTCTATATTTGGCAAAGGATAAGCATCTAGAAGAGTAAATCTGTTGACAGTTTGAGAATAGTCGATTATCATGCGTCGCTTATGATTTTCATTATGGGTAATAAGTACTTGGGCTCTCCATGGTGATATGCTTTCTTCTATTATTTCTTCCTCCATTAACTTTTTTACTTTTTCTTGTATAAAAAGAATATCATCTTCTGAATAACGGCGTGATTTGATTGCAATGGGTCCACAGTCTTCAGTAAGATTAGCAAATAATGATGGTGGGTCTACTTTCGCTTCAGCTAAACAACAAATTGATAAAGGTCGTTTGGGCCCTCCAAATGTAACATCTACTCTATTATGTTGCTTCATTATATCATGACCAACTATTAAATCGGTACAGAGATTTGAAATAACCAAAATTTTTAATTTATGATACGTTTCATTCAGCATTTTCAGATTTATAAAGCAGTATCCTTGGATTTGTGTTGAATGAGAAGTAGATGCCATAGAAACTTTTTCTTGGCACGAATATATTTTTAATTCACCGGTATAGATCTATTAATGCATTTGCAGGAATATAATTAATCATCACTTTGATTAATGCTTTGGAGAGGCAATGAGGAAGTTCTGGAGATGCAGAGGCAATTAAAAAAGTTGAAGCTGATGTAGATTTACTTGTATTTCAGTCATACTTTTGAAAAATGTCCAACTTTTTGACAATAAGTACAAGTTTTATGTTGAGCAGGACATAAATTACGTGAATGTCTTGGATTTCCACAGAAGTAACATGTTCCAGTACGTACAGCAGCTGTAAAAGTAGATTGTTCTTGGGTACTAGTATTTTGATTTGAATAAGTTGCATTTATCATATTTTGAGGTGTAATATACATTTCAGATTGTTTTTGAGAATCTTCCAAAGTTCTTGATTGAGATATAGCGTTATCCAAGCTTAATATATTGGGTTCTAATAATTTTTGTCGTATAACAGGCTGAAGAAGTCCAGTAATAAAAGCGTCTCGTATAAACTCGTCTTTATTTTGTTGGGCATTGACAGATTTAAAATTACAATCTTTGCTTAAACTTCTTAGTGCTTGTATATATTGATCAACTGTTTCATTTACCTGCTGTTTTCTAGTGGCCAGTAAATGTATTGCGAATACTTCATTGGTGGGCTTTATATACAAATTTTCCAAAATGCTTATAGCTTCATGATATGATTTTGATTCACTAATATTATCATACACGGAATGTGATATAAAGTTTATTAAAAGTTGAAATTTTTCCTTATCTCTAATGGGCTTTTCTTTCGATGAATTATTACCCAAAAAATTTTTGAACGTTTCATACCAGTGTCTGAATTCTTTGGCAGCAGTTGCGGAATTTGGATCAATTTCAAATCTGCCTGGTCTAAGGTATTTTTCTATAGATTATGATGTGTTTTGTAATGCTAATTAAATTAAATACAAGTAATGCATACAGCAATTATATTACACTAATCCATAAATAAAGTACATGCCAGCCATTTCAGCGTTAGTAAAATTGTTCATGATGGAATCACTGCTAATAATTGACAACTCTGAATTTTACTGATTATTTACCTCATCCATTATAAAAGCGGGTTGATTTTCACCTGATTATTCAGCGATAATCTCCCGCTCTCCGGTGAAAATCGCCCTTGTCAAAAGTGAAAATCTCACCCGTCAGAAATCCAGCGATAATCTCCCGCTCTCCGGTGAAAATCACCCTTGTCAAAAGTGAAAATCTCACCCGTCAGAAATCGTTAGTTTTTTATTTGGTAAATAATCTTCAAAATACATTTCGGGATTGGGAAATAATCAGAAAATCATTCTCAGATTTTTTGCCATTAGGAAATCGCTCTCGGGCAAGCCCTCGAGCGATTTCCACGGCAAAAAATCTTCGGAATGATTTTCGATAATTTCCCTATCCCTTAATATATTACTACAGATAATATGTCAATACTATCACTGTCAGCGCTCTTCAAAGCAGGTAGGTAGGTACTTCATTTGGCCTTGTCAATAATTTGTTATAAATAGCAGATGTGGTTAGCCAAAAATGTGATAATAAAAGTAAATTTATTGAAGCCAGTCGTGCATTTTATCAGAAGGTGGGCATTTTACTCATTTACTGTAAGGTCGAAATTGTTTATTTTTTACTTTTGGTTGTTATTTTATGTTGTCCATAGACAGCTTTTAGAAGAGTTAAAGTGATTTTTATATTTTTTCTCGCAAACGAAGTCAGATATGAAAAAACACAAGAGACCAAAAAGTTGTATTTGTAGTTGCTTAATCTAAGCAAATCAAAAAACCAAAAAAAAAAGGCATTGGCGTACTTTTTCTTCTCAATATAAATTGGCTATGATGCCAACTGAGACGCCACTGGACCTAATAATTTCAATCAAGTTAGGCCTAAATAAGCGCCTTATTACTTCAAATAACTGAACCAAATTTCAACCAAATCGGTTTAAGGATATTTATGACCGTTTTTTCTTTTAAACTTCAACGTCCTGTATCTCAGAAACGAAGCAACTCCGGACATATGTTCATAGAAACTTTTTTTTTTAAACGACCTTACGTATCACCCTCTGAAGTTTCGTACCGTTGTCAGGACACCCTGTATACACATATAAGATCCGAGTAGTAAATAAGTTGTATTAATTGAATTTCCTTATAACAAACAAGTTGTGAGATGAAAATTATTTAAATAAAAAATTGAGGCACCGGAAAAATTACAATATTCTGAGACATCCTTTTTACAAGCATAGATGCTACTGTAAATAAAATACAATGAATTATAAAAAAAAACCCTAAACACAACGCATTGACAATTATTAAGATTTATGAATAAAAATTAACTTTTTGTTGCTATAATCAATCAACTGTGTAATATAAGTAATGAAATAAGAACCAATACTTGAGTTCATTATAAGTCCATTAATCATGAAAACGCAATTAAAACTAACGTTGGTTTTTGCTTTATTTTAATTAGATTTAGGTGGCTAAATAATAATTACAGGTTTAACCCATTATTACATGGTCTTACTTTAAAACATTAAAGGAAGAAAATGTTTAAAGTTATTATCTTCCAAGTCAGAAATTTACAATAAATAAAACAAAAGGAAACCGATTGCAAAAAAATTTCAGTGATACTTCTTTGAGAATTTCTGACCGTAGCAAAACCTATGAATACGAAATAAGTTTTTTAAGATTTTAACTATGTTTTTGGAATGTTATATTCGTTATATCCATCTTTAAAGTAGTACAGCCTGATCCGGTTATTTTTAATAAAAAAAAAACTGTAGCTATTGCAAAAGTTAACTGCCATTTTTATAGACTTTCTAAAAAGTAGTTTCAAGAAATAGCAGTAAAAAACACAATCCTATCACTAATAAAGATCTTGTTCTATTAGCATGGCATGCGGTCAAAGGTTCATAAGTATAGCACGAACATCAATAACAGGACATCCATATGGTATTAAAGTTTTATATAACTTGCACCAATACAATTTAATAATATTTAGCCATTTGCTGACTCCAATTTTTAACCGATACAAATTCTCATCTTGAAATCTGAAAACACCATCATTAATTAGATTTGGAGATAAAAAAAACCATTTGGCGGGTCTTCGGGAAAAGTGCTATAAGTCATAAAATGCCGAAATTGAGATAAGGCTTCAAATCACTTCAAAAATGCAAATCTTTCGATAGGAAGTAGCGCGATAAGTCGACTTAATTTACATAATGCTCAATTACTTAGTGTCTTAGAGTGTAAGTATGTGAGGTGAGTAAACCTAGTTCCCATAGGGGAATCCAATGTTGGTCGGTTAACAGGGGTGGTCGGTTAATGGAGAAAAATTAAAACAACTGGTGTGCGTTTTACAGTGTTTGTTTATTAATAAGTACTAGAGTGATTATTAATTATTTTGATCAAGGGCGGCTGTGACCCAGTATACATAGTGTAGCAGTAGCGCGTAGATTAAATCATAGGGCGAATTTGCAAGAAAGCAGCGTTGTCACGTTGAAAACCTAAAATAATGTTTTTTGACGGTATGTAATATAAAATCCTGAGCTATCTTACTTTGAAAGCCTACTTTATATGGCCGCCTCCTACTTCTAGACACCTTCTGATGTTTCTTCTTACCCTCAGAGACACATTAACCAATACGTTTGGAGAATTATTAATTTCGGCAATTTTTTCTGAAATCCTTCGTTTAAGATCATTTATATCCTCAATTGGTGTTCGATAAATGGAGTTTTTTATAAAAGGCCACAAGAAGAAATCGCAGGGTGTTAAATCGCAGGAACGAGGTGGCCATATTTGTTGCGTATTTCGGCTTATAACTCTGTTTTCAAAAAATTCACTTGAAAAATTTAAATTTTCTCTGGTTACATGAGGTGTAGCGCCATCTTGTTGGAAGTAACCTTCCCGCAATTCATCATCGTGAAGCTCATTAATAAATGTTGTCAGAATTTCGATCCGATATCTCTCAGCTGTAATTGTGCCATCAAAGTAAATTGGGCCTACTATTCTTCTAGGACTAATTGCTGCCCACACACCAACTTTTTGAGGATGAAGAGGTCTTTCTACCAAAACATGCGGATTTTGCGTATTCCACATGCGCATATTTTGTGAATTAACATGATAAATAAAAATAAGCCTCATCGGTAAAAAATGTTTTTTCAAAAGCACCACTATTTTCTTCTTGAAAATTGTTTAAAAACCATTCACAAAAATTAAGTCTTTGGGAAACGTCATTGGGAAGGAGTTCATGAATAGTCGTAACACGATAAGGGTATAGATGCAGATCCTTTTTCAAAAGTGTTTGACATGTACTGTAGCATAAATCCGTTTGCTGAATTTGTTGAGGTAAATGCCTAATAGAAGTTGAAGGATTATTTTTCATAATTTGTCGCGCTTCTTCAATAACCTCATTCGATCGTTTCGTTGGTCTTCCAGCCCCTTTTTTATGTTGAACAGAACCAGTCTGACGAAATTTATCAATTAGGTATTGTGACCCAGTACGAAAATTATGAAAGGTCACCGCAACATCAGGAAACTCGGTTCGAAATTCATCAAAGCAGTCATGCATAGAGTAATTCCATACACCGCCTATTTTGTTTCCATTTCTAAAAAAACTTTCAACAATAAAAATTTTTTGTGCTTCACTAAACATTTTTACTGTAGAACTTTCAATCCGGCAACAAAGCTTCACCAAAACTTGATACGCTGAAAAATAAAAAAAAATAAAAAATAAAATCATATCCTGCAAATAGCACTTTATAATAGTCAAAAGACGACTCCCCGGAGAAATATTAGTTAAAGCAATAGTAACCTACCTTCAAATAACTGCAAAAATTACAAAATTTCTCCAATTTTTAAACTTTACAAATACACAAATTCAAATAAGACGTAAATGTCATAAAACAATCATGTCATCTTATCTACGCAGTACGGCCATGATGCTTTTAAAATGCATGGCCTACCTTGAGCAAAATAATTAAAAATCACTCGTTACATATAATGTAAATAATAATAAATATTTTTGTTTAAATTTATCAAAACTAAAATTAAATGAGATGAAGCCAATTTACCGATATGTACATACTTCACGTGCATACTAACATATATATTATGCAATGAAATGTATGTTTGCTTTGAAATTCTTATTATTTTAAATAATCAGAATTTAATGATTGCGTCATATTTTTTATTTTATTTTTTTTAATTCAGATTCATATTTTAATAGCAATTGAGAAATATTTGTAGTTAAAAATTGTTAAAAATGTTTTAAAAATCTCTCAAACTTGCGCAGGCTTCAGATAGGCTTGATATTTTCGACACTGGAGCAAGTTCAGGTTCTTCTTCCTCTGTCTCAGAGTTAGGAGTAGTTTCATCCGTTTCTTGAATCTCTTCAATACACTCAATGATAGTCAATTCTGCACTACTTTCTGTTGGCAAATCGTTATCAATTGAGGCAAATTGTTCAAAAATGTGTCCTTAATGTTAGGAAACAGTTGTGCGAGCGGAATATTATCTTCTTCTTCGAAGTCGTCAATATTATCCGTATTACACATAAATCCGACTTTCATAAAGCACTTCTTTATTGTTACTGGAAACAAATTGCGCCAGGCCACCGAAACCCATATCAAGGCGTTGGTTATTGTAATATTATTTTCGATTTCTTAAAGAGGACAACCAATCTATACATGTTAAAAGCATCTTAATAAAGTAGCTTCTGTAGAGCATTGGTCCAAAGATTGGAAATGTGAGGTAGTACTGGGTGGAAGAAAAATAAGTTCGACATTATCCAGTGTAATTTTGGGATGAGACGCTGCATTATCCAAAAACAATACCACTCTTCTATTCTGCTTCTTTATCTTGGTGTTAAGTCTATGAAGCCATACGGTTACCAAGCTTTTTGTTTGAGGCCCATTGCAGAGGTAACTTATCGATATGTGGACCCTTAAACTATCGAACATTTTATTTTAAATGGTTCTTCCTTCTCACCCTCCATATTTGCACAGAACAGAATTGTAAATCGTTGTTTTGCTATTTTCTTCTTCAGTACACTTGTTATCTTTCAATGCATATGTTTTTGTTGGCAATGCACAAGAGTAGAGACCTGTCTCATCTGCATTAAATACGTCCCTTGGGGCATAATCGTTTATAATGGTACAAAGCCAGTTAAAAACAACTTGGTCCACTGCCAGTCCTTCGGTTTTGGGAATTTTTTTTTCACCGTTACCACCTTCTTGAAACATACTTCTGCTTTATTTTGAAGTAACGTAGTCACTGGAGTCTTACCCACTTTAAATTTTTCAGTTAATTTCCTGGAACTTAAACCAGTTTTTTCACCTTCAAATATTCACGTTAGTCCCAGAACACAGAAAAACTGTTCAGAACAAAACTAATGTTAACATCCGATTTATCAGTCTTTAAAGCAAATTGAATGCAATGCAATAAAGCAATTAGTGTATGCACCTATATTTCTTAAGAATTGTCGGGTCGGGTTTTACTGCCACTATTAAAGGGTATTTTTAGCATTAATGTTTAATAAAAATTTTGATGATGAGTGCCCGCGGTCGGTTAAGAGGGATATAAAATAATTGAATTTCCATTTCTAATATGGAGAATTCATAACCGGTGGTTCAACGCAGGTGGTCACTTTATATAGGCGGTAGCAAACAAAGGTTTTATTGTATATCATTTTGTTTTTTCTTATTTTATCAGCAAAGATAAAATGAAATGGGAACAGTGATACAAATAGACATAACCAGGACCAATATTGAAAATCCGTTGGGAAATATGGTATATTATGTTTAAATTCCCCTCTATAATACGAATAATGGGGTCATTTCTCATTTCTTTATTACATTTTCTGAAAGATTTTACTACGTACTACAAAAAAATTTGATTTTCTGACGCCTCTAAAGCCTTAAAATAATTTGCGAACATCGACTCGCGGAAACCGCTTTGTGACGTAATAATCTTCTATAGCAATTCGGGTCCCACTCGCAGCCGCAGCTACTTGCTGTTTACGACTAAAAAAAGACAGGTGGCTATTTAAATTTCCACAAAATTTTAATTTGGATGGAATTCAAATATATCACATAAAACACTTGGACGTATGCACATTCCAGTATAGTATATACACCCTGTAACATATATCCCGTTTATCTTCCCCTTACATTGCAAATTGCACCGTCAAAGCGGTAAAGATAATATTTAGGAAATATTAATTAATCATTTATCTTGTTAAATTTGGCAAACCACGTCTAGCAGAGCGCGGATTCCTGGGTCAGAAATTATCACCCGCGCCTTGATACTGGTTTTGTCTCTTTCTATCGTATATAGTATTTTTTTGTGGGAAAGTGCTTGTCATCATGACATCTTTAGAAATTTTATAGGCATTGCCGGAGGTTAGAATTATATTATTTAATTTATAATTAATAATTATATTTAAACGTATTTAGCTGTGCTTCTCAAAATAAAATCGCACTACTTGAAACGTATTATATAAATCTAGAGACATTTTCTTCTATTCTTATGTTTTTGCAAATTTATAAACTTATAAATATATTAAACGAAACACCATAAAACTTTTACCCCCTATTTCCTCAGCCGACGTGGTCACAGGCTCGTAAAGCGGACTATACATCACCCTTCTCCGTTGCTGGGTAACAGAGCTGACATCGACAGGAGAGAAAAAAGTAATTTTAAATAATTTATTCTTATTTTCTCAAAAATGGACTGTAGTCTAGAACACGTATGGATTGGCATTTCCTACTTATTATAGGATATACAATTAAAAGTAGTAATAACAAGATTCTGCTTTAACTGAACAAACAAACAGTAAGCGTATCTCCCTTGAATATACTCAGAAAGACCGTTGCACAAGTTCAAAGCGGACGAACTGTGGGAGGTAATGACGTCACTGCCTCGTGAACGTTTTAAATAATTTTGATTTCATATATTTTGGAAACCACTCGGATTTACTGTAAATTTTCTAAGCTTACCATACCTTATAAATGCGTCATAAAAATTAGGCAAAGAGTGTTATTTAAGGTTTGATCAAACGACCCCATTAGGATTTGTATAGTATAGTTTAGTGACCCGTTACGGCTTTTGTTCTTTTCTTTTGTATGTATTTTTATTTATGAGCGCACTTCAGCTGACGGGAGCTAATACTCGCTGGATATGTCATTGAATGTTTGATAGAGGTCCTGAAACGAATCAGCATAAAATCTATTTGATTTCTGTATTGTCCGCCAGGTCAACTCCATGTGTATAGTAGCATAGAATAGTACTCAAAAGTTGTGTTTTATATTAAAAATTAATTTTCTAAACATAATTCTAAAAGGCGTTCTCTGCTTTCATTCCTTTCGCCCAAGACCTATTTTTCCACAATATTTCTCAGGTCAAGATTATCCGCTGTGGACCCTACCTATTTTGTAGCTTACTTATCATGTAACCATATGTTTCATAGGAATGATTGAAGTTTATTATAAGATTATTCATAAATAAATAGCAATGACACAAATTTTAGAAGAATGAGTTTGCAATGCAGTTATTCGAATATGATATTTTACAAATTTGATATTCGCTTATATTTAAGTGGATAAAAGTCTCATGTCCTATTCCAACATTTAACCAATTATCCAATATTTTCTCGTGTGTACCTTATCATTGTTGCATTTTTAATGTCCTATAAAGAATGTGCATTGAAGCAGACAAACTAAACCATCAAAACTTCGCAGTCCGCCCATCAGATCAGAGAACAAGTGAATAGCGGAATGTAGTCCGACTGGTTCCATTGGCGTACAACGCCCCCGCCAACTGGACGCTACTGGTATGACGACTCTTGTGGTGTAATGAACCATTGTTTTTATACTACATGTTTTTTTCTTATATGATGTCGTTTGAATTGTAGGTGTAATATACAGGGTACCTCTAAAATGTCTGTACAAAATTCTAGATTGTATTTAACTTTCTTTACTTTATTAACAAAAAAGTTGCGAACATTCCGAAGAGTTGCTTTTCGAATTCATATCCAAAAATTGACTGGTAGCTTGGACCACTCCTAAGCCTGGATAAGGTGTAAAAGAAAGCAACGACTACGAGTTTCAGTACGCAATAAAGCATTAAAATTTAATTTTCTCATAAAGGG
Source organism: Polydrusus tereticollis (assembly GCA_963920685.1). NCBI lineage: Eukaryota > Metazoa > Arthropoda > Insecta > Coleoptera > Curculionidae > Polydrusus > Polydrusus tereticollis. The sequence continues at coordinate 88,297,130 of OY987327.1, forward strand.
TTGCTCGGCGGAGCCTTGTAATAAGAATTTATTGTTGTAAATTTAATCCACTGAGACACAAAAAAGTTATGATGATCTAGGTGTATTACAAGGGCTGGTGGTGATGCCGTCTACAAGGTGCACCAAAACTGATATCAGATCTAGGTTTCGCATCCCAAAAAATAACCCTTTCTACCAAAATTCGGCCATTAATAAGATAAATATCTGGATTTTTGCTTTAAATAATAACTTTAACGCCCTGTATTTCGGAAACCATAAAACTTTTGGACTAAGGTACGTTAGACTAGATCGTTATAGTTAATAAAGAATTCACTTGAATGTACTGACACCGTGAATTTTCTTTAAAATGAGTCATAGGGTTTGTCGTATAACTAGTCATTTAATGCTATTTTATCTAGTGCATAACCCCTGTAGTAGTTTTTAAGTTTAATTTAGTTTTCAATTTTTTAGGAATAATAATTTGTTAGTATTATTATTATTTTTTTTTTAAAGGCACAAATAATGAAAAAATTATTTGTCAGAAACAAAAAGTAATTTTGGCAAAAAGTTGTTTTCGATAAAAGTTTTGAAGTGTAAAATGTTAATTCACGGTATGAAGTGTATTTGCCTTCTGTATTGTGGGTCATTTGTGTTTAGTTTTACGAGAAAAGTCGTTAAATGACTTCAGGCGGACAAATGGGATTTGTATTTTTTGGTCTCTGGGATGTTTTTAAATTTGGTTTTCGTGAGCGGCTTTTATGACAGTCAAGTGAAGAATGGGTACAACGATTTCGCGTTTCTATTTATAAGCCATTCAACTCCCTTAACAAGCCCCGCCTTTTGGTCATTTAGCGATGTTTTGTTCATTGATTGGTCGCGTTTTTTGATATACCCCAAAACATTTTCGGCTGGTAAAATTAATGCGTAATTAGCCCTGAGTAAGTCAGGAGGCTCCTCCCTGTTTCATACATATTTTTGACAATTGTTGCTAAAATTTGTATCACTAAACAAATAAAAGTTGATATTTTACTTTAATATAATGTAACCCATCGAAATGCGATATTTTTTCAAAAAAAAAAAAATTATTGATTATAGAAAATATCGAGTTGTAGTTTTTCGCTGGGTTGTCATTGGCTGAAACCGTTTATTGCGTTGTAATTAAATGGATAAGAATATAAAACGCGGCGTTTTTGGTTCATTCGGGACCTGAATTTTGCTTGCTAAAGTACTTCACGTCAGTTTAATTTTTGAAGTTAAACTTAAAATTTTTTTTTTTTTCTTCAAAATTTTCCACTTGTCATCAAGTGTTGTGCCGTACCTTTCAATAGGGGGGCAATAAAGTTTTCGCGTCTATCGAGGAGGTGATTCCCGTCCTTTTTGATATAGTTATCTTTCCGGGATTTACAGTGATTTGATTGGAATACTATTCAAATGTTATTCCCTTGATTAGTTGGTGGATTCCTGTATGTCAATCAAGTGTTATTCCCTTGATTTGGATTATCAGTGATTTATTTTTTGGATACTTCTGTGGATTAGTATGCTCATACCCATGCGGACCTGGGTCGTGTTACGCGAGGTATTGGGGAATCGGAAGTAGGGGGGAAAATATTTTCGGGCGCGAAATTTAAATGTTTCAGCTCTGGTTTTCACGTCGTCGCTTCGCATACAGGCAAGTAAGGAATTCCAGAGTTGAATAGTTCGTTGGCTGTTACCGGACTAGTCCTGGCACTGCAGGCTAGTTTACGAGGTAACAACCCCTAGATTTCTTTATAAAAATAAGAGAGACGCAGTCCCCCAGACTTGGCCGTCTGCCAAAAAGAGCCATTGCGAATTTATTAAGTGGGGCGCAGCCCCCCAAGTGAAAATAAGCTTGATTATTATTTATTTGTTGTTAATTGTTTATAATAATAGTTTACTGAAACTAATTTCGATAAACCTTTTAGTTTTTATAATTGAAGTTTTAGTTTTAAATCATTTTATTCTTGAGGTAAAGTTTATCGAGATTGGATGTTATATGTTATAAATGTTGGGTTAATATTAAGTTTGTCGATTGTCATTATTGTAATGTAAAAGGTTTTGAAAAAATATTGAAATAAACCAAAACACTTTATTCTCTTTTGCCCTCCGTGGAATTACATATTACAAATTAACATTAATTAAAAGTCCTCCCCTTGCCCCCCCCCATAAATTAGTTAAAAAGAAAATAGAGAAAAAGTATTTAATAATTGGTAATACGTTACCTTCTCTCTTACCATTAACCACCATGAGGTTATTGGTTGACCCCTTTTGATTAAATTTTTGATTTCTCTTCAAATATTTGTATCTTAATTTTGGTGGACCGGTGGCATTTCCGCCATCGGGGTTAAAGGAGGTGGGACCACCCTTAACAAAGAAAAAATTAATTAATATTTTTATGATTGATTTTTCTTATAAATTTAGTTTTTGATTTTTTTTAAAACCAATAAAAAAATCTGGCATCCCTAAATTATCAAAATGACCGAAAAAACCATTGAATGCTCGGGTAGTATAGAGTCCCAAGTAAGCCCTGAGAATCCTGAAGCCCAGGATTTTTCAACAATGGTAGAATCAATCCAAACTTATTTAAATATAACCAAAAATGCCGACCAGGACGCTTTACTTGCTTCCCAAACCAATCCTCGGTGGGACCGAGAACCACTCCCAGGGATAGAAACGCACTCCAATAGGGACATATTGGGCAACGTTAGGCCAACTCGCCCAGCCGAGTTGGCCCCAATGCGAGAATTAGGAGTCGACCCTCTCTGGAATCCGGCTTTACTTAGGAGAACGCTACTCGGTCAAAAAGACCTCGACTCTGACTCGGGCTCTGAAGGTAGCGTATCTTTCCACAGACCGCCGAAACAAAGACATCCACAGGGCCGTATCGGCGACATGGCATCCCTGGTGGGGAAACAAATTGATGAAATAGTTGCCCCACGTAACCAGTTTGTACAGACCGATGGATCTGGAGGACCCTATACGAAGTTTGCCAACTCCACTTCTTGTGAAACCAAAAAAATGACAGATGTACAGGACCTTGTGCAGGCGATTGGAAGCTTAGTACATATAATCGGTGATCAACGAAGTAATCCCCCCGCCCCCTCAAATAAATTACGAGAAACTTTCAGCGGGTTTCAACACGAAAGCCCCGATTTATTCTTGATAACACTGCAAAGATATTTTTTACAATGCAATATTTTAGATGAAAATGAAAAAATTAATATTGCAGTGGAGCAGCTTCAAAGGGGGGCCCGAAGTTGGATAGAGCCGCTAAAAGGACTAATTTTGAATTTTGAAGAATTCGCTAAGCGCTTAAGCAGACGTTTTAATAGCCCCGAGCTAGTAAGCGACCTAAAATCAAATTTATACGGACTTAAACAAAAGAATAACGAAAAAGTTGAAGAGTTCATACTAAAAAAGAGAGCATTATTTAGGAGGTTGGTGCCCTTTGGGACAGAACAAGAATGTGTTAATGTCATTGTGCCCTTATTAATACCAGCCCTCCGTTCTAGGATAAGATGCGTGGACATATTGGATACCGATCGCCTTACGTGTCTCACGATGGCGATCGAGCAGGACCAGACTGAAGAACGACAACAGACAATTAATACTAACCCCCCCAATCCAACTAATATAGTAAATAATAATGAACGACCAAGGACGAATAATGTCTCGAATAGGCCAAGACCTCCTGTAAGGTCACGCCCCTGCCGACATTGTCAGGGGGAACATTTTGATCATGAATGCCGCCAAAGAACTTATGAAGAAAAGAAGACTCCCCCTGCCCGTGACCAAATTTTGGAAAATCAAAATTCCAAAAAGGAACAGGCCAAATATAATTCCCAAAAAAACTAAGCGCTGATCGATCCGCCTTGGGGCAGGACGATCCAAGACCATTAAAGACCCCAATTAATGTAATTAAAGAATCAATTAATTCGATAGGCTCGCGGCCCTTAGTCCGAGTGCAAATGTTTGATAAAGATTATGAAGCCCTCATTGACACGGGTTCTGATTTAAATCTGATTTCAGAGGATCTAATCGAATCTGAAATATATATAGAAGATGATCGGGTTCTCATATTAGCAATAGAAGGTGCTAAAGCGAGAGTTCTAGGATTAATTGAAGTCAATTTAGTTTTAGGGAATTATAGTTATAAAGTAGTTTTCAATATTGTTGCAGGATTAACTGCTAAAATTATATTAGGTAGCGAGTTTTTAAGGACAGAACAAGCCCTAATGGACTTCAATAGAAGCTGTATATATATTGGACAGACTCTACGTCAAACCATATATTGGAAACAATTCCATTCGGTAGATATGCCATGCGAATTGCCGGAAATGGGACCGGACGTCCCGGGAAATATCAGGGATCTTATTCAGGAATTCAAAGACATTTTTCTAATCGGATTAGCACAGCCAACAACTCGTACCACCCAACATAGGATCGTCTTAAAGGATAATAAAGTCATCAATCAACGCTGTTATAATTTAAATCCAGACAAGAAAAAAATCTTGAATGATCAGATCCAAGAAATGTTATGCGCAGGCGTAATAGAACCTACACAGTCACCGTTCTCTTCGCCACCTTTGCTTGTTACGAGGCCAGGAAAAAACCCAAGATTCTGTATCGATTTTAGGCGCCTGAACGATATTAGTGTCGCAGAATCCTCGACCTTGCCACGTATACCGGACTCCGTGAAAGCTTTAGCCCAAGCCAAATATTTTACAGTTTTGGACCTTAAGAGCGGATACTGGCAAATTCCCATGGAAGACTCCAGTAAACAGTATACCGCTTTCACTACACCAGACGGGGCAAGTTATCATTTCAATGTGATGCCATTTGGGCTAAAAAACGCACCCAGTACCTTCCAGAAACTTATGTCGACAGAAGTATTGGTAGGCCTGATACAGGAGTTTGTACAGGTCTACCTTGATGACATTATAATATATTCAACCGACAAGGACACTCATGCTAGACATTTACGAATCGTTTTCGAGCGACTTCGGATACATAATTTGAAAGTAAGCGCCGAAAAATGCCAGATTTGCCAAACTAGCATAGACTATTTAGGATATAGGATTTGTGGCGATTACACTGAACCACAAACCAAACATTTGGAACAAATCAAAGCATGTCCCGAACCAAGGACCAAGAAGCAACTGCAGTCTTTCCTGGGATTATGCAACTGGGTACGGGAGTACATTCCGAATATGGCCGAACTTACTGCCCCGATGACCGAAGCGTTAAAGGGTTCAAAATTTACATGGACTAGCCTGCAAACTGACGCATTTATGAAAACTAAAACTACTGTAGCCCAAGCAAAGCAATTGAGTCGCCCTAATTTTGAAAAAAAATTCATATTACAGACGGACGCCTCAGCTATAGGCATGTCCGCTGTACTGTATCAAGAACCTGAAGATGGCTCGGAAGTACGAAACATTATTTCATACGCTAGCGCAAAATTTCATTCTTCTCAACAGCGTTACCACATTAACGAACAGGAGTGTCTTGCGCTCGTCTGGGCTATTCAATACTTCCGAGCCTATCTGGAAGATCGGCCTTTTATGGTCCGTACGGACAGCAAGTCATTGACCTGGCTCCAAAAATTTAAGGACTCACGAGCCAAGCTGACCAGGTGGGCGCTCCTTCTTCAGGAATTTAAATTTGAAATTCAACATGTTCCCGGATCAAAAAATCATTTACCTGATTTATTAAGCCGCAATCCCGAGGAGACTCCCTATGAAGCGGAACCAGACAATGATCGATTGTTGCCCCCCTCTGTGGAGACGACTAAATCAACGGTAGCTCAATGTGCTGTAGTTATAGCCGACCTGGGTGATTTATACACTAAAATTGCCGAAAACCAGGAGCATGATAAGGCAATTCGGCGTTTAAAAGTCACTTTGGACCTGCTTGCAGGCCAACAACCAACGGATAACAAACAAAGACGTGTATTGGAAGAGTTCGTACTTATTGATAATTTATTATGGCGTAGACATCCACAGGGAGATAGACTTGTTGTGCCCCGACAATATACACAACAAGTTATTTATATGCACCACGATGACCCGGAACAAAGCCATCCTGGAACTGAGGAAACTGTCCGAAAAATCGCAAACAAGTATTTTTGGGGATGTATGCACAAAGAGATCACAGAATATGTATCTAAGTGTATAATTTGCTCAATTTGCAAAACCCAGCAAAAGCAAAAGCATGCTCCCCAAACGCCACGCACTCCTACCAATCCCTTCGAGATGATAAGTATCGACTTGTTAGGACCGTATCGCGAAGCCGCCGGAACGCACAATCAATATATTCTTTTTGCCGAAGATGTTTTCTCTAAATGGATAGAGGCACGAACTTATTCGGATGTAAGTGCCAAGGATGTATTAGAATTTCTAAAGACGGAAATAATTGCACGATACGGATATCCTAAGCATATAGTAAGCGATAACGCCAAGATATTTAAGGCGAACGTACTAACGAAATTTTGCGAAGTAAAAAAGATTAGACAACATAACTCCAGTGTATACCATCAACGGGCAAACCCCGTGGAGAGAAGAGTACAAGAATTAAAAAAGGTATTGCGAGTTCTTTTATTAAATAAACAAGAAAACCAGTGGGAGCGAGTTTTGCCTCAAGCCCTCCAAGTATTAAGAAGCAGGCGAAATAGAGCCACCGGGGAAACGCCGGCGTCGATTATATTGGGGTATGAACTCAAATGCCCAGGCGAATGGCAAACTAAATGGACCCAGTACCAAAAAACCCAGGCGAAAGAACAAAGGGTATTAACAAGAAGACAAGTTTATGCAAAACAGTTGGATTTTCAACGGAAAGAATTTTCTGAAGCCGGATCTGCCATACTTAAGTTAAATGTTGGAGATATGGTAAATGCAAAGTTTCACCGTACAGGAGCTTTTCAACCTGCCTGGACCGGGCCTCATCAGGTCACAAAAGTCTTGGGGAATTCAGCTTATGAGGTTATAGTGAACGACAACCCCGTTAACTTCCATATCGACGATCTGCGAAAAGCGAAGAACGGAAATCAAGTTGACCTCGACGAATACCCCATATATGAAGAAAGCGATGACAGCGACGCGGAATTCGAATTTTCCGCTGAGGAGGTTCCCCCCCAAAATGTCGAAGACTCTGAGGAAGAACCTGAACAACCTCAAGAAAATAAACAAATGGACGAGACGACGCCTCAATTACATGCAATGCAAATTGATCAATGTTCGAGTTCCGAAATACTGGGGAACAAATTGCCCACCGAATTCTTGCACCAGCAACGACTCCTAAAAGATGTTGAACGAAACGTCAATGTTTTAAAAACCAAAGTTTCCAATATTCAACACTTTCAAGATTTATTAATCCTAGAGGAATTGCTCACCCAGGAAATTCAAAATGTAGAGAAGATCGAAACGTTGGGGCATGAATGTTTGAGAAAACAACGAAAAAACATTGTAGACAAAATTGAGGTTGTAATCGACGATATGTATCTACGTGATCATATCCCCATGAAGACAAATCTACGCGATTGTATTCAACCAGAAACCCAGAAGACAAATCTTACAGTTCCTGCAGCCCTAAAAAAAGAAAAGGACGATCTAATCTCAAAAGCAAGTACGAAGTACTTCTATAACTCCAGGCTAAACAAAGACTCAGTACTACCCGGAGCTTATTGTAATAGGTGGGGTGATTTCTTTAAGTTAAAGGAAGAATTTTGGGAGGGGGTTCTTAATTGTTTTTGAGGGTTCGTAGAAATAAACTTAAAATTAAGTACTTTAAGTTATTTTTCCGTCTTGTGGGGGGGGTGTCGTATAACTAGTCATTTAATGCTATTTTATCTAGTGCATAACCCCTGTAGTAGTTTTTAAGTTTAATTTAGTTTTCAATTTTTTAGGAATAATAATTTGTTAGTATTATTATTATTTTTTTTTTAAAGGCACAAATAATGAAAAAATTATTTGTCAGAAACAAAAAGTAATTTTGGCAAAAAGTTGTTTTCGATAAAAGTTTTGAAGTGTAAAATGTTAATTCACGGTATGAAGTGTATTTGCCTTCTGTATTGTGGGTCATTTGTGTTTAGTTTTACGAGAAAAGTCGTTAAATGACTTCAGGCGGACAAATGGGATTTGTATTTTTTGGTCTCTGGGATGTTTTTAAATTTGGTTTTCGTGAGCGGCTTTTATGACAGTCAAGTGAAGAATGGGTACAACGATTTCGCGTTTCTATTTATAAGCCATTCAACTCCCTTAACAAGCCCCGCCTTTTGGTCATTTAGCGATGTTTTGTTCATTGATTGGTCGCGTTTTTTGATATACCCCAAAACATTTTCGGCTGGTAAAATTAATGCGTAATTAGCCCTGAGTAAGTCAGGAGGCTCCTCCCTGTTTCATACATATTTTTGACAATTGTTGCTAAAATTTGTATCACTAAACAAATAAAAGTTGATATTTTACTTTAATATAATGTAACCCATCGAAATGCGATATTTTTTCAAAAAAAAAAAAATTATTGATTATAGAAAATATCGAGTTGTAGTTTTTCGCTGGGTTGTCATTGGCTGAAACCGTTTATTGCGTTGTAATTAAATGGATAAGAATATAAAACGCGGCGTTTTTGGTTCATTCGGGACCTGAATTTTGCTTGCTAAAGTACTTCACGTCAGTTTAATTTTTGAAGTTAAACTTAAAATTTTTTTTTTTTCTTCAAAATTTTCCACTTGTCATCAAGTGTTGTGCCGTACCTTTCAATAGGGGGGCAATAAAGTTTTCGCGTCTATCGAGGAGGTGATTCCCGTCCTTTTTGATATAGTTATCTTTCCGGGATTTACAGTGATTTGATTGGAATACTATTCAAATGTTATTCCCTTGATTAGTTGGTGGATTCCTGTATGTCAATCAAGTGTTATTCCCTTGATTTGGATTATCAGTGATTTATTTTTTGGATACTTCTGTGGATTAGTATGCTCATACCCATGCGGACCTGGGTCGTGTTACGCGAGGTATTGGGGAATCGGAAGTAGGGGGGAAAATATTTTCGGGCGCGAAATTTAAATGTTTCAGCTCTGGTTTTCACGTCGTCGCTTCGCATACAGGCAAGTAAGGAATTCCAGAGTTGAATAGTTCGTTGGCTGTTACCGGACTAGTCCTGGCACTGCAGGCTAGTTTACGAGGTAACAACCCCTAGATTTCTTTATAAAAATAAGAGAGACGCAGTCCCCCAGACTTGGCCGTCTGCCAAAAAGAGCCATTGCGAATTTATTAAGTGGGGCGCAGCCCCCCAAGTGAAAATAAGCTTGATTATTATTTATTTGTTGTTAATTGTTTATAATAATAGTTTACTGAAACTAATTTCGATAAACCTTTTAGTTTTTATAATTGAAGTTTTAGTTTTAAATCATTTTATTCTTGAGGTAAAGTTTATCGAGATTGGATGTTATATGTTATAAATGTTGGGTTAATATTAAGTTTGTCGATTGTCATTATTGTAATGTAAAAGGTTTTGAAAAAATATTGAAATAAACCAAAACACTTTATTCTCTTTTGCCCTCCGTGGAATTACATATTACAAATTAACATTAATTAAAAGTCCTCCCCTTGCCCCCCCCCATAAATTAGTTAAAAAGAAAATAGAGAAAAAGTATTTAATAATTGGTAATACGTTACCTTCTCTCTTACCATTAACCACCATGAGGTTATTGGTTGACCCCTTTTGATTAAATTTTTGATTTCTCTTCAAATATTTGTATCTTAATTTTGGTGGACCGGTGGCATTTCCGCCATCGGGGTTAAAGGAGGTGGGACCACCCTTAACAAAGAAAAAATTAATTAATATTTTTATGATTGATTTTTCTTATAAATTTAGTTTTTGATTTTTTTTAAAACCAATAAAAAAATCTGGCATCCCTAAATTATCAAAATGACCGAAAAAACCATTGAATGCTCGGGTAGTATAGAGTCCCAAGTAAGCCCTGAGAATCCTGAAGCCCAGGATTTTTCAACAATGGTAGAATCAATCCAAACTTATTTAAATATAACCAAAAATGCCGACCAGGACGCTTTACTTGCTTCCCAAACCAATCCTCGGTGGGACCGAGAACCACTCCCAGGGATAGAAACGCACTCCAATAGGGACATATTGGGCAACGTTAGGCCAACTCGCCCAGCCGAGTTGGCCCCAATGCGAGAATTAGGAGTCGACCCTCTCTGGAATCCGGCTTTACTTAGGAGAACGCTACTCGGTCAAAAAGACCTCGACTCTGACTCGGGCTCTGAAGGTAGCGTATCTTTCCACAGACCGCCGAAACAAAGACATCCACAGGGCCGTATCGGCGACAGGTTTTTTTCTGTTGTTTACAAAATTAACAAGAGAAAGAATAATAAAAATTACAGAAATTGCTGAAATTAGCCGACGCCATGCTTCAAGCATATATTCACAAGTCTCTTCATATTTTCGAAAGCGTTGACCAGCATCTCTGGAGAAATGTGGCCACATTCTTGGATAATCCTTTCTTGTTTCGGCGAATGCATGGACGACAGAAAATAAGGCCTCCTAATCGCCAATCCTGGGGAGATGACTGAAATAGTCCTGGATTGGAAAGCCTCCTTGTTTCTTCGACTGCTAAAAGTCAGGTGAGGTTTAAGAACCGGGAAACTAAAGTATCACCCGTTAAATATGTCAAAAAAGCCAGGAACTAACGCAACCTTAAAAAGAAGATAAATCAATGGTAGAGCACAACTGTAACCATGGACACTTGGACAGAGATACTGCATGTACCGAAATGGAAAAGGAAGGAGTAGACTAAGTCACATACCAGCGGTACCGTCTCCTTGATCTTGAAATAATTCATGTGGGTCCTGACAACTCAGTTTCTGGTATTTAAAGTAAGTAAAATGAAGCAGAGGTACTTAAATTTATTTATCTTGTAATATTCATAGTGAAAATGTATCCTTGCTATTTTTTGTCCCCAAATAAACCATATTCTTCCCAGTAGAGCAAAATTATCGGAAATTTCCACGAAAAACACTTTTAGAGGGATCAAATACTAGGAAAATAGGGTGATTAAAATATGCGCAGCGTATAATCCCAAGCTTAGCCAAAGATCCGAAAACAAGATCATTAACCTTAAGTGGAATACAGTAACCAAAACGCATTACTTTTCTCCAGATCTTGAAGCTATAATTCAAATCATATATGCGACATAAGATATTAATAGGCAAATTGTATGACGTTATAGTGACAAAAAAAAATTGAAATGTTACATAGTTTGTTACATTACCGCAGAAATATTAAAAGTACCACTTTAATATTCATATGTTGGGTCACTTGACTATAAAAATAATGTTTTCTGTCTAGTCTTCATTTCCTAAAATACTTAACAAGAGGACGAAAAAAGGTTTTTATTGATCAGCAAACAAAGTTAGCCATTCGTGCATGCATTTTTTTTTTCGAAATGAACTTTTAATTAAAAAAAAATTTGTACCGAAATTGAAAGGGATGAAAATATGCAAAAAATTTCACGAAGAGTTATAATGCATACACTACGAGAATTGAATTTTCGATTCAATCGCAAAAGTTATTTGGTGGAAAAGGAAGAAATCGTATTGTGTCGTAGAAAGTATCTAGAAAAAACACAACAATATCGGACAATTACGGACGAGACATGGTTAAATGAAGGACATACTGTGAATTACATTTGGCAAGATCTCAACATTAAAGATGCACGTAACGCCTTTATCAATGGACTGTCCAGTGGATTGAAAGCTCCTTCAGGTTAGTTCGGTGATTATCATGAGGATATGAACTCGAACTGAACGTGGGTCGGTAATCGTGATGGATAATACACCATACCAAGCCGTCGGGTGGAAAATTTGCCAACTTCTGCGTGGCGAAAAGGAAAGATTGTTGAATGGCTCGAAGAAAAAAATATTGCATTTGACGAAAAAATGCTAAAAGTACAGTTGCTCGATCTTGCAAGACTCCACAAAAAAAAATGTAGGAAATATGTAGTGGATGAAATGGCTCGTGAACTAGGTGTTACAATTACGTTTACCGCCTTACCATTGTAAACTAAATCCAGTCGAGCTTATATGGGCACAGATAAAAGGCGAAGTGGCGCGTGAAAATAAAACTTGTAAATTAAAAGATGTTAAAGAACTGTTAAAAACGGCAATAGCGAATGCACAAGCAGATTGGAATAAGTGCGTATTACACGTCGAATGCGTAGAAAAAAATGTGGGACTTAGATGTACGCGCTGAAGTCATGGTGAAACTTATTATTATAAATCCTGCAGATGACAGCAGCAGCGACAGTAATGAAATGTTTTCATCGTCAGATAGTGAAAAATCGCTGTAATGGTAATAATGAATATAAAATTGTAACGTATTTTCATTATAACACTTTTTGATGTCGGCGTGGAATATAATTTCTCGAATTATCAATTAGTGTTCATTAGGTAACAATATTTAGGAAATTTATAAACATTTATAATTTAGGTTTAGGTTTTGCCCTTAATCCACTATTATATGTTTCTATTATTATGTAGTATAATAAAAACATTATGAAAATAACATATACCGTTGCTTTATTATTTTTTTGGATTTTATACGTGCTTAATTTAGTTTTTGTAATTACTTCATTAGATCACCAAATGTAAAAGCTTGATTTATTTTTCAGTTTAACTTATAATATCATATTTATTATAGTAAATGTAAATATATTATAATAATAAACACAAAATTCATATATTTTTTGAATTATTATTGTTTAAAATGTCACGCCTCTGGAATTGGCGTTCCCCTTACGTCTTGCGCACCCCGGTAAAAATGAGTCACTGCCAATTATTTTGGTATCGGAGTATAGTTTAAGGAACAAGATGTAATACTCCTTTGTCACGATGTCACATGAAAAGTTAAAAAGTGTTTACACTGTATCTAAGGGTAAAAACCGCTTGGCAATTTCCTTGCCCAGTGTTAAATTTATTTACATACTATTTTTCTCTTCAACATTGTATTAATGCTGATTTAAGAAGTGGTACCATAAGTGAAATTACCAATAAAAAATATTGATACTGTCGAAATGCCTATCATTGTAAAGAGTACAGTAAGGTCAACGGTGTGTATTTAATCAATCATTTATCATACCGCAAGGAACCTGTCTCAACTGTTCTGTCCAAAAGAAAATCATTAATAATCTGTGATATGTGATATCGATTGAAAAATGTATGTATGCATAAATTTAATTAAATTAATGTATGGGTATTCGAAATGCGTATATTGTAAACATTCAAAAATTTGTACACCTGTTTTATTTGGTCAGCCAAAAAATAATTGCAACTGAAATATTCATCTACAGTTCTTTACCGGGATTGAAAAATTATCATGTAAAACGCCATGACCCGTTTCAAAAAATACACTATTTATGAAAATAATATATATAATAAATATAATAAAGAATTAATAAAATAAGATTATTTTTTGTATTAATAGCGGAATATGTCAGCAATTGTGAAGTAACCGAAAAGCTTAAGTCCCTAGGGAGATTCGTATCAAATCGATGAAGAAAAAACGAAAGAGCTTTATTTTAAAAAGCCTAAATTTGCCAGTAGATACACCTGATAATCTAACATAATAGTTATGCACCGTCATTATCCGATAATTACCTGACAAAGAGTACCCTGGGTCGTTTCTTCAAAACAAGCCTGGGATATATGTCATCTGCTAAATGTACTGCACAGCACGTGCCCACGAGGTACCACCAACCTGAACCAACTAAGTCGACAATCAATTTACCTAGAGTAATTAAAACAGCTGACTCTAAAGAGATGATCATGACACTGCTTTTTGTCATGGCAACGGCGGCTAACATGTGCTCTGTTTTATTCGGTTATTTCTCGTTAGTCGAACGCGATAAAGATAAGGTTGGTGGCTATTCTTCCTCATAATTAGAATTAACAGATTTTGTCAGCGAAATGATTATAATCTTTCTAATCGAATCCATTAGCGGATGATGCTAATAAAACTACTGAAGGATATCTACGGGATGAAAAGGTAGGTGGCTCGATTTCAAATGACTTCTTCCTTTTAAAGAAAATAGTTTTGAAAAGAAATAGTTATATAAATTTAGTTTTCTTGAATAATCCGTTAAATATACTTGCTTAGAAGTATAGGAACAACAACAAGCCTTTCCCAATATTAAGCAATTTATAACTAATTTGTAAGAGTAATATAATGTGACTGTGGTGAAATATCACCAGAGCAATAATTTGGTACGAATATTAGACGAGAAACATTACTATGGCAAGAAGAATTAAATTAATATAAAAATATTTGATTAAATCTAAAAACAGGCAAAAAACCGAAAGGAAAGTTAAGGTCTGTACGGTAGTTCTTTACCGGTGCGTTATTACTTCCACGTGACTAAAACCATATGAGTCTAATAATAGTCTCATAGAATCTAGACATGGAATGAGATGAAAATATTTTTTTTTTAATTTAGCTCTACCTAGTTCGAAAACCATTACACATTTTTATTTAAAATGTAAGTAATTGAAATGTATCAACAAAGTGGTAGTATTTGGTTTGACATAAAAGATTTGGAGGTTTAGATTACAAAGTTGAGCAAAAAGGAATGAGTAAAAGTCAAACTCTGTTTGACAGGGTCTTGCACTAGACGGCAACTGTCAGACCTACAACGTAGAAACGACTATGCAGTCTGGTCTGGCAGCCACATAGACCGACATCAAGGACACGGTGAGATACAAATAGAACAACACCTGCCCCAGACTTGGAATCTTCGCAAGGTCTGTGCAAGAACCTCTCACAACTAACAAAAAAAAAAACTAAATTTAGCATAAAAGCATCGTCAAAGTACAATACGAAATCTTACGAGTACCTGTAGTTACTCAATAGGTATACTAGCCACTCGGGCATAGATAAGTTAAATAGCTGAAGTTACAAGTTAAAGTCAAAGTTTAAAGAAACAAATGGTTTTTAGCCGGAAAACAAAAATATTTACTTTATTTTTTTATTATTAAAAAGAACTTTATTGGTTTCCCTTTACTTTATAATATTAAATTATTATTTTTAAATTATTTACGACAAAATTAGCTGTAACAGACCACCACAACACATTGAACTACTAAAGACTCTTGTGACGTCTTAACGTTATGTCGACATACGCTATACGTTTACAATGCACAAGCTCTGCACATAACATGGGCGCAAAACTTTATCAAAACACTGTATATAGAACAATATGCAAATGTAAAATATTAGGATTTTAAGTTGATTAAGTTTTTAAAGAGAAATGATTAGAGCTTATATGATTTAATAATTTAGAGTGAGATTCGTTACTCTGATTGCACCACAGAACCCAGGTGTTCAAAGCAAAGGCTTATTTTGAGAAATAGCATACACGCCACGGGAAATAATATAGCGAAGGTTAATTTTACGCTTTCCTGTCACCTACTGGGTACTTCCAAGGTTTCGTACTACTCAAGAAAAATGTTACTTAGCTGAAACATTATGTGATACCCAAAGTTCATGAAGACTCTATCTTCAATAGCACACACAGATGGTCTCTCAAACAGTTAACGTGGATACTGCTACCCTGCTAGTCTCCAAAAATTCAAATAGTGCATGGCAACTGGCACGACCCGCGTCCAGGCAGCTCCAATAAAAGTAAACTAGTACTCCAGTTTAAATTTAGACTTTAAGCCCCTACCAAAAAAACCCCTAAAACCAAATATAAGATGTACAACAAGAAAGAGAAAACTTTTATAAAACCCACCGAGGGTAATTAGATGCTAAAGTTTATACTTACCTCAAATAACTAACGAGGGTTTCATTCTACAAAATGGCGTCTAGGACCGCTTGTTGAAGTTGATGGAAAAACGTTTTAAATCGGCATTCCGCCCAAAGAATAGGCAAACTACAATGCCATATCCTTTTCAATCCATTTGTGAAAGTTTTATCGGCACCACATGGCCTTCCCTGCCAAGAAAACTAAAATTCGGGAGCTACTTCCACAAACGTGCTTTCACTTCAAGCGTCCATTGTCGAAAGGGCCGGATATTGTTTCCTCTCCTCCATGGTTACCAAAAATTGTCGACAAATTAGTCATACCAATTCATTAAAACTATAACCATAAAAAAATTAGGCAACCTACGTCAACCAACGCAACCGCAAAAATACGCTTCAATAAACCAGACGTAGTCGTGGAAATCCACAGAACTGTCAGTGTGACACTGAATCACAGCAGCCAAAACAGGTGACCTACATCTTATATAGAAGGTTAAAAAGTTATTTCTATTGATAGCAAGAAAAGTTGACTAATTACTAATCAATTAAAACAGAGATACAACATAATTACAAAAATTTTATTTTTTTAAATTGAGAGGACATATTTTAAATATGGAATAGTGGATAGAACCAAATTACATACTTCCTTTCTTTAAGAAAAAATTTTCGAGTCTTATTGGGTCTTTATTTACAACTAGGCTACAATCTTATTAATTTTAATATCCTAATACCCCTGTATCTCATTAACAAACAGCAACTGACTTATAAGTTACTCACTTATTATGATTTCTAGTGTCATTATCGCTGTGGTCCATTAGAAATTGATTACCAAGCATACTGTGTTGATTGATTTTACTTAAACAGCAGGCTTCTCAACAAACAAAATATATTTTATAAAGATTATATAACAATTTTATGCAACAACTATAAAATGGTTTTGTAGTGTGTGTTTGGTGACATGTATACAACAATTACAAAAAGATTGTATACTGATTTTATAGACAAATTTTATTTTGTAGTGCAGAATATGAAAAGATTATAAATATGCTCTTATATTTAAAAATAGATCAGCATAAACTCAATAATGGTCTTCGTTCGTGAAAATGACAGATATTATATTACCTCATCATTTTAATCATCTTGGTTTCGCGCTAATAATGCAAATTTTATTGCCCCTCCAATTTTATTGATAAACTATGTATATAATGTTTTTTTTTTTTAATTTAATACATATTATACAGTGATTATTTGATTTAAAAATGTCCTTAGCCAATTAGTCTTCCAAAACTAATAAAATATCATTAAGATTACGAATAAATTACGTCTCCGACTTAATTTTACTTAGTGGCGGCGGTCGCGGATCCCACAAATCAATATTTAAATATGACGCATTATAATACAACCATTTTGTGTCAAGTAAAAACGTTAAAAAATATTTAAGTTACAAATAAATTAAAACTTTATACGGCAAAATGGTTTTATAGGGTTGCATATTTCGGCCTATTTTCAATTTCTTTTGTAACGTGATGAAAGCAAGATGTGTGTGATTCGTAGGGTTAGGATTTCAAATGTAATATTCATTATTATATTGCTAATAATATTTTTTCCACATTGTGTATCCAGCATAGCCCTAAGAAACTAAGCGTGCCTACCATTGCTGAGAAAAATTGCTTCTATGACAGGAAGCAAATCCATTGTCGTCGATATTAACGGGTTATTTGATTTATTATTATTGTAATAAGGTTATAAATCAAATGAATTTCGAGGTGACTACAATAGATATTATAGGATAACGTCCGTACAGAATATCAGAGCTTAAGATAAAGTGATAAGCTCTTTTGGTAGGTATAAGTCTGTTACTTAATGCGAAAGAGTAATAAGCTATAAAACCCAGTGGTCTTCGCCGTATTCCATAGGCATAGTCCAATTATTATTATTTCAAATAACATTGCAAAAATGCGAAGTTGCAAAAAAAGTTGATATGTGTTCGAATATGACTGGAGTCGGACAGTCAACAATATACCGACTTGTGTACGAGGATAAACGCGGCCCTATCAGGTCATCAAAGAGAAGTACAGGAAGAGAAGAAACTGTAATAAATGAGGATAAAAACACTGCCATCAGAAGAATCAGACACTCGTTTTACTTAAAAAAGAAATACCTACCTTGGACAAAATTATATCTGAAATGAAAAAGGATGATTTTATTCCATGCATGGGTAAGAAGAAACTATGGACAACTTTGAAGGAAGTGATTCTTTGTTTTAATATCGAGAAAGACGAAATCATCTGTTGGCGACGACGATATTTGAGGGCAGTTAGAGTTAGACAGTTTCGAAGGAAAAACAGGAATATCTATTATGGACGAAACTTGGTTAAATGAAGGTTATACCGTTGGTAAAATAAGGCAGGATAAACACATAAAAAGGGCCAGGCAAGCTTTCATGGAAGGATGGTCCACTGGAATAAAAACACCCTCGGAAAAAGGTAAAAAATTAATAATTACTCACATTGGTGGCAAACATGGATTTGTCGATGTCGGCTTACTAGTATTTAAATCAAAAACTAGAGATTATCATGAAGACAGGAACGGTCATGCCTTTGAAGAATACTTTCAACAAATGCTAGATCTTATTCCTCCTGGGTCTGTTATAGTCATGGATAATGCCAGCTACCACTCAAAAAAATCCGAAAAAATATCAACGTCTTCTTGGAAAAAAAAATTACATCATTCATTGGCTTACTGTAAATAAGAAGCAATTTCATAAAGATCGCCTTCCGCCATATCACTGTGAATTAAACCCCATATAATTGGTGTGGGCGCAAGTAAAAGGGTTTGTAGCAAGGCATAACAACACTTTTAAAATGAGTTCATCGAACTACTAGAAACATGATGACTAATATTTAGAAATTAAGTTGTTGTATTGTACATAGTACATTCATCTTATAAATATTAATATTTAAACTACCTGTAGTAACGCCGCTGCCACAACAGGTAGTTTTCCTTTCATTCACTAAACTGGTTTTCCTTTTGTATGCTAATTAGTGCGACCCTAATTTAGGACCGATTCGGGGTGTGTAGGTCTGAAATATGGAATTTTTAAAAACTATCATAATCTTTAAGTTGTCCACTCTGCTTAATGGGTCCTGTCGTTGCAAATTTACATTTTATTGCTCTCTCGCATTAGGAAACAAAGTATATCTATCTAAAATTCAATTTCATAAATAAAGGCTTTGTTATATTTTTAAAATCTCGTATTGCTTTTAGTTCGAAAATTAATTATTTTATCTTTGTATAGATTTCGGGATTTCGAGGCAATATTTACAAAATGCACATGTAACATTGTATTTTCAATTCTATACAGGGTGATTCACGTTGAGTGTCCTATTAAAAGTTCTGGCGAACTAAAAAAGATAGCTTTTTCAAATTCGGTGTGCCGCCTTAATAGGACATAGTCTATCTTTAAAAATATTTTCACAGTTGCTGCGTTGCCAGTTCTACCCGAAACCAATGGCAACATTGGAATTTCAAATGGAACACCCTATATATTATTGCATTTTTGAATTATACGCAAAATTTTAAGAAACTTTTGTTAATATTTCCCTATACTTATCTCTTGCCGTTTTTGAAAAAAAAAATAATTACCTAATAATTTTTGATAGAAAACCACCGTTTCAATAAAGTTGAGTATTTTCGTGCGTAAACGAGCTAGCTATTTGAAATTTTTACACGGGTTAGATAATACATGTGTTTAAGAATTTCATATGAAATATTGGCGATGCTTTATACAGGGTATCTCAAAAATGTATATTTTTCAAAGCAATTTAGAAATAATAAAAAAAATGTATTTCATTGTAACATCAAATAGGCAAATACCTTACCTACAACATTGCCATACATCTTCCTATACCTATCTCCCTCCGTTTTTTAAATACAAGCGGAGAAAAATAAATCCCTATTTTCAAGAACTACCCATAAGAAATATACCCGCTTAACCAATGATTTAGCTAGGTAGGCCATGGCAAGTTTTTTGTTTTAACTCGTCTTGACGACTATTTGACATGGCAAACAATTTTTAAATTAAGCATATGATAACAATGACGTAAAAAATGGCAAATGTAAATGAAGATTCACATCTTGATATTTTAAATTTGTTTTACATGCACGGGGAGTGCAACAAAGTTATTTCAAGAACCTGTAGAAGATTTAATGAATTATATCCCCATTTACCTCCAATGAACGAAAAAAAATTTAGAAGGTAACTATTTTAATATTTTTATACCCTTCTTAGATTATCTTAAAAACGTATTTGTTTTGTGTTGATATTTCAGATATGAAATAAATTTTAAAAATCAGGGTGTAATTAGAAAACCTCGAAAATACGTAAAACCCCAAACTGAAAATGAAGATAATGAAATAAATGTTCTTGCGTATTTTAATGTTTACCCCCACGCATCAATTCGAAATGCAAAAATAGATTTAGGACTTTCATATTCAACTATTCAACGCATTTTAGCCAAACATAAAATTTATCCATTTAAATTTATCACCCAACAAGCTCTTTTACCAGGAGATGCCCAGAGGCGTGTTGAATTTTGTGAAATGGTTTTAATTAGAATTCAAGAAGACCCATTATTTTTAAGCAAAATCATTTGGACAGATGAATCGAAATTTACGAGGGAGGGAATATTCAACCGACGAAATAATCATTTTTGGGCAGTTGAAAATCCGAAATTTGTTAAAGAACGGGGGTTTCAATTTCAATTTGGTTTTAACGTTTTTTGCTTATTAATGGATAATAAATTTGCTTATTGTATCTACGAAGAAAATCTAAATTCGGATAAGTATTTGGACATTTTAAGAACATTTTAAGAATGACAGTTAGTGAGTTTCTGGATGTTTTGTCACTACAATTAATTATGTCTTGCTGGTACCAATTAGATGGGGCTCCTGCTCATTGTAGCAACGGGGTGAGTCAAGAGTTAAACGGAATGTTCGAAGATAGGTGGATAAGACGCTTGGGACCGTGGGACTGGCCCCCTCGGTCCCCAGATCTTACTCCCCTAGTTTCATATCTTTGGGGAACTATGAAAGAACGGGTGTATGTAGAAACCCCAATAGAAAATCGTCAAGATATGGAAAACCGGGTTCGTCGAGCTTTTGAAGAGTTAGCTCCTGAAGAAATACGAAGGGCAACTACGACAAATCAAGTGACGTGTTTGAACGAATGCCTAAATGCAAATGGTGGACATTTTAAGCATTTTAATTATTAATTTCTGTATTTTTGTGTTAAATTAACGATAACGTATTTGTTTGTTTATTAGTTTTTGTATGCTTAATGCTATAAAATAAATAGGTACATTTCGTTATCATATGCTTAATTTAAAAATTGTTTGCCATGTCAAATAGTCGTCAAGACGAGTTAAAACAAAAAACTTGCCATTTATTTTTCTCCGCTTGTATTTAAAAAACGGAGGGAGATAGGTATAGAAAGATGTATGGCAATGTTGTAGGTAAGTTATTTGCCTATTTGTTGTTACAATGAAATACGTGCATTTAAAAAAATATTTTTTTTATTATTTCTAAATTGCTTTAAAAAATATACATTTTTGAGATACCCTGTATAAAGTATCGCCAATATTTCATATGAAATTCTTAAACACATGTATTATCTAACCCGTGTGAAAATTTCAAATAACTAGCTCGTTTACGCACGAAAATACTCAACTTTATTGAAACGGTGGTTTTCTATCAAAAATTATTAATTATTTTTTTTTTCAAAAACGGCAAGAGATAAGTATAGGGAAATATTAACAAAAGTTTCTTACAATTTTGCGTAGAATTCAAAAATGCAATAATATATAGGGTGTTCCATTTGAAATTCCAATGTTGCCATTGGTTTCGGGTAGAACTGGCAACGCAGCAACTGTGAAAATATTTTTAAAAGATAGACTATTAATGCGGCACACCGAATTTGAAAAAGCTATCTT
This sequence comes from Polydrusus tereticollis, assembly GCA_963920685.1. NCBI lineage: Eukaryota > Metazoa > Arthropoda > Insecta > Coleoptera > Curculionidae > Polydrusus > Polydrusus tereticollis. The sequence goes on from OY987327.1 coordinate 88,318,924, forward strand.
TTTAGTTCGCCAGAACTTTTAATAGGACACTCAACGTGAATCACCCTGTATAACAACGCTTCAATAAAACTGTATGTAACGCCTATCTAATCCTCCTTATAAAAAAAACGGTTGTCCTATAAATCATTGATATTATCGGATATGATCACTACATAATTCTATAACATATCAATCAAATGCATAATAGAATAAATTAAACCTAACCTAAACTAATTTTGGGCATATTTTTTATGATGTTTTTATTTCTTAAAGTATTTACTTGTACTATAAAAAAAGAATGTGTTTAAAGTAATTGAAGTTCGTTTCTTTAATAATTGCTTTTTGAAATATCCACTGTTTTTTTTTCCACTGAGAAATCATTCTTTACATTAAAGAATTTTTAGTTTACAAAAGTAAGGTTAAGAACGCTTGTAATTTTACAACGCAGAACATAAAATTATTTTGTTCTTTCAAACCATAATTTTGTCATATAAGATGTGAGTTTTTTCTAGATAAAAAGGTGTTATAAATAAGTTGTCTTAAATCAACACACACTTATTTCCCTGACATATCCATAATTAATTGCGTTTATAATAGTTATTTTTGTATTAAGTGCGTGAAGTGAGTGTTTTTTTAATGGCATATGAGAGTGTCAATTTTTTGCCGAGGCCGCAGGTCGAGGCGAAAAATAGCCATTAAAACACGAATTTCACAAACGAAATACAAACAACATTTTTTGTACAACTGAAAGTTTGAATTAATCGGTAAAATTGTATATTATAATAAAAATTTTACCATATAATTTCACATAATCAAGTTAACAGCCCTGTCGTTACTATAGAAATGGTTTGTTGGCACGTTGCTTGTTTTGTTGTCATACGTTGATAGCTGTTCATATTTATTGCAATTTTTTAAATAAATAGTATAAGTACTTAAAATGGATGTAGATTACGATAGTGATAGCGAGATTTCTTCAGATATAGCCGATATAGCAACTTTGGCTATAGCTAACATGTTACCGGCGAAATCAAAATTTATATACGAGAAAAATTATAACCAATTCCGTGAATGGTGCGGCAAGAAAAATATACAAAAAGTGTCTGAAAAGGTACTTATATGCTATTTTGAGGAGAAATCAAAAACTGTAAAACCTTCTACTTTATGGAGTGTCTACTCAATGTTGAAGAGTACATTGAATGTTAAAGAAAATATTGATATAAAGAAGTTTTCAAAATTGGTGCCTTTTATTAAGAACAAAAACGTCGGATACCGAGGGAAGAAATCTAAAGTTTTATCGAGAGACGATATTAATAACTTCATTCAAGAAGCTGATGATGAAACAAATTTACTTTATAAGGTACAGATGATCAAAATTTTGTATTATTTCAGTAATTTCAATATTTTTTTAATTGTAGGTTGCGTTAATTTTGGGAATCAGCGGTGCTTGTCGCCGTGAAGAATTATTGAAGGTAACTATTGATGACATTGAAGATACCGGGTCTATATTAATTGTTAAAATACCGGATACAAAGACCTATTGCCCAAGAATGTTTACCGTTTCAAATTCTGATTATATTGAGATATATCGCAAGTATAGAGTACTAAGGCCGTCCCATACACACAAAAAGAGATTATTTTTAAAATATTCAAGAGGAAAATGTGTTGACCAACATGTGGGAATAAATAAAATAGGGGAAATTCCTAGCTTGATTGCAAAATGGCTGGGAAAAGAATTGCATAAGAGCTACACAGGTCACTGTTTTAGGAGGAGTTCTGCAACTCTCTTAGCCAATGCAGGGGGTAACATGACATCTATAAAACGCCACGGTGGTTGGAAATCTGCCGCCATAGCAGAAGGATATATAGAAGATAGTTTAAGTAATAAAATTGATATTTCTAATAAATTAAATTGTTCCTCTACTTCCAAACAAATCAATATAACTGATACAATTGTGGACTCAACTTTTCAAGGAATATCTAGCGTTTCTGATCAGCAGCAAGGTGGACTAGCTTCGGGAATTAATATTGGAAGCAATTGTTCGAACTTCACCATCAATTATTATTGTAACAAATGAGATTTTTTGGTAGTTGGTAATTAATTAGTAAATTTGTACAAAAAAATTCAATACATTTTTTAAAAAGTAATGTTTTATCGTTTTTTTTGTAAATCATTTTTCCAGTTAAAAAAAGTCTTTTTTTCACTGTGAAAAAAAGTCTTTTTTTCACTGTTAAAAAAACAAAAGGTTTACGTATCGATAGCGATGAAAAAATGTCAACTTTGTACAAAAAACTATTTTATATGGTTGTAATTAAAAATCACTTGCGTAACTATACGACTCTTCCACAATATGTTAATAATTTTATTCTCATCGAAATATATTTTTTTAAGGTTGTATAGCGTATTATTATACCTTTATATAATAACGAGTGATTATTAATTATTTTGCTCAAGGGCGGCTGTGACCCAGTATATATAGTGTAGCAGTAGCGCGTAGATTAAATCATAGGGCGAATTTGCAAGAAAGCAGCGTTGTCACGTTGAAAACCTAAAATAATGTTTTTTGACGGTATGTAATATAAAATCCTGAGCTATCTTACTTTGAAAGCCTACTTTATATGGCCGCCTCCTACTTCTAGACACCAAACTTTCAACAATAAAAAATTTTTGTGCTTCACTAAACATTTTTACTGTAGAACTTTCAATCCGGCAACAAAGCTTCACCAAAACTTGATACGCTGAAAAATAAAAAAAAAAATAAAAAATTAAATCATATCCTGCAAATAGCACTTTATAATAGTCAAAAGACGACTTCCCGGAGAAATATTAGTTAAAGCAATAGTAACCTACCTTCAAATAACTGCAAAAATTACAAAAATTCTCCAATTTCAATCAAATTCAAATAAGACGTAAATGTCATAAAACAATCATGTCATCTTATCTACGCAGTACGGCCATGATGCTTTTAAAATGCATGGCCTCCCTTGAGCAAAATAATTAAAAATCACTCTTTACTTACAACAAAAGTCATTTATTCGATAACAAAAGTTATAAAAACCATTATAAAATAAATTTATTCAAGTAATTTTCGTTACAAACAAATTTTTTGCAACGATATGCACTACAATACAAAACTGACAAGCCCTATTCGATGATTATAAAACAATTTGCTTCTTTCAAACTTCTACTTTGCAAATTGGGTTGTAATTGGAGTTTGATTATCCTTTTGATTTATTTCATTATTTCCAAAGCTAAGCCACAATTCTGAGCACGAAAATCTAGTCAAGTTGCTCAGAAAATATCTCAGAAATATAGGTTCATAAGCTATAAAGTATCTAAGCCAATAATATCGGAATGTCGCATTTGTTGGAATCTTTTTATATTAGTAAACAAATAACTTTTATTTATTTACAGTTCATGAAAAAAAGTAAGCTAGTAAATCTTCTGTGCCATTTTTTATTAAAAATACCTTGAACACATTTAATGGATTTGGTAATGAAAGCTAAAGCAATTTAAATTTTAATAGGCATAATATGACCATTACCGTTACTTTTACACTACTGTTTGAATTAGTTCGATTACATTAAAACAATACCAAAAACATTAAAGTAAATTTAACACCACATTATAGAGTCATTTATTTAATCTACAAGGTATTAGAGAATAAAATACTTTTTACTCAAGTTTTGATTTGATACAATTATTGCAACATACACTAATAAACAGTATTCTTTTTTTCGATGATAAGGCACAGCACTGCAGGATAAATCCGTTATGGCGCTCTGGGAGCGATGGGTGTGCGCAGGAAACTATTCACGCTGGTCTTGAATCTTTGGAGATTATACTCGTTGTGGAACACGATCTCAGGGAGGTCGTTCCAGAGTGATGACGTTCTCCAGATGAAAGAATTTTGAAACGGTGTCGTTCGAGGGACACTAAGCTGAACCACGTACTGGTGGGCTGCAGTGGCTCGTCGTGTATTTCTACCATGCACCGCTCTGGGTGGAATCAATCGAGCGATCTCAGTTGAGCACTTGCCATGAAAATATTTGTAAAATAGATTCAAGTCGCCAACCCGCCTTCGATGTTCAAGGCTTTCCAGGTTGTTTGTCAGACTATGGTCACCGATTAAGCGAGAGGCTTTTCTGTGAATGGATTCTAGCAATCTAAAGGTATGTTTAGGAGCATAGCCCCAAATATGCAAATAGTACTCCAGCCATGGTCGAATTTGGGCTTTATAGAGCATCAAAAGTTGTTGGGGTGTATAGAGGTTCTTAGTTCGGAAAAGTACTCCAAGCTTCTGCGAGGCTGCCTTAGCAATGGCCGCAACGTGACTATGCCAAGACATATGACTATCCAAATTAACGCCCAATAAATAAATTGATGAAGCCAAGGGAATCGAGTGTCCCGACATAACTATATCCGGTTTTTCAACAATAACGTTTTCAGAAAAAACCGCCGCCTGGGTCTTTTTAGCGTTAAATTCTACTTGGTTACTGTAATCCCAAGACAGAATTTCTTCCAGGTCTTTGTTGTCACTATTTGTAATTATAAACTGTCTGGTGATGTAATGTTTAGTTTTGGGTACATGTACAATGATTATATCGTTTCTAAATTCAATATCATCTACTGACATATTTATAATTTCTTCTCTGCGGCAGGCACCAGTATAGCTCATTATAAGAATAACCTAAAATTTATATTCGAGATCAACTACATTTATTATGGGTAAGTTTTTTTTATCGATACCTATTGTATTTTTGTTTGAGATAAACGTATATCGTTGCTAATGCCGAGAAAGTTACTTTGAAGCAAACATTTTAGGAATAATTCGAATCTTGTTAACTATATTCTTATTTAATGCAATACTTACTTTAATTGCTAAATATATTTTGTCATCAGCTTGCGATTAGTTTGCTCAATCTCGAAATTTTTTTATTTTTTTGGCGTGTAACCCTCCGAAAGCCTTTTTAAATATGCCTGTAATTTTTTATATTTCGGTATATCAATGTTTCTATATATATTTAAACAACTTCTTAACATTGACTATTTGGACCACATCGATGAAGCTTTTTTAATTTTACTTTTTTTGTTGAAAAATGCTATCAGGACATTTTCTGAAACATCTTTAACACTATCTTGCCACCATGGCTCAATATCTGCATATTATTTTTGATAGACATGGCGAGATTTCTTCGGTAGAAGATTATTTAACTTATTTGCCGCGATTTCTCGTAGTTCTGGTGGAGTATGTCTTCCGTCTTGGCTCATTTTTATTCGTTTTTATAACTAAATTATTAAATAATATTTAATTATCCAATACAGCAAAAAATTACAATTTATTAAAAATAAGTATTACTTTTCAAATAATGGCCGCTGGGGTGCCCAATTGTTTTTTCTGTAACATAGGGTTGCCAACCTCAAAAAAAAAATTGACTGGAAATTATTAACTACATTTTTTTTTCAAATTTCCTTAAAAATAACCCAAATAGAAAAAGTATTATAAAACATTCGTTTCATAAGACATTTTAGAGCACTCGTCTCATTAGGACACTCCCCGTTACGCGGCTCGTGTCCTAAACAAACACGTGTTCTAAAATTGTGTCTTATGAAGCTTATGTTTTAATATACTATTATTATATTAGTGTTACAATGTGGCGTCCATGGGCTTGTGCTGAGAGTAGGATTCTTGTGTCACTTTCAGAAGAAAGCATTTATCTCTCGATGCTAAAGAAACAGTTAAAAATGTGTACCAATCTTTGCTGAAAAAAGATTTTAATTCAACTGATTCTTTAGCCGAGACGTCTGCTTTAACGAGTACTTTTTTATCTTCGGTAAAATATAGTACTGAAATCTATCATTTCTAGAAAGAAGCGAAGTAGCTGTGGTATATTTGGAAGTATTGACGAGAATGATTTGGATTTAATAAGAAGGAAAATTTATCAAATATCTGAAGAACAATCTGCTGGAATCTCAGCGTTTATGGAAATGGCGTCATAAATATTTAATGGCTATTTAACAATATAGAGCAAAAAATCGACCAATAATCTACCTTGACGAAACATGGTTCGATATACATGACACTGCAAGAAAAGGATGGAATGATTTTTCAAAAAAATGTGAAACCAAGGCTCCTTCAAATAAAGGCAAAAACAAGCACGTATCCAGTCCAATCCCGAAATTTGAAAATAATGATTTAAGTTTTAATGTGTGATTCGCTTTGCTCTGAATTAATTAAAATAAGTCCACATTTTTGAATGATTTCGTCCTTGAGCCCCCCCCCCCGAAACGAATTTCTGGATACGGGCACGGGTAAAAGAATAACAATAGTACACGCAGGTTCACAAAGTAGATTTGTTCCGAACTGTCCATTGCTTTTAGCTAAAGACAGAGCAGATTTTTTTCTAGATTACCACCAAAACCCTGACTCCCTGACGCATAACTTTTTGAAGATTACTATCGATTTCTTAAAAATATACCCAAAAATAGCGATATTGCAACGGACATTGTAGTTATCATAGTCGCCAAGTAACAATGATTCCTAGTTCTAATAGTGCAAAAACAGAAATCCAAAATTTTATGATAATTAATAATATACATTTTGAAGAAGCTTACAAAAACCGGGATCTTTTAGAGGTATTACAGACTTTTAATAATAAAGAATACGTGTGTGATAAACTGGCAACAGAAAATGGGCATACAAAGTTGCGTCTCATCCCCTACTATTGTGTATTTAATCCAATCGAGCTAACATGGCACCAAGTAAAATCAAATATTAGAAGGAATAAATTGGAATAATACTTTCCCCACATTAAATACATCCAGTGGCGGCTCTACCATAAGGTCATTCGGGCAATGACCTCCCACGCCACATCACCACCTAACACTAATCTTGTTAATATTTAACTTTAAAATCAAAATCCATTTAATCAATCAAACTTTAGTTCTGCTCTGGTACTATTACCTCTAAAATATCCCTCGTATTTAATGTAACGCACGCAATGAGCGAGAGAAACTAGCCGTAACGCTACTTTTTGTGCGTCCCCGCAAAATCTTCAGGTCAATATTGAGCTTGACCACGAAAATTGGCGTCACGCAACAAATCCTATGAGGGTAAGAAGAGGAATAAATAGCATGCTATCACTCTCGCGCTTGCATGAAACGCCAAGAAATAGAGCTTTTCTATGCTGTCAGCCGGTTTTCTTTTTTCGATTGAGCTCGAACGCACGTTTTAATTTTTAGAATGTGGTGGAAAAAGACGGAAGACGGGCTGTTACTGCAGACTGCTAATTTGCACAATAATAGGAATGTTGATTTCATATCGAAAAAAAATGTCGCATCGCCGCCTAGTGACTGCGCTGCCGCTGCATGAGCGTTGTTGTTGGCGAACGAAATCATACCTACATCCATTATTAAAAATATATCCATATTCGATAGTTACTTTTTTATATATTACATACTATGATATATCGGAATAAAAGACTAATAAGTATATATCGAAAAAGTATCATCCATGTGATATTATCGATAATATGTTTTCAACATCTACACCTAACCTTACTTTGGTTTGTTTACATTTAATTAAATATTTATTTTAGGCGCGCAATCAAATATTTTTGTTAGTTTGTTTTTAAAATTAATTAGGTATTAAACACTAAAATTGTCCTGTTAGTAGTTCGCGAAACTGTATTTAAAAGAAAGCAATGGTTTATCTTTCGAAAAACGCCTGGAATTTGAACATTTAGGTGCTCAGGACAAAAATAAAAGTGGTTTGGAGATGGTTTTCTGCTTTCCGTGTTTTTCTTTTCCTGCATTCGATTTTTGCAGTAAAAGGGGGGTTAATGATTTAAAACATATGAAGGAAAAATTTTAAAACACAGAACTCAAGTGCATGGTGAGTTTAAACAAATAAAACATATAAAAAGTTATAGGATAGGGTAAGTTTTTTTCGTATGTTTTATGTTTTTTTTAATCAGGGAGTTTCGGATTCTTTGCTTTTTTTTCCTTTTTAAAAGCAAGGAATATGAACCAAAAAAAAGGTGGTGCATCCAAAATTTTTTTCTTTATTTTCTTAACTGCGTTTTGACCCCCCCCCCCCCTGCCGAATTGACCAGGAGCCGCCACTGAATACATCTATAGAAAATAAAATACATACTAAGTAACATTTCAAATTCAAATTCAACAAGTCTTTATTAAGGCGGGGCTCAGCAACAGGCTGCTTACGCCCAACCTGAAATATCTTACAAATGTAATAAACAAATATACAGTATTATTGAAAATAACTACATTTTTTTTTTTATTTACTATTTTTTACGGTCGTCGGCGTATCAGAGGCCATCTTGAACCGGTCATCGACCGTACGGTTTTTAATCGTGCGGTCTACCGACTGGGGAGTGTGAAACGGCACCTTCATCCTACGAGATATCCGATCTCATCCGGCCTGTCCGGCGTAAATAGGATGGTTTTGATGTCGATTCATTTTACACTCTTCCATAAGACAAGAGCACGCGGTGTTTCCCAAGCGGTCACCCATCCAAGTACTAACCGCGCTCGACACTGCTTAACTTCGGTGATCTGACGGGAACCGGTGCTTCAAGTGTCGCTAGGCCCTTGCCTGAAAATAACTAAATAATATATATAATATGAATAATATTAGCTTATCAAGCAAATTATGTCTTAAAAAAATTAAAAATAATTAAGTCTACCTATAAACTAGAGGATAGGGATATTGCAACACTATCAGTAACTCATACAGTAACGAGTAGTTGACACTATACATATTTGTAATAGTTCTTAAGCTGATTTTTAAATGCATTTTTATTATTAATTAATTTTAAATAGTTTGGTAAGGTGTTAAATAGAAAACAAGAATAATAGGAAAAAGAACCTATGAAAGCAGAGGTGGAATGTGATGGTACATAAAGTAAAATTGGTACCCTTCTCGGTCTAACAAATGCACCATCGGCAAAAGTTAGTTTTTCGTAGAGATAGGTTGTTGTATGGGAATTAATAATTCTTTGTAAAAAGCAGAGAAAATGAACATCAAGCCTTTTTTCCATTCTGAACCAACCAAATTGCAAATATGATGACGTTATATTATGATCTCTTCGCCTGACACATGCAGCAAACCTCATACACGCGTTCTGCATGACCTGTAGCCTGTGTCGGTCTTGGGCTTGCAGACAGGGGCCATAAACTACATCACAATAATCACAAAGAGATAAAATAATTGACTCTGTTAATCTCAATTTAGTGTTAACATCCAGTATGTATTTAAATTTATAAATTGATTTTAATCTGCCATAAGCTAGTTTCAAAATATTAGTAACATGCTCACCAAAAGTAAGATTTTGGCCAAAAGTTAGTTTGGTTTAAAGTTAATTGGAACTTTGTCCAACAAAACGGAATCGTTCACCAGAACTTTGGCACGTTGCCTATCTGTACCAATAAGCATAGCAGAGGTTTTTGCAGGATTCAGCAAAAAGCCATTGTTTTTAGACCACACATTTTTATTATCTCTAAGTTCAGATTAATTTGGGCAAAAGAGAAACGTTGATCATTAGGTGAAAATGACAAGTAAATTTGACAATCATCAGCATATAAATGGTAAGTGGTAAGAGTCAGAAATAAAAAAGAGTGGTCCCAAAATCGAACCTTGTGGAACGCCACTAGCTATTTTTCGGGTTTTCTGCAGACAGTTGGAGAAACTGTATACAACATGTAATTAATAATAAGTTTAGATGAAGATAGTGATAGTGGCACAGAACTAAATTTAGAGCAAAGTAGAATTAAGTTGCCAAAATTGATTATCATAAAACTTTTCTGTTATTACACATTATACCATATTTAATTAATTTTGTATTAGTGTGTAGTCTAAATCGTAACATTGTAAATTTTAACCATAATAACTTTCATATACCTAGTGTCCTTTGATGACGACTTAATTTTTATTGAAACGAAGAGCTCTGTATTTCAGTATTTTTATTGTATTTATTTCAGGGCCGCCGAGAGCCGACACGGGCCCTGGGACTGGACAGCCTCCAGTGCTGCTGGGTATGCGCCGTAGGCGGCAAAAAAATAGCGCCGCAGGCGAAAAATTTTTGGGTGCGACGCCCTATTTTGATGATAGTGCTTGCTTTTCAAGCAGATAGTGCCGCATGCCACTTTTTTTGCCTTTTTGCCTTTCATTTAAATTTAAAATATATATTTAAATATATTTTTTACCGTGCTTGTAGTAGGTATATTTCTAATGCGGATCAGGCCCCGGGCCCCGGGAATTTGTCCCGTCTGCCCCCCCCCCCTCTCGTCGGCCCTGATTTATTTTATTTTCAAGCCGTCCCTGCATGCGCCCATTTGTTGTGGTTTGAAGATGTTGGGACCTACACAATGGGGTATAATCACGTAGCTGATTTATTACCGTAAAGGTCAACGATATAATGTAAACTTTACTATACCTACTAGCCATTGCGCTACGTTTGATTAACACTGTTTAATAATATAATTATGACTAACTTAATCTTGTTAAATAGATAATTAAAAAAAAAAGGTCTGTGAATGTCATAATAGTAGAATATTATTCAAAATTTTATCTACTTTAATATGCTGGTTGTTGGCGGTCCAAATATTCAGATTTTAAAATGTCATGAGGGCTGGAAAACTTCTACGGCAGAAGGTTATGTTGAGAATTCTTAAGAGAATAATAATTAGATAAAAAGCAAGGTCAAACACGAATTTAAAGAGGTTCATCACATCCAGTTTTGACCTAAAAGTTTGCTATTTGTAAAAAGTGTATTATAAATGTTTATCTACTTTCATTTAGTAATATGAATTTTACAGTTCTGTAAATCGTTTTGTAATGGCATCTATTACAGCACTAGTGCTGTAATAGATGCCATTACAGCACTAGTGCTGTAATAGATGCCCTTACAAAACGATTTTTAATAGCAGGTGCATTTTTATTTTTAAAAATGCCTTTTGCCAAATATTTTTATTCATAGATGAAAGTAGATAAAATTTTGTACAATATTCTTGTTGTAAATTCATATTACTACACTCGATGTTTTATTAAACTCGGCTGACGCCTCGTTTAACAACTTTAACATCTCGTGTTGTAATATGAATCTTTACAACACTTATATCGTAAATAACTATTATAACAGACCTTAGGTTTTATAGTTCTTTCATAATAAATAAATCATTTTTTCATAAAACAGGGTTTTATTTATTGAAAATGTTATTAAAAGTTTTTAAATAGTATATTAAAGTAGATGTTGTATAAAGCTCATTTTAGCTCACGCGTCCATATTTAAAAAGAAAATAAAACACAAATTTTCAAAATTTTTAGGCTTGAATTTTATGTTGGTAATACAATCAAATTATTTGTCATACTAGCCTTGAAATCAACAAATAACTTTATTTCCGTATCAGCCATTTTGTCACGAACTTGTTTAATTTTTCTAACATACCTACATAATTTTAAAATATGGAGCAATTTGAGTTTAGTTTAACTCCCCCCAAGTTGAGGGAAATTACGGTAAGTTTTATAATTCTATGTTTTATAATATAAATTTGTAAGATTATTTGATATTTTTTTGAACTCAACTCCATTTCATAGAATTAATGCAACCAAACATACACGACAGCAAAATAAAACATTTGTGAGCATCATTACCAACCTTAGAAAAATAAAGAAAACTGTTTCATAAAAAGTTCATTACGATACTGAAAACGATATCGAACCAGCTTTTATATGAAACCAAACTAGAGAAAAATCATTACAACACTAGTGATGTAATAGAAGCTGTTACGAAACAATTTGTAAAACCGTAAAATTCCTATGACTGAATGAAAGTAATTTAATGTTTTTTTAGGCGTTCGCGTCCTGTGAATTCAGTTGATCTAAACACGCTCACAATTTTACGGACGAGCATAATATACCTAAAATAAAAGTGACTGCCAAAACGCCTTTTATATTAAACTAATTAATTGTTTTGACATGTTTTGTATAAAATCCATTAACCTTTAACACTCACTATTTTTCAATTAATGCACTCGCGCTGATTTTTAGTGGAAACTTTTACCGAAAATCACGATTTTTAAATATGCACTCCATAATTAAAATTTAATTTAAGGTTGTCAGACATATTTTTATCATTATACCGTAGGTGTAGTGTATATTGTACGTGTAGTGGTAGAAAAATGAATAATGATAATGGGTAATTACATTTGATTGTGTTTGAAGCAGGAAGAAACCGAGTAATTGCCGTGTATTTATTTTTATATATACAATTACCTTTAAAAAAAAAAGGTATTACACGCATCAAACCAATAATCGGATAGTGTCAAATCACCAACTATAAAACAATATTTCTTATTCGCTTGATTGATTTTTGATTCACTAGGAATTTATATTCAAAGGCAAACAAGTGGAGGAAATACGGCTGGTAAGCTTAAGTTGAAGCTTCAGAAAGAGAAAATCTTATATACAGGGTGGTAATCTGGTCATGTTACAAACTTCTGGGATAGATAGAACACATGACAAAAAAAAAGTTCAAATGAACAGGGGTCCGAAATCGCTTCTTTATGGAGCTAGAACCCTTTGAAGATGGCCCTCATAAACTAGTTTTCGTTTTGTAGCTCCGGAACTACTTCAGCTACCGCAACCAATCTCGGGACATAAATTACAGTTAGTAAGTTCATCTATTTGAGCCTATCGGACAATGTTAACTTTACTCAGGGGCATGCGAGCCAGGGGGTATTTGTTAGATTTATTTTATTCTGTGACACTAAAATCTTTTTGGTATTTTGGTAACACTGTTTGGGATGACCCATCTAATAAACGAAGGGAAGTAAGGTGGTAAAAGATGGTCGTCAGAATAGTACGTGTGAAATTGTTTTTCCTGATATTTGACTGTTTTATAAGTATATATAAATAGAAAGTTTAAAGAAAGAGTGCAGGAAGTTTTAATTTACATCAGTATTATGGTAACATTTACCCCATTCCTCTAAGGCTTTAATTTCTTATCGGTTTGACATCAGATTATGATTTTCCTATGTATTTTACATAAAAAGGGTACTCTTTGTAAAAGTCGTTAAATGTCAACGTTTCTTCGGAAAGTGGTTGAAAACAAGTTAAGATACAGAAATCAATTATTAAAGTCTTAAAGAAATTAGGTCAAAAGAACAATGAGATTCAGTACAGATATCGAACGATAAATTAATCAGCGTTGTTATTATGGTAGGTAGTACAAAAATAAACTTAAAATAGTAGTTGCTGAAAATGCCTACCACCACGCTGGATACATTTATTGCACCTACGCAGCATACTTAAATTGACATGATTAAAAACTTCAGGCATAGTTTGGATTACTTCAGCCGCAAAGGATATTTTAGCCACCAAATCTTCTTCTGACTCGACTGGAGTTTCATAAACGAGACTTTTCATATACCCCAATAAAAAAATGCAAAGATGTTAGGTCTGGGAAGCGCGCTGGCCAGGTGATAGGGCCTCCGCCACCGTTCCAATATCTCCTAAAATTTTCATTTAGGTGCTCGCGGACAAACCATAAGCTCTGTCGTATATTTAGGGGCACATCATAACAATGTAACAATTCTAACAATACATTTCTTAAAAAATTAAGATAAATATTACCGGTTAAACGAGGAGGCAAAATACTCGGTCCAGGTAATCGTTCTTCAACAATCCCGCCAACATGTTGACTGAGCACCTATGTTGATTCCCCCTTATGTGAACACCATGAGGGTTTTCTATAGCCCACACATGACTATTTCGCGAAGTAAAAATGCCTTCTTCAGTAAACTTAGTCTCCTCAGTAAAAAGTACATATTTTGGTAATTGAGTACTTCTGTACACACCGGTCAAGAAACCACTGGCAAAATTCTACGCGGGGCATAGAATCACTTGGTTCCAATGCTTGCACTGACATGATTTTCATGCATAGCATCTGCGTCTGCTCCGGTACTTACAGAAGGATTATTTTCAAATCGCCAAAACACCTCTTCCTGAAAATCCGGGGTTCGCATGGTCCTTTGCACGCCATCATCGAACCGTTTTGTTGTTACGGAGCCAGTTTCCCTTAGCCATTAATTGACCTTTTTAAACAGTGGGTGTGGTGGGATTCGCCTTTCAGGAAACCGTTCTTCATATAGTCGAGAAGCGGCTCTGCCAGTACATCGAACTTCCCCATAAATTAATAACATGTCGGCGTATTCAGCGAAAGTGTAATCTTCCATGACTTAACCGTGATACTAATTTAATAACAAATTCTTGACAACAGTAAGTTTACCTTATTAATAAAATATATCGATCGTGGTGGCAGGCATTTTCAGCAACTGCTATTTTAAGTTTCTTTTTGTAGTACCTACCATAATAATAACGCTGATTAATTTTTTATGTCTGTACTTGACCTCATTGTTCTTTTAACCTAATTTCTTCAAGACTACTAATTGACTATTGACATTTAGCGACTTTTATGTAAAAGGCATAGGAAAATCATAATCTGATGTTAAAACAGCAAAATATTGAAGCTAGAGGAGTGGGGTCAAATTTACACTAACACTTGCATGCCCCTGGTTAAAGTTAACAGTGTCCAATAGGCTTGAATAGATGAACTCACTAACAGTAATTTATGTCCCAAAATTGGTTGCGATAGCTGAAGTAGTTTCGGGGCTACAAAACGAAAACTAGTTTATGAGGGCCATCTTCAAAGGGTTCTAGCTCCCTGAAGAAGCGATTTCGAACCCCTGTTCATTTAAACTTTTTTTTTGTCATGTGTTCTATCTATCCCAGAAGTTTAGTAAGTTTAATTTAGCTTCCCTATAATAAACTTTATTATTGTTTGCTTTTGATTGTTCTGCTGTCACTATAATATTAGTGTCAGTATAATATGTTACATTGATTCACCGTTAACTTTCGGATTTGTATCATTATAATTTTATAAAATGCCACACATTTATTCACATCTCGAATACGCCAATATGGTTTTTATTTATGGTTTGTGTAATGGGAATACTACAGCGGCTGCTGAAGAATATCGTGAATGATTTCCACATGAAAGAACACCGAACAGAAAGGCGTTTATCAGAGTTTTCAACAAACTCTGCGAGACCGGAACGCTTCCAACAGGAATTAGAAGAAATAGAAAATGTTCTAGCTTTAGTAGAAGAAGATGCGACGACAAGCTCACGAAGAATTGGAATTCTATTGGGGATTCCCCAAAAAAGAGTGATCAATACGCTTCACGAGCAAGGCTTATAGCCGTACCATGTACAGCGTGTACAGAATCTTCAACCTGGAGACTACGCCAAGCGTATGCAATTTTGTGAGTGGATAATTAATAATCGTCATCTTTTACCGCACATACTTTTTACTGACGAAGCCTATATTTACCCGTGACGGCATCAATAATAATCGAAACTCCCATGTATGGTCGGACGAAAATCCTCACGCAATAGTCGAAAGTAATTTTCAACACAGGTTTTCAGTAAATGTGTGGTGCGACATGATCGATAATAATTTAATTTTCCCTTTTCTCATGGAAAATCGCCTTACAGGGATCACTACTTAATTATTTTACAAAATGAATTGCAAGGACTACTGGAGGAGATTCCTTTAAACATCAGAATTGAAATGTATTCTCAACACGACGGAGCGACTGCCCATTTCGATCATCGGGTCAAGCAATATTTAGACCAAAGGTTTCCAGGGGTTTGGATTGGTCGCGTTGGTCCTTTTAGTTGGCCTCCTAGATCGCCAGAGCTCAGGCCGTTGGACTACTATTGGGGTTGGTTAAAAACTGAGGTTTACAAAGTAAAAGTAGATACTAGGGATGAATTAATTAGACGCATTAGAAATGCTGTACTCAATATTAACGAAAGGCAGGAATCAATTAGAAGATCCACGCGCGCCCTTCGTAAACGAAGCAGGAAATGTTTGGAAGTCAATGGCGGTATTTTTGAAAATTTACTAAACCAATGATTTATTTAAAACAATGTTAATGTTGGATATTTTGGTTTAACAATATTATTATTTTATTTAACGCGGTAACTTGGAAACAAATGAATATTGGATAACGACATTTGAGTTTTTTCTTATTATTTTGATGCATGATTAAAACCTTAGAGTTAGGCCCATTCCTCATGACTCACCCTGTATATTATTATAGGATATGCAATAGATTTTGAAATAAAACACGAATTTTTAGGTTTTCATTTTAGTTTTTTAGTTATACAGGCATTACGAAATATCTACTAAAACCAGCTTGGGGGGGGGCTAAAACGGATATGTTCTTTGGGCGCCCAGCTGGTAAATTATTTTGTTTTATTTGGATGTTTGAAAAAAATGTAAAATTATGGAACTGTTTTTTCTGACTGTATATTAAAATTTGTTTTTAAATTATCATGGATATCTAGGTATCCAGTAACTATTTGTTTTTTGGTATAGCCATTAAATTTTATGAGAGTAACATATTTATTTTAAATTAAATTCTACTTTGAGAAGCCTATTACAACCATCTAATAGGTGGTCTACAATTTAGCTCAGAGGTGTAGATATGTAAATAGATGTTAGTCTCATCGCAGTCAGTGTGTATTCTTAAATAAATTGAGGTCAAGCAGGTCAATCAAAAAAGTCCAAACACAGTAATGCTCGCCTAAGTATAAGTAATGCACGAGATACGGGTCTTAGACCGGTGGATTTAGATTAATTTTTGAAATTTAGATTGACTTTTATTTTAGGATTGGATTTTCACATCGCCTCCGTTTTTCGCTGTCAACCGCATCTTATTTTTAAAATCTTAATTAACTGGAAATAGGGTTGGTTAAGTTAACTAAATTAAAATTAAATAAAATAACTTAAAAAACGAATTTTCATTTTTCGATTTTTCCATATCTACCATGTTTTTAAAAACTATTCATGTGGTTGGTAACTAAATAAAACAATAAAAAACAAAAAAAAATCCTTTTTTGATTTCTCCACATCAACAATACTATATTTTTAAAAACTTTTCATATGGGTATCATCAGGGTTTGATTAATATCAGATTAACCCCTACAACTAAATTTTCCTGCTTGAAACAGAGAATATAATAGCTACGCATATTATTTTCTTTGCTTGATCTAATAAATATAAAAATTAAAATAATTTAAAAATGTGCTTCTCTACAAATCCACAACGTTGGGTAAACTCAAGTTAGTCTTTAACTAAAAAAAATTTCACTTGATATTATCTTAAAAGTTGTACTCATTAGTTTGAGGCAACCACTTTAACTTTAACTACACTCGATTTAGTTCCCCTGAGGATGACTATATAATACTATATATTATGTAGTCGAAGCATGTAGGGACAATCGCTAAATATATTATTTAAAATATATCATTTGTGGAGGAAGACGGAAGTGTCGTTTTAATTTACTAACTGGAAATAAGTTTTGAAACTTCTATAGTGTGCGCAAAACTGTTAATTTCCGCACTAGCTAAGTAAATACCTATACTTTCACCGTCTAACACCACCGCGGTCGCTGGGAATTTTCCACGTTGGTTTGTGAGATCCTTAATTTTTCTAGCCTATTTACACTTTCGTATCTGGTAGTAACTGTATTATGGCATATATTGTCAAATACTATTAAATGCCTCAGTTTAAAGGCTTCCACACACCGACGCGGCCACGGCCACAGTTGCGGTAGCGGCCAATCTAAACACATAGAAATAAATGAATGAAATCATACCAGCGCGGGCAGGTCTAGATCAAGCAGCCTAGGGCAGCGTTCTGATATGCGGTGACGGTCAAATACAACATGTCAAGTTTGACTGACAGTAGTAATGTCAAATAATAGAATATAATTATTAATAGAAAATGTTAAATTATATCCCATCCAAATTATAAAAATATAAGGGCTAAAAACAAAGTGTGGGACAAAGAGCTAATAGTAACAAAGTCTCTTCTTCAACATCGTCTATAATAATAACAAATAATAGAAATAAAAATGAAACCTGGACGTTTAAAAATATATTTTTGTATACATAAAATCTGTAAACGGCAACTACCTTACAGCTCCACTCACCGCTTTGATGTGAATACGGCCAACCGCTAATGTGATCGCCACCGCGGCCGCCACCGCTACCGTGGCCGTGGCCGCGTCGGTGTGTGTAAGGCTTAATTCTTTACTTTAACCCCTTAAATACGATTTTTTAATTTTAGCTAGGTACTTAGTTTAACCAAGTGCAAATGCTTCTACAGTGTATAAATAATGTATGGAATAAATTCGATTAAAATTTAGATAATATGTTTTAGCTAAAACGCTGAAACACGTTAAATAACTTATAAAAATGTGCTTTCCTTGACATTTACAACATTAATGCAGGGTGTCGCGTTAAGAATATATGATGATGATAGTTTTCAATGGAATGCCCTATATATTACTTCAAATTTTGATTCCCTGAAGGGAGCCGCTTTCAAGAACCTTTACTTTGTTTCTTAATGTGAGAGAGCAATAAAATGTAAATTTGCAATGATAGGACCCATTAAACAGGGTAGACAACTTAAGGGTTGCATTGTAAATTTCAGGTAGCATATCTTTATGAAATGGCTTTGTATTTACAGTAAGCCAATAAATGATGTAATTTTTTTTTTCAAGAAGACGTTGGTAATTTTTCGGATTTTCCTGAGTTGTAGCTGACATTATCTATGACTATAACAGACCCAGGAGGAATAAGATCTAGCATTTGTAGGAAGCAATTCTTTAAGGACATCAGCGTTCATGTCTTCATGATAGTCTCCAGTCCGTTTTGACTTAAATACTAGTAAGCTTTGATCGACAAATCCATTCTTGCTACCAATGTGAGTAATTATTAATCTTTTACCTTTTTCCGAGGGTGCTTCTATTCCAGTGGACCATCCTTCCATGAAAGCTTGCCTCGCGCTTTTTATATGTTTAGCCTGCCATATTTCCCCAACGGTATAACCTTCATTTAACCAAGTTTCGTCCATATAATAGATATTCCTGTTTTCCTTTTGAAACTGGCTAACTGCCCTCAAATATCGTCGTCGCCAGCAGATGATTTGGTCTTTCTCTATTAAGAGTGATTTTCTGTTTTGAATTTTTTTGTAACAAAAATTCATTTCCTTCAAAGTTTTCCATAGTTTCTTCTTTCCCATGGGTGGAATGAAATCATCCTTTTTCATTTCAGACATTACTTTGTCTAAGCTGGGTATTTCTTTTTTTAAGTAAAACGAGTGTATGATTCTTCTAATTGCAGTCTTTCCATCCTCATTTATTACAGTTTCTTCTCTTCCTGTGCTTCTCTTTGGTGACCTGATGGGGCCGCGTTTATCCTTGTGCACAAGTCGGTATATTTTTGACTGTCCGACTCCAGTCAAATTCGAACACATTTCAACTATTTTTCAAGTCCAAATGTCGAATTATTGTGGGGAAGAACGTTGAACACATTGAGAATAATAATTTTCTAGGTATAAAACTACCTGTTCCTCTACCTACCCGATCTCGGGAACCCTGACAATAATCATAGGTACAATAATAATAATTGGACTACATCTATGGAATACAGCGAAGACCACTGGATTTTTTTGTTCAATAATGATTTCTTACTCTCTCGCATTAAGCAACAGACTATAGGTTCAATAACAATTTTGGGCCATGCGCTTTCGTAAACTCTACAACTAACCTTACTGACGCACCGTGTATGTAGACATTTCGGTAAATTTACACTGACAGCATGAAAAAGTGCTAACCGACCAATCTGATGGCGAGAAAAATAAGTAAAATGATATGATATGTGATGAATTGTGGATGCGCTGAACTATGAACGATGAATTGCCAGCGGTGAAATTTTCGGACAATATATGTTTCATCGTCCTCTATATCCAGACTTGATACTAAAAACTATTCGATTTTTATACGGCTTATCAACAATTTCAATAATGCTTTTATTTGACTGGTCTAACATTTTATTAGAAGCAAGGTCGCGCAACGTTTCAAAGCATCAGAATCTCAAATGTTAATCTAGCGTGCTACGTATAATAACGGACAGCTTTTAGAGCTGTCAAGACAGCACTTAAAAAACTAATCTCTCGAAATTATCTGGATGAACAATACGGTACATTCGGCAGCCATAATCCTTTACCATCGTGAAATTCCTGTTCCTATTTTTTTTTGTCATGACTAAAAACTACTTATCTAGGTGCACTTGATTCATTAATTTTAAGACAAAAGATTATGTCGATCTAAAAGAATTTTAAGTATTTGAAAGTATTAGGTATCTCTCTGGTCATCTATGTAGGTACCGAAATAAAATAATAAATTTATTTATAGGATATTTGTAACTCTTTTGGGTCAAAGTTAGAAACAATTCTTATAAAATGTTCAACATTAATATTACATTTCAGGTCTTAACTAAAGTAGGTCAACTTTTCACGAGTTTTTATGCTAAACTCTGTAGGTATTTATTTAAAAGTCAAAAGAAAACGAAAATGACAAATGTTGATAACAAAAAGAAAAAAAGAATAATATTTAATTCGTTATTGAAACTATCATTTGAAAAAACAAATTGCAATTAATAATGGATATAACGTAGGGTAAACGATACAGTTATTGGCCCCTTAAGCACTTTAGATATGCATTTTATTTAATTTAAACCCAATACTTGAAATACTCTTAATGAATCATATATAGTTCAATAGTAAAGGAACTGTTAAATCTACTGCAATTACAAAAATAATGAGCAATTTACTTAAATATATTAAAAAATATATATTTTTCATAAGTTACATGGAAATATAGTTATTGGCCCCCTCAACACAGTGATTGGCATATTAAAGTTTAATTATTGGCACTTGAAAATCCTGCTAATTATTTAATAAAACGCAGATATTTTGTAAAAAAACCTTTTATTTTGCATTGATATTAGCAAATATTAGAAAATAAAAACAAATTAGGAAAACATCTATCACGCAAAACGAAGAAAAAATATTATTTGTTAAACGATTCTTGTTGTTTTAAGATGAAAAGAAAACGAAAAAGCTTTGTTGGTAAAGAGTATTTATAACAAATAAACAAAACTAAAATATTTATTAACATTTCAAAAACATAAAAGTAGAATAATAAAAAATTAATTTATAATATAAGATTAATAATATATTATAAAAATATAATTCTTTAGCATTACTTTTTCAGGCAAGTTAAACAGATATACGTATTTGAATTTGATTTATGCAATGCAATGTTTTTCAATACAGTTAAAATGATGTGTTCTATAATGCATTGCATACACCGTATGCCACAATTTGATTTCGTTAGATTCTTTGTACACAAATAACAAATTCCTTCAAGAAGAGGTGTATTTGTAAAATTTTGTTTTACCGATTCTAAAGGAACTGATTTATCAGCAATCTCATACATTTTGATTGTTAAATTTCTTTTTACATGTATAGTCTGGTTTAATGATGAGTTTTCTGAATTATTAACTATGTTGGAATTAGTTTTAATTAGCTCTAATATGAAATCGTCTTTATCATTACTCTGTTGAGTACTAGGTATCTTTTCACCATTTGCACAACAAGGATCTGTGTTTCATTTTGAGTCGTATTTAAGCCATTATTTGCACATTCTTGACCATTCACTTTTTGGTTCTTCTTCTTTTTTGTGTTGTTATTCTCTCCGTTACTTAGCTTTCTTTTCTTAGCTTTCAATTTTTTATCTTCTGTGGCTTTTATTTTTTTAGCTTCTCGTTCTATCTTCTTTTTCTCTTTTTCCATTGAGATATTTAACCTTTTCATCTCTTTCTTTTCCTGGATTTATTTGTATGTCGACGAACTAAGTACAAACGGTAGCCTTTCAACTTCCCTTTTGCCTTTTCTAACAGGGGTTTCAGGAAAATATAAATGATCGAGGAGGCTAAGGTTTGCATTAGGCAAGGAAAGAATTGGCATACAGTGTGCAGTATCCACATTTAATGAGGTTCCAACATATTGAGATTTAGTTTGATTCTGAATATGCATTACTTCTGATTTCGGTACTTCTCTCGTTCGCAGAGAAATCAAGAGGAATAACTTCTAAAACACCGTTGTTATCAATAACAGCTGGAGTTTCCATAATATTAATATCCTGTATATTAACGATATCTCCAACCTTTCGTTCTGCTTTACACCGGTCGGCTTTTATTTTATCTGCCTCGTCATTTTAAAATGTTCGATCCAAACTATTCTTGCAATGTTCTAATTCGCTTATATCATTTGTTTTATACCGGCCCTTAGAGGTTCATGTAAACTAGAGGTAACTTGGGTTTTTTGGTCCTCAAACGCATAAAATGCGATTAAACTCGATTTTTTGTAAATATCCCACATGAATTTAATAAAGACTTTTATCCGAAGATTCCCACCTATA
This sequence comes from Polydrusus tereticollis, assembly GCA_963920685.1. Taxonomy (NCBI): domain Eukaryota; kingdom Metazoa; phylum Arthropoda; class Insecta; order Coleoptera; family Curculionidae; genus Polydrusus; species Polydrusus tereticollis. The sequence continues at coordinate 88,341,319 of OY987327.1, forward strand.
TTTTACCAAAATAATACTTAGCCTGTGGGTAGATACTTAAAACCAAATGATTTGATTTCTAAAAAAAAATAATACCTAGTAAAATGGGAAATTGTATAATTGGCACCCAGAATATCCAGTAATTTGCCCCGTGCCAATAACTGTTTTTCGTAAATATTTTTCAAAGAAACATGCATTTTTACGTATTTTATTCATAAAATCTACAAAAAAATACGAAAAACTATTAGTAAATATTTTCTTAGGCTTACAGTTATTGGCATGGGTGCCAATTATTATTTTTTAAGTAAAATCATATAGACAGTTATTGGCCCCTAATTATTTTGGCGGTTTTAAATATTCTTGAGGTTATGCTTGTTGAATAACGTACTTTTATCATAGCAAACAATTCCTAAAGTAATAGTGGCAACAAATAATAACTTTTTACATTAATATGTAAGAAAAAGTTAAAAGTGATACCTACCAATTTGTGAAGATTTAAGCCAAAGTGTACACAACACAAACACGTGTGTAGACCACTGCCCTTAAGAAGCAGGAACAGTTAACTGATGGTTTGAAATTTGTCGCGTACTCATTGAAACATATAGTCAGTTGCAAAGTTGTCATTTGTAGAATCTCAGTAATAACGACTTTCTTAATATTACGAGTTTGAATGAAAGGGGCCAATTATTGGGGGGGTGCCAATAATAGTCCTGCTTACCCTATCTTTAATTGAAAAATTAGTTAAGAAAAAGCAATATAAAAAAGCAATAGACTTAGTATTCCCCGTCAATAAACTTAAAAAAAATAATTTCCAGACTTTAACATTCACAGGTAAAGTCACAACCAAAGTTGCTACCTTTTTCAAGAAAAGAGGTTAAAAAATAGATTTTAAAACTAATAGTACAGTTGGTAAATACATCAAAAATAATAAATCAAAATCTAAAAAGCAAAATAAATGAGGAGTTTATCAATTAAATTGCGGTTCTTGTTCAAAATTTTATATTGGCCAAACGGGTAGGTCATTCCAGAATAGAATAAAAGAACATAAAAATAGTTTTTCAAAGAAAAAAGAAAATTTTAATTATGCCAAACATTTATTGAGCGAAACCATAATTTTAATGACAATTTTAAAATTTTACATTTAGACAACAAAGGGAAGAGATTTATTGGAATCAATGATTGTGTAGTATTATTTTGTGTTATATTCATTCGGTTATAAACATCTAAAGAGGCCACAGTGTTGGCGAAACAATTGTCAACAAATTTTAAAAAAAGGTTAGTGGAAATCTTGAAACAAGTTGTTTCATTCTATAAATTTAATATGGATCTCCATTAAGTATTGGCTAACTCTATTCAATATCAAATACCGAATATTTTTGTTTAAAATTATTCATATGTTTGATTATTCGAATATTCAAATATTTGAATATTCGAATAATTGCATGTTTAAATGTTTCAATATTCGAGTATTCAATTATCAAATATTCTTATTCAATGTTACATGCACGAGCCTTTAAAAAATGCGTTGGTTGTTAATTGTATTAAATAAATGTTGTATCTTAAATTTTAATGAGTTTTTTTATTATAACCAAATACAAATTCTGTTCACTTATTATTATGGTATTATACAATATACTATATACAGAGTGGTTCAAGAGTATGGCACGTAACTTAAGAAGGTGATAGCCAAAAAACCGACACGACATAGAATGGACTGATGGCACGCCGTAAACGCGGCGATGTCACGCGTTAAGGTTATGGAGTCTGTTCAGACTACAGGCGACGGGGTTCACGATAATGTCACGACACGGGGTTTTATCAGAAGTCTGGATGCACGTTCACATATATTTCGAAAAAAAGGGGGGGGGGGTCTAATAAAAAAATTAACTGTCGTTCTTTCCAAATCAAATAAAAATTTCTATAAGCCATTTTTACCTATTTGATGATAAAGTATGCGTAACCAAGGCATGTCAAAAAAGAAAACTATTATTGTCCAAAAGAGTGGCATATGTCGCGAAAACTAGATATGCCTTGGATTATCTTATCGTAGTTTAGTATAGTAAAATAATAAAAAAATATTTTATGTTGATTGATGATAAGTTTTTCCACGTGTCAAAGAACTGAGAGAAAAATGGCTAACAAAACGGTAAAAATTAACCATAGAACGAATATTTTTATAACCTAACATCAAAATATCAAAGTACAGAAAAAAAACCGCTACGCCTAAAATTCCCGCACTACCTGTGACGAGGGACAACAGGCGACATTGACGCGCATTATCTTAGCAATGTTTTGTTTGTTCGATTTATTTTAATATCGATCATCTACTAATTTCTTAAAATTGTAATAAGTGAGCTTCTACTTATTTCCCTCTGAGAAAGGTCTTAGCTTCCGAAAGTGCAATTTAGCTGAAGCTTAGTATTTTTAAAAATTATTTCTCACATTGTCAAGGAAGTCAGCAAGAGATTCAAATGATTCTGTAACATCAGCATAACTAAAGCTTGTCTTATTTATCCTTTCCAATTGAATAATTATATTACTTCATATCTCTGTTAAAATAATGTGTTCTAGATTTTACGGTATTTTAGTTATACTTGAGCCCGCTTGACCTTTGCCTGGGGACGGCACTGGGTATTGCCTACTGATTGTGTTTGTATGCGTTAACGATTGACGAAGAGTTGTCTTTACCCTATTTTAAAAATGTGTAGAGTAATAAAATGGGAAATTCCGTCCAGTTCGGCTCAATTTCGGTGTCGGCCATAGGCGCAGGTAAACTTTGTGCATTAAATTATTTATGATAACTAACCAAAAATTTTAGAGAATTGAGAAGGTTTGCTAACCTTTCAGTCGTTCAATACGGGAGATTACCACGAACCACGAGGACATGAATTCGAATGTTTTTGAGGACTATTTTGGTGAAATGATAAAATATCTTTCAGCTGATTTAGTAGTAGTTATGGATAACGCAAGCTATTATTCACGACGCACAGAGAAGACTCCACCTTCATCTTGGAGATAACAAGAAATTATCGACTGGTTAACCACCAAAAGTATTTAATTTGAAGATAATTTGATAAAGAAGGAACTATTAGCTATAGCAAATTTACACAAACATCGTTTTATAGAATATGCCGTGGAAGATATAGCAGAAAACAAAGTGTAACTGTGCTGCGCACACCGCCATATCATTGCGAACTAAATCCTATAAAACTTATATGGACGCAAGTCAAAGGATTTTTAGCAAGACACAACACAACATTTAAAATGAAAGACGTTAAGCTACTGTTTGATCAAGCCATTAAGGAAGTGACACCAGAGAACTGGCGAAAAGCAGTCCATCATGTCATTAAAGAAGAGGAGAAAATGTGGGATCTTGACCACCTGATCGATCGGACCGTCGCGTCGACCCGTTAATTATAACGTCAAGAGGAGATGACAGTTCCTCAGATGACGAAGAATATTATGATTTTTTATAATTTAATTTCTGTATAATGTATTTTTTGTATTTCGTATTTATTTTATAATGTTAAATAAAAGAGAAGTGTAAGTGTAGCTAATACTATGTACATATTCAAATTACAATACAAACTATTTCCTTTATACGAATATCCTACCGGCACGCCTTTGTCACACCATTTTCAGTGTTTGTGAATGGATAACAATAGGCAAAACCCATAAATTGACCCAAACCCGGGTGGTACTACCTGCACTTGACGAAAAGAAAGATTTTGCAATGAAATCAATGCAAAATTATGAAAGTGGCTTAAATATTCGTTGGGTCACTCTGTAGTCCCTTTGCATACCTAATGAGCTTTTATTACTCTACACCATTTTGAAATAGGGTATAGAGCGTTTTTAGGGAATTAAACCTTTTAAGTATTTTCATATTAAAAAATAATTTAGAAAAAACGCCACCCCAGAAACAAAAGTAAAGAGCTGCCAGTGTTAATAGGTATATCAACATGAAGTAATATAGACAGTTTAGGTTAGTTAGTAGCAAAATAATTTAATCGGCAATATTAAGGGCCCATTGATAACCTGCGTGGTTTGTAATATCCATATTTAAGTTTTCTCTTAGTGAAAATATACAAATATAATATTTAGCAAATAAAAAAAGGCTTAATTATAAAAAACGAATACATATAGGATTCCTAGTTATGGCAATAATTTACGACATACAAAAGTTTTTTAAACTTAATTTAAATACGAAAAAGAGCTTCCTTCAGTTTTTAAAACGATCTTTAAGAGCCCTCATGAAAGTTAGTAGGTCATTAGCAAATTAAAATCAATTTACGCAAAAGATGAAAGATCTCCGACAGTCCGACTCCTAAAATTATAAAATTACGGATTCCTTCTTAAAATTCAACCAATTTTGGTTACGGAACTAAAAGGTAAAATGAAACCAGGTAGGCATAATTTGAACAATAAACCTTGCGATGTTCTTTTATCTGCGTGCGAATATTATGAGTGCATCGGTATTAAAGTTGGGCACTAACACATCGGGTTCGAACGACTGTGCAAGTGCATGAGAACCAGCGAAAAGAGGTAAATCTGTGGGAATATTTACAAAAATATCAGGTTTTCAGTGTTCAGCCAACAGGTGCATCCTCTAGTAGGTAAGGTAAAGCACCCAACTATTTGCCCTCTCACGATTTCGATACAAACAACGACATTGAGTTTCCCACATGAACGAGTAACTAATTATAAGTGGTGGCGATCAGGTACATTTTCGACTCGCATTTATTTAATAATAATATATATGTATTTCCAAAATAAAAAAATGTTTTTACAATTCACGTATTACAAGAAAGAATATCCGCTAAAGTCATTTAAGATTTGTGCACAGATGGGTCGTTTCTACTTTCAGAAACCTTGGCAGTAAAGATGCAATATACAGGGTGTTACAATTTTTAAGCGGAACAGAAAATATTTACGCAACTGTCATTTTCATTTTTCTCTCTTTCTATTAACCTCTGATAGAAGCATAGCGATAATATGTAAACACATTTTATTTATTATTTAAGTCCAAGCCGCTGCCGCGCTGGTGACACGAAAATAAGTTTGGTAACAATTTTTGCCCAGTGATACGGCGATTTATGAAAATATTATTTATGTGTATCATTTTTTCGTTGCAAATATCAAAAGATATATTAGCGCGGACGCCACTGGTTGAGGTGGGCCAAATATTTTCTATGAAAAAAATATATTTGTACATAGTTAGCAGGCGCGGCTAGTCAATAAGATCATTTGGTCAATGACCCACCTACTATCTTCTAATCTAATTTATTTTTTAAAACCCAAACAATATTTAGCGAACCACCAATAATTATTATTCCTGTGCTTATTCCGGGCTCAGCCGTATTTTAAATGTACCTCATAGGTTTATATAGCAATAGAAAACAATATTAAATGCATTTATTTTTGAATTTTCCTGAGAAAGAAGCTGGACCAACCATGAAATTTTGGGGCTCGATTGCTGAGTTTCTCGATGTGCATGTGGATTCCTGCTCCATTTCAACATTAATCAACATATTTTCTTTTTCGGTAACAGAGCTAGCTATCATTTTTGCTATTCGGTTTTTCGACGTGATGCTTTCCTCTATATAACCCTCCGCTACGCTAGTACTAGGTCATTATCTGCTATCACTAATACAAGATTAAAATTAAGTTTAAGACTTTAATACAGTACAATGTATGTACAGGGACATTTTTTTAAGTGTCTCACCCGATTGGCGATTTTCTTGCTGACTATAATAAAAAACAGATTACATATTTCTCAATGATTTTCGATAAGGAAGCCGAATTTAATATCAAAAAGTACATAGATTTACAAATTTGACAGATGCGACGCCATTTTGAATTTTTTTTAAATGGCAACTTTCATAAATAACCACACGATTAAATTGCATTTGGCGATCCGATTCTAAAACTGTATAGTTGTTGATATTTATTTTCTGCCGTTAGGAAAATACGAGTGTTCCTTATTTGCCTTCATCAATTTTGCCTTTTAAGTGTCTCACTCCTTTAATAAATAGACCTTCTAAGCTGAACACTTTAATTTTTATCACAGTAAGATAATTTCGCGTAAGCAAGCGATTTACGCTCTAGTCAAATCCGACAAATGTCAAAAAATGACAGATACAACGCCATTTTGAATTTTTTTTTTTAATGGCAACCCCCATAAATAACCATACGATTGAATTGCATTTGGCGATCCGATTCTAAAATTATATAATTGTTGATATTCATTTTTGAGCCGTTTCGGAAATACGGGGGTTCCTAATAATTTGCCTCCATCGATTTTGTCTTTTAAGTTTCTCACTCCTTTAATAAATAGACCTTCTAAGCTGAACACTTTAATTTTTATGACAGTAACATAGTTTCCCATTAGCAAGCGATCTACGCTATAGTCAAATCTGACAGATGTCAAAAAGTGACAGATACGACGCCATTTTGAATTTTTGAAATGGCAACCCTCACAAATAACCAGACGATTGAATTGCATTTGGCGATCCGATTCTGAAACTATGTAGTTGTTTATATTTATTTTTAGCCTTTTCGGAGATACGGGGGTTCCTAACTTGCCTCCATCGATTTTGTCTTTCAAGTGTCTCACCCCTTTAATAAATAGCCCGTCTAAGCTGACCACCTCAATACTTCTCACAGTGACATAATTTTCCGTGAGAAAGCGATCTACGCTATAGTCAATTCCGACAGATGTCAAAAAGTGACAGAAACGACGCCATTTTTAATTTTTTTAAATGGCAACCCTCCTAAATAACTAGACAATTCGATTGCATTTGGCGATCCGATTCTAAAACTATATAGTTGTTGATATTTATTTTCAGCCGTTACGAAAATTCGAGGGTTCCTAATTTGCCTCTATCGATTTTGTCTTTTAAGTGTCTCAACCCTTTAATAAATAGACCTTCTAAGCTGAACACCACCTTAATTTTTTTCACAGTGACATAATTTCCCGTGAGCAAGCGATCTACGCTATAATCAAATCCGACAAATGTTAAAAAGTGACAGATACGACGCCATTTTTAATTTTTTTAAATTCTTTTTTTTTAAGAAGGTCTATTTATTAAAGGGGTGACATACTTGAAACACAAAATCGATGGAGACAAATTAGGAACCCCCGTATTTCCGAAACGGCTGAAAATAAATATCAACAACTATATAGTTTTAGAATCGGATCGCAAATGCAACTCAATCGTGTGGATATTCATGAGGGTTGCCATTTAAAAAAATTCAAATGGCGTCGTGTCTGTCATTTTTTGACATCTGTCGGATTTGACTATCGCGTAGATCGCTTGCTCACGGAAACTTATGTTACTGTAAAAAAAATTAAGTTGTTCAGCTAAGAAGGTCTATTTATTAGTATTTATTAAAGGGGTGAGACACTTAAAAGACAAAATCGATGGAGGCAAATTAGGAACCCCCGTATTTCCGAAACAGCTGAAAATAAATATCAACAACTATATAGTTTTAAAATCGGATCGCCAAATGCAATTCAGTCGTGGGGTTATTTATGAGGGTTGCTATTAAAAAAAATTCAAAATGGCGTCGCATCTGTCAAGTTTGTAAATCTATGTACTTTTTGACATTAAATTCGGCTTCCTTATCGAGAATCATTGAGAAATATCTAATCTGTTTTTTATTATAGTCAGCAGGAAAATCGCCAATCGGGTGAGACACTTAAAAAAATGTCCCTGTACACAGAGAAGTTTTAGAATAATCAATTTTGGCAACTTAATTCTACTTTACTCTAAATTTAGTTCTGCGTCACTATCACTATCTTTATCTAAACTTATTGTAAATGGTTGAACATTAGTACTCATACACATTACTTAATTAAATGTTGTATACGGTTTCTCCAACTGTTTGCAGAAATGCTACTTACTATATTTTTTATTAAGTTTATTTATTTTCTATTGCAAGTTTATTACACACGTATTCTTTATTAATTTTGAAACACTGTAATAGTTCTAGAGGATCCCGCTTTTTTGTAAGTTTGTTTAAAATATATATTACTATTTATCATAATATTTTGGATTTCTGGTTTTGTACTGTTACAACTAGAAAACATATTTACTTGACGACTGTGATAACTTGCATTGTCCATTACAATAACCCTATTCTTGAGTATATTTTAAAGAAGTCGATGTTCAAACCAAGCCTCAAGAAATTGTGCTTCAAGGTCTTGGTGATAATCTAGGGAAGAATCTTCTTTATTTTTAGGTATTTATACCTTCCTAAAATGGTATAGCAATTAGTGATGCATGTAATTTGTACTCCGGCTCTGCCAAAAAAGATGTAAATTTGGGGCAGTTTATGGCCAGAGGGATAAATAGGGTTTTATGGCAGTCAAAAGATCAACGGTATAATGTAAACTTTACTATTTCATCGAAACTTAGGCGTCAGGTGACGAGCATTAACAATAAATCGGTCCATTTGTAAGATGTCATGAACAAAATACTCATTTTTAAAAAAATTACGTTAACAGTTAATATTGTCATCGAATCTGTGATTGAATGTGACTTCAGGGTTCTAATTATTGAGCTTAAAATACGAGTATGATCAAATCACTTATAGAATCGTTCACTTCCGCGGTTCGCTCCCTGCAAGAACAGTAGCAGAAGCGAGTTCTCTCATTAGTTGGTCCCGTAGTGGAACATTTAAGAACACCATTTTATGCGTTGTGTGGGATTTTCGCCCACATTTACTCTAAAAACGGTGTTCTCCAGTTTCAAGTATTAGGACCCAGAATAGACTAATATTAAAGTCGCTTCCAAACCACCTATAATAAACATTAAATATAACATAGTTTTCAACTAACAAGAAATTATATTATTATTTTTGATCAATCTTAGATCTAGAATCTTAAGATCAAAAATATCTATCGACCTGTTCATAGGGATCAAATTAAACCTTCGCCGTCATTTTATTAAGCCATAAATATTGTTTAAATCGACAACGAGCAGCAGGTTCTTCAAGGTACTCGTATAATGGGTGTTGTGTGTCTAACGCATGTCAGAGGTCACACTAAGTTAATATTCCAATACGTCTTTCTTAATAAACCAACAAATCGATAGACAATATCATCAGTCAGGTTGATAAGTACCCATTGTAAAAAAGAACGTTTTATAGTATCATATAGTTTTACCGTCAGTGTTTCTTATTTATATGTCATTAATCTTTTTATTATCCTTTGATGAATAGAAAGAATATATAGGATGATTCACTGTGTTTGAAAATTAAACCTTTATGAACTAACCAGTCAACGGGTTCGACAATACCGCTTCTACAAAAAGCAACCTTGATATTTAAGACCGAACACCCTGTATATAAATTTATTTTTACAATCGCTCTTCTCTTATTAATTTCTTATACGTTTTTGTTACTGCTTTCGAGATATTAATTAATTTACATTTTTCTTTATCTAAAACAATGACTTGAACAAGTGCTAATATTCTCTGACTTGTTATAATGGGAGGTTTAAAAATACAGATATTGATCATTTTCATATGACGTCACATGGTCGGCGGCCATTTTGCTTAAAGGACAAACAAAGTAAATTAACACAAGGGTTATAAATTCAAGTTTTCTTTGCAGTTTGATTTGAAATTTAAGATCTGTGTTCGTTGTGTTAATAATTAAAGTGCCTTAAATAAAATGCCGTCCTTTTGTTCAGTGGTTGAGGGGAAATAGAGACAATGTACGATCCTTTGGAATTCCTGCAGTTCTTAAAAATGCTACAGAAAATCTTAATCAACTCTCATAATAACGACGTGAAATGTGGATAAAAGCTTTAAAAAGGGGCCTTCTTTTAAGTAACAGCCAACGAAAGTATGGAAGAATTTGTTCCAGACATTTTATATATAATTTAATAATATTTGGTTTTATGTATAACGACCTAATAAAATGATCTCATGTGAACATTTCTAGGAGCTCCAGCAGAATTAGCTAACAAAGACAACCCTGACTGGATCCCTAATTAAAATATGGGACACTTTCTTCCAAAAGAGGCAACTTAGGCCCAAGATAACAGAAATGAGAGCGTGCAGAAATGCAAACGAGCAAAGTATCAGATAAGTGTATTATTGTAAATATAGTAGGTATAATAGTAGGATTAATTATATTATGAAGTAGACATAGTGTTGATTTAGGTTGAAGTTTTTGTTTATTAAGTAATGTATTCTTGTAAATAGAACAGCAAATTGAAGCACCTGACGAAGATACTTCGGGAAGTAGTACCGTAGTTTGGGGATATATGGAACAGCTGGGGTTATATGGATCAAACGTGCAAATATTTAAATTTCCCGCTCTGTCACGCAATGCATCATAAATTTTTAGGAAATTTTATTTTCTTAGATTAGAAGCAGGCTTAGTGATGACATTCTACCAAATTGTTTGGAATAAATTGCAGGAGGTGTTTGAAAAAGAAAAGGTGAGAAATAGGGTAGTTTTTAGCTTTTTTAGAAACTCCAAAGAGTGTCCTTTGTATCTTTTAATCCGAAAAAGATAGAGTATAAGCGCAATAAGAAATATTTTACATTATAATCTATATAAATCATCTTAAATGTTTGTTTACAAAAATCTTGATCTATTTTTGTTTAAATTATGATTTTCTGAAAAAGATGCTTTTGTAGGGGTTTATGGAACGATGCTCAGAAAACATAAACATGTCCCTGGGACAGCGTATAGAAGAAATTCCGATCCAGTAAATATTGAACTGGCCCTCAGAGCAGTTTTAGATAATGGAATGTCCTTTGGGCAGGCTGCTACTCGCTATAGTGTCCCAAAAACCACTTTATATAATAAATATTAAGGGATTTATTCCGACACGTTGGGAATACCTACTGTCTTAAGCAAAGTAGAAAAAAAACAAATAACAAGTGCAATGATAACAGCTGCTAATTATGGGTATCCTTTTATAAATAACGATATAAAAGAATTTGTTCAGTCTTATCTTAACCGTAAGGGAGTAAATGTTAGCTGTTTCAAAGAAAATTGTCCTGGTAATGACTGGTTGGAAAGTTTCCTTAAGCGAAATCCAACATTATTACAAAGAAATGCTAAAAACATAAAGAGGGCCAGAGCGGAATTTAATGAAGATTTAATAAATCGATATTTTGATAAAATTGAGGATACACTAAGGGACGTTTTGCCGGAGAACATAATCAATTATGATGAGACCAATTTTACAGATGATCCCGGAAAACAAAAGGATTTTTTCAGAAAAGGTAATAAACATGCCCGAAGAATATTAGATAATTCGAAATCTTCAACTTTCGTAATGTTTGCTGTCACTGGCGGGGGGGAACTTCTACCATTATATGTTGTGTACCAGGCCAAACATAAAGATCCCGCATGGATTGAAAGAGGCCCACCTGGCACAGTTTATGATAGATCAAAAAACGGGTGAAATATTTTCGTGCAAAAGATGGTAAAAAGGTTTTAATAGGCGATAATTTACAAAGCCACCTTTCCGAAAAAGTTATTAGAACATGTCAGGAACATAATATTTCCTTTGCATTTTTACCTCCAAACAGTACACACATATGCCAGCCATTGGATGTAGCTGTATTTCGCCCCGTCAAAATAATATGGCGAAAGGTTCTTACAAAATGGAAAAAAAGATTTAGAGGTGTGCTCCCGAAAACTGAGTTTCCCCTCTTATTAAACGAATTAATAAAAAAATCAAGTTTAAACTTATCGAACAACATTAAATCGGGTTTTGCAGGTTGTGGCCTTGTGCCAGTTAATAGGAATCGAGTGTTACAAAAAATTGTTCCAAGACTTCAGAGAATTGACCATGATGATGATGCCATGCAAGAAACATTCCACAATATTATGACAAGAAACACAGCTACACCTGATAATCCAAACAAGAAAAGAAGTAAGAAAATTGATGTTCCATCAGGACAGGCCATTCGCGTTGAGGATTTAAACAACAAACTTACAACCTGGGCCATCCAATTAAAAAAAAAAAGACCAACCGGGAACATCTCATTCAAAAGAACACCAACCTGGATCATCTAATTTAAAGAAATTTGAAAAAAATGTCAAAGAAAATGATGTAGAGTCTAGTAACGATGACATGGAGACTGATTTTGAGGACTCGCTGAGCTCAGAAGACGAAACGAAGACCGATACAAGACTTATTCCTGTAAAAAATATTAGTGATATTAATGTACGTTGTTTTGTGATATCAGAGTTTATTTATAATGCCAAAACAAAAAAAGAAACAAATAAAAAATTTGTATCCAAAATTACTATGATTTCTACTGAAAAATATATCAAATTGAAATGTTTACGTCCTTATAAAGGACAAAATTATAAATATGTTTATCCAGATGTGCTTGATGAAACTGTTGTTACCTTAGAGAAGGTAAAATTTGTATTGCCATGCCCAGAAATCCGTAGGGGAATGCATATTTTTAAAACAATTCCTATTAATCTTTAAGTTTATTTTTATATTCTTAGAACTGAATTGTTTCTTTTGTTTATTAGTTTATAGGTACCTATTTAGTTTCTACCTATTTTGTATGCTGTTACGTTTTGATTTTTATCTATTTACAGAAGGATTGTAACTGTAAAATGTTAATAAACAGTTTTTCTACTTTTATACGATTATTTTTGCACCAACCAAGGTCCCAAGCCTAAAGTAAAAAAAAATTGCTTAAAAATGTTCCAAATAGGGTTTTACATAGTTTTGTATGAAACAAACGTAAAATTTTATGCATTTTCTATGAAAAATTGTCAACGTTCCATATATCCCCAAACCCTGGGTTATACGGAACAGTAGAAAAGTTTTAAAAAAACTACCCCTTCAGGGTCACCATCATTAAATAAGGCCTAAATGGATTCCAACACTACAATGCAACTCCCCAAAGAGAAAAAGAGTTAAAAAAATGTTAAGAAAAAAGTTAGTAGCAAAAATATTTAAAAATTGTTCCATATATCCCCAAACTACGGTAATGAGGAAGAAAATATTGAAATTAATGAAAACTGTTGCCACACAGAGCTATTTGCTTCGATGCCAGAGCCTCTATGTCTTGATCCAGTTCCGTGAACTATTGTCTCGGTCGGTCGGATTGTGGGTGGAAATGGGGGAGGAGAGTAAAAGCCGAGCGGGAAATTTGAAATTCCTTAATTTTTAGTATTATAGTTATTTTTACCAGGAGAACGCGTTTATTCACATTTTTGCTAATGATATCAACCAAAATGAGTTAAAATGCATCCTGAGGGTAAAAATAACTTACTTACATACTAGGAATTAAAGAATGAATTTAAATAATGATACGTAATATAAAAATCTATAAAAGCTAACTTATACATTGGCGAAATAAATAAACCTATAAATGAAAATGCAGAATAAGTAGGTACCTAAATATATATTTCAATATAATATTTTAAAACAGTTTCATAATGTAATTGTGACTACTATAATATAATAAGTACTCCTTAGGCTTATACAAGATTACATTAAACATTACATTTTTTGTGTAAGAAACAATAGCCGACAATGAACTAACCTGAAGTACATTTTCAGAATGATGTATATCATTTTAGGGCCTTGGCCTAGGCAGCCATCGTAGTAGATGTAAGTAGCTGTAGCTGAGTTTTAATATGCTATATAGGCTTACTCAGATAGGTCAATGCCAGTTTCCTGAAACGAGGGGAAAATACTAATTTATACATAATATTATAGTATTACTGAAAAAAGTCATTCTGTTAAGAAACCATGATGAACCCTGAAGTAACCACAATTTTTATCAAAACTGACACAAGGATAGGTAATCTGCATTGGAGCCCCTTTTTTTTTGGTTGCTTTCCCTTGCATGGTAAAACATTGCAGAAAACAAAAATAATTAATATTACAGGTTCTATATAAGTTAGCTTGCAAACACATTCCGACCATTTAGTGCAGAAACTGCCCTAACTTTGGTTATATATTTTTAAATTTAGAGAATGTCACCTGGCTTCTTTCAATAATAAATAATGAAATATACACACTTTATTCACACAAGGAATTGCAATGCACAACCCGAGTTTTCTTGGTCGAATAAAAACCTGAGAAGACGAAAGCAAAGCTAATCAAATACACATACAGCTACACACCACCTTCTTCAAGTATCTATATTACACCTACATGAACTCAGGTGACGGCCTGGTCGCGTGGCAGCATTCTCGCTTCCCTGTATACAGCCGATTTCCCGAGATACCCCCTTACAAAACTGATATTGTATGCGGATGACGCATTAATTTATGCGCAATCGTTTTATGCGGAAGCCGCTAAGCGTCAACTCCAGACGCACATTAATATACTGGAGCCATACTTTAAAACATGGAAAATAGCGGTAAATCCAAGTAAAACTGTTTGCGCAACCTTAACAAAGAAATTTACCAACAATAAGATTTTCATACCTTTGAAAATCAACGACACTCCTATTCCTCCACAACGACGATTTAAATATTTAGGCTTAACCATAGACGAAAGACTATCCTTTAAACCTCATATTTCCGAAACCCTTAAAAAAGGCTTTGCAGCAATGCAAAGCCTTTACTCCATCATCTCCAAAAATTCCTATCTATCACAAACAAACAAAAGACTCATTTACATGCAAATAATCAGACCTGTACTTACATACGCAGCTCCCGTGTGGTGCAGTGCTTCCAACACCCAGCAACACCGATTGCTGAGGTTGGAAAATAAGATCCTGCGATGCGTGACGTCATCGAATAGATACGTCACGGTCACGGACCTGCACGACATGGCAGCAATAGACAACATAATAACGTACATACGAGACATATCAGACAAATTTTACACATACAAACTACAGGCTTCACCACTGACTAGAAATATTACAGATAGACGCATCAACAATGACGGACATACAAAACATAAACCGCTATACTACAAATTACCTATATACAATATTCCACTGCCAGACGTACAACAATAACGATAAATAAACATAAACAAACAAACGAACGGACAAACAAATAAAATTCAACTCATACCGACATACTATAACATGCAAACTCAAACAACGACAAATAAAGTGATGCACAAAAAGGCTGTAGAAGCGCGCTGAAATTCCGGTATTACTTGGTCTTTCGGCGTTGTTTCTGCAGCCCCAAAGTGCATCACTTGATACGAGAATCGGCGGTGAGACGGACTTAACAGACGTGACCGCCCTACAAACAAGACACGCCCAAACTAAATGCCTCTCTCTGCCAAACAGAATGGTGTTTTACTTGCATCTAAATTATTCGCTATGGGCGAATATAAGCATGGACTGTGATAGTTAATCTGACCGGGTTTTTTTCAACTTTTCCCAGCGTGCTTGCTTTGGTTTTCCATTTTTTCTTCATTTTTTAACATGTGCTAACAGTTTGCGAGAACTGTTTTACGCCGAAAGGCAAAACCATGTTTTAATACCCCGCGAAGGCACTTGCCGGTACGGGAGTGATGAGATAATTATCTGGTTTCTAACACTGTAACCAAGGCCATTCCAACGGCCGCCGGGCTTATGGCCCGGTTCTTTGGGCGCATTTCGGACCGTATTATTACGGTCCGTATGCGCCCAAACCTGTTCATATCATATCTTGGGTTGAAATGTAATACATTAGGCTTAAGTTGAGATATTAGTTATAGTGTAGAAATGTAATTTATAGGAAATAAAGAGCTTAAAAAGGAAAGGGAGGCTTCCCATGCCACAGGTACCTGGTTCAAGCCCGGGCTGGCCCAGCAGACTTTTTTCAGTTTGCAGGGCCCAGGTCACCATACTGCGTAGTGTTGCATATGCAACACACTGAACACACACCGACAAATTCTCAACGGCACTTTAGTCTAGTAGGTACTCTAGAAACGGCATGTTGTCGAAGGAGGGACCCTTGAGCCAAATAAAAGATGATCGGTGGGGCGGATGGTGCATGTCGGACACTGCCTGATATTCGTATGGTTGAGGTAAGAACCTTGACCAGAGAATTGGCGGCGGAGTCTCGAGTGCACGGGTCTGATGCTGTTCCGTATGGTTCGAGGGTCCCCGCGACATACATAATACATAACTCTCTTAGCTGCACACAAGGACGTTTAAGGGCCGGCTCGTCGAGGTTTGTGGTGAGCAAAGAGACGTTAATAATAACAAGACCGCAAAAATACTGTGCCGAGAATAACTGTCGGTTATATTGTGGTTCGGGACCCACGTTAAACTGTAGGTCCCGTCTGGCTGACATTACCCAGACGTTAAAACGGGGTTGGCAAAAAGGGTAAAAACTGGCCTACATGCTTGGCGTCAAAGCCTCCCCGTCCACTACTACTACTACATGAACTCAGCAAATGAGAATAAAGTTGAAAACATTTTTGCTTCGACTTTATCTTGCATGCAGATTTCCATGAACCATACTGAAAAAAGCAACAGCATTTTAAACTACCCATAGTGTTATTATGACAGCAGATTTATTAAGGTATAGATTTTTATACGTAAAGTAGAGAGCTTACTTACCAAATAGTTTAAATCAAAAACAGGAAGTCGATTTCCTGATCACAAGGCATGAAAGGCAATAAGAGCTGTTTTCTGACAATTCGTGTACGTATTTTCCTTGTCGTAGAAAATGAATAAAAACAATATAACACCATGTTTTGCCGGAAAAGAAAACATCGACAAAAGAAATCAATATGAAAGAGCGACAAAAATTCCATCGCCACATCGTCATCTTCTAGCATTCCAATAAAAATCGATAATAAACTGTTCACTTAACCCAGTGTTAGTCTAAAATCAGATTTCGAGGTAATCAAGACCAACACTACTTACCAATAATGCGTATTAAAAAGAGACAGCTCTACAAAATGACATGCTTATCTGACTAGACTTACCAACAGAATTTATTTACCGACTAGTACAGTGAATCAGGCCTGTAGAATTCTGGACTCATGTCTTGAGGTAGTAAAGACAAGCACCATTGGGCCACGCTTATCAATCGATAAAGATAGCAACACTCAAGTTCGGTTTCATATGAAATTACAGCTTGATTGCCGCTTCACCTCGTCCTTATCAGAAATCGTGGTCCCCTCTCGGCCTAAGTTGGCGTACGCCCAATGAAAGCTTCATACTCCTGAGTGTAAGTGTAGTGCGGGTTCATTTCCTGACTGCGACAGAACAGTTCGACTCCGTTTGGATTTTAGTCACAGATTTTAGACATCGGATATCTCATCGTCACAACTGACACCTTAAGGCCACACGAAACTAGAGGTTGATAGCCCTTGGTGGATGCAGGTCTCAGTAGGTAACCTCGGGAATTGCCCCGGTAGCAAACGAGAAGGAGAAAATTCAAACAAAAGAAAAGAAATTACAGAGTTTTTTCTAAGTAACTTTTAATTTGTTTATTAGAAAAGAATAAAATGGGATTTCCTATGGCCAATCTGGCGATGCACCACCCGATATAGGCATTTAATTATAGAAATTCTTTGAAAGAAAATATTCAAGTTCAGTTTGTAATAATTAGAAATATAAAAATAATAAAGCTAGATACTCCAAATGCTGACCTCAACAGTTCAAAATGCGCTTGTTGACTCTTCTCCTCAATTTACTGGTAATTTATATCTTCTTTAAAAATACATCCAAGGTAAAAATCTATTGGATTAACATAGGTCGATCTCGGTGACCATTGTCATAAACGCCCTATCCAACGATCATCAAAAAGCCTAACAAGTTCTGCGGCAACCTCTCCCGTTGAGATGAGCAGAAGCTCCGCCGTGTTCATACCATCAGCTTCTATATCTATTCTTTAAGACAAATTATCGAAAAACTGATTTTTTACGTGATTAAGGGTCATTTTAGAAAGAGCCAGATATACACTTCTAAGAACTTATAGAGGTTACGGGTTAATTTGATTACAATAAGTTATTTATACAGTTTTCTAATTCAAACCCCCCATAATTATTTATTTGATCATATTTTAACATTTTTTTAAAGAATGTTTCACTACTTGTAACTGCGGTATACCTAAAGGGCAATTATGTACTTGTTTTTATCTCCACCATGCATGCGTGAATAGTCACGATTGGAAGTTGCTTCTTTAATTACCAGAAAAGTGATTATACCTTAATTTTTCGGTCGTTACGACTTGTTTTTAGTATGGAATAAGCACTGTTTCTTGAGCAGGCTCTTCAAAAAAGTATTTCTGGTCAAATATTGTCCCATCCATTAAAACTGCAATGAAAGAAGTTTTGTATTAGCACTTAAATCTTGTACTGAAACCTTTTTTCGCAAAGTTTATTTTTTCTTCAATTTTACAAAGTGTAAGTGGAAGAGAATAAGGTGACGGTTAATGCTTGACCAATAACAACCCAAACAACCTGAATTGGTGGTAAATTTAAAGCAAGTAGCATCTTCAAGGTGGCCTTTCCTTTTAAGGACAACTTTGCTAATTTAGCCGTACAAAATTGACTAATAAAACCTTAATATTTACGAGCTAGCCGTTTATGCGTTTTTAAATTGAAGACGGCGAAAAATATAGACGCAAGTAAAAGAAAGTAAAACAAACTCAAATATAACGCCATAAAAGTTAACTGTATCTGAGTTTGCTGTAAATTATTTCGCTTTATATTTTAAATACATATGTCAAAATAAATTTATGAAGTATGTCAGACGAGCTATATAAGCTTAGACCATGTAGTACATGGACTGAGTATTCTCTGTACCACTGCACTGTTTCGACACGCGCGCAAGAAGGTATAATCAAAGAGTATGTTCACTAATTAGTGGAGTCAATTGTTGGATAAATACCCTTCTCGCCATTTGACATGACGGCGATTTTGAAACTGACGTACAATGGGACCAAATAAAAACCCACTCGAAAATAATATTAGCAGATAATACTATAAATTGATTAATAGCCTCTTTACCGGTTTTTTTTTTTTTAATTTTACTTTTTTACGGTTCGTCGGCGTATCTGAGGCCATCTAGAACCGGTCATCGACCGTACGGTTTTTAATCGTGCGGTCTACTGACTGGGGAGTGTGAAACGGCACCTTCATCCTACGAGATATCCGATCTCATCCGGCCTGTCCGGCGTGAATAGGATGGTTTTGATGTCGATTCATTTTACACTCTTCCCTAAGACAAGAGCACGCGGTGTTTCCCAAGCGGTCACCCATCCAAGTACTAGCCGCGCTCGACACCGCGTAACTTCGGTGATCTGACGGGAACCGGTGCTTTAGGTGTCGCTAGGCCCTTGCCCCTCTTTACCGGTTAAAAGGGATGTTTGTAGTATCTTGTGCATATAAAAAGTGCTGAGACAATAACGTACAATTTCGATTCTAATACCCCAATTACCAAAAATATACTTTACTGAGAAATTTCTTTTTTTTTTTGATAAGGCACAGCACTTCACGATTACTTCTTGAGCGCTCTGCGAGCGATGCGTGTGCGAAGGAAACGGTTTACGTTGGTCTTGAATCTTTGGAGATTATACTCGTTGGGGAACACGGCCTCAGGGAGGTTGTTCAAGAGTAATGACGTTATCTAGATAAAAGAATTTTTAAACAGTGTCGCTCGAGGGATACTAAGCTGAACCACGTACGGGTGGGCTGCAGTGGCTCGTCGTGCATTTCTACCATGCACCGCTCTAGGTGGAATCAAGAGGGCAACCTCAGTTGAGCATTTGTCGTAAAAATATGTATTTGTAAAATAGACTCAAGTCGCTAACCTGCCTTCTATGTTCAAGGCTTTCCAGGTTGTTTGTCAGATCATGGTCATCGAACAAGCGAACAGCTCCTTTTTAAATGAAATCTAGCAATCTCAAAGTATGTTTAGGGATAGAGCACCAAATATACGAACAGTACTCCAGCGAAAATCAAATTTAGGCTTTATAGAGCATCAAAAGTTGCTGGGGGTGTATAGAGGTTCTTAGGTCCGAAAAATATTCCAAGCTTCTGCAAGGCTGTCTTAGCAGTGGCCGCAACGTCACTATGCCAAGACATATGACTATCCAAACTGCCGCCTGTGTTTTTTTAGCGGTAAATTCTGCTTGGTTACTGTCACCCCAAGACAGAGTTTCTTCTAGGTCTTTGTGGAGATGTAAAAACTCCTGCTGCCTATTATAGAGATGTGCATTGACAGCCGATGTCGGAGCATCCAAAGTAAAAGATGAAACAAGTGTGCTGTCATCAGCAAGGCTATATACACGGTGTGTAGAATGTCCCGGATCGGTCAATTATTTAGAAAATGGCGCACAATATAAAAAAAAATTTCGGTATAAAAGTTATAGACCTTAAAAAAGTCTATAAAACTAGGACACCTGTAATTATACAGGGTGCCTCAAACAGTCATGGTAACAAAACTTTGTTTTATTTAAATGTAGTGACCCCTTTTTAATCACGTTTTCTGATTCCTCTAAGTATTCTAAGCAACAATTATGAAACATGTCATATGTCTAAACCCATTAGTTTAAGAAATAATTTGAGTTAAAGGACATAAATACAACAGGTAAGATATTACCTACATTTTGCATTTTTACAAGCTGGTACCAGAATGTTTTGCGTTAAAACTGTAAAAAAACATAAAAATTGTACTAAATGTACCCACGCAAGTTTTGTCAAAAATTTAATAACAATTAAATTAAATACGAGCAGTAAAATTGATAACAAATCTACAAGAGCAAAAATAAATTTAAGTAAGTCGTTATTTATTTAAATGTTGAAAATGTCCTCCTCTCACAGTTTGACAATGGGCTAGGTTATAATAAAATTTGTCGAAGACTTTTTGTAACATTTCTTGGTTATTAGATGCACATTCTTCAATAATTCTTCTTCTCCATTCGTTTAGATCTGCAGGTCTTGTCACATACACTTTATTTTTTAGTTGTCCCCAGCGAAAATAATCAAGGGGCGTTAAGTCTGGCGACCCAGCGGGTCATTCCATGGGGCCCCTTCGCCCTATCCAACGGTTAGGAAATATTATTTAAGTAAACTCTTACAGCTCGCCCAAAATGAGGAAAAGCTCCGTCCTGCTGAAACCACGTATGTCGTAATAGTGCTCCTACTGTATTGGTTATTGCGGCACAATTTGATTTTGCAGCATATGGAGATAATATTCTGCATTCAAATTCCCCTCTATAAAGAAAGGTCCCACTAATCTATTGCCAATAATACCGGCCCACACATTTACTTTCTGAGGGCGTTGAGTGTGTGTTTCTCTCATCCAATGTGGGTTCTGATCAGCCCAGTAACGACAATTATGTCGATTGACATTCCCGTTTAACATGAATGTTGCCTCATCCGAAAAAACTATTTAATTAAAAAAATTGTTATTTGCTTCCTGTTTTTACATCATTACTTCGCAAAAATCCATTCTACGTTCGAAATCGTCTTCTGATAGTTTCTGGACTATGTTTTTTTATAAGGGAAAAATTACTGTTTTCTAAAATAACTTCAACTGATTTAAAACATACATCAACTTGGGTAGCAGCTTTTCTCAACAAGAAATGTGGATCCTGAACAAAATGAAGTATAATGTCTCCAAAACCTCTGATCATTAGTAAAGTTATACGTTCCCTTCCGTTGAGAGACATTTTCAGAAATTAATATGACAGTGACGCAAAACATTCTGGTATCAGCTTGTAAAAATGCAAAATGTAGGTAATATCTTACCTGTTGTATTTATGTCCTTTAACTCAAATTATTTCTTAATCTAATGGGTTTAGCCATATGACATGATTCATAATTGTTGTTTAGAATGTTTAGAGGAATTAGAAAACGTGATTAAAAAAAGGTCATTCCATTTAAATAATCCAAAGTTTTGGTAACCATGACTGTTTAAAGCACCCTGTATAATTACAGGTGTCCTATATTTTATAGATTTTTTTCAGGCCTACAACTTTCATACCGGAAGTTCTTTTTTTATATTGTGCGCCATTTTCTAAATAATTGACCGATCCGGGACTTTTTACACACTGTGTATAGGATTTTTAGTTTTTTCCAAGAGATCGTTGATGTATACTAAAAAAAAAGGTTGGGCGACAATATACAATCTTCAGGGACTCCGGCGTTGATGTAAAAGGTGTCTGAAAGAAATCCGTCCATCGCCACTCGCAGATATCTTGAGCCGTTAAGACATTCAAGAAGTTTGTCTTTGATCCTCTGGTTGTGTGCTTCTTTGCTTTGGTTTATCGTTTGCTTGCATTGGTTTCAAATGTTAGCAAAGAAGGTACGATTTTCGGCGGTAGAGTTTTGATGCCATTGTCGGTACAAATAATTTTTTGATTTAACAGCTCGTTCGCAATTTTTGGTAAACCAAGGATTCCGGTTAAAAGGGCACTTTTTTGAAAAAGGAATGAAGGCTTTTATGCCCGTAAGAATAACCTCCGATATTTCTCTAGCACAGATGCATGGATCATCAGAGGTAAAACAAAAGTTCCTCAAAGGAAAGGTTTGAAAATGGTCCTTTAGGTTATTTCACTTAGCTGATGTATAATGCCAGATCTTGCGTGGTTTAGGAGATTGTTCAGCATGAAGTGGTAGTTAGTTCAGTGCCGAAATAAACAAAGTAAATAACTAAAAATATCATAATTTTTTTGCGAACAAATTATGAAATATACCGTAGAACGAGGCTATTTAAGAATCGGGGGGTAATTAGAGAAATACCGGGCAACTGTGGAAAAACAAGTAGACTTTCTAACCTAAATCCAACTAAAGACATCTGAAGTTCAAACACGTATTATAGTTTACCTACCTGTTTCCTGGCAAGGATGCGCATCTTATGTAAAGTTTCTCACTCTACGTTTACGAATAAAAGCTGGTAAGTAAAATTTCTATTTTTAATATAGTGACTCACAGCTTAAATCACGCAGTTGCAAATAAAACTAATATATTGCTGTCTAAGGCTTCTTCTACTCAAATAGAAAACCAACTGTTAGTATTTTGTCGGATTGTCGGTCCGCCATAATTCTTAATTACATGTTCTAGGCATATAGACATTGATTTAACTTACTTTCTTGTACAATCCGGAGAAGTTGAAATCCATCCTTCCGTAACTTTATCTCTTTTTGATAGATATAGGGGCACTGTTAACTTTCTTTTTTAGAATTAACCACTAATTTTCAATAACATTTAGATCTGGTAACTAAGGTGATGCTTCAATGACTTGTGAACAGTTATACAGCAACCAACTGTACGGACCCGGTATGCCGTGTGCTTCGGGTCGTTGTCTTGATAATAGCGATAATTGTAATTATTGTCATTAATATCTAATTTGTCAGCTCTAGGTTAGATGCTATCTTAATATATCCAGATATATTGATTTATATTTGCTTTAATAAAATGTATCTTATTGACTCTAGCAGATGACATACGGGGATAACATCACTCCACCTTCATCGTACTTTAACGTAGCTTCTTTAATTTTGGTTCCTCATTTGGCTTCCTTCGAACTGAAATCTTTCCATCTGACGCAAATACTTTTAAACTTGTTTATTTACCTATTTTGTTATAATGCCAACTTTATACTTATAATTACCCTAGGGCTTAGTGCCCCTACACAATTAAGAAAATCGTACAGTTACACAAAACTTCCTAAGATAGATCGAAAACAGTTTTGGGGGTATACGGGCCGTAAGCATACGGCCCGAAATACGCCCAAAGAACCGGGCCAGAAGCCCGGCGGCCGCTGTAATGGCCTAGGTTCTAGGTATAATTTTAGACATTTAAGTTGCGAGAATTATTTCACACGCGTTCGGGCGGTGCCTTACCGGTGTTCTACAAGGCTTGCGTTGCTCCATGGGGCTTAATATTAAAATTTCGGTTTATTTTAGTCTTATCGGCAAAAATTACTGAACTCCAGAAGTTCAAATCTTTGTTAGCATACTACCGAGGAAACGGTAATATTTTGTGCCTATTTGTTTGACTAATAAATGGTTTATTTTTGCAGTTCGAATTGTTTCGTTTTCCCAAACTGTCTTTCGACCTCATGTCGTAGTTTTGGAGCACTCTTTTGTATTATTGGCGATTTCTCTAACGATCCATCTTTCTTCTCGACCGTAGAATTTCTTATTATATTATTATTAATTTAATTAATATTGTTATTAATTTTCAATTATACGCTGCACTGTTGGTTGACATTTATTTACCATTTTGGCTATATTTCTTTGGCCATACCCATTTCTGAAGTCGGCAATGACGAAATTTCTTTCTTCAATTGTGGCTCTACGACCCATTGCGAAATAATTTGGTGTCATAGAAAAAAAACAAACGCAATAGGCGCCATAGCCAATTACTTCATAGATTTTAGGTTGATCACTTTTGAACTGTTCTGTTTTATCTGCATCAGGATGCTTCATTTAATCTACTACATATTATTCATCGATATTTAATATTGTCCCCCTTAATTATGTTATGTGTGTAACTTTTTCCGAAAATAAACTAACAATATATTAAGAAGCTTACAAATATATATTTAAAATACATAAAGTTTGCAAAAGATATTTATATAAATATTTGCAGCACATAATTTAATTTTTAATTGCAATTGCAGCATTTACGCTGTGAGTCACTGCACTTGTCCAACTTTCATAATCTATCTATGAGGTTCTTCATGTGTGTGTTTTTGTCATTTCATATATAGTTAGATGCATTAAGCATTGTATGGATTTGAGAATAGAAAAAGAGTTTAAAGAATTTCTTTTAGATTTGTTAAAACATATTTTCATGAATGGTACTATGAATGGGCAGGACAGGGCAATAAAAGAGGGCTAATAAATAAATGCTTGCCAACGTTTCGCTTTACTGATTTAATTCTCCATGAGGGCTAAAATTTTGATTATAACATTAGAAACTATTTTAAGTTCATTTTTAATCAAGAAAATTTTTATTTAAGAAGGACATTAACATAATATTATTGTCTTGTAAAAACTTTTTTGTATTATTATCAACAAGGTGTTATATTGCTCATATGATAGCTGATAACATAAAAATATTTAATTTTTAGCCAGTTCGTATAATGTAAAAGCCTCATTTCGCCTAAAAATCCGGTTAAGTAAAAACTATAGTAAATATGCTTTCAAACTACACAAGGCCTATCAAAATGCCCCAACGCATTTCCAAATTACAGTACTTTTAAAATATCGCTACCAAGATTTTTACAATTTCTTTGTTTCGCCCTGTAGGAAATGCCAAAGGGACTTAATCAAAAAATTGGCGAAAACGTCTAAAGATATTGACATTAGCTCACTCGCCATCCATACGGGAGACAAAGATTTTTTAATTTTTGCACAGCTTCATTTCACACTATATGTATAATATGAAATTCTTAACTTGTCCAATAAATTGTTTCATTTGCATAATCTAGACCAAATGGGCTTTTTGCGCATGAAAAAAAGTAACAGCTAATTGAAAATGGTGCTAGCAATTGCATGTATCTATCTTTTTGTTGACCATTTCATTTTAGACAGCATTTCTTCAAACAAGCATTGAATTTTCCCACCTAAAACTCACAAATATCGCCGAAACGCATTAATATAAATTGTTTGTTATAAGTGTGCATTGCGGAAGGAAGTATCGCTCGAGCGCTCAAAGCAAGCTGCACTATATCGGAAGTGTAAACTCATAGGCAAGTGCTGCACCTTGCGCTCGTCGCGCACTTTGCCTATAGTAATTACCCACTTCTTTGTGGACATGTTTAATGCATAATGTTTCGGACGCGTGCTTTACACCCAATGAGTCTTCAGAACAGTATTGCTCTATGATATAATACAAGAATAATTCTTTAAAAATTAAATTTAAAAACATATTACAGTAAAATCTCTCAATACCGGCCACCCTCGGGGAATGAAATGTTGGTCGGTTAACAGGGGTGGTCGGTTAATAGAGAAAAATTAAAACAACTGGTCTGCATTTTACAGTGTTTGTTTATTAATAAGTATCTACATACAGGGTGACAATTTAAAAACTTGAAATGGCCATATCTTAGGAACGAAAAACTGAAGAAAAAAACGCAAAAAACAGTTTCTATAAAACGAAGGGGGAACAAAAACAAGCGTATTATCCCACCCTTATCTGCAACCCCTTGGACAGGGTGAGATACACCCTAAAATCTTAAATAGAAAGGGGGGTCGAGTGATACATCATTTTGAAGCTCTTGAAAAATGCGTTCCAATGGTACCATAGAAAGCTAGATTTCAGGAAATTCTTCTCTGTTTATTAAGGAAAACAACAAATAAAAACACAATTTTGAAATTTTTTATTATTATTTAATTAAATGTTCAAAATGATTGCTACCATTATCCTGGCATATTAAGAGATATCTCTTAAGAATTCTAAACATTTTAAGCCTAGGTATTTTGTTTTGGTTTATTTGCTATGGTTTTTTTGTCGAAAAAAAAATGTCGTTACTGGAATGACGAGAACCCCCACGTATTTAGAGAAGGGCATAGCCACTAGCCAGTACCCCCAGAAAATTAATGTTTGGGCTGGTATATTGGGAGATGGTATTATCGGCCCAATATTTATACAAGGAAATTTAAATGGCGACAGGTATGCTGAAATGCTACAGAGGTCTATCGAACCACTAATAGTGCGAGAATTAGAAAATCAGAGGGACATACTCGGAAATTTATCTTTAGAAGAACGCTTACTACATTTCCAACAGGATGGAGCACCTCCGCATTATGTAGTTCCCGTTAGGCAGTGGTTGGATGATAATTATCCCAACCAGTGGATTAGGAAAAGAGGTCCTGTTGAATGGCCACCTAGATCCCCGGACCTAACACCTCTTGACTTCTTTTTGTAGGGTCACCTAAAATGTGTGGTTTTTAAAACGCAACCTGAGTCACTAGAGCAACTTCAGCGTAGAATAGTTCAGGAATGCCGTGCTATATCGAGAGAAACATTTGCAAATGTACGTGAAGAATTTGAAAGTAGGCTTTATTATTGTCTTCAAAACAACGGAAATCATTTTGAACAGTTAATTAAATAATAATAAAAAATTAAAATTGTGTTTTCATTTATTGTTTTCCTTAATAAACAGAGAAGGATTTCCTGAAATGTAGCTTTCCATGGTATCATTGGAAAGCATTTTTCAAGAGCTTCAAAATGATGTATCACTCGACCGCCCTTTCTATTTCAGATTTTAGGGTGTATCTCACCCTGTCCAAGGGGTTGCAGATAAGGGTCGGATAATACGCTTGTTTTTGTTCCCCCCTCGTTTTATAGAAACTGTTTTTTGCGTTTTTTTCTTCAGTTTTTCGTTCCTAAGATATGGCCATTTAAAGTTTTTAAATTGTCACCCTGTATATGTAAATATTTTAAAATATCTTTGTTTAAATTTATCACAACTAAAATTAAATGAGATAAAGCCAACTTACCAATATGTATATACTGCACGTGCATACTAACATATATATGTATTATACAATGTACTGCATGTTTGCTATAAAATTTTAATTTTTTTAAATAATCAGAAATTAATGATTGCTTCACATATTTAATTTCATTTTTATAAAAGTCATAATTATTGGCATTATTAAAAAGTCTCTCAAACTTAAAATATCGAAGATTTTTGCTTTTGCCGATTATGAGTGGTTCTTCCGTCTCACCTTCCATATTTGCACAGAACAGAATTGTAAATCGTTGTTTTGCTGTTTTTTTTTCCAGTAAACTTGTCATTTTTCAATGCATATGTCTTTGTTGGCAATGCACAATAGTAGAAACCTGTCTCATCTGCATTAACTAAATAATATTATATTAATTATAGGTTCCATGTGGCATAATCCTTTAAAATGGTCAATAGCCTTTCTATCCAAGCAGTTCCGTCTTCGATATTGATATACGCTGATTCGCCACATATTTTCTTGAAGGTAATATCGTGCCGACGGAATTTTTTTAACCAACCATTTGATGCCTGAAGTTATCTAGTCCTAGACATTAAGCAGATTTGAGAACTTTTGTTTAGGGCCCGGATATTGGTAAGTGCTTATCTCGCGCCTTACAAAACCAGTTAAAAACAAACTTGCTCCACTATCAGTCCTTTAGTTTTGGGAAATTTTCTTTTTTGTTCACCGTTGCCACCTTCTCAAAGCAAATTTCTAACTTGTGCTTTATTTTGAAGCAACATAGTCATTTGGGTCTTTGCCACTTTAAATTTTTCAGCCAATTTCCTAACACTTAAAACAGTTTTTTCACTTTCCTTGATTATTTCAATTTTTTCGCTTAAAGAAAAACATTTCCTTTTTACCGCCACCTTGAAATATTCACGTTAGTCCCAAAACACACAAAAACTATTCAAAAGAGAGCTAATGTTAAGAATCGATTTATCAGCTTTTAAAGTAAAGTGAATAGATCAGCCTGCAATAAAGTAAATACTGTATGTACTTATATCTCTTAAGAATTGTCGGGCCGGTTAGTTGAGCACTTGCCATGGAAATATTTGTATAGAATCAAGTCGCTAACCCGCCTTTGATGTTCAAGGCTTTCCAGGGTGTTTGTCAGACTATGGTCACCGATCAAGCGAATGGCTCTTCTCTGAGACCTCTTGCTGCCTAGATGTGCATTGGCAGCCGATGTCCGTGCACCCAAAGTAAAAGATAAAACAAGTGTGCTGTCATCAGCGAAGCTATTTATAGGATTTTAAAATTTTTTTTAAAAGATCGTTAATGTATATTAAGAAAAGGGTGGGTGACAATATAGAACCTTGAGGGACTCCGGGGTTGATGTTAAATGTGTCTGAAAGAAATCCGTCCATCGCCACTCGCAGAGAACGGTCTTTAAGAAAGCTCGACAGCCATGAACAAAATTGAACCGGCATTCCGTATGCTCTCACTTTAGTAAGGAGCCCCTTATGCTATACTCGGTCAAAGCCTTGGAAATGTCCAGTGCTACCGCCCGGGACTCCCCATGATGTTTCATTGCGTTGTTCCAAACGTGAGTAACATAAGCGAGAAGGTCTCCTGTTGATCTAGACTTACGGAATCCATACTGGCCGTCACTAATAATGTTGAAGCCTTCCAGGTATTTTAATAATTTTTTGTTGATAACTTTTTTGATAACTTTTGATATAACTAAAAGCAATGCGACTGGACGATAGTTGTTTGGCAAGGTCTTCTTGCCTTTTCTGAGTATGGGCTGGACTCACGCAGTTTTCCAGAAGAAAATATTCCTTTTTTGTAGGATAAGTTAAAAAGCCTACAAAATACCGGTGTCAGTTCGTCAGCGCATGTCTTAATTACAATGACTGGAATATCGTCAGGACCAGAAGCCTTTTTAGTGTCAAGACTCCTCAAGATTCGTTTAACATGGCGGTGGCGGAAAACAATCTCGGGCATTCTCGATTCTACAGGGGGAATGTTCGGTGGAGTACTTCCCTGAAAATTAACCGTTGAGTTTGAAGAGAATAGTTCCGCCAGTAAGTTTGCTTTTTCCTGTGCTTTGGTCGCAATGGTGCCTATGTCTTCTGTCAAAATATTGTTCTGTTCTTTCTTCGCTATTTATTTATTTTTAACTAGGTTTTGCATATCAGGTACTTTCGGTTTTAAAAACATTTTTGGAACTTCCATTTGTTCTCTGTCCATTAGAAGTTGCCTAAGACACACTCCACAAGGGAGTGGAATATTTCAATCAGCGAGTAGCTCTAAATAGGGATCTTCGGACAGCCTTAATATTTTCTTTGCCGTTTGGATAACAAACAAGCATGAAGAAGCGAAAGTAGCTCCCCGATCGTAGAATGTAAACATCTTTAGAACTTGAATTATGTTTTCGCAGTTCCAAGTTTTGTTTGTTTTTTTATAGTTTAGGCTTATTTAATTTTTTTTTATTGCTGTTTCTAAAGTTAAAAACGGACTCTTCTGTAAAGTCTCCGAGAGATTTACATTTAGAATTCCAACAAAAAGGCGATCTCTTATTAACTCATTTTCTAGTCAGATTTACAATTATTGGCCTATAAAATTATCGCTTTAGTATATTCTTCAGATGTTTCCTTCTAGTTGATTTCTTAAGTTAAATTTTGCAAGTTCATAAATACCATTTACAGACTTTTTAAAATAGTTAGTAAAGTCAACAATAATATTAGCATAATCATATGTCAAAAAATTCCCCTTGTTCTTTTGGCAAACGATCGAAAAAATTTTCTACATCTTTTATAATAGTAAATTATTTATTTTAAATTTTTCTGGATGTTCTTGCAATTTTATTGTGCATCGGTACTATAATGTTGCAACCATTTATCCCTCTGTATAAGATGATCCAACCGAGATATTAATCAATTCTCGGTAGTTTTCTGCACACTCTGTATATTGCACCCGCACTGCAGTCTCAGAAAATAAGAAGGGATCTGACGAACCAGTTCTTAGAGTGAAAAGTTTTATACAGTTGCTTGTCAAGATATTTCAGGCAAAATGAAAACAAGAAGTCCTCTTTTTTAAAAAAAGAATGTATATGTATAATATCAGAGATACGACACCCTGTACGTAACAGTTCCTATTTCAGTTAGATCTCACAATCGACACAAACCCTTGTCGATGAAATTTAAAAGAACCTCTTAAAACCGCAGGAGCCTATCTCTATTAATTTGAAAACATTTTGCTTCGAAATGTAGCTATAAAAATTTGTAATATCGGTTTTATCTGGCGAGCAGTTTAGATAGAGTTGGGCTTGACCAACCTTTGGTGTATCTGACATGTAGATGTTGTACAGGACCGTTGCAAAAGGGGAAGTTGGCGGTACTGCAGCTCTGACGTCCCATGACCCGAGTTAAAATGAAAAAACGCACTATAACAAATTTATTAACACATTTTCTATATTTGGGACACCCTGTACAGTGTACATTATTAAAGTTTTAAAAATGTACCTCCGATAGGTCCCTAGCCATCGCCGCGAAAATATAGCTTTTTAAAATTATATGATTAACCCTGTATAGGCATAAAATAGTCTTTACTCCTAAAATTGAACAGCCAGCAGCATTTAACGCTTTATCATTTTAATTCAGGTATCTGGTTCAATGCATCGAATTAAGAAAAGATGCTCTTAAAAGGTGTATTCATTTAATATTCCAAAATCACGTACTATAGCATTTCCTCACATTAACGTTTTGACTTTAATGTCTTAAACTTGGCCACCAGCAAACCGTGTCCCAAATAAAGTCGTAAAATAAAATCCCATTAACTGAGAAGTGGGTCGAAGATAATGTAGAAAAAGAAAAGCTCACGTACCTGTAATATGCAATGGGTCATAACTTTTTGGCAGGTCGAGTCGTAAAAATTTAAGTGCGAGACGCACGCATTGTTTTGCTTTATGTCTCAAAAATTACAAAAGGCATAACCGTTTAAGACACATTATTACTGATGATGGAGAAAACACGCATCACCCAAATATCCAACCTTACGAACCGGCGTAAAGGATATCTACAGTTAATCGTAAAAAATTTTAAACATACATTCCTTTTTACCTACTTAGTAAAACACAAGCTGTTATTGCCCAATAATAAAAAATAATACACTGAAGATTAATATAGGTAACGCAATGCTTTTATTCCGTTATCGGGCTTTCCATTTAAAATTGTGAATACAAATAATAGTATATTATTAACCAAGGTTTAGACAGCCATCATTATTGCCCGAGCGGCAAGTTTAAATCACGAGGAGCGGAGCGACGAGGGATTTAAGACGCGAGGGCTATAATAAGCTGTCTAAACCGTGGTTAATATAATATTTTTTCCACTACTACAAACTTTTATAAGACATTTATCTTTATAGTATTAATAATTATAAAAAATGGTAGGTAGGTATAAGTATATTTTTTAATCAAGTTACCTGCGCTTTGGAATTGCCAAAATATGTTGTTGTTTTGTCAGGACCTGACAATTGTTAATGTCAATTTTTGTTCATTTATGTCATCAGATTTCACGAGTTTTTCTTTTTTTTTAAAAATGAGCGAAGAAAATGTTAGTGATATTAATATGTGTACACCTCCAGAATTAAGGATGGAAGCAGAAAAAATGTTGATTGTATCGATATTTTACAATATCAAGTAATCTAATATGTATTGATAGTTTTCGGGTTGCCTAACCACATTCATTTTTATGAATTCATGTTGTAGAATCAAAAAATGAAGTTACCTGCCTTCAAATAGATTCTTGAAGATCGGTCAATAATGGATTTCAATGCCTTATTATTGACCATGGTCAATAATAACTAATAAGGTAGAGAAAAACGATTTCTAACGTTAATAATCGGTCAATAATGGCGATGTTATAGGTTAGTAGTGGAAAAAAATATTTTTGGTTCTTGGTCAAATTTACCGAAAGTGTTTGTAAACCTTCGTCGTACGAAGCGAGGTACAAATATTGTACCCCGCATATACAATTTTTGTTATAACTATATCTAATAGTTCCGTTTGTATTAAGTGAGTGAAATAATTATTTTTTTAATGGCATATTATTATGAACTATCCTGAACTGTTATCAGATCACACCACAATGTCAAAATATTCATGAAACCACCTAAAAAGTAATTAAAAAAATAGTAAAGGACCTCATTTGAAACCATTCGCCTAATAACGCCCATCTGGGAAAATGCATATATCGAATAAACATGATAAACATACGCTCACTAATTCCTAGTTTGAACGATTTCAAACAGATCATATTATCTCAAAACTTTGACATTATTGGGGTGTCTGAAACATAGTTAAATAGAGAAATAAATACAAACCGTGCTAAGATTGCAGGATATAGTTTTGTTAGACAAGATAGGAAGAGACGAGGAGGAGGAGGTGTAAGGTTGTAAACTTTAAGCAAATTTGGGTAAACATAATTTTTCAAGAAACGGGTGCTATTCTTGGGTGGGTCTATAGACCACCTTTTTATAGACTTTTTTAGAGTTTATGATACAATTTGATAATATTCTAACATCAGTCACCCCATTATGTAATAAGATTTGTTGCGGAGGTGATTTTAATGTAGATTATATGAATTTATTCTGAAATGAAATAATGGAATTGAATTTAATGTTAGAAAACTTAGGATTGTCACAAACAATTTCAAATCCAACCCGAATTACACACAAATCAAATACGCTCATTGATTTATTGCTAATAATAAAAGATTCTTGCTCCTACAAAGTGACACTTTGCCAGCGCCGCAGTTGTCCGATCACGAGGTTATTTTTTGTGAATTCTTAATTCGAAACCAAAAAAAAAAAGAAACTAATTATTTGGAATTTTAAGAAATATTAAGGTGCAACAATTCACATATGATTTACAGTCAATAACTTGGGAAAATATTTTTGATACCTATAGGTAGTATAAATGATAAAGTAAAGTTTATCAATGACAATTTAAATAAACTGCTGGATGTACACGCTCCACATAAAACAGTAAGACTTACAAAAAGATTTCAACCATGGTTAGAAAACGTAAGAGAGCTTATGAAGCTTATGAACGGAGCATGAAGCAGATATAAAAAAAAACAAAACAGAACCTAATAGAGAATATTACAAATCTCTTAGGAATTTAACCAATGTAACAATTAAAAAGGAAAAAAGGCATTTTAACTGCTTAGTTAACCGCAGCAAATAATGTTTGGCGCGACTTAAGAAAATACTGAATCGGGTTCTTCCTGAGACTCAGTCCAACATTTTGTTTAAATGGACAAGCCAACCGTCATTATTGTAGATTGTGGAACAGAAGTAATCCTTACTAAATGTGTGAATTACATACTCAATATTCAGAAAAAGTCAATATCTGGGCTGGAATATTGGGTAACCATATCATTGGGTCATTTTTTGTTGAGGGTACTTTGACAGGACCAAAGTATCTAGATCTATTAAGAGAAAATATAATTCCCGGTAATCTAAATCTTGTGGAAATAGTTCCGATTGTCTTGGCGATAACTAATAACCCATTTTTTTTCATAAAGCTATTTAGGATACAATTTTCATACTATCAGGAAAAATTCTGTTGATGGGAGGAATCGAATTGAATAAAAAAAAATTGTAAATTTTGAGTTTAATTTTTCAAGCTATCCACCTATACCAAAATTCTTTTATTTAGCTTCGGTAGTTTTGAAGCAAATTAGCCGTTCCTGTTATTTCAACTAACGCTGTATATTACTGATTGAACTCCTTAACAACTCTTTACGAAACGGTTAAAAAAATTAGAATTAAACATGAAAATATCTCTTTAAGAAAGTAGATGAAGTTTAAGCATTAATTTGTATTGACAAATTACAAGCTTGGATAAACGATACTTTAAATTAAGCTCAGTTACGAACAAGAACACACAAAATATGCAATTTTAGTTTGCACAGCTTTGAAAAAATTATTTAACAAGAAAGTTCACTTTTTTAGCAAATTTTGAGCGAAAACTTTTTGGGCTTAGGACAAAAGAAAAAATACCTGTCTATGAAATACTATATAAAATCAACTTATGTAAATATGAAGGAGAACAGACTATTTTTTAACTTAACGAATTGAAACGGAAAAATTATTAATCAGCTAGTCCAAAATGACGCATATTTGGTCGTTTATAGTCGGTATTTATTATAGAATCGGTTTAAGCTAAAAGTTTAGTCAACCTGCGTTTCTTCTTTTTTTTTCCTTGTTTTTGCCTAGCTAAAACTCGGGCCAAAACTAAAAAAAGAAAAAGAAATGCAGTTTGATTAAACTTTGAGTTTAAACCCAACCTATAATGACGACCGTTAGTAGCATGCAAGTATAAAAAGGTTAAGTTAATAAGTAGTTATCACATAGAAAATGTGAATTTCAATAGTACTCTTGTAGACCCTTTTCTTAAGTCTATTTGTAATGAAAGAGACCAATGATACGTTTGAGATAAAGTATTCTAATATATTTCTATTAGGTCTTAGGCTTTTTCCTTAAGTCTATTAGTAATGAAAAAGATCAAGGATACTTTTGAGATAAAGTATATTAATATATTTCTATTAGCTCTTAGGAATAAGGTTTTAAAAGTTTTACCCTGGACTTCGCACACAATTACACATTAACAACTTTCTTATTATCTACTACTTTACGTCATACCGTTATTATCGTCTTTTTGTCTTTTCAAAAAAAAAAAAAAAATCGTTTCGTCGTTGTCTTAACCGACGCGTCTTTTAGGTAGTTTCTCGTACCTTCTCATATTTTACACTCTTCGTAAAACCGTCTTCCTGATTCCGTCTTCCTGGTTTTTTTTATTAATAATATATTAGTATATAACGAGTGATTATTAATTATTTTGCTCAAGGGCGGCTGTGACCCAGTATACATAGTGTAGCAGTAGCGCGTAGATTAAATCATAGGGCGAATTTGCAAGAAAGCTGCGTTGTCACGTTGAAAACCTAAAATAATGTTTTTTGACGGTATGTAATATAAAATCCTGAGCTATCTTACTTTGAAAGCCTACTTTATATGGCCGCCTCCTACTTCTAGACACCTTCTGATGTTTCTTCTTACCCTCAGAGACACATTAACCAATACGTTTGGAGAATTATTAATTTCGGCAATTTTTTCTGAAATCCTTCGTTTAAGATCATTTATATCCTCTATTGGTGTTCGATAAATGGAGTTTTTTATAAAAGGCCACAAGAAGAAATCGCAGGGTGTTAAATCGCAGGAACGAGGTGGCTATATTTGTTGCGTATTTCGGCTTATAACTCTGTTTTCAAAAAAATCACTTAAAAAATTTTAATTTTCTCTGGTTACATGAGGTGTAGCGCCATCTTGTTGGAAGTAACCTTCCCGCAATTCATCATCGTGAAGCTCATTAATAAATGTTGTCAGAATTTCGATCCGATATCTCTCAGCTGTAATTGTGCCATCAAAGTAAATTGGGCCTACTATTCTTCTAGAACTAATTGCTGCCCACACACCAACTTTTTGAGGATGAAGAGGTCTTTCTACAAAAACATGCGGATTTTGCGTATTCCACATTTGCATATTTTGTGAATTAACATGGCCTGGTAAATAAAAATAAGCCTCATCGGTAAAAAATGTTTTTTCAAAAGCACCACTATTTTCTTCTTGAAAATTGTTTAAAAACCATTCACAAAAATTAAGTCTTTGGGGAACGTCATTGGGAAGGAGTTCATGAATAGCCGTAACACGATAAGGGTATAGATGCAGATCCTTTTTCAAAAGTGTTTGACATGTACTGTAGCATAAATCCGTTTGCTGAATTTGTTGAGATAAA
Organism: Polydrusus tereticollis; assembly: GCA_963920685.1. Classification (NCBI taxonomy): domain Eukaryota; kingdom Metazoa; phylum Arthropoda; class Insecta; order Coleoptera; family Curculionidae; genus Polydrusus; species Polydrusus tereticollis. The sequence continues at coordinate 88,377,485 of OY987327.1, forward strand.
TGCCTAATAGAAGTTGAAGGATTATTTTCCATAATTTGTCGCGCTTCTTCAATAACCTCATTCGATCGTTTCGTTGGTCTTCCAGCCCCTTTTTTATGTTGAACAGAACCAGTCTGACGAAATTTATCAATTAGGTATTGTGACCCAGTACGAAAATTAGGAAAGGTCACCGCAACATCAGGAAACTCGGTTCGAAATTCATCAAAGCAGTCATGCATAGAGTAATTCCACACACCGCCTATTTTGTTTCCATTTCTAAAAAAACTTTCAACAATAAAAATTTTTTGTGCTTCACTAAACATTTTTACTGTAGAACTTTCAATCCGGCAACAAAGCTTCATCAAAACTTGATACGCTGAAAAATAAAAAAAAAAAATAAAAAATAAAATCATATCCTGCAAATAGCACTTTATAATAGTCAAAAGACGACTCCCCGGAGAAATATTAGTTAAAGCAATAGTAACCTACCTTCAAATAACTGCAAAAATTACAAAATTTCTCCAATTTTTAAACTTTACAAATACACAAATTCAAACAAGACGTAAATGTCATAAAACAATCATGTCATCTTATCTACGCAGTACGGCCATGATGCTTTTAAAATGCATGGCCTCCCTTGAGCAAAATAATTAAAAATCACTCGTTATAATATATTTATGGAGGAGTTTTATAAAAATAAATATCTTATAAAGAAATGGAGTAAAAAGCAGCTATTTTTAAATGCCAAATTGAAAATCATAACGGAGCAAAAATAAACAAACAACGATGCAAATTTTTTCCATTGTAATTTTATAATAATTAGCAAAAAAAAATGTATATTGTTTTCTTAAGTCAAAAATAAAACAAAATCCTCATAATAAGTTAATTATCCTTTCAGAAAACGTTGTATGTATGTAAATGTCTGACAATACACAACTAGCATGTTTGTATTTACCAAATTTCATAAATTAAGTTTTCGCTTTAAATTGAAATCAATCCACCTGTTCTGTATAATATCCTGCGACCCGCACTATAATACAAATAAAACCATGTATTCATGTTGATGAAAAACTAATTACGGCTCACCTGTTTCCGTGAGATTTCTGTTATTTGGTTTCTAAAACAATTAGAGAAACCACTTCACCATATGTTTTTATGTATAAATGTAACGCTTAACTGGTTCTACAATTCTAAGTGTGATAGATTGGCGTTAGAACTGCGTAAAATTGTTTCTCTAATTTGGTTCCATAAAAAAGCTGTTTCGATATCGTTTTCAGTATCGTAATGAACTTCTTATGAAACAATTTTCTTTATTTTTCTAAGATTGGTAATCATGTTCAAAAATGTTTTATTTTGCTGTCGTCTATAATTAGTTGCATTAATTCTATGAAATGGAGATGAGTTAAAAAAAATATCAAATAATCTTAGAAATTTACTATATTATAAAACAAAGAACTATAAGATTTACCGCAATTTCCCTTAACTTTAGGGGAGTTAAACTAAACTCATCTGTCTCCATATTTTAAAATTATGTAGGTATGTTAGAAAACTTCGTTACAAAATGGCTGACACGGAATAGTATATTATTAACCAAGGTTTAGACAGCCATCATTACTGCCCGAGCGGCAAGTTTAAATCACGAGGAGCGAAGCGACGAGGGATTTAAGACGCGAGGGCTGTAAGCTGTCTAAACCGTGGTTAATATAATATTTTTTCAACTACTACAAACTTTTATAAGACATTTATCTTTATAGTATTAATAATTATAAAAAATGATAGGTAGGTATAAGTATATTTTTTAATCAAGTCACCTGCGCTTTGGAATTGGCAAAATATTTTGTTGTTTTATCAGGTGGTTTTGTCAATGTCAATTTTTGTTCATTTATGCCATTAGATTTCGCGAGTTTTTCGTTTTTTTAAATGAGCGAAGAAAATGTTAGTGATATTATTATGTGTACACCTCCAGAATTAAGGATGGAAGCAGAAAAAATGTTGATTGTACCTATCGATATTTTACAATATCAGGCGTCTCTAATAATCTAATATGTATTAATAATTTTCTGGTTGCCTAACCACAAGAAGTGATGTTTATGAATTCATGTTGTAGAATCAAAAAATCAGGTAACCTGCGTTCAAATAAATTCTTGAAGATCGGTCAATAATGGATTTCAACGCCTTATTATTGACCATGGTCAATAATAACTTTTTTCCACTTCTAACCTATACCATCGCCATTATTGACCGATTATTAACGTTAGAAATCGTTTTTCTCTACCTTATAAGTTATTATTGACCATGGTCAATAATAAGACATTGAAATCCATTATTGACCGATCTTCAAGAATCTATTTGAACGCAGGTAACTTAAATTTTTTGATTCTACAACATGAATTCATAAACATCATTTCTTGTGGTTAGGCAACCAGATAATTATCAATACATATTAGATTATTAGAGACGCCTGATATTGTAAAATATCGATAGGTACAATCAACATTTTTTCTGCTTCCATCCTTAATTCTGGAGGAGTACACATAATAATATAACTAACATTTTCTTCGCTTATTTAAAAAAAACGGAAAACTCGTGAAATCTGATGACATAAATGAACAAAAATTGACATTGACAAAGCCACCTGACAAAACAACAAAATATTTTGCCAATTCCAAAGCGCAGGTAACTTGATTAAAAAATATACTTATACCTATGTACCTATAATTTTTTATAATTATTAATACTTTAAAGATAAATGTCTTATAAAAGTTTGTAGTAGTGGAAAAAATATTATATTAACCACGGTTTAGATAGCTTATAGCCCTCGCGTCTTAAATCCCGCGTCGCTTCGCTCCTCGTGATTTAAACTTGCCGCTCGGGCAATAATGATGGCAGTCTAAATCTTGGTTAATAATATACTAATAATGTAGAGAAAAACGATTTCTAACGTTAATAATCGGTCAATAATGGCGATGTTATAGGTTAATAGTGGAAAATAGTATATTATTAACCAAGGTTTAGACAGCCATCATTATTGCCCGAGCGGCAAGTTTAAATCACGAGGAGCGGAGCGACAGGGGATTTAAGACGCGAGGGCTATAAACTGTCTAAACCGTGGTTATTATAATATTTTTTCCACTACTACAAACTTTTATAAGACATTTATCTTTATTGTATTAATAATTATAAAAAATTATAGGTAGGTATAAGTATATTTTTTAATCAAGTTACCTGCGCTTTGGAATTGGCAAAATATTTTGATGGTTTGTCAGGTGGCTTTGTTAATGTCAATTTTTGTTCATTTATGTCATCAGATTTCACGAGTTTTCCGTTTTTTTTAAAAATGAGCGAAGAAAATGTTAGTGATATTACTATGTGTACACCTCCAGAATTAAGGATGGAAGCAGAAAAAATGTTGATTGTATCGATATTTTTACAAAATCAAGCATCTCAAATAATCTAATATGTATTGATAATTATCTGGTTGCCTAACCACAATGAATTCATGTTGTAGAATCAAAAAATCAAGTTACCTGCGTTCAAATAGGTTCTTGAAGATCGGTCAATAATGGATTTCTATGCCTTATTATTGACCATGGTTAATAATAACTTATAAGGTAGAGAAAAACGATTTCTAACGTTAATAATTGGTCAATAATGGCGATGTTATAGGTTAGTAGTGGAAAAATAAAATTATTTGTTGATTTCAAGGCTACTATGATAAATAATTTGATTGTATTACCAACATAAAATTTAGGCCTAAAAATTTTGAAAATTTGTATGTTTTATTTTCTTCATGACAAAATAGAAAAAATAGTATAAAGCAGACGTTTTATAAGGCTATTGCGCACTTGTACTTTAATATACCATTTTGCATTTCAAGAAATACTATTTGATGACATTTACTAAAATCAGCAAATCTTAATATTTGTTTCAATTTTCAAATAAATTTAATTTGGCTATTTGATTATTTGTTCGTATAATTTTGAGCCATTGCAGCATGCAGAATATAATAAATTGAAACAATTTGCATATTTTCTCTTAAACTAAAATTAGTAAATGTTGCTATTTTATGGCTTTCTTTAGTCTGTCACTATTTTAATCGATTTCATTACGCCACACTTCAGTTTTTTGGAGTATGCATTTAATATACGGATTCGCCATGGGTAACGCTGCAAAAGCAGTATGCCTCGATGCCCAAGGATTTCCCGATCGAAAACTACCTGATCGTAGAAGTTTTGAACGTGTTGACCGCAATTTACGTAAAATTGGTATGCTTCTCTTATTTACCCTACCTAACTTGCGAGCATTAAACACAAGTTAATAAACATTTCAGGTAGTGTTAGGAATCAAACACGAATAATTCGAGTATTCGAATATTCAAATACTCAAATATCGAATATTTTTCTTTAAAATTATTCATGTGTTTGATTATTCGAGTATTCATATATTTGAATATTCGATTAATTGCATGTTTAAATGTTTCAATATTCCAGTATTTATTTATCACATATTTTAACTTTAAAATTATTTAAGGTTACGTGCACCAGCTTTGAAAGTTTTATTACACAGGGTGTTTCAGAACTACGGTACGTAACTTCACATATATGAACATGTGTCCGGATTTTGATAGACAGGGTGTTAAAGTTTTTTTAAAAAAAATCGGCGTTTTATAATTCTTTTAAATATCCTTTTTCCGATTTTATTGAAATTTGGTACCGTTATTTATAATGATTAGGGGCTCAATTAGCCCTAACTGGATTAAATTTATTAAGTCCAGTGGCGTCCCGGGGAGCACATTAACGAATATTATTGACAAAAAATATACGGCACTAACTTTTTTCCAATTTTGAAATTTTTTTCGGATTTAATAACTAATAATTAAACTTTTTTGATCTCTGAATTGTTTTCGTGTCTTGCTTCGTTATCGAGAGAAAAAATTGGAAACCACTTTATTGCATGTACACAAAAAATACCTATATGGGTTAGTTGAACAGATGCCTTGTTGCATATATTGTAATCAGGGTGAACTGAACCTCGCCCAATAACAAAATGTAGTACTTTGATTGTATCATTTATGAATAAAGACCTTAATTATTATTATTATTATTATTATTATATATTTCAAAGTTAATTAAAATATAAGGTATGTCTAATTTACCTGTTTTATCAAAAACAAGTCAAAAACCAATAACTTTACTAACGCTGAAATGGCACAGATGCATTTCAATTATGGCGTAGCAACTGGAAATACTGAAGAAGCTCGGCGAATTTATCAGGAACGTTATTCAAACAGAGATCTACCATGTGTCAAAACATTTAGACAGCTCCATGCAAGATTAAGTGAAACTGTGAGTTTTAAACGTAGTACGGGACTTCCTGGCAGACCTGCAATAGTAACCACGCCTGAGTTAGAAGAGTCTATACTTCGAGAGATAGAAGACAATCCTTCAACTAGTGCCAGGAAGGTAGAAGTGCAACTTCAAACAAGTGCATCAACTGTTTGGAGGATTTTGCATCTTAATCAACTATACCCATACCATATTCAACGTGTTCAAACTCTGCTTCCCCGTCATTTTCAGGCAAGGTTTGATTTTACTAGGCGGTTGCTGCATACAGTAGCACATAACAGCAATTTTTTACCGAATATTTTATTTACTGATGATGCCTCCTTTTCAAGAGAAGTGATTATGAATTTTCATAACGAGCATTTTTGGGCGGACGATTATCCTCATAAAATTAGAGAAGGTCGCTTTCAGCAACAATTTTCGGTGAATGAATGAGCAGAGGTCATTGGCGACTATCTTATTGAACCATATTTTTTACCACTTCGATTGAATTGAAAGTCCTATACGCAGTTTCTAACTGAAGGACTTGACGTTCTGTTAAAAGACATACCTCTACAAATAGGAACTAATATGTAAATCATTCACGCCGGCGCTTTAGCTCATTTTAGCCTAAGTGATTGTCAATACCTCGACAACACTTTTCCTAATTGCTGGATTGGAAGCGCTGATTCCCAAGGTTGGCCAGCTCGCAGTCCCGACTTGAATCCTCTAGACTATTATATATGGGGTCACCTAAAAGTCTCTTGTATACAAGATGTCTGTACTAAATGAAAACGACTTAAGAATTCGAATTATTGAAAGTTGCAATGCGATACGAAACAACGCGGGCATTTTTGAACGTGTAAGAGAATCAATGGTGAGACAATTGCAATTGTGCGTTTTATCAGAAAGTGGCTATTTTCAACGTTTGCTTTGATTAACTGTTGCATTTTTTTTGTATCATTAATTAAAAAAATAAATCTATTTTTAATGTACATGTTTTAATTAACTTTAAAATACATAGGTATTTTTTTGTGTACGTGCAATAAGTGATTATTATTTCTTCTCTCGAAAACGAAGCAAGACACAAAAACAATTCAAGGAATAAAAAAGTTGTATTGTTAATTGGTAAATCCGAAAAAGAATCTAAAAATTAGAAAAAAGCAGTGGCATACATTTTCTTGTCAATAATATTTGTTAAGGCGTTCGCCGGGACGCCACTTGCCTTAATAAATTTAATCTAGTTAGGGTTATTTAAGCACGCTATCATTATAAATAACGGTGCCAAATTTCAATTGGATCAAGAAAAGAACATTTAAAAAAATATAAAAAACCGTTTTTTTTTTTTAAAGCTTTAACACCCTGTATATCAAAAACGGGGCAACTTCGGACACATGTTCATATGAAGTTTTTCTCTTAGAATATTACAAGGAATCACCCCCTTAAGTTACGTACCATACTTCTGAAACACCCTGTATTTAAGGACACCCTGAATACATATCGGTAGATGTCATCTAAAATGAAAAGTACTTTTCCCAAACCAATATTTTTAACTACGTTGTCCATCTTATGAAGATCGTGTTTCTAGTGAACGGCCAGCTTATTATACCATTATGCATATTTCGTGTTTAATTTAGTACGTGCATTTGTTGAATATCCGAATCGGCTACTTTTCAGATAATAAGGAAAGAAATGGTAGCCGAATCGTGACATTTAAATAATTGTATTTTGGTAGTACCGTTGGTTTTGAAAGGCTTCTAATTGATACTAATGAAAATTTAACTTAGTACTTAAACGTGAAAGCATCTTGAAACCCTGCACGATTTTTCTTAATAACATGGGAAGTAAGTTTTGCGACGTTTATTATCTACCTGATACTGTCATCCTACTTAGTTATTTACTAGATTTGGTTTATTATTAACCCAATAACCAAACATGAAAATACGTAGATTAATTATAGATGATACGGTTCAGTAGCGTAACAATGCAGCTACAGGCCTATATATGTTCCTTTGGTTTTCTGGTTCCCAATGTTAAATTGAAAATGAGATTCCATAAGCAGATCATGAAGAAAAATTGGGTACCTATCACACATATACGGTAAGAACGTTAAGGTTGGAACAATTACTTTACCTTTTTAAACGGATTAGGGGTATCCATTTAAAAAAATAAAGTAAACCTTTTATAATATTTTTTTGGATTCTGCATAAAATCTCATTAAAAGTCTTGCAGAGCGTTATTAGCGACGTAAGGTTCTATCAATCTTATGTCGTCTCTTATTCTGTTTTTTAGATCTTCAATGTTGTTTGGTCGGTTAACATATACCTTAGACTTAGCTAACCCCATAAAAAAATTTAAAGGGGTTAAATCTGGAAATCTGACCGGCCGTTCAATTGGACCTCGTCGGCTAATCCATCGTTCGGGGAAAACTGTATTAAGGTACTCACGCACACGGCGGGTATAATAGGCTTATAATAGAAGCTCGGTCTTGCTGATACCACAAATTATTGTTCGGTGCATCAGGATTTTCTGGATTGGAGTATAATCAGTGGCGTAGCCACAGGGGGGGGGGGGGCGATCGGCCCCCCTGCCCCCTTGGCCTGGCGCCCCTTGACTACTTAAATAATAATTCTTAAAAAACGAGATCGTTCTTATTTTATTTTTAGTAAAGAAGAGCGATGGGAATAAACTTAATAAAACCGGTCTCGAGAGCGTCCCACCACAATATATTAATTTTTTTTATATAGCGAATTTTAACTCCATTTGGGACCAAACCCCCGTTCCCTAGGGAGCATAAAGAAGGTGAATTCCTACGAAATTTGGGCGCGGTTCCAGAAACTTTTTGCCTGCGGCCTCAGCTCCGCGGTCTACACCCCTACAATAGCTCAACATTATCAAAATAACTTTTGAACTTTGACTTGAGGCAAGACTACTCAAACCAGAATATATCCGTCACTGTCAGTGTAACAACCTAAGAACCAAAGGCTTTATTTACAACAGTGTTCACGATTTAAGTAATAATAAAAAAATAATCTGTTAAAATCCGAATATTGTTTTTCTATCAAATATGTTTAGAATTTTATGCAGAATCCAAAAAAATAGGGGTAGGTATCCATTTAAAAAAATAAAGTAAACCGTCATAACTTGTTTTTGGGACAACCTGTATACATGAATATTTAATATATTGCTAGTGTCATGTTACAAAAATGTCCCCAGTATGCAGTTTCTTGCGGAAGCTTTGCGTCTGCGCAGTTTGCGTGTTCGTCAGGTCCGGCTTTAAACTCATTTAACTTACTTTGTTTGAATAGGTATTAGTTTATAAAAGAAAAAAAATTATAGTAAATCTTGGTATAGTATTAAGTATAGGAAGATGTAAGGTATTGATTTTCTCGAAAAAGCAATAAACCACAATAAATGGACTTTTTTGGGTATAGATAGGGAAATTGAAATTTGGGATTAAAGTTTAGTTTCCGGCACAGTTCCCTAAGTAATAATAGTTGTTCTTAATACCATAACAGGTGCTCCTTGTCATGTGGTTTCCCTCTATCATTTTCTATACAACATACGACGAAAGTTGCACAAAATTACTGTTTTTTTTTTAAACAGATTAAAAGAAAAACAAAACGGAGGTTTTGAAAGTTTATAGTAGATTTGAGAAACAATTGTATTTGAATGAAAATGAATATGTTAAAAAGCATAATTGTGGAAAGCCCCAAAAGAAAACAGCATTACTCAAAGAAGTATTTGTATGTAGTATATGATTTTTTAACAAGAAGGAAGCTTTTTACGTTGATATATGGAGGAAACAGAAAAACAGCAGCCGTATTGACGAAATACATAATATTTATTGATGAATAATTGGATTATAAATTATTTTGTTAGTGTGGCAAGAAGAGAAAAGCATTTTTTTAAATATTTTACAATTTTTTGTCAATTTGTTAAAAATTAGTAAACAAGTTAGACACAAATAATATATTATTATTTCTAATTTCAACTCTCTGTTAAGTTTCAAATTGGGTAAATTATTGTAAAGTACTTGAACCTTACAGTTGGTATACATATGTATATCACAGTACTCTTTAAGCACATTAAAAAAAAAAACACTTACCTAAATGAATAATGATTGTCTTGAAAGCTTAGTTGAGTAAAGTTTGAAATTATCTTAAGTACCTAGCTACTTAAGATAATTTCAAAATTTACTAACTTTACAAAAACTTTACCTAAAGAACTGAATTTTGGTCGTTGGTCAACCAGCGACACCATGCACTTGTTTCTCATTACGAGCTTACACTAAAAGTCACTGCACTTTAACCTAAATAAGTTCCACAATATACAATAAAGAAGTGAAATTTCGCCCACAAATATCACAAACACACGCCAACACTGTGTAAATAAAGAATAAAAAGACGACCGGCTGTCGTCAAAATAAACATCAATTTTAGTGGAATTTTAAAAAATCGTAGAAACTCGACGTACTGCGCATGAGTAAAGCTTCCGTTAAAGGAATTTTGAAGTTGCATATCGAGGATATTTTTAGATTGCTTGGCCACTACCTTAGTTTATCTACTAGTGGAAGTTAAGTGGTATTTGTAAAGACAAAGAAACTATATTTGCAGAAGTAGCACATTCTTTCAGTGGAGTGGATAAGATGAAGTAAAGTGGACACCGTTTTCCTCGACAAATTTTAATTTTATTATAATGGGCAAAATAAAAAATGCTAACACTAGGTATATCTCTACATGTTTCGACTATGTAAACAGTCATCTTCAGGGGTTAGTAACATAGATCGAATTGAACAGTGATGTGTGGTTGAAGACTGACAGATATAACCGACAGACTCGAGTTACTAATTAGATGTGGAGGAAGTTTTTTCATTTTATTATTGATTAAGCTTCTTGACAAATTTAAAATGTATACGGTACAATCACAAATATTCAAATATTTAAAATGGTAATCTGTAGATTCATAAATTGGCCATCAGTTCTCTATGAGGATCATCTTAACGAGACGCCATCCTTTGTTATAAGTTTGAGAATTGGTTAAGTATTACAAAATTTCAATTTTATAAATTAAATATTTGTAAAGTTTTGGAGTTTAGTCACGCCTAATTTAAATTCACCCTCCATTTCTCGCGAAAACCACCAACAAGCCGAACAAATGACAAGAAAAAATATACACATTAGCCCTATTATTCGAATACCAAGAACTAACCTGAACTGAAATAATTTGCAGCACTGAACCCAACAGAACCAGCCTTTTGTAAGAAACCTGGCCGTATGTTCGGCTCACTTCGCCGTTAGCTATTTTAAGTATAAAATGCGCTGTCATCCTCTTTTAAGTTTTGTGGCGCTGTCAATAATAGGCGGATGGCTTGATCGTGCATACGATTTATTGCGCCTACCGTAAAATTGCGTGTACTAATAGTATACTCGATTGTGTACTTCGGGTATTTGGTATAGAATCAGTATAAAGTCTGTTCCAACCATCAGTTCCTGACAGTTTCAAACTGTCAAATACAATCAACCAGTTGTAGGACTTAACAAGGTATCCTGGAGTCTACATGCAATATTCATCTGGTAGACTCTATTCCTGATTAAAAACTAGTCCCCGACTGCTGGTTGGAATAAGCCTAATGTTTGTATCGTAAATAGCATCGATATAGGGGAAATTATAATTATAATTCAATTTAAAATGTATTAATCGGTATTAATTAACTGATGATTTTGGATATTTTGTTTCAAAGTTTGGTGGTTCTGCAGCTCTGCAGCCCTTATGCAGGAGCCACCACTGGTACAGATGTAAAGGTGCACAAAGAGCACAAATTACTCTATCAGGAAAGTAGATTTTTCTCGTGTTTTTAACGCAACGAAACCTTTTTTGAAGCCTTATCCCTAAATTTGATCACTTTCAAGTTCCAGCTGTATTGTTGGAGTAGAACGGGCTTTAGCATAAGGTTGAAAGTCTAGCACGTGGAATCCATGACCCGGGTTAAACAAAAAAATGCACTGTATAGTTAAACAATCCATTAAATATTGTTAACCTTAGAACATTATAATATACCTTGTTCCACTGATATTTTATTTTAATTACTTTTTCAGAATTTGCATTTTGCATGTCATATATCAAGCTTTTAAAGGTTCTTGGTCCATTGTTTTTTTTTAAAAAACGGAGATGTTGGCAAATATGCATTTACCAATCAATTTAAGGTTTAACGTTTAAATTACCAATTGAATATAGTTTCAATTTAATCTTTATGGCGCCTTGTGCAATTGGAATGTACATAGACGAATATTGTTTTGGTTTAATATGTCTTTTTTGAATCGTTCTCATGTTTACAAAGTTAATAATTAATGCTATTGTTCGAGAGATTAATAGCACAGTAATTATTATTATTGCCTTTGTTTTATACTATAATATTAATTTAACAAAGTTAAACTGTACTAATTAGTTTTCGAGGAACTTCCTATATAGTAACATCAGATCACCTGAAAATATTTTGATACAAGAAACAAGACACAAACTTAATTTTTTTCAAACATACAGTAGAATATAGAGATATCGCCAAAACCTTAAAAAAATTGAGAGTAAAAATACAAGTCTATATACAGGGTGTCCCACGACGATTTTCCCAGCATATTGCTCGGAAACGGAACCAGATAGAAAAAAAAGTTCAGGAACAAAAATTGAGGGCTTGTAAGGGAGCATCTAGGAAGGGTAATTTTAGATATACAGGGTGTTTTAAAAATAGTAATATTGCTGCCAAGTCAATTTTTTTAAATGGAACACCCTGTATATTGTTAGTTTTTCGAAAAGCTTGTTTCAAGCGAAATTCAACCATACCATACTTGTCACTTTCTAATTTAAAATGAAATTATTTAGATACCACGTTTCCTGCGCGCTGGATTGGCCGAAATGGTGTGATCCGGTGGCCACCACGGTCACCGGATTTGACCCCTTTAGCTTTTTTTCTTTGGGGATATCTTAAAGAAATTGTGTATGTAAACCAACCTAGAGATGTCGAAGATTTGCAAAACAAAATCATAGCAGCTTGTCGAACTGTTACTCCAGCTATGATTACAGCAGCGTGTACCAGAAATCTTATAAACAGATTTTAATATTGTATTAGTGAGAGTGGTAACCAATTTGAACATATTTTGAGAAGAAGTCGTAATTAATTTTGTTTAGTTATCTTCTTATTTTCGATTGATTGTTACATAATTTAATAAAGTGTTAAATCGCTCATATTTCAGTCATTTTAAATTAGAAACGTGACAAGTATGGTATGGTTAAATTTCTCTTGAAACAAGCTTTTCGAAAAACTAACAATATACAGGGTGTTCTATTTAAAAAAATTGACTTGGCAGCAATATTACTATTTTGAAAACACCCTGTATATCTAAAATTACCCTTCCTAGATGCTCCCTTACAAGCCCTCAATTTTTGTTCCTGAACTTTTTTTTCTATCTGGTTCCGTTTCCGAGCAATATGCTGGGAAAATCGTCGTGGGACACCCTGTATACAAGAGAGCTTCAAATACTGATTTAATTTTGTTATACAGGGTCCTTGTAACCCAGCTCCCTGGGTCTCTAAATTCTATACTATTAGAGATACAAATTTTCATCTGCTACAGATATGATAGGGGACTACATTTCAAAATTATTTTCGAATACACAGGGTGTTTCACTAACGCGGGACAACCTAAAATTAAATATTTTTGAATGGAACACCCTATATTTTTGCAATGAATTTGGGTCCCTCTTTATTGTTTATGTCATATGTATTTCCAATTCCTTTTCAATCATTTGCGTTGTTGCCACGTTATTAATTGTTTATTTATCGACTTTATTTTGATAGGTATTGTTTGTAGACACTTGCATCGGATGTATTTCAGTGCAATTTATATGATTTTATGAGATGTTTTATACAGGGTGCTATAATTTTACTTTCCAATTTCGGAAAGTTCAGATCAAATCTAGTCAATTTTCCTGAATGCAACGCCCTGTATATTTTGTTAAAAATTGAAACTTGGAGTATCCTTATAACTGTAAAATATTTTTATTATTGTCTGTGACGTTGTCAAATCATAAATAGTTTCTCAAAAAATTCGTTAGTTTTTTTGTATAATTACCTTAAATTTACCATCTTCTACGCTTTATAACAAAATATTTAATTTTACACTGACTCTATAATTCTTCTAAGTAGTCATTAAATTGATGTGTTTTCCATCATCTCAAAACTTCAAACAACAATAATTATTATCGATAACTGAATATTTGACAATTTTTTGTTACTATTTTATACAGGGTGGTCCACGTAAAATGACCGTGTACCCTTTCTCGGAAACTGTAATAGTTATAAAAAAAGTTGAAAAGAAAAATTAATTGATTGTAAAGAAATTTTATATACTTAATTTACTTTTAATACTTTTATGTACCTATACGCGGTAAGTCGTTTGGTTGGAGTTAATACCAACTTTCGTTTCTTAAATGGAGTAGGTACCCTATATCATCCAATATATAATTTGGATTCTACATAAAATAACAATTATTTTCTAGTTAGTGCATTATAAGTCTAAACTAATTTTGAATGGTTTGGTAAATATGTTTTAACAATAAATATAAACAATACATTCAATCTACCCTTCTCTTCTTACAAAACAGATTCGCCCGATACTAACTCCATGTTCCATTTAGAAGCAATCAAAATTGGTTAATACAGCGCAAAATAACGTTAATTACCTAGAAATCTGAGTAGACCCTAGCCCAGTTTAACAAAAAAACTTAGATCTTTAATATAAAATTTTTAAACAGCTATCCAAAATAACTAATGACACAAATATGACGACTGTTTATTTTGAACTTGTACATTTGAACAAGTTAGTTCAGGTTACCTCAACACAACTGTTGGGAACATTAAGATTTTTTTAATTGAATATTACTCTGACGCTTGTATTTTGGCACACTTCCTTCAACTCTTCGCCTTTTTTTCTACTTATCTAATAAATCCTGTTCCGCGCTCAAATATCGCGTAGTGTGAAAAATATATTTTTTAAACATTGCTTCTGGTCGCTTTTAAATCCAAGGAGATTTATGCATTTTCGTGTTTTTTTTTAAATTAAATATTACTGTATTGCTTTTTTCTTACACACTTCCCGATCGATTTTGGTTTTTCAATTCTTCAGCTTTTTTTCTACTTATCTGGTGAATAATGTTTCCCTCTTAAATGTCGCACATATTGTGAAAAGTAATTTTTTTTTAATTACTATGATATGAGAATAAATTAAAGGTTTTATTTTCATCTTATTTCATTAATTTTTGTCTTATTTGGACCTTATAACAAATCAATAAATACAAATGACAAGTTAAAAGAAGTATCGAATATTTTGAGAAAAACATTTCGATTTGGCAACGCCGCAGACAATAATCTAAATACGAGTCTTCCATTTAAGAAAATTGGGTAGGTACATAAATTTAATCCAAACTTCCCGAAATTTGGAATTAAAATAGGGCAACCTAAATAAATACACCTCGTAAAATCATAGACCTCGTAACTATTAGACCGAACAATAATAAATAAACGTGTTGTCACCAGTGTAAAGTAAATCAACATTCAAGCTGCTCCCCTCCACTTGGTTTGCCAGACTTACGCCACAGAAAACGTAGTTTTCTGGGCTTACTCTGTTAAAAGTATTAACTTCTATGATTTATTAGAATAACATGATGTGGGAAATATATAACATTGCCTAAAACCTTGTAAAAAATCTGTAGTATGGCAACGCAGCAAAAAAGAATCCGCCCAGATCCCATCATTTTCGTGGCCATCCGCGACGACTCGGCAATACTCGGATTTGTGACAGCGTTTTTCTGTGGGTTTTCCTGGAGTTTTGTCAACCTAACCTTTATTGTTCTGTGGTTTTGTCGCATGCATATGTAAATTCAGAGTAATCCCCACTCCCGACCCCACCTAGCTCTTCACGGCGTCTCGCCACCAAACGATTTTAGCATCACAATTTTATAGCATTTATGAATGGCGTGTCGGATCTATAGTTACGATACCTATGCGTAAAATCATATAAATAATGCAAAAAATATTTATCAATTTAAATCAATAGTGGAACTGAAACATATTTTTATTGCGACCGTGGAAAAGCAAAAAGTTACGAAAATAATTAACATCTTGGCAACACCGCAACATATTAAAAAAACAATTTGACATCACATAAACATAAACAATAAAGAGGGAAAATATATGGCGTCCCAATTAAAAATATTTAAGTTAATGTTGTCCAGTATTTCTGAAGCACACTAAGAGCTAATCAAGATATCTCCTGCAGTGGCGACTTTTGACTTTAAAACTTTTTGAAATTAAAAGAAATCTTCAATTGCTTTCAAGTAGACCTGGTTATGGAAGGGAGCAACTATTTTAACGCCGAGACTTCGCGTCTTTTTTTTTACTCTCCATATAAATCTTTTTGTAGGTTTAACAGAAACAAAATCTTAATTGATTAATAATCCAAATGATTGAAGATCTCTACTGACCTAAACATATTCGAATATTTTTCTTATTACACCCACATGTTCAGCCATTAGTGAAAAAGCCGCCACTGACTCCTTCTCTTATAAAATACTAACAAACCAAATAACTATAAAGCAATTGTCGTTAAATGGTAGAAAAATAACATTTTAATTATTTAATTAACTGAGTAGGTAAAGAAATACTCAAAAAATACCTAAATAATAATTACTAATAACCATTCATCTACAGACATTATTGGCTTTTGGTGTAATACATACTAATAAATTGAAAAAAAAATCCATTAGTTTGGTTGTTAGGCTTCATGATAATTAGCAAATAAAGAAATAAGTAGATACACAGGTTAGACTGCTGTGCGAAAAAAATTTAGGACAGTACTTTTTATAAGGCTAAAAATAAAGAAAGCGTTTACCACCTGAATTTGTTCTTTGTTGTGAATTCTACCGTTGAGGTTCAAACTCTCAATGTCGTGCGTTAACTCTAACTACAAGATATCTTCTATAAATACCATTATTGGAACAATTATTATTGTTCTGGTTATATAGCTGTTATCCAGTGGCGGCTTTTTAATAAGAGCTGTAGATAAAATAATTATTATTCTATTTTCTTAAATTCACATTCTAGAATAATATGTATTTTTAATACTAATAACTAACCTGTACATACGAACTCGTCGGCTGTGTTTATTCGCACACCGCGTTGTCGCTGTGCCATCATGCGCGTCACACGATCGCTGGCAGCCGAAACTCCAACGTCATCCCTAATAAAACTACGTGGCGGTGTGGGAATTTGACCTTGAGCTGACTAATCAGAGTGCCATCAATCCTTGAAATTCGTCCTGCACTTGTAAGACTACACACCCAAAAATATTTTTGGTCTTATCGATGTGATGCGAATTAAAGTGCAAAATGCAAGAATAGTCATTTTCAATTTACCTCGTTAAACTAAAGAAATGAAAATTGGACGTTAATTAATTATATTAAAATACAATTTTCGCGTTTTATGTAGTTTGATAAGTAAAATATGTTACTTTCTATAATAACTTAATATTTGATAGAAATTTACTATTGACCTTCACACCCCAGCCAATCTCCCTTTCAAATATCACATGGAACTACCTATCGGATGATACATCGTTGCAAAGGGCATTAAATTGCCTATCCAACCATGCCAAGAAAAATGAAATCGGGTAATCGGTTTGCGAGTTGTAATAGTAATGCAACTAATTTATTTAGTGTGAACAAATTATTTTATTAAGTGTTCAAAATGTGCGCCGTGATAGGGAAGACAATAATAAAGTATTTTTTAAATTCCTCTTGGACATTGAGGAAAGTTTGTCTGCTAATGGGCGTGCATTGTAATGATATTATATATTTGAGGTCTTCAATAGTTTCTATGAAGAAAAGTTTCAAGTGGTCCCAAAGTAAATAATCAAGTGGAGTAACTTCGGGAGATCTTGTTTGTCACTCTATTACACCTCGTCTGCCAATCCATTTACCAGGAAACCGTTGGTTAAGCCACTCTGTAATTGGTAATGCATAGTGGGGAGAAGCTCCATCTTGCTGAAAATGCAAATTTCCCTCATTGAGTTCCAAGGCGCCATTTTCATCTACTTGATTTTCCAAACATTGTACAACAAGAGGATCTATCACATTTTCCAAAACATTTAAATACAATTGACCGGTACATTAAATTTTCTACTAAAAATATTGGCCCAATAATTTCGTCGTTCAAACGTTGATTTTGTGGGGGAATTGAGTCTGGCCGAAAACTGGCGGATTTCCTTTTGTCCTAAAAAAATTGTAATTGTTAACAAAGTTATTCAAGAAGAAAGTTTACTCCCCGTTAAGGCAAATATATTCTTATTAAGGTGCGGTCTCATCAGTCCTTTGGCACATTACTTCACACTCGATCCTTTTATCGTAATCGTCTTCATCGAGTATTCATTTGTATTTTGTATATTCTACAATAAAAAGCATACAATAACTGAAAATTAAATGTTTAGAATCTCTTACATCCAGGTAGTGTCTAATAGCATCGTATTGCAATATAGCAACCATTATTGTTGGCTGATTTGTTTATAGAAAAATAAAAAAATTGGAAGGTCCTGTCAGTTTTATTAAAACGCTAGCGCTGGCTGTTGTGATTTGCCAAAAATGCAAGAAATACAAGAAATCGATCCACTTAAAGACATAGAAGAAGCTGTTAATAGAGCAACCTTGGATTTACTGCCACGAAAATCAAGAATTCAATATAAGTTTGCTCATAATAAATTTATAAAATGGTGTGAAAACAAAGGCGTTTCTAGAAAGTATTCCGAAAACATATTCCTGGCCTATTTTGAGGAAAAAGCAAAGGTATGGAAGTCATCTTCTCTTTGGTCCCATTATTCAATGATCAAAGGTATGCTACGTGTAAATAACGACGTGGATATCAACAAACATTTTAAATTGATTGCCTACTTGAAGCGTCAAGGAGAGGGTTACCAGGTCAAAAAATCAAAAATTTTTACTAGAGACCAAATTGAACAGTTTTTGAAGTTCGCACCGGATGATGAGTATCTTCTGATGAAAGTAGCTACGAGTGTAGGAGTATTTGGTGACTGCCGCAGGAAGGAGCTTTGTCAGTTGACTTATGACAACGTGGAAGATCATTAGTTATTAAAATATCAGATACCAAAACCAAGGTACCACGAAATTTCACTATCGTTGAAAAATTTTATTTGGATTTTTATCGAAAATATACTGATCTTCGTCCAGCAGATGTCGCACATCGGCGGCTCTTCTTAAAATATGTAAAAGGTAAATGTACCAGAAATCCGGTCGGAATTAATACGTTCGGAAAATTGCCTGCTGCTATAGCAAGATTTCTGCAACTTCCAAATTCAACACTCTATGCTATACGATGGCATTGCTATCGCCGTTCCTCCGCGAGCTTACTTGCCTATGCTGGAGCAAATTAGACGACAATTAAGCGGCATGGGGATAGAAATCCTCAACCGTTGCGGAAGGGTACATCGTGGATTCCTTGGAAAATAAAAATTCTATTGCTCGAAAATTGCTTACAGTACAAATGACAACAGCCGATGATATTTCAACATTTCAACATCAACTGGACATGCTGTTGTTTCTATTCAATCCTCCTCAATCGCGATGAACATCAGAACTGAGGAAGGAATTCATTTTTCAAATTTTACTATTAATATTGGTGTAAATAAATAAAATAAAAAACCGCTGTGTGACGTCACTATCTCCTATAGCAAGTCGGATCACGCTCGCTGCCGCAGCTGCGTGCTGTTTACGACTAAAGCCGTGAATAGACATGTATCCGAACCTCGTAACGTAACATCGTTGCGAGCCGTACGACGCACGGTTCGTTCATGTTTTAAATCTCTATGACAGGGCGCGAAAGTTTTCCGAACCGAACCTCGTACAAAGTTTAGCGCGAATTGTGGCGAGTCGTCAAATTTCAGTTTGTTTTTGAGATTCGTCGTATAAATAACCTATAATTCACGATAATATAAAAGTAGCTGCTGCGGCATATAGGCTAGTAAATCTAGGGGTCTGACCCAAAACAAATTTGGGACAAGCTGAAAATTTCAGGATATCTTTATTTGATAGTGGACGTAATCCCTGTAAAAATCCCGCAAAATCCCATGGGCCGTACTCGCCCAAATGACCCGTTTACTCAAACATTTGACAAATTTTTCCCTTATGTAAAAATAGCACGAAAACAAGCACATTTTTTAAAATTTAATAAGATATAAAAAAAAAATTTCCATAGATTACCCAACCAATCTGGTTTTTAATTTTTAAAATCGCTACATAAACAAAAAAGATATGGGCTTTTAAATAATTAACTTTTTACGCTTAATAATTTTTTTCTGGTTTATTGCCGATTTAGACTCATAAAGTGCCAATTTGGGAAAAAATCAATGATAAAAAAGATCATGTACCATTACAGTGTCACTAATAAAAAAGAGGAAACGAACCCCTTTGCCCTGTTTCTTTCAAAAAATTATTTTTAAAGGGGACATGGGATAAATACTATTTTGCTCTACTCAAAAAGGTAATATATTTTTTAAATGAATATAGAAGTATGGTTTTTTAACAAACAAAGTCTTATATCTATGCAAAAGTCTCATCACTTTCAACCAAAGACACATCTGCAGCATTATCGCAATACTGTCCTAGGCAAAAAGTACAGCTTGCAGAACATTTCAGGTTAAATTTCTTACAGTTGCAGGATTTAGAGCAACCTGACTTACATCCACAAAATAAAAATTTTAAAATGTTTTCATGCGCAATGTTTTTACTATTTCTATGTGGTTCTAGAACGCCATCTCCTTCCACTCAACCCCATTCTTGAGCATTCATATCCTTACCTAACCATGATTGCACCTGTAAATATACTGATTTAAAATCAAGTTCCGCAGCTTCAGTAGTAGGAGGTAACATGAAAAGTTCAAAGTTTCTAAAAAGGTTTTGGCGCGATATTACCTGATTGTATTTTATATATTTATATTCATTTAAACTTTGACTTCTTTGACTGCCGTACCATTTGAGTATGAATTTTTCTCCCGAGTTCAAAGGTTGGATAAATTTACTGAACAATTTTTAAACTGCAAAAGTTCTTCTGAAAGATTATTGTTGTTTGCCAAGACGGTCAGTGCGCTTTTTTTTACCTTTTTTATAGAAAGCTGATGTTGTGTCACAACCTGACATGGCATGAACAAATAATATATTTTTGACTATTAAAGGATTTAGCTTAGACTGTAATACATGAATATTTGTTATTTTGTCCATTTTTCCAGCAATACCAGGTCTCATCATAAACAGGTTTTGTGTCTTGCAGTGCTCGATAAGTAGTACTGCTAAATCGGTGTCTTATCCCACAACAATAACACTGGCTTGTTGAGTATCTTCTGCCTGCTTAGCTGCAGTTACTGCTATCATGTAATCTGCATCGGAATCTGCAAGTTTGACGACAATGCCAGCATTAACAAAGTGTTTTTGCAATAAACTAATAAGCTTTACCTTGTTTGATGATACCGCTAAAAAACTAGCCTGACTGACCTTAACCATATTTTTAGGATCAACATTTATTTCTTGCGTGTTTATATTTTTAGCTCTACGTTGATGCTCCGTAAACTTAATATTTAAATTATCGCTTGAGTATCTATCAAAAACAATTATGCAAGAATTGTTAAAGTCAGAACAGTAATGATACTAAACATAACTGACATACTGAACAAAAAGGTCTTTATAAAGAGCAGGCGTATTCCAAACCACTTTCCTTAAGAGAAATCCCCCGTCAATAACAAACACCTTTTTACTATCGGGCAAACAATGACCTGGATTTAATTTACTATCAAAATAAGTTAGAAGTGACGACTTTGTATTTTTCCTAAAGGATATCTCATTAAAAATGCTAGTTGGGTAATGTGATAGTTCGTACTTGAAACATTCCCTGCTATCATCAGTTGTTTTAGCTACACAGATTATTCGGCTAAAGAGCTGTATTGGATTGACCACAAAAAGCGTATTTGGGACCTTGATTGCTTTATTGGAATATGCGATTGGTAAAACACGATCGTTTCTTTTTAACTTTAATTCCGAGAATGTCTTCCCTACATGTCTAGACATTACTTCGTGTCCGACTTTTTAGGCCACATGACAATTAATTTCTTTTGGTGCTACTAAACCAGAAGACAATGCAGTCAGTCTCACTTTATCATCATCAAATGAGGAGTGCTCTGAAAACTATCCTGGAATCTCTCAATTCTTTATGTTGCTCCGAAAAAGTTGGTAAGACATTTGCAAGTTTTTCAATACTATCGCTTATTACAGAACACTGGGGCATAGAAGATACCCATCTGGCAAATGAATTTTCAGTAAGCCCCCTCCCATGAGTAAGACCTCCAACAGTTTTTATCGAACGCATCAATTCTTGCTCAATAATCATGTCTGACCATGTTCCGCACCATACCTTGTCTGTTCTTTTCACCGTAAACGCAGCATCCGTAAAAAAAGTATTTGCCGTAAGTTGCCGAATCACACCGTGACACAACAACATTTCTAATTTATAACTTATATTTTACGGCGATTTATACCTGGGTATTATATTGCTATCAACGATAGACTTAATTTAAAAATTATCCAAATGTTTAATTCACATTGCAAAGAAGCTCTGACCCTTAAGAGCCCCAAGTTTAAAAGCTACTAACTTTGTCGTTTTTAAACCGATTTAAATAAATAAACTAACAGTTTGTTGGTGAGTTATTTGGCAATAATTTATGTATCAAGTGTTTCTTACCTAAAGTTGCGCGTTGTCAGGATATGGGCAATTAAACAAAAAATATGGAAAATTTTCGCCCTTAAGTCCAATTTGGGCTATTACGGCTCATGGGATTTTGCGGGATTTTCACGGGGACAATGTTTAACATTAAATAAAGATACCGTAGAAATTTCAGCTTGTCCCAAATTTGTTTTAGGTTACCCCATATAATCCCCTTAGTTTTACTAGCCTAATATATTTATGTACATTTTGCCGCATTTTCCTTTAATAACGAGAAGGAAGAAATACCATGGCGTTGTTGGCAAATGCATCACCTTACCAAAAGGGATGATCATAGTTTATTACTTGATTTAAAATTTCAGTCGGTTAGTGGACACTTTAAAAACTTCACAAGAATGTCTCCGACGGACTTTCTGAAAAATTTTGTAATTTTAGTGCGAACTGAAAGAAATTTTAATATTTTGACGCCTCTAAAGCCTTTAACATCGATTCACGTAAGCAGCTGTATGACGTCACTATCTCCTATAGCAATTAGGATCGCGCTCGCTGCCGCGGTTACGTGCTGTTTACGACTAAGGCGGCGTCCAGACGTGTTTCCGATTTTCCGAACCTCGTAACGTAACATCGTTGCGAGCCGTACGACGTTCGTTCCTGTTTTAAATCTCTGAGACTGGGCGCGAAAGTTTGCCGAACCGTACCTCGTACAAAGTTTAGCGCAAATTGTGGCGAGCCGTTAAATTTCAGTTAGTAGTAGTAGTAGTAAGTAGCTGCTGCGGCATATATTTATGTACATATTGCCGCATTTTGCTTTAAAAAACAAAAAATACCAAGGCGTTGGTGGCAAATGCATCACCTTACCAAAAGGGATGACTATAGTTTATTACTTGATTTAAAATTTCAGTCGGTTAGTGGACTCTTCACAAGAATGTCTCCGACCGACTCTGAATTTTTAGTTAATCTATTTGGCCCCAAAATAATAAAACAAGAAACTACAATGAGAAAGGTAATTTCAGATCAAGATAGACTAGCAGTGATATTGCAATTTCTGGATTTTTGGCAGCAGGAAATTGCTATGGCAGTTTACAATACATTTTTAAAATTTTCAAACAGTACATAAGAAGTATGATCATTCCGGATGTTTGCCAACTCTTAGTTGAAGAATTAAAAGAACATATTCAGGTTGACCACGACGACAACACCACGACTAAAGTTAATGCAGATGCACTTTCAACAAAACTTAAAAGAGGTGCAGTGGCGAAGTTTAGCGGAGTGATTTCGCCCAGATGCTGTAACATCAGCGTGTATCATTACTTCGTACATCCTTTGATGGTTCGCTAGTTTACCGAGAGTTATATAACGTAATGACACGGCATTTTGATGTACGACGAGGTTCGAAATACCGTCCGAACGGACGTTACAATGTACGTGAACAATACATATAACGGTACGAGGATCAGTTACACGTCTGGACACGGCCTAAGAAGATAGGTGGTCATATACATCGCCCTTTATCCGTTGCTGGGTAACGGAGTTGACATCGACAGGAAACAAGGAAATAATTTTTAATAATCAATAATAATCACTTTTTGTTTTCCTAAAATAGTGTTAGAGCAAGTATAGACTCGTATGGAATGGCATTTCCTACTTGTAATAAAGTATACTAAAAAAGTAGTAATAATAAGATTCGGCTCTAAGTGAACAAAGAAACAATAAACAGATCTCCCGTGTCATATGAACACAAAGTCCGTTGCACAAGTTCAGGATAGTTCAGCGGATGAGCTGTTGGAGGTAATGACATCACAGCCTCGAGTACGTTTTATTTGATTTTGATCCCGTATATTTCGAAAACAACTTATCGAATTGACTAAATTTTTAGGGTTTTTAACCCTCCTTTGCACGGGTAGGTCAATTATGACGTGTATGCACGGGTGGGGCCTGTCAGGAAGAAATCTATTATAATAATTTTTTTTTTTTTAATTTAAAATCTTTTAAAATTGGTAATGGGTTGTTGCTTAGAGCCAATTTACCTTATAATTATATATTTCAGAACTTTATTATTTAGAAAAGGGTATGAACCTTTAATTAAAACATTAGTAAGCAATGAACAAAAATCGTAACAAAAAAGGCAGCGTTTTGAATTTAAGCAATGAAATTTAGGACATTTTGTTTGCACACTCAGTACAACATGCTATTATATTACAACAAACAAATGTTTGTCCCTTATCCTTTCCATCAGACCCAATCTCTGGACGCGTTTCGCTGTATAACAGCTCATCAGCAGAGCTATAGGGTCTGACGGAAAGGAAGGGACTGTCTGTGAATTTCATCACTATATATAGAAAACAATATAGGAATGAAGCACAACGGCGACATCCCATAGGTGGTACGCTCGATTACTATGGGATGTCGCCGTTGTGCTTCATTCCTATATTGTATGCTATTATATGTTCTGTACAAAGCCAGGATTAATAATACTTGCAAAAATACCTAGTTTACGTCTTTTAGAGTATTTACAGTAACCTCTTTTAGTTGGTGGTGGATCTGGTTGGTCATCGAAAGTCATTCCAGCATATGTCGCAGCAGTTTATCAGAGGCTTCTGGGTAAATTTTGCATTGTTGCTCGTTTCCCAATATTTTCTTTTACTAACTCCAGTGTCAATTATTTTAAAAATATTCTCCTACATGGCGTTTCAGGATTATTATGTCTTGTGACAACAAAGGCGTTAATGCCAGCAATGTTTAACATCCCAAAAAAAATTACTAATGGACACCTTTTGGTCCCTCTGGCAACATTATATGATGAACTCATTTTGTGCACTACATCAACTCCACGTTTTGTACCATTGTAGGTTGTGTTTATTTCAGGTTTTTGTGCATCCCCTGTTGTGTCATCAATTGGATCGTCATGATGTAAAGACGAAATGAGTAAAACATGTTTGGCTTTTTTGGGCGCATAGGATACTACAGTTATGCAACTTCCAAAAGCAAAAACCGAAGAATGCACTGTGCGGTCTCTTATTTGCATTACAATAGCTGGAAGCTCGCGCTTATTTGATTTTATTGTACCTACAACGGTTAATTTGTGTTCTTTGAGAAGTTTTTTTCAATTATAGGATAACTCGTAAACCAACGGCCTATAACATATAAAAAAAAACAATTAGTGTTTTCTTTCATATGTTAAATATGGATTTTTATCAAGTAACGGTCGAAACTATAAGACAACGGTCTATAGTTATATTTCTTTCAGTACCTGACAGATGTTGACACATTCTAGGAGTTACCTCTACAGTTGAATTGTCTACTCTAAAAGGACCTTCCGGCTGCACACCAGCGTAAATTTCCATATTATGTGACGTGTAAAATGCCCTCGCATCAACAGTTGAAAAAATTTTGATCCCGTATTTACTGGGTTTATTGGGAATATACATACGTAAACTGCACCTTTCTCGACAAGCCAGAAGCATTTCATCTAATGTAACATACTCTCCCACTGAG
This sequence comes from Polydrusus tereticollis, assembly GCA_963920685.1. Classification (NCBI taxonomy): domain Eukaryota; kingdom Metazoa; phylum Arthropoda; class Insecta; order Coleoptera; family Curculionidae; genus Polydrusus; species Polydrusus tereticollis. The sequence goes on from OY987327.1 coordinate 88,403,110, forward strand.
CAATGTTGCTTACAGTTTATATAAAAAAAAATTCTGGTGTGGCTGCCAGTTTATCAGTAGTCAATCTCTCCTGTCTTGTATCTTTGTTATCAAATCTTATAGCTCTTCTCATAAGAAATTGAAATCTTTTTTCTGACATAGCAGCTACAAAAATTTCGGACCCATGCCATCATCTCCATAAAACTAGCAAAGATTTTTTTTTGCTCCTCGTTCTATTCCCGCAAAATGTAATAAGCCAAAGAATGTTTTAATTCTACCTTTGTAGTGGGAAGGGCATTACATTTATCTTTGTATTTGGTTGCAATTTCTTGAATATATACAGTGTCACCATTAAAGTCCGCACCATATGGAACTTTTTTTTATTAATGAGGTTAGTTAAAATTAAATTTCGGCAATCGTTTTTGCTTCAAATTAGACTAAAAATTATATAATCAAATGTCACCATCTGTCATTCGGTATCTGTCAAAAATTACATTTTAATCAAAAAATGCTGAAAAATGGCATTGTTTTACCGAATTTCAAAAAATGTTATTAGAAAAAGTTGTTTCTAGTACAATTCTTGGCCTAAATACAAAGTTTCAGTTTTCTAGCTCAAAGTTGATTTTTTGTCATTTTTTCTAATTAACTTTTTTTTTATTTAATGTAAGTTCGCTTAATGGATATTAAACTATTTGCTTATACCATACTTAATATTTTATTTAGTTTGTATGAGCTTTTTTTTACTAGAATGCCATTTTTTTTCGAAATTTAAAATTAGAGGCAAAAAAATTTGACACAGGTGGTGCAAAGTTATCCTAATTTAAAAATTTTAACAGATAGACGTCAGATATTCCATTTTTTTGATAGTACATACACCTAAGAAGTTTAAAAAATTTATAGTCCTTTACAAAGATGCAACCGGGGAAGACATTGAAAATGCCGAAGCAGAGTGCAACGCTTGTGACTATTGTGAGATTTGAGATCTGCGAAAACTCATAGATTTGAATGTAATATTTAGGTAGTTGATATAAGTTTTATTGATTCATAATATAAAAAATAGTAAAATAAAGGTTATAAACTCGAACGCGCCTCTAAGGTACGGTTTTGCTGGAGCAGTCAGCGGCCGCGGCTGGCGTTCGCGATTGGTAGCTCGTACTGGTTTAATGCGATTTGTATTTACACGGTTTCACTGCCGCAGCTCAGCGACACAGCGTTCGCCGTCAATTGCAGCGGCTGCGTTCGGACTGCTAGAGAGACCAGTCCAGCGCCGATCGTTCAGCAGAATGCCACCGTTCTCGGCAATTGCTGACGAGTGTTTGATAGAGGAGGTGCAAAAGTAGTCCCCTTTATACAACTACGAGAACGAAAATTACAAAAATGTTGTAATGAAAGAAAATGCATGAAAAAAAGTGGCAGAAAGTGTAGGGAAGAATGGTAAAGTGTACAAAACCATTTTGTTTATTTTTCAGCATTACATTACAAAGTATATAATTAGGGTAGACTGGGGCAAGTGCGAAGCCCTTTTTAATAGTTCAAGTTTATTTCCTTCCTACTTTAAATATACAATATTTATAAAAATGTCTTTGTAAGAAAGTAATAGTTTAATATGTTTACTTTTCATACTGCATAGGGCACACATGAATTATTTTTGAGATCTTGAGATTTGAATGATTATTTTTTTTTTGATTATTTATTCTGAAAAATAATAAGTAATCCAAAATAACACTCAAAAAAGTCCTAATAACAAGAATATTATTTTTATAAACTTATTTATCCGTTCAAAACCCAATGTTTGGCTTTAATCTCTAAAACAGTAGGAATTATTCCCAAGGAGAAACTAAAACAGAAAAGAAACTTAAAGTTTAAAAATTCGAATAATTTTATGGAACTTGTTAAATATTGTATCCCGCAAATTTCACATTAAAATGAAAACCTTCTCGGCGTGTTACTACCGGTTCAGGTAAACGAGTCACTATATCGTCAAGCTGTACTACATTGACATCATTGGTGAGTGGCCATAAAAAATTATCTTTTAATTTTCTAGTAAACTTGATTTCAAAGCCGTTGTCAACAGTATTTACCTGGCCAATGAAATGTTTGTTTGCTTTTGGTAATGTGTATTTAACCAGTACCCAGTCTCCAATGGAAATATTGTCTTTGTTTATTTCAGGAATCTGATCTTCGCAATGCGATTCTAAAGTGAAACTTTGATCCGATTCCATAAAAGGTACACTTTCATTATCTGATTCACTGGAGCTGGATTCAAATTGATATGGACTTGGCCGACTTTGTTTACTCTTTCGGTCAATTTTCATAGCTGGTTTAGATATAGTAGATGAACTTGTAGAGAGTTTTTACTGACTACTTGCGATAGTACCTGCAATGGTTTGGCCACCTTGAATTAAGCGCTTTCGTTTCCTTGGATTAGAAGAAGGAGTCTGTCGGAGCGAATCAAGTAGTAGATCATCAAAACTTGTCTTTTTTTCTTGCCGATTTTCGGTTGTAGCTGGTAATACAGCTTCAGTTATAGGATCCTGATGATTATTGAGTATATTTTGTTCATTTTGATCAGAGCTGACAATTACTTTGAGATTGGTGGCACTATTAGATGCTGATGAAGGAGCTGTAAGTAATTCTGCATTAGATGCTAGTTTCCTTTTAAGTGAGGCGCCAGATGTAGAAGGCTTTACTGTTTTTAACATTGACTGTTCAAAAGTAGCGGTTTTTTTCTGTTACATTCGGTGCTACAGCATTTCTTTCAATATCAATGCGTCCTGGCCTCGGTTATAAATCTGTTACAGATCCTTGATTTTTCAAGTGTTCCTCCCATCTTTTTAGGGCATCGATGTCATACTTCTCTTTAGGAATAACATGTCTATTAAATGGAACAATACCACCCTTTCTGAATCCTGTTTTTATGATTCCGGAATCTACTTCAGGTTTTCACTAGCAATGTGGCGAATTCCCTTTTTGGTAGTCATTGTCCCTGATGACGTCTTTGCCATGTTATTACTTCCCTCTCCCATATTGCCTTAAAGGATCTAAACACACTCAAATCGAGGTTGAAGTAAATGACTTGTATGGGCTGGCAGTTTAAGTATATGAATATTTTCTTCTCTTGCGGCTTGAATTAATAAGCAATCCACATGCGAGACATGCCCATCATATATAACAATAATTGGTGCCTGATCACGAACCAAAGGAATAAAAGTCTTTAGAAAGTAATTTCTAAATATTTCGGAGGTCATCCATCCAATGGCGCTCGCTGCATATACGGTGTCTTTGAAGAGATCTTCATTTCTTTCTGAATTCCAGGAACTCCATACATTATTGCCTTTAAGTATTATCAATGGTGGCAATTTTCTACCACTAGCACTTGCTCCTGCCAGGACGGTTATATATTCTCTGCCCGATTCGGCAATAATTCTTGAAGAGGGTTTGCCTTTCGCGCCAACAATTTTAAGACGAGAAGGATCTCTACACAGTGAAGTCTCATCTAAATTGTAAATCCATTCAGGACGATCCTGAAGACCCAACTCCAATATATCCTTTTCCAATAAAACAAAATATTGGTCTATTATGAATGGGTCCGTAGATTTCTTTCTGCAGTACTCTAAGCTTTGTGTTTTTTTTCATACTCAAAAAGTGCCGTTGTTTAAACTTTATTAGCCAGTCTGTGCCTGGCATATTGTTCTTAAAAGGATTGGAAATATTATTTAAAGTTACAAAGTCATCTTGCCAAGAAAGTATTGTAGGTCGGCCCTGTGTCTTGCTTTTTTCGCCACGGCGGCCAGTTACTCTACAGTAGATTGTAATGTATGGGATTCTGAATTCGGTACTAGCCATCGACATGGTTAATTGACCTTGATTGACGGCATTTACTGCAGCATTTAATTGCTCCTTCCCATAGGCAGCCCTATCGGACTTTCTTTTATAATTTCGTATCATGACGTCAACTCTCTGTAAAGAATAAAAGCTTTAAGTGTCAGTGCCAACGAACTTTAGCATTCCCAGGAAAATGGGGCAAGTGTAAACTAACCTTTACACTTGCCCCATTACAATTTTCACACATGCCCCACATTATGTTTTTATGGGGGAAGTGCAAACCTGTTCGTGAGTAAAAACCGCTTTTAGATTTGGTCGGTATATAGGATTTTAAAGCTACAACAATTGACTAAACACAAGAAAATGCAATAAAACTAAAAGTATATTATAAGTTTTTACCTTTGACCAATTTTTTATGGAGATATCACACACTATTCAACGGACCGATTCGGAGATTATGTTACAAATGACTACTCACAAAGAAAAAAACACCTGGTAACTCGCCGGGAGTGGATAATTCAACAGTGCTAATGTATAGTTAGTTGCCTCGGACCACACAGACAAGTATACTTTCAATATTGCCTGATTGGCGCTCTGATTTTCAACTTACCCCAGTTTTACACTTGCCCCAGTCTACCGTATACCATATTCAAATCCAACATTATGCATACGAAGGACACATTGATCAGTACTTAATGACAACCGTAACTCTATTTCGATTGGTCAAGCGGCAATAAAACTAAAAGGCCCTGGGCGACAGGGTTGTAATTAGTTTACCGGTGATTTTCGCATTATTGCATTGTATCGTTTGGTGTTATTGTTTGTTGTCAATATTTTGATATAAATATTTGTGTCTTTGACCATGTATATGAATGTATACAGGGTGTTTCAGAGGTACTAACCTGAACTAACCTAAACATGTGTCCGGAGTTGCCCCGTTTTTGATGTACAGGGTGCGTAATATTTAAAAAAAAATCTTTTTTTTTATTATTTTTGTAAATATCCTTTTCTCGATTTTATTGCAATTTGGTACCGTCATTCATAATGATAAGAGGCTTAATTAGCCCTAACTAGATTAAATTTATTATGTCCAGTGGCGTCCCGGGAAACACTTCAATTTTGATATTTTTTCCGGATATACCAACTAATGATACAATTTTAAAATGTTTTGATACTTTGACGCTTTATCCAAATTGATTGGTTTACTTGGTATGCTGCAGCTCTTATTTAAATATGGTATAGTATAAATTCAAGTGTTAATATGACGCTTGTCGAAATGGAGGAATTTGGGCTAACATCTCCTCTTCATCTTCTTCCTCCAACAACAGCATGCAACTAATGTTATCGGCGTTCATTATAAATCATACATAAGCGCTTGCACTACGAAATACGAATATGATCTGAAGCGCGCTGCTCCAGCTACGCCAGCCAAACCACCCTGCGACGACGGCCAATTGCTACGCTCTACGCTCGATCGCGAACGCCAAACGCACCCGCTGACTGCTCCAGCGAAACCATACGATTACTCCCGACTTGGTCTGATCCCGATCATTTTAATGTGGTGTGACGTCAGGGACAAATGCAACACAAGAATTTCGAATTCGGTACCCATACTTACGTGCCCGTGCGATAATATAAACATTTTTAATGTTAAAACTTATAATAAAATTCCCAGATATCAGATTAGTTCAAAATTTAGACACATTTTCTTTTTATCCACAATAAAATATCAAGGCAATTTTGAATTTTATAAGTAGGCTATGGAAAAAAAACGAATTAGAGTGCCGAATAAATAAAAGAAATGTCATAAATTTGAATATTTTCGCAAGTTATAGTTTTCAGTGTTATCACCAATGTTGTCCATTCAAGAAAAAATAGAAATTGTCTTAATTTGTGGAGAGAATATGCCTCACCGGCAAGTATCTGCCATTTTTAATGAGAGGCATCCAGAAAAAAATTTGCAGCATAGCACTGTTTCAAGAATAATGTCAAAATTTAGAGAAACTGGATCTGTTCAAAATAATTTTAAGAAACCTCACGCGGCAAGTAAATACGATGAAGCAGCACAACTTGATGTTTGTTTAACTGTTATTGACCACGGTCAAACTAGTGTAACCAAGATAAGTGATTCAACAGGGTGCAAGAGGGAAAGCGTTAGAAAAATTCTTCAGAAAAATCGATTTCGGGCATATAAACCCAAGTTTATAAACACATTAAAAGAACGCGATTTTGATATCCGACTTGATTTTTCGTTTTGGTATCAGGGACAATATGAGGAGAATATTCTTTTTCCATACAAGATATTATGGACAGATGAAGCCACTTTCTCTTCGAATGGTACCGTGAGCTCACAAAATTGCCGATGGTGGTCCCAAGAAAATCCTAACTTCACAATTGAATGTCGCGACCAGTATCATTTTAAAACCAATGTTTGGTGTGGAATTTTGAAAGATGAGCTTATTGGACCATACTTCTTTAGAGTAAACTTAACTGGTGAAAGGTACCTGAATTTTCTTGATAACGAGATTACCGAAGTTTTGGATAACATGCCCTTACACCATAGACATAACTTATGGTATCAGCTTGATGGTGCACCCATACATCAAACTGTAGCAGTGAAAGAACGCATAAACCAATTATTTCAAAACAGAGTTATAGGGCGTGATAGAGAATGTCACTGGCCACCCAGCTCGCCTGACATAACCCCACTAGACTTTTTTCTGTGGGGTTATCTTAAGCAGAAAGTTTATAAGAATCGACCGTTTAGAAATATCGAGCATTTGGAACAAACGATAAGACAGTCTTGTGCCGATATAAGACCAAGCTTTTTACAAAATGCTGTCAAAGACGTTTATAGACGGACGGGTGTTTGTATAGAGCGAGAAGGACGTCACACTGAAATGTAAAATTTATATTGCTTTTGTGTTACCTATTTAAAATGATTAAAGTTCCTTTTTGTTCCTTTTAATAATAATGATAGCTTTAAGTATAAAATAAAAATTTTATCAAATATTTAGATGTATTTGTCATTTGAAAAACGAAACATCTGACGTCTATCTGTTAAAATTTTTAAATTAGGATAACTTTGCACCACCTGTGTCAAATTTTTTTGCCTCTAATTTTAAATTTCGAAAAAAAAATGGCATTCTAGTAAAAAAAAGCTCATACAAACTAAATAAAATATTGAGTATGGTATAAGCAAATAGTTTAATATCCATTAAGCGAACTTACATTAAATAAAAAAAAGTTAATTAGAAAAAATGGCAAAAAAATCAACTTTGAGCTAGAAAACTGAAACTTTGTATTTAGGCCAAGAATTGTACTAGAAACAACTTTTTCTAATAAAATTAATAACCTCATTAATAAAAAAAAGTTCCATATGGTGCGGACTTTAATGGTGACACTGTAGGTTAGTATATTCTACTACCAGACCAACGATCCTATAAAAAAAGGTTCCAAGAGTTAATAGGTGTCACTGAGTTTTTTGCCTCTCGAATAGTATCAGGTAGATGAGAAACTATATTTTCTTGGTTTGTTCGAACATTACGTGGTGGAGCAATTTTACGCCATTTGGTACCGTCTTCTCAAAATAAAATTGGCGCCTGTCATTTTCATCTTTTAGCTCTTGAACTTCATCACTTTCGCCCTCCCATTCTTGCTCGGTTTCCGTTTCGTGGTCACTAAATTCTTCATGGTCTGAATCACTCCCTGAACTTTCGGAATTAGGTGCTACTTCGATGTCACTGGGAACAGTATCGTAAAGATAAGTTAAACGTTGAACCTCTATTTGATAGGGATCCATTACTAATTTGCGGTGTAATTTTAGGAACAATACTAAACTTAAATGAGAAAAGCTATCCACAGCAAAACGTTCGACAATAACTTATAAGAAAAACTCATAAAAGTGAAGTCCACAATTAAATTTATTGCATTACGGGGAATCCCCGATACGAATTCGGCAAATTACTGTAGCCTGGAAGCAGCAGTTTCACAAGAATGACAGTGGCGTGGTAAAAAATCGCTACCGATAAAAAATGTGAAAGTACACGGTGTATCATTACAAAAATTAAACTTGATTCTCGTAGCACTTTGGTGATCCATGCACCCTATATAATATTCTTACTCTATTTGTTTCTAAATTTAAATTGAGGCGAATATTTAGCAAATTTCATTAAAGAGGCTTCATTATGAAAATGTTGGATAATCATAATATTAAATTTTTAAAAATCAATAAATTAGTGGATGAAATTGTTTAATTATTTAATGGATGCTTTGTAATACAAAAACAAATATTCAGAAGCCTAAAAATTGATGTTTGTAGAAAAAATGCATTTTACTTTTTTGATTTAGTCCGTTTAGAGTGTCTAGTAAGAAACTGTATTTTAATTTGTGTCAAACCTTGCTTTATTAACCTTTTAATTAGGATTTTTTATCAATCACGTTTAAGTATTAATTTTAATTTTTAGCTACCTAATTTTTTTCCTTTAGACTGTTAAAACTCATTATCAATTCAGTGGTCTAGATAGATTTTATCTATGTTTTTTCATCTTCAAAAATTATTGTGCGTTATTTTTAAATAATATCCTTATAATTAATATTACGAAGTGCAGTGTAGTGTGAAAATATTACATTTTGTCACCTTGGTGCCAAAATTAAGGATACTTTCTCGCGAATATAAAAACGATGTCCTTTTTCGCTTAACGTAACAGAAAATCGATTAAGCCATAAGAGGTGTCAAGTTAAACATAAAAAATAGTTCCTGGTTAAGGTGTTATTTGTTGTTTAAAAATCATCCAACCTAAAAACAAATCAAAGTTGTTTTAATAGACAATAATATGGAGTATAGACTATCGTTTAATGTGATATACGCCAAGCATTGTAAAAACTGCTGGCAAAATGAAACGCATAGTACAAATTTTTAAAAACGTTTTAAAGTGAAATATTTTTTTACATTATTGGAGACAGATTTTTTAGGTTTTAAGAGGTTCTTTCAAATTTGGTCAACAACGTAAAATCGGGACTGTTGCATACAGGGTCTCTAAACCTATTACAATTTTGCAAAGCTTCATTGCATGGTTCACCACATACGAATGAGCACTAGGCAAATTTGCAAAAAAACGATTTGAGTGGTTTTGTCGTATCTCTGATATAAGGAAAAATAAATTATTTTTTTTTTAAAAAGAGCACTTGTTTTTCATCTTGTCCTGTATTATTTTGACAAGCAACTATATAAAACTTTTTATACTTAGAATTGGTTTATCAGATCCCTTTCTAACTTCGAAGACACCTACAGTGCGGGTGCAATATAGGTACAGAGTGTCCAGAAAACTACCGACAATTGATTAATATATCGGTTGGATCACAGTATATGTCTTAAATGGTAGAAAAAATAGTTGAAAAAAAACTAAAAATCCTATATATAGCTTCGCTGGTGACAGCACACTTGTTTCATCTTTTACTTTGGATGTTCGGACATCACACGCTGCCAATGCACATCTCTATAGGTAGCAAGAGGTCTCACATCTCAACAGAGACCTGGAAGAAATTATCTTGGGGTGACAGTAACCAAGTAGAATTTAACGCTAAAAAAACCCAGGCGGCAGTTTTTTCTAAAAAAGTTAATGTTGCAGAACCGGATATTTTTCATGTCAGGGCACTCGATTCCCTTAGCTTCATCAATTCATTCATTGGGCGTCAATTTGGATAGTCATATGTCTTAGCATAGCCACGTTGCGGCCATTGCTAAGGCAGCCTCGCAGAAGCTTGGTATACTTTTCCGAATTAAGAACGTCTATACACAATACACCCCAACAACTTTTGATGCCCTATAAAGCCCAAATTAGATCACTGCTGGAGCACTGTTCGCATATTTGGGGCTCTGCTCTTAAACATACCCTGAGATTGATAGATTCCATTCAAAGAAGAGCCATTTGCTTGATCGGTGACCATGATCTGACAAACAACCTCGAGAGCCTTAAACATCGAAGACAGGTTGGCGACTTGAGTCTATTTTACAAATATTTTCATGGCAAGTGCTTAACTGAGGTTGCCCGCTTGATTCCACCCAGAGCGGTGCTTAGTGTCCCTAGAGCAGCATTAGCAAGACTGACCCTGTCTTGAATTTTATAACACAATAATTATTATTATTTAAAAATTTTATTTAGAAGTGAATTCGCATCTCTAGCAAAGATACACGTTCATGGATGTCAACATGAATAAAGGCTTTGTCTTATTTTAGGTACTACCAAATTATAGCTACGCAATAGAAGTCCGATGTAATGTTAATAATTCGACCTCTCGATGGATCCTGGTTTTCAAAGCCGGGATTCTGCTTCGTCAAGCAGTTGGGCTTTTCCGAATGCACGTCCAGTGTTGTCGTCTTTTCGGCTGCGAAGCAACGGTTATCATTATATTATTACAGCCTTCAGCATTATTAATTGAATTTGTAGACTGGCTATTGGGATTACTAAACCCAATAAAACAATACGGCGCGGCTGGCACAGGTGAACCAATATTTCCATTTTCGGGTTTACCAAAGAGCTGACAGACTGATATAAAAATGTTTAAATCTAGGAGCTTATTATAATCTTCAATTTTGCTACTTCAATCTATGGTACAGAGTCTTCGCAAAATATATTCCTTTAAACTTATACAAAATCTTTTGATATTTTTGATATACCTACTACCAATACTTTTTAGAATTAATTAGTTATTAATTTAGGTCAATAACGGAAAACTAAAATAGAAATTCTAGAGAATTGTATTACCAACATAAAAAGGGATAAAAAATGTACGTTTATCGGCATATAAGGTGGCTCAAAAAAATATTCTGTTGCACATGTAAGGAACTGTGCAATAATTTTTTTGTACCTGCCAAATATATTTTATTTAACGGCAGCTGGGCGTGAGTAATAAACGTTTATGGACATAGGTCTAAAACGACAAGACCAAAAAAATTGAATGTTGCCACAAAATGACCAAACATTCAAAAAGTTTGTTAAAAGTTATAATTAGAGTCCGATTTATTTTCAACAGGAAAGTACGAGTTCTTAGCACTCTTGATATAGAATAATAAGATTACCTATTTTGCAAAACCTAGAATAAGTCATTTCAAAAACTGTAAGATTTAAATAAGCACATCTTTCATACAAAATTAAGGTTTTTAAAAGATATTCCTCATCAGTTTGCAGATTTAGGATTGTAACACGGGGGGGGGGGGGGGGGGGGAAGCTCTCCAACTTACTTTCTTTCTTAAAAATTGCGGCGCAGGCAAAAATTTTTTTGTACCACGCCCTTTTTTGAAATATCAAAACTTCTACGTTTCGATAACCTGGCCCGAAATAACGTAGAAATAAAGAAATTTTTAAATATAAACGTCAATATTTCTATTTTAAATATTATTTTTTTGAAGGTATGTAAAACGTATATTATTTTACCCCCTTAATTAGAAAACCCGGAAGAAACAATAAAATCCAAAAATTGCAACAACTGTGGGAATCCCCAAACATCTTATATACGCCACAGTCCAGGATCGATCAGTACTTCAACAATGTAATATTTTTTGAGTTTATGATGAATTGAAATGAAACCGATCTGGAAAATTTGAAATAATGTTTCATGTTGTTTATGGCAAATAAATGAATGTGATTTTGAGGTTTCTATACTATCGAGCCCAGAGGGGGGGTATAGACCTCCCTAAATTCGCCACTGCGGTCCTTTTGAAAAAAGTAAAATAACACATAATAATATGTACCTTAAATTAGCCGAATTTCTCAAGTCGCCACCGTACGTGTCATAAGCCTCAAAAACAGTAGTATGGATATGTAGGGCTTATATATATTATATAAATATCAGAAAGAAAATAATACTTGGCAACGCCGCAAAAGAAACGGATATAGAGGTTAGTTTTCTTTACTGAATCAAATAACTAAAATTATACAGGGTTTCATTTAAAAAAAAATATGTTCATATAATAGCTTTTTTGGATCACTTAGTATGGTGTAAATTTTTGTTACGTCATGCCTTTTGGTAAACCCAACGACATTTACGTAATTTTTTTTGTATCCCTAGTGATTTAGGTGCTATCAAAGACGACTGTTATGCAGGGTAACATTGAAAAAAAAATACAATGCATAGTACCACAGGATAGAGGATCTCAAAAGAATCTAAAAACTTACTATACACTTATGTACAAATTGCTTTTCTTTTCGAGATATAGGATATTGTATTTAATCTACACTTTTTCCTTTTAAAATGCAACAGGGTGGCAGAAAATTTCCTCCAGCATTACAAAAGTAAAAGGTCGTAATAGTTTTGCCTTCTTCAGAAGAAGTAACAGCTGCTACATTTTTCGCTATAACATCCATAGGTTTGTTATTTAGTTGGACTCCAGATTCATCCATGTTAAAGATGCGGTCTGGTTTTTCCGTCATTGCATTTTTGCAAAATTGTTTTTTCAAGGAGTTGAAAATAATTTCTTCTTCTTGCCTGTTCATACCTTGACTTCTTATTAGAGAAACACCTTTCCACTTTCTCGCGCTTAGGTCTGGATTTATTCTCAAATTTCTTATAAACTGTTAAACATAACAGTCCACATCTTTGCTATTATATTTTCCGTGAAAATTGTGTTCTTGTGTTTGATATTTAAAACTTAGTGTAGCCTTGAAATTAACCTAGCAGTGACCTTAAAAATCCAAGGTCACTTACAACAAATCCATGTTTAGTCAAGTGACCTTGAACTTGGATTTGACCTTGACTTTCAGTTTTTTTTGAGAATTTGAACATAACAGTTCACACCTTTGCTAAAATTTAGTGTAACCTTAAAATTAACCCAATCATGACCTTGGAAGTGACTTTAAAAGTTTAAGGTCACTTGCAAGGTGAAATCCAGGTTTTACTCAACTGACTTTGAACTCGTATTTGACCTTGACTTTCAGTTTTTTTGAGACTGGACATAACAATGCACACATGTGGTAAAATTTAGGGTAACCTTGAAGCTAACATAACCTTGACCTTGCAAGTGACCGTGAAAGTTCAAGGTCACTTGCAAGGCCAAATCCGTTTTTAATTAAGTGACCTTGAACTTGGATTTGATCTTGAGTTCCTTTTGAGACTTTGACCATAACAGTGCAAACCATTGCTAAAATTTAGTGTAACCTTGAAATTAACCCAACCTTGACCTTGGAAATGACTTTAAAAATTCAAGGTCACTTGCAAGGTCAAAGCCAATTTTTAGTCAAGTGACCTTGAACTTAAATTTGACTTTGAGTTTTTTTTGAGACTTAGAACATAGCAGTGCACACATTTGCAAAAATCTAGTGTCCCCTTGAAGTAAACCTAACCTTGACCTGGGAAGTGACTTCGAACTTTCAAGGTCACTTGCAAGGTCAACTCCATTTTTTAGTTAAGTGACCATCAAACTTTTTTGAAGATCACGTGGAACATCGAAAGTAATGTTGACATATTGCAAGTGACCTTGAAACTTTTTCCAAGGTCACTTGAAACCTCGAAGGTGACCTTGACGTCTTGCAAGTGACCTCGAAATTTTTGTAAGGTCACTTAAAATCTCAAAAGTGACCTTGACATACTGCAAGTAACCTTAAAACTTTTTCAAGGTCAGCTGAAACCTTGAAAGCGAACCTGACATATTGCAACTTACCTTGAAACTTTTTTCAAGGCCATTTAAAACCTCAATAGGGACCTTGACATATTGCAAGTGACCTTGAGACTTTCTTCAAGGTCACTTGTAACCTCAAAACTGACCTTGACGTGTTGCACGTGACCTTGAAACTTTATTCAAGGTCACTAAAAACCTCAAAGGTGACCTTGACATATTGCAAGTGACCTTGAAACTTTTTGAAGGTCATTTAAAACCTCGAAAGCGAACTTGACACACTGCAAGTGACCTTGAAATGTTTTTCAAGGTCACTTAAAGCCTCGAGAGCGAACTTGACATATTACATGTGGCCTTGAGACTTTCTTCAAGGTCATATGTAACCTTGTAACCTCGAAAGTGACCTTGACGTGTTGCAAGTGACCTTGTAACTTTTTTGTAAGTCATTTAAAACCTCGAAAGCGACCTTGACATATTGCAAGTGACCTTGAGATTTTCTTCAAGTTCACTTGCAACCTCGAAAGTAACTTTGACACTTCGCAAGTGACCTTGAAACTTTTATCAAGGTCACTTGAAACCTCGAAAGCGGCCTTGACATATTGCAAGTTAACTTGAAACTTTTTCAAGGTCAGCTGAAACCTCAAAAGGTACCTTGACATATTGCAAGTGACCTTGAGACTTTCTTCAAGGTCACTTGTAACCTCGAAAGTGGCCTGGCCGTGTTGCAAGTGACCTTGAAACTTTTTCAAGGTCACTTGAAACCTCGAAAGTGACCTTGCCATATTGCAAGTGACCTTGAGGCTTTATTCAAGGTCACTTAATACCTCAAAAGTGACCTTGCCATATTGCAAGTGACCTTGAAACTTTTTTGAAGGTCATTTAAAGCCTTGAAAGCAATTGCAAGTGACCTTGAAACGTTTTTCAAGGTCACTTGAAACCTCGAGAACGAACTTGGCATATTGCAAGTGAGTTTGAGACTTTCTTCAAGGTCACTTGTAACCTCGAAAGTGACCTTGACGTGCCGCAAGTGACTTTGGAACTTTATTCGAGGTCACTTTCGAGGTTTCAAGTAACCTTGAAAAAAATTCTCAAGGTCACTTGCAATATGTCAAGGTCACATTCGAGGTTTCTAGTGACATTAAAAGAAGTCTCAAGGTGTCTTGCAATATGTCAAGGTCACTTTCGAGGTTTCAAGTGACTTTGAAAAAAGTCTCAAGGTCACTTTCAGTATGTCAGGTCACTTTCGAGGTTTCGAGTGACCTTAAAAAAATTCTCAAGGTCACTTGCAATATGTCAAGGTCACTTTCGAGGTTTCAACCTTGAAAAATTCTCTAGGTCACTTGCAACAAGTCAAGGTCACTTGCGAGGTTTCAAGGTTGAAAAATGTTTCAAGGTCATTTGCAATATGTCAAGTTTGCTTCCATTTCTGGTTTTTAATGACCTTCAAAAGTTTTAAAGTCACTTACAATATGTCAAGGTCACTTTCGAGGTTTCAAGTGATCTTAAAGAAATTCTCAAGGTCACTTGCATCAAGTCAAGGTAACTTTCGAGGTTTCAAGTGACCTTGAAAGAATTCTCAAGGTCCCTTACAACAAGTCAAGGTCACTTTTGAGGTTTCTAGAGACCTTGAAAAAATCTCAAGGTCACTTGCAATATGTCAAGTTCGCTTTCGAGGTTTCAAATGACCTTCAAAAAGTTTCAAGACCACTTGCAATATGTTAAGGTCACATTCGAGGTTTCAATTGACCTTGAAAAAGTTCTCAAGGTCACTTGCAACACATCAAGGTCACTTTCGAGGTTTCAGATGACCCTGAAAAAAGTTTCAAAGTCACTTGAGTAAAAAGTAGATGTGGATTGCCAGCGTCTTGTAAGGGTTCCTGAAGTCGAGAAACATTTTAGAACGTGTTGCAGAAGATCCAGAAATAAGCATTAATAGGCTAGGTAGGGAAATAGGAGTGTCTAAAGATATTGTTTATGAAGTACTTCAAGAATAGTTGCTATATCCATACCATAAGATGCCAGTTCAAGATCTTTTACCTAATGATCCTGAAATGCGCCTGGTTTTATAGTCGGTTTGTTCATAGGCAGAGAGAAGAGGATCCCAACTTTACCAACAATATTTTGTTTACCGATGAAGCATGTTTCACAAGAAGAGGGATTACAAATATTTATAATGAACATGTTTATGCGGATGAAAATCCACATGCTATCAAGGTAAAACCTTTTCAAAATGAGTTTAGAATTAATGTGTGGGCTGGAATAATTGGCAATCACATTGTTGGTCCTGTCATTAGTCCACAAAGATTATCCGGGGAAATTTATTTGCAACATCTACAAAATACGCTGCCAGGTTTGCTAGAAGATTTACCTTTCCAACTTCAGAGAGATATGTGGTTCATGCAGGATGGAGCTCCACCACATTTTGCATTAAATGTAAGAAACTTTTTGAGTCAGCAGTACCTACCCAAATAAATGGATTGGTAGAGGTAATGCCCCTGTAATTTGGCCACCACGATCTCTGGACTTAAATCCATTGGATTATTTCTTATGGGGGGCATCTTAAGACAGTGGTTTACAGGACAACTCCAGATAAAGCAGAACAACTATGGCAACGTATTCAAGATGCAATAAATATTCTTCAGGACGATAAACAAGTTATGCAAAGAGTGTGTTTTATTTTCTTCGACGTATAAATCTTTGTATTCATGAAAATGGTGGACATTTTGAGCATTTTTATGATATTTCTATCTATTTCTGTTTATGATTTAGTTATTATTTTCTTTTTTTTTTGTAAAAACTACTACGTATTAAGTAATAAAATACAAATTTCTCGAAAACCGTCAGAGGAATCGAGTCTTATCAAGAGTACCTTTTTTGTAGCAAATGAGTTGGTTCATCTGAATTTTGTGCACAAGTCCTCTTGTTCCATTGGCAGAGAAATCTAAAAGAAGCAATTAGTGGAAATCCCAGGTTCTACGCACATGGACTGATATTAATCAGAATTGTGGCATGGGTTTTTTGCTCCATAAAGCAGCTATATCAACGTACCAAATTTCGGCAAAATAGTATAAGCAGTTTTTGAATTAATCCAGAAAAACGATTTAAAAATTGTTACTTCAGCGCCGTCCAGCGCCCAAACTAAGCAACTTTGTACTAAGATAAGTTTACTTAAATCGGCTAATTTTGGTCTGAAGAATATGTGGTAGGTTTTTGTAAAGACCTTTTATAGACACCCTGTATATGCATCAAAGCTCAGATTGATTCCTGATTTGGAACGTACTTTTTGCTCTCGAATCCACTTTTCAATTTGCTTGTAATATAAAGTTTTTTTTTTTTATTTATGGAATAAAACACAAAGTCTGCTCCACTAATTTAATAAAATAAGTTCAAATTATATGCCCATACATGTTTCGAAGGCATAAACCTTCATCTTCAGTGGGTTATTATTAAGATGTAATTAATTTATGAAGAGACCAATGACATTGTTAAATTGTTAAACTTATGTTGCAGAAAATTTTTTTAATTTTTATAAGAAAACATATGTAACGTTAATTAAATAACTAATACATTATAACTAATAGTAGTAAAAGAGTTATAAATAAATATGAGTTTGAATTAAATTTTATTTTGAACTTATTAAAAAACCCAACTTTGACTGGGAAATTAAAATCAAAGGGGAAATGAGGTACGACCATCATGGTGGAGTCGTACCAAATAATGCCTTCGAAACATGTATGGGCATATAATTTGAACTTATTTTATTAAATTAGTGGAGCAGACTTTGTGTTTTATTCCATAAATAAAATATTACTCCACTGTGAGATGGACTACTTCCATAAAAATAATAAAGTATTTTTGCCAAGTTAACTATGCTTTCTTGCTCACTTTCATAAGTGGTCCCAGAAAAAGCTCTTTTTGTGATTGTAAAATGAATTTTTAAAAATGAGTTCTAAGTCGTAGGAAAACTTTTTTTTTTTTATTTACTATTTTTTACGGTTCGTCGGCGTATCAGAGGCCATCTTGAACCGGTCATCGACCGTACGGTTTTTAATCGTGCGGTCTACCGACTGGGGAGTGTGAAACGGCACCTTCATCCTACGAAATATCCGATCTCATCCGGCCTGTCCGGCGTGAATAGGATGGTTTTGATGTCGATTCATTTTACACTCTTCCCTAAGACAAGAGCACGCGGTGTTTCCCAAGCGGTCACCCATCCAAGTACTAACCGCGCTCGACACTGCTTAACTTCGGTGATCTGACGGGAACCGGTGCTTCAAGTGTCGCTAGGCCCTTGCCTTACGTAGGAAAACTATAGTATTTAACTCGTAAGTAATATAGCTGTATCATGCCCGTCAAGTAATATATCTACTATTAACTACTAGCAGATACTAAGAACTTGAATATGTTAGGTTTTCTTTAGGGTTTCTTTTCGCCTCCTGATCCGGGTAAGAGAATTTAAGACGTAGTTCCATGTGATGTGGTGCCATTAAGTGTCTTATATCACTGACTGTAGCCAATTTTAACATTAAGATTAACATAATAAAAGATACAATATTTTTTAATTTCAACATTATTATATTCAATTGTTTTAGCGTAAGAAAGTAAACAACTATTGGCAACGTTGCTCTTCATCAAGCTGAACAAGAAATGCGCGATTTCAAATTTGCTGCAAAATCGTGTGTTTACTAACCTGATACAGCGCCTCTCGCGGTTCTAAGCCGCTTATAAGGATTGCACTTTTATTGCGTAGCTATAATTTTCTTTGGTATTACGCATAATATTAAATTTATGGAAAGAGCGCGAGATCTAAATTTTACTTACGACATAAGTTGTAAAATTTTCTTTTTATTTTTGGAATTTTTGACACAATCTAATTAACGCTGCTACGCTAAACATACACGTTTAAAATATATGAACACTGGCTAAAACAAAAATCATTAAAAATGGTAAAATGCGCACTTTTCTTGCAAGACGATTTTTATCATAAACACCAGGTAAGTGTGCCATTTTAGTTCCACTCGAGCAGCGTCCTTAATTTTATTTCTATGACTACACTGATTATAAATTTAAAAAGTACTAGATTTCTAATAAACCCATCAGTAATAATAATTTTGCTGGCATTACCTCCATGAATTAATGACTCATAATAGACTTATAAATTAGTTGATGTTTCTAAGTTTCACAAAATTCTAATAAATTACTCAGCGGGACTGTAAACTACAAACAAGTCTATCTAGAAGTGGTAATGAAAGGTGGTCTAATTTCTCAATGTGAAAATTAAAATAATTTAAAATTAACGCTATTTGATTAATTGTTTTACACTCGCAGATGATTTTTGGTACAAGCACTTGTAACTTGATATTTTATGTTATTTTACAGAATTTTAGATTTGTTCCTTTAATGACAAAAATGTCAGAAGTAAAAGTGGCAATTAGAGTATGTCCATTTTAAACTGAAGAAGAAGACAGAAGGAAAAAATTGAACAAGAAAACACCTCATTACTCAATTTAGCGAGTACCTAGTTTACTGGAGAGACTTTTAGGCATTGTTACGGAACAGAAGCTGTGGTAACTTAGCGTTAATAATAATAATAATAATATTTTATCGCCATCAAATCCATTTAAATGACAATTTAGTAAATTCAGAATAGTACGGTAATCAATGAACGAAAAAAAAATAAACATAATAATTTACTGCAAAATGTATTACCTATTTTGTTTCATTAATAACACAAAAACGATTCGGTTATTTTGAATGAAAATAGTTTTAAATAGAAAAGTAGGTTCTGGAAGTTTTGTTAGAATTGTTGACAGTTGTCAAAATGGAGCATTGGTCTACACAACATAAGCGCATCTCCCTTGTCTATGCTCAACATCGTATCTTTTGTGTTGAGAAATTGATTCCATTTAATGCAGTAATCGCTGGTCAAAGGTGTTTTCGACGTCATTTTAATGTCCGTCGCTGTCCTCAGCGTAAGACTATTTTGGCTTGGCGAAATAAATGGAGATACCTGGGAGCTGTTGTAGAGAAAAAGTCAAGTGGAAGACCAAAAACTGCCTGCAATGAACTTAACGAGGAAAGGGTAAGAAATGCAATTATTGCTAGTCCGAAAAAACCCGCTGTTGAGCATGATTTCGTCCTTGGTTTGAGTGATCGAATCACGAGAAGAATCCATATAACATCGCAGTAGCTCAGAGAATAAATAATCAACATAAGATTAACAGACTTAAATTTTGTCGTCTGATTCATGATGATCACCAAGGTATTGAAAATAAGCTTTTCATGAGTGACGAGGTACGTTTCCATCTCAACGGCGATGTAAGTAAGCAAAATTGCCATTATTGGACTGAAAAGAAATTTTCAGTGACCTATACATTGTCCTAAAGCAACTGTACGTTGTGCCATTTCCTCGTCTAAAATAATTGGGCCTTATTTTTTTGAAGAGAAAGGTTAGACGGTAACAGTTACCGCTGCGCGCTATATTCAAATGCTGTCGACATTTTACCTCAAATTGAAGAAGAACGAAGACATTACTGGTTTCAGCAAGGCGAAGCAACAAGTCATACGGCAAGAATAAACATGGACATTTTAAAGGAATTCTTTCCAAAAAGACTTATTTCAAGAAATTGTACGATTCCATGGCCATCAATGAGCCGCAGCTTCTATTTCAGCCATAGGTATAATTCGAATGGCTTTTTGAAATATATAAGGTTTTTTCTCGTTATTGGTCTAGATTGAGACACTATTTCTTTCAGTCGCCCCAGCCCAAACACGTTAAATCTGGGGACCTAGCGGATTAGGGGAATATACTGCCTCTACCTATCCATCTGCCTAGAAACTTTTCATCAAGAGGTCGTCAGACAGTGGCAGAAAAGTGCGCTGGATAACCATCATGTTGAAGAATCATGTGCTGTCTAATTTGCAAATCAATTGAAGCAAAACTGGCAGCTGATTTTCCAGAAAATTAAGATATACTCTACCATTCAGCATTTCAGCGAAAATTACTAGGTCAATAATTCTCCCGTTTATTATGCCACACTAAACATTAACACTTTACCGGCCCTGAGCTTGAACTTCTCGGATCCAGTGAGGATCTTGTGCATAACAACAATGCATGTTATGCAAGTTCACTCCCCCATTGTAGCTAAAAGTGGATTCGTCAGTCCACAGGATCCTTGAAAGAAGCTGGGGATCCTTATGATCCTTATCTAGCATATTCAGTAGCCAGCGGCAGTGTCTAGCGTTTTATCGTAAACGATCCAAAATCAGACTGCAGCCATGGCCCATGGCCCTGACAATATTAATCCAGTATTATTAAAGAATGTTTCAGTAATTCAAAACTCCCTAGTCACACTAATGAAAGAATCGATTGAAGAAGGCAAATTACCTCAACAGTGGAAGTCATCGATTCTTATACCCATATTTAAAAAAGGGGATAAATTTAATCCCAAAAATTATCGCCGAATTAGCTTGACATCAATTCCGTGCAAACTCATGGAAAAACTTATTAACAATGTCCAACCTATTCGAATGTGTAAACTCTTAGACTTCTTCATTGGATCAGAACAACCCCTTTGATGTCATTGACCTGTATTTTATTAGGGCCTTCGACCTAGCGCCCCCTAAAAGACTACTACGAAAACTTAAGTCTTTTGAATTAAGGGCAAATTTAGTAAAATAGACCACTGACTTTCTTATCAGGTGTACCACAAGGGTCAGTCCTGGGACCAATCCTCTTCAATCTGTACATCTGTGACTTACCAGCAGAGCTGACACTAAAATTAACACAAATCCTATCACATATTATGATATGTTAGCATTAGATCTGAAGACAGTTGAACAGTGTTGTGACAAGTGGATTCTACATCTTAACATTGAAAAATGCTCAGTCCTCCATATAGGCAACAATAACCCAAAAAGACGTTATGGTCTCAAAAACGTGACCATCAAACCCTGTTACCTACCAGAAAAATCTTGGAATTATCATCAGTGATGATTTAAAATCGGAAGTTCACATTGGTAACATCATCAAGTAAGCCAATGCAGTTGCCTATATGATATCAAGAGTATTTACAAACTTGTCTGCTTCCCTTCTAAAAAGTTTACAGAACATACATTAGATCAATCCTAAAATATGCAGACCCAGTCTGGAACCCCTATTTTGTAAAAGACATCCATGTCTTAGAATAGACGCAAAGAATGATCACAAAGCTTGCACCCTCAAAACGTAGTCTGAGCTACGAAGAAAACGATTGTCTAAATCCCCTAGGCCAGTCCTCGGTGTTGCCAGGTTGTTGTATAAATCTTAGCCACTGCGCATGTTCTACATTAGGCGCGGGAAAAGAAATTTTTTTTCAAATGTATTCCTTTCTATTTACTCTTAGTCAGAATTGATGTTAATGAAAATAATGTTAGCTTGTTTATTATGTTTATACAGAATAGTGCGCTGAATTATAAAGCTCTTATGTTCTAGTAAAACCATAGTAATTTTAAATGTTTGTCGTGCATTATTGATAGTTTAACTGCTTAGGAAATGATAGGAGGGGGTAGATTAGATGGTCTTTAAAAATCAGAATATGAAATATTGTATATTAAAACTATAATATTGTAAAACTTCAAGGAAAACTGTAGTACAAAAATATAACTCTATAACTGGTGTTCAAGTTCTACACTATCTACTTTGGTAAATTAAAAATAGATTACCCATATACCGGGTGTTGCATCGTCGAGCGGGACATAGGAAATCCCATGTAATTTTAAATGGGGTCAATTATTGGCTTCCCTAATTATTTTAGAGAAAAATTCTATTTAGGTTTATTAAAGAGCACTAAAACCCACATTTAAAAGAATAACTTTAGATATTTTTGATGAGCCCGTTTACGGGTTATCCCCGATTTCTTTTTAACTATTTCTCCTTTTTATGGCCCCGTATTTGCGGGCACCAGTCAAGGTAAAAGATGACTGTCAAATAAAGTTGTCATTTTGAAATATGTGCTTTATTATTATAAAAACTCGTACATCGAAAATATTAGCCATGAATTACACTTCTGAAGAAAAAATATTGATGATTAAATGGTATTATCAAGGAAATAGTTATCAAAATGTGTCAGACATGTTTGCTGCTCTGTATCCGAATAGACCGATACTCGCAAAATCTACAGTCGCAAGGACTATCAAGAAATTTGAGACAAAAGGCACTGTAATAAATAACTGCAGATGTGAAGAAAGGCAGGAACAAAGAAGAGATGCAAGAAATGATAGGGACTTGCAAGTTTTATTGTGCGTGGAAGAAAATGATGGGAAGATCAGCACAAGGAAACTTGAGGATGACATAGGATTAGATCACACCACAGCGTTACGAGCTTTGAAACGACATAAATATTATTCATACAAATATGAAAAGCACCAAGAGCTAAGAGATAGGGACGAAATACGACGAGGAGGAGTTTTGTTTTGGTATGATGGAAAGAGCAAACATGGATAGGGAATTTTTAAAAAACATTTGTTTCACTGACGAATGCACATTTACCTTAAACAATGAACCCAATGTTCAAAATTATCGATATTGGAGCGAAGAAAACCAACACACAGGTTTGTGGAAACAAGGACGCAATATCCACAAAAAGTTAATGTATGGGCTGGGATTTTCGGAGAAAATATTATCGGGCCATTATTTCTTACACGAAATTTAAATGCAGAATATTTTTTGGAACTACTTGAAGATCATATTTTACCTACTTTACATGATGCCGCCAGGGAAAATCTGGATGTTTGGTACCAAATGGATGGCCGCCCGGCACATAGTACCCTGGCTGTCCGGGAATATTTAAACCGTGCTTTTAATGGAAATGTTATTGGCTTAAATCATACAGTAAATTGGCCAGCTAGGTCTCCTGATTTATCGCCAAATGATTTCTTTCTCTGGGGCCATTTAAAAAACAGGATATACAAAGATAAAAAAATATCCAAATCTAGACGAGTTAAAAAATGCTATTTCTGCCGAATGCAATAGAATTTTAGTTTACCAACTAGCAAATGTAAGAAGAGAATTTTATGATCGCCTCGGTTATTGTCTAGCAGTCAATGGAGGAATATTTGAACATCTTCTTAAATCCTAAAGTTCTAACAATTTAATAGTACCTACCTATTAATTAGTAAAATATTGAAACATGTAAAATGTCATAATTAACCTTGTAATTGGATACTTTATTTTAGTTTTATTCAGATTAATTTGTACTCATAAATACACCTTTAATATTTTCGATGTACGAGTTTTTATAACAATAAAGCACACATTTCAAAATGACAACTTTATTTGACAGTCATCTTTTACCTTGACTGCTGCCCGCAAATACGGGGCCATAAAAAGGAGAAATAGTTAAAAAGAAATCGGCGATAACCCGTAAACGGGCTCATCAAAAATATCCAAAGTTATTCTTTTGAATGTGGGTTTTAGTGCTCTTTAATAAACCTAAATAGAATTTTTCTCTAAAATAATTAGGGAAGCCAATAATTGACCCCATTTAAAATTACATGGGATTTCCTATGTCCCGCTCGACGATGCAACACCCGGTATATAGAATAGAACAGAAAAATATTTATTATGCAGCAAGTTACAAAAATAGTAAAAATTAAAAATCATCAACATTACATAAAAGTTAGCTTTCTCTAGTTCTTCCATGCTACCTGTACTGTACATACCTCATCTAATTTAACATTCAATTTAAAAGGCCTAATACGAGAACATTTCTCATAAAATTAATTTATTGTTAAACGCAATTTTTAAAACTATATAAATTAAATCAATTAAAGTACCGGCAATAACAATAAGAACCCAAATGGGTACAGCGCACAAAGCCACGGAACTGCGAGGGACCAAAAAATATCATTATTGGTGCCAATATTGGCAGTAGGCAAACGACAGTTCACAAAAAAACTGACCTATAACTGATATTAGGTCTAGTTTCTCTCTAAATGCTTAAATCATTTACTCTGCAATAGATGAGCCTTATATTATTATATATCTACTTTATTTTATTATTTCAAATGACTTCAAAAAGACAACATTTCCTACCCAACCGAGTCTACCGCCAATGGAGCTCTCTCCCAAGAGACTGCGTAAGTGCGTCTTCTACCCATAAAAACAAATATGATGATCTAAAAAACTAACTAAACCAATGTAATAAACTAAGTTTAAACGACTCCGCCTCCTATACTGACTTTTAATGATGATAAATTTGTTTGAAATTGTCGTAAAGGTAAATGTAATGTACATTTTGTAAATTTTGGAGAAAAGAACACTTTTATAGTAGGTCAATTTTACAATAATTTTCTTTATTTCCAATCTTTATGGTCAATGGTTTACACATACACCGGGTACATAACGTAACCGAAAGTAAATAAACTGCTTTTGAATAGCAAATACTTTTAATTGCATTTTTAAGTTGAAATTCCTCGGCAAAAATACAAAAATCTAACAGCACTCTGACACATGAAAATGTTTTCATAACTAGATCTTTGATTTACGGTCTATATTTTTCTAGTTGTACAATAAATATATCCCTTAGACTAGAGTTTTAATCTTTTAGTCCCCATCTACTAATCATTAATTATATGATCAAATTTCCATAAAGTCGTTAAAATACTTCCATGGAATAAACACCAAAAATAATTCACAATTTCTTCACTGTCTGGTAGCCAACCACCCGACCACCCTTATCATCTATCTACAATCGCTTATCCATCCGACACACGCTTGTGGTAAGCATGCGCGTGCCAGGTGTCACCTGCACGTGCACGTAGCGCATGGCTGATCTCAACCTGAGCATAAGGTTCGATAAAGATGGGGCAGTATATGGTCACAAAGCGTGTAACACAACCCTTTGCAATGTCCTAAATAGGTTGGAAGCATATTGTTTTGGTATGTTGATACGTATGGTTTTGTAACGGCCATTTATGCTCTGCTAGCTTCACTGGAGCAACAGTTGGTGATCGACAAGTTCAATAACAACAAAAAGAAGAGCCGGTGCAACCGTGAAATTTAAATTGTTTGTAAAGAAGTAGATAACGCTCTTGTATTAATAAAACTTGATAATGTGTGACGATGAACGCCATAAAATAATGATTATGAAGTTATAGGCATTCCGTTTAAACTTGATCACTATTTCGCAATCTTAAAGAAGTAAAATACCTAATGCCCATAATAAAATACGCCTGGGAAAAAAGTTCTCACGTCATCACAATCGACGACAAGCCATAAAGAAGTAAATCATCAAAGAAACAAAAATGGAAGTAGCATGTGTGCTCGATAATGATTAAATCAGATGCTGCAAAAGCTAGGTACTTATTATTGGCGACTGATGAAATGAAATAAAAATGTATTAATCCAAGGATCACAGAATATAGGACAGGTACAACAAAAATGTTCAAATTTACTGGAAATATACAGTGTCACCATTAAAGTCCGCACCATATGGAACTTTTTTTTATTAATGAGGTTAGTTAAAATTAAATTTGGGCAATCGTTTTTGCTTCAAATTAGACTAAAAATTATATAATCAAATGTCACCATCTGTCATTCGGTATCTGTCAAAAATTACATTTTAATCAAAAAATGCTGAAAAATGGCATTGTTTTACCGAATTTCAAAAAATTTTATTAGAAAAAGTTGTTTCTAGTACAATTCTTGGCCTAAATACAAAGTTTCAGTTTTCTACCTCAAAGTTGATTTTTTTGCCATTTTTTCTAATTAACTTTTTTTTTATTTAATGTAAGTTCGCTTAATGGATATTAAACTATTTGCTTATACCATACTCAATATTTTATTTAGTTTGTATGAGCTTTTTTTTACTAGAATGCCATTTTTTTTCGAAATTTAAAATTAGAGGCAAAAAAATTTGACACAGGTGGTGCAAAGTTATCCTAATTTAAAAATTTTAACAGATAGACGTCAGATATTCCATTTTTTTGATAGTACATACACCTAAGAAGTTTAAAAAACTTATAATATAATTCCCAGATATCAGATTAGTTCAAAATTTAGACACATTTTCTTTTTATCCACAATAAAATATCAAGGCAATTTTGAATTTTATAAGTAGGCTATGGAAAAAAAAACGAATTAGAGTGCCGAATAAATAAAAGAAATGTCATAAATTCAAGGAAAAATAGAAATTGTCTTAATTTGTGGAGAGAATATGCCTCACCGGCATGTATCTGCCATTTTTAATGAGAGGCATCCAGAAAAAAATTTGCAGCATAGCACTGTTTCAAGAATAATGTCAAAATTTAGAGAAACTGGATCTGTTCAAAATAATTTTAAGAAACCTCACGCGGCAAGTAAATACGATGAAGCAGCACAACTTGATGTTTGTTTAACTGTTATTGACCACGGCCAAACTAGTGTAACCAAGATAAGTGATTCAACAGGGTGCAAGAGGGAAAGCGTTAGAAAAATTCTTCAGAAAAATCGATTTCGGGCATATAAACCCAAGTTTATAAACACATTAAAAGAACGCGATTTTGATATCCGACTTGATTTTTCGTTTTGGTATCAGGGACAATATGAGGAGAATATTCTTTTTCCATACAAGATATTATGGACAGATGAAGCCACTTTCTCTTCGAATGGTACCGTGAGCTCACAAAATTGCCGATGGTGGTCCCAAGAAAATCCTAACTTCACAATTGAATGTCGCGACCAGTATCATTTTAAAACCAATGTTTGGTGTGGAATTTTGAAAGATGAGCTTATTGGACCATACTTCTTTAGAGTAAACTTAACTGGTGAAAGGTACCTGAATTTTCTTGATAACGAGATTACCGAAGTTTTGGATAACATGCCCTTACACCATAGACATAACTTATGGTATCAGCTTGATGGTGCACCCATACATCAAACTGTAGCAGTGAAAGAACGCATAAACCAATTATTTCAAAACAGAGTTATAGGGCGTGATAGAGAATGTCACTGGCCACCCAGGTCGCCTGACATAACCCCACTAGACTTTTTTCTGTGGGGTTATCTTAAGCAGAAAGTTTATAAGAATCGACCGTTTAGAAATATCGAGCATTTGGAACAAACGATAAGACAGTGTTGTGTCGATATAAGACCAAGCTTTTTACAAAATGCTGTCAAAGACGTTTATAGACGGACGGGTGTTTGTATAGAGCGAGAAGGACGTCACACTGAAATGTGAAATTTATATTGCTTTTGTGTTACCTATTTAAAATGATTAAAGTTCCTTTTTGTTCCTTTTAATAATAATGATAGTTTTAAGTATAAAATAAAATTTTTATCAAACATTTAGATGTATTTGTCATCTGAAAAACGAAACATCTGACGTCTATCTGTTAAAATTTTTAAATTAGGATAACTTTGCACCACCTGTGTAAAATTTTTTTGCCTCTAATTTTAAATTTCGAAAAAAAATGGCATTCTAGTAAAAAAAAGCTCATACAAACTAAATAAAATATTGAGTATGGCATAAGGAAATAGTTTAATATCCATTAAGCGAACTTACATTAAATAAAAAAAAAGTTAATTAGAAAAAATGGCAAAAAAATCAACTTTGAGGTAGAAAACTGAAACTTTGTATTTAGGCCAAGAATTGTACTAGAAACAACTTTTTCTAATAAAATTTTTTGAAATTCGGTAAAACAATGCCATTTTTCAGCATTTTTTGATTAAAATGTAATTTTTGACAGATACCGAATGACAGATGGTGACATTTGATTATATAATTTTTAGTCTAATTTGAAGCAAAAACGATTGCCCAAATTTAATTTTAACTAACCTCATTAATAAAAAAAAGTTGCATATGGTGCGGACTTTAATGGTGACACTTTAGAACCTTTAACGGAACAAAACCATTTTTAATTAAAATATTAGTTCTAGTTTAGCTCGAAATTATTTTGTGCTTGAATTTCTAGAATTACCTAGAATTTTGTTATTATAAACAGCGCCCGTGTAAGAAGTATTTTGCTTATACAGGGTGTCCGAAAATGACGATGACAAATTTTAAGGTATGATTTGATATGATGATATATGATGAAACATATGATGAAACAAAACAAAGCACATTTTGGGCACCCCAGGTTATTAAAGAAGAAACGCTCGGACACGTCGATTTTTGATTATAGGGGGGAACATTTCTTTGGCATTCTCGCCCCCTGAAAGTCAAAAAGTCAAATTCCTAGCGGGGGCGACAGCTACCCCCAAAATTTTAAATGGAATGGGGGGTCGAGTGATACTTTATCTTAAAGGTATTTTTATGTAGTAGTAGTGCTGCTGGTGTAAAAGTTTGCTTCTTTGACAATTCTAGTTTAATTCCTGTGGCCTTCAATAATTATTGTTGCAGATCATATCCTTCGGTCGCGGTAAAGTAGTAAGGTCTCGTTAATGTCGTTACAGAATCGGCATAAAAGTGATAATGGTGTTTACTCAATTGCTAAAAGGGTGCAAATCATTTTATTATTTTTTGCGAGCAATGAATGTGCTAATAAAACTGCCCAACTGTTTAACCATCAACACCAAAATCGACAAGTCCATCGAAAGTATATTTTGGAATTGGTGCAAAAATTTCGGGAAACGTGGTCAGTAACTAACAAAAAACGTGAAGTGGAAAATCAGTAGTAAATAAAGCTAGAAAGGTGTCGATTTTAGGGCATGTTGTTTAAGATCCCACACTGAGTACAAGAAAGCTGGCTACAGCATCTGGTGTTAAAAGAAGCAGCATTCGAGCGATATTAAAAAAACACAAGTTTCATCCTTACAAAATACATCTGGTATAAGAACTTAACCAAGACGATTTTGATAGGCGATTGCAATTTTGTGAAATT
The DNA here is from genome assembly GCA_963920685.1 of Polydrusus tereticollis. NCBI lineage: Eukaryota > Metazoa > Arthropoda > Insecta > Coleoptera > Curculionidae > Polydrusus > Polydrusus tereticollis. The sequence goes on from OY987327.1 coordinate 88,432,367, forward strand.
ATGAGTGAACGGGCAATAAATGATCAGAACTTTCTTTTCAACGTATGTTTTTCTGACGAATGCTCTTTTTTCCTAAACGGTACGGTGAATCGTCACAACTGTCATTATTGGTGTGATTCAAATCCCAGAACATATCGTGAGGTGCATACGTAACACCCGGAAAAACTGAATGTTTGGGCTGGCATTTTTGGTAACCGTATTCTTCTTCTTTATGTGCCATGCTCATTCGAGCGTAGGCGACCTCTCGCATATACCTGTGATGTGTGCCTTTTTCAGATTTTTCACAGGTATATGGGACCTACAGTTTATCGCCGGTTCCGAACGGCACTATTTGAGAGGTTGTACTAGGCAAATTACTACGTGGTGGTTTGCCATTGCCTTCCACGAGGTGACGACCGAATAAATAAAGATCGATGCATGGTCCCGGGATCGAACCGGGGACCTTCGGCTTAGTAGTCGGACACACTAACCACTAGGCTGCGGTCGCCACCGCGGTAACCGTATAATGGGCCCCTTTTTTTTACCTGGCAATTTAATAGGCGAAATGTATTTGGAATTATTTCAAAACGCCATTTATCCAGCGTTAGTAGAAATGATTGGGAATGACGATCAGTACATGCAGAACTACTTAATATTCCAGCAAAACGATGTGCCACCCCACTTTGCACTCACTGTTCGTCACTATTTGGACTAAACGTTTCCAGGACAATGGATTGGAAGGAGAGGAAGTATTGAGTGGCCCCACGTTCTCCGGATCTAAGCCCCTTAGATTACTTTTTATGGGGCCAATTTAAAAATTTAAAACTAAAATTTATGCCACCCAGTCAACATCTTTGGCACACCTACAACAACGTATAATTGATGGATGTCGTCAAATCACCCCACAGATGCTTCAAAATGTACAAGTGAACAAAATCTCTAGTATTGCATGGGAGCTCAGTGGCAGCATTTTCAGTATTTACTGGACTGACTTGTCAGAATATTTTTTGTAATTAAAAAGGTAAAAAAAAACTGCTCTTGTACTTTTAGTAAGCCATTGGACCCCCCATTCGATTTAAAATTTTGGGAGTAGTTGTCGCCCTCGCTAGGGGTTTAACTTTAAGGGGGCGAAAATGCCAAAAAAAAAATGTTTGCCCCTATAATCGAAAATCGACGGGTTCGAGCGTTTTTTTTAAACCTGGGATGTCCAAAATTGGATTTGTTTCGTTTTTGAATGGCCACCCTATATATAGACTATAATACAGAACAGAAATGAACTTTTAAATATAAGTTAGTGTTCGTGGAGGTCACTGTTATAAAATATGAGGTGACCCATATTGCAGCCAGTGGCGTGGTAACAAAAGGGTGGTGGGTTATTTAAGGTCATAACTTTTTCTCCGAGTGTATTCTCGCTTTGTAACACTTATGAAAGCTTGTAACAATAAAAAAAAAGGATTTACAAATTTAGGGACACCGTTGTTGTTGATGTATTGGTATTTTATAATAAAATTATTATTTATTATTTCTTAGCATCAAATTCCTTTTATCATGAAAACAGTCGACTATAATATGACCCAGAGAACCTTTTATACAGTGCTGGCTCGTGGGCTGGCAGCCAGGGTCAGCAGTTCGGTACAGGCGTGGATCCAGGGAAAAATTGTAGGGGGTTAGGAAGCGCCGAAGGCGCTAAAGTAGCTACGCAGGCGAAAAATTTTGGAGATCACGCCCAAATTTCGGTTTTGTCTACTATTCTAATATTTGCGTTGAACAGATGTATGATAAATTATTTAATTTGACTTCAAATCTTTTTTTATTACTATGCAAAAGGGTAGGTTTGAGAAAATGTCAATCACAGATTCTTTATTCTCGATAAAATTATGTTGTATCATATTTGGAGGTGGGGGGGGGTTCACCCTTACAACCCCTTTCTCCCCTGGACCCGCACCAGAGTCGGTATATTATTTTTATTTCTTTAGATACCGTAACTACTAATAAAGTAAATATAGAGCTATGTGATATTTTAACGCGCTTTAGATTCTGAAGCGCGTTGAAACTTTAGGTACGAAAGCCTCGCTCAGTTGACACAGATTGTATGGTTCGGAATGGTATTTTGTAATAAATTGTTATACGTTATATCTAAATAAATAATACATTTTTCCCAGTTTACAAAAATTAGCGAATTAGCCTTGCATTTCTAACTGGTTCCCTATGTTAAAAAAAATTATCGGTAGCATTGATAACAGTTTTTTTTTAATAAAAATCTACTTAAAATATAAAAATGCTTTTTGTTTATCAAATAAATTAAGCTCTTTTAAATTGTCGTACAGCGGCATGACGGATTTTAATTTTTTCCTTTTTGATTTGAAAATAAAATGCATAGTATGGCCAACAAAACAATGTTAATTAAATTCAATATTTTAGCGGTCGTCCGACACGACGATTGTTTTTTTATTTTACTTTATTCATCAAATGAAAGAAAAGACGAAAATACAATGAATAGAATCTCTTTCTACCTCAGCTTCAACTTGGGTTTTCATGTCATTGCGTAAGGCGTGCGTCCAAACAATACATTTTATTTAAATTTTAGAACACTTTTGGATTTTCTTTTCGCTTATAAATAGTGCGTTGTTGTTTTAAGTTAAAACGCAGTTTTCTCGCAAATGGCTGAATTTAAGTATACAACATATTTCATGAAATATGTTTAAAATTTTATGCGAATCCAAGAAAATATTATAAAATAGGGGTATCCATTTAAAAAACTAAAGTAAACTGTCATAACTTGTTTTTGGGAAACCTGTATACATGAAATAAGCTTCAAAAAATGCACAAATATAAAAATTTGACAGTTCCGAGCATTTCTTCCAAAGATCAATACACGAAATTTAAGTGAATTTGTTCCAACCTATACGTTCTCACTGCATGTTAAAATATCAGCTGGTTGTGCGCTTTTTTGGCTTTTTTCTCATTTGTTTTGGCAGACGGAAGAGGTTCCACATGATAATAGATACTAACTACTGTCACTATTTAAGTATGGTTTCATCTTACCAATGAATTTTTTCTGGTCATACAATATCCACAGTTTTGTTCTCATCTAAAGACCAATACATAATATTTGTCTGGGGTAAGCTGTGATATCCAAATAAAAAATGAATCCCAAAAAATTCAGCAGTAGGTATTTCTCGTGACAAATGAAAGTTACGCCTGTGCCCGTGCGTATTTTTCTGAAAATTTGATAATCAAATCCATAACACTCTGGTTGATAAAGTTGAAAAAAATGTCTAATGGTGACAATTCCTCCAATTTGCCCCGCAGTTCTTGAATTTGTTCCTTAATATCTTTTAAAATTTAATATATTTATTTATTGATTGATATCATAAAGTTTCACTTATTCCGCCAGCGATGCGAGGACGCAACAGCATAATCTGTGACCTTTACCATTTGACTTTTATTTTTAGGGTGTGTTTGGGACTGTAGCTGTTGACCTAAAAGTATTAAAACTAGAAAAACGAGAACATAAATTTGCTTCTTGAAAATTTCGGTGCAACGTAAAAGAAAAATAGGACTTTCAATATTTTCCAAAAAAATATAAATAGAAATATTGCTTCACATCTAATATTATCACTGTTGTTGATTCGTATATCAGTGATTTAAGCCCTGGTTTCATGACAAAAGTGCTCCAATTTTTTATTAAAAAAAATCATTATTGCATTGTTGCTTATACGCCACAGCGCGGCAGCGGTCTTAAATGGGTAAAAGTAAGAATAATAATTGTTGCTGTACAAAAACTATGGTAGTTAGATATTGCTAGTATTTGTGCACGTGTAGATACGCCACTGATTTACCTGATACTATTAATTTCTCATGTATATTAGAACCACGTCAGCGTCGCGTCGTCTTTGAAAGATATATAGATTTCGTAAATGGTAATAATTTTTTATTATGTGTGTATTTCTTGTGACACAACAAGTGCTTTTAAAGTAATCGCTTATTGGATTTTCTATATTTTATCCTGGGAATAAGACGATTCAGGCAAAATTATGGCGTTTTGCGTCTTATTTTCTCCTTTGTACTTTTATGGCGTAATTTGCGCATAAACAAATGGTAAGAGGAAACCAATTAGTGCGGTACAGGTGTCACGCTGCACTTCTAGGAAATGGAAGTATAGAAAAGCAACACGTCACGGGATATTATCATTAATTGTACTAAATGCCCACATATGGTGAATCCAAATCGAGATAGCGACGAAGTTGCATAATATTAGATAAGTCATGTTAAATTAATAACTAGAATCAAAATTGAAATTAATTTTAATAATCAGACCTTATTATAGTCTATCTTTAAATGGCGCAAAGTAATAAAAGCTCATTAAATATGCAAAACGCATACCGGGGCATCAAGAACAATTTAAACATTTAAACACCATCCCTTAAAATCTATTGTGTTTACATTAAAGGATCCAAATAATAATCATCCTTTAGATAGGTCCACCCTGAACTTACCGCTAGCTATTGTTATATTTGAGGATTTACCATTGTGATTGGGAAAATCCCTTAGCGAGGAGCGTATATTGAGGTAGTTTTTAAATTAAAAATCTTAGACATGCCTATTCTCCTAAAATTGTGTTATATTATATTCGTAGGTATTTATAACATATGAAAACATTTGAAAAATCGTATTAACTAATAAATAACAATGGGGGGTACTATTTTACATAATATAATTATAAAAACAAGATATAATATAAAATCTCACAAAGTATTTTCCAAAAATCGAATAACACTTTGTCGTTATGGCTTAATAATAGTTCGATTCGGAAGATTAACTTTTATTAACATCGTTTATAATAAGCGGTTCTTCTATCACATGATCGATACACTTTTTTCCGCATTTCCGCACTGATTTTTTCCATAGCTTCATTAAAGAATCTTTTTAAATCTACCGTATTATAAGTCGTGTTTCTTTCTGGCTAGATCTGTCCTTATTTGAGCCCATGTAAGTTCGATCGGGTTTAATTCGCAGTGGTAAGGAGGGAGTCTGAGCACAGATATTCGTTGTAACTTTGCCATTTCATCGACTACATATTTTTTGAATGCATTTTTATGTAAATTGGCTAGTACCAATACTTCTTTTTTTAGGTAATCTAATGGAAATTATATTTGTCTTCAACTTAGTTATTCTGTTATTTCACTTTTACGCCACGCACTTGTCGGTAATTTTTACGTCAACCTAGAGCGATAACTTGTATTATACAATACAATTATTGCATCTTTTGGTATAAGATCCAACATTTGCTCGAACCATTCTTCAAAGACATCGGCATTCATATCTTCGTGTATCTTTAGATTTTAATATCAGTAGACCACCTTTAACGAAGAACTTGCAATATGAGTTTTATTAAGTCGATATCCTTTTCCAGATGGCGGTCTTAATCCTGTGGATAATTCTTCCAAAAAAACTTGCCTTGAGCTTTTAATATTTTCATTCTCCCAAAATTTAGTCACAGTGTTGCGGTCATTTAGCACCGATGTACAGCAATGATTTAAGGAAATTAAAGAGTTCACGTTTGAAGAAGACCATGGACCTATTTTTCAAAAAATTGACGCCACATGTGACAAGCTTCGAAATAAACACCGATCCATCCATGAGAAGAAACTGCGGAAACATCAAGGCCAAGAGACTGCAACAGTGCAAAGACAGAGTCAGAGAACCATCGTCAATATCTCATCCAGCCAAGTGGACATCACAGAATAATATCTGCTCGCAAAATGCCTAAACTTCACTTTTGCCCCAAAAAAAAACTCCACTGTTGGACATTATAATATGTGCAACAGAGTCAGTAGCCATTGAAGCGACCCAAGCAGAAGCATTTCGACGAAAAGTCAGAGAAATTTTAGAGAAATCTAAACCTTCGAAGCCAAATATTCAAAGAGAAGAATTAGTTGCCCTCTCCAAATTATGCAAAATTACGCACCATTAAGATTCTACCCGCAGATAAGGGAAATGCGACAGTCGTGATTGATGTTGATGCCTACAACCAAAAAATTGAAGAAGTCTTAGAAAAAGGAAACTACGAGAGCATCCCAAAAGACCCTACCACCACGATTGAAGGGAGAATATACCGGACACTCAAGAAGCATGAACGATATATTCCAGACAGAACACGTACACGTTTAACACCTCATCACAGTAAACCCCCACATCTATACGGTTTACCAAAAATACACAAGCCCTACATGCCTCTACGACCTATTACAAGCTCCAGAAACTCTCCAACATACGAACTGTCCAGATTTATGCTTCCAATACTACAGCCGCTCCTAAGACATAGCACATCGTTTGTAAAAAATTCTCAACACTTCATTGAAATAATAAGTGGAAAGGAAATACAACCAGAGGATCGATTAGTCAGCTTCGATGACGAGAGCCTTTATAGAAAATTCCCAGTGAAGGATACTTCTCAGATCATCAGAAGGAAACTTGGAGAAGACCAAACCCTCGTGGAACGAACATCGCTACCCATCAACGCCATAATGGACCTATTAGAATGCTGTCTAAATAATTCTTATTTCCAAGAAAATGATAGATTCTACAGTCAAATTTGAAAGCCAGTCAATTAAAAAGGCAAAAATAAAACCGAAACTATGGCGTCGTTACGTTGACGATTCATTCATCATTTGGAATAGAAGCGATAACGAACTCCAAGTCTTTCTACATCACATGAATAACTTGGCACCAACAATCAAGTTTACCATGGAGAAAGAGGAAAACAATAAACTACCGTTTTTAGACGTCATAGTACAGAAGAACAAGGACACCATCCAAACATCGGTATACAGAAAGAAAACTTAACTCACTCACGATATATCATTGTCTCAAACCTTCAAACATTCATTTAGCATGTTTCGTCTGGGTAAAATATTTTTGTGTATTCTTCTCTGGCTTTTCGGATGCTTCTTAAGTAATTTCTTCTCCAACAGACGATATCGCTTCTATCTATTAAAATCGATTACCTTTTATGCTTTTCCACCGAAAACCCATTTTTTTTAATAATTTAATTTCCAAATCGTATTTCTACACATAAATGAGTCCTGGTCTTCTCGGATAGAGAACACAATTTTGTCCATCGTCGGAATTTCTTTTTTTAAAAAGAAACTATAAACTTTTCGCCTCATTCTTCCAGCTCAAGTTTTGGTCGTCCTAGAGAAGTTTTTGGAGGTTTGACCCCAACACTTTTTTCTTCGTTTCAAATTTTATATATTGTTGTTTTCCCAACGTTAAGCATATTTGCTGTAAAATGCACTGCATTGTCAACACTTCAATCCGCATTCTTACTTTTAATAGAATCGTAACAGTTAAGAATTATTTTGGACGTTGACCGACTCTATAGCGTTTAGACAATTGTTGAAAAGTCTCCATATTTAATTAAAAAAACACTGACACTTCACACTTTGAGTAGTTTCACTAAGAATCAAACACCCAAGGTAGGTATGTATAGATATAAATAGGTGTATTATTCCAATAAAGACACCCATAAAGGCATAATAACCACATAATTAGCAAACAGGTAACCAGGATTAGGTACAAAAAAAAGGAATAAAATGATTAGAGCAGAAACGGAATAAGTACCTAGACTCTAATTAGTTCAGGCCTATTTAAATTTATACATGCCGAAAGATCTTGCACGCCCATGGAGAAGACGGTTTTGATTGATTTATTACTTCCCCCATTTAAAGATAGACTATAAGTCAATTCAAATAGACTCAAATATAAAGGATAGAAAACTTAAATGTTTTAAAGTTAAAATGGGTACTTCTATAGGTTTTGCCTACAGTAAGGAGCGGAACAACAGGTGGGAAAATCGCACCTCCCAAGAGTTGCAACAACAAAATTTAGGAAAAATGGTGTCAATACAATAGTTGATTTTTCGATCAGTTGTCTCTTCCAAAGATTTATTTGGATACGCCCTTGCTTTTCTAGTATTCTAACTTTGGAGCAGAGCCATAGTGAGGATGAGGCAAGTGAGGGACCTACCTCGGCTGACTGTGCGGCATCTAAACTGTAGAGTTTACCGAGTTCCTTAAAAGTGCATACATACAAAAAAACGCATACAAGATTATATTTTTTGTGGATTCGTCTGTTTTGGTAGGCTCCACTATTGTTGTCCTATGCACATTGTAGAATGGCATAGATTTCTGCCTGGAGTAGAAAAAATAAGTCTTTTCTCGGACCTAGCCCGTGTCCTGAGGATCCTTCGAACTATCGACCTATCTCGCTCCTTTCCGCCCTTTCCAAGGTAATCGAAAAGACAGTCAAATCAAGACTGCTTAACTTTTAAGCAACTAATAATCTTATAACTTCCTGTCGGTTTCGCTTTTACTAATCCACTAATACTGGTGATGCTTTTTTCTCTCTCCTACAGAATATTTTCCTTAATCTGAACGATGGCGATGCTGTTGCGGCAGTATGAGATACCTCAGGATTCTGTGTTGGGTCCTATCTTGTTTTTATTATGTATAAACGACCTTACAAATATAGATATTGATGGCGGATGATAATTCTTAAACGAATAAAATACAAAATACAGGCCACGCTATATTTTTAGTAAGCATAGAATATATTATGTTTAGCTAATAAGTATTGTATTAAATAGTGAATTCCAACTTCCTCCGGGAGGTTTTCGCAAATCTGGTGATCACCTTATCAATATTAATCGTAATATTTCTATGGACATGCATAAGGGCAAGGCCGAGGAGGCGGCTCTCGTGCATGGTTCACCCTAAATACGTTTTAAGGCACCTCAATGCCGTGAATGATCTTTTAGTAGATGCATTGGTCACCGGAAGCATTACAAGGACCTGTAGAAATTTATTTATAAAAGGAAATGCATCCTTATCGCACCTAGCCAAGACATCTACAGCAGTTGTTGGCAACTATTCTTCCCGCTCCTTTTTCCGCATCCATTTCTCTCGCCGCAATGAAATTTTATCTTTTAGCAGAAAAGAAGTAACACCCTGATTGACATCAAGTAGCAGTCTGAAGCGGTCGTAGCTGAAAGACGCCCAGCATTTCAACTGAAAATCTTTCCTGCAGGTGTGTGAGTACAACGTCTAGTAAGGGTGCACAGACTGATACTCTTTAGTATTCCTCGGCTAAGTTCATTTCATAGTTTGCAAGATAAATTTGACGTCCACCATCACGAGGAATTTGAGGAATTACCAGCTAGAGATCAAGCTGATTAGCTAGATCTTATGCACGCTGACAGGATTTTTTAAAACTAGTGTCCAAATATTCCCGACGACTGACAATAATGGAAATTGTGTTATTCAATAGAATAGTACCGCAGTACCGCCATCAGGATCGAACGCCGTCTTCTGAAGTACTTTACTCAGAGACTGCGTGAGGAACAGTACGTCGCTCAGACACAATATTGAGAAGGTGAACTGAGAGTTACATAAAAATGTCGCCAATTAGGCAGCGTTGCCAGCTGACGTGCTCGGGTCCCCCCACTCTGAAATCTTGCCCACAATTTCCGCAATTTTTTATCAGGTCAATAGATAATTGGAGTATCCCATGATGTCGCTCAACCCATCGAGTCTCACAAGCGCACATCCGAAAGTGCCCATGAGGATCGTTTTACCGTTCAGAAGTTTCTACATTTTTTAATGCCCAATAGATTGATCTTTATTTATTAAATTAGGGGTTTTACATTAAACCAGTGTAAAAAGACACAGCGCCGCAGGCGAGAATTTTAATTGAAAATAAAGCAACCATTCTTAAACCATCTATAGACTCTTAAGTTAAGTCTGAAAAACATGTCACCTGATCTAAATATGAAATTAGCATCGGATTATTTTGCTATTAGAGTGGTATCGCAGGAACTTGGTTATTCAGCGGCACTCGTTGTTTAAATCCCATATGAGATATTTTATGGTATTGCATTTTGGGCATTCTGCAACTAACATCTTAAAAATTCTGTTTTTGTTCTCCAGAAAATAACGCTTAGGTATATGAGTGGGGCAAAACGTCCAGACCATTGTCAGCCATTATATAGGAAGTTTGATATTTTACCGGTAATTAGCCTATTCGTTTTAGAAACCGTATGTCTAACACATAAAAGATCTTCAAATAACTACCCAAAATGTATACAATACTAGGCAACGGTGTAACCTTCGGCTTCCAATTCCTAGATCGACTCTGACTAAGCGCTATCTATTTTACAAAAGTCTAAAGGTATATAATCATTTGAGTGTGGAGTATAGATCTTTGGATTATGTGCGTTTCCGCAGAACAGTGGTTCAAAAGGCAGATTACATCCTGGAAATGTATTATCGGGATGGAGTTTGATTTGAACCTAATTAGTTTTTTTCTAAAAAAGTTAATGTTGAAGAACCGGATATAGTTATGGCGGGACTTTTCCGAACAAAGAACCTCTATACTATACACCCCAACAACTTTTGATGCTCTATAAAGCCCAAATTCGATCATCACTGGAGTACTATTCGCATATTTGGGGCTCTGCTCATAAGCATACCCTGAGATTGCTAGATTCCATTCAAAGAAGAGCCATTCGCTTCATCGGTGACCATAGTCTGACAAACAACCTGGAAAGCCTTGAACATCGAAGGCAGGTTGGCAACTTGAGTCTATTTTACAAATACTTTCATGGCAAGTGTTCAACTGAGGTTGCCCGCTTGATACCACCCAGAGCGGTGCATGGTAGAAATACACGACGAGCCACTGCAGCCCACCAGTACGTGGTTCAGCTTAGTGTCCCTCGAACGACACTGTTTCAAAATTCTTTCATCTGAAGAACGTCATCACTCTGGAACGACCTCCCTGAGATCGTGTTCCCTAACGAGTATAATCTCCAAAGATTCAAGACCAACGTGAATCGTTTCCTGCGCACACGCACCGCTCCTAGAGCGCCATAAAGGATTTATCCTGCAGTGCTGTGCCTTATCATAAAAAAAAAATAGATTTTTTGTGGTTTCTCTATTTTTTAAACTTTTTGTATAATATGAATGTACTCCTGACAATAAAGCATGTTAAATAGAATGAATACAGAATATTCCAGCCCTTGTTCCTTCTTTAGACTTGGATCCATCGGTGAACGATACTGGAGCGTCAGACAAAAATTCTGGTTCGTTTTTTTAACCACATAATCCCATACTGAATACTTATCTCAAAGAGTATGTCATGAACATATCTACTTTAAGGTATTGTGGTCTGATCTCATGTGTATCTCAGATACACGTACTATTTCTTTTGTATGAGTTCGTGTCGTACCATTTTGCTTCTGGAGGGCGGCAGTGTCATTTTTGGGGGCGATGGAGGCCCACTCTCGCTTCTCCTTATATCAACAGGTTAAGAAGAGGATTAAATTATATATAGTATTATAAAGAAGAAAAATGAGAAACAAATACGATACAAACCTAGCAATATGGAGAAACTTAAACAAAAAAATTCAGAAGGAAATCCGAAAGGACATCAGACAACACAACACAAGAGAGACATCCAGAGTAATCGAGGAAAACAAAAGTTTTGAGAAAAAAACATAGCAACGGGAAATAAAAACATACATATATTGAATGACAAGCAGGGACAAGCTTTCAGTGACTGTGACAGTGATTTTGGAGGTAGTAGAGAACTTACGCGAACTATATAAAGAACCAGAACAACAAGACAAAAATCGACCCTAAATAAGAGTAATAAGTCAGGGTTCTGAGGAGATGCCAAACATAACAATACATGAAATAAGAAGGGCCATGCAGGAAATGAAAAACAATAAATCCCCGGGAAATGATGGAATAGTGATCGACGCGATAAAATGGGCTTGGGAAAAAATTCTACGAGCCCTAGCTAGATTCTTTAATAAATGTTTAAGAGAAGCGATAACGCCAATCCAGTAGAGCAACGCAGAGGTAATTTTGCTGCACAAAAAGGGATATATTACCGATCCCTCAAACTATCGTCCTATAAACCTACTCTCTCGTGTATACAAACTCTTCACAAAGAGACTAATAAACAAGAGCTTTACCAACCACGAGAATAGGCAGGTTAGGTGCAGAATACAACAAACCTTTGGTATTGATGTTTGTGGATTACAGAAAACTTTCGACACAATAAATCAAGGAAAAATGTTGGAAGCTCTAAGACTAGACCAATAATTAAATAAATAAATTGCCCATACGACGTGGTGTATGACAGGGAGACACCATATCGCGAGGGACGCGAGGGCTGATTACTACATTGCTGGAATATACATGCAGTAGGGCATAAATGAAGGAGTTATAAATATAAATATTAGTCACCTGAGATTCGCTAACGATATAGTCTTGATAGCCGACCAAATGGACGAAGTCAGAATTCTATTATAGTCTGTTGCTTAATGTGAGAGGGTAATAGATCATTATTGAACTATAAAACCCAGTGGTCCTCGCCGTATTCCATAGGCGTAGTTCAATTATTATTTCATATAACATTCGAAATTGCAAAAATAGTTGAAATGTGTTCGAATATGACTGGAGTCGGACAGTCAACAATATACCTTGGACAAAATAATGTCTGAAGTGAAAAAGGATGATTTCATTCCACCCATGGGTAAGAAGAGACTATGGAAAACTTTGAAGGAAATGAAATGAAGAGACAACCAAACTACTGAACTTAACCGCCGCATAAGACTAACCTGGGTAGCCTTCAGAAAATTAAACCATATATTCAAATCAGACCTACACCTATATACATTAAAAAAGGACTTTTAATCAGTGCATATTGCCTGAATTGAATTACGAAGCAGAGACATTAACACTCATCAGAAAAACGACACACAAAATCCGTGTTAATGTTGGGCACTTCTCTTAGAAACAGAATCTCAAACCAAGAGATACGACAAAGAACAAAAATAGTAGATGCGATAGAGGGAATAACTACTTTTAAATGGAACTGGACAGGACATGTAGCCAGACTGACAGACAACAGGTGGACAAAACAAACATTAGGATAGAGACCAGAGCAAGGAGCCTACCAAAATAGGGGTCGCCCTCAAGCGATCACTTAAGTCACAGGAACTGGATGCAGGCGACGCAAGATCGGAACACATGGAAGGGATTAAGGGAGACCTATATCCAGCAGTGGATACAAGGAACGGTTGATTGATGATGTTTATATAATAAACTCGACACAATAAGAGAATTAAGCAACAGAGCACAAAAAATAGCCATAAACAATAGTTCAAGACTCACCAAAAAAACATGAAAGATGCACACCACAAATGCATTGAGCTACATTGAAAGATTACTTAACATATTTGGTTAAGTTTGAGTTTAAGGATGCGGCCGCATATCATGAAGCAAATGAGGCAATATACATTTGGGGCGAGTCAAGAGAATTGGAAGGTTTTGAGCAGGATACTAAAAGAACATTTTTTTCTTCGTGCCGTAACTATGTAGAGTTTTGAAATTTCCAACTATTTAGCATCGATCACTGTAAGGCTGAGCCCATTAACCAAACTTATGATTCCCTATTAACTACCACATTCAAAAATAATCTTCATCAGATGATGAAGTCGACTAGTTCAAAAACCAACGAAACCAAGCATTTTAGGATGTACATTGTACAGGGTGTTTCTTCAAATTTTGACAGCTTTTAGCGACTTTATTATTCTAGATAGAAAAAAATTGTTCAGATAATAATTGTAGGGTATAATCCAAACCATCCAAATTTACCACTTAAAGAAACAATTTAGCATCACTGGTGAACTTTTTGACTTATTGTTTACTTTTTTTTAATGGAACACCCTATATATTATGTGTTTATTGGATAGCGCTTAAAATTCTCTTCTCATAATATGAAAATGTTATATTATATAAGTTGCCTATAATTACTTCATCCGTTCATATAGTAAATCAAAATATTACTAATTAACTATATGAAATAAATCACAGTAACCATTGGAAGACAAAGTTATCAAATGACATTACTGGCGGCATGCGACATGGAACATTTAGTTGTCAATTCGTTTTTAATTTTTGATAATATTAAGTCACAAAATGGGTTATACTGAAGAGAAAAAGAGGGAAGTAATTTATTTCTTTATAAAAATAATAAAAATGCCAAAGCACAAGCCGATTATCGAGATTTTTACCCAGGTCTGCCGGGGCCGTCAAGAGGCACTTTCTATAACATAGAAAGACACTTTTTAGGATTCAAGAAAATTTGCAAAGGAAAAAAAAAATTGTAAAGATAAATGAGGACGGAGAATTAAAGATTTTATTATATTTTCAAGGCAAATAACTAATTAGGACTTTAAATTGTGTAAAATTAATTTTAATGTGCGTATGTCGAAAATCCTACTTTATCAACTGAAGATGCCAGTAAATATTTCAATAGGTCTAAAAAGAAAATTAGTACTACCCCTCGTTAATATGTATATCATCCATACAAAATTTTACCTGTTCAGAAGTTGACGGAGGAACAAAAAGCAAGTAGGCAAAATTTCTGCAGAGACATGCTTCAAAGGAAAGTAAGGGATAACGATTTTTTTAAAAAGATATTATGGAGCGATGAAGCTACTTTTACCATGGCTGGGATGTTTAACAGGCGAAATATTCATTTACGGGCATTAAAAAACCCCTGCGGAATGGGTGAAATTAAATTCCAAAGACGAAGAGCAGTTCATGTCTGGTATGGCATCATCAACACTCAAGTTAAAGGTCCTATATTATTATTAAAAGAACTTTATTGGTTTCGCAAATGGTCATCGACCGAAGTCGTTCAGCCTTAAAGGTCCTATTTTTTACGAATATAATTTAAATGGTGGAAGATATTTAGAGTTCCTTGAGAACGAGATAGAAAATTATTAGAAAAATTTGCCTATTCGTCAGTATAATGACATAATCTGGCATCAAGATGGAGCGCCACCCCATAATGTCTTGGTTGTCCGCAATTTTCTCGACAATCAATATTTCTTATGGGTCGGTAGAAATGGCAGCATTGGATGGCCACCCAATAGCCCTGATTTAACAATTTTAGATTCTTTCTTTTGGGGTTACGTGAAAAACACAGTTTATAAAGAACGAAGCGCATCGTTGGAGGAGTTAAGAATTAAAATTATAAATTGGATAAATAATTTAGTCTAGGAAAAGTCGCATTTTATTATGAATGCTATTGATAAAATAGAAGATGATTACACAAAGTGCCTAAATAATAATGGCGGGCATATAGAAAGTTTGTAAAAACTTTATATTCTTAATGTTAAATCGAATTTTTCATTTCTTAATGTTAAATTGAATTTTTCATTGTCTTTGGTATTAGAATTGTTGATCATTTCAATGGTTACTGTGATTTATTTCATATAGTAAATTAGTAATATTTTGATTTTTAAATAGCGGATATTTCAACAATGGATGAAGTAATTATAGGCAACTTATATATTTTTGAAAAGAAAAATTTAAGTGCTATCCAACAAATACATAATATATAGGGCATTCTATTAAAAAAAAGTAGGTATATAATAAGTCAAATAGTTCACCAGTGATGCTCAATTGTTTCTCTAAGTAGTAAATTCGGATGGTTTGGATGATACCCTACAATTTTTATCTGAACAATTTTTTTCTATCTGGAATAATAACGTCGCTAGAAGCTGTCAAAATTTGAGGAAGCACCCTGTATTAATATATTTACGTTCATAAACTTTTTGTCTTAAAATTGATCTGAGATTCACCTATTAAAATACGTACTTAACATTAAGTAACACCCCGTGTAACAAATTTTGTATTCATTTACTATGAAGTTCAATAATACCTATAAATTTCTTAAATAATATGGAATTATTCGTGCCCAATGGCATATTTTTTGTTGAAAGGGTAGATAGTCGGGAGATAAAAGGGCCAATCAAATGCTTGCCTAAAGCATGCCTGCTTTATTGTCCTCTCCCGGCTTTTCAACAAATTTTAAAGTTCTTATTCTTTAGCTTTAAAATCAAAAATGCCCTTTTCTTTGCCAATTTGACGAACAGTGTTTACTTTGTTATAAGCTGCGATTGTTAACTGTAATTAAAATGACGTTATTCCCACGTCTTGGCTTATGTAATTTCGACGTAATAGGTGCTGAAAGAGCTACGTCAATATGACGTCAGCGTGGTACTTGGGCAACTTGTAACCGCAATGCGAAATGTCGAAGAGTACTTCAAACCGTGCCATAGGTTTAATCTCTATACTTCCTAACTTTATGGCTAAAGAAAATACAAAAAAAAATTAAATTATTCCGAATCTTAACGCTATTTACTTTATAGAAACTATTAAAGCATAGAGGGAGGGGGGCTTTAATTAACTACCTTTAGAAAAAGCACAAAGTGTGCGGATATGCGATAATACTTCCGGTATAGCTGGCGCGTGGTTGCCATATTGTCGTTACATGCCAGTGGGCGTGACGCGTGCCTCAATAATTATTTTTATATTCTGCCAGACAGGTGCGTGAAAATTCATATTACTGGAACAACATCTACATTGTTAAAGATTTTGTAAAAAAATTGGATAATTAGGATGGTATCATTATTGGTGTTGATAGAAAGGTGGTTAAATTGAGTTTTTAACAATTTCCAAATTTACATAGAGTATTTTGTTTTAAAATAGTATCAAAGAAAGTTAAACCGTTGAAAATATTATAACCGAAAAAAAATGCGTTGTAACAATGAAATTAAATTAATGTTTGAAAAACGAAGAGGAACAACGTTTTCGTATATTTTCATTTATTTCTGTTTTTAAAAACATGACATATGTTTCGCCAGCACAGGGGCTTTTTCAGATGTTGATTATAAACTAAATTACTAATCTATCCAATTTGTACAGGTAGCTTAACTATTGTATATAAATAATTGTGTTTTGGCGAGGTAATAAAATAATAAAATATGGATGTTGGTACTATAAAACTATAAAATAAACAGATTCAGTAAAGGAGAAGAATTTTTCTCGGTTTGGTCATTTAACATTATATTTCAGTTTTTTAATTTATTTATTTCTAGGGGTTCTAATTAAGATAATTAATTTTAAAATACACCAATTTTAGACCAAAGTATAGTAGCTATCAAAAATTTTTATAACTTGGACAGTAATATTAATAAAGTAACCCTCCCAGATAACACAAAATTAATATCTTTCGATATCCAAAATCTCTGCCCAAGCATATTAGTTTCTAAATTATTAGACCAAAATCATACCAATATAATTATAAATAATAATATTTTGACGTTGTTACATATTTGTTTAGAACAGAACTACTTCCAAATTAACAATTATATACTTTAGGTCCACTAATATCAGGCACGTTTTTATGGGTCATTTAGAATCAAAAATACATAACTATAATTTATTAAAAGCTTTATTTATAATATACTGGTATAGATATGTCGATGACATGGTCACATGTTTCACAGGTACTACTGTAAGACAATTAAATTGTTTTTTTAGAATTTGTTGATGAGCTACATCCAAATATATCATTTACAACAGAAATCGAACAAAATAAATCCTTAGTTTTTTTAGATCTTACCATTAAAATTGATTTAAAAAACCACAAATTTAACATTCACCACAAGCTTACTCAACACGAACCATCAGCTAATGATGTTTTATTACTTAGTAAAGTTTTTCTTAGACAGTGGTAATCTGAGGAAAACTTTACTAAATTAATAATAAAACCTCATACAATAGAAAGTAGTAAATAACAGCCACAAACCTGAATAAATAGATAATATACTGTAGAATAAATTATAAACGTACCGGGTGTCCCACTAAAAATGGCTGTCGGCCGTATCTCAGAAAGTGTTAGTCGTATGGCTTGCGGAAAAAAAATATATTAGCTAAAGTGGTCATGAGAAATTGCTAGAAATTATTTTCAAGTTTCTCAGACTGGCGCTAGAGGGCGCAACAGTAACGGTAAATATGAATCACGAAGTTTCCTTAAAAGTCGCCTAGTTAAGGTATCCCGAAAATAACATTTTTGTATATTTCGAAGATCTATTAATAAAATTCACCTAGAGAACGTGTTCCTCACTTTTCAAATAAAGTGGTGGGGGAAGGTTGAACATTATTTGTAATAAATGCTGATAACTCCGGTCTAGCATAACATAATTTAGTAAACTTAGTTTCATTATAAAGGGCTTTTCTCACTCTATATATCGTCTTATGAACTACGGCATTGCGCGTTTTTTCCATAATTGTAAATATAATAGTATATTTAATTTTACCTGATTACGAGGATGATTAAAAGTCTAAGAAGTCAGCGAAAACCGCAAGTTAATATCTATTTTCAATCCGGAGATATCAACAACGATATAATCATAATTACGGAACATTATGATTTTATTTTCAAGTTGCCATTATAAAGGTTTTTTTAAGAGTCAAATAGGCCTTGGAAAAACAAAATATAAAGGTACGTATGTTTCAAGCAAATATATCGTTACGACAATAATTCTCAGTGGCGCCCTAAATGTTCAAATTGTCGCCCATCGTTCGGTATACACGACTCCAATCTCTCCCTGGTTGATAATGCTGCAGTTTCCACCTCTGCCATAGGGATACGGCGGCTACTGTCCATTATCCTTTCTATCATGTTTTCCCTTGTGGTGGGTCTGGTAACGAAAACAAGATCCTTCAATCTCCCCCATAGATAAAAATATAGGCATGTTAAGTTAGGTGATCTAAAATAGAAATTAGCACTTTCATTAACAGTATCACAATTTATCCTATAATATTACCTGGCAGGCCACGGAAATATACTCCCTCATCCTATCCATCTTGCAGGAAATGTGTCGTCAAGAAATTGACGAACGTTTGCCGCAAAATGTGCAGGACATCCATCGTTTTGGAAAATAGGCACATCTTCGAGAAGAATTGGGAGCTCGTAATTTAAAAAATGTAAATATCTTTGCCCAGTAAGCGACTCATTAAATACAAACGGTCCAATTATTCTGCCACCAAAATGCCGCACCAGACATTGACGCTCCATCTTCCTTGATGCTGCACCTCCCGCATCCAATGGGGATTATCCCGCGACCAATAATGCATATTATCATCCACAAAATTCTGGAGAGGAGATTTCTATCCTCCAATATCATATTGAGCAACCAATAGCAATGATCCAATCTTCTATCATAATTTTGCAGGGTCAAAGCCTGGTGGAACACAATATGGTAGGGATGTAGCCTAAAGAAAAACAAAATACTTACTACATTGACTTGAAAACTAACTATTAAGAGAAATATTGGCATTATTCTAAATTATTTAAGAGTTATAACATATAGATATAATTACTTACCTTTCTTCTAATAAAATCCTATGCACAGTATTGCACAGTAGAGCGAGTAACGCCCAAGTCTCTAACAATTAATTTAAAACTAACTTGTGGATTAAATTCCACATATTATGCCAAAACATTTAC
Organism: Polydrusus tereticollis; assembly: GCA_963920685.1. Taxonomy (NCBI): domain Eukaryota; kingdom Metazoa; phylum Arthropoda; class Insecta; order Coleoptera; family Curculionidae; genus Polydrusus; species Polydrusus tereticollis. Next base: position 88,451,783 of record OY987327.1, read on the forward strand.
AATGTTTTCCTTGGTTCGACCTCGGCGGCGTCTGCGATATACAGGGCGACGAATACTTCAAGTAGTACGAAAACGGCTAGCTAAACGATTAAACATTATACTGTCGTATCGGCGCCTTTGAAAGTATCGTACTGTGTAAACCCGTTTAGCAATTGTTGCATTTCCCAAACATTCGAAATACACCGCAATGATGTCAACCGCTTCTTGAAGTAACAGAGGCATTTTAAAAATCAAATACGACACAACATTGTTGGTACGACAAACATTTTGACGTAATAATGAAAGATGACACGCGTGCACAGTTTCAATTCATATTTTGTTTTTCCAAGGCCTATTTGACTCTTAATCCGTAATTATGATTATAGTTGTTGATATCTCCGGATTGAAAATAGATATTAACTTGCGGTTTTTGCTGACTCCTTAGACTTTTAATCATCCTTGGTAATCAGCTGAAATTGAATATACTATTATATTAACAATTATGGAAAAAACGCGCAATGCTTGTGAAGTTGTAAGACAGCGCCCCCTAGCGCCTAGTGTAAAACACATATTACCGTAGTTCATAAGACGATATATAGAGTGAGAAATGCCCTTTTTAACAAAACTAAGTTTACTAAATTATGTTAAGCCAGACCGGAGTTATCAGCATTTATTACAAATAATGTTCAACCTTCCCCCACCACTTTATTTGAAAAGTGACAAACACGTTCTGTAGGTGAATTTTATTAATAAATCTTCGAAACATACAAAAATTTTATTTTTGGGATACCTTAACTAGGCGACTTTTGAGGAAACTTCGTGATTCATATTTTCCGTTACTGTTGCACCCTCTAGGGTCAGTCTGACAAACTTGAAAATAATTTCCAGCAATTTTTCATGACCACTTTACCTAATATTTTTTTTTCCGCAAGCCATACGACTAACACTTTCTGAGATACGGCCGACAGCCATTCTTAGTGGGACACCGGGTACATATTATTATGTATTAAGCACACACATACACCTATTAAAGATTCAAAATTTACAGTTCTTAATTATATTAGTAAACCTTGTAATAATATTTCTAAGTTTCTTAAAAAACAAAAATATTCCGTAGCTTTCAAAATTAACAACAATTTAAGTAAACTCTTTAAAAATAATGAAGGTCCACACTCAAACAAATTAGGAGTATACAAATTAACTTGTGGGAACTGACCTTAAGTATGTATAGGTCAAACTGGCTGTCCTAGCATAAATACCCTTTTATGAACCAAAAACGGACTTTACCTATGCTAATCATTTATTAGATGAGCAACATAGTTTTACCGAAAAGTTCAAAATATTACATGTCAGGAAACAAAAGCAAAGAACTATCTATATTAAAATCCCTAAAAATTAATTTAATAAATTGAAAAACTCAAATTATGTTAAATGACCAAACCCGTTACCTAATCTGTTTACTTAATAATTTTATAGTACCAACACTCATACTTTTTTTTATTAACTCTGAAAGCACCCTTAATAATTGATGTTTTTCTCCATTATTAATATAAAATAGTTCATATAGATGCGAATCACGAATCTCGCATCTGAAAAATTACTTCTCTTGTCCTATATTATATAGATGCGAATTTTCATTGGTGTTTTAAGGATATTTTGGTGTTTTTAGTTTTCAACAGTTTAAACGGTTGGTAAAACATTGACCTAACGAAATGTAAATGTTTAGTTCGTTTTACCTTTATTTATTTGTGATTTCTAAGTTTTTATTATGATTGCGATCACATATTTATAAAAAAGTACCACAAAACTTAAAAAATTTAAACTTAAAAAAAGGTTATAGGAATTGTCCAAAACAGCTTGTGCGGTCGGAAACAAGGGCGCAAGCTCGTCAGAAAAATCGCACATATATTCGTAAAATATTGAAAGTCATTCAAGATTCCCGCGCCACAGATTTTGAATCTAGCGAATTCGCAAGATCTTAAAACATCGTTCTGACACTCTTACCGCCAAAAAAATATTTGAAATTGACCAATCAGAGCATTATTCGCAATTCCCAATTCGTGATTCGCATCTATATGAACTATACTTTAAGCTTAGTTCATATAGATGCGAATCACGAATTACGAGTCATGAATTTCGCATCCGAAAAATTATCTCTCTTGTCCTATAGGCTACCTCTTCAAATTCGATAGATTAGTAATTCAGTTTATAATCAACATTTAAAGAAGCCACTCTGCCCCCAAAATAATAAAAAAAAAAAAAACAGGGCATGGCTTTGAAATGTGGTGCTGGAGAGACAGACCATTGAACTAATTATTTATCAACTCGGAATAGAGATCAACCAGACTCTTCTCCATCTGCCTTCAGCTTATTCTGCAACTCTTTGGGTATGTCGTTCGGCACTAAGGAAATAACCTGGAGATACTAATAGTGTCAGGAAATGTCCTAGGAAGAAAGGCTCGAGGCCGATCTCCGATAAGATGGACAGATCAAATCCAATAGTCTACAGGCAGATTGTTTTGTAAGGATTTCAAAACAGCTTAATACATCCCAGTTCCTCAGTAACTCTTATAATATCCGAAATAGCATCTGTGCCTGTCCTCTCCTAAATAATTGAAACCACAATGTTAAGAGATATGATCACCATTTTAATCTTCAAACCGTGTGGTAAGTATGGTTATACCCAATATTAATATTTGCCGCACTAGTGCATTAAAGTAACAATATTTGATGCTGCAGATATTTATTTGTTGTCAATTTTTAATTCTACTTAGGTACTTTAATTTTTAATTTGTCTTTAATCAGTAAAGGGTTCCTTCTCAACCTTAGATATTTTTTTCATATTGTGGTATAAAATGACTTTTAATTGTTCTGACGTAAAAACACATATTTTAAAGCAGTGCACCTGTAAAGCCGTTTATTTCTTTAACCGTCTCGGTGACCTCCCAATCATGTGGGTTCACCTGGACCCGCATCTCGGAAACAACCTGCGATATATTTAAAATTATTATGGCTCGTGCAAGGTGACCGGGAAGTGCTTCTGTAATTGTACACCATATGCGTTTACCAAGGACTGAAATTTCTCTTATAAATAGTATTATATTATCTGTATCTCTAATAGAGAAGTAAGATACGAAAAAATATCAAGAGACAAAAAAACATGTATGTTTAGCTGCTTAACCAGAAAATAATATAAAATTTTCTAAACACAGTGGCGTATATTTTTCTTGTCAATATTATTCGTGAGACTGCCCCTGGGACGCCACTGGAACTCATCATTATCATCTAATTAGTGCTTACTTAGCGCCTTATCACAACGAATAACACTGCCAAATTTCACCAAAATCGGCAGAAGGGTGTTTGAGATATTAATAAAAAACGATTTTTTTCAAACTTTGACACCTTGAAACCCAGACTTCTTAGGGCACATGTTTATATAAACTTTTCTACTTGAATTTGGTTCAGGAATACGCCCTTGGAATTAGGGCGTATCATTCAATAATACCCGGTATATATTTACTTCTTTAAAATATACTGGGTGTTTCCTAACTACGGTACGAAACTTCAGAGGGTGATACGTAAGCAGTGGCGTAACTAGAATTTTTTGGCCCCAACGCAAAATATATAAGAAGTCCCCCCCGTTCGGTCACAAATCACAAATACTAAATAAAAATAAAACAACGAGCTTATTTCTTATTTGATTTACATATAACTTAAGAAGAAATTTCCTTTCATCAAAGAAAAACAAAACTTTAAAATAATTTTAAATTTAAACCTTTAAATTTAAACCAAGTCCAATAATTAGTTATTAACGAAGTTGCAAATTGCAATAAAATCTCAAGAGTTTAAAACAAAACTCAACCTAAATTTATTAAACCCCAAAAAAATTTTTTTCTCGCTCTATATATTGCAAATTCATTAACTAAACCTTTAAGGTCTAATTTGTTCGCAGCTTCACTTTCGACGGAAATTAGACAAGAACTACAGTGGGCCCCCCAAGCTTGGGGGTCCCAACGCATTGCGCTCACTTGTCTTATGGTAGTTACCCCACTGTACGTAAGGTCGTTTTAAGAAAAAAAGTTCCTATGAACATATGTCCCGAGTTGCTTCGTTTCTGAAGAAGTTTAAAAAAAAAACGGTCATAAATATCCTTAAACCGATTTGGTTGAATATTAGTTCAGTTATTTAAAGTAATAACCATTTCGCTGCTGAGGAGTATAGTGATGTGTGTTTATCAATCCACAGCTTATAAAATTTCTTCATACCAAAAGAACAATTATAATAGTCGATATCGGATTTTTCTAATATGTACAGGGTCTTCCAACGAGGACTGAACAGGGGCTCATTTTTGAGCTTCCTTGTATTTAAAGAAAAATCCAAAATAGCCAATCGATGTACTTTTTCCTGCAGAATTCAAAAATGAAACCAAAAATTTATTTGAACCAGAAACAAAAGAGTTACGCTATGGATAAGGTGTTTTTTAAATGGAACATAGCTTTTTTTATACGATTTTTGGAACGAGTTGTTTTTTTTTGTCCGTTCTGATTAAAATATTTAATATTGTGACAGCTATTTTTATTAAATTTTATTGTTTTATCCAGTATAATTTAACTTTAACCTGTTTGAAACATACACTAGGTAATAAAGGTATAATCACCTTTGAATCCTTCAAAGTCAAAAAATTTGACAAATTTACTATAATATTGCCGAAATGAAATATTCATTAGATGAGAGATTGCAGATTGTTATCTTGTTCTACAAATGCCAAGAAAATGCAAGAGAAGATTTATTGGAAATTTTCACAGAAATATATCCGTCAATACTATTCTAAGGATAAAGAACCTATTTGAGGAAAATAAAACATTACATGACAGAAAAAGAAATCCAACTCTATACTAATTAAAAAAAAAAACATTAATAATTTAATTGTTCAATGTGACCTCCGTTGTTCTCGAGACATGTGCGATAACCTCTTTGTAGCCTTTCCAAACTTGCTGTTATACTGTGATTTTCCTGGTTAAGGCGATTTATTTCATTCACAATTTTCTGCATGATCTCTTCAATATCGTGGTTTCGCTGCTTGTATACCACGTTCTTTAAATGGCCCCAAAGAAATGTGTCTAATATTGACAAATCGGGACTATTGGGTGGCCAAGCATAGGTTCCATTTCTACCAATCCATTCTTCATGGCGTCCGTTTAAATATTGAGTAGCCTCACGCACGGCATGCGGAGGGGCCCCATCATGTTGCCAAATTAAATTTTGATATTCTTCCAATGGTAAATCTTCCAAAAAGTTCTCAATTTCGTTTTCTAAGAACTCGTAGTATCTCTGTCCATTTAAAGTCCCGTTAAAAAATATTGGTAACAAAATTATATTATTTTTTATGCCACACCAAACATGGATTGAAGTCCTTCCTTGAAATTTAATTGCCTGAAATTTTCTTGGATTTCCAACGGCCCAGTGATGATTATTATGTCTATTGAAAACCCCCGATGTTGTGAATGTGGCTTCGTCAGTCCATAAGATATTCCTGAATAAATTAGGGTCTTCGTTTTCTTTCCCAATCACAATTTGGGAAACAAATTGGAAGCGAAGTTCTTTTTGTGCCGGTGTTAGATGTTGAAGTGGAAGGATATGATAAGACTTAAATTTATGATTTCTTAAAGTCCTGTGAACAGTTCCTTGGGTAACTCTTCTGCGTCTTACACCGCCTCCGTATTGAACGTCCCGAACTGCGTCCGAAATTGATTTGGTTGAATTCAGTCGAAAATAATTCACAATGGCACGGTCTCGATTTCTATTCCTTTCTGGATTTCTTTTTCTGTCATGTAATGTTTTATTTTCCTCAAGTAGGTTCTTTATCCTTAGAATAGTATTGACGGATATATTTCTGTGAAAATTTGCAATAAATCTTCTCCTTGCTTCTCTTGCATTTTCTTGGCATTTGTAGAACAAGATAACAATCTGCAATCTCTCATCTAATGAATATTTCATTTCGGCAATATTATAGTAAATTTGTCAAATTTTTTGACTTTGAAGGATTCAAAGGTGATTATACCTTTATTACCTAGTGTATGTTTCAAACAGGTTAAAGTTAAATTATACTGGATAAAACATTAAAATTTAATAAAAATAGCTGTCACAATATTAAATATTTTAATCAGAACGGACAAAAAAAATCACTCGTTCCAAAAATCGTATAAAAAAGCTATGTTCCATTTAAAAAACACCTTATTCATAGCGTAACTCTTTTGTTTCTGGTTCAAATAAATTTTTGGTTTCATTTTTGAATTCTGCAGGAAAAAGTACATCGATTGGCTATTTTGGATTTTTCTTTAAATACAAGGAAGCTCAAAAATGAGCCCCTGTTCAGTCCTTGTTGGAAGACCCTGTACTTACTGTTGTTAAATCCACGCCATTCACATAGAACCTGCACTTGACATAACAGATAGGTAAACTGTTTAAAATCCTTGAGATACCCATATTTACCTTAGAAGAGACAAGATAAACTTCAACAACGTTGTAATGCCCGTAATGAAGACATACCTACCATTGATAGTAGTCCCACGGTAGTCGTCGGAACAAGTGAATCATTAGCTTCTTAAAATGACAATGTCGGTGGCATTGAAAAAGTTCTCAAAGATTCATCGAATACCGATTCTATGACGTCTGTTTGGGGAAGTATTTTCTTGACATTACAACTATTTTTTGACTAATAAGGTATTACTGCTATGCGTTTGCAAATTATCATATTTTTTATTCTTTCGTTCCAAATAGAAAAAATACCGAGCAATTGATTTTTTATAATTTATTATTTAGTATACATAATAATTAAGTATATTAGCAATATAGTGTTACGGCTGAGAAAATGAATTTTCTATTGTGTATCTGAAAAAAAGTGCAGTCGGACGATCGCAATGCACGATCTCGATTGCTAATTGCAAACCCGGAGTAATTTTGGGTGAAGTATAAAAAGCGTTCCTTTCGCATAGCCGGAATGATGTGCCATAATGATGGGCACATCGAATAAAAACATCGAATTAAAAACATCGATGTTTTTTTCTTAATTAAGAATTTAGTTACATTTATTTAAAAAAAAATTTTTTTTTAATTATTTAAAACAAAACATTTTTTTTTATTTATTTTAAAACACTCCTTTTTTATTTTTCTGTACGGGTGTCCATTTTTCGATGCAATTGCAGGGTATCTCTGTAACTATTGAAGATAGAAACTTTTTTACGGTTTTTACGTTACTACGATACTTTTTCGTGAAAGAAAAGGTGCCATAAACATAATTAATTGTCATAGCTTTTTTTGATTTTAAGCTTTTCCAAAATGTTTGCTTTTTGACCACCCCCTGTATTTCGGTTGATAACTGTTTCTAAGAGTATTCTTTAAGTAGAATTTAGTGGTGTACTCACTTTTTCCCGGGGAGTCTTACTTTTCGAGATGTAAACCAAACATATGTTTATTTAAATGGGACACCCTTTATCTTTTTCTCTTATTTGATTTTGATTTATTTTTTTAAACTTTTCAAAAATATATAATAGTTGATAGTTATTATTAGCAATAAACGCAAAAATCGAAAAATTTAGAAAATTAGGCCATGAAACCATTGAAACAAACAAAAGCCAAAAATAACGTTTATTAACATACAGGTCATTATTTCACTAACGTTTTAAAAAGATGGAGAAAATGTAGTGGTATGAAAATTTTGAAAAATACATGTTAAGTTTGCTTTATAGAGTGCCATGAAAATAGGTAAACTTACAATCTTGTAACTTAAATATTTAACTTATAAAATGTCTTACTTTCATCCAGAGAGAAGGCAGCCCAATGAAGTAACATTTTCAAGTTTAAAAATTAATTTAATTACGATCATTTATAAAACCAAGACGTAAATCATATACAGGGTGTTTCCTAACCTCTCTGAAAAAATGAAGGAGGTGAATCCTCACCTTATTTTAAGATGAAAATGTGGTATAATAGTTTTTCGCATGTCGCTTCTTTTTCGAAATACAGGGTGTTAAAAAAAATTAGTAAAGCAATAATAATAATTTATTTATTTATTTATTTAGTACACTACCCAGACAGTAACTTCCAATTACAGGGTAGCAACATACAAAAAACACAAATAACATTATTTAAATAATACACAATGAAATTCTAACCAAACTAAACCTAACCTAATCTATACTAGCCTAACTAAGCAGTAGGTGATAAGATACATTCACTTATAAGTAAAAAATATACAGTCCATTAACCAACAGTTAAACAAACTTTTTTCGTTTGTTGTACAGTACAGAGAAATATGTCAATATGGTGCTTATATTTTTCATAATCATTGCACATGACATAGAGCGGTGAATACAATAATAAATTTGTTCGAGGAACAGGTAAATAAAAAAAGGAATGATTATTGCAAGCCTGCAGGGATGTCACTCGAAACCTAACTCTAGGCAATATTTCTGGACAGTCTAATTTACCGTTTAACATCTTATACAAGAACAAAACTGCAGCAAATTCTCTACGTTTCACTAAACTGGATATGTTAAATCTGCTTAGAACAATATCATTCGGAAAGCCAATCTCCGGATAGGTACCATCCGCCTTAAACCAAAGGTATTTAACAAAACGTCTCTGGATTCTTTTAATCGCGTTAGAATGAACTTCATAAGCGGGGTACCAAATAAGTGACCCATATTCCAGCTTACATCGCACGAATGCATTAAACAATACAATCAGAGTATTCATGTTAACAAAATCCTTAGAGTTTCGCAAGATAAAGCCCAAATTTCTGTAAGAGCTTAAAATTAGCTCATTGATGTGATTGACAAAAGATAACTTTAAATATTAAATAAATAAATAAATTAATAATTTTAATAATCGATTTAAAAACTTTTAATAATGAACTCACATGAACAACGTGCTAAATTGTCTCTTACGTGTTGGAAAATTTCGGGACTGGCGCGAATCGTATTAAAACCATCAATAATACGCAGTCGAAGGTCTTTTTCAGTTTCAATAGGAGTAGTATAAACGAGTTATTTAAGGTGACCCCAGAAATAAAAATCCAATGAATTCAGATCCGGCGAACGGGGTGGCCATGGGTGATGTCCTCCTCTACCTATCCAACGAGCAGGATATTGTTGACCTAAATAGTTTCTAACACGTACTGCAAAGTGAGGGGAGCGCCGTCATGCATGAACCACATTAAAGTTCTCGTTCTTAATGGCACTGCCTTCCATCAATTCTGGCAACTCATCTCTAAGGAAGTTGTAATAGACATCACCAGTAAGTCGATTTGGAAAAAAATACGGTCCGACTAAGCTATCTCCAATAATATGCCCAAATATTAAAAGAAAATGTATACTGGTGATATCCTTCGATGATAGCATAAGGATTATCTTCCGCCCAAATATGGTTGTTGTTAAAATTTATGATGCATTGTCTGGAAAAATTCGCTTCATCTGTAAATAGTATTTTTTCCGAAAAAATGTGGAAGAATTTTCTTCAAACAAGTTACAAAAATTAACTCGAGCTGGAAAGTCTAGTAGACAACAAAGCTCGCACTCTTTGAACGTAATAAGGATAAAGTAAATATTCCTTTAAGATACTCCATACGCTTTTGTAACTCACATTCAACTCGTTCCCGATTTTCCTTGTACTAGTGCCTGGAGATTCTTTCACCATGTTTAAGACCTCTTCCTCAAGTTGTACGGTTCTAACTGTAAGTGGTCGGCCGCCTATTTTGCTTTTTGCAAAGCTACCTGTTTCCTCTAACCTAAGGGGCAATGTTGTAAATGTTTCCGAACACGGTACTCGTCGATTAGGAAAACGTTCTAGGTTCCATTCGCCAAACCGTACATAAAATGAATTTGAGGCATTTCTTGATTGGTAAACTCAGCCATTATGAAAAGTATGTAATGTAGTACAAATAAATTCAAAAACAATTCAAAAGGATATTATTTGAAAGATGTTAAACAGGACACAAATGTTACGGAGAAAACAAATGTAGTTGCCATGGAACGAAGCAAAGCCGACTCGTATCATTTGACGCAACAGAATGATAAAAATACGAAAAATAACTAAAAAATTAAGGTACTCTTTTACCCAGATCCCCGCCAATGAACTAATTGTAAAATTTAAAATTGACCCAAAGTAAAGTGCTCTAATCCCTTATGTTTATCAAATATCATTAGAATTTGGCATTAATTAATAAAATAAAAAAAGAATACAACATTTTTTTAAACACCCTGTATTTCGAAAACGAAGCGACATGCGAAAAACTTTTATACCACATTTTCGTCTTAAAATAAGGTGAGGATTCACCTCCTTCATTTTTTCAAAGAGGTTAGGAAACACCCTGTATAATAACAGAGAATCGCAAAAGGGACGAAATGGTAGAGGCACTAGAAGTTCGTGTAAAGTCATAGAAAAAGATCTCGGAGGAATAAAATCTTGTCTAACAAATTATTAAATAATAGTATATTATTCAACGAGCAATAATGACAGTTATTATTTACGAGGATGATATTTGCGACACGAGCCGTAGGCTAGTGCCGTAAATCATCCGAGTAGATAATAGTCATTAGCGCGAGTAGAATACTATGCTTTTTCTACGACTGTTAATCTAAAATCCATCCGTTTGAAAATCATATGTATTTCATAGATTGATGAAAACATCGAAATAATCAAGTATGCTACTGTAATGCCGAAATTTCATGGCCTATATTAATATTTTTAACGTTGGCCATGGATGGGATTTCATTGACGTAAAGTTCAAAGTTTTCTTTGATTTTCGGCAAATAAAATTGGAATTGCGTTGTTGGGAATGATTGTAAAAGCTAAAAAAAGGAAGTAACACATTGCCTACTTCCTTAATTCATCATTAAAAAATCGTGTTTTCTGACAAAAAACACTAAAAAAAGGAAACAAAAAAGTATTTACCGGTTAAATTAAGAATTTGAATGATTTTGACATATTATGGTCTTGTCAATTGTATTTATAGCTATCTTGAACAGATTTTGTAAATAGCACTTGATTGGTTCGTAAAGTGTTGAATAATGAAAATGCTATTCTGTGATTGATTACAAGGTGTTGAATAATGAAAATGCTATTCTGTGATTGGTTACAAGGTGTTGAATAATGGTTATTATTTAACACCTGTAAATAATGATAATCATTATTTATCTAAAATTGCCCAATAATGAATGTTTTATTTAACAGTCGTAGAAAAATATCATTTAAAACCCTATAAAGTAAAGATTGTGCACAAATATAGGTCCCCAGTTGCAAAAGTAATATTAGTGTATTTTTACATAATATTTATTTTAGCAGTAACGATATTATTTTGTTTGTTTCGCTGGTCTCATATCCTACTACCCTAATATTGTAAATATTTTGATTTGTGCGTTTATTGTTGTTAATAACTATCAACTATTAATACTATTATACATTTTTGAAAAGCTTAAAAATATCCCAATCAAATAAAAGAATAATGTACAGGTTACCCCATTTAGGAAATCATATGTTAGCTTTAAATCTTCAAAAGTAAGACTCTCAGAAAAAAAGTATGTACGCCACTAAATTCTACTTAAGAAACTATCTTAGAAACTGTTTTCAATTTTTTGATAACTTAAAGGGTAATCGAGATACAGGGGGTGGTTGAAAAGGAAACATTTTCGAAAACACAAACCTGTAGCTTATAAGAAAGCTATGACAATTTTCTTTTCAGCATCTTTTGTTTCACGAAGAAGTAGTGCAGTAATGTAAAAACCGCAAGTCTCTATCTTTACTAGTTACCGTGATACCCTGCAATTACATCGAAAAATGGACACCCTGTACAAATACAAAAAGCGGCGCACAATATAAAATGCAGTGGCATCACACTACGTGGTTTTTTAATATTATTAAATTTAGTGCTCTCTCTGGGACCGTTTATGCAGAAGATAAATCACATGAAAGGAACATAGCTTCTAAGTATTATAGGGGTAAGAATAAACATGCCAAATAAGTAAAGAAATCTATAATTTATTTATTTCAAAAATTTTTAATTATCCTCCTTTTTATATTAAAAAAATGTCAAATTTTAAAATGTTTAAAAGAACTGTCCTTGTCGCCTTAGTCGAAACTTTTATTGCAACCGGCATTTTTCGTTTCTTTCTTGATTTGATGGGATTTGGCACGACTCTTTTAAATGTAGTCAGAGGTATCTTAGTCCAATTACTAACTTCACTCGCAGCAGCACTAGCGTTAAGTCTACTGTTAAATAAAGAACTATAAAAAGGTTTTATTTCATACTGTATTGTAAAACACACCTTTACATATTTGAATTTAGTCCGGAAAATAAGGTTTTACAGCAATAAGTCCGGTAAAATTTTTTTACCGGACTAGTCCTGTAAAATTTCTTTACCGGACTGAAATTTGTAAGTTATAGTTTAATCAATGTCAAACACACAATGTTTCCACCAGTAAATATAAGCACTTTTCAAATATACGACGCAGAATAAAACTTCATTATAATTTCAAAACATAATTATAATTTTCAACAGAACAGTATGAAATGAAATATTGTAGGTCATTCGTCCGGCAAATCCTTTACAGTATTCGTTTCAAAATTCCAGACACGGCTCCTTCGTCGCCTCCTCTCGAAACATTTCACTCATACTGTAAAAGTTGATTTACCGGACTTATAACGTAAATATCTATTACTACCGTTTTACAATGTTCCTAGCATCGAAAGCATCTATTATATTGTAATTCCAAATATCGTTATATACGTTTAATATCAATACCAGTCGATTATTTTGTGATATTAAAAAAAATTCACTTAGTAGGATAATTCTGTGAATACGTGCATTTCAACTTTATTTAAATATGCTCTATTTGAGTTTTCATTTTTGAATAGTTCCAAGGCTCTCTCTCACTTAACTCTGCTTAGTAGATGGTTAATTGATTTAGTTAACAACACGGGATATAAAGTTATACACTTGACGAGCAACACTTGGAGTGGTTTACAATTGGCATTTAAAGCAGCTGACGCAGCTGTAAATCATTCCAACTGAAATTAACAAATATAGCGCCCTCAGTGGCTTGTTCACAAACTTACTGTTGGAAGGCGTTTTCATGGAATAGATGCTTTTTCTTTACCGGAAGATTTGAAGAAGCTCTGTCAATGTTTTTCCTCTTTTCTTATTTTAATTTAACCTTACCTAGAAATCATTATAATCCGGTCCCGAAAATGGATACTGTGAATTTACGGGTATATACGACCGCAATTGGCACCCATTTTATTGCAGTCATTAAATCAGAACCACTTTTCGTGAAGACAACTTTACGTATTTAAAAGAAATATTTAATATTTTATAAATCTATTGGATATGATGTTAGCCACGTATTGCTGTAGATTAAATTAAGAGTCCATCACGGTAACCCCTGACCGGCACGCAATCGACCATGCAGCAATGTAAATTAAATAGGGTTTCTTGCGCTCAGCTGTTAACGAATTCCGAGAAAACTGATAAATTATTTAGCTTTAAATTTGAGACAACCTACCTCGCTTTTAAACTGGATGTTAGGTAAGTCCTAAAACTTTATTTTATATTCACTGTTCATTCTCAATCCTGTACTATCCTTTTAGTATCCCCTGACGATGAATGCTTAAGCATTCGAAACATGTTGGGAACTTAAAATTTATTTTAACATTAAACTGTGGAGGAAGACTGCATTGTTTCATTAACATTACATATTTAGCTTTAGGTAAAAGGATATTGAAAGACAACCATATTTGCTAGATTTACCATGCGTAAGGTTGCAATTCTAACAGCGATAAATAAATGACTGCATAAATTTCGAAAACGACAGCCAAATAGAAAAGTCTGCAACATTGGTTAATTTAGCAAATAAAGTTGCCTCTCAATATCCTTTTAACAAAAGCTAAATAATTTACCAGTTTTCTCGAAATTCGTTGACAGCTGAACGCAAGAAACCCCATTTAATTTACATTGCTGTATGATCGGTTGCTGTCGGGGGTTACCATGATGGACTCTTAAGAATAACATATAAATCTTTTAATTTTTACAAGATAGTTCACAAAGATGGGATGAACCAAACTTATGCTCTCTTAATTTTATATTATTATTCTGATAAATACCAACGATATAAAACAGAATATTGGGTTGATGGAATGATATTATAATAATAAATCTTTTCCGTCGACCGTGTATTTACGAACTTCTTTAATGTATAAAAAATCGTACATTAATGGCCCCCATTAATGCATGATTTTTCTATTAATAAACGATTGTATTATAGGCAACCAAACATACATGAAATTAAATTAATACTCAATTGTTATTCAAATCAAGGTGGCGCGAAGCGGCTGTGACGCGTGCATGATGGCGTTTCGCGTAAGTAAAAAAAAACTGTCGCTGTCAACTAGTTTGGATTTCAAAATTTTGATCGTACAACGTTGAAATGAATGTCTTCGAAAATTTAACCCCACCAGAAATAGCAGAAACTGCTAATGTAGTATCGTTAAGTTTACTTCCCGCGATAAGCAAAAGATTGTATGAGAAAACGTACGCTGAGTTTATGTCATGGTGTGATGAAAAACGAGTGACGCGCTTTTCAGAATCGGTGCTATTGGCATATTTTTCGAATATTGCAGAAAGAGGCCTCATTGCAAGTTTATGGCCGAAATATTCAATGCTCAAATCGACTTTAAATTTGAAAGATGGCATCGATATAAGCAAATTCAGTAAATTAATTATGTTTATCAAGAGGCAAAAAGTAGGATATGTACCTAAGAAATCGAAAGTCCTGGAAAAAGAACACGTACACAAGTTTATTTCTGATGCTCCTAACAACCTTTTCTTGATGACAAAGGTAATAAAAAAGAAAGGTAAAACTATAATATCTAACAATAATAATAAATAAATTAAAATTCGTAGGTTGCATTGATTTTTGGAGTGGCTGGCGCACTAAGAAAAGATGAACTGTTGAAATTAGAAACGAATGATGTTCAAGATCTGGGTTCAAAATTCCTAGCCACCGTAAAGGCATCTAAAACACACACAAACAGAATATTTACTATTGTGGGTAATGAAGAAAATAACCTTCTCAATTTGGTTAAACGGTATATGTCCCTGAGACCAAGACACACTCCACACAAACGGTTTTTTATTTTTTATAAATTTAATAAATGTTCTATACAGCCAGTTGGCATAAATACATTTTCCAAAATGCCTTCCATTATAGCAACCTTTTTAAAATTAGAGCAGCCACATCTCTACACTGGGCATTGTTTTCGGCGTTCATCTGCCTCGATACTCTGTGACAGTGGTGCAGATTTTTCAGCCATTAAACGGCTTGGTGGTTGGAAATCCACTGCTGTTGCAGAGGGATATATTGAAAACTCATTACAAAATAAAATTGATACAGCTGAAAAAATCCTCGGTACAACTATAACAAAAGCCCCTCATGCTAGTTCTATCAGCGCCACGACCAGCGCCGAACCACATTCCCTTACAAACATCCAAGATAATGACATAAACCTAAATTTAAATTCAGAATGTCATACAACTACTGATAATGTATCTGTACCTTGCTTTAATTTCAGTAATTGCACTATTTCTAATGTAAATATAAGTATTAATAAACAATAATAGTCAGTTCCATACATAATCATATTTTTATCGACTTTTGTAGGTTTGGTTGTTAAATAAAATTTTTTTTTTCATTATTAACAACACAATCGACGGAAAAATGTTGTAACTAACGCGTATATTAAAAAGCGATTAATAATTTCGACAAATTAACGCGCTCGCTGCGCTCACGCGTTAAAAATGTCTCGATTATTAATCGCCCTTATTAATACACTTGTTCGTTAAATTACTATTAAATCTTTAACAGTCCTTATTTAAAAGAAAATATTGACACCATTTTGGCAGGTTACCCAGCATCAGTAGTTGAAAAACAAAATTGCAATTGCTTGTAAAGAACCCTATAGACAGATTTCTTCTAATTTTAACTTCGCCAAACCAATACAGGGTGGCCACATTTCGCCAAATGTAACTAACTAGTATTCTGGAAATGCAAAGTCCCTTAATAGGTTTTGTTATGATACGATATGATGATTTTGACAGTTTCTTAATCATTTACATTTTTTTTATTAATTAACTAAATTTCACCTGCTTCCCCTCAAACTTCCTTAATTTTACTTCTGCAAGTTCTTTCACAGCTATATCATCAAAATCTAATTGTTGGCGGCAAGCCGTAAAATTTTCTTAACTGGAAAACACTGCAGAAATGATCTTACGTTAAGAATTTTGTTAATGTTGTTGAATACTGTCATTGAAGGTGATTTGTGAATATACATAAATAACACAAGGTTAAATAAGTTATTATGTTTTTATGTTAGAAGCTCGGATTTCTTACACTTCTATTAAATTTAATTACTTTCTTTATTAGATATCTTTCATAGTTCTATTTTTGTAAACGAAAAGAAGTGTTCTAGTCGCTATGAAATCCAGTTACAGTTACCGTTCGATTTTGGTTTCTTTAACACAAATCCGCTTTAAGGATTTGAAAATTTGCAGTTGTTCTTTGGTCCTTAACCATTTTAAGATAAATCCGTTTAAAGGAAAAAATCACTATGCCCGAATAAATAGGATAAAGAGATTACGTAAACTTAATCCATCCGGCTTAACAAATACAAGTTGTTTGCAAACTAATAAAATAAAAGGAAAACAAGCAAAGCATATATTTTTTCTAATTTGATTTCATAAAAAAGCTGTTTCGATGTCGTTTTCAGTATTGTAATAAACTTTTTTCTACTGGCGTTTTATAATAACCCCTTTTTGGTTGTCGTTTTGATTTTTAAATAACCTCCTTTTAGGCACAGCGTGCTTAAAAGTTTTTTAAGCACGCTGTGCAAAAAATTAATTATTTACAATTAAAAACTAAACACAGACTATAATTTTACCTATTTATTATAAATATTAAAAGTACAGTTACTTATATTATTAAAATTAATGCTTCGGAAACCTAATACAGTACGTTGAGATATTTTACCTTTTTTCTTCACACCAGTTTTTTAATTTTTCGTATGTGCCCTCATTCAAACTCCTTGATTTTTGAGGAACAAGGTTCACCATTGCCTCATTTACAACATTTTCAATGTCTGAATCTTCTAAATCATTAATTTTTTACTTAATATTTTTTGACATGAAAGGTGTAAATGAAACACAGGTAATATAATGTTTGCTAAAATAAATTAAGTTTTTTATTATAAAACGCCCGTAGAAAAAATATTGTATACCATTTGTTACGAAACAATGTATTTTAGTCACTCTGACGTGTTGTCCAACTCGGCTTCGCCTCGTAGGACAATTTTCACGTCGTATGCCTAAAAGATCCTCATTTCGTAACTTGTTGTATAAATAGCTTTTATAAAACAGTTTTCTTTATTTTTCTAAGGTTGGCAAATTATTTGTTAATTTCGAGGCTACT
The DNA here is from genome assembly GCA_963920685.1 of Polydrusus tereticollis. Lineage (NCBI taxonomy): Eukaryota > Metazoa > Arthropoda > Insecta > Coleoptera > Curculionidae > Polydrusus > Polydrusus tereticollis. Next base: position 88,469,279 of record OY987327.1, read on the forward strand.
ATGATAATTTGATTGTATTACCAACATAAAATTTAGGCCTAAAAATTTCGAAAATTTGTATGTTTAAAAAAATAAAATAACCTAACTAAACTATTGAAACTTGACAGTAACCTTTATTGTTCTGTGCTTGACAGTCTGTTAGCTACTTATCAGGCCGAATTTCACGAGTTATTTTTAACAGTCTGATAAAGCCTAACATTCAACATACCCTGATACGATTTAGCTGACTGACAAATATTTAACAGTCTGATAGAGAGTTAACTGACAATGGTGAATACGCCTGTTAGTTTCTTTTTAAATATGGATTGTATAAGCAAATTCAATTTTATTAGTAGTTGACCATTCTTGAATTGCAGCTCTATTCCATGATGTGCTCGGTATTTTTGTTAACAACATGCTATAGTATGGGACGTTGTATATTACAATCACGGATGGCTTTGTTCAATTTTTCAATAATATGGTTTTCGAACCATTATAGAAAATGTTGCTGAATCATTTCTCCATAGTAGTCACTCAGCTTAGTTTTAAAAGAAATAGTTGCTCCTGGACCCTCATTAAAACCATCGTTACTACCAGCATGAAGTATTATGTACCTAGAAAAATATTTCACCTAAATAAAATTACCATATACACATTTGTTTACTGCATAATATCTTTTACCATCAGCTTTAGTAGATGTAACACTTCTCTTATTTTAATCTTGCCAAGATCGACCAATGGTGACATTCTGAAAAATCCATGTTTTATCCGAGAAAACGAATTGGTACAAGGATGCTTTTTCCTTTTATATATTCTTTCAAAAATACCAGTCGTTTGACAGCTACATGGGAAAGTTTCATAAGCCCTCGCGTCAGTTCGTCTTTTTTTCATCCGAAGTCTGTATTTTAATTTCTTAATTAAAGTTGTCATAGTTACATGATGCTCTAAAAAGTTAGATCTTAAGAATAACGAATGTAAAATATTATAGTTTTTGAATAATATAACTTACTCCTTTCGTGCATTCCATAAGTAGTGTAACGAATAGAACTAATATCCAATCTTGACACATTTACAAATCTCTTTGCATGAGAACGTTTTCTCTTAGGTGATTCTAGAAATTTATTTTCCTTAACTGACGTTAAAGCTGCGCTTACAGTGGAGATATTATAATTTAGGGCCGATGCTACACGCTAGAAATTAGTAAAGTAGAAATAAAATATGTGGACCTTAACATACTCTTTAAAGCTACTCTCGAACTGCTGTCAAGGGTAACAATGAACCATTGTTGTTAAGTTCTTCCTGAAAATAGCTTATGAGTGAAGCTATTAGCTCGTTGCACCGGCTATTTAAACGCTTCGGCATTTTTTACAAACAGTAAACAACGTAATGAACAGAGATATGCTTGTACACCTTTGGTGTTCTTAAAAGAACAGTTTGCTATTCAATTTGTGAAATATCTGAAGTTTCTGTTAAAAATTACACACACAGTCAGAGTAACAACACGAAAAACGAAAACTAAACGTCAAAACAGGCCAACAAGCGAGCTGGCGTCACCAGCTCTGTTGCGTACTGACGGCCAATAAAATTCAAATTAATTTTCACAAGTTTAAAATTAAAAAATATGTGCCATAAGTGGGTTTGTATCAAAGAAGAATACTTCAAGTTTTTAGTGCATGCAATATCGCATGAAATTTTAATATTTTTTGCTCAAACTTAATTTCCTCACGTTTTCTTACGAATTATCTGCTGATGATGACGTACAACGGAAATTGTTGTGCAATAACTATAGGTAGATAACAGTAGAAAACTAGTTTTCGATATGCAAATTACGTAAAAGTTCATTAAAAGGCATATCCCTTTTTTAGAAAACAGAGGAAGAATGGAAAAATCATAGGTACATAACTTCGCATTTTTTGACAGTACCTAGATGAGAGTATTTCCTTTTAAAGATTCAATTAAAGCTTAATTATAGACTACATAATGAGTTCAGGTTAGACTGTCGAAAACGTTAAATGTGGAAAAACCTTTTTTACATGTCGAGAACAAAATTGTAGATACCCAACTCTGGTCTTAGCTAAATTCTTTGAAATATTTGGTCGTGGCCCCCAAGAAAAATTTCGCTAGGGGCGCTTTGCCTCTGGCGAGCCTGCCAATAATTCTGAGTGCTTTGTATTGGAATACCTGAAGTTTTTTGTAGCGCGTCTTGTTGATTCTGCACTATATCTGTTAGTGTTGTCTTGCATAAATTTGTCTATGTCTGTAGATATGTTGACTCTACTGTGTGGATTTAAAAGCGAGTATATGGGCCCTAGCTGTCGGTTTGCCTTCTTTGAGCATCAATCCGTATTACTATTCCAGGCCCATCTTCTTGTCAAACCAAAGTCCTAGATATTTGATGACATCTTTACAGTTTATTCTGGTTTATTAACTAGCACTCTGGAAGTTGGAAATATTAACTCTCGATTTGGAGAAGAAGATTGCCTGTGTTTTGGCGTTATTTGAACGGATTTTCCATTTCTCAAGCCAAACTTGGAGAAGGTTTATCTGTCTTTGCAACCGCCGTGTTTGCCCATGTGTGGGAATATCAGCGGTGTAAACATTGTCCAAGGCCGGCGCAAGGGGGCTGGTATACTTAATGTAGAATGTAGGGGTCTATGGTAGGACTGAAGGAATTTAGAGACATGACTGCAATGACCACTGTAATAAATTAGAAGCATTATTTGCCGACGATTCGTGAGATGATCGGCTATTTCAGGGAATGAGATTTCATTGTTTGAAACCGACATCGACAGTGAAAAGATACAGGTTGGAACAAATTCAATGAATTTTAATGGTGTAATTAGTGTTTTTTCCCAAAAAAGTGCTTTCGGTGAAATTACACATAAGTGTTTTGCTATTTCAGTGATTTTCCTTTCTGTGATTGGTGTTCAGTGAATTGTTTTTGGTGAATTCACCGAACACCGACGCCTTGTCTCTTGTCAGGCACCATTGGGTGTTTATGTTTAACTGTTACAGACGACTATATTATTATGCTACTTCAGCTGTGCACTATTATTATTAATAGATATACAGGGTGTCCCGAAATTAGGTGGCCAAAGGAAATAGTGGAATCTGCATCGGAAAATAATACTAATTTGTTTAATAAACAAGTATCGGAAATTGCCCCCTAAGGGAGCTACAGCCCCCTAATAGGGAACCCATAAAGATGGTATTTTTCAGATTATTCCCAAACAGTTGAACATAGAAACATGAATTTTTGGTATTTTAGTAACTTTTATATGCTGAATCTAGATCTAAAATCAAAACTATTAAAATTTAATCATAGGCGTAACATTTGGGGGGGTTGAGGAACAATAACAAAAGTAACTTTTTTCCTAAGTTAATGTTTTACATTTTTTTTCTAGAATTATGAAAGTTTAGGGCTTTCTGGCAAAAAAGATACTCTTGATGTACTTTGCTCAGATGCACCATTACTGAAAAAAAAAGTCCTTAACGATAACATTGTTTAGCAAACACAGATCAAATTAAAATTATGATTTGTTGTAAAATTGACAACAACACTTATTTACTTGAGTAAATATTCAAATAAATTTCCATTTTGTTGAATACACAGTCCGGACCATTTCCTAATATTTTGAGTAGTACGAAGAATTTCAAACCGGTTTTCTTTAATTCGATTTCCAGCTGCATGAATTCGTGTTAAAAGCTCTTCTGGGCTATCTACTTATGTTGCATAAACATTACTCTGCACATATTGCCCCAGAGATAATAAATTTCAATGGAAAAGTAAACAAACATTTTACTAAAATTCCACTATACTTGAAACTTTTTAAAACAAATTTATATAAAATTCGACTAGTTTCGCTAACACCGTAGCTTTTTCTTAGTCGAATTTTATATAAATTTGTTTTAAAAAGTTTCAAATATAGTGGAATTTTAGTAAAAAGTTTGTTTACTTTCCCATTGAAATTAATCATGGAATTCCACCAAGTAAAGGCAGAAACCGTTCAATTGTTTAAAAAAACCACAGATAATAATCTAAAGGATTTAGATCAGGCGATCGAGCTGGCCAGTTTACTGGACCACCTCTACCTATCCACCTATTGGGAAAATTTTCATTTAGCCAGTTTCTTACAAGCTGGGCAAAGTGGGCTGGCGCCCCATTGTGCTGGAAGAACTTCTCTAACCGAGTACGTATAGAAACATCCTCTAGCAATTCTGCCAGCTCATTGGAGGAAACTTAAATAATGATGGGCAAAATAATACGACCTATTAAAAGATCTCCTATGATCCTTGCCTATACATTGAAAGAAAACCTATGTTGGTAGTTAGTCCTTCGAACCACATTCGGATTGTCTTGAGCCCAAAAATGAGTATTATGGCGATTAAATGCCTTGCCTCTTGAATAGGTTGCTTCATCTGACCCTCGATCTGACCATAAAACTTTTCTCAACGTATTTTCGTGGTTGGAAATCCGTTGGCAAAATTCTACATGAGGTTGAAAATCTTCGGCTCTTAGATCATGTACTATTTGATAATGAAACGGATGCAGTCCCTGCATTTGGGTCATTCTTCCAAGCTTAAAAAATATTTTTAAACAATTCACGTGCTGCTATGTGTTATCAATCTGTGAAAACAATTCTAATAAATATTAGATACTTGCAATTAATTTGGGGATACTGATAATATTTGCCAGCGGTCTCAATGCTATTTAAGAATTTTCCTCAATTCTATTTAGCGCTCCCTCGAAATCATTATTTCCCATAGCTCGGCCTTGTCCCTGGGAACGCCTAAATGCTCCATTTCCTACTAAATTTCTATGGACGCGGCTAACTACTATTCGATGTGGCAGTCTTCTTCTCGGTAACTGTCTTTGATACTCACGTACAGCGGCACGTGCATTACCATTGCAATATCCGCAAATAAAATGGATATGAGCTAATTCGTTATTCGAGAAACGCTCCATATTAAAAAAATTAACCACAATTTTACCAGAAAATTTCGAATAAACTATCATAATAAATGTCAAGCTGGCAAATAACAAACATGTCAATTTTGTTTCAAGGCCTACTACTAAGTTTTAATGAAAATGTGATCGGTCCTTGGTAACAGGGTTATCGTTAAGAACTTTTTTTTCAGAAATGGTGCATCTGAGCGAAGTGCATCAAGACTACCTTTTTTTGCCAGAACTCCCTAAACATTTATAATTCCAGAAAAAAAATTAGAAACATTAACTTAAAAAAAGTTACTTTTGGTTTTGTTCCTCAACCCCCCCCCCCCCCCCCCCCCCCAAATGCTACGCCTATGATTAAATTTTGACAGCTTTGATTTTAGATCTAGATTCGGCATAATATAAAAGTTACTAAAATACCAAAAATGTATGTTTCTATGTTCAACTGTGATGGAATAATCTGAAGAATGCCATCTTCATTGGTTCCCTCTTAGGGGGCAATTTCCGGTACTTGTTTATTAAAGAAATTAGTATTGTTTCCCGATGCAGATTCCACTGTTTTCCTTTGATCACCTAATTTCGGCACACCCTGTATATATAGACTATTTATTTTCTGAAAACTCTAGTATTATACTAATTATGCAGTGCAAACTTTTAAATCGTAAATTAGTCAAGTAAACACAGTGCGAAACTAATCGCATTAACCAATAAAAATCTATTTTCCGCAATAATAAATGTTAAAATGTTGATCAGGTGTGTGGTCTAGTCTGTTAATGATTTAAACACGAACGATAATTGCTGTCGACGTTTTACATGATACAGGGTGTTATGTGAAGTAATTTAAGTTCAGTATGCCGACACACCTAACCGTAATGCTTTAGTTTTGTACAGTAAGCTATTTTTAGTTTAGGGTATTAAGGTTACAGTTAAAATAAGAAGGAGTTGACAATGAGCGATTTCCATTTCAATTAGTTCAGGCACAAAAAAGCTGCATCCGTTTAATTCACTTTTATTGTTTTTAAAACAAAGTAAGAAAACACGTACTATTTTCGTGTAGTTTCTATACTCTGTTACTTAATGACAGAGAGTAATGAAATGTTAAAAAAACTAGGGTCACCCTAATTTGCATACAATAGAAAGACAGAGGCGTTACTACAGATAGGTTATTAAAATAATAAGTATAATAATAATTATAATTGATTATAATTATAGAGATAGGCAGATAATTGAGATATTAATTTTTCTAATATTAAGTAGATAAAAACTTATATAGAAGTAAGAATAATATGAAAATAGATAAATTGGAATAAATAATAATATTTACAAAAAAAAAATCTGCTATATACCTACAACAACTTAATTTTTTAATTTTAGTCATCATGTTCCGAGTAGTCCGATAGTCGATGAACTATCGGTTCAGAGAAATAATAAGGGGCTCTACAGTGTTTTCTACCATGTTATCAGATTCCCACATTCTTTTATTCCCTCTTGTAAGAGGTTTCCAACGTCTTTCATTTTAGAAGTGGTGTTATGCCTTGCTACAAACCCTTTTACTTGCGCCCACACCAACTCTATGGGGTTTAATTCACAATGATATGGCGGAAGGCAAGGTACCGTTTTATTTCGTTTTGAAGCGATTTCGTCGACAACGAATTTGGCATAAAGAGGTTTATTTAACTTTACAGTCTCCAGTAGCTCCTTTTTCGGCATATCTTTATGAAATAGCTCCTTATTTACAGTAAGCCCATGAACGATGCCAATTTTGTTTTTTCGAGTGTTAGCTGGCATTATCCATGACTATAACAGACCCAGGAGGAATAAGATCTAGCATTTGCTGGCAGTATTCTTCAAAGACATCAGCGTTCAAGTCTTCGTGATAGTATCCAGTCCATTTTGATTTAAATGCTGGTAAGCTGTCATCGACTAATCCATTTTTACTTCCAATGTAAGTGATTATTAATCTTTTACCTTTTCCCGACGGTGCTTTTATTCCAGTGGACAATCCTTCCATGACAGCGCTTTTTATATGTTTATCCTGCCATATTTTACCAATGGTAGGGATTCAAATTAATTTATTGGCGTAAGCATGCAAAAAGTATTCACACAAGTCAGGTACATGGTTCAAGAATTAAAATTAAAATGGGGGGGGGGGGGGGCAAAATGGGGATGCTAGTGTTCTACATTGTATATTTGCTAAATAAGAAGCATTTAAATAGTTTATAGAGTACTTTATTACAAACATTACACGTTATGTATCTTATTACAATAATAATAACCTTAGTTGAATTTGACAAAAAATGTAAAAATAACGTATCACTACATTTACACCATCTTACCCCGCCCTTGGGGTAAGATGGGGACGGTAGTGGGGCAAGATAAGGTTGTTTATTCAACAAAATAAAACAAAAAAAGGTAGGTACCTCCTGTATTAGGTGTTACTATTTCGATTGTTGATTTGATTTGATTTGATTGGAAAAGTCAATTCGTCTCTTTACTTTCTTAATTGAACTAGTTTTCTCCTTTTTGTGGGCTTCCTTAACCGTTTTTTTAGATGTTTTTGCCTGTTTTTTCTTTTCCTTTGCAATTTTTTTAATACACGTCTCATCCAGTTCATCCTTGTATGGAGTATCTATAAGAATAACTGTTTTCCCCCTCTTTCTCTGTGCGCGAACTGTATCCAGTTTTCCAACATGCGGAATCGGCATGATATCTTCAGGAGATGTGATTGGCGAAGGAGTAAAACATCTAGGTGGGTCAGCCTCATCTCTTGGAATAGGTGAGTCATCTGGATCATCTGTTTTATGAGAATCTTGCGAGTGCATCCAAGAGCACCCAGCCTTAGGAGATGAAACTGTAGCACCTGATGTAGCAACGATTTCTACATCTGGCAAGCTTGGAACTTTTCATTTTCATTTAAAGAAATAGTAGCGTCGTTGTTTCCTGGATTGGAATTCATAGAAGCATCAACTTGAGGCACAGGCCTGTCTGTAGTTTCCGCCGCCACGAAGTCGACATTAGTGAAAATATTTGGATCGCAGGGCCAGATTCTAGTTTTTCGAAACCCATTAATTGCTGTCGCCATAGTAGCTGCTTTAATGAAAGCATTTCCAAATAGTTTTGATATTTGAAACATTGATACAACACGACTAGGGTTTGTTCGTAGCCATCCACTTACTCCCGCATCATAAAAAAACACTAAGTGGCCTCATAAAACTTACATCAAGAGGTTGAAGCCGGTGAGTGCAGTGGGGCGGGAAGCATAATAGAACTACCCCATGTTGTCTAGTAAAATCGATTAGTTCCAGATTTTTCGTGTGGGTATGATGGCCGTCAAGGAAGAGCAAAACTGGAGAATCTGTAGTAGCTCCAGTGAAAGCAACACATTTTTTAAACCAAGCCGAAAAGATATCTGATTGCATCCAGCCGCTTGGATGACATTCAGACCATGCTCCAGGGGAACAATCATTCATTAATTCGAGATTCATCGTCTTTCTTGGGTATATAAACATATGTGGCATGTAGGTCCCTGCAGCTTTAAAACAAACTTCGACTGTAACTGTAGTGCCCCTTTCTGCAGAAGTCAAGACGCCTACTGGCTTCCTGCCCTTCCTGGCAAACACTCATGATTTGGTTTTTGGCACAACAGAAATACCAGTTTCGTCGTCACAATTCCAAACTTTATCTGGAGTAAACTTGTACTTGTCGTAAACTTTAGTTAATAACGAAAAGAACTGAGACACAGCGATTCGATTGAAACCCATGGCCCTAGCGGCACTTGTATTTTCCGGCTTACTGATGGAATTATCCTGATGACGCTTAAGGAATCCTCTAAGCTAACCTTTGCCGGCTATCCCTTTCTTTTTTTGGAAACAGTGAGTTTTTTTCAGCTTTTCAGCCCATTGATAGGCAAGTCTTCTTAAATCTAACGTCGTAAGCCCAAACAATCTTGCCTCCATTTTTTTTTAAGTATGTAACAAGCTGTATTTCTTCTTCTTTGGTCCCAGAGGTCCCAGAGGCTCTCGAACTTCTCTTTCTAAAGTTGTCTGAGGTATGTTATAATATTGTGCAGCTCTTCTGTACCCTAGCTGACCACTTAAAACGGCTTCAACAGCATTGCTTATACTTTTTTCTGACCATTTTCCTCGTTCGGTTTTACGTTTACATGTTCTAACCATATTCTGTAACAGTGACGAAATATATAGGTACCTTTCATATAAGGCGGGGTAAGGCGGGGACGTCCCTATCTTGCCCCGTATAAATGCCCCCATCTCACCCCGCCCTGACATTTTGAGGTAAAATGTTCTCAAATTGCTTAAATGTTAAAAGAAATTATATAAAATATACATGAGATCAATCATGAGGAAGCATATATTAAGCAAATGCATGCAGTTTACATTAAAATTACACTATACTTACGATAACCGCACTAAAATCAGCGTCGAATAAAATAACAACCTGATATATAAGCGCGACATACAACTTCCATAACAACGTGAGAATAACTGGCACCAGTACCGCCACACTTACACAATACACTAATAGGCGCATTCCGAAGCCACTTTTGACGCCGTCCGAAAGATGGCACTAGTATTTCTATAAATAATATCGGGTACCCCATCTTGCCCCGTGGCCCCATCTTGCCCCCCCTTCCCCTATATCCTTCATTTAACCTAGTTTCGTCCATATAATAGATATTCCTGTTTTCCCTTCGAAACTGTCTAACTGACCTTAAATATCGTAGTCACCATCAGATGATTTCGTCTTTCCCTATTAAGACGCGTATTCACCAAAAAAGCGAGCAAGAGCGAACATTTGTTTTTGTTGGTGTATGTTTGCTCGTGTTCGCTCGACATGTTGACATCTCGTCCATACCAGAGCGAATATATTCAGGTTCGCAGTTGATCCATTTATTTTCTGCGAGCGTATTAATATGGCTGACCAGGAGAAAATATTGTTATTAGGTAGTGCTGTTTTCGTTCTATTGAGTTTTTTAAAAAAGAAAAAGAAAAAACGGGATAAACGATTTTGGCAAGCAACTATATATAAAAACAGACATATTTATAGTGGCAGTAGTCTAATGCGTGATTTAAAAGTGGAACATGGCTATGGAATGTTCCAGAATTTTAGCAGAATGTATCCTGAAGATTTTAAAACTTTGCTGGAACTTGTGAAACCAAAAATAATGAAAAATGACATAAACTATAGGAGAGCTATTCCTGCGGCAGAAAGACTTGCCGTAACCCTAAGATTTCTCGCGACGGGCGACTCATATAGGTCTGTCATGTAAATGAAAAATCATACAAGATTACTGTTCGTAGTATTTGTAGAAATACTCTGTAATTTAGTAAAATCAGGTAATGTTCACACTCTGTTCTCCAGTAGGCGAAATAAGAGGTGTAGCAGCAGTAAGGGATAAAGCAGGGGTGGAATAGTGTCCTGTGCTGTTTGCAATTGAAATTTGAATGTTAAAGTTAGAGGTATTGGATAATTGGGATGAAGATGAGGTAGCGGGGGATAAGGCAGGGGATGCAGCAGGGCTGGAATAGTATCCTGTGCTGCTTATTGTTGTTGGAAGCTGAGCGTTGAAATTGTTGGTTAGTGCATAGTAACCCATGTCCGCATTGAAGATTATATTATTGATATGATGCTCAACAATAGCCCGGGTGTAAGAGTTGTAAGTTCTAAGTTTAAAACCAATATGTTCTCCATAAGCGGAGCAGCCATCTCTTTTTTGGGCTGAAATATTCGATTTCAAGCTTACGCTTGAGATACGTTTTTCCACAAAACCGGTTGAGTTCGATAGGCATTTATCAGTTGCAATACACTATCATTAGACCATTCCATTTTGCATACGCGATAATAATTATTATTATATTTTTTAAAACTACAGAAGTAAACGAAGCACAAGCACTTCTGGCAGTGGAATCCCGTCCACACTGAACGAGCATGAACAAGTATTTTGTTTGATGTACCGCCTTCCTCTTGATCTTTTTTGAACGCGAACAAACAAACATTTGTTTGCCCGCTAACCCGTACTCAATAGATGATTATTGATGCAGAATGCTCGCTCGCTCTTGTTCGCTCTTGCTCGCTTTCTTGGTGAATACGCGCCTTAATAAGTGATTTTCTGTTTTCAATTTCAAAAAAAAAAACGCGCAATTTTGTAAAAATGAATTTTTTATCAAAAAAACTATTTAAAAACAAACTGTTTTTTATTTGTGTCAAGATAAAACCTGCATGTAATTGTTTCACCCACCAGCAAAAATAAGTCGCTATGAGACTGCATGGAATTTTTTTTCGAAGAACGCTAACTTCTCGTAAACTTTCTGAAACTATTTTTATTTTTGTTTCTTTTTAGAGATTTCAGTTCGTATTTCACCTATTGATATGAAACTTATATATAGCAACATTTCACTACACTTGCAATTTCTTAAGCTGGCACTACATTATGCAAAATTGCATAATCCTCCAATCCTTCAGGCAAGGTTTATGGCCAACGGCATTATTTTTTAACGCATTGCTATTGTCACACATTTTGGTTTAATTCCTAAGAGTTAAATAAAAAGTATTGTTATTAGTAACAGAATAGGCTCCTTCTACTGCTTACGGTATTACGTTCTAAAATGTGTGTTACATACTCTTGAACAAAAAATAATTCTTAAATGCTTGTTTGTGATTATGTTTTGTTGTGCTGTATGGCTTAATTTTTTTTTATTTAACTGTATTTACATTTTTAGTTTAGGTTAGCTGGCACTGTCAAAACCCAAAATTTAATTAAAATTGTCTAGCTGTAATATATCGTGCTATGCAACTATTTTCATCCATAAGGGCTTGGACTGAAAAACGTAGGGCTTGGTTTAGATCACAATTATTATAAGGGGACGATATATCTAACCAAATCTAGGTTAAAATTCTGTAATATTCATATTATGACATGATATGTCAAACTGATGAATATTTATATAAATAAACAAACACAAATTTATTTTTATTGTTTACAAAGTTAACAAATTAAGAATATAGAGAAAGGAAAATAACACGTCTCTTAATATTTTCGATAGCGTTGACCAGCATCTGTGAAGGAATGTTACCAAACTCTTGGATACTCCTTTCTTGTAACTGTTCTAAATTTTCAACTGGCATTTTAGAAATATTGTTCTTCAAATGAGGAAAAATGAAGTAATCCATAACGATCAAACATGATGATCTGGGTTGGAATTCAATATCGTTTCGAAAACTGATGAATCTGTCGTCGAAAAAATTGCGTAAGTAGTTAATAGTTTCGGAGGATGTATGGGCGGTTGCATCATCCTGTTAAAAATAACCAAAACATGGTTCATCGTCAAGTTATTGCTCCACAAATGGATTCAAGATATTGTCCCTGTACCGCAGTGCTGTAACTGTGTCATGGATAAAAATAGGACCAACCAGGGAAACAGCCAGCCAAGCACAATTTTTTGAGGGTGCAATGTAGACTCTATAAAAAAATGGGGATTTTCATTACTCTACATGCGTGTACTCTAAGAATTTATATAACCGGTGAGGTGAAACCAGGCTTCATCAGAAAAGAATGTCAGGTCTAGTAAATCATTTATTTTCAATAAATTTTGGGTAAACCACTGACAATAATTCCTGCGTCTTTCAAAATCTGCAGCTCATATCTCTTGGAATCCTTGCATTTTATAAGGAAACAAATTTAGCTGTTTTCTACGAACAGCCCTGTAAGTTCTTCCTACTTTTTGAGACAGGCGTCTTACACATTTTGTTGGAGTATTTTGCATTATTTGACGAACGTTTGCAATAAGTTCTTCTGTTCTAACAGATGGTCTTCCAGTTCCTTTTTTATGTTGTGTACAACCTGTTTCCCTAACACTTTGACTTGAGGCCAAGGCCAAAACTACTCAAATTAGGGGACAACCGTCACTGTCAGTATGACAACCCAACAACCAAAGGCCTTATTTACAACAGTGTTCATGATTTAAGTATATACATTGGTTCATCAATTGGGTTTTACGTCAGGGCATCCCTTTAACATCTTTTGATTCCTCGACTACTTTTTAGGTATTCTCGCATAAAGAAACTATTGCTATTACCTGTTGCCTTTGTTGAGTATGCCGCGCAGTATATGTTATTATTGAAGATTTTGGTTTGCATATTCTTGGCGCCTTTTACCGTTATCTAGGAAGGTGATAGTGCCTCTCTACTATTAGTGCTTCTCTACTATAGACCGACGGGGAGCCAGTCTTAAGGTAGTTTGTAGGTTGCATTTTGTCTCGCTCTCGTATGTGAGTCAGTAATAAATGGGTTTGTCGAAACGTCCGTACGTCCGTAATAGTTGGTAATGATTTTTAAAAAGAAGTCATTAATAGTTGGTATGCGAAAGTCCTGATGCAACACGCGATTCATAGTATACCTCGGGACATCTGCGATAATTTTCAGCGCCCTATTCTGAATTACCTGGAACTTATTCAGTTCCGCTCTGCTTATGTTGCACCACGAAGGTGCACCATAGGTGAGAACCGGCCTGACCAATGCCTTGTCGATGTTGACCTTTGTCCTATTTGCAAGTCTATTCCGCCTGTGAAGCAGGGGGTAGATAGAGCCTAACTGTCGCAATGCAAGTTTAACTCTATTTAATAAATTGAGCCTCCAGTTAAATCTTTGGTCAAAGATAAGTCCCAGGTACTTCACTTCCTGGCACCAATTTACTTGGACTTTGTATGTACGTGGCTTTTCGAGAAAAATATGGCCTTCGTCTTAGTAGGATTCAGCCGAATTTTCAACACCGAAAGTCATTTTTCCAGCTTGATTACGTGACGCTGCATCCGGCTGACGACAATGAACGGTGAGTTGGTAGTCGAAGTAATTACTGCATCGTCAGCGAAAAGATAGAGCTGCGTGAATCTATCTCGCGGAATATCATGAGTGTAATTATTATACAACATCCGAGAGAGAGGTGAGCCTTGCGGCACTCCCGCCCTGATGCGTTTTTTCAAAGAAAGTGCGTTCTCCGAGGAGACCGCAAAACTTCTATTCTCAGGAAACGAGCCAACTACCTTGACAAGGTAGTTCGGAGCTCCCAGCCTTATCAACTTTAGTAACAGACCGTTATGCCATAACTTATCGAAAGCTTTACTTACGTCGAAGTAAACCGCTCCCGTGTGCGCTCTCCTGTTAAAGCCTTTTACAATGTTAGATGTTAAACGCGTCGTTCTGTGCAATGTTCGGCCCGAAAACCGAACTGTTCGTTAGGCAAAACGTTGCGTGCAAATATAAAGTCATTTAGACCACTTAAAATGATTTTCTCGGCATTTTTACCTAGGCTGGATAACAGGCTAATCGGTCTGTAACTCGATGGCACCGTTGGGTCCCCGCCTTATTTAAGTATTAATATGACTTTGGCGTGCTTCCAGGAGCGCGGAAAGTAGTCTTCTTCGATTATAGCCTGGGATATGCTTGCTATATTCCCCAAAGCTCGGTCTGGTAGGTTCCGCAACGCCGCATTCCTTAAACCGTCAAAACCCGGAGCTTTTTTAGTATTCAAGACACTAACTAGGGACTTTACTTCGTCTACAGTGACTTGAGGAAAGTCCTGCAACGGATGGTTTATCGTTTTAAAAATTTGTATTGTTCTGGAGATCCTCTCATCACGTGGCGCATCGTTGGTTGGATTTTCGCTGAATTGCTCGAAGAGCTTGTCTGCGAGCAATTCAGCTTTATCCATAGCATCAGTCAGAACTTCGCCTAATAAACTTTCGATTTTGTCGTTCCACAAGTTCGACTGCCTTTCTACCAGCATTTGCTTCATTAAATGTGCTTCTCTGTTAGCTTCCGCCTTGATGCGAGGATCGCCAGTACGATACGCCCTATTTTTTAATCTGTTTTTAATTCTAATGCGGTTTCTAATATCGTCTGTTAAAGACCCGTATTTTGAATACCCGGGCACTTTTGTAACAGATGAATGATTTAAGTAATACATTACATAATCTGTTAAATTCCGAATATCGATTCTTCGCAAACGGCTGAATTCAAGTATATGACATATTTTATGAAATATGTTTAGAACTTTAGGCAGAATCCAAAAAATTATTATAAAATGGAGGTATTCATTAAAAAAAATTAAAGTAAAACGTCATAACTTGTTTTTGGAACAATCATCAGGCACGTATCCGGGATTAGATTTCGCGGAGGGTCCAGATACTAGATTGCATTTTAATAATGAAAAGTGAAAAGCTCAGACACTTTTATAAAACTAATCTATGATTTTTTTTATTAGTCATAACATTTATAATTGAGTCAGTCGACACTAACATCTATGTCCCAGTGAATCGAAAGTACAGCTCAGGAGCTCAATCTCTGGCGTTACATTTCACTTCGAAGAAAAGTTTTTACTCTCTTAATAGTCGAAAATAACTTCTCAACCGTAGCAGTGGTCACTGGTAGGGTGTATAAAATGATCAGTAAATGAGGAATGAATGGGAAAAAGTTTTTGTTGCATATTTCAAGGAGAACGAGTGTTTCGAGGTTTGTTTCTTTTCTTCTCAAGCAATGATAAAATCCTAAGCAGTAAAAGCGACGTTAGGAAAGTTTTCGCGAAAATCGTCCATGCACAAACGCTGATTTTATTGCCACTAACCATTTACTCTAACCCCGTTTCAGAAACACCCTTTAACCATGAATTTTCTGTGCTGTTCCATAAAACCCATTGGGTGAATTATTCAAGAAATTGGATAAATTAGCGATGAATCAAATTACTTTATACAAATTGCAATGTTTTGTAGCGCTAACGCACTATTAAAAAACAAATGCAATAATAATTAATGAACTCAATCAAGCACATAAGTTACATATCCCAAAAAAATGTAACGAAGGTACGAATATTTAATTCCTTAAAAGAATTTGTGAAATGTTCTTCGAAGAAAAAATCCAATTCCAGAAATGTTCGCTATAGTTGGCAAAATGGCTACTTCTTGTTTAGACCTTCTACTTTCACAAAACATTGAGTAAAATAAATACCTCATTTCAGTTTTCACTTAAAACAGCATATTTATTTTTTATCGAAAAATTGCCGGCTGCGATGTGCCTTTAAGTTAGCTTAGTTACCAACAAAAGCAAAAAAAAGTAAAAAAACATAACGCAAAAGGTTTTCAACCTCAAAAAAATCGAAACCCTTTTGATTTTTGTGCAAAAGAAAAAGCACGCTTCTATTAATCTCGATTTAAAGAAGAATTCATGTAGATTTGACTTACAAATATTAATTTGGGTGGAGTGTATATTTGAAATGGTACGCCCTATTGGTAAAAAGGATAAGAACACACTTGGTTTCCATGCTGCAAGTACTTCGTTTCCAATAAATGATCGCTCATGTAAGTAAAATATGTGACACACAGTTAGGGAGAGCGCCCACCACAGCAGTAGCTTGCTTGAGGTGAAGTGTCCGTCAAGCACACTTGAAACGCACTTCATGTGTGCTTAAAGTACACACATATCAAAACAGTGTACGAGTTGCATGCAGTGCGTAGAGAAGCAAAGGTTAATCCCATTGTCAAGATATCATCGTCCGATGATAAAGATGTTTTAGCATTCTACATGATTATACGTGCTGCACGAATTCAATATTAAATGGTTAATCATCACACATTTTCATTAACACTGTAAACACTAAAATAATTATCGAGGGGTAACCGTCCTGGAAATGTCAATGTCAAGATATAACCTAAAAAGCTATAATTCGGCGGACGTCAAGTGAAAATAGAAGATTTTCTATTTTTCAGCACGCATGCTGTGCGGCACGGCATAGTTAGGCGACTCAGTTCTTTCGCACGGCTTCTGTATGCGTCATTGCATATAAAAGGTTTGTTCCAACCAACTAATTTGGTATCGTCCCCGAACGGTTATTGGGATCACTCGTACCGATGTTGTGCGCAGGCGTGGATATTTTACAGTTCCGTGATGGTGCAAAATATAGACGGGTTGGAACGATTTTGTGAACCGATTTAGGTATCGAGTTAAATAATTATAACGTGAACATAACCTCACTATCTCCTTCGTCACTCATAGTAAAAATAAACCAAAGTCAAATTAAGGCAGTATAAAACAGAAAAGTACACAGTCGAACTAAAAATCTCACGAACAAAAACCACCAATAAACAAATGGAAATGTCACTAATGTCAGCCCCAACTTACTAAAACCTTACTGCGCAGGTCATCCCAAACGATTCCAATGTATGGCCAGGGATCGAAAGGACGGTTCAAGAACTAGTTCTAGGACGGTAACAAGGTTGGTTGGAACACTTAAACAATCGTTCTACGAACCGTCAATTCACAGTTGGAACGCATTTTATTTAATACGCATGCGCAGGACCGTTCAAGAACGGTTTTTGCTGCGGTTGGAACATACCTAAAAACATGATACGCTGCACTTCATACTAACCTCATGCGCACCTCATATCTCTTCACTTGAAATGCACATCTTTGGTGGGCGCTCTGCCTAATGTGTATATTGCTACTTCTACTCTATCATAGGAGTTCAATAAACCTGTTCGCAATAGTATCCGGATTATGTTGATTTAGTATTATCTTAAAAAGTGAGAAACAAAACAAAGTGAATATTTTATTGTTCTAAATATTACATATATTAAGTGCATTAATACGGACATCAAACAGTCATCAATTAACACAGAAAAGATTTTATCTTGAGTTGCCTCTTGAGTTGCCTGATATGAGAGAAACGTAAGAATAAGCCAGCTTCAATCTCTAAAACATAATGTAAACTTAAAAATTATTTGTAAATATTTTACTTTCTTTTAAATAAAAAAAAATAATTATGAATAAAGTCAGACAAAGAGTTTGCCCATAATATATTATTTATTTACATGTGTACTTTATAGAACATTTTTATATTTTAGGGACACTTGATATATTATAAACTCACAAACGAGCTTAAGTCACTACGATTCGACTCTATTGTGATACTTACTGATATAGCAGCATCAATGGTTAAAGGACCAAAAGGCCCAATATCTAAAGTTAAACATTTTCCACAGCGCAACATCATTATAAATAAAATTTGGTTCGTTTCTTTGTTTTGCTCAAACCATCTGCTTTCGTATAAAGCATATGATAACTGCTGGCTCTAAAAAACTCTATGCTGTAAACGTTTTTATTAAAAAAATAGTACAAGCACAAGCGCCTATAGTATAAAATATATTTTTTTCTACATGCGTGCGGAAAGTAACTACAAGTTGCACCCTTCCGAACTAGTGCTGTAAATCTTGTCCACCCTGACATTAGTACTTACTCAAAAATGTTTGAACACTGACGCAGGAACAATATACATTAACAATCACATACATACAGTGTGTACATAAATTAAGGAACAAATTAATTACTTAATAATCCAAGACTATTTCGGGAAAATCCTCGAACACGTATAAATTATAATTTCTTTCTACTACTATGCTTGAGAAATCGCCATTATTTACTCCATTTCTCTAATGATAAGTAAAACTTCTCTACCCAGGTAAATAACGATGATAAATAATCACCTAGGTCAATAATGAAAAACATTCTGTATAATGAAGTTAAGTTACACACGATTTTATCATTCTTACTCGCCGTTTCTTTAACATGTTATTGGTTTTGAGCCTTGACTAACCATTTTAAATGAAAAAATTCCAGAAAATAGTATCAAGTTTTTAATATAATATAACACGAATTTTCATCATAAATTGGAAGATACTTCAAGAGAAAACTATCACATTCAAAAATATCAACACGACAACAAATTTTCTACAAACTGACATTTAAAATCGCATTTTTCTATAGTTTTATTTTCTCAGGCTACTTGATTTTTAAAATATTTTTTTTAAAACTAAACAGAAATGACTAATATAAAAAGCTAAACGAACTAAATATGTAATATTTTAGTATTAGTAATAGAAAAAATTTATAGATACCTCAGTTGAGAAAGCTGTTCTATACCTCGCACATTATATCCTTCGGCGCTTCGCACCTCAAGATATAAAAGTGCTCCTTATATAACAGCTCACTTTTTAACCTAGGTATATATTGTACTATTATTTAAGGTACAGCTTTTTTTAATTAAAAAGAGAAAAAAAAAGAATTAATTCAAATTAAATGTTGAAACTCTCCTCCTTCTTATGCTTGAGAGTACCCCAAGCGGTCAATAAACTCTTATTAAACTTTTCTTGTGGTTTCTTCTTTAATGTCCCTGCATTCTGCTGTTATTCGATTTTTTAAATCTTCAGTATTGGCAGGCATTTTTTATAAACAACATTTTTAGGTGACCCCAAGAAATTTAATGGTGTAGGCTCTTTAGACCTAGGCGGCCATACAATAGGCCCACGTCTTAAAAATTCGTCTGTTAGAAAAAACTTGGTTGACATAATGTCTTGTTGGTACCACAAATTTGCATCTAAAACTGCAGGATTATTCTACTAGGTTATAACGAAGAAAGTCTTGGAAAAAATTAAGGTCATTTAGTTCATTTACATTGTTGTCAAAAAAATATGGACCAATAATTTTGTTTTTAACTATGCCCGCCCAAACACTAATATTCTAAGGATATTGAGTATGATGCTTAAGCATCCACGTGGGATATTCTTTTGCCCAATATCTATAGTTTAGCCGGTTTACTTCACTATTTAATTTAAAAGTAGTTTAATCCGAAAATAGTACATTTTAAACAAACAAGAGATTTTCGTTATAGCTTTCCATTAAAATTCGACGAAATCCTACGATCATTTTTATTAAACTCGTGAAATTTCATAGGTCTTCCATAGTCAATAACATATTTAATGACACGTGTTTCAACCCTTGCGGATAATTATCAAAGGCATAAAAGACAATCATAAATTCTACATGTCATTAAAATAAAAATTGGCAGATGATGGGTTATTTTGGTCCTTAATTTACAGGTATTGGCCAAAGGTACAACTAAATTACAGGTGTGATTATAGAGGCATTTACATCTAAGTAATAAAATTAGGAAAATGATATTGTGTATATAATTATGGGTTTTTTCGTTCGTAATTATTGACAGTATTTATTGCATATTTATCTTAAATTATTAGGCTATTAAGTATTAGATTGGCACCTGAAGGTATTTCAATTTAATTGTTAACAACATTACATCGATTTTTTTTTATTTTTTTATTTTATTACTTAGATGTAAATACCTTTATAATCACACCTGTAAATTAAGGACAAAAATAACCCGTCATCTGTCAATTTTTATTTTAATGACATGTAGAGTTTATTATTGTCTGATATACCTTTGATAATGATCCGCAAGGGTTGAAACACGTGTCAGGATACTGAATTAAATTGCCAATTATATTTAATTTGTTATCCTCCGAATAGCTAAGTGCTATGTTCTTGAAATCAGATCTTCTTGGAGCTTACAGATCTGAACTAAAATTAGGGGTTTATTGATGGCATATTATATCTACTACATAAGATCCTGTATAATAAATTTTTATGACAATTTTTAGAAATATTTTTGGATGGTTAAATAATGAATTTGTTTCTTACTTTATGTATACACTATGTATCACGCTCGTATCAAAAACATGGTACCTATAAACGTGCAGAAAAGTGTCACATTCCACTCTTGTTAGGTGAATAGTTATTTTATGTCTAATAAGCTTTAGGATTAAGAAATTAATCTCTAAAATTAACGTATTGTGGTAAGACAGACCTGTACACATATTTCGTTAGCATTCCATGATAATAAAAACCACTGAAATACAAGAAGCAGCAAGTACGTTAGATTGAAAAAGAATCTCTTTCCCTAGAATTTTAAAAAGAAGTTAAGGCACGAGATAAATATTTTAAAAGGAATACATACTATAAAATTGAAAATAAATATTATTTACTTACGCTTAATATTTGAACAACTACAGCAGCTAACATTAGAGAAGATGCCACATATTCAATTAATACTAAGTACTTTAGTGTTGCATTTAAGTCTTTGACATACCTAAAAGAAAAAATGCAGCGCAAATAACAATGTATAAAAAAATATTCCTTAACTTCTCCCAACCTATATTCCTTAACTTCTCCCAACCTAGTTGAATACCACGAAATTTTCTTTAAAACTGTAGGGTCCTTGCACGGGTTTTAATGCGATGTTCATTTAATTGTATATAGCTCCAAATATACCCCCAATTTTCCTTTTTCATAAATTTTATGGTGTTACCAGATATTTTACAATTAAAATTAAACTGATTTATTTAGATTTCTGATGATAAGTTTTTTTGGTAGTATAACTATCCAGAATTCTCCAGTATAGGTCTCATTGTGAAATATTTTAAAATTCAAGAAATAAAATTTATTTTGTTCAACACACACATAACCTAATCTTAATTAACAAATTTAATAATATTAACAATTAATGATATCAAGACTAAATATCACTTAAAATCGAAAGTTGTCTAAATATTTACAGGATAACATTATGAATATGACCACCATGATTTTCTATCACCGATTGCAGTCGCCTTCGCCATAGGTCAATAGCTGCATTGATTATGTCCTGGTTAAAATTATTCCAACAGAACTGTAACCTCTTTTTTAGCTCTTGGATAGTGTTAAACCTTTGACCATTGTGAACATTTGTCTCTAAAATTCCCCATATGGAATTGCCAACATGGTTTAAGTCTGGACTAATGGGTGGCGCCACATCTCCGGTTCGATGTAATCGGGGCATTGCTCAAACAAAAACATTCTTGTACTCCGAGAGGTATGAGAAGAAGCACCGTCTTGTTGGAACACGCAATCATCGCCGATTGCTTCAATTTCAGAAAGCAAGTGATATAAAATTTGTTGTTGATACGCGTCCGAGTTGAGTTTTACTCCGGCATCTACAACAATAAGACTTGACTTCCCCAATTTGAAAACTGCCATAGAGACCATTACACCAGGTGAAAAGTGACTTCTCTCGATTAAAAGATTTTCCAAAGGGATTTCCCTCTTTACTCGCACATTTGCGTATACCAGATTATTTTGTGTATTCTTTGCTGGCCTCAAGTAAAACATCTTCTCATCTGAAAACCATATCTTTGCAATATTTTCCCGAGAACGAAATCTTCGTAGTAATAGATTACATCTTTCCAATCGTTTCTCCTTCACATTGGCATTAGGTTCTTGACAGTAAACTTTTTTAAAGACTTTTAGTTAGCAATCATTTTTTATAATTCTTTGAACTGTAGAACGGTGAGTTCTTGTTCTTTTCGCTATTTCTCTGGTACCTACAGATTCTTCAGGTCGTACATTTTCTATAATATTTCTTACCATGGTAATATTTCCTTGAGTTCTTGAAGTTCTCCTCCCAACTTTTATTTTTATGAATCCATTTTTTTCTCTAAGATGTCTTAAAAACTTTCCAACTGTTCCAACATACCAATTTTTTTCAGGAAACTCCTTTACAATTTTTCTTGCATCGTAATTATTTTTTTGTCGAAAATATTTCATAAGAATTCGATCCTCTTTACTTAAGACTGCCATTGTGTACGGATTAGCTGTCACGAAGCGTACAAAACATCAAAAATAACATTGTTTTTCCACTACTAACCTATAACATCGCCATTATTGACCGATTATTAACGCTAGAAATCGTTTTTCTCTACCTTATAAGTCATTATTGACCATGGTCAATAATAAGCCATTGAAATCCATTATTGACCGATCTTTGACCTTAACCGAATTTTGTTTGAACGCAGGTAACTTGATTTTTTAATTCTGCAACATCAATTCATTGTGGTTAGGCAACCAGATAATTATAAATACATATAAGATTACTTGATATTGTAAAATATCGATACAATCAACATTTTTTCTGCTTCCATCCTTAATTCGGGAGGTGTACACATAATATTATCACTAACATTTTCTTCGCTCATTTTTAAAAAAAAACGCAAAACTCGTGAAATCTGATGACACAAATGAACACAAATTGACATTGACAAAGCCACCTGACAAAACAACAAAATATTTGGCCAATTCCAAAGCGCAGGTAACTTGATTAAAAAATATACTTATACCTACCTATAATTTTTTATAATTATTAATACTATAAAGATAAATGTCATATAAAAGTTTGTAGTAGTGGAAAAAATAATATATTAACCACGGTTTAGACAGCTTATTATAGCCCTCGCGTCTTATATCCCTCGTCGCTTCGCTCCTCGTGATTTAAACTCGCCGCTCGGGCAATAATGATGGCTGTCTAAACCTTGGTTAATAATATACTATTATTATTTTAATAACAGTCATGAATACTCTGATTTTCAATAACGGTCATGGATGCTGCGATCATGGTTCAAACGACTTCAAATTTCCAAAATGATAACCGCAATGTTTTAGTACATCAATGAACAATATAAAATGTATTTCTTGAATTTTAAAATCTTTCACAATGAAACCTATACTGGAGAATTTTTGATAGTTAAACTACCAAAAAAACGTATCATCTGAAATTTAAATAAATCAGTTTCCGTTTGCAACGAACATAAGCGCACGTTTGTTGAAGAAAACCTGTTAATCCGGTCCTGTTCAAAATATTTTCATAAAAATTGCACATTTTACTGAGACGATTTCAGTTCATCATCATTCTAAAAATAAATTAAATCAGTGCAAAATAAAAAAAAAATATTCAAAATTAAAAAGTGTACTCCTTTAATTTGAGCCACAGTGTATACCCAAAATCCACAAATTTTGTCAATGTCATTTAATACCAACCACCAAATCTATGAAGCGGCAGAATAAAAATATTGTACAAGTAAATGTTTTTTATGCATATAAAAATGTTTTCCGCTGCCAATATGGTGAACTCAAGAGGCGACGTTGTCATACAAGCCGCATTCAGCTAAATGTATTTAAAATACCACGGCGATTCGATATTGGGATTTTGATCGCAGAGAAAATAAATGTGGCAAAACAGACAGAGATTTGAAAATAAGCGTACCGGCGGGTTTCCACCTTGCTTGATTAATTTGTGTTTTTATATTAATTTATTGATAGATTTTGTAAGCTTTTTCAGTTTTCATAATATAGGTATGGGCCCCGTTCATATAGATAGTATTTTGTGTAAATATACAGTTATTAAACTTTATTTAGTGTTGTTATCTACTTTGAATAGAGTAAACTATGAATATTAACGAACCATCAACTAGTTTTCCGTCTACAAAAAAAAATTCAATAAACATTAAAAGAACGAATAATAGTTAAAAATGTATACAATGGAATTCAGGAACGAAATCCTGAACTAGCCACATTGGATGCTGCAGAAATATGTGTCACTTTAACGAAAATTTCTTGGCACGCTGTGTTCAGGGTTTTGAAAGGCGTTCATCAAGAAAAAGACGAAAAGAAAATAGTCGAGGAGCCCAGACAAAAGGACAGAAAAGAATAATCCTGGATAATGCCACAAAATACGCCATTCATCGCAAAATCCATGGAATTTTTTTCCTAAATAAAATATCCACAATAAAGAAACTGGTGACTGAAATTAAGAAGGAAGAATTTTGGGTATATTAAACGAAATCCATAAAGTCTACTAATAACTAACTAACTGCTAATAGTACTGATTGAAAAAAATTAAATTATCGTATGACGGCGAAAATATTTGGAAAATATACGGGAGTTTCGGGAAAATAGGAATAAATTGTATTACACCGACAAAATAAGGGTCAATGAAAAGCACACAGTTAAGAAGGTATGACAAGATCTAAGTATTAAACGTTCAAAGCAGGCATTAATGTATGGATTTTTGCAAGGAACAAAAATTCCTGGTTGAAAAGGTCGTCATCTTATAGGATCAGGTTTTAGGGGTTAATGAAATAAATTTAATTTATAAATGTTATATGATGTTCCGACGAAATTTCATCATTTATTGTATTTCGAAATGCATACGCCACTGAAATTCATTCCCCTGACGTCTTACAACCTCTATATGCTAGAACCGAGTCACGGACAGAACTTTTGGAATTTAGGTATAGGTATAATTTCGTTTTCAAAACAAACCATCTTATTATTATTTAAATTTGAACAATTGAACTTCACTTGCTCATCCTTAGAAACTCTAGCCGTTCCCGGAATAACAATTTTAATTTCAATTCACACTCTCGTCAAAGAAAACTTAACCAAGTCAAGGTTTTTTTTTTCAAGTCTCTTTGTTTTGTTGATTGATTTTACAATATTTTAAATATTTTAAAAGTTACCGCGAATTATATTCACATTTTTTTTATGATAAGGGACAGCACTGCAGGAGAAATCCATTGTGTCGAAACGATTCACGTTGGTCTTGAATCTGATGACGTTCTCCAGATGAAAGAATTTTTAAACAACGTCATTCGTAAGACACTAAGCTTAACCACGTGGTTCGTCGTGTATTTCTGCCATGCACGGCTCTGGGTGGAATCAAGCAGGCAACCTCAGTTAAGCACTAGCCATGAAAATATGTGCCAAATAGACTTAAGTCGCCAACTTGCCTTTGATGTTCAAGACTTTCCAAGTTGTGTGTCATATAATCGGCACCGATTAAACAAATGGCTCCTCTTTAATGGAATCCAGCAGTCCTAAGGTATATTTAGGAGCAGAGCCCCAAATATACGAACAGTGCTCCAGCGATGATCGCTTAATAGAGCATCAAATGTTGTTGAGATGTATAGAGGTTCTTGGTTCTGAAAAGTATTCTAAGCTTCCGCGAAGCTGCCTTAGCAATGGCCGCAACGTGACTATGCCAAGACATATGACCAATCCAAATTGACGCCCAATAAATAAATTGATGAAGCCAAGGGCATCGAGTGTCCCGTCATGGCTGGGTTTTTCTAGCGTTAAACTCTACTTGGTTCCTGTCACCCCAAGACAGAATTTCTTCCAGGTCTTTGTTGAGATGTGTGTCATTGGCAGTCGATGTTTGAGCATCCAAAGTAAGAGACTCAACAACATCAGCGAGGCTATATACTGGATTTTTAGTTTTGTTCCAAAAGATCGTTAATGTATAGTAAAAACAGAGTGGGCGACAATATAGAACTCTGAGGGACTCCGGCATTGATGTTAAATGTGTCGAAAAGAAATCCGTTCATCGCCACTTGCAGATAATGGTATTTGAGAGAGCTTCAAAACCATGAACAATATTGAACCGGCATTCCGTATGCTCCTACTTTATTTCGGAGCCCCTCAAGCCATACTTGGTCAAAGGCCTTGGAAATGTCCAGTGATACTGCCCGGGACTCTCCACAAGCGAGAAGCTCTCCTGTTGACCTAGACTTACGAAATCCATACTGGCGGTCACTAATATTATTGGAACTTTCCAGGCACCTTAATAATTTTTCCTTAATAGGCTTCTCCATAACTTTTGATATAACCGAAAGCAATGCGACTGAATGATACTTGCTTGGCAAGGTCTTCTTGCTTGGCAAGGTCTTCTTGCCTTTTTTGGTTATGGGCTGGACTCGCGCAGTTTTCCAGCAAGAAGGAAATATTCCTTTTTTGCACAATAAGAAGAAGTTAGAAGCCTACAAAATACCGGTGTCAATTCATCAGCGCATGTCTTAATTACGAAGACTGAAATTTCGTAGGGACCAGAAGCTTTTTTGGTGACAAGAGTCCTTAAGATTCGTTTAACATGGCGCTGCCGGAAAACAATCTTGGGCATTCTCGATTCTATACGGGGAATGTTCGGTGGAGTTTTTCCCTGAAAATTAACCGTTGAATGTAAAGAGAATACCTCTGTCAGTAAATTTGCTTTCTCCTGAGCTTAGGTCGCAATAGTGCCATCAGAGCGTGTTAGAGGTGGAATGGTTGACTTGGTAAAGTTCTAACTGACGGCCTTAGCTACCGACCAAAATGATCTTGAGCCGTTACGACATTCAAGAATTTTGTCTTTGATCCTCTGGTTGTGTGCTTCTTTGCTTTGGTTTATCGTTTGCTTGCATTGGTTTCGAGCGTTAGCAAAGATTGTACGATTTTCGTCATTTTGAAAATGGTCCGTAAAGTAATCCCACGTGTCAGTGTACAAGTCGCGGTATGAAGTTAAGAAAAGATCCAACAAAATAGCAAAATCACCATCTCGATCTGGAATCCTAGTTGGTTCACCCACGAGTTGGGTGAAACCAGAGCTGATGGCAAAGGATTAAGCTTCGCGACCTAGCTTGTCGGTTGTATTTGAGTATTTGAGTCAGTTGACATTATGAACGTTAAAGTCGCCAAGGATGACAACCTCGAAATTGGGATGGTGGGTTTGCAAAAAATTGATAGTATTAGCAAGTAAGGAGAATAAGTCTCTATAATGGGTATCGCTTGGTGGCTGGTAAAGGCAGCAGATGAATTTAGTAATTCTCTGCGTTGATATTTTAAACCACATTACATCAAAGTCATTAGGCTCGAGTGTCTCCTCTCGTTGACAAGAAATATTACTGCGGACAAAGAGACAAAGGCCAGAATTTGCGCCTAAGTCGGTGATGAAAGTCGTACCCAGGACATAAATACCTGAGAGTACTAATCGATGATCTGATCTTTGTTTCGGACAGTGCGAGTACATGAGGTTTGGAAGATTGTAAATGTTGATGAACTGAAGTTAATTTGAAAGCTGCTAATTTAAAATCTCTTAACAACTTTAGTTGTCACACCATTTCCATGTTTAATGTTGTTCGAAGGTCCCGCCTGGCTGTTGGAAATAATAGATAATTGAATAACTTCGCTTGGTGAAGCGCCAGGACCCCCCACCCTTGCAAGGACAACTTAATATTTTAAGTTTTAAGATACGATATCTTTTATACTGAAATAGTACAATTTTATGAAAGAAAATGTGAACCATTTGGCAACGACACAATGATAAATTTCGATCGATAAACTTGGCTACGTTTTCCAAATTTGTGACGTCAACCAATCAAATACGTTTATAAACACGTGTTTACATTTGAAAAATTAGCAACTTTTTTCTTCAATATTTCAAAGAGTACTTCGTTTTGAGATGAATTTTTATTTCTCATGACCAATAAAATTGCGTTTACTATCAAAATATATTGTAATAATGGTTATTTAAATTTCGTGCAAAGACTCTATTAAGGAGATGAAGTCCTGATAACTTACTTAATTATCTTTTGATGTTTCTCAACCAGAACTTTGATATTATGCAGCGCTTTACATTGACTAATGTCGCATCCTGTTGTAAGATCTTTGGTAAAGTGTTTAAGATGGTGCTGCAATACTTTCAGTTGTACCGACAGTTGTATTAGAACTGTGTTATACAGTGCTTCAATGGCACTATTGTAAAGATCGGACAATAGAACTGCGGCAAACTGATAAAATAATACAAATCCATAATTATCATTAACATCAAAAGGATACCAATAAAGTATATGAACGGGTTTCTGAAATATCTCTCCAGTGTTTAAATATCTTTGTTTCAACTGATAATAATCCATGCAATCTAAAATATTTTCATGAAATGTTAAGAACTACAGATTCACGTACGTACCTACAGACACCGGGTGACCCAGAAAGTTGTTATTAATTTTTTTCCGTAGTTAAAAAATGGTGGGTTAATAAATTGTCATTCGCAATATATTTTTTTTCTGATTTTACTGTGTCCTCCTATCAATCAGTACTATATTCATCTCGATGAATTCATGGCCACCTGTTTTTGGGAAGATTTAAATAGCCTGCTATTTTGAACACAAATGCTAAGTTATGATACAGAATACATTGTTAGGTAGCTTTACACTTGCATTCAACTAGTGAAAACATACAATATTTGCCCGCAGTGCTTCTTTTCTGGTATTTACTTGACAGCTGTCGCATGTGCAATTCAGAAACCGGTGTGTAAAATACATAAATAATTGTCAGTACCCTAATTGAAATTCTGTAATTATTTTCACAAAAAACATAGCAGACTCGCATTGGTTCAAAGAGTTCATTACCGATTTCATTTAAATTTGTAAATCATATCCGTAGTAAAACTTTCTAAAACAGTGAGTGAAGATTCAACTTAGGATTATGTTGCAAAGAAAATACGGTGCTTTCCGCAGAAAACTAAAAAAGTGGAAGAAACCAAATGAAGTGGCTTAGGACAAAACAACATTTATGAAGGGTGTTCCTTAATGATATGGGAATATTTTGAGGGGGTGAATCTTTTCACATTTTATTTTCAAAGGACGAAATATATATTTCTTGGTAGTAATGTCCAGAAGTAATTTTTTTCTTGGACATTTCGATTTCTTCTGTAACGTTTCCGCTGTCTTTTCTTCCTATCATGCACAAATCCATACTGCCGCACTACTTTCGCTGCGACCAGACGACAAGTGCGTGTCGACCCTTGCCTTGCCTTGTATTCTCCGGTCGGTGCGTCTTGTTGGACGCAGAGCGGTCGCTGGGATCTCAGTGGTCGTTGTGATCTCGAGGATGCGACAGCCAAGTGCGCGGTGCTCCATAAGACTTAATGTATTTAGTTGGCCGCCCGACCTGGTCGGTCCGGCCTGGGGTGGCATTCTGTTCAAGGGATATCAGCGGAAGTTCCACCCAATACTATCTCACATTGCCAACCTTTGGACCAAGGCATTTAGAATTTTAAAATGCTCTACAGAAGCTACCTTATTAAGAGGCTTTCAACATTTATAGACAGTGGTTGTCCTATTCAAGAAATCGAAAATAATATTACCATAACCAACGCCCTGATATGGATTTCGATGGCCTTGCGCAATTTGTCCCCAGAGATAATAAGAAAATGCTTTATGAAAGTCGGATATATATGTAATAGAGATAGTATTGACGA
Organism: Polydrusus tereticollis; assembly: GCA_963920685.1. NCBI lineage: Eukaryota > Metazoa > Arthropoda > Insecta > Coleoptera > Curculionidae > Polydrusus > Polydrusus tereticollis. The sequence continues at coordinate 88,499,008 of OY987327.1, forward strand.
CCTCGAAAAAAAGGATAGTATTCCGCTCGCACAACTGTTTTCTGACATTAAGGACACATTTGTGAACTTGAAACAATTTGCGTCTATTGATAACGATTTGCCAACAGGAAGTGCATAATTGACAATCATCAAGTGTATTGAGGAGATCCAAGAAACGGATGAAACTACTGCCAACTCTGAGACAGATAGTTAGAGCCGCGGTGACAAAAATGCCTTGGAACTCCCAAACGGATGAGAAGCACGTTTTTGTATAGTTCGAGTGTCGTTCTCGAAATCCGTGTTATCGAGTAGGGGTCTGGCGCTCGGCGGTGAGCGGCTATAATATTTTTTCCAAATTTTGACCAACGGTTTAAAAAAACATTTCCCAAACGGATGAAAATTACTGGAGGGCATCTAGGCAACCCCCCAATTACCGGAAAAATATTTTCAACTGATTTGATCCTTGTCGTAACCTCCAGTACAATTAAATGGATCCAAACTCCGAAATTTAAAAAAAAAATCAGCCGCATGCATGCAACCGGACTAAAATAAATCGTTATTATTTATGTTATTAAAAAAAAAGTTTTCATCCAAAAGGAGCTTGACTAAACTATGCCAAATAACAAAAAACCTCGCCAGCACGCGTTATTTTGATCCCGGAGTTCTCCGTAAATTTTCTGCGAGATTTAGATGGAAGTTTCGTAAACTTATTTGTCTCTGATTTAAAAATCCAAAGAAAAAATGAAATGCTCCCGAGAGGCGGTAAAATGTTGAGTGACTATTCAATGGTAAGTAAAAATTTTCATGCATGTTCTGGAAGGTCTGGTCTTGGCCGCAATAAATTTGGATGAAAATAATTTTTCGATGTTCTGTAGGTGTCAAAGAACCTGTGTACAAATTTTCATCCATGTTGGAATTGTTTTATCAAATTTTGCCTTCGAAAAACTGTTATAAAGCGATGGCGACACATGGAGCAAAAAAAATTTTTTTACATATTCTCAGACACGAACTCTAGCTCCCCACTTTCAAGTTTAAATGAGCAAATTTTTCCCCCTTTTTTTCCATTTTTTTTTAGCTCCTGGAAGAGCTCTTTGCAAAAATCAAATCGGATGAAAATATTTTTCTGGTAATTGGGGGGGGGGGGTTGCCTAGATGCCCTCCAGTAATTTTTATCCGTTTGGGAAATGTTTTTTTAAACCGCTGGTCAAAATTTGGAAAAATATTATAGCCGCTCACCGCCGAGCGCCAAACCCCTACTCGACAACACTGATTTCGAGAACGACACCCGAACTATACAAGAACGTGCTTCTCATCCGTTTGGGAGTTCCAAGGCATTTTTGCCGCCGCGGCTCTAACTAAGAGGAAGATGAACCCGAACTTGCTCCAGTTTTAAATATATCAAGTCTATCTGAAGCCTGCGCAAGTTTCAGAGACTTTTTAATAATGTTAACAATTCTGACAGGCCTACAAATATTTCTTAAATGCTATTAAAATATGAACCTGAATTTTATAAAAATAAATTAAAAAATATGAAGCAATCATTAATTCCTCATTATTTTAAAAAATAAGAATTTCAAAGCAAGCATACAGTACATTTTATAATATATATGTTAGTATGCACGTCCAGTATATACATATTGGTAAATTGGCTTCGTCTCATTTAATTTTATTTCTGATAAATTAAACAAAAATATTTTAAATTATTTACATATATGTAGATACTTATTAATAAACAAAGACTGTAAAATACAGAGCAATTGTTTTAGTTTTTCTCTATTAACCGACCGCTCTTCTTAACCGACCCACATTTGATTCCCCTAGGGTGGTCGCTATAGAGAGATTTTACTCTATTTTACTTTTTTAGGGTCCCAAATACATGGATGTTGTCTATAATTGACAATTAAATTAAAACAGTTCTCCGCACTTCACTTAAACGGCATAACTAAACGAAATTCTCTACTTCTCAACATTTTAAAAACGAAATTAGCAACTTTTTAGTTTATACTCCTCGATAGGTGTCGAAATTCTTTTTTCATTGGGAGGGTTATACTTGTTTAATCTTTTAAAAATAGTTATGTTACTTAACAGAAGATACAAGTATATACAATACGATGTCTAAATACAGTGCGTAGTCAGGTTCTGAAAAGAAAGGGAGAGGGATGGTTATCATTGCTTACCGTAAAAAAAAAGAAAAAAAGATAGAGTGAATAATTTGTTATTGGTGAATATAGAAAATGACGTTTTTGAAGGAAATAACTTGTGTCTATGTAAATTAATTTTGAGACTTTGGCTAAGTACTTACTCGTCACAATAACAGTCGCTCCCATACCAAATGAATACATGGTTATAAACATATTAATTACAGTAGTAAATCTCAAATGATTTGAAAATACTTTTTTAGTATACATGTCATTAATCAAGATACTCGTGTTAACATCTTCAATAGCATTTGTTAAAACTTCCGCCATTTCTTTAGTTTGGCAAAGAGATATTTTCGCTGCCAGAAGAACCATAAACACAAGCATTGAAAGACATTCAACTGCTACAAGATAAAGAATAAGTAAAGCACACCATAGAAAATACTGTAAAGCATTTTCAGCAAACTAAAATATAGGATTATATATTTTCAAACTTTGAAACCAATATTTTCCTACCTTATAACAATATGGAAGAATTAAGAAAACCTCCCCGCCATATATTTTTCATATAAAATAATTAAAAAATTAAGAAAATCTAGGCTGTAGCGCCGTAAAAATGAATATCTATGAATAAGTATATACAGTGCGTGCATAATGTCTTGCACAAATTGATTTAAAATTCAGGTTAGTTTTGTTTTATTTGTTTTTTTAACGCTCGGACACGTCAATTACTATTTTTAGTTGCATAATTTTTAAGGTGAAACGTTGGAATATAGGCTGTCCTAGATTGTAGGTATGACGTCATCTAGGATTTGTTTTAAATGGAACACCCTTTATATTGTGTCAATTTCCAAATTTATGATAAAAACTTAAAACTTTTTGCATGTTTATAACCATACCTCTGGAATTAGCGGTTTCCAAAATATTGACGTAAGTAACAATGAAGATAAAACTAGATTGCAGAATTAGAAACTAATTAAATGCTAAAATTGCCCGCCATTGACTTGTTGACAATATCCGGAAATTATAGAACTCTTCTGTGACATTTTGAAGCATATCCTCGGTTATGTTAGACACTTCTAGAGTAATTATTTCTTTGCAGCTATTCAAATCTTCTGGTCTATTTACATACACCTTTGATTTTAAATTACTCCATAGAAAGTAATCTATAGGGGTCAGGTCCGGCGATCTAGCTGGTCATTCGATCGCTCCTTTTCTCCCAATCCATTTATTTGGAAAACAGCATCTAAATCATTTTTTACCGCTGTAGCATAATGCGGCGCGGTGTCCCGTCCTTTTGAAACTGCAGTAAGGTATTGAACTAATTGTCGTGAATAAGCTGATTCTGAAAACTTCCAGATACAGCTGCCCATTTTAATTTTGGCCAAAGAAATATGGTCCAACTACTCGATTTAGAACTATTCCCGCCCAGACGTTTGCTTTTTAAGAGTTAGTGTTCCTTGTCGTAAGTTTACATCCATGTGGGTTTGTGTCCGACCAGTATCTCACTTTCCAAAAGTTGAGTGCCGCCGTGGGTTACTAGTTCAACTTTAACTTTCCACTGAGATCTATAAAACCGGAAAATAACTCTATGGGCAAGCATGCATCTTTTCTGGTCTGGCAAAAAAATATACGAAACTTAAACCTGGGTGTAGAGATTTAAATTATGAATATGAAAATAAACTAAAAGAGAGTAAGGTAAATTACAATGAAAATAGAATTACGCAGTCTTCAAATAGAAATAAAACAATGTGGGCAATAAATAATGTAATTAAAGGGAAAAACTTATCAAACGAGAATATTAAGCTTGTTGAAAGCGGAGTAAGTCAATGATCTAGAAATAGCAAACAAATTTAACTTACATTTTACTACTAGTCACTTAAGTCAGAATAGAACAAATAAAGATTTCAATTTTTTAAATAAAAATATACCTCTGTTTGAACAACAGATAATTTGGTCTGATGAAAGCATGGTATGTCGAAACGGGATCTTCAGCAAAAGAAATATACATTAGTGGTCTAAGGAAAATCCACGTGTATTAAAACAATCAAGACACCAACACCGTTGGATTTAATTCTTGGAACAAGAATAATAGGACCGTTTATTTACCGACATAATTTAACATCGGAACATTATCTCAATTTGCTCCAAAATGATTTAGAGAAGGCTCTGGATAATTTACCTCTAGCAGAACAACGCGATAATTGGGCCCAGCAGGATGGGGCACCTGCACATAATTCACGAGTAGTTAGAGAATACATTTCAGCTAGATTTCCAGAGAATCAGCACTTATTCTGCAACACCCTAGCCAGCGCGCTTCCCGGATATAGCCCCGCTTGATTATTTCCTTTGGGGATATATCGCAGAATTTTGAAACAGAAGAAGACCTTAGACGACTGGTTCTTGAAGCCTTTCAAAGTGTAACGTCACTAATGCTAACTAATGTCTTAAATTCTACATGGAGAATGACGGAAATCATCTGAAACACCTTTCGGAAAATTAATTTTTTATCAGTTAATGTTAGTTTTATTTTAATCCTTGTATGTTATTTCTCGATTTACTTACTTGTTGTTTAATTTTTCATACTTAGTTATTATTAAAATTCTTAACTTAGTGCTTACCAACTACATTAAACTGTTTTTTTTACAAATTATGAGAAATACGGGTCAAATTTCAGAAAGATAGTTAAAACGCTCGAAACGTAATTAAACGATTATGTGTAATACATCATTTCATTAAGAATAAAAAATGTTCTTAAAATTTAACAATACAATATCAGGGTCGTATTAAAAAAAATAAAGTTGATGGTGATTGCTTGGAAACGAAACGTCTTAAAATTGTGATGCTATGAGAAAGTTTTATCAGTTTTGCTCTAACTTTAATATTAACGCAGGAAAAAAATTTAATTAAAAATCCAATATTTCAGTTTTTTTTTTAATAACTCAAAAACACTGTATGTATATCGTTCATGTGTACAGTGTACTGTGTACCCAACACCCAACCCAAGCGATCATTGTCATTCGCATGTAATGCAAAAATAGCAGAGAGTTTTAAAAAATAAGTGTGCTATCGAAACCTACCAAAATCAATAGTGTCTATAAAAGTACCTACCTTTTCCATTGTCCACACCCCAAAGCTCAAAAAAGCTAATAGTGATTGATACCGGACTGGTATAATAAGCAATTTGAATCAATACCGAATAAACTTTATAAGAAATCCTCCATGTTTTAGATACCCCTACTAGCTCTACTCTCCAGGTACCTGTAAGTAGCATGAGCCACTTAGTGAATTTGAAAAAGCTTTCGCCTCTCCTCATGTTGAAGTTACAGCGAATGTTAGTTTGAGTCACTAAATATTATTATCAAGCTGCCTTCTCCTAATGGCTAAAATAAACATTACGTGTTTTATAACTAAATGTTATGGTATTTACTTAATAGCCTTAATCGAAATAAATAGGTAAGGAAGAACCAAGCATATTTAACGGAAACAACAGCATTTGAATATTATCAAAAAAGGTGCTTGATTATAAATACCTTTAATCACCTGCTATAAGAGTTTGTTTGACGTGTCTCTTGGTTTGTAATAACATGCTATCTAGGTCATGATGATAAAAGAAAGTATTTATTCGGGTGCCCAAACCGTAATTAACTTTAAGTTGTATGTGTCAATTTTGTGATGCTCACTAAATCCTGATAATTGCTAGTGTTTTCAAAATTAGAGCATTGAGGGTGGAAGGGCTAAGCTCCCCCCCCCCCCATTTTTAATGAGCTACACAGATTTCAGGAAAAAAACCTAATATCTTTTACTACTAAAATATAAAACAGTCAATTAAGAAATACAAATCTCCAAAATAATTATCTAAAAATGAAATCGGACTCCACCCTCCTTGGAATATAAATTCCTGAAACTTGGGCGCGATATCAAAAAAAACTTTGGCCTGCGCCGCTGTTTTTTGCCCTTAATCTAAAGCCCTCCTCAAATGAAAGTCGTTCTACCGCCAATAAACCAAATATTCGTATTGATTCTTTTAATCTTCTTTATGTAGTTTTATACAAAATATATCAACAAATGCAACATAATACATATTTCACAAAAAGTGACAAAGGCTCCATTGGCTCTTTGGGCCAAAATTGCTTGCAAACTATCTATGCATTTAAATTAAGTGTCTCAACTAATGAAAATTATATAATAAGAATTTGAAAAATAAAAATGATGTAGGGAGTGATGATATATCTGTAAAAATAATAAAAGCAATAAGAGATTCAATTGATGGGCCGGTGGCGTACCTAATAAATAGATTATTTGACGTCGGTATTTTCCCGAAGCAACTCAAAATAGTCAAAGTAGTACCCATTTATAAAGACAAAGGAAAAAATGTGCTGAGAACTACAGGCCTATAACTATCCTTAATACATTATCTAAGGTCTCTGAGAGGATGTACTACAACCGCTTAATTAGAATATTAATTAGACAGGTAGGGGATACTTATGCCATCCCAGTATGGATTTTGGGCGAATAGCTCGACGGAGGGAGCTGTCTGTGACGGATATAGGATTCATTTTACAAAAAGTGTCAGCTAATGGAAATAGGGGAGGAATATTAAACCTTTTATCCTCCTATCTAACAAGTAGAAAATTTTATATACAGGTTAAGAACCAGGTCTCCATGGCGGAGAGCGACATAGGAGTGCCCAGGGATCTGTGCTGGGACCACTGCTATTTCTTATTTTTAATAATGAAATGCCAAATTATATCCATGACGGTAAAGTCATCGTTTTTGCTGATAATTCATCAATAGTGGTCACGGCACAGAGTTCTGGTGAACTCCCAAACCTCGTTTTGGGTGTCGTCAATGACTTCGATGAATGTTGTAAAAGAAACAAGCTGATTTTAAACGTTCAGAAGACAGTGTTGGTTAATTTCAGATGCAGGACTAGTTCACCAACTTTAACTGTAAACTCAGTAAGTGCTGCGGAAAGCTGAAAATCTTTGAGCTTGCATGTGGACCAATTCCTAACATGGGAATCCCATGTGGACCATGTTGCAAAGAAATGCAGCACTTCATACTTTGCCATTCTTTAACTAAGGCGCTTACTTGAGGAAAGGGTACTGTTGCAGGTATATTTATATTATTCTTTGGTTTATAGTTATCTCAGCTATAGCGTTTTACTTTGGGAAAACTCCGTTGGCTCTAGGAGAATATTTTTAATCCAAAAGCGGGTGAGTCGCCTAATTTATGGATTGAAAATGACGGAGAGCTGTAGGCCCTTGTTTTTAAATAAGAAGGTTATGACATTATCATGTATATTTTTGTTTAAATTACTAATGTATGTTAAAAAACATTAGAGTAGATTTATATGCAACTTATTTTTTTATAAGTACTCAACGAGAAACGAAAGTAATTTATCTATAATAACACACAATCTAACGAAATTAGAAAAATCACCAGATTATGCTGGCCCCATTTTATTTAATAAGTTACCGAAAGGAATTAGACATCCAAATGAAAACAAATTTAAAAAGAGAATTAAGCAATTTCTGGTGGGTAAATGTTACTAATGAGTATCGGAATTTTTAAATGATAGAAATGTCTTATCTATATAGCAATTTTACCTGGTAGTACATATTATACAATGACGTGTACATCCATCTCTGATGGCTGCTTATGCAAGTACAGAGAATTTTAATTTTAACTTTTATAGTAAAAATCCAAAGGTACTAGAAAAAAATAGCACACATCCAAAAAACATATACTCAAAGCCCAAAATTTCTGTGAGTGACTCATTATTAGCATATAGAGAGCTCTGGGTTCTACGACGAAGGGAACAGGAGAATGAATTCTAGTGGCGTGTGCATTTCAACGTCACATAATTTTTTATAAATTAAATTTAGTCCATTAACTCTTAAAACCTAATCCTATGAGCCGACGACCATCTCCAATGCGATTTCTTAATCCTTGCGAAAATCCATTCATAGATGCCTTCCTTGAACTTTTAATATTTAAGATTTAAGAAGTAGTCCATGTTCTGTGGCGAGATTGTAAATAAAAATAAAGGTCTGTCTTTACCACCAAATAACTTTATTTGCCCCTCTAGGGTAGAAAACAAGGGTTATAGAAAATACATGAAATGATGAAGAATTAGAATAAATTTCTTAAAGTTGTTGTACTAGTTTCGACTTTAGGGAAAGTCATCTTCAGCAACTAATCATTTAAGAAATTTTGTAATGAAAAGTAGTTAAAACAGTCGGGAGAACAATGGGTGATTCAACAATAAAATACAATGAAATGCAGTTTATGCAACCATTGGAATAGACAGCAGCTTATTATAAGGACGAAGTATCTCAACGGAAGGAGATAATTAAACGCAAGTGGGATAAAAGACCCTAACCATATTACAGTGATTTAAGAATGTTGAAATTAGAACATGTTGTAAAAGAAGAAATTAATTATTAATTTAAAATGAGACTGACTTAGTGAGGGGACATGTATATTGTTGTGGTGGATTAGATTTTATGTAAATTAAATTAAATGAAATTGCTTCTCCTTAGAATTGTCAAAACAAAATTATGTCCTTTCTGGTAAAAAATTTTTTTGGGAATACATCAAGTGGTCATTATTCACATGCTATATTATAAAATAAAATAAAATTTTCTTTTAGTTAAATAAACAAAAACATTGTATTAATGAAGGACAGGAAGAAAATTAAAACTAAGAATTGCCTTCATTAATACAATGTTTTTGTTTATTTAACTAAAAGAAAATTTTATTTTATTTTATAATATAGCATGTGAATAATGACCACTTGATGTATTCCCAAAAAAATTTTTTACCAGAAAGGACATAATTTTGTTTTAACCCATTTAACACTGAAACCATTTATTTTTAAAAATCATTAATTTTTTTGTAGAAGTTAGTCTATTAGACGAAGTTAATGAGAAAAACAAATATTTAAAAAAAAAACTCAAAATATTGCGAATGATCAAAACGTGCTGTCCTTTTAAAAGGCTGGTAGGGCTATATACTACTAAAAAATAGGTGCAGATTAAATATTTATTTTGCCTTTAGTAAAGTAATACATTCATTTGTGTAATAGTTTATAAAACAATCCTTGAGATGTAATCCAACATCACATTTCTGGCATATAAAATTAGATTTTCTTTGGCACACTGCACGTCTTCGGTGATTATCGTTGTACAAGATTAATCTGTCGTATCGAGAAAACTCATGTACGCTTGTAGGGGGCTTTGAAGGACCTCTTTTTGTAATTCTCTTATGAGTTTCAAGTAGCTCTGTTGCTATAGATCGTATAAATTCTAGCAGATCAAGCTTTCCATGTGAAGTCACCAAGAGTTTTGCACAGCAATGTCTATGCAGTAAGCAAACAGAGGAAAGTACCACTTTTTTCCTCTAATAGAAACACTGTAATCACCCAAGTTTTGATCACTTCTGTCCACACCTTCCATATTTTCGTTGTAGAATTTAATGAGTTGTGGTTGGTCTACGTAGATGTATGCTTTTTTCTGCTTGTGAAAAACGTTTAACTTAACTCACTGGTAGGACTGTAAGGGCATTTGAAGCTACATTTATCACGTTATTATGATTCCACTTACAAATACCTATTTCACTGTCAGCCAAAACATACTTAAAACTACCTCGTTCTGTTTTTTTTCTAATCGCAGTATTGGGTAGAAAAGCTTGTGGAATGCGGTTGTCCCTCAGCGTTCCAGTGGCTCGTATTCTTCTAATTTTTAATTCTTTAAGGAGAGAAAGTGAAGTAAAGTAGTTGTCAAAATATAAATGAAATGACTCGTATGGAAATTCCTTTAGAATATCAGCATATTGCAACACCACATGTGCTCCAAGTCCCATATGTTTGTACTTCTCAGGCAGTGTACCTGAAGAACCTTGATAGGGGCCAGAATAAACAATATAGCCAAGCCGCAAAGCTCCAACCCAAAATTTATACCCCCTCGGATTGGTTTTCCTCTAATAAATTGTTTTCCACTGTGGCGGCCAAAATAAGGAATCATGGAGTCATCGATGCTGTGATTTTACTCAACTGGGGCATCATCAAAAAAGTTTTTTTTTTAAATATCAATATTTAAATTTATTTTATTAATTTAAATATTTGTCTTTCTTGTCCTGCTGCGTATTGTCGTTGCAATGGATATTGCTCATAATGTATTGAAATCTATCGCGGGAAATTGCTTCACACACCAATTTATTATTGGTATCGTTTCTATTTTGCCAAAACATTTGTTTTTTAGGAAGAGGTACATATCCACTGAGAAGAAGAACTGCAATAAAACTAAGTAGTTCATTGGAAGTAATATCACCGGCACGATTTTCTTGCTGGGCAGACGTGTTAGAAAAATATAGTAATTAATTTACTACGTCTTCATCAAAAAATAACTTAAAAGTTGTTGCAGGTGAGAGATTGTTCATTACTTCAACTACAGGTTTCCAATCAGAAATAGGCATTGCCTCTAAATCTTGGTTTGTATAATTAAATATTTAAATTTGTTTTGGTTTGCGCGCGACGAATGCTGCCAAAGGTTTATCGTCATCACTGGCAGATTATTTAGCGGAACTAAATTTTCATCTCCTGAGTCATCGTCCGTATCACAATCTTCGTTGGCATTTTCTGGTGGAAAGATTGCTAACTGTTCTGGTACTTCAGTATCATCAATATTTTCGATCTCCTCCAGAAATTCCGACAACTTTAAGGGCTTTTTCCAATAAGTAAAAAAAAAATATCAAGGAGCAAAAAGTAATACATAAACCTACCGTCCTTTTAAAAGAACGGACGAACTTTTTGCTAAGTATTTATTATAAATATGGGAAAAAATATATGTTATGATACTAGTTACAATTCTACAATCTTAGTGAATCTTCATAAATACAAAATGCGAAAAATATAACAGATAAAATTAAAAATTACTTACTTTTTATCTCCCATTGTAAATGGCGTGTTATCATAACCACAAAATGTCACCTGTTTCTCCGCCAACAATGCAAGGAATACAACAAACCTATTAAAGTATGGTTCCTAATCCTTTAAATTATTAAGCATGCGTACCGTCATCTAAATATTTTGAATCTTATCGCATGTTAGGTTACTAGGTCCCTGCCGTCCTTTTAAAAGCACGGTAGGTTAAATGGTATAACTGTGAGGTCTTTATTGGGCCATGTTTTGTCGGTGTAATACTATTACAACTCCCGTATTTTTTTCAAATATTTAAGCCGGCATACAATAATTTCATTTTTTTCAATTTGTATTAGTTGGCTTTTTGATCTCGTTTAATATACCCAAAATTCTCCGTTCTTAATTTCAGTCATCATTTCTTTTATCGTGGATATTTCATTTAGGAAAAAAAATCCATGGATTTTGCGACGAATGGCGTTCTTTGTGGCATCATCCAGAATCATTTTGTTCATCCTCCTGTCTGGGCTCCTCGACTATTTTCCTTTTCGTCATTTTCTTAAAAAAGTCCTTGCAAAACCCTGAACACAGTGCGCGAGGAAAGTTTCGTTTAAGTGCCACATATTTCTGCAGCATCCAATGTGTAAGTTCAGGATCTCGTTCCCTAATTCCATAGTATACGTTTTTATTATTCGTTCTTGTAATGTTAATTCAGTTTTTTTTGTAGGCGGACAACTAGTTCAAGGTTCGTTAATATTCATAGTTAACCTAACTATATATTTACACAATGTGAGCGACTAATACCTATAATAAGAAAAAATGCAAAATCTATCGATAAATTAATAATAAAAACACAAATTACGAAAACCCTGCTGACACGCTTATTTTCAAAACTTTGCGGTTGTGAACTCGTCTTCTGGGTGTTGTCACATTTATTTTCTCCGCTATCAAGATCCCAGCATCGGAATCGGCGTGTTATTTTAAATGCATTTAGCTGATTGTGGCTTCTATGACAACGTCACGTCCACTGTATTTGTAGCGGAAAACATTTTTATATGCAAAAAAAGAACATTTACTTGTACAATATTTTTATTCTGCCGCTTCATAGGTGGTTGGTATTAAGTGAGATAAAATCTGTCTGGACCTATTCTGTTATACACTTTTCTTTGTAACTTGACTTGTTGCTGATAGTATTTACTTTAATTAGGTTTACTGAACATAGTAAACCCTGTGTGGGGTACATTCGAATTAGGAAAATAAAACAAATACTTGAAGATGCAATTTATTAAGGCTAAGTGGATAAAACTACATTTAATATTATAATAATTCAATCATAGCCCTGAGTTCGGGCACCATAAGTTTATTCTGAATTACCGGATATAAGAGAAACGTAGGAATAAGCCAGTTTTAACCTCTAAAATATAACATAAAATTTGAAAATCTGCACACAGCCTAAAATATAACTGTTAATAAATTTAAAATATTATATTAGGTAAGGGTACCTATCATTATATTTGCGATATCACCTAATTAAACCCAATAATTAAAAAGAATGGACACAAAGTTTCATATAGAATTATACTCAAATCAATACCACTTACTGATACAGCAGCATCATTATTCAATTGTCCAAAAGGTCCAATTTGTAAGGCTAAAGGCTTCCTACAACGCATCGCCATTAAAATAATGATTTGCTTTGTTTCTTTGCATTGTTCATACCAATTACTTTCGTACAGAGTGTATGATAATTGTTGGCTCTAAAAAATATTCCTTATTTTATAATTTTTTAAATATTATTGAATTCAAGTTAAAAATGCTTTTTATAAACTTTTGCTATACAGCTTAACTTCAAACTTTAAAGTATTTTTTTTATTTTGTATTAGCAAGAATATCCTATACACATTAGCGGATATACGACATGTACCGGGTGGCCAAATAAGAATGGACGCCGGGCATGTTTTACAGGGTTATTTTTTATATTTGGATACACACCTACAGAGGTTAATATAAGTGACAGAAAAAAACTTTTAATACAAGAGTTGCATAATTATTCCCGTCATATCTTTTAGACTTATTAAAAAAATCATACGCGCATCACAAAGGTTAAAAACAAATGAAGTTTTATTTTTTTAAATGGAACACCCTATATATTTTCTCAGGGGGAAAGATCTCTTCCTCCTGATTTCAAAAATATATAACATATCAACATTTAATTTAGTCGTTTGTAAAATATTTCAGTTTTGATAAATTGAATATAATCGAGTTGGCGTTCCGCATACTTCAACGTGACATATTTGTCTGTTTACTTTAAATTGAAACATTCAGTAAGGAAAATGGGATATTCGGAAGAAGACAAACTTCAATTAGTACCAGGCTAGGATAACTTAAATGGTGAGGATCGTTCCCCGTTCGTTTAGTTCTTCAACCAGACGATGATGGCGCTATTGTAGGTATTTTGTTTTATAATGTTGTTTATATCCTAACGTTGGTAGCGGCAAAACATGTATTTAGAATGAGCGTGGGGAACGTTCTCTATCTTTCTCTCTCTGAATTCAATCGTACCAGCTAAGGTGCAATAAAAATGAAAATATGACGTATGTGCTGATCCATAATAAAAATATCTTCCGGAGTCGGACCCAAGTGACATTGACATTTTAAAATTAAATTTTTAAACGAAGCGGCGCGACGTATAAATTTATTAAGTTTATTTTGCTAAAATGGTGATTTATTGTTGGGTTCCCGGATGTAAAGTACAAAGTGGGAAACGTGTGAAAATGCACAGGTTTCCAAAAAGCTACCAGGTAAGTTGTTTGTTGTTTTAGCGAAGTGATAAAAAGGGTGCATCGTGAAGAGCCAAAAAGGCACCTTGCGCCTATACTGTATACAAAATATTGTTGCTATCTAAAAAAAATGTATGCAGGACACCGTTTCATCCTGAATAATCATAAACATTACTTATATACTGATTTTCTTAGAGTTATGACAGTTTACGATCTTAGTATAATGTCCGTGTATTTTTAGACGCATAAACTTTGGGTAAATGCTATTCAAAATCCATTACTCTGTGGCAAAGACCAGATTGGCATTCAAAAAACTTATAGAGTTTATCACACACATTTTGGATATGACCAAAAAATCGAGCATGGCAGCAGAGGATCCTATTTAAAGCTGAACGCTGTTCCTATGTTAATTCTTTACAGCACAATCCTAGGTAAAACTTGCCTTGTTATTATATTAATTTATGTAAATATCTAATATTAATAAAGCTTGTCGCCGTATCAGAAACGTAGTTACAACTTTTTTTTAATCTCCCAAAATATATTGACTTTAATTCAAAAGGTTCGCGCTTCTAACTTTTTCATCAGAGTTAGAAGCACGAAAATTTGAATTCAAAGTTGTAAAATTTAAATTTTCATGCGTGGCGCCGACCCCCCGCCCCTCGCCCAAAGTGCTACATTTAGTTCTTCAACCAGACACGAATGGCGCTATAAGGGAACCAATTTAGTATTTTGAGTTGCCTATCTATCCCTACCATAAGCGCATCTCCCTTGTCTATGATTAGTACGTCTTTTCTATTCTAATAACAACCGAATAGCTGTAGTTCAACAGCAATATCGTCGAATTAATCCTGGACGACGGGTACCATCGACTAACACAATCAAACGCATTATCCAGCGATTTAATGAATCCAAAAATCTCGATCGAAAAAAGGGAACCGTTGTTAGGAATGACGAACAAGACTTAAATATTTTACTATCCTTTGAAGGTAACAGTATTCTCTTGCATTCTAATAATTATAAATAAAATAAATTACAAATCATATTTTAGAAAATCCCGAAAGTTCGGTCTCAACGGTTGCCGCACAATTTGGAAAGTCGTTCTACAAGATTCAGACCACTTTGAAACATTACAAATATCATCCGTACAAATTTATGCCAGTTCAAGACTTATCTGAAAGAAATATGATTCAACGGTTACATTATTGTCAAGAAATATTAAGGCATACAGCGGAAGATCCCGAGTTCTTAACAAAAATTATTTTCACCGATGAAGCTACGTTCACGACGGCGGGGATGTTTAATAGAAAAAACAAACACTATTGGGTAATTGAAAACCCATATAAAATTCAACCAGTCAAAATACAGGGGCGGAGGTCAGTTCATGTGTGGTGCGGCTTGCTGAACAACCAAGTAATTGGACCTATTATTTTTTATGGGTATCTAACGGGCATTCGATATTTAGATTTCATTCAAAATATTATTGAAAACTATTTAGAAGAACTTCCAGTTCGGCAATACAATAACCTTGTTTGGCAACAAGATGGGGCACCACCCAATAATATCGTTCAAGTTACTGAATACCTAAATGAAAGATATGACCTTTGGATAGGCAGGAATGGCACACTTTAATGACCAGCTAATAGCCCGGATCTAAGCTCGTTAGATATTTTTCTGTGGGGATATCTAAAAAACCGTATTTATTACGATAGACCTCAAAATACATATACGTGTGTTGAGACAAAGGATTGAACAGTATTCATGCTTAATACAGATCACCCAGATTTAACTTCCAACGCGATCCATCACAAAATTAGAGAAAATATTCAAAAGTTTGTCAGAAGTCGTGGCGGGTATATAGAAAACATACAGTCAGTTACTTTACTTTATATTATTGGAATTGAATTATAAAACGTAAGTCATTTTTTCTTACTGATTGTTTCAATTCAAAGTAAACAGACAAATATGTCACGTTGAAGTATGCGGAACGCAAACTCGATTATAATCAATTCAATTTATCAAAACTCAAATATTTCACAAACGACTGAAATTAAATGTTGATATGTTAAATATTTTTGAACTCAGGAGAAAGAGATATTTCCCCCTGGTGGAAAATATATAGGGTGTCCCATTTAAAAAAATAAAACTTCATTTGTTTTTTAACTTTGTTATGCGCGTATGATTTTTTTAATAAGTCCAAAAGATATGACGGGAAAAATTATGCAACTTCTGTATTAAAAGTTTTTTTCTGTCACTTATATTGACCCCTGTAGGTGGGTATCCAAATATAAAAAATAACCCTGTACATATTACAGACATTTCAAATAAAATTTTTTTCGATAATTTGCCCAATGGAAAAAGAAATCAAGTGTTTTATTCAATTTTATTAAATAAACTAAGAGGAGGATAGAGAATCTCTTTTGACAGAAATACTTATAACATCGGTTTGCCTTAGTACCGGTTTTAGCACTACCAGCGCCCTGGGCGAGATTTCTATGCCCCATATCTGCTATCCAAACCCATGTAAAAATATGGAAAGAATAAAACAAGGGATAGATTGAAATATTAAAAAATTATTTAAAAAAGAACGAATAAAATGTTTTGTCCTTTCTATCGCCAAACTCTCTTATTAAGACACACCGAAGTCTATGTTTTCCGCAATTTTATTTTTGATTGACAAAGTTGCCAAGTTTGTCAATCTAGATTGAGATATTGTTAACCGCAAATAGGTTTTTGTCAGCTTGAGCTTTGAAAAACTCCTTTCTTCATATATTCGCAATACTATCCATACATTTGGATACAGTTAAAATATAGACAGGTGTAACAACATCGTCTTCATCAGGAACAACGATTTCAGGCTTATGAGTTCATCACAACGTACAACCTCCTATATTTGATTTCGAACAGTTAATTTCAATTGAATGACCAGTACATGTATTTGAATATATTGAGGCAGCATCTTGGAGCTAGTGCTCAAAAATTGGGTATTAATGGCAATTACCGCCTTTATCACGACAACAATCCCAAGCACACGGCATACCGAGTCCGTAGTTGGTTGCTTTATAACTGCCCACAAGTGGTTAAAACACCACCCCAGTCACCAGATCTAAATGTTATTGAAAATTTGTGGTTAATATTAAAAAACAAAGTCAACAGTGTATATATATATATCTATCAAAAATAAATTAAAAGTCAAAATTTCGGAAGAATGGAACACAATGTCCCCGGAATATAGAAGAAAATTAGTCAAATCAATGCCTAGATGCCTACAATATGTAATTGACAATACCGGAGGACCGACAAAATACTAGCAGTTGATTTTCAATAAATAGAATTGTTTTGTTCTTATTCATTTTGTTACTTTTATACTCTGCATCATTTAAGCTGTGACATAATATTCATCCATATTTTATTTTGTAACACTTAAATATGTTATGTGTTTAACTTTTGGTCAAAATACAGTAATAATATTTTAAGATGCTCGCAAATACATATTTGAGATATTTAAAATCCGCTAAAAAGTTTTTTTTTTGTCTCATGCAGGAAAAATTTAGTTTTTATTGCGTCATTTGAGTTGTTCCTGCAGGACTTTTACTGCTTTATCTACGGCCATCGATTCTGCTTACAAAATGCTGCAGTAGTCCGGAAGCCTATATAACCTCTGTATTTTCATGCTCACAGAGAAGATACCAGCTCCCACTCCGACGTCCATTTTTGAACCGGCTGTGAAAATTGAGTGATCCGTCCCCATTGTTAACTGATTGCCCTCCCACTCTTCCCTAGTCGGAATGAGCACAGAAAATCCCTCTCCGAAGTCTGTTAGTGGGACGATGTAATCCGTCGGCTCTTGCAAATTTTGGACTGGATATGTTCTTAGTATACTGCTGTGCCCGTAGTTGGTGTCGTTTCAGCATTTCGACTCTTCTAGTCGTAAATCACTTTCCAAAGCAGTGCACCAGACCAGGACCCCGTAGGTTAGTATAGTTTTTACAATGGCCGTATAAATCCATTGTACTATATGGGGGTTCAATCCCCACTTTTTACCGATGGCTTTTTTGCAGGCATAGAACGCAACTGACGCCTTATTGACTCGTTCTTGTAAGTTAATGCCCCAGTTTAGCTTAAAATCAAGTATCAGTCCCAGATACTTTACTCTTTCTTTCAGCATCAAGGTTCTGTTGTCTAGGACTGAAAGCCTGAAGTTCTCGATCACCCTTCTGCGTGTGAATAGAACTAGCTCCGTTTAGGAAAATACATACTTTCCACCCGTGGCAGGAAAGTATGTCAATATTTGCTTATTTGTAACGGTGTGCACCATAGCAACCTGCTAACTTATAACATAACTTTATGATTCAAGAAGTAGTCCATTTTCTGTGGCGAGATTATGAAAGAAAACAAGGTCTGTCTTACCACCAAAATATTTTGGTGGTATAGACAGACCTTCCGAATTAAAGAAGACCTCATGACGGACGAGTTCGACATTGCTAAAGGTGTCCGACAAGGATGCGTGCTGTCTCCCATACTTTTTAACATATATGTAGAGAAGATCTTTCAGTTGGCTCTGGACAATGTGGATGCTGGAATAAAGGTTAACGGCAGGGCCATCAACAACATCCGATACGCAGATGACACTGCAATTTTAGCTGACAGTCTTGAAGAGCTGCAGAACTTGCTGGACAGTATTGCCGAAGTTGGCGAACGCTATGGATTGCGAATTAACATCACAAAAACAAAAATGATGATCATCAGCAGGCAAGAACATAATAACATCAATCTCACAGTCCATGGCGAAACAATTGAAAGAGTGTCTAAGTTCAAATACCTGGGAGCAACTCTTAATGAGAGATGGGATTGCGATGAAGAAGTAAAGGCACGTATCGGAATTGCCAAGACAACTTTTCTGAGAATGAAAAACATATTTCGTCAAAGAACACTACCGGTTGAGCTACGGCTACGTGTTATCAAGTGCTACGTGTGGCCCATCTTACTATATGGGGTAGAAACTTGGTCGCTTAAAGTGAGGACATTAAACCGAATCGAGGCATTTGAAATGTGGACGCTACGGCGAATGCTTCGGATTTCCTGGACCGAACATGTGTCGAATAACGATGTTCTACTAATTGCTAGAGTAGAGAGAGAACTCTTAAATATCGTTAAGCAACGAAAGACGTCATACCTGGGACATATCCTCAGGGGGGAACGATACTCTGTTCCAAAACTCATACTCCAGAGCAAGATCAAAGGAAAACGAGGACCAGGACGAAAGCAGCACTCCTGGCTTCGTAACATCAGGGATTGGTGCAGGATACCAGATGCAGGATCTATATTTCGCCGGGCTGAAAACAACACCCTAGTCATTTTATGATGGACAAAGGTCCCCTACGTGCAAAAGATGCACACGGGACTAGAAGAAGAAGAAGACAGACCTTGTTTTCTTTCATAACTTTATGAGTTTTTTAAAAACGTTGAGTACTGCCACCAGTCTTGAAATCTTTTTTTTTTTAAGCGTCACAAATTTTTCTAAAAATAATGGTTGTAAATAAAATAATATTCAAATCTCAGTAAGAACTTTACTAACTAACCTTCCTAATCTCTTGACGAAAATGACACACTTTGCACCTGGGTTTGTAATTATACTCCAGTAAAATCTCTCAATAGCGACCACCCTCAGAGAATCAAATGTCGGTCGGTTAACAGGAGTGGTAGGTTAATAGAGAAAAATTAAATAACTGGGCTGGTTTACAGTGCTTGTTTATTAATAGGTATCTACATATATGTAAATAATTTCAAATATTTTTGTTTAAATTTATCAGAACCAAAATTAAATCAGATGAAGCCAATTAACCAATATGTATATACTGCACGTGCAATAATATATATTATGCAATGTACTGTATGTTTGCTTGGAAATTCTTATTTTTTAAAATAATCAGAAATTACTGATTGCTCCATATTTTTTATTTTATTTTTATAAAAGTCATATTCACATTTTAATAGCAATTGAGAAATATTTGCAGACTGGTCAAAATAGTTTACATTATTAAAAAAACTCTCAAACGTGCGCAGGCTTCAGATAGGCTTAATATTTTCGACACTGGAGCAAGCTCAGGTTCCTGTTCCTCTGTCTCAGGGTTGGGAGAAGTTTCATCCGTTTCTTGGATCTCTTCAATACACTCGATGATAGTTAATTTTGCACTTCCTGTTAGCATATCGTTATCAATAGAGGCAAATTGTTTCAAGTTCACAAATGTGTCCTTAATGTTAGGAAACAGTTGTGCGAGCGGAATATTATCTTCTTCTTTGAAGTCGTTAATATTATCTGTATTACACATAAATCCGGCTTTCATAAAGCATTATTTTATTGTCACTAAAGACAAATTGCGCCAGGCCACCGAACCCCATATCAAAGCGTTGGTTATGGTAATATTATAATCCATTTATAAACCTCTGTTTATACATGTTAAAAGCCTCTTAATAAGGTAGCTGTAGAGCATTTTAAAATTCTGAATAATGCCATGGTCCAAAGGTTGGCAATGTGAAGTAGTATTGGGTGGAAGAAAAATAAGTTAAACATTATCCAGTGTAATTTTGGGATGAGACGTTGCATTATACAGAAACAATACGACTTTTCTATTCTGTTTCTTTATCTTGGTATCAAATCTGTGAAGCCATGTTATCATGATGTGTGCTGTCATCCACGCTTTTTTATTTGAGCCCTTAAAATATCGAGGATTTTTGCTCTTGCCTATTATAAGTGGTTGTTCCTTCTCATCTTCTATATTTGCACAGAACAGAATTGTCAATCGTTGTTTTGCTGTTTTTCTTCCAGTACACTTGTCATCTTTCAATGCATATGCTTTTGTTGGCAATGCCCCATAGTAAAGACCTGTCTCATCTGCATTAAATATGTCCCTTAGGGCATAATCCATTAAAATGGCCAATAGCCTTTTTTTCCAAGCAGTTACGTCTTCGATATTAATATCGGCTGATTCGCCATATATTTTTTTGAAGGTAATATCGTGCCGGCGACGGAATTTTTCTAACTATCCATTTGATGCCATGAAGTTATCCGGTCCTAGACATTGGGCAGATTCGGGAACTTTTATTTGAATTATGGGTTCGGATATGGTAAGTGCTTATTTCGCGCCCTACAAAACCAGTTAAAAACCACTTGGTCCACTGCCTGTCCTTCGGTTTTGGGAAATTTTCTTTTTTGTTCATCGTTTCTTTTTTGTTCACCGTTGCCACCTTCTTGAAACAAATTTCTAACTTCTGCTTTAATTTGAAGCGTTATAGCCACTTGGGTTTTACACACTTTAAATTTTTCAGCCAATTTCCTGGTAGTTTAACCGGTTTTTTCACTTTCCTCGATTATTTCAATTTTTTTTTCGCTTAAAAAAAGACATTGCATTTTTCCCGACATCTTCAAATATTTACGTTAGTCCCCAAACACACAGAAACTGCTCAAAACCAAACTAGTATTAGCAACTGATTTATCAGCCTTTAAAGCTAACTGAATGGATCCGCCTGCAATAAAGTGATTAGTCTATGTATAATATTTGCAGAATTATACCGTTGACTCTTACTGCCATAAATAATCTACCTGATTAAATCCTATTGTATACGCCTCAACCTCTTCAAAGCTGAATAAATGGGATCAGGGTCGGCTTGAAAATGTACCTACACCACATGATTTATTTTTATAATTTAAAATAAATAGACAGGTATTTTTAGTTTTAGTTTGACAATTTTTGGAAGAATCATCCCAACCTTTTCTTGGAGTGTCATGGGTATCGAACCATGTTTCGTCAAGGTAAATAATTGGACGATTTTTTTCTCTAAATTGTTTAACAGCTGTTAAATATTTAAGTCTCCATTCCCGTAAACGTTGAGATTCCATTAATGTTTGTCTTTTATTATTGCTTCGGTATTTAAAACCCATTTTATGCAATATTTTCCTAAGACTTCAAAGGCTACAAGAGATATTTGTTTCGTCTTTAATCAGCCGCTCTTTGAGGGAAATCAAAGTGGGTACAGTTTGTGCCTCATACATTTCGTAAATCTTTCTTCTTAATAAATCCATGTCATTTTCGTCAATGCTTCTAAATGTGCCAAAATCACTCCGATTTTTTCTAGGATTAACAGGTTTAAGTACCATGTCTCTTACCAAAGATAAAGGAGTTTTTGTCAAAGTAGACGTCTCTGCTAAAGCATCCATCGAATTAAAATTTCTACTCAACAAAGATTGATACACATTTTTAATTATTAATTTGGCATCGGTAGATAAATGATTTCTTTTAAAAATGACACTTGAAGATGCCCCCCTATCAGCACAATTCCAAGGACGCCACATTCTACCACTAATAAGCCCAAATAAAAATTATTCGCCGGAAAACCACTAAAGACTGAAATTATTAAAAATCAGTTTGTATTTATATATGCATCAGGCATAGGTATAAATTGAATTTGTTCCAGGTCCGGCTCTACTCGAAAAGGTTTTAAAATTTGGGATTTCCTTATTTGTTTTATGGTCAAAGGGATAATGAGGGTTTTATTGCAGTCTAAAGATCAACGATATAATTCTACAAATACTATACCTATATTTCTTAAGAATTGTCGGATCGGAGGGGGGTGTTTTTAGCATTAATGTTTACTAAAAATTCCGATGATGAGTGCCCGTGGTCGTCTAATAGATAAATCGATAAAGAGGAGTATCTATAGGAAAATGGAATTTTCATTTTTAAATATGGGAAATTCATAACCGGTCGTTTACCGCAGGTGGTCACTTTATAGAGGCGGTCACAAACAAAGGTTTCACTCTATATATTTGTGGTTGTGTAACAATTATTGTTATATTAAAAAATATATTGGATACCTCTATACTTATTTCGTTTGCGTTCCATGACAGATTACACCACTGAAATGCCAGGAGTAAAAAGTACTGGATATTAAAACTGACTCTATTCCCCTAAAAAGTATTAGTAAAGATAATCAGAGCAAAAAGTTATATACCTTAATTTATATGGTATAATATAAATCCACATTGTTAACTCACACTTAATATTTGAATAAGTACAGATGCCAGCATTAATGAAGATACAACATATTCAATTAGTACTAGGTACTTTATATTATTATTTAAGTCTGTAGTATACCTGAAAGTACAAAAAGGTTATAGTAAAAATATAAGTGAAACACAAAAGGTATTAGATAGTGGTAGCCTATTTTTTTTTATTTTTTGATACTAGTTTAACTGAGTAAAAACTTAGTTACATAATAGCAAACCAATGCACTAACAGCTTACATAATAATGTCTTGATGTCTCTTCACCAGAACTTTTATCTTTTTTAGAGCCTTCCGTTGGCTATATTCTTTTCCCGTCGTGATATCCCTGGTAAAATTTCGAATGTGATGTTGTAGTATTTTCAGTTGTACCAACAACTGTGTCATTATTGTGTTATAGAGGGCTTGAATAGTACTATTATACAGATCAACACTTAGAATTGAGAAAAGCTGATAAAATACTACCACTCCATAAAATTCATTAATATCAAAGGGATACCAAAAAAGAACTATGAGCGGTTTCTCGAAACATTCGCTGTTATTCACATATATTTGTTCTACCTGATAATACTCCGCCCAACCTAAAACATTGTATTTGAAAATTTAGCTCTTTTCACGAGCATAGTTTATTTGTTATTAACATCATATAACGAGTGATTTTTAATTATTTTGCTCAAGGGAGGCCATGCATTTTAAAAGCATCATGGCCGTACTGCGTAGATAAGATGACATGATTGTTTTATGACATTTACGTCTTATTTGAATTTGTGTATTTGTAAAGTTTTAAAATTGGAGAAATTTTGTAATTTTTGCAGTTATTTGAAGGTAGGTTACTATTACTTTAACTAATATTTCTCCGGGGAGTCGTCTTTTGACTATTATAAAGTGCTATTTGCAGGATATGATTTAATTTTTTATTTTTTTTTTATTTTTCAGCGTATCAAGTTTTGGTGAAGCTTTGTTGCCGGATTGAAAGTTCTACAGTAAAAATGTTTAGTGAAGCACAAAAAATTTTTATTGTTGAAAGTTTTTTTAGAAATGGAAACAAAATAGGCGGTGTGTGGAATTACTCTATGCATGACTGCTTTGATGAATTTCGAACCGAGTTTCCTGATGTTGCGGTGTCCTTTCATAATTTTCGTACTGGGTCACAATACCTAATTGATAAATTTCGTCAGACTGGTTCTGTTCAACATAAAAAAGGGGCTGGAAGACCAACGAAACGATCAAATGAGGTTATTGAAGAAGCGCGACAAATTATGGAAAATAATCCTTCAACTTCTATTAGGCATTTATCTCAACAAATTCAGCAAACGGATTTATGCTACAGTACATGTCAAACACTTTTGAAAAAGGATCTGCATCTATACCCTTATCGTGTTACGGCTATTCATGTACTCCTTCCCAATGACGTTCCCCAAAGACTTAATTTTTGTGAATGGTTTTTAAACAATTTTCAAGAAGAAAATAGTGGTGCTTTTGAAAAAACATTTTTTACCGATGAGGCTTATTTTTATTTATCAGGCTATGTTAATTCACATAATATGCGAATGTGGAATACGCAAAATCCGCATGTTTTTGTAGAAAGACCTCTTCATCCTCAAAAAGTTGGTGTGTGGGCAGCAATTAGTTCTAGAAGAATAGTAGGCCCAATTTACTTTGATGGCACAATTACAGCTGAGAGATATCGGATCGAAATTCTGACAACATTTATTAATGAGCTTCACGATGATGAATTGCGGGAAGGTTACTTCCAACAAGATGGCGCTACACCTCATGTAACGAGAGAAAATTTAAATTTTTTAAGTGAATTTTTTGAAAACAGAGTTATAAGCCGAAATACGCAACAAATATGGCCACCTCGTTCCTACGATTTAACACCCTGCGATTTCTTCTTGCGGCCTTTTATTAAAAACTCCATTTATCGAACACCAATTGAGGATATAAATGATCTTAAACGAAGGATTTCAGAAAAAATTGCCGAAATTAATAATTCTCCAAACGTATTAGTTAATGTGTCTCTGAGGGTAAGAAGAAACATCAGAAGGTGTCTAGAAGTAGGAGGCGGCCATATAAAGTAGGCTTTCAAAGTAAGATAGCTCAGGATTTTATATTACATACCGTCAAAAAACATTATTTTAGGTTTTCAACGTGACAACGCTGCTTTCTTGCAAATTCGCCCTATGATTTAATCTACGCGCTACTGCTACACTATGTATACTGGGTCACAGCCGCCCTTGAGCAAAATAATTAATAATCACTCGTTATTTTCCAATATCAGTATTCATAGGGTTTTCCCGAAATTAGACAAAAATCCATACTAAACCATCGCAACATAAAGCGTTCGATAACCAGTGTGTCCTTTAAATAAGGCTGATTAAATATTTACCTCATCGCCTATACAGGGTATCCCAAATTGGTGACGACATTATTATTATATTATCTTTGGGCAGTTATATTAGTAGTTTATTGGCCCTTGCGGTTCTTTTGTTTTTTAACATATTTTGAAAAATCTAAAATGTTGATTTTCTTAGATCGGTAGTCCCTTTTTTATTTTTTAATATTTTTTAAATTGGTACACTTTTTATAGCGGTTATAACGCTTACTTTCTAAAGAGAATTTCCACTGTGTTTTGACACTCAAAAAGCTTCTGGGCCTGACGAAATCGCAGTCATCGTTATTAGGACATGCGCCGATGAATTGACACCGGTACTCTGTAGGTTGCTTAACGTAATCTACAATAAAGGAATATTAATTTCCTTCTTGCTGGAGAATTGTGCGAGTCCAGCCCATATATACCCATTCTATTGCCTTCCGTTTTATCAAAAGTTTCTAAAAAGGCTATTAACCAAACTTTGTTAAAGTATCTCAAGCTCTTCAACATCATCAGTGACCGCCAGTAGGGGTCTCGTAAGCTTATAGCCACAGGGGACCTTCTAGCTATGTTACACAACTTTGAGACAACGCAGTAGAACATTATTGGGAATCCCGAGCGGCAGCACTAGATATTTCTAAGGCATTTAATCGAGTAAAGGATAAAAGGCTCCTGGCTAAAGTGAGAGCATATGGTTTAATTCTTCAATTTTGTTCGGACGTCAAGCTTTCTTAAAGACCATTCACTTTGTGTGGAGGTAGACAAATTTCTTTTAGGCACATTTATCATCATTGCCGAAGTCCCTCAGAGTTCTATATTGTCTCCCACCAGGTTCAAATTCAACCAACCAGTAAGCTAAAATATATGGTGCATTGGAAAAAATTACCGACATTTTGAACCTTAGTGTGTAAGACTGAGATGTCAGAAGTTAATTTTGTTTAATTGTTAGGTGATTTGCGTAAATGCTACCACAGCATAGAACGTCAATATTGTAATTGTTTATCGTTAAGTTAATTATTTTTGTTTTAATTGGGCTGCATAAATCTACCTTAAGTTTGTGATTAATTATGACATTTTCACACAGATAAAAAGGATATCTTTATGTTAAGCAAATCGAATTTAAAACAAGGCCGCCATGACTTTTGATGTCCAAATGAATATTTTCTTGATAAAAGTCAGCTATATCCTTGGAAGCAATTTTCGTAATTATCCTGTTACGGTTCGAAAATTGCATTTTCATAGTTTGGTTATCTATGTTAAGTTTTTTGTTTCAATTTTTTAAAGTACCTGATTTCTTCTGTTCTTTGTTTCATACTATTTGTGGACATGTCTTATTTCAAATCCTTGTTTTAATTGATTAGTAATTGGTTGTTAATAGGAATAACTATTTAACCTTGTATTTAAGATGTAGGTTAAATGTCTCGGCTGTTGTAAATCAGCTGTTTTTAAGAAAATCGATAATTTGTTACGCAGGTCAGTGTCAGACAGACAGTTCTGTGGATTAATGATTAATTTAAAGATCTGGTTAATTTAGGCATATTTTAGTGGATGACGCGGCTTGTCAAGGTTTTGTTATTAAAACAGGTTAGTTTTCATAGATAGGTATGACTAATTTGTCGACGCTTGTTTTGGTAAGTATGTACGTTGGAGACGAAATAACATTCGGCCCTTTCGATAATAGACCCTTGAAGGAAAGCACGTTTGTGGACGTAGCTTCCGAATTTTAGTTTTCTTGTGCAGGGAAGGCCATGTGGTGCTAATAAAAGATCCACAAATGGTTTTAAAAAAGGATATGGCTTTATAGTATATAGATATATATTCTTTGGGCGGAATGCCGATTAAAAATGCTTTTCCATCAACTTTAGCAAGGTCCTAGACGCCATTCTGTAGATTGGAACCCTCGTTAGTTATTTGAGGTAGGTTTAAATTTTAGTATCTAAATTACCCTCGATGGGTTTTATGAAAGTTTCCTCTTTCATGTTGTACATCTAAAATGCGATTTTAGGGTTTTTTTGGTAGGCGCTAAAAGTCCAAGTTCAAACTGGAGTACTAGTTTTCTTTTATTGGAGCTGCCTGGACGCAGGACGTGCCAGTTGTCATGTACTGTTTGAATTTCTGGAGTCTAGCAGTGTAGCAGTGTTCACGTTAGCTATTTGAGAGACCATGTGTGTGTGTTTTACTGAAGATCGAGACTTCATGAACTATGGGTAGCACAAAAAGTTTCAGCTAAGTATCATTACCCTGTGATCATATCTCTTTAAAAGTAGTAAACTTAAAATCTTAATATTTTGCATTTGCGTATTGTTCGATATACAGGGTTTTCGTAAAGTTTTGCACCCATGTTATTTACAGAGCTTGTGCATTGTAAACGTTTAGCGTATGTCGACAAAGCATTAAGACGTCACAAGAGTCTCCAAAACGTTGGGTGGTCTTTTACAGCTAATTTTGTTGTAAACATAGTTACAATTTATTATTATAAAGTAAATATTTTTGTTTCCCGGTTAAAGGCCATTTGTTTCTTCTAAATTTAACACTTGTAACTTTAACCTTTTAACTTATCTACGCCCGAGTGGCTAGTATGCCTATCGAGTAACCACAGGTACTCGTAAGATTTTGTATTGTAATTTAAGAATGCTTTTATGGTAAACTTAGTTAGTTGTGAGAGGTTCTTGCACAGACCTTGCGGAAATTCCAAGTCTGAGGCAATGTCCTGGATGTAGGTCTATGTGGCTGCCAGATCAGACTAAACAGTCGTTTTTTACAGTGTAGGTCTGACAGTTGCCGTTTTGTGCAAGGCCCTGTCAAACAGGGTTTGACTTTTACTTATTCTTCTAATGATAACTTTGTAATTTGAACCTTCAGAACTTTTATGTCAAACCTAACACTACCACTTTTGTTATTACATTTCACTTATCTATCTTTTAATTTCAAGTACCTATTGTCCACCAAAGTAGGAGGAGCTTACATTTACAAATCCAAGTAGCCAAGGGCATAACACGACATAAGAAATAAATATTTGTATTAGCCTCTGCTAAATTCGGCTTTTATTTGCAAGACAGCGATTTTGAGGGACTTGTGTGGCTTTTAAGTAAAATAAGACTAAGGTGGCGCCTTCAGGATTTGACTTTAACTCACTTATATAAGAGTGCTAGACCGCTCAATCTAGAAACAAAATAGCAAACCTACCCTGAGTTGAGCTAGCTAAGGAGTGAGTTTTCAGGCAGCACAACATTGGTAATTTTCAGGGACTGTTTTCTGAAGTACATCCTCCAGGGCGTAGGGTTGCCATAGTAAGGGTGGATAGGTTGCCATGTCGCAGTTTATTTTAGGTTATCCCAAGGTGAATACTGGCACCCAATAATATTTGGGGGAAAACGTTACTCTGGCGTCGTATTATTGGTGAAAAGATAACACTGGCGCACCCAACGCGAAAAGAAAAAAAAACTTTATAACTAAAATAAATAAATAATTCGTCGTTCATTTTAAGTTTAAACTACGCACGCCACAAATCACAAGCAGTGTTTAGGACTGGCATGGAAAGCAATAAAGTCATCATGGTTCGTAAATGGCTTTTAGAAAACAGGCATTTACGATCAAGATGTCTTAACACCAGTTAATAGATTAGCCATTAAAGAATAAAATTATCAGCCTGATAAATTAAAAAGATTTAGGGAAAGGGGAAAAAAAGTCAAAAAGTCTTTCTCCACTAATTTAATATTGAGCTATTAAAGGCTCAATTTTAAAATTAAATTGTCTCTACATGTTTCGAAGGTAGTAACCTTCATCTTCAGGAGACCAAAGTAGTGCTGCAGTTATTATTAGCAGTAGAGAGAAAACTGTTGGTGGAGAATGACGTTGATGGAGCTTTTTTTTATTTAAAAATATTTTGACAAGATATTAATAATTGAATGTAATCAGCATGCTAAAATTGGAATTGAAAGTGGAATGTTATATTTAATTCAAAGTTTCTATATCTATTCTATAAATATAACATTCCACTTTCAATTCCAATTTTAGCATGCTGATTACATTCAATTATTAATATCTTGTCAAAATATTTTTAAATAAAAAAAAGCTCCATCAACGTCATTTTCCACCAACAGTTTTCTCTCTACTGCTAATAATAACTGCAGCACTACTTTGGTCTCCTGAAGATGAAGGTTACTACCTTCGAAACATGTAGAGACAATTTAATTTTAAAATTTAGCCTTTTTAATAGCTCACTATTAAATTAGTGGAGAAAGACTTTTTGACTTTTTTTCCCCTTTCCCTATATTTCAACTCCACTTCGAGAATGGACTATTTCTTTAAATTAAAAAGATTTAGTCTAGTCTAAGAGTCTATCAAAGGCAAAGTCCAAGAACAACAATCGTCAACGCCATAACTGAGACGATAACAGAGGATGCTGTTGCTGTATTATCCTTAAGTCCATCAAGCAATTTGCAATTGTCCACATAATCGTAAGATATCGAAACACTAATCGCACCTATCTGCATCCAATGTAACCATCCATAATCCAAATCCCCTAAGCCATACAAAGAATTATCAGTATAACACTAAGCCGAGATGCTTTATAGAAACCTCAAGTCCTTCGGTCACTTGAGCACTGATGTGACTCCGCGCAGATGCCGAACTGTATGTAAATACCTATACCTTGGGATAAGGGACAATTATTTTGACACGAGGAACTTTATCTTTGTTAAAAATACCATTTTAAAATGTTATAATTTCAAAGACCCCCAGCTTTAAAACAAGAAATTTTGCCGCCACTCTAAATAAGATTATTACCTTCAAATTAAGTAATCTAGAGTCAAGATAATTTATTCTCTTGTGGAAAGTGCTGCCTTTTATCAGTGCACCTAAAACAAGTAAATAAATTATTTGATTTGTCTATGTTATCAAGAATTTTCGAATTTTCCCTGAACATATTTTTTAGTTATTTTTAGGATATTTTTTTTTAAACTTCTATCTGGAACCGCCTTTCTATCTCTTATAGTTCTCGAGGTCGCAATACTATCGTCACCAATTTCGGACACACTGTATATTTCTATTGCACTTTAAGAAAAAGTAATAACTTAAGACAAAAAGTTTATACCAGTAGTTTATTGTTTATAAATTACATCATATCCAATGTTTATATGTTTTAAACCACAACTAAAATGACGAGCGTGCACGTGCATACTTACCATCCAGAAAGAGCATTTTTTATTGTATTGGAAGAGAAATTCGTAGATAGGAGTTTTCTATTTTTTCCCATATAACATACTTATTATAAACTGCTGATCAATTGGGTGGCACGAAGGCAAAGTATGGGTTAAACTTAAATACAAGTAGATCTAGAAATCTTTGGCCGATCTTAACGCGGTTTCCAGATTCTTAAAAAGAAAATGTTTGAAAACGAGACTTGTAGACTCATCTACCTCAACATCATCATATGTCTATAATACAGGGAGTTTCACATTTACCTCGCATCATTTATAAATTTTAAAACGTTCCCAGGTTTACAACCGTTAATTTTTTTCCAATTTTTTCCTAAAATTATTTTTGCTGGGCTCTTATATCGGGGCGTTTTTCTCGATATTGCCCTAGTGATGACAAACCAAAAAATACGAGGGTTTATTAAGAAATTGCATTTATTGATAATTTAATTTTTTGAAAGTACAAAACTATCAACATTGTACTATAATTTTTGATGTTTCTATGATAAATTTTATGATAATTAACAAATTGTTATATACAAAGTTAAACAAAATTTCCCATTTTTAAGAAAATTTACAATAATAATAAAAATATTGACAGAAGAGCTGAGTTCAATAAATTTAATATTTTGTTAGCCTTCCTCGATTGCGTATTACATCTCTACATCGATTTGGCATTGTTAAAATTAGATTGTTAATAAACTGTTTATCTAGCAGATTCCATTCCTCCAAAATACCTGCCCTTAGTTGTTCAAAATTCTCGAACCCTCTGTCCCTGGACCTCAGTGCCAGTTTTAATTTTGACCAAACGTGTTCTATAGGGTTGCAATCGGGAGAATTTGGTGGCCATATTATTCGATTTACTCTATTTGCGTAAAGAACTTCGTTGACGATTTAAACCCTGTGTGGCCTAGCATTATCGTCAACTAGGAGAAAAACCTCTCCGAAGTTCTCCGCAAATGGAATAACGATAGTCAAAGTCAAAGTCAAAGTCAAAGTCAAAAAATGCTTTAATGTAGAAAGAATCAGTTTTCTTATTTACAAAGCTTCTTAATGTTAAAATATCCTAAATATAAGTCAAATATTTTGTTTAAAAATATCTTGAATATAATAATATGTCGATATATAAAAAAAATAAGCCTAGTTTAACACAATAGATATACAGAAAACAACAAATAAAGGTACAGACTTAACAAACAACCCCATATAAAACTGTGTTCCCCGGCAACAAGATTACCGTTTAATCTGGAAAGGCTAGACTCTTTATACAGACGTCAACAATCAATAAATACCTGTAAATGTGCAACATTCAAATCGAAAATGCGTCAAAAGTAAGCAAGTTCTGGTTAAATAGGTATTTATAGAACTGAATCGGAAATCAAACCCCGTTTTTTATGAGTTTAAATTAATGCAAAAGTCAGAGACAATGAGACTGAGACAAACAATGAAATAAATTGAGGGTGCAAATAAAACAATACATTCAACAAAGAAACGCTAAACAATAGATAGGAATGAGACAGTCGTTTGCATAAGAATAACCATTAATTGGTTATAAAAAGTTCCGTTTTCCCGTTAAAAATTATGCCTCCGAAAACTGTAAGACCGCCACCCCCAAATGCCACTCAAGGATTTATATTTAAATAAATAAATAAATAAATAAAATCATTATTCAGAAGGTACAAAGTTGCAAAGGTATAAACAAAAACAAAATCAATATTGTGCAAATATATATATTTTCCTCTATATACCTCTCATTTTGCCCTCTTCAAACAAAAATACGCTCATCAGAACCGTATAAATGTACCCTCGTCTCATCTACGAACATGCAGTTTCGCCATTTCGCGTTCCACTCCCGGTGTTCCTGAGCCCATTGGCGCCTAGGAGCTCGATGATGTGGTCTCAGTAACGGACATGCCGCTCTACGCCTGGCTCTAGAACCAAATAAAATTGTTTAACGTTTCGTATTTTAACAACAAAAAATGCGTCTAACAACCTTAGGTCAGATTCGTGTAACCCTCTCTTTACTGTTAAATTTGACACATTAACTTGAGTCGCAGCACGTAGCCTTGCGTTAATTCTTCTGGAAGTATATGTTCTATTTCTTCTGGCAAAGAGCGTTGCATACCGAGCTTGTCAATTAATTAATATCCTTGGCCTGCCGCCGCCATGCCTGTAATTAGCGCTTCCATGCTGCCTTAATCTTCTCATTACTTTCGGAATGGTGCTGCGGTGAACATTATACAGAGTGCCTACATCTTCATGACTCCCTTCCATCCAGTACTAAACGTACTACGTTTTGAATTTTATTTGAACCTAACTTTGGAGCTGGCATTTTCGGGTTATTAATAAATAATCCAGCAAAAATTGTAATTTAGGACAATTAATTCATACACATAACATTACCGAATATCATGAACATTACCATAGAAACGTTTATTTCAGAGCCACCTTTGCACTTTTTTTTTAAATCTAAGACTGAAATGAAATTGTTTCTATTATC
This sequence comes from Polydrusus tereticollis, assembly GCA_963920685.1. NCBI lineage: Eukaryota > Metazoa > Arthropoda > Insecta > Coleoptera > Curculionidae > Polydrusus > Polydrusus tereticollis. Next base: position 88,531,960 of record OY987327.1, read on the forward strand.
TCGCATTTTGAGAGGTTTTACCAAAAATAAGAAATGTTGTTCAACCCTGTACATGGCAATTTGTTAATTATCATAAAATTTATGAAGCATCAAAAATTATAGTACAATGTTGATAGTTTTGTACTTAAAAAAAAATGAAATTATCAATAAATGCAATTTTTTAATATACCCTCGTACTTTTTGATTTGTCATCACTAGAGCAATATGGAGAATAACGTTCCGATGTAAGAGCCTAGCAAAAATAATTTTAGGTTGTAATTTTGGGAACGTTTTAAAATTTATAAATGATGCGAGGTAAATGTTAAACTCCCTGTATTATAGACATATGATGATGTTGAGGTAGATGAGTCTAGAAGTCTCGCTTTCAAACATTATCTTTTTAAGAATCTGGAAACCGCGTTAAGATCGACCAATAATCTCTAGAGCTACTTGGATTTAAGTTTAACCCATACTTTGCCTTCGTGCCACGCAATTGATCAGCAGTTTAGATAGAAAGTCATTACAGTCGACACAATGCAACAAATCTGGTGTAATGCACAGGAGATTGTAAACCGGTAGCTCATAGCTTTAAACAAAATTTAGAAAAGCATGGTAAACATCTGTACCGCAAGTTTTCTCTTTCAGGGGAATCACTGTTAAAAATTCTTCTTCAGCCGAAGATACAGAGAATAACATCCGAATAAAAATACAGAACTTGCCACTTTGGTAAATTTTTCTTAAAATCGCTAGGACACGTGGTCTATTATTTTTTGTTGCACATTTTAGTAACTGAAATACGCGTATACAAAGTGAGCCAAAAGTACTTATCTTGGCAAACTTTTTTTTTTTAAAAGAGAACCCCGTATTTTTCCCACATTTTTAAAGAACCTCTGAAGTTTTATGTTGATGCCGAGTTTAACTTTTCCATCTTTAGCCACTATTTATACAGAGCGACTAAAAGATTTGCTAGAATTCAAAAATATCTTTATTAAAATAGATTAAACTTAGATTAATTAAATGGTGTTGAAACTGTCGTTCCTTCACTTTCTGGCAGCAGCTAGTCGTAAATAAAATAAGTAAAATTGAGAAAATGGACATGTAAGATCTACATCTACTAAGAGACAATTTTCGAAATTATATGTACTCTTAACAATTGAACAGAATATATTCATTGCCCCAAGACAGTTAGAAAGAGAAAATGGTATATGTCAGACCTTTGTACTAAACATCCTTAAAATATACAAGTATCACCCTTACAAAATACAGCTTGTACAGGAATTGGCAGAAGATTATCCGGATAGGAGACTGCAGTTTTGTGAGGAAATGGTAGATTTTGTTGACAGAAATGTCGTAAACTTGGAAAACATATTATTTTCTGATGAAGCTACATTAACGCTGCATGGCCATGTTAATCGACAAAATTAATATTTGGACTGGAATTATTGGAAATATCATAACTGCGTTATGTCATTTCTACAGCAAGAACTTGTACCAAATCAAGCAGTTTTGTTTCCCAATGTGTAAAATGCGGATAACTGGTTTCAGCAAAATGGAGCGCTTTCTCATTATGCGAGGCCTATTCGTGATTATCTAAACCATGTTGTCAAGTAAACCACTATTAATATAAGGGTGCTGCTTGCTGCCTAAGTCCCTCTTCTTCTTCTTCTTCCCCCTGTCCGACCACCCTTCAGGCAGCATCAATAGACGCTGGTTAGAGCCCTGATGTGACGCCCCACAGGAGATAAATAAATAAAGTCTTATTGAAGAACTCCAGTCCTTCATCTATACCTGCTACCTCCTACCCACAGATTCGTGACACTATATTTCCAAATAGATGGATTGGCAGGAGGGTCCAATATAATGGCCGCCGATGTCTCCGTATATTACCCCACTTGATTTTTTCTTGCGGGGTAGTAGTAGCAGCAGTAGTGGACGGGAAGGCTTTGACGCCAAGCAAGTAGGCCAGTTTGGACCCTTTTTGCTAACCCCGTTTTGACGTCTGGGTAATGTCAGCCAGACGGGACCTACAGTTTAACGTGGGTTCCGAACCACAATATAACCGACAGATGTTATTCTCGGCACAGTATTTTTACGGTCTTGTTATTATTAACGTTTTTTGCTCGTCACAAACCTCGACGAGCCGGCCCTTAAACGTCCTTGTGTGTAGCTAAGAGAGTTATGTATGTCGCGGGGACCCTCGAACCATCCGGAACAATATCAGACCCGTGCACTCGAGACCAGTTATTCTTTGGTCAAGGTTCTTACCTCAACCATACGAATATCAGGCAGTGTCCGAGATACGCCATCCACACCACCAATCATCCTTCATTTGGCTAAAGGGTCCCTTCTTCGACAACAGGCCGTTTCTAGAGTGTCTACTAGACTAAAGTACCGTTGAGAATTTGTCGGTGTGTGTTACATACGCAACACTACGTAGTATGGTGACCTGGGCACAGCAAATTAAATAAGTCTGCTGGGCCAGTCCGGGCTTGAACCAGGTACCTGTAGCATGGGAAGCAAGAATGCTGCCACGCGATCAGGCCGTCACCTCTTGTGGGGTTACTTATAAAGTAAAGTTCTTGAGACGAAACCCAAAAGCATTGAGGTATTAGAAGAATTGTTATTTACGACTAGGTTACTGCTAGCAAGTGAACGGACACTTTCAACAACTTGTAAACTAATAAGGTAAGTCAAATACATTTTATTAAAGATATTTTTGAATTCTAGCAAATCTGTTATTCGCTCTGTATAAATAACGTTTAAAGATGGAAAAGTTAAACTTGGCATAAATATACAAATTTTCCTTTAAAAAAAAAAAAGTTGGCCATTTTAATTATTATTGGCTCACCCAGTATACGCGTATTATGTAATGCGCAATGAAAAATAATACTTCACCTGTCCGAGCGATTTTTAGAAAAATCTAGCAAAGTGACAATACAGAATTTATTCCATATTAGATGTTCTCGCTGTATAGTTGTGAAGTTAGCGAACAGATATCTCACTCGTGAAATCGTTGAGTCGCCTCGAGTTGTGCATACAATTTCTCCTATAAAATGTTTTGAGAATATGACTTGAGATGCCTCGCAATTCTGCGTATTTATTGTTAATTACTTATTGTTGAACTGACACTCGTAGAGATCCAGAATAAAACCCAGGTTCTTTCTATTCACCAATCATCTATTTATATATATAGTGTGAAAGGTTATTATACAAAAGGCGCCAGAAACAATATGGCAACTATAACAACTCAAACATAATACAACAGATAATATAACCTGTACCTTTTAATACTTACTAGTAGATATATTAAATTACCTACCTTTAAATATAATACATGCATTTCCACCACAGAAAACAGATCATAATTTTATTATTCAGACATGCTTTCTTTCTTTTGACAGACCAACATGAACATTGTCACAACCGAGTAAGTATCTTGTAGCAATGCGGACAGAACTGGTGTTGCTAAATAATTATATCTCAACAGTATTCCATTAAAGCTTATTTGTAAAAAGAGAGTGACCACAAAGAGAGAAAGATGCATATACTTTCACGAATCTATTACGAATATGTTGCGCAAGGATGCCCATTCGGATTTTACAAAAGTGAAAAGGTCTATACGTGTCAACGAGAAACTCGTCGTGGAATGCACTAAAAATCAGCTGCTCTTCATGTCGGACCCTAGGGTCGAAAACTCAACTTTCGACCCGCTCCGTCGGCATCGAAAGTCATATTTTCAAAACATGTGTTATGAAAAGAATATTATTCTCCGGATTTTGAAAGTCGCTCTTTTATGTGAATTTTTATTGAACTAACTGACCTGAAGTTTTATTTACACATGTCTTTTTGGGAATTATGGACACTTTCCCCGCTAGGTAACATGTTTCACTGACTGAATGAAAAATCCAAATCGCGATGCCTGGTAATTGGGCGAAACATGTTACCCATTATTAATTAATCAAGACTTAGTGTTTTTTTTATTTTTAACTTTATACTATTTTCCGAAAGCTGACCTAACTATAAAAAAAATAGGATCTATTTACCCAGTATATTTAACTGCATTCCCGCAGTAAAGGAACACACTGTTATAAATATATTTATTATAGTGTTATATCTTGAACGCCTTGAGAATAGTTTTTTAGTATACGTATCATCAACCAATTTATTCATGTTAATATCTCCAATGGCCTTTGCTAGAAGTACAGTCATTTGCTTTGTTTTAATAAGGATCATTTTGATCAACAACAGAAAAACGATCGTTAACATTGAAAGACATTCGACTGCTACAAAATAAATAATAAGTGAAATAGACTTGTAAAAATAGCATTAAACAAGCTCAGTTTTAAAGATATATGAAAAAGAGGCAGCAAAACCTTAAAAATTTATCTTAGATTTTGGTTTATTAAAAATAACAACTCTCAAATTACACTAGAAATATCAGACTGCAAATAAAGTATTAATAAGTAATACGTATTAGCTTGAGACCATCGAATTATCTATAAAATTACCTTTTTCATTGTCCACACCCCAAAGCTTAAAAAACTTGATGGTAATTGATATCGGGCAGATATAATATGACGCTTGAATAAAAACTGAATATATTTTATATAAAAACTGCCATGTTTTAGATACTCCAACAAGTTCAAGTCGCCAGGCACCTGAAGCTAGCATCAGCCATTTGGTAAATTTAAATAAATTTTCACCTCTCTCCATATTGAACAAATACCAACTAACTGAGTGTTAAATTGAACCAATAAAATATTTATCCAAACTGCAGTAGTAATTCTAAAATAATTTAGGTGGTTAAGTAATGGCCTTAATAATTGCTCTTATTACTTATTACTTGTGGCATACGTTGTATCACACGGTCCTTTTAAATAAAAATGCCGAAATGTCGAGATGCGAAGAACATAATTATTAGAATGAAATTATATTTAATATTGAAGTAATCGAAATAGTCTTATTAACCCCCCAAGCATTAAATCTACTAGATTGGACGAAAATTTCTAACTTTAAAAAAATTCAATCAAATTAACATCGTTAAACAATTCAAAGATAAAGTAAACACTCACCGGAAGAGTTCAATAATTAGGGAGAATCAAGGTCATTCAGCTACAAATTTCTACAAGTTACCATATATTTCTCAACTTTAAAAAATCTGATGAAAGAGCTTACGTACAACAACGGAAGGATTGCATTGTAGAACACAAAAACCATCGGGAAATAATTGTTTCCAAAAAACTCAAGATGAACCAAGAGAAAATCAACCAAAATAACTCTTACATAACCAACATAAGTTAACCTCAGAAAACGGAACTTAGTATGAACCATTTTAATAAGGCCCATAATTTTGAATTTGACAAAGTTAAGATATTAATATTTAATATCACGACGAACTTTAATACTGTCTTTAATACTTTTTAATAACTTTTGATATTTAGATCTTTCTATACCTTCTCAATTATGTGCCCTTTATTGAGTGATGTTTTGTCGGTGTAATACATTTTTTTCCCTTTTTCCAGATCCTCAAGTATTTTTTCCAAATGTTTTCTCTGACATACAATAATTTAATTTTTTTTCAATTAGTAGGCTTTTTCGTTTTTGTTTAATAGACCTAAAATTAATTTATTTTAAACTCCCTTTGAAAACTCATTTCAGGTGAAGGTGTGTACTTCTTAATCGCAGCCATAATTTTTTTTATTGTGTGGCATCATCCAGGATTATTTTTTTCCATCATCTTGTCTGGGCTCCTCGACTGCTTTCTTCTTCGTCATTTTCTTGATTGAGGCCTTCCAATTGTGATGCCTTAAAGTTAGCTTAATTGCCAACAAAAGCAAAATAAAAAAACATAACGCAAAAGTTTTTCAACCTCGAAAAAATCGAAATCCTTTTGATTTTTGTGCAAGAAAAAAGCACGCGTATATTAATCTTGATTTAAAGAAGAATTCATGTAGATTTGATTTAAAAAAATTATTTTGTGTGGAGTGTGTATTTGAAATGGAAAGCCCTATTCGTAAAAAGGATTAGAACACACTTGGTTTCCATGTTGCAAACACTACGTTTCCAATAAATTATCATTCATGTAAGTAAAACATGTGATACACAGTAATGTGTATATTGCTCCTCCTGCTCCTATCATAGGAATTTCAATAAACCTGTTCGCATTAGTATCAGGATTATGTTGATTTTAGGCTTATCTTAAAAAGTGAGAAAGAAAACAAAGTGAACATATTTTATTATTCTAAATATTACATAATATTTTAAGTGCATTAATACGGACATCAAGCAGTCATCAATTAAAACTGAAAATATTTTATCTTCAGTTGCCTCTTGAGTTGCCTGATATGAGAGAAACGTAAGAATAAGCCAGCTTCAACCTCTAAAACATAATGTGAACTTAAAAATTATTTGTAAAAATTTTACTTTCTTTTAAATAAAAAAAAAATTATTATGCATAAAGTCAGACAAAGCGTTTGCCCATAATATATTATTTATTTACATGTGTACTTTATAGAAAATTTTTATATTTTAGGGACCCTTGATATATTGTAGACTCACAAACGAGCTTAACTCACTACGATTCGACTCTAATCACATACTTACTGATATAGCAGCATCAATGGTTAAAGGACCAAAAGGCCCAATATCTAAAGTTAAACATTTTCCACAGCGCAACATCATTATAAATAAAATTTGTTTCGTTTCTTTGTTTTGCTCAAACCATTTGCTTTCGTATAAAGCATATGATAATTGTTGGCTCTAAAAAAGCTCTACGCTATAAACGTTTTTATCAAAAAAAATAGTAAGTACAGGCACCTATAGTATAATATGTATTTACTTTACGTGTGTGCGTAGTAAATAAAGCGTAAATTAGTAGTAGAAGAATATCTATATATACCTCAGTTGAGAAAGCTGTTATGTACCGGGTGTCCCATTAAGAAGGGCTGTCGGCCGTATCTCAGAAAGTGTTAGTCGTATGGCTTGCGGAAAAAAATATATTAGGTAAAGTGGTCATGAGAAATTGATGGAAATTGTTTTCAAGTTTCTCAGACTGGCGCTAGAGGGCGCAACAGGAACGGTAAATATGAATCACGAAGTTTGCTCAAAAGTCGCCTAGTTAAGGTATCCCCAAAATAACATTTTTGTATATTTCGAAGATTTATTATTAATAAAATTCACCTATAATAAAGTGGTGGGGAGGGTGATCATTATTTGTAATAAATGCTGATAACTCCGGTCTGGCTTAACATAATTTAGTAAACTTATGTTTGTTAAAAAGGGCTTTTCTCACTCTATATATCACCTTATGAACTACGGCAATATGTGATTTACACTAGGCGCTAGGGGGCGCTGTCTTACAACTTCACGAACATTGCGCGTTTTTTCCATAATTGTAAATATAATAGTATATTCAATTTTACCTGATTACAAGGATGATTAAAAGTCTAAGAAGTCAGCGAAAACCGCAAGTTAATATCTATTTTCAATCCGGAGATATCAACAACAATAATCATAATTACGGAACATTATGATTTTTTTTTTCAAGTTGCCATTGTAAAGGTTTTTTTAAGAGTCAAATAGGCCTTGAAAAAACAAAATATGAAGGTACGTATATTTCAAGCAAATATATCGTTACGACAATAATTCTCAGTGGCGCCCTAAATGTTCAAATTGTCGCCCATCGTTCTGTATACACGACTCCAATCTCTCCCTGGTTGATAATACTGCAGTTTCTACCTCTGTCATAGGGATATGGCGGCTGCTGTCCATTATCCTTTCTATCATGTTTTCCCTTGTGGTGGGTCTGGCAACGAAAACAAGATTCTTCAATCTCCCCCACAGTTAAAAATCTAGGCATGTTAAGTCAGGTGATCTAAAATAGAAATTAGCACTTTCATTAACAGTATCACAATATACCCTATAATATTACTTGGCAGGCCATGGAAATATACTCCCTCTTGCTATCTACCTTGCAGGAAATGTGTCGTCAAGAAATTGACGAACGTTTGCCGCAAAATGTGTGGGATATCCATCGTGTTGGAAAACCATAGTTTTGCGAATATCCAAGGGCACATCTTCGAGAAGAATTGGGAGTTCGTAATTTAAAAAATGTAAATATCTTTGCCCGGTAAGCGACTCATTAAATACCACCGGTCCAATTATTCTGCCACCCAAAATGCCGCACCAGGCATTGACACTCCATCTTCCTTGATGCTGCACCTCCCGCATCCAATGGGGATTATCCCGCGACCAATAATGCATATTATGGCGGTTTACTCCTTCATTACTATGAAAAGTAGCTTCATCAGTCCACAAAATTCTAGAGAGGAGATTTCTATCTTCCAATATCATATTGAGCGACCAATAGCAATGATCCAATCTTCTATCTTAATCTTGCGGGGTCAAAGCCTGGTGAAGCACAATATGGTAGGGATGTAGCCTAAAGAAAAACAAAATACTTATTACATTGACTTGAAAACTATTAAGAGAAATATTGGCATTATTCTAAACTATTTAAGAGTTATAACATATAGATATAATTACTTACCTTTCTTCTAATAAAATCCTATGTACAGTAGAGCGAGTAATGCCCAAGTCTCTAACAATTAATCTAATACTAATTTGTGGATTAAATTCCACATATTATTATGCCAAAACATTTACAATGTTTTCCTCGGTTCGACCTCGGCGGCGTCTGCGATATACAGGGCGACGAATACTTTCAGTAGTACGAAAACGGCTAGCTAAACGATTAAACATTATACTGTCGTATCGGCGCCTTTGAAGGTATCGAACTGCGTAAACCCGTTCAGCAATTGTTGCATTTCCCAAACATTCAAAATACACCGCAATGATGTCAACCGCTTCTTCAAGTAACAGAGGCATTTTGAAAATCAAATACGGCACAACACTGTTGGCACGACAAAAATTTTGACGTAATAATGAAAGGTGACACGCGTGCACAGTTTTAATTCATATTTTTATTTTCCAAAGCCTATTTGACTCTTAAAACAACCTTTACAATGGCAACTTGAAAATAAAATCATAATGTTCCGTAATTATGATTATTGTTGTTGAGATCTCCGGATTGAAAATAGATATCAACTTGCGGTTTTTGCTCACTTCTTAGACTTTTAATCTTCCTTGTAATCAGGTGACATTGAATATACTATTATATTTATAATTATGGAAAAAACGCACAATGTTTGTGAAGTTGTAAGACAGCGCCCCCTAGCGCCTAGTGTAAAACACATATTGCCGTAGTTCATAAGATGATATATAGAGTGAGAAAAGCCCTTTATAACAAAACTAAGTTTACTAAATTATGTTAAGCCAGACCGGAGTTATCAGCATTTATTACAAATAATGTTCACCCTTCCCCCACCACTTTATTTGAAAAGTGACGAACACGTTCAATAGGTGAATTTTATTAATAAATCTTCGAAATACAGAAAAATGTTATTTTCGGGATACCTTAACTAGGCGACTTTTGAGGAAACTTCGTGATTCATATTTACCGTTTCTGTTGCGCCCTCTAGCGCCAGTCTGAGAAACTTGAAAATAATTTCCAACAATTTCTCATGACCACTTTACCCAATATACTTTTTTTTCCGCAAGCCATACGAGATACTGCCGACAGCCATTCTTAGTGGGACACCCGGTACCTCGCGCATCATGAGCGCCTGCTATACAGGGTGTTTCAGAATAAGATGCTGATCCTTAACGGTGTGAATCCTTAGGTGATTTTAAGAAGAAAAGTTCAAAATAACATATATCCTTAACCTACCAACTTTCGAACTACAGGGCGTTAAAGTTTTAAGAAAAAAATCGTTTTTCTATCATAACTTTAACAACTTTCTAGCTATTTTTATGAATTTTTCACACATGCCCTCTAAGCATCAATAGCCATTTTTTGGTGTAGAAAAATTTTAAAATATTTTAACCAGTGGCGTCCTGAAAGGGTTTGGACTAGACATTTTGGAAAAATATTATGTACGCCACTGTTTTTTCTCAAGATAAAAATTATTTTTAAAATTCTCATTCATTTTAGGCCAAATTTAATATCTTGCCTTTTTATCGTCCCACAAACAGTTTCCGACAAAAAAAATAAAAATCATTAAATGCGCATTCGCTATGTGCCTATGGTTTCTGACAAGTAGGCTATGAACTTTGTTAAGGAAACAATGACAATAACGAAATATTTAATGCCAAATAGTTTTGACAGCTGTTTATTTATGTATACGGCTTTAAACTTAAATTTTAAAAACGTGATACTTTTTAAACGTATAAGTATCATGGTAAATTTTACAAATGTCGAGTTTGCGGATATGCATTACCTGTACGGGCTTGCTGACGGCAATGCATTCGAAGCCAGACGATTATACCAAGAGCGTTATCCAAATAGAATAGTTCCGGATGCACGAATGATTTCAGGAACTCACAGAAAGTTATGTGAAACGGGACCTTTTGAAACAAAAAACTACTTAAAAGGGGCACACATCCGTACCATATCCAACGGGTCCAGGCCCTACTTCCTAGGGATTTTCAATTACGCATCAATTTCTGCCAATGGTTTATTCAAATGGTTACCGAAAATCCCCAATTTGATGCCAGAATTTTGTTTACGGACGAAGCTAATTTTTCCAGGAACGCCATACAAAATTTTCATAACAATCACTTCTGGGCAGAAGAAACCCCACATGCCATTACGGAATCCCACCAACAAGGGCAATTTTCTGTAAATGTTTGGGCTGGAATTATTGGTGATTATTTAATTGGGCCCTATTTTTTACCAGCCAGACTGAACGGAATCAATTATCGCCAATTTCTTGAACACACTTTACCAAATTTGCTAGACGACGTCCCTATTTTAACCCGACATCGTATGTGGTTTATGCACGAAGGTGCACCTGCCCATTTCAGTCTCTTAGCACGAGAGTTTTAAATCAACATTATAGTAATCGATGGATAGGGCGCAGAGGAACACAATCGTGGCCACCTAGATCCCCTGATCTAAACAATCTAGATTTTTTCCTGTGGGGACATCTGAAAACGTTGGTTTACAGCATCCCAATAAATACTGAGGAGGAGTTGAGAAACCGCATAGTAGTTTGTTTCGACACTATCAGGAATACTCCAGGAATTTTTTAAAGGGTACGAGACTCAATGAGGAGAAGAGCTGAAGCATGTTCTTGAAGGTGGTGGCCATTTTCAACAGCTAATCTAAATTATTTTCGTTTTTGTTCACACGTTATTTAATGTTAGTTGTTTTAATTTAATGTTAAAAAATAAACCATAGGCACGTAGCGAATGCGCATTTAATACTTTTTATTTTTTTTGCCGGAAACTGTTTGTCGGACGATAAAAAGGCAAGATATTAAATTTGGCCTAAAATTATTGAGTATTTTAAAAATAATTTTTATCTTGAGAAAAAAGCAGTGGCGTACATAATATTTTTCCAAAATGTCTAGCCTAAACCCTTTCAGGACGCCAATGGTTAAAAAATTTTATAATTTTTCTACACCAAAAAGTGGCTATTGATGCTTAGAGGGCATGTGTGAAAAATTCATAAACATAGCTAGAAAGTTGTTAAAGTTATGATAGAAAACGATTTTTTTCTTAAAACTTTAACGCCCTGTAGTTCGAAAGTTGATAGGTTAAGGATATATGTTAATTTGAACTTTTCTTCTTTAAATTATCTAAGGATTCACACCGTTAAGGATCAGCATCTTATTCTAAAACACCCTGTATAATAGTTCACTTCTTAACCTAGGTATATAATGAACTATTAATTGCACAACGGTTGGCATAAATAGTATATTATATACCTAGGTTGAGAAGTGAAACCCGTATACTTGAATTCATATCTTTAATCTCCAAGAAGAGCTTATTCCAAAAACATAACACACTTAGGGCATAGAAGTTGATAGTTTCTTAGCCACAGGACAAAAAAAAATATTTGTTCTACTTAATTTTCATATTACTCAAAAACTAAGCAGAAATGGCTAATATAAAGAGCTAAACGAACTAAATATGTGATATTTTAGTGCTACTAGTAGGAATAATCTATATGTACCTCAGTTGAGAAAGCTGTTATACACCTCGCACATTATATCCTTCGGCGCTTCGCACGCCAGGATATAAAAGCGCTCGCTATATAACAGCTCATTTCTCAACCTAGGTATATAATATACTATTATTTAAGGTACAGCTTTTTTAATTAAAACCCAAAAAAAATTAAATAAATGAAATTAAATATTGAAACTGTCCTCCTTCTTATGTCTGACAGTACCCCAAGCGATCAATAAACTCTTGTTGGACTTTTCTTATGGTTTCTTCTGAAATGTCTCTGCATTCTGTTGTTATTCGATTTTTTAAATCTTCAGTATTGGCAGGTCTATAACAATATTTTTCAGGTGACCCCAAGAAATTTAATGGTGTAAGGTCTTTAGACTTTGGCGGTCATACATAAGCCCCACATCTTTCGATTCATCGGTTCGGAAATACTTGGTCGCTTTTACCACAAATTTGCATTTAGAACTGCAGTATTATTTCTACTAGGGTATAAGTTAACTAGCGTAGGCATCAGAAAGTCTTGAAGAAAATTAGGGTCATTTAGACCGTTTACATTGTTGTCAAAAAAATATGGTCGAATAATTTTGTTTTTAACTATACCCGCCCAAACACTAACTTTCTGAGGATATTGAGTATGATGCTCACGCATTCACGTGGGATTTTCTTTTACCCAATATCTATAGTTTTGTCGGTTTACTTCACTATTTAATTTAAAAGTAGGTTCATCCAAATAGTACATTTTCAACAAACAAAGGATTTTCGTTATGTCTTTCCATTAAAATTTGACAGAACTCCATTCTACGATCATCTTTATTAAACTCGTGAAATGTCATAGGTCTTCCATAGCCAATAAAATATTTAATTTGCTATCCTCCGAAATAGCTAAATTTTTTTTGTTCTGCACCTACGAAACTATTAACTATTCTTTTTAAAATAAAACCTATGATTTGAAAATTAAAGAAAACTTCTCTCCTCCAAAGTTCACATTATTTCTTTATTTAACTTAACATATGTGTTACTCCTCTAAACTTAACCATACAAGCTCAAGATTGTTAATTTTTTAAACAAACTTTTCTTTAATTACCTTCAGATGTCATAACCTTCGATTATCATACTTTAATATGTTACACTTATCTATATTACATAACTTAACCTTAACTTTACCTCTCATTCAATTTATTTAATCATTTAATGCACCAAGTCTCCAGCCTTTTTTGGTTGTACTCATTTATTTGAGACAACTTATTACTTCGAAGTTAAACTCGATGTTGGGTAAGTCCTTCTTTATCTTTTTCTTTTCATTCTCAAATTTATATTATCCTTTCAGTATCCCCTGAAGATAAATACTTAAGTGCTCGAAACATGTCGGGAATCTAATAACTTTTATGTTAACAATTAAACTGTGGAGGAAGACTGCATTGTTTTATTTCATATTAACTATATGCCCTACGTGTGCTTTGTTCTAGAAATTAGATCTTCCTGGAGATTACAGATCTGAACTAAAATTAGGGGTTTCCATTAATGGCATATTAGGTATATCTACTACATGATATCCTGTATAATAAATTTGTATGCCAATTTTCAGAAATATTATTGGATTGTTAAATAATGAATTTGTTTCTTACTTTATGTACACGCTGTATATCACGATCGTAGCAAAAAACATTGTACCTATAAACGTGCAAAAAAGTATCACATTCCACTCTTGTTAGTATAGTTATTTTATGTCTAATAAGCTATAGGATTAAGAAATTAATCTCTAAAATTAACGTATTATGGTAAGGCAGACCTGTACACTTATTTCGTTAGCATTCCATGATAATAGAAACCACTGAAATACAAGAAGCAGGAAGTACGTTAGATTGAAAAAGAACTTCTTTCCCTGGAATTTTAAAAATGAGTTAAGGTACAAGATAAATATTTTAAAAGAAATACATACTACAAAATAGAAAATGAATATTATTTACTTACGCTTAATACTTGAACAACTACAGCAGCTAACATTAGAGAAGATGCCACATATTCAATTAATAGTAAGTACTTTAATGTTGCATTTAAGTCTTTGATATACCTAAAAGAAAAAATGCAGCACAAATAACAATGTATAAAAAAATATTCCTTAACAACCCGGTTGAATACTACAATATTTTCTTTAATGCAATAGGGTCTTTGCACAATTTTTAATTCAATATTCATTTAATTGTATATAGGTCCTAATATGCCCCCAATTTTCCGTTTTTCATAAATTTCATGATGTTACCAGATATTTTACAATTAAAATTACACATTTTGAACTCGCGCCAAAACCCCTGCCTCTATGTGACGTCGATAAGCAGTAGTTACCGATATTGCCAAATTTGCGGTTTGCACAATTTTTAAGAGGCGACGTTGTCATACAAGCCGCAATCAGCTAAATGAGATTTTGATCGCAGAGAAAATAAATATGGCAACACATAAAGGCCGGGTTCAAAGATTTGAAAATAAGCGTGCCGGCAGGGTTTCCACATTGCTTGATTAATTTGTGTTTTTATATTAATTTATCTATAGATTTTGTAAGCTTTTTTCAGTTTTCGTAGTATTATAGGTATGCAGTGGCGTAGCCAGAATTTTGGGGCGGGGGGGGGGGAGGGGGAACTATGGGAGGGGCGCAAAGTGTGGAGGTAAAGCGGCGCAGGCAAAAAATTTTTGGGACCACGCCCAAATTTCGTAGGAATTCAGCTTCGTTGCGCTCCCTTGGGAACGGAGGTCTGGCCCCAAACGAAGTGAAAATCCGCTATATGAAAAAACTAATATAATGTGGTGAGACGCTCTCGAAACCGGTTTTATTAAGTTTATTCCCATTGCTCTTCTTTATTAAAAATAAAATAAGACCGATCCTATTTTTTAAGAATTATTATTTTGGTAGTAAAGGGGCGCATCAACTAGTTTACCGCCTACAAAAAAAATTCAATAAACATTAAAAGAACGAATAATAGTTAAAAACGTATACTATGGAATTCAGGAACAGAATCCTGAACTAGCCACATTGGATGCTGCAGAAATATGTGTCACTTTAACGAAAATTTCCTCGCGCACTGTGTTCAGGGTCTTGAAAGGCCTTCATCAAGAAAATGACGAAAAGAAAATAGTCAAGGAGCCCAGACAAAAGGACGGAAAAGAATAATCCTGCATGGATAATGTCACAAAATACGCCATTCATCGCAAAATTCATGGATTTTTGTCCTAAATAAAATATCCACAATAAAGAAAATGATAACTGAAATTAAGAAGGAAGAATTTTGGGTATAATAATCGATAAAGTCAACTAATAGCTAACTAACTACTAATAATACTAATTAAACAATAGTACATTGTTTTATTAGGAGTAAAAGCAACACTCTTTATGACGAATCTGAAAGTTTGCCGGACGAACAAAGTGAGTCCGGCAATTACAGACGAGTCATAACAAGTTGCTTTTACTACGAATAAAACATACTATTTTTTGTTCAAACGTCGCGTTGTTAAAATATAGAAAGATAAAAATACAAATTTTAAATTTTTTTCATATATAATATCACAAGAGAAAAAATTTTGTCGGCAAAATTTTCGAAAGGTATGAAAGGTATGAAAGCTCATGACATTTTCGACAAAATCACTTGCCTCACGGCTCGCGATTTTGTCAAAAATGTCATTCGCGAAATTGCCAAGCAACAAACTTGAATAAAACCTTGAGAACAATTTTGCCGACAAAATCTTTTCTCGAGTGGTATTCGACATGACTATTTCACGAGAAAAAGGGCAAAGAACAATAAAATTAGAGAGCTTTTATTTAAGAATAAAACAAAAAAATAACTTATTTATTGATATAAAAGTTACAGTTGTGATAATTAAATGTTTGTGCATTATTTGATTGATTTTGATTTGATGATATTACTTGATCTGGTGCTTTTTTTCTTAAGTTTTCAATTAATTTTAAATGATGTTCAGAGTCTAACTGCAAATAAGGCTTCAAAGAATTGGCATGGGAATGTTCTGTTAATTTGATCATTTCTTGCTCACCAACGCCATATTTTGCAAGGGCAGAAATAGTGGAAGAGCGATGTGAATGGTTTGTTACTTTAAATTTTTTGGTATGTACGCCGATTTTCTCTGCTGAGTGTTTAGTTCATTTTGACATGCTGTTGATTCCAATAGGCATGTTTTTGTACCAAATTCCTTTTTTCCAATTTGGATGAACTGTCAAAAAAAGCCTGTCACTTCTAATTTCTGGATTGGTATTTCTTATTTCAAATAATTTTAAAATTAGACGAGTAGGACAAAGATCTTTGTTAGTGTTGTTTCTTACCAACCATTTGTTACTGGCCAAGGCTTTTGCACCTGTATTCGATACGTCCCGTAAATTCTCCTTTTAGGTCTGATTCCTGTTGGAAATAATGTACTTTGCAGTTCACTGCTTCGTTGTCTCGCCAGGCAAGTTCAAAAGAGAATAAGTAAAATATTTTTTTCTGTAGGCCGTCATGAATTTTTATCATTTCCAATAATTATTGTGTTGTAAGGGCTTTCGAACTTTCTTTTCTTTTTTCTTGGTTACCTTGAAGTTGTTTTCGTTTTAAGTCCTTTGCCAAACGGGCTGATTTAAAAACAATGTCGGTAAATGGGTCTATTTTTATATTAAATTCTTGATAGTACTTTTCTTGTAGCATCTTATAATCTTCCATAATTTTTGCTAATTCTTCGTTTGTAGTATGCTTTTCAAGCTTATAATCTCTTATCAATAAAAACTGCGAAAACTGTCGCCAAATGGAAGTTTTGGAGATACGCGTATTTAAAGGTATATTCTCCGACACAGCCTTTTTAATTTCTGTAATGGATTGTATTCCAAATCTGTTTTTTTCTTCAAAAACACTCATTTCTGAACTGAACTAATCTGACGTTAATTAACAAGAAATAATACAATGACATTTTAAATAATTAACAGAACTATGGTAACAAAATTTCTTTCGATCAAATATTAAAATTTTGTCGCTGTAAAAATCACATGTGAATTTTATCCAGGTAGGTGCAGGCAGTAATTTTGCCAGTAGAAAACAGGCCGTTGCTATGACATTTTGCCAGTGTAAAACATTCTAGTGAAATAGTCATTTAAAAATGTAAAGTTTCGAATTTTACCTGCTAGCGTTGCTATGGATTTATTTTATTATTGTATTGTTTGATACCGACGCATAATTCGATTTGACAAGTGTCAGTGAATCTTATTACAAGCAGTTTCCAAGCTTAATTTCCCGTTTTAAAAATACCATTTTTTTAATCGAACACTTTACTTTAAATAAAAATGTCACAATCAGAATTTACCTGTACGCCCCCGGAGATTGCCAAAATTGCAGCAGATGTCGTGGACAATTTGTTGCCAACCAAATCCAGTAGTATTTACGAAGCTGCGTTCAAAATATTCCAGAGATGGTGTAATGAGAAAGACATCAAAAATAATAATTCTGAGAATGTACTCTTGGCGTATTTCTCTGAACTGGCGAACAAACAAAAAATGAAAAGTTCAACAATGTGGTCACATTATTCTATGATAAGGTCAATGCTAAATATCAGGCAAAGGATAGACATAAGCAAGTTTTGAAGCGACATGCTTATTTAAAGAGGCAAAATGAAGGCTACACTCCCAAAAGAGCTAAAGTATTCACCAGGGAACAATTTGAAAATTTTCTATCTGAAGCTCCTAATCAGAAGTATTTGGGAATTACGGTAAATTTAGATATTACGTCAAAGAATACAAGTTTTATGAAATATATTATGGAATTTTTAGATTGTACTTGTTACTGATATTTCTGGTGCATGCCGATATGAAAAAATTGTAAAAATGACCGTTGATGACATACAAAGCTTAGGATCTGCCATTCACATAAGAATTCCTGATAGTAAAACTAGAAAACCGCGATTTTTTACTATTGTTGGGGAACAATATTTAAGCATATATAGAAAATATGCATCATTACGCCCAGAAGGCATGAATGAAAAAAGATTTCTTTTAAAATTTGTAAATGGTCGCTGTCGTCGCATGGTAATGGGAATTCATAAGATAAGTACTGTTCCTAAGAAAGCTGCAGTTTTCTTAAAATTACCTGATGCCACAGAATATACCGGTCACTGTTCAAGGAGAACTTCAGCTACACTGCTTGTAGATGCAGGTACAGACATTACGTGTATAAAGCGCCACAGGGGATGGAAATCTATGTAGCTGAAGGGTACATTAAGAAATCGATGACCAACAAGAAAAATATTGCAAAAAAAATTTTAAAACCTCATTTTACTGAACCAATCCCTATTCACATTAACATAAATTCAACGGCAAGTGGTTCCACGGAGGGTTTAACGCTAGAAAATACAAAAACAAGTCAGGATCGCAACATCGCAACACCTTGTGTTAATTTTTCTGGGGCCACAAAAAGTAACTGTACTTTTAATCTGATGTTTAATTAATAGTTCATTCTTATATTTTCTAAAAATAAATAAAGTATACAAATATCCAATATTTCTTGTATTTTTCAACATTATTTATTTATGACAAGAAAAAGTACTTTTACTTCCGCTGCCTGCCTATAGCAACCTTCTACTGTAAAAAAAGCAAAACTTTAACGTCAAGAAATTAGTAGAAAAATGTCAAGTTTATTGACGTTTGACGAAAAAAACGTTCTGTATGACAGCGAGAAAATATTTGGAAAATATACGGGAGTTTCTTATTATTATTTAAATTTGGATAATTGAATTTTGTCTGCCCATCCTTAGAAACTCTAGCCGTTCCCGGAATAACAATTTTAATTTCAATTCACACTCTTGTCAAAGAAAACTTAAGCAAGTCAAGGTTTTTATTTCTTGAGGTCTCTTTATTTCGTTAAATTACATTGATTTTACAATATTTTAAATATTTTAAAAGTTACCGCGAAATATATTCACATTTTTTTTTATGATAAGGGACAGCACTGCAAAATAAATCCATTGTGTCGAAACGATTCACGTTGGTCTTGAATCTGATGAAGTTCTCCAGATGAAAGAATTTTTAAACAACGTCATTCGTGAGACACTAAGCTTAACCACGTACGGGTGAGCTGCAGTGACTCGTCGTGTATTTCTACCATGCACGGCTCTGGGTGGAATCAAGCAGGCAACCTCAGTTAAGCACTTGCCATGAAAATATGTGTCAAATAGACTCAAGTCACCAACCTGCCTTTGATGTTCAAGACTTTCCAGGTTGTGTGTCATATCATCGTCACCGATTAAACGATTGGCTCTTCTTAGAATGGAATCCAGCAGTCCTAAGGTATGTTTAGGAGCAGAGCCCCAAATATACGAACAGTGCTCCAGCGATGGTCGCTTAATAGAGCATCAAAAGTTGTTGAGATGTATAGAGGTTCTTTGTTCGGAAAAGTATTCTAAGCTTCCGCGAAGCTGCCTTAGCAATGGCCGCAACGTGACTATGCCAAGACATATGACCATCCAAACTGAAGCCCAATAAATAAATTGATGAAGCCAAGGGCATCGAGTGTCCCGCCATGACTGGGTTTTCTAGCGTTAAATTCTACTTGGTTACTGTCACCCCAGGACAGAATTTCTTCCAGGTCTTTGTTGAGATGTGTGTCATTGGCAGTCGATGTTTGAGCATCCAAAGTAAGAGACTCAACAACATCAGCGAGGCTATATACTGGATTTTTAGTTTTGTTCCAAAAGACCGTTATTGTATAGTAAAAAGAGAGTGGGCAACAATATACCCAGGCAGCAGAAAGACGTCGTATCGACGTCTTAGTAACGTCAGGACCAACCAAAATGACGTCTATAATGACGTTGCATGACGTCCTACTGACGGGAGAAAGTCTCGTCGAGTGACGTTAATAATTACGTGTGATTACGTCGTCATTGACAATATACTGGACCTAACATTGACGTCCTAATTGCGAATTATGACGTAAATTGAACGTTGCAGGATCATACTTTAACAAGGGAAGCTTCCATAATGTTGTGTTGTCGGCTTAACGGAACGTGTAATTTATTTAAATTGGCAGTTTAGAAGTTCACAACGTTGCCCGACTTTGTTTTGAAATCGACGATACAATACGTTGGATAACGTCAGTACCCATACGTTACTTCAATCTCGTTATATAACGTTATTTTACGTCATGGTTTGGTACATAGAACTTTTCGAACTTGATAGGTTGGAAATCGACGACACAGTACGTCAATTAACGCCCTTATACGACGTCATTATTTATTACGTTATGCGACGTAACAAAATGACGTTATGATACGTTATATTTTAGACCCTCGACGTAAATCACATCAATATGACGTTATATTGACGTAATATGACATCAGTCTGCTGCCTGGGTAGAACTCTGAGGGACTCCGGCATTGATGTTAAATGTGTCGAAAGGAAATCCGTTTATCGCCACTCGCAGAGAATGGTATTTGAGAGAGCTTCAAATCCATGAACAATATTGAACCGGCATTCCGTATGCTCTTACTTTATTTCGGAGCCCCTTACGCCATACTCGGTCAAAGGCCTTGGAAATGTCCAGTGATACGCCCGGGACTCCCCATAAGCGAGAAGCTCTCCTGTTGTTCTAGACTTACGAAATCCATACTGGCGGTCACTAATACTATTGGAACTTTGCAAGCACCTTAATAATTTTTCGTTGATAGGCTTCTCTATAACTTTTGATATAACCGAAAGCAATGCGACTAAATGATACTTGTTTGGCAAGGTCTTCTTGCCTTTTTTGGGTATGGGCTGGACTCGCGCAGTTTTCCAGCAAGAAGGAAATATACCTTTTTTGCACAATAAGTTAGAAGCCTACAAAATACCGGTGTCAATTCATCAGCGCATGTCTTAATTACGAGGACTGAAATTTCGTCGGGACCAGAAGCTCTTTTGGTGACCAAAGTCCTCAAGATTCGTTCAACATGGCGCTGCCGGAAAACAGTCTTGGGCATTCTCGATTCTTTAGGGGGAATGTTCGGTGAAGTTTTTCCCTGAAAATTAACCGTTGATCCTCTGGTTGTGTGCTTCTTTGCTTTGGTTTATCGTCTGCTTGCATTGGTTTCGAGCGTTAGCAAAGATGGTACGATTTTCGTCAGTTCGAAAATGGTCCGTAAAGTAATCCCACGGTGACAGTGTACAAGTTGCGGTATAAAGTTAAGAAAAGATCCAACAAACTAGCAAAATCACCATCTCGATCTGGAATCCTAGTTGGTTCACCCACGAGTTGGGTGAAGCCAGAGCTGATGGCAAAGGATTAAGCTTCGCGACCTTGCTTGTCGGTTGTATTTGAGTATTTGAGCCAGTTGACATTATGAAAGTTAAAGTCGCCAATGATGACAACCTCGAAATTGGGATGGTGGGTTTGCAAGAAGTCGATAGTATTAGCAAGTAAGGAGAATAAGTCTCTATAATGGGTATCGCTTGGTGGCTGGTAAAGGCAGCAGATTAATTTAGTAATTATCTGCGTTAATATTTTAAACCGCTTTACATCAAAGTCATTAGGCTCGAGTGTCTGCTCTCGTTGACAAGAAATGTTACTGCGGACAAAGAGACAAAGGCCAGAATTGCGCCTAAGTCGGTGATGGAAGTCGTACCAGGGACATAAATAGCTGAGAGTACTAATCGATGATATGGTCTTTGTTTCGGATAGTGCGAGACATGAGGCTTGGAAGATTGTAAATGTTGATGAACTGAAGTCGATTTGGAAGCTGCTAATTTTGGATCTTTTAACAACTTTAGTTGTCACACCATTTCCATGTTGAATGTTGTTCGAAGGTCCCGCCTGGCTGTTGGAAATGATAGATGTTTGAATAACTTCGCTTGGTGAAGCACCAGGACCCCCCATTCTTGCAAGGACAACTTAATATTTTAAGTTTTAAGGTACGATATCTTTTATACTAAAATAGTACAATTTTATGAAAGAAAATGTGAAACATTTGGCAACGACAAAATGGTACATCTCGGTCGGTAAACTTGGTTACGTTTTCCAAACTTGTGACGTCAACAAATCAAATACGTTTATAAACACGTGTTTACATTTGAAAAACTAGCAACTTTTTCTTCAATATTTCAAAGAGTACTTCGTTTTGAGATGAATTTTCTTTTCTGATATACAATAAAATTGCGTTTACTATCAAAATATATTGTAATAATGGTTATTTAAATTTCGTGCAAGGACTCTATTAAGGAGATGAAGTCCTGATAACTTACTTAACTATCTTTTGATGTTTCTCAACCAGAACTTTGATATTATGCAGCGCTTTACATTGACTAATGTTGCATCCTGTTGTAAGATCTTTGGTAAAGTGTTTAAGATGGTGCTGCAATACTTTCAGTTGTACCGACAGTTGTATTAGAACTGTGTTATACAGTGCTTGAATGGCACTATTGTAAAGATCGGACAATAGAACTGCGGCAAACTGATAAAATAATACAAATCCATAATTATCATTAACATCAAAAGGATACCAATAAAGTATATGAACGGGTTTCTGAAATATCTCTCCAGTGTTTAAATATCTTTGTTTCAACTGATAATAATCCATGCAATCTAAAATATTTTCATGAAATGTTAAGGGCTACAGATTCACGTACGTACCTACAGACACCGGGTGACCCAGAAAGTTGTTATTAATTTTTTCCGCAGTTAAAAAAAATGGTGGGTTAATAATTCATTCATGTCATTCGCAATATATTTTTTTTCTGATTTTACTGTGTCATCCTATCAATCAGTATATTCATCTCGATAAATTCATGGCCACCTGTTTTTGGGAAGATTTAAATAGCCTGTCATTTTAAAAACAAATGCTAAGTTATGATACAGAATACATTGTTAGGTAGCTTTACACTTGCATTCAACTAGTGAAAACATACAATCTTTGCCCGCAGTGCTTCTTTTGTGGTATTTACTTGACAGCAGCTGTCGCATGTGCAATTCAGAAACCGGTGTGTAAAATACATAAATAATTGTCAGTACCCTAATTGCAATTCTGTAATTATTTTCACAAAAAATATTGCAGACGCGCGTTGGTTCAAAGAGTGCATTACCGATTTCATTTAAATTTGTAAATCATATCCGTGTCTTGGGAGAATCAGATCTCGAGGATACATGAATAGAAACTTTAAAAATACAGGTTATGATAAGCTAGTAGAACTTTCTAAAACAGTGAGTCAAGATTTAACTTAGGATTATGTTGCAAAGAAAATACGGTGCTTTCCGCAGAAAACTAAAAAAGTGGAAGAATCTAAATGAAGTGGCTCAGGACAAAACAACATTTATGCAGGGTGTTCCTTAATGATATGGGAATATTTTAAGGGGGTGTATATTTTCACATTTTTATTTTCAAAGGACGAAATATATATTTTTATCCGATTGTGTCAAAAAATGACGTTTTATAGATCAGATATTTGGACGAAAAGGTAACCTTTTCAATAAGGTATTGATTATTGCGCTGGTAGCTAGGCAACCTTTGTCGTCCTAGTCCGAAAAACATTTTGTCGGACGCTAAAATATTTTCAACAGTTTATTTTATTCAATTATTTACAATATTTATATTAAATGTACAATTAGAACAATTTTGAACAAGAACGGGGTGATGTAAATTTGATTTTGAGGATGTGTTATTATTTTTGGTCTCCGTTATGATATTATTCTCCAATGTTGAACTCGATTGGGAGACGGATTGCGACACCTGAGTCGAGACTGACTGCAGGTCAGATTGTGGAATGTTGAATATTTTCTTGGTCAGCTCTAACTTATTACTTAGGGAATCATCTATGTAGCCCTCGGCTACTCCCGAAGACTTCCAGCCTCCATGCCGTTTTAGAGATGTTATGTCTGCTCCCGCATCTACAAGTAATGTGGCCGATGTTCTTCTGAAACAATGTCCCGTGAATTCCTTGGCATTCGGAAGTTTTAAGTAAGATGCTATTTCCTGAGGTATAGAGCCAAATTTGTGTATACCGACAACTTGCTTATGGCATTTTCCATTGCGATAAGACACAAAAAATCGCCCATCACTCATATTTGTTGGACGTAAAGCCAGATAATTTCTATAATACTTTAGATATTCTCCAGTCACCGTAAATGATCTCGGTTTGTTTGTTTTATTATAGGGAATTTTTATTAACAAAGCCGTTCCCAAATCTTGTATGTCATCAATTTTCATATGAGCCAGTTCTTCTCGACGACATGCGCCCGCGATTCCAAAAATAAAAGCAACCTGTAATTAAGAAAATTGTTAGTCAGAAATTTAAAATACTATTATATAGTTACATTTACCTTCAACATTAAGTATTTGTCATCTGGAGCATGGCAAAGGAATTTGTGAACCTCTTCTCTAGTTAGGATCCTTGATTTCTTTGGACAATATCCAACACTTTTTTGTTTCAACAATGCTCGTAATCTCATGTATTTAGATATATCAATATTCTGTTTTACATTTACCACTGCACGTAGCATAGAATACTGCGACCACAGAGTAGATGACTTCATAGTTTTCGATAATTCCGCCATATAGACCAAGAAGACGTTTTCGGAGAACGACTGTATATTTTTTTCTTGCCGGTAATCCATAAATTTTTTATAAGCTCTTTCATATATTTCCTTAGATTTTTGTGGCAACAAATGTAACATTACTTCCTTGGCAGTTTCTTGAATGTCAGGTGGTGTACCTTCTATAAGATCATCGTCTATTTCCATTTTTAATTGTGTTTTTCAGGTTTTAAAACTAGCAGAACACGAAAGATTAGTTAAAACTATCGCCTGATTGATAAAACGTCAGTTGATAATATTAATTTAATTATTTGTTAGATCCATGGATACGCATATTACAGGTTTCATTGTTCAAACATTCAAGGGACAAAAAATTACAATGCAAGATGAAATATATTGGTTTTCTTAATTTTTACATTATTTTATAATCCGAGCAAAAACACAATCGGATAAAAAATAACGTATGTTATACAGACGAAAAATGTATTTCGGACTATGCGGGTTACTGGCCTCGGCTTTGCCTCGTCCAGTAATCTCCCGCAATACGTCCGAAATACTGCATTTTTCGTCCTTGTAACATAATATACTATTCTTGGTAGTAATGTCCAGAAGTAGTTTTTTTCTTGGACATTTCGATTTCTTCTCTAACGTTTCCGCTGTCTTTTCTTCCTATCATGCACAAATCCATACTACCACACTACTTTCGCTGCGACCAGACGACAAGTGCGTGTCCACCCTTGCCTTGCCTTGTATTCTCCGGTCGGTGCGTTTTGTTGGACGCAGAGCGGTCGCTGGGATCTCAGTGGTCGTTGTGATCTCGAGGATGCGACAGCCAAGTACGGGGTGCTCCATAAGACTTAATGTATTTAAATGGCCGCCCGACCTGGTCGGTCCAGCCTGGGGTGGCATTCTGTTCAAGGGATATCAGTGGAAGTTCCACCCAATACTACCTCACATTGCCAACCTTTGGACCAAGGCATTTAGAATTTTAAAATGCTCTACAGAAGCTACTTTATTAAGAGGCTTTTAACATTTATAGACAGTGGTTGTCCTATTCAAGAAATCGAAAATAATATTACCATAACCAACGCCCTAATATGGATTTCGATGGCCTTGCGCAATTTGTCCCCAGAGATAAAAAGAAAATGATTTATGAAAGTCGGATATACAGGGTGTCCGGTAACTTATGGGCCATAGAGCAACTGAAGATAGTAGATATAAAAATATGTCTTTTGAGCCAAATTTGCCCAAGTAAAATGTTAGAGGTTAAAGAGATACAGGGTGTTGAAAGTGAAAATTAATTTTCGAAAAATGATGATAATTTTGAAACGGTTTAAGATATCGAATTCAAAATCGGTATAACTAGGTTTTCGAGAGTGAGAAATTCGAATTTGGTGTTAATTTCAAGATACTCCCTAGAGGGCGCTTGCTACGTGCTTCATGTTGAACTAATTCATCCATATTTTTTTTAACCGTGCAGTTACTAGTATTTATACTTTAAACTATAAAAGAACCTACCTTTTTACGTAAAAAAGGTACTTTTGGTCGATCTCGATATCTCAAGCCCTTACCCAGATTCTAGCGTCTGAATGTTCCATTGCACATTCTGTTGATTGCTGAGAAATATTTAATTCACAAAGAGTGCCTTGCATTTTGACAAAATTTGTTACGGTGAAAACTGTCATTATTTTCTACTTTTTCCCGTCAAAGGTACGTAAATAAAAAGTTTTTGCAATATCCAAGTACTGTAATCTTTTCAAATAAAAATGCCCAGGCTTAATAAGTTTTCTAACCGTGATTTACGTGATATGGTCTGCGTTTATGCACAAGAGAATTATAATAGTCGTGCTGCACTTAGAAGGTATGTAGAACTCTACCCAACCAGAATCATTCCAGACCGAAAAATATTTCAAAGAATATTCAATCAGTTAGGTGAAACAGGTTCGTTTTATGTCAAAAATCCTGGTGGACGACCGAAAACTATAACGGTCGAACAAGAAGAAGAGATCTTGTTTCGTATCGCGGAAAATCCTGAATTAAGCACTAGGCGTTTGGAAGCTTCTACAGGAATAGGTAAATCAACCGTCTCAGAAGTCATCAATGCAGAAAATTTATTTCCTTACCATTTCACGCCCGTTCAAAATTTACTGCCAGGAGATTTGCCAGTCAGATCAGAATTCTGTCAAAATCTACTAAATGAGAATAACGAAGATCCCATGTTCCTGAGAAAAATATTATTTACTGACGAGGCAACTTTTACAAGACGCGGAATTTTTAACTGGAAAAATAATCATCACTATGCTTTGGAAAATCCACGACTACCCAAAGAAAGACATTTTCAGCACGAGTTTTCGATAAATATTTGGTGCGGCATTATCGACAATTTCTTGATCGGCCCATATCAGCTTCCGCAGAGACTTAATGGAGAACAATATTTGCAGTTTTTAGAAAACGATTCACCTTACCTTCTAGATGATATACCTCTGAACATAAGACAATATGTGGTACATGCAAGATGGTGCCCCAGCACACTTTGCAGTTCCTGTTCGAAATCATTTAAATCAGCGTTTTCCACATCGGTGGATTGGTCGCGGTAGCGAATTTCCTTGGCCACCGCGTAGCCAAGATATTAACCCGTTAGATTTTTATCTGTAGGGTCACATGAAGGATTTGGTATATGGTGATGAATCCAATACACGGGAAGAACTTGAACAAAAAATTCAAGAAGCCGCCATTGTTATAGGAGATAATCAAAATATCTTCCTGAATGTGAGACGTCATTTGTTAAAAAGCTTAAGAAAATGTATTGAAGTAAACGGTGGACACTTTCAACATTTACTAAAGTGAATTAAAACAAATTTTTAATAGTTTCCAATATTTTCATTTTGTTTTTTTTTCTGCCTTTTTATCATCAAGTCCTAGAATCTGGGTAACGGCTTGAGATATCGAGATCGACCAAGAGTACCTTTTTTACGTAAAAAGGTAGGTTCTTTTATAGTTTAAAGTATAAATACTAATAACTGCACGGTTAAAAAAAATATGGATGAATTAGTTCAACATGAAGCACGTAGCAAGCGCCCTCTAGGGAGTATCTTGAAATTAACACCAAATTCGAATTTCTCACTCTCGAAAACCAAGTTATACCGATTTTGAATTCGATGTCTTAAACCGTTTCAAAATTATCATCATTTTTCAAAAATTAATTTTCACTTTCAACACCCTGTATCTCTTTAACCTCTAACATTTTACTTGGGCAAATTTGGCTCAAAAGACATATTTTTATATCTACTATCTCCAGTTGCTCTATGGCCCATAAGTTACCGGACACCCTGTATATGTAATAGAGATAGTATTGACGACCTCGAAAAAAAGGATAGTATTCCGCTCGCACAACTGTTTTCTGACATTAAGGACACATTTGTGAACTTGAAACAATTTGCCTCTATTGATAACGATTTGCCAACAGAAAGTGCAGAATTGACTATCATCGAGTGTATTGAGGAGATCCAAGAAACGGATGAAACTACTGCCAACTCTGAGACAGAGGAAGAGGAACCTGAACTTGGTCCAGTTTTAAAAATATCAAGCCTATCTGAAGCCTGCGCAAGTTTCAGAGACTTTTTAATAATGTTAACAATTTTGACAGGCCTACAAATATTTCTTAAATGCTATTAAAATATGAACCTGAATTTTATAAAAATAAAATATAAAATATGAAGCCATCATTAATTCCTCATTATTTTAACAAATAAGAATTTCAAAGCGAGCATTCAGTACATTATATAATATATATGTTAGTATGCACATGCAGTATATCAACACCTCCTAAATGAGGAGGTGTTGAGTATATACATATTGGTAAATTGGCTTCGTCTCATTTAATTTTAGTCTGATAAATTAAACAAAAATATTTGAAATTATTTACATACAGGGTGGCTGATTAGTGCGAGAAAGTCCAATATCTCCGTTGTTCTTTAAAATATCGAAATTTATTAAATGCAAAGGTTCTAGGATAAACAAGAGCGCAAATTTTAAAAATATTTTTGGATATACAGGATGCGCCAAAAAAGTGGGGTTTAGCAAAAATGTATTTTTTCAAATGGAATACCCTATATGTTATATTATTTTTGGATTCTACATAAAATTATAGTAATTTTTTAATAAGTGCATTATAGGTCTAAACTTAATAGTTTCCGAGTTATCGACTTTTCCAAAATGACATTTTTGAACTTTGACAGCTTCTAGTTTTCTAACGGTACTTCTTAGAGCAAAACGGCTTACATGTCCCTATCTTACTTTTTAATTGTCTTCAAAAAAATATCAATTTCCGGTTAAACCGGATGTAACTTGAAAGTCGGAAATATAGTACTTCCGGTTTAACCGGAAATTAATATTTTTGGGAAGACAATTAAAAAGTAAGATAGGGACATGTAAGCCGTTTTGCTCTAAGAAGTACCGTTAGAAAATTAGAAGCTGTCAAAGTTCAAAAATATCATTTTGGAAAAGTCGATAACTCTAAAACTATTAAGTTTAGAACTACAATGCACTTATTGAAAAACAACTGTAATTTTATGTAGCATCCAAAAATAATATAACATATAGGGTGTTCCTTTTGAAAAAATACATCTTTGCTAAACCCCACTTTTTTGGAGCATCCTGTATATCCAAAAATATTTTTAAAATGTGCGCTTTTGTTTATCCTAGAACCTTTGTATTTAATAAATTTCGATATTTTTAAGAACAACGGAGATATTGGACTTCCTCGCACTAATCAGCCACCCTGTATATGTAGATACTTATTAATAAAGAAAGACTGTAAAATACAGAGCAATTGTTTTAGTTTTTCTCTATTAACCGACCACTCTTCTTAACCGACCCACATTTGATTCCCCTAGGGTGGTCGCTATAGAGAGATTTTACTCTATTTTACTTTTTTAGGGTCCCAAATACATGGATGTTGTCTATAATTGACAATTAAATTAAAACAGTTCTCCGCACTTCACTTAAACGGCATAACTAAAGGAAATTCTCTACTTCTCAACATTTTAAAAACGAAATTAGCGACTTTTTAGTTTATACTCCTCGATAGGTGTCTAAATTCTATTTTCTTTGGGAGGGTTATACTTGTTTAATCTTTTAAAAATAGTTATGTTACTTAACAGAAGATACAAGTATACAGTGAGGACATAAAGTCTGGAAAACTACCTTTTGCAAGTAAACGAAGCACCTGAATAAAAAACGCTCGGACACGTCGATTTTATTTAATTGTCTTCTATCTTCTAAGATTTCTGAGATATATACAGGGTGCTTTAAGAAAGCTGGGCAGCTGTTAACTTCTTTTTTTTTTTAATAGAACACCCTGTATATTATTGCATTTTTGGATTCTACGGACAATTCTAAGTATATTTCATATAGGATGTCCTATACCTAAATTCAATTGTTTTTAAAATAAAACGCACCTTACTAGTTTACTGAATTTTTAATGACAATAACTTAAATGACACATTTTAACGTAACAAATGCTGAAACTGTTGTCCGTTAACTTCCTGGCAATATCCTAACCGATCGATGAACTCTTGTTGCACGTTTCGAATGAAAAAAAGGTGGGATTTGTCGAATTTCATCTCTTATACGATTTTTCAGCGCATCGATATTAGGAGGTCTGTTGAAATAAACTTTGGTTTTTAAATATCCCCACAGAAAATAATCTAGGGGAGTCAAATCCGGAGACCTGGCCGGCCATTCTACGGGGCTACGACGTCCTATCCACCTGTTAGGAAATATCTCATTGAGATACTGCCGAACAGTAAGCGCGTAGTGAGGTGGTGCTCCATCTTGTTGAAACCACATAGTTGGAGTTGGTATATCAGGCTCATTACCTGGATACAGTTAAACTAAGGCAGGAATCAACTCTAGTTGCAGAAAGTCAAGATAAATTTCGCCGTTTAAGTTAACGTCGAAAAAATACGGACCTATAATCCTGTCTTGAAATATTCCAGCCCAAACATTGATTTTTTCGGGATGTTGCGTATGAGCCACTTGAGCCCAATGAGTATTCTCTGTGGACCAGTATCTACAGTTTTGTCGGTTGACAGTAACATTAAGAAAAAAGGAAGCTTCATCGGAAAATAAAATATTTCTACAAAAAAATGGATCTATATTGCACCGCTCTTGCATATTTTCGCAAAACTTGTAGGTAAATGTGGATTTTCGTTATAACTGAGTAAAACATTTTCTTATTATCATCTAGTTTCGGCCTACCTGTCCTGGGAAGATCTTTTACACAACCATGTTCAAGGAATTTATTGACAATTTTGCTGACTGTTGATATCGTAATTTATTGTCCGCGCTCTGGATATGTGTTATTAAAAAGTTCACAAACTTCGCCCAAATGTCTTTGGCGATCTCCCCAGCCAAACATCATCAGAATTTCCATTCTTTCTCGTTCTGAGAGCATTGTTAATAACTTGACAGTAACAGAACTGTCCTACAGTATGTTAAAAATTGGCACAGTTGTCATAGTGACAACGAGTCAAAGTGACATCAAGTTACTACATATCATGGTTTTTCTCTTAATGAAAAAATGTATAATATCAACTGGCAATATTTTAAAAACAATTGAATTTAGGTATAGGACATCCTATATGAGATATACTTAGAATTGTCCGTAGAATCCAAAAATGCAATAATATACAGGGTATTACATTAAAAAAAAAGAAGTTACCAGCTGCCCAGCTTTCTTGAAGCACCCTGTATATATCTCAGAAATCTTAGAAGATAGAAGACAATTAAATAAAATCGACGTATCCGAGCGTTTTTTATTCAGGTGCTTCGTTTACTTGCAAAAGGTAGTTTTCCAGACTTTATGTCCTCACTGTATACAGATGTCTAAATACAGTGCGTAGTCAGGTTCTGAAAAGAAGGGAAGAGGGATGGTTATCATTGCTCTTACCGTAAAAAAAAGAAAAAAGAAGAAGAGTGAATAATTTGTTATTGGTGAATATAGAAAATGACGTTTTTAAAGGAAATAACTTGTGTCTATGTAAATTAATATTTAAAGACTTTGGCTAAGTACTTACTCATCACAATAATAGTCGCTCCCATACCAAATGAATACATGGTTATAAACATATTAATTACAGTAGTACATCTCAAATGACTTGAAAATACTTTTTTAGTATACATGTCATTAATCAAGATACTCGTGTTAACATCTTCAATAGCATTTGTTAAAACTTCCGTCATTTCTTTAGTTTGGCAAAGAGATATTTTCGCTGCCAGAAGAACCGTAAACACAAGCATTGAAAGACATTCAACTGCTACAAGATAAAGAATAAGTAAAACACACCATAGAAAATACTGTAGGGCATATTCAGCAAACTAAAATATAGGATTATGTATTTTCAAACTTTGAAACCAATATTATTTCCTTCCTTATAACAACATGGAAGAATTAAGAAAACCACCCCGCCATATATTTTTCATATAAAATATTTAAAAAATTAAGAAAATCTAGCGCCGTAAAAATGAATATCTATGAATAAGTATATACAGTGCGTGCATAATGTCTTGCACAAATTGATTTAAAATTCAGGTTAGTTTTGTTGTATTTGTTTTTTTAACGCTCGGACACGTAATTTTTAGTTGCATATTTTTTAAGGTGAAACGTTGGAATATAGGGTGCCCCAGATTGTAGGTATGACGTCATCTAGGATTTGTTCTAAATGGAACACCCTTTATATTGTGTCAATATTCAATGGATGTAGCCGTTACTTGATGAAGATCCATTATAGAAACTTGATAGGAAAAATACAAAATGTATAAATCTTCACTTATATTATTTATTCCACACTATAACAATTGTTTCGACACACAGTGTCTTCGTCAGATAGTAGAAACTGAATAACAAATTATCCTTTTACAATATAGAGCACACTCCCAAGTTTAGGTACCCTAATTTATGCTTAACAATAGAATTATGTTATTAAGGTATAAAACTTAAATTATGAATACACACCTTTTCTTAATTATTTTTACAAATTATATTATTAAACTATTGTTATGATAATGATGATTATAAATTTAACAGTGGGGAACTATTTAGGTCGAGCTGATCGTTTAATAAAATATCTAATTTTTTACATTTGTTTATTTCCATGCTTTCTAAGAAATTTAGTTTTATTGATTTGTTTTCTACGTGCAATATTTAAAGATTATCGTCAAAATTGTATTGTTCGGTATTAAGATGTAACGCGTAATGGGAGTTGTTATGTTTTTTATTATAGCTTGTTTTGTGTTCTTTAAGTCTTTTTTCAAAATTTCTACCTGTTTGTCCTATGTAAATTTTAGTACAACTGCCACATTTCAGTTTATAAACTCCACATTTATGTTCTTTTTTAGTTTTGCTTTTGTTATTTTTGATTAGTTTTCCTAACTTATTATTAGTTTTATATGCGACTTTAAAATTTCGTTTCGTTAAGTGTTTTTTAGCAAGTAGTGTAAGTTTACCTGTATATGTTAGGGTTTTATAACTTAAGGTATCATTTTGTTTAACTATTGGATAAGCTAAGCTAATTGCTTTATTGTATTGTTTTTTGTTTATTATTCGGTCTATTATATTAGGTTGATAACCATTATTTATTGCTAATTGTTTAATTATATTTAACTCTTGGTTATAACTTTGCTCTGATAACGGAATGCTGATAAGCCTATGCACAAAAGAGTTAAAAGCGGCCATTTTATGAGAATAAGGATGACTAGAATTATTGTGTATCAAAATATCTGTGTGAGAAGGTTTGTGGTATATAGCAAAATTGTGCTTATTATTTTCTTTAGTAATTGTTAGGTCCAAGAAATTGATCGTATTGTTCTGTTCTACTTCAAGAGTAAAAGTTATGTTAGGATGTAAAGTATTGATAGAATTGAAAAAACTTTGAAGTTGGCGTTCCGTCCCGACAAAACAAGCTAGAATGTCATCAACATACCTATACCAGTATAGAAATTTACCACCAAGAATATTTTTAAAGATTCTATTTTCGAGGTTGTCCATAAATATTTCAGCTAACAGCGGACTTAAAGGGTTTCCCATTATTAATCCTTCTGTTGATACATAAGTTTTGTTGTCAAATTCAAAATAATTTTGGTCTAAACATAATGAAAGCGTTTCTAAGATATCTTGAGTTATAATTGGATTTGTTTTATTTTTAATAAGTAAGCCTTCGACTAAGTTAATTACATCGTTGGGTGGTATACTAGGAAAAAGGTTTTGTACATCAAAAGAAATAATTTTGGCGTTGTTGGGGATATCTATGTTCTTGATCTTATTAACCAGTTCATAAGAATTTTTAATACTGAATTTTGACTCAAACTTACAATGCTTATTGATGATTTCAATAAGTGTAGTAGATAATTTCACTGAAGGTGCAGTGACGTAAGAAACCACTGGCCTAATGGGCATATTAATTTTATGCAGTTTAATTAAAGAATATAATTTTGGAGTTTGTGGGTTCATTACAGTAAGTTTATATTTTTCAGATTCATTAAATATGCTGGAGTCTTTTATACATTCTTTGACTAATTTTTGAAATATTGGTGTTGGGTCAGAATTCATTATTTGAAATTTGGCGGGATCTAGGAATGTGAGTGTTTTGGATATATAATCATCCTCATCTAAAGCTACTATTGTATGACCTTCGTCTGCACGCGTAAAAATAATGTTGTTTTCTATCGTTTTATTTTTTAAAAAATAACTTTTTGCATGTTTGTAACCATACCTCTGGAATTAGCGGTTTCCAAAATACTGACGTAAGTAACAATGAAGATAAAACTAGATTGCAGAATTTGAAACTAATTAAATCTAAAATTGCCCGCCATTGACTTGTTGACAATATCCGGAAATTATAGAACTCTTCTGTGACATTTTGAAGCATATCCTCGGTTATGTTAGACACTTCTAGAGTAATTATTTCTTTGAAGCTATTCAAATCTTCTGGTCTATTTACATATACCTTTGATTTTAAATTACTCCATAGAAAGTAATCTCAGGTCCGGCGATCTAGCTGGTCATTCGATCGCTCCTTCTCCAAATCCATTTATTTGGAAAACGGCATCTAAATCATTTCTTACCGCTGTAGCATAATGCGGCGCGGTGTCCCGTCCTTTTGAAACTGCAGTAAGGTATTGAACTAATTATCATGAATAAGCCGATTCTGAAAACTTTTAGATACAGCTGCCCATTTCAATTTTGGCCAAAGAAATATGGTCCAACTACTCGATTTATAACTATTCCCGCCCAGACGTTTGTTTTTAAGAATTGGTGATCCTTGTGGTAAGTTTACATCCATGTGGGTTTGTGTCCGACCAGTATCTCGCTTTCCAAAAGTTGAGTGCCATCGTGGGTTACTACTTCGACTTTAACTTTCTCTGAGATCTATAAAACTGGAAAATAAGTCTATGGGCACGCATGCATCCTTTCTGATCTGGCAAAGAAATATACGGAACTTAAACCTGGGTGTGGAGACTTAAATTATGAATATGAAAATAAACTAAAAGAGAGTAAGGTAAATTACAGTTAAATTAAAGTTAAAGGGAAAAACTTATCAAACGAAAATATTAAGCTTGTTGAAAGCGGAGTAAGTCAATGCAGTGGCGTAGCCACAGGGGGGCGCAGGGGGGCGATCGCCCCCCCTGCCCCTCTTGGCCTGGCGCCCCTTTACTAGTTAAAAAATAATTCTTAAAAAACAATATCGGTCTTATTTTATTTTTAGTAAAGAAGAGCGATCGGAATAAACTAAATAAAACCGGTTTTGAGAGCGTCCCGTCATATTTAATTTATTTCTTTTTATACAGCGGATTTTAACTCCATTTGGGGCCAGACCCCTGTATTCTAGGGAGCATGAAGAAGGTGAATTTCTACGAAATTTGGGCGTGGTCCCAAAAATTTTTTGCCTGCGCCGCTTTAGCTCCGCAGTCTACAACTCTACGATAGTTCGCCCCTCCCGCCCCAAAATGCTGGCTACGCCACTGAGTCAATGATCTAGAAATAGCAAACAAATTTAACTTACATTTTACTACTAGTCACTTAAGTCAGAATAGAACAAATAAAGATTTCAGTTTTTTAAATAAAAATATACCTCTGTTTGAACAACAGATAATTTGGTCTGATGAAAGCATGGTATGTCGAAGCGGGATCTTCAGCAAAAGAAATGTACATTAGTGGTCTAAGGAAAATCCACGTGTATTCAAACAATCAAGACACCAACACCGTTTTGGATTTAATTCTTGGAACAAGAATAATAGGACCGTTTATTTACCGACATAATTTAACATCGGAGTATTATCTCAATTTGCTCCAAAATGATTTAGAGAAGGCTCTGGATAATTTACCTCTAGCAGAACAACGCGATAATTGGTCCCAGCAGGATGGGGCACCTGCATATAATCACGAGTAGTTAGAGAGTACATTTCGCTAGATTTTCTGAGAATCAGCACTTATTCTGTAACACCCTGGCCAGCGCGTTCCCCGGATATAGCCCCGCTTGATTAGTTCCTTTGGGGATATATCGAGAATTGTATACGCAGAATTTTGAAACAGAAGAAGACCTTAGACGACTAGTTAATGAAGCCTTTCAAAGCGTAACGTCTCTAATGCTAACTAATGTCTTAAATTCTACATGGAGAATGACGGAAATCATCTAAAACACCTTTCGGAAAATTAATTTTTTATTAGTTAATGTTAGTTTTATTTTAATCCTTGTATGTTATTTCTCGATTTACTTACTTGTTGTTTAATTTTTCATGCATAGTTATTATTAAAATTCTTAACTTAGTGCTTACCAACTACATTAAATTGTTTTTTTTTACAAGTTGTGAGAAATACAGGTATCTTGAAAATTTCAGATAGATAGTTAAAAACGCTCGAAACCTAATTAAACGATTATGTGTAATACATTATTTATTTAAGAATAAAAAATGCTCTTAAAATTTAACAATACAATAACAGGGCCGTATTAAAAAAAATAAAGTTGATGGTGATTGCTTGGAAACGAAACGTCTTAAAATTGTGATGCAATCTTTAAGTTCATTAAAAGTTCCTATGAGAAAGTTTTATCAGTTTTGCTCTAACTTTAATATTAACGCAGAAAAAAAATTTAATTAATAATCCAATATTTCAGTTCTTTTTTTAATAACTCAAAAACACTGTATGTATATCGTTCATGTGTACAGGGTCTTTGATTATATTTAGCGTGAACTCTAGAGCCTTTATTATTAGAGATGGAAAAAAATCTTATATACAAAAGTTCTAGGGTTTTTCTTCTATTATCTTTTGAAGTTATCAGAAAAAACAAAGTCGTATCGGAAAATGAAAAAATATAGGCAACTTCAAGTTTTTTAAATGGAACACCCTGTATATTATGCGCTAAAATGAAAGATCTTTTTCCGTGATTTTAAATATATATATATATGTTGATGACATTTGGGTAAGCCATTTTTGGCATATCTTAGCTTAAAACATAAATAAATTGAAAAGAAGGTTGATAAACTTGTCAAGCAAACCATGGAAACAATTAATTATTAAGTTATTTATTACGCTTTAGGAATTTAACAATTTTTAAGCCCTCACAGACAAAGAATCAAAGAAATTATATATTTTCTACATATCCTCCGCGGTTTTCAATATATTTAAACTAGTTTTCCCGCATTTTGT
Source organism: Polydrusus tereticollis (assembly GCA_963920685.1). Taxonomy (NCBI): domain Eukaryota; kingdom Metazoa; phylum Arthropoda; class Insecta; order Coleoptera; family Curculionidae; genus Polydrusus; species Polydrusus tereticollis. The sequence continues at coordinate 88,569,235 of OY987327.1, forward strand.
TATTAATAGAAGCGGAAATAGAATGCTGATTTTCATTGTTTAAATTGAATATTTCGTCTTCTATTCTTTGCCTTAGAACGTTTAAGTCTAGAGGTCTATTATAATATACCCTGTTTTTTAAGAATCCCCACAAAAAAATATCTAGGGGATTTAGGTCCGTGCTGTTGGCTGGCCATCTAATAGTACCATGCTTACCGATCCAAATATCATAACGGTTGTTAAGATAATTTGTGACAGCTATGGTACTATGGGGTGGAGCGCCGTCTTGTTGCCAGATGAGGCGGTTATAATGGCCAATGGGTAAATCCTCTAAGAGATTTTCGATGTTATTTTGAAGAAGATTGATATATTTTTCTCCATTTAAATTTCCGCCTAAAAATATCGGACCAATTATCTTGTTTTCCAGTATTCCACACCAAACATTCAGCGATCTACGCCCCTGAATCCTAACCGGCTTTTGTGAGGGTTTTCTCTAGACCAATAATGTTTATTCTTACGATTAAACATTCCTGCTGTAGTGAAGGAAGACTAGTCGGTGTATAGAATTTTTGTTTAAAAACTCTAGATCCTGGTGCCTAAGCCTACCCATTTCCAAAGCATATTCAAGTCGGTCTCGCATATTGTGTTCAGAAAGATTTTGAACGGGCATAAATTTGTAAGGATGTAATTTATAAAATTTCCAGGTTGAATGAATTTTATAATCCGTTTTATTTAGTTCAGATGCCGCATCCGAGATTGATTTTTCAGGATATTCTAAAAATAGATTAAAAGTAGTGCTAGTTCAATAGAAAAAGTATAGTGATAACTCATACCTTGAAAAAAAAAGCAGCATTTCCAAATCTTCGTTTTCATTTCGTGTTACGGTCCTATTCTTTCTTTTTACGCTTTTTGTTTCGCTAAACTTCCTTACTGTGTATTTAATAGTGCCTATGGATGGGACCGATTGTTGAGGATATAATTGTCGATATTCCCTTTGCGCTCTCGCCACATCATTATTATTGTCATAAAAAAGTCGCACAATAGCGAGTTTTTGTTCTTCTGAATAGCCCATAGTCAAGTAAGCAATATAATTTGTCTTCAATAGTCCAAAAGATAAAGTTCTATCTCTTAAAATATCGAGACGTCAAATTCATAAAGCGTAATAAATAACTTAACAATTGTTTCCATGGTTTGCTTGACAAGTTTATCAACCTCCTTTTCAATTTATTTATATTTTAAGCTAAGATATGTCAAAAATGGCTCACCCAAATGTCATCAACATATATATATTTAGAATCACGGAAAAAAGATTTTTCATTTTGGTGCATAATATACATTACATACATACATAATATATATGCATTTAAAAAACTTGAAGTTGCCTATATTTTTTCTGATAACTTCAAAAGATAATAGAAGAAAAACCCTAGAACTTTTGTATATAAGATTTTTTTCCATCTCTAATAATAAAGGCTCTAGAGTTCACGTAAATATAATCAAAGACCCTTAGGGTGGGCCGAAAAAATTTTTTTTGGAATTTCTAAAAGCGGTAGTAAAAAAAAGTTGTCTTAGAATTACTAAATTACGCACACAAAAACTAGGATTTTTCTATTAACGTTTAGCCGCGCCCCGCGGGGGGGTAAAAGAAGATGATTTTGTACATATATATTATAAGAGAGGGGTAGTCATAAAAATATTTATTATTATTCTCTCATTACGTATAAAAATTTTGCGCATTTAATATTAATGTTTAGCCGCGCCCTTCTACCTACAGATAGTGATGTTCATAGTATAAGTGATGAGGATTTTAAATGGTCTTACTCTTTAGAAAAACGCAAAAAGTCTGAAATTTCCCCAAAAAATACAAATCAGATGAGAATTCCCTTGACACATACAGCTAAAGCTGCAGATTTGACAGGTATTTCGAGCTGGAGCGTGGCAAAAATTGCTACTGGAGTTCTAGAGGATGTAAACTTGGTGTCTGCTGCCGATCAAGCGAAGGTTGTGGATAAAAATTAAATACGGAGAGAGGTTGAAAGAAACAGGAAGCAGAGTATAAAATCAGATTTGTTTGACATGAGTACTATTGAGGGCTTATACTTTGATAGGCGCAAGGACAAGACGATGGAATATCAAGATGGGCGTCGAGTAATAGTTGCTGAAGAACACATCACAATAATCGGAGAACCTGAAAGTAAATACTTGAGTCATGTATCTTTAGTACCACCTACTAAAGCAGTTGATATTTTAAATGGACTAATATCTTTCATAAAAGAAAATAACGTTAGTACAACTAAATTGGCAGTAATTGGATGCGATGGAACGAACCTTAACACCCGCTGGCGAGGAGGTGTAATTCGGTTACTTGAAATCCAACTAAAGAAACCCCTCCAATGGAGCATATGTTTGCTTCATGAAAATGACGACATATGTTGCAACAACTAGATGGTGACACAACAGGACCATATTCATTTTCAGGGTGGATAGGTTTACGACTTACAGATTGTGAAAAACTATCCGTTATACAGTTTAAATCCTTGGATGTTGATTTGCCTGAAATAGACAAAAAAGATCTTAGAACAGACCAACAATATTTATATTTAATTTCGCAAACAATAAATTTTGGTTCTTGTTCAGAAAATCTTGCCTCCCGAAATCCTGGGAAAATAAGTCACGCAATATGAATACTACGACTGTATATTTCCACTGAGGAACCAACGGAATCCTTTCTTCTGATAGTTAAATTCATCTTAAAAGTTTATGTACCTATGTGGTTTAAGATTAAATCAAAGCCGTTCATTCAATATGGAGCACGACATTTATGGGAAACAATACGGGCCTCTAAGACATTTTCCTGACAATATTTAGGCAAATATTAATAAGGTTATAACAGGTAACGCGTACTTTGGCCATGCAGAAAATGTATTGATAGCCATGTTGGCAGATGAACGGCCACATATCAGAGAACTTGCCGTAAAAAGAATTTTAAAGGCAAAATTAAATAAAGCAAAAATTGGCATTAGAATTTTTAGAATACCAAAGGTAAACTTTGACGCTGCTGATTACATGAATCTTATTAACTGGACTCAAAATATAACAGAACCTCCATTAACGACGCTTATTACAAACGATGATCTTCATTTGATGGTTCGCGAAGAAGTTTCGACTATAAAAAAAATCCCCTGTCATACCCAGGCAGTCAAAAGGGCTGTAAAGTTAATAACGGAGGCTTCCTCTACAGTCTGCGGAGCTCAATCTCGCAACAGATTTATAAAGGTAAAGCTTCTAGCTAGAGCAGACTTACCAAGTTTCGAAAATAAAGGGCCTGCTACAACTAAATCTCAAAAATGCATATAAGAAGGAAAGGGTGGGAGGGTGGAACTCGAGGTGCGGCCACCTCTCCGTGGGGAGTTCTGGGCTGGTTAATTATTCAAATATAAATCCTACTAAAAAAAACTGTCATAAAAAATTGAATATTCAACTAGGCGAAGAGCTGCACATTGCACAGCTAATATAAAATAGGTATATGTTACTTATTTATACCAAATAAATAATTTCAAAGTAATAGGGGCGCGGTTAAACTGTAATGTTTGGGGCTAATTTTTTTTTTGCCAAAAAAACTATTTAAAAAACGTTTTCTTTTACCCCCAATGAAAAAAGTAAAATTCAAAAAAGAGCCCCTTTCAACCCCCAGGGGCGCGGCTAGATATTCGTCAACATCATCCAATTTTCTTCTATGCTTTTTATTTCATCTAAGACAACTTTTTTTCACTACAGCAATTTATATTTCCAAAGAAAATTTTTTTCCTTGATTTTCGGCCCACCCACTGTACAGTGTACTGTGTACCCAACACCCAACACAAGCGATTATTGTCATTCGCATGTAATGCAAAAATTGCAGAGAGTTTTAAAAAATAAATCTATTATCGACACCTACCAAAATCAATAGTGTCTATAAAAGTACCTACCTTTTCCATTGTCCACACCCCAAAACTCAAAAAAGTTAATAGTGATTGATACCGGACTGGTATAATAAGCAATTTGAATCAATACCGAATAAACTTTATAAAAAATCCTCCATGTTTTAGGTACCCCTACCAACTCTACTCTCCAGGTACCTGTAAGTAACATGAGCCACTTAGTGAATTTGAAAAAAACTTTCGCCTCTCCTCATGTTGAACTTATAGCGAATGTTAGATTGAGTCACTAAATATTATTACCAAGCTGCCTTCTCCTAATGGCTAAAATAAACATTACGTGTTTTATAACTAAATGTTATGGTATTTACTTAATAGCCTTAATCGAAATAAATAGGTAAGGAAGAACCAAGCATATTTAACGGAAACAACAGTATTTGAATATTATCAAAAAAGGTGCTTGATTATAAATACCTTTAATCACCTGCTATAAGGGTTTGTTTGACGTGTCTCTTGTTCTGTAATAACATGCTATCTAGGTCATGATGATAAAAGAAAGTATTTATTCGGGTGCCCAAACCGTAATTAACTTTGAGTTGCATGTCTCAATTTTGTGATGCTCACTAAATCTTGATAATTGCTAGTGTTCTCAAAATTAGAGCATTGTGGGTGGAAGGGCTAAGCTCCCCCCCCCCCCCATTTTTAATAAGCTACAGATATTTCAGGAAAAGACCTAATATCTTTTACTACTAAAATATAAGACAGTCAATTAAGAAATACAAATCTCCAAAATAATTATCTAAAAATGAAATCGGACTCCACCCTTCTTGGAATATAAATTCCTGAAACTTGGGCGCGATACCAAAAAAAACTTTGGCTTGCGCTGCTATTTTTTGCCCTTAATCTAAAGCCCTCCTCAAATGAAAGTCGTTCTACCGCCAATAAACCAAAGATTCGTATTGATTCTTTTAATCTTCTTCATGTAGTTTTATAGAAAATATATCAACAAATGCAGCATAATACATAATTTCACAAAAAATGACAAAGGCTCCATTGGCTCTTTGGGCCAAAATTGCTTGCAAACTATGCATTTCAATTAAGTGTTTCAACTAATGAAAATTATATAATAAGAATTTGAAAAATAAAAATGATGTAGGGAGTGATGATATATCTGTAAAAATAATCAAGGCAATAAGAGATTCAATTGCTGGGCCGGTGGCATACCTAATAAATAGATTATTTGACGTCGATATTTTCCCGAAGAAAACTCAAAATTATCAAAGTAATATCCATTTATAAAGACAAAGAAAAAAATGTGCTGAGAACTACAGGCCTACAGCTATCCTGAATACATTATCTAAGGCAGCGTTTCTTAATCTTTTTAATACGTGAAACCCTTTTTAATGTCCACTTTTATCGTGGAACCCCTGGTTTGGTTCAATAGTAAGGTTTTAATACATCAGTCAGTAAGGGGATTATTTGCAACAAAAAGACAATTATTTCAAATAATATCTATTGACTTCAAAAAGTCATTAAAAAATTATTTCAAAGATTTATAAAATAACTTATTTGCAGAACTCTTTAGTTTCAATTTTAATGAGATGATTGGGCCTGCTTCTTATTATCGCAGGTATACTTAATATTAGGCTTTATGGATGAAAGTTGAATTCTTATATCAGATTCGGCATCAAGTCTGTTGCGGTATTTATTTTTTGTCGACACTTAAGCTGAGAACCCTGTTTCGCAGATAATATATGTAGCTGCAAATGGTAGTAACGTCAACACGGCCTTTTGCGATAATTGTGGATATTCATTTTTTAAACTAACACTAACGGCATTAATTTAAATTTTTCTTGCAGCGATGAATCAGCTGTCATTTCAATAAAAGTTTCGTATTCTTCTGCTGACATGGTCGAAGGTCGTGCATTGGCAATAAATGGGTTTTTAATCCACAATTTATTGTGATATTTAATCTGCTGTTCATTTTGGAAAATACTGATTAAAAGCTTCACTCAATCCTGTCAGGTGCCGAATAATTTCTTAATAATAAATGTCTCCCCTATATCAACCCCTTCTTCTTCTGAAAAACCTTTTATTGTTGGGAAGCAATCTAACTTGTTGCACCGCATACAACTTTTCCAAAATTCTATCTTTTTCTTGAAAGCAACAATTTTCTCGTGGGCAGTAAATACATTTACTTGTTTGCCCTGAAAGGTTAAATTCAGTTCATTGATCTTAGTAAAGACGTCTCCTAAATAGGAAATTTTAAGAAGCCAATTTCTATTCAAATAATTTACCTTTCAATTCGAAAATGTGTTCTAAAAAAAAAGCACGCACCTCGTCTCTTAGCTCAAAAATACGGGTTAGTATCTTTCCTCGAGATAACCATCTGACCTCAGTATGTAAAAGCAGAGATGTATGTACACTTTCCATGTCCTCACATAGTATTTTGAATAAACGATTATTTCTTTCGATAGTTCTTTGTTTTTTTAATTTCGTCGAGGCATTAATGAAAAATCACGTTAGTTCCGTGGAAGCCTTAAATGATCTTCACGGAACCCCAGGGTTCCGCGGAACACAGTTTAAGAAACGCTGAAAGGTCTTTGAGAGGATGTACTACAACCGCTTAATTAGAATATTAATTAGACAGGTAGGGGATACTTATGCCGTCCCAGTATGGATTTTGGGCGAATAGCTCGACGGAGGGAGCTGTCTGTGACGGATATAGGATTCATTTTACAAGAAGTGTCAGCTAATGGAATAAGGGGAGGTATGTTAAACCTTTTATCCTCCTATCTAACAAGCAGAAAATTTTATGTACAGGTTAAGAACCAGGTCTCTGACATGGCGGAGAGCGACATAGGAGTGCCCAGGGATCTGTGCTGGGACCACTGCTATTTCTTATTTTTATTAGTGCAATGCCAAATTATATCCATGACGGTAAAGTCATCATTTTTGCTGATGATTCATCAATAGTGGTCACGGCACAGAGTTCTGGTGAACTCCAAAACCTCGTTTTGGGTGTCGTCAATGACTTCGATGAATGTTGCAAAAGAAACAAGCTGATTTCAAACGTTCAGAAGACAGTGTTGGTTAATTTCAGATGCAGGACTAATTCACCAACTATAACTGTGAACTCAGTAGGTGCTGCGGAAAGCTGCAAATCTTTGGGCTTGCATGTGGACCAATTCCTAACATGGGAATCCCATGTGGACCATGTTGCAAAGAAATGCAGCACTTCATACTTTGCCATTCTTTAACTAAGGCGCTTACTTGAGGAAAGGGTACTGTTGCAGGTATATTTATATTATTCTTTGGTTTATAGTTATCTCAGCTATAGCGTTATAGTTTGGGGAAGCCCGTTGGCTCTAGAAGAATATTTTTAATCCAAAAGCGGGTGAGTCGCCTAATTTATGGATTGAAAATGACGGAGAGCTGTAGGCCCTTGTTTTTAAATAAGAAGGTTATGACATTCTCATGTATATTTTTGTTTAAATTACTAATGTATGTTAAAAAAAATTAAAGTAGATTTATATCCAACTTATTTTTTCATAAGTACTCAACGAGAAACGAAAGTAATTTATCTATAATAACACACAATCTAACAAAATTCGAAAAATCACCAGATTATGCTGGCCCCATTTTATTTAATAAATTACCGAAAGAAATTAGACATCCAAATGAAAACAAATTTAAAAAGAGAATTAAGCAATTTCTGGTGGGTAAATGTTACTAATCGGTATCGGAATTTTTAAATGATAGAAATGTCTCATCTACATAGCAATTTTACCTGCTAGTACATATTATACATTGACGTGTACATCCATCTCTGATGGCTGCTTATGCAAGTACAGAGAATTTTAATTTTAACTTTTATAGTAAAAATCCAAGAACTAGAAAAAAATAGCACACATCCGAAAAACATATACTCAAAGCCCAACATTTCTGTGAGTGACTCATTATTAGTATATAGAGAGAGAGCTCCGGGTTCTGCGACGAAGGGAACAGGAGAATGAATTCCAGTGGCGTGTGCATTTCAACGTCACATAATTTTTTATAAATTAAATTTATTCCATTAACTCTTAAAACCTGATCCTATGAGCCGACAACCTTCTCCAATGGGATTTCTTAGTCCTTGCGAAAATCCATCCATAGATGCCTGCCTTGAACTTTTAATATTTAGATCTTGCCACACCTTCTTAACCAATTTAACACTGAAACAATTTATTTTTAAAAATCATTAATTTTTTTGTAGAGGTTAGTCTAATATACGAAGTTAATGATAAAAAAAATATTAAAAAAGAAACTCAAAATATTGCGAATGATCAAAACGTGCTGTCCTTTTAAAAGGCTGGTAGGGCTATATACTACTAAAAAATAGGTGCAGATTAAATATTTATTTTGCCTTTAGTAAAGTAATACATTCATTTGTGTAATAGTTTATAAAACAATCCTTGAGATGTAATCCAACATCACATTTCTGGCATATCAAATTAGATTTTCTGTGGCACACTGCACGTCTTCGCTGATTATCGTTGTACAAGATTAGGTGATCTAACCTGTCGTATCGAGAAAACTCATGTACGCTTGTAGGAGGCTTTGAAGGGCCTCTTTTTGTATTTCTTTTGCGAGTTTCAAGTAGCTCTGTTGCTATAGAGCGTCTAAATTCTAGCAGATCAAGCTTTCCATGTGAAGTCGCCAAGAGTTTTGCACAGCCATGTCTATGCAGTGAGCAAACAGAGAAAAGTACCATTTTTTTCCTCTAATAGAAACCCTGTAATCACCCAAGTTTTGATCACTTCTGTCCACACCTCCAATATTTTCGTTGTAGAATTTAATGAGTTGTGGTTGGTCTACGTAGATGTATGCTTTTTTCTGCTTGTAAAAAACGTTTAACTTAACTCACTGGTAGGACTGTAAGGACATTTGAAGCTACATTTACCACGTTATTATGATTCCACTTACAAATAACTATTTCACTGTCAGCCAATACATACTTAAAACTGTCTCGTTCTGTTTTTTTTCTAATCGCAGTATTGGGTAGAGGAGCTTGTGGAATGCGGTTCTCCCTCAGCGTTCCAGTGGCTCGTATTCTTCTAATTTTTAATTATTTAAGGAGAGAAAGTGAAGTAAAGTAGTTGTCAAAATATAAACGAAATGACTCGTATGGAAATTCCTTTAAAATATCACCATATTGTAACACCACAGATGCTCCAAGTCCCATATGTTTGTACTTCTCAGGCGGTGTACCTGAAGAACCTTGATAGGGGTCAATATAAACAATATAGCCAAGCCGCAAAGCTCCAACCCAAAATGTGTACCCCCACAGGATTGGTTTTCCTCTAATAAATTGTTTTCAACTGAGGCGGCCAAAATAAGGAATCACGGATTCATCGATGCTGTAATTTTCCTCAACTGGGGCATGATCAAAAAAGTTTTTATTTAGAATATCAAAGAGACGAATGCTGCCAAAGGTTTATCGTCATCACTGTCCTAATAATCATCGACCAATTGTCGGACCTCTACTTCAGCTCGAAGTTGAGCTCCGGGCAGATTTTTTAACTCAACTAAATTTTCAACTCCTGAGTCTTCGTCCGTATCACAATCTTCGTTGGCATTTTCTGATGTAAAGATTGCTAACTGTTCTGGTACTTCAGTATCATCAATATTTTCGATCTCTTCCAGCAATTCCGACAACTTTAAGAGCTTTTTCCAATAACTGAAAAAAAATATCAATGAGTAGAAAGTAATACATAAACCTACCGTCCTTTTAAAAGGACGGACGACCTTTTTGCTAAGTATTTATTATAATCATGACAAAAAATAAATGTTATGATACTAGTTACAACTCTACAATCTTAGTGAATCTTCATAAATACAAAATGCAAAAAATATAACAGATAAAACTAAAAATTACTTACTTATTATCTCCCATTGTAAATGGCGTGTTATCATAACCACAAAATGTCACCTGTTTCTCCGTCAACAATTGATCATTTTCAAACACGTGGGTTTGACAGGTCGGCCATTTTGCCTGGATGGCAAACAAAGGTTCATGCCTGTTTGTGCTAATGAGTTATTAGACTTTTTTTGTGTAATTTAATAAGTTTCCAAGTAATTTAAGGATTCATTTACGACCATTTCTAAGAAGTATCTATACCTGTGCTACCTGGACTTAAATAATTTTTCGTGTTCCGACTGCATTCCCATCGTAATACTTATTTGAACTTCCTTGTGTGTGCTTCGACCTTTGTTGTTTACATTGTGATTCTGTTACGTAAAATTTAAAATTCATGATAAAATATGGAAATAATGAATATTATAAGATTCTTAGTGGGGATGTTAAATGTAGATATGATGCCAAACTTAAAATTATTGGTGATATTGATCCTTATCTACTTGGAGAGACTGATGTTGGAAATTTAATGTCTTTGCCAGAGGTAGCAATGATGGACTTGGTAAACTACCTTATATTAACGCATAGTTTTTACACTGGCCAGCAGCTGAAGGCATACAAAGGCTTGGAAGCATTTAAATTGTATGAATCTGGTTTGGTGCAAAATGTTAATGTAAAGGAAGTAAATCCCAATGCTTATGTTGTAGTCGGCAAGGTAAGATTAAGTTATAATAAGGTATTGGTTTTGAATAACTCTGTTACCATTTCATTTGGGCCTAAACCCACAGTTTTATGTTCATATAGGTAGTTTATTTATGATGTGTACTGTTTTTTAAACATATAAAACTCAAATTAATACATACTAAAAATACTGAACTAATACATTCAAAAATTTAAAATTTGCCATTAAAATAGTACACAATACAATCTAATAAATGAAAACGTTTTATAAAATTAAGTTCATCACCAGGAAAAAATGTATCAGACGAGTAGAAAGCTTTCGATGTCAGAAAATGTTTCCCGGAGTAGCTTCGTCTGGTGCCTCAATCTGTTATTCTATCTACAAGAATACATAACTTAATAAAAAAAACTTCAACCTTAATCAACACTATATATGTCTACATCATAATACAATCAATCCTAGTACTACCTACTATTTACAATAATTCACCTACCTGAAACTTTGCTCGTTTGCGTTTCTGAGATCTCTCATTTCTGTCAACTCGAGTCTGAGTTGCTTCTTTTGGATTAAAGTACCCCATATTTTGATTCAGGATCCAGTCAGGGTTGTCTTTGTTTACCAATTCAGCTGGAGCTTCTACAAATGTTTACATCAGATCATTTTATAGGCCATCATACCAAAAATCAAATATTACCACTTATAAAATGTCTGGAGCAAATTCTCCCATACTTTAACTAGCTGTCACTTAAGGGGCCCCTTTTAAAGCCCTTATCCACATTTCACGCCGTTTTTGTGAGAGTTGAGTGAGGTTTTCTCCAGCGTTTTGAGGATTTGCAGGAACTCTAAAAAAACGTACATTGTCCCTATTTCCCCTCATCCCACAATTTACCACTAAACAACACGTCGGCATTTTTATTTAGGGCACTTTACACGAACACAGATCTTAAATGACGGTCAAGAGTCAAGGTAAACTGTAAGAAAAGTTGGTAAACACTTGTGTTTATTTGCTTTGTTTGCCATCCAAGCAAAATGGCCGCCGACCCTGTGACGTCATATGAAAATGGTCAATGCAAAGAATACAACAAACCTATTAAAGTGTGGTTCCTAACCCTTTAAATTATTAAGCATGCGTACCGTCACCTAAATATTTTGAATCTTATCACATGTTAGGTTACTAGGTCTCTGCCGTCCTTTTAAAAGCACGGTAGGTTAATGGGTTAACTGTAAGGTCTTTATTGAGCCATGTTTTGTCGGTGTAATAAAATTTTTTGCCGAACTCCTGTTTTTTTTTTTTAATATTTACGCCGGCATACAATAATTTCATTTTTTTTCAATTAGCATTAGTTGGCTTTTTTGATCTCGTTTAATATACCCGAAATTCTCCGTTCCTAATTTCAGTCATCAATTCTTTTATTGTGGATATTTCATTTAGGAAAGAAAATCCATGGATTTTGCGACGAATAGCGTATTTTGTGGCATCATCCAGAATCACTTTGTTCGTCCTTCTGTCTGGGCTCCTCGACTATTTTCCTTTTCGTCATTTTCTTAAAAAGTCCTTGAAAACCCCTGAACACAGTGCGCGAGGAAAGTGCCACATATTTCTGCAACATCCAATGTGTTAGTTCAGGATCTCGTTCCCTAATTCCATAGTATACGTTTTTATTATTCGTTCTTTTAATGTTAATTGAGTTTTTTTTTGTAGGCGGACAACTAGATGAAGGTTCGTTAATCTTAATAGTTAACCTAACTATATATTTACACAATGTGAGCGACCAATACCTATAATAAGAAAAAATACAAAGTATATCGATAAATTAATAATAAAAACACAAATTACGAAAACCCTGCCGACACGCTTATTTTCAAATCTTTGAGGTGGTGAACTCGTCTTCTGGGTGTTGTCACATTTATTTTCTCCGCTATCAAAATCCCAGCATCGGAATCGCCGTGTTATTTTAAATGCATTTAGCTGATTGTGACTTCTATGACAACGTCACGTTCACTGTATTTGTAGCGGAAAACATTTTTATATGCATGTGTCTCACTAAGAGTGGCTGTCGGTCGTATCTCAGAAAGCGTTATTCGTATGACTTGCGGAAAAAAAATATATTAGGTAAAGTGGTCATGAGAAATTACTGGAAATTATTTTCAAGTTTTTTAGAATGGCGCTAGAGGGCGCAACAGTAACGGTAAATATCAATCACGATGTTTCCTCAAAAGTCGCCTAGTTAAGGTATCCCGTAAATAACATTTTTGTATATTTCGAAGATTTATTAATAAAATTCACCTATAGAACGTGTTCGTCACTTTTCAAATAAAGTGGTGGGGCAAGGTTGAACATTATTTGTAATAAATGCTGATAACTCCGGTCTGGCTTAATATAATTTAGTAAACTTAGTTTTGTTAAAAAGGGCTTTTCTAACACTATATATCACCTTATGAACTGCGGCAATATGTGTTTTACACTAGGCGCTAGGGGGCGCTGTCTTACAACTTCACAAACATTGCGCGTTTTTTCCATAATTGTAAATATAATAGTATATTCAATTTTACCTGATTACAAGGATGATTAAAAGTCTATGAAGTCAGCGAAAACCGCAAGTTAATATCTATTTTCAATCCGGAGATATCAACAACAATAATCATAATTACGGAACATTATGATTTTATTTTCAAGTTGCCATTGTAAAGGTTTTTTTAAGAGTCAAATAGGCCTTGGAAAGACAAAATATGAAGGTACGTATGATTTAAGCAAATATATCGTTACGACAATAATTCTCAGTTGCGCCCTAAATGTTCAAATTGTCGCCCATCGTTCTGTATACACGACTCCAATCTCTCCCTGGTTGATAGTACTGCAGTTTCCACCTCTGCCATAGGTATACGGCGGCTGCTGTCCATTATCATTTCTATCATGTTTTTTCTTGTGGTGAGTCTGGTAACGAAAACAAGATCCTTCAATCTCCCCATGGATAAAAATCTGTACATGTTAAGTCAGGTGATCTAAAATAGAAACTACCACTTTCATTAACAGTATCACAATATATCCTATAATATTACCTGGCAGGCCACGGAAATATACTCCCTCTTCTTATCCACCTTGCAAAAAATGTGTCGTCAAGAAATTGACGAACGTTTGCCGCAAAATGTGCAGGACATCCATGGTGTTGGAAACTATAGTTCTGTGAATATCCAAGGGCACATCTTCGAGAAGAATTGGGAGTTCGTAATTTAAAAAATGTAAATATCTTTGCACAGTAAGCGACTCATTAAATACAAACGGTCCAATTATTCTGCCACCCAAAATGCCGCACCAGACATTGACACTCCATCTTCTTTGATGCTGCACCTCCCGCATCTAATGGGGATTATCACGCGACCAATAATGCATATTATGGCGGTTTACTTCTCCATTACTATGGAAAGTAGCTTCATCAGTCCACAAAATTCTGGAGAGGAGATTTCTATCTTCCAATATCATATTGAGCAACCAATAGCAATGATCCAATCTTCTATCATAATCTTGCGGGGTCAAAGCCTGGTGGAGCACAATATGGTAGGGATGTAGCCTAAAGAAAAACAAAATACTTATTACATTGACTTGAAAACTTATAAGAGAAATATTGGCATTATTCTAAACTATTTAAGAGTTATAACATATAGATATAATTACTTACCTTTCTTCTAATAAAATCCTATGCACAGTAGAGCGAGTAACGCCCAAGTCTCTAACAATGAATCTAATACTAATTTGTGGATTAAACTCCACATATGCCAAAACATTTACAATGTTTTCCTCAGTTCGACCTCGGCGGCGTCTGCTAAACGATTAAACGTTCTACTGTCGTATCAGCGCCTTTGAGGGTATCGTACTGCGTAAACCCGTTCAGCAATTGTTGCATTTCCCAAACATTCAAAATACACCGCAATGATGTCAACCGCTTCTTCAAGTAACAGAGGCATTTTAAAAATCAAATACGACACAACACTGTTGGCACGACAAAAATTTTGACGTTATAATGAAAGGTGACACGTGTGCACAGTTTCAATTCATATTTTGTTTTTCCAATGACTATTTGACTCTTAAAAAAACCTTTGCAATGGCAACTTGAAAATAAAATCATAATGTTCCGTAATTATGATTATTGTTGTTGATATCTCCGGATTGAAAATAGATATTAACTTGCGGTTTTCGCTGACTTCTTAGACTTTTAATCATCCTTGTAATCAGGTAAAATTAAATATACTATTATATTTACAATTATGGAAAAAACGCGCAATGTTTGTGAAGTTGTAAGACAGCGCCCCCTAGCGCCTAGTGTAAAACACATATTGCCGTAGTTCATAAAATGATATATAGAGTGAGAAAAGCCTTTTTTAATAAAACTAAGTTTACTAAATTATGTTACTAAGCCAGACCGGAGTTATCAGCATTTTTTACAAATAATGTTCAACCTTCCCCACCACTTTATTTGAAAAGTGACGAACACGTTCTATAGGTGAATTTTATTAATAAATCTTCGAAATATACAAAAATGTTATTTTCGGGATACCTTAACTAGGCGACTTTTGAGAAAACTGCGTGATTCATATTTACCGTTACTGTTGCGCCCTCTAGCGCCAGTCTGAGAAACTTGAAAATAATTTTCAGCAATTTCTCATGACCACTTTACCTATTATATTTTTTTTCCGCAAGCCATACGACTAACACTTTCTGAGATACGGCCGACAGCCATTCTTAGTGAGACACTGAGATAAAATCTGTCTGGACCTATTCTGTTATCCACTTTTCTTTGTAACTTGACTTGTCGCTGATAGTATTTACTTTAATTAGGTTTACTGAACTTAGTAAACCCTGTGTGGGGTACATTCGAATTAGGAAAATAAAACAAATACTTGAAGATGCAATATATTAAGGCTAAGTGGATAAAACTACTGTTTCACCGTCCATGTCTCACAGCCGTATAAGAGTAGGGACCACACATAGCACTTCACTGTTCTTAGTCTCACCTCGAGGGATAAACCTGGATTGCACAGTATATTTCGCATTTTCAGAAATCCTGCCCGGGCTATTTCTATTATTCTTTTAATCTCCTTAGCGTAGTTAAGCTGATGG
Source organism: Polydrusus tereticollis (assembly GCA_963920685.1). NCBI lineage: Eukaryota > Metazoa > Arthropoda > Insecta > Coleoptera > Curculionidae > Polydrusus > Polydrusus tereticollis. Next base: position 88,584,825 of record OY987327.1, read on the forward strand.
TTTATTTCCCTGCCCAGGTATATGTAGCTGTGAACATTCTGGAGGGTGACCCCATTAATTACGATGTTTACATGTTGTTCTTGTGAGTTTCGATCGAAAACCATGGTCTTCGTCTTTGCCGCACTCACCTCTAATCCCATTCTCAAACTTTCCTCCGTTAGAGTGCTCATCAATGCCTGCAGTTGTTCTTCGGATTCTCCCATGACTACAGTGTCGTCTGCGTACCTTATGTTGTTGATCACGATACCGTTTATTTTTGCTCCTTCCGGTCGGTCTTCTAACGACTGTTTAACTATATACTCCGCATATACGTTGAATAGTAAAGGGGATAGAAGGCAACCTTGGCGAACTCCCCTTTCGATATTAATATAGGATGTATTGCCATTTGCTGTTCGGATGCATCCCCGGTGATTCCAGTATATTTTAATTGAAATTCCAAAATTTTAGTTTTTTTTAATAACTCAAAAACGCTGTCTGTTTATCGTTCATGTGTACAGTGTACTGTGTACCCAACACCCAACACAAGCGATCATTGTCATTCGCATGTAATGCAAAAATAGCAGAGAGTTTTAAAAAATAAATATGCCATCGAAACCTACCAAAATAAATATTGTCTATAAAATTACCTACCTTTTTCATTGTCCACACCCCACAGCTCAAAAAAGTTAATAGTGATTGATACCGGACTGCTATAATACGCAATTTGAATCAATACCGAATAAACTTTATAAGAAATCCTCCATGTTTTAGATACCCCTACTAGCTCTACTCTCCAGGTACCTGTAAGTAACATGAGCCACTTAGTGAATTTGAAAAAACTTTCGCCTCTCCTCATGTTAACTAACAGAGAATGTTCGATTGAGTCACTAAATATTATTACTAAGCTGCTTTCGTCTAATGGCTAAAATAAACATTAGGTGTTAATGTAAATGTTATGTTATTTATTTAATGGCCTTAATCGAAATAGATAGGTAAGGAAGAACCAAGCATATTTAACGGAAAACAACAGCATTTGAATAATATCAAAAAAGTGCTTGATTATAAATACCTTTAATCACCTGCTATAAGGGTGTATTTGTTGACGTGTCTCTTGGTCTGTAGTAATAACATGCGATAAAAGAAAAGTATTTGTTCGGGTGCCCAAACCCTAATTAATTTTAAGTTGTATGTCTCAATACTGTGATGCTCACTAAATTCTGATAATTGCTGGTGATCTCAAAATCAAAGCATTGAGGGCAGAAGGGCTAAGCTCCCCCAACCCCCAATTTTTAATAAGCTACAGAGATTTCAGGAAACGAACTAATATCTTTAACTACTAAAATATAAAACAGTCAATTAAAAAATACAAATTTCCAAAATAATTATCTAAAAATTAAATCGGACTCCTTGGAATATGAATACCTGAAACATGTGCGCGGTCCCAAAAAAAGTTTTGCCTGCGCCGCTGTTTCTTGCTCCTTTTCTAAAGTCATCCTTAAATTAAAGGCGTTCCAGCGCCAATAAACCAGAGATCCGTATTGATTCTTTTATTCTCCTTTATATAATGTTAAAGAAAATATATCAACAAATGCAGCATAATATACACTGCGAGGCTTATTTAACGCATAACGAAAAATTTGCCTCAATTTTGATGTCATGTGTTTTCCAAATTTGTGGTTCTTTTCATCTGCTTGTTCCATACTCATTTTCACCTGAAAAACATTATAAGAAATATCCTCTACCCATCAATTCAAAAAAACATGAAAACGTTCGGCCTCGGACTAAAAAATACGTACCTAAGAACGATCTGTGGTTTTATGAATTAGTTTTTAATGCCGTAGGTCCTAAAATACCTCAGGAAAACCTGGATAGCATTTACATAACAACATTTTCAAGATATAAAACATTTACAAATTACAGAATTAAATAAGCTAACCTAATCTAGGATAACTCTTTTGGCAAGAATTTTAGAGTTATCATCGGACTGATTAAAGAAATATAAGGAAGCATAAAATGTATTGACATTTATCGACATAATACAGGTTTGATATTTTATTTTTGTTTCTTATATTAATTATACGTGTCATTTTTTTTTATCGCATCATCAATATTTATATCAGTCGAGCCATCAGTCCCAGTCTCAGTGGCCGTTGCTTCAGTTTGAGTCCAAGTCCAACGATATGATAAAATGATAGACCACTTAAACTAAGAGTAACGATTTACATAGTAACGAGTCCAAAGTAACAAGTCCTAACATCCAAAATAACGAATCGTTACAAGTCCCTAAAAGTAACGAAAGTTGACATCACTACCGTGGTGAAAATCAGAACAATCAGATAGATATACAACTTAATTAAAAAAAATAATTAATTTTTAATAAATTAATAACAATATTAAATAATAAATAATAATAAAATAATAATAAATAATAATAAATTAAAACAATATTTTAATTTAATTAAAAAAGGGACTATTAATTGGGAACGAAATTATAATATCTCTTAGCTTAAACTGACATAATTTATTAAATCCCAACCTTTGAAACGGCAAGGATGTGTAAAATAAGCAGAAGTGCAATTAAAAATAAAGTGCATAAAAGTGGCCCTGTTGAAAACTTGGGCCAGTTACGTAAGAATAAGTGTAACTTTATGCCGATATTTACGCAGAAGATCAATGTTGAGGGCAGTAAGAAAAGTACATGACAGCGCAGTTAAATATTTAAACATAAACGGTAATATGTTCGAGCATTTAACACTTTTAAGGGCATTCTTACCTTTTCTTAATTTTGTTTTGATATTATCGGCGCCTTAATCCCGTTTTAATATGATGTGTACCCTATTTAAGTAAGTTTATCTAATATGTGTCTGCTTTTGTTCTGTTTCTCCTACCCATCATTTATTACATTTATTATTATTAAATAAGTATCTTAAGGACCAAAAATATTTTCATTTCCTATAATACACCGCATCCGCTCAACAATTTCAAACAAGTACTGTGAATTTCACTAGGGTAGTAATTGTAAAAGATCTAAATACCTTGCTGGTGAATTTTTAAAAACAACGAAATATCCGACAGGCATTCAGAAGACATCAGACCCATAGCCGTAATTCGGGGATGGCAAGGGGTAGCAGTTGCCACCTCAGAATTGTCGAGCCCAGTATTTTGCCACCCCAGAATTTTGAAGTAAAAGTCTCAATAATTAACAAACACTTAAAATTGAAAAATACAAGTCAACAACAGGGAATTTTAATTTTATCCATTCTTGATTAATCATGCTTAGTAAAACAAAGAAAGATATCTTGTGTTTTGAAATCTGTAGAAAATAGCACACTTATACTTTAAGTGCGCTATCCTTCAGAATAGATGAGATTTTTACTAAGTTGTTCAATCATTGCACAGAAATCGCTGACAAGTGAGGGTTTAGACGCGCCGAGCTGCCAAGAAAGGGCAAAATTCCCTCAAAAATTGGGGGAGAGAGTAAAGCTCCATTTGAATCTGTAGAGCAGTACTACAGACTTTCAATCCTATGGCCAGTTATTGATATCATAAACGAGGAGATAGAGGCCAGGCTTCAAGAAAACAACCTAGATGTACTTAACCACTTAAGCAAAGTTCTAGGTGGAACTGATATAGACACAGCCAGTATGTGTGTAAATATTACAATTTAGGCAATAAACTTCTTCTGTCTAAACTGAGATGTTTCTACAAAATGGAAGAATCAAGAAACAAAACTATTCAAGAAAGAGCTGACGTTTTAGTACATAAATCTTTGAAAAGTGTGTTACCTATGCTTTTTGAACTTTTTCGTTTGTTTTTACGATTCCAATGAACTCGGCATCCTGTGAGAGGTCTTTTTCGTGCTTACGGCAGTTAAGATCACACAACAAAAACACGAGCGGCCAGGAGAGGTTGACCTCGTTATCTCTTTTGGCTATTGAAAGGAGTGTTAAAGTAAACATTTCCAAAGTTATTGATGGCTTTAAATCAAGCCAGAAGAGAAGACTTCATTTTGTGTAAAAATAACTTGTGTATGATGACATTGAGTAAAAGTTCTTTTTTGTATTGTTTTCTTTGTTTTTTCCTTTTATCATAAACAAGATAGCACACATAAATTAAAATTATGCACACTTTTGAATTTTGTGTGAACGATAATTACTTTACATGTGGTTTAGTTAATAAGTCAAGTCATTAAAAATTATTGTTTTAGGATAAATTGTTAGCAATTAAATTGTTGTAAAATAGTGTGAAAAAGCTTCAAAAATTATCAAATTTAAAGCCAGTTTTTAAAAAATTTCCGGGGAAGAACCTCGGACCCTCACCAAATGTGATCCTATTTTGAAAAGCTTGGCCATACAATTCCTGATAAAGAGTTATGTGGTAAGGGTGAAAATTGTGCTTATGTAGAATAGGCAGTACCGATTTTTGGCACATTCCTGAATCACGAGCAAGTTGCCTTGAACCAACCCGAGGACTTATAGTACTACACCCAAAACTCCAACGACTATCATGATTGGTTTTCGTTTGTCTTGATAAACAGTAATCAGTGGAGGTAGGTATCCTAGTTTAAAATGTGTAGTTTTACATACGTAACTAAACAACCAGTAAATGAAAGAGGTTTTTGCTTACTGGCGTAGTTGTTAATGGAGAACGAATTACCGAAAAAAATAAACACCTTTCCATTTGACATTTCAAATTTATCACCAACTGTCTGCCAGTGGCGGCTCGTCGTATAAAGCAACTGAGGCCGGGCCTCACATGTAAAATTAATAAATTATCGTTTTTTAACTAATTTACAATCATTAAAAGTATCAAAACAATAGAACATTGAATTAGCATCAAAGTTTAACATATTACCTTTTAAATTTAGCGCGCACCCCATCCAACATTAATTTTAAAAACTGAAATCGTTGCCCGACCGCATAAAAAGAAAATTGTAATCCCAAAAACTTGAGCTTCCTTTACGTCACAAATCGCTTATAAAACGCTATGCTCTCCAACCCGGCACCTCCACCGCTTTAATTGCGCACAAGAGGAATAATAGCCAAATTTTGTAGACGAGTGAGGCCCACTTATTTGGGCCTATATCGTATCATTTTTACAGTAGCTTGCAATGGCTTGCATGTTGCCAAATGTTGATTGAACAAGGACACTTATCGACTTATTTATTTATTATTTAAATGTTTTATTTTTAACAACATAAAAAAATAAGTTAGAAATTATTGATAAATGTTTTCATTGTTCTATAAGATATTATTAATAAATATGCAATTAAATCCCAATAACAAAAAACAGATAAAAATTAAAGATTACAGATGGGTGCCTAGTGCCTATTTGAAACTTGGCAATGTTTTATTGTTAACAGGCTCATCTATCTTTTCTTCTCGTAGAATCAGGTGTTGGCTTATTAGATTTAATTAGATCGTTGGAAAAGCCCTTTGCCGTTAGGTTACGAGTTACGACGCGTGCCATTCGTTTGTGATTGTTAACCTATCGTGATTTTAGATTTTCGAGGCGGGTCTGCGGGTTAAAATACTGACACCTAATTAATTTGTTTTCTTGTTGTGTTGGTGCACATACCGACTCCTAAAGTCGGTTGTGGTTGGTAATAGGAGGTAAGGTAAGGCAACTTTACATCAGGTGAGTAAGCCGATTTGCTTTTTATTTTAATAATTAATACAGTATTGCCATTGCCAAGCCAAGGTCCAAGGTTTCGGCTGGTTTCGTTTTTATTTTATTATTTTTTTTGTGCTTTGTGCATCTTTTAATTTAAATTATGAATCCCTCTCACGATATTGTTTTGTCTTTGCTTGAAACCCCTTTCTCGCGACGACCTGAGATAAAAAAACACCAAAAATTTCGGCAATATTTAACTATAAGAGACAGGGTAAGCAATATTCAAGAGCTTTTCAGGTAACTTGGTACGAAACCTATAAGTGGCTGTGCGGAAGTATTTATAAGGAAAGCTTATATTGTTGGTATTTTATTAGGCAGCGTAAAAAACAATTGGAGTTCAGGGGGTGGGTATTCTGATTTTAAAAAATTTTCACGGGCGGTAAAATCACACGAAAGTTCCAAAGAACATACTAAGAATTCTGTGGCGCTTACGAGAGTAGAGCAAAATAGAGACACAATAGCGAATGCACTGAGAGAAATTGACCCTGACCTTGCAAATTGAATATTTTTCTCGAGAAACCTAGTATTTCAAAATAATTATATTGCTGGTTGAATTCCTAACTATTAATTTTAAGCCAATGACCTTGAAATCGCGAAAATTTTTCGCCTGCGCCGCTATTTTGTGGCCTCTCCCCCTTATACACCCACGAGCCGCCACTGCTGTCTGCACCTATTCTGTTATCTACTTTTTTTTGTAACTTGACTTGCTGCTGATAGTATTTACTTTAATTAAGTTTACTGACGTTAGTAAACCCTATGTGGGGTACATTCGAATTGGGAAAAAAAAAACAAATACATGAGTATGCATTATATTAAGGTAAAGTGGTTAAAACTACATTTAATATTATAATAATACAATCATAGTCCTGAGTTCGGGCGACATAAGTTTATTCTGAATTACTGGATATAAGAGAAACGTAGGAATAAGCCAATTTTAACCTCTGAAAGATAACATAAAATTGGAAAGTCTGTACACAACCTAGTATACAGGGTGTTGCAGAACATGTGGGCAATCTCTCGGATTCATATAGATTAAGAGAAAATAACATCCCGAGTTCATATAATTATTTTTTCCTAAGGGCCCCCTCGAGGAGATATATGCCCTTAAAGCCCGGTCCTGAAAACTAGTTTTTTATTGATAGCCTTATGATAGCCAAAATTTAGTATGATGTACATCAAGGAGAGATTCATTAAACAAGCCTAATAATAAAAGGTATAACGTAAAGTAAAACACACAATCTGCTCCACTAGTTTAATGTAAAATTTTTAAACCATACATGTTTCGGAGGCATAAACCTCCATCATCAGTGGGATTCAATTAAGTCAAATTAAAGAGAAAAATACCAGAAACATTGTGAGAACTTGTGTCGCAGAAAAAACTTCATCATTTTATATTAAATATAGTTGTGAAAATAAAATAAAATAGAAAATGGAAAAAGTTGTTATTATTTAAAAAAACATTTTGTTTTTATTTAGTAGTTTATAATTAATAATAATAATAATAATAATAATATATTGTCTTTATTGAGAACGTAAAATCAAAAGCAAGAAAAGAAAATTACAATTCCCAAAAGGCGAAGTCTAGCTAACGGAATTGTCAGCTACTCAACATTAACCTAATAATATTTAAATACAAAAGATAAAAATATTCAATATCATTTGATTTTTTTAAATAATTATAAACATGGACATAGCTATTATAAACGAAATAATTACGAAACTTATCATTAATACGTTAAATCTTCCTATGTCTCAACAACGTTTTCCTGCTTATTAAATATTGCCAATTTAAGTTTTTTACGAAACAAAGACATAGTCTCAATATCAAAGTAAGCAATGAACTGATTATAGAGCACTACTATGTTGTATGTAAAAGAGCGCTGGAAGATAGCTGTTCGGTGCTGAGGCATAGCAAGAGGATTCGATCTAATAGGTATAGCGTGAACATCTCGGCGAAAAACAAGTTTAGATCTTAAATACGGAGGGACAGATGCAACAAAATGTTTTTTTAAATAATAACAACTTTTTCCATTTTCTATTTTATTTTATTTTCACAACTATATTTAATATAAAATGATGAAGTTTTTTCTGCGACACAAGTTCTCACAATGTTTCTGGTATTTTTCTCTTTAATTTGACTTAATTGAATCCCACTGATGATGGAGGTTTATGCCTCCGAAACATGTATGGTTTAAAAATTTTACATTAAACTAGTGGAGCAGATTGTGTGTTTTACTTTACGTTAAAATATCACTCCACTGAGAGATGAACTTCTTCCATAAAAAATAAAAGGTATAGTTCATTCTGTGGACCAGGGACGGACTAGCTCGAGCATAAATAACCTTACATTTTTGGCAGGTGTCATGCTACCGGAGTTTTAACTATATTTTTGAATAGCTTACGCATTTTAACGCAAAATAGATACTCTTTGTATATTTTGATAAGTTGTACAGTTTTCGAGAAAAATCCACTTAACTGTTAATTTGCTTTAAAACGTTTAATTCTACTCTCGATCCTACTTGAACCCGTTTAATGTTTTTTCGTAACAGAAGTCTTTGTTAAATTGTCACGTCATAATATGATCTTAGGAATAGTTGTTTACATCTTACCAATTTTATTTAAATTTTAATTAAAATATACAGGACGATTCAAAAGGTTATCAATACAAAACTAGTTTTTAGGAGCATATATCTCCTCAAGGGGGGCTCTTAGGAAAAAAAATTATATGAACGATGTTATTTTCCCCTGATCTATATAAATCCGAGAGATTGCCCACATGTCCTAAAACACCCTGTATAACTGTTAATTAATTTGAAAAATAATATTAAGTTAGGGTACTGTCATTATATTTGCGATATCGCCTAATTAAACCCCATAATTTCAGAAAGAATGGACACAAAGTTTCATATAGAATTATACTCAAATCAATATCACTTACTGATACAGCAGCATCATTAGTCAATGGTCCAAAAGGTCCAATTTGTAGGGATAAAGGCTTCCTGCAACGCATCACCATAAGAAAAATTATTTGCTTTGTTTTTTTACTTTGTTGGTACCAATTACTTTCGTACAAAGCGTATGATAATCGTTGGCTCTAAAAAATATAGCTTATCTTAGAATTCTCCAAATATTATTGAAAATTGAAATTAAAATGGATTTTATAAAGTTTCTTCCCTTACTGAATAGTATATATAGCTTAACCTCAAACTAGTCAATTAAACGTATTCTTTGTTTTGTCTTATAAACATCAATAATTATATTAGCAAAAATATCCTACACACATTAGCGGATATGCTTTATGTGCCAGGTGGCCATATACAGTTGATGCAAAACAAAAACCGATACACGTCATCAATCAGCTGATAATTGTAAATCCGTAAGAAAACGCGAGGAAATTAAATTTGGGCAAAAAGTATTAAAACTTTATGCGAAATTGAATTTACTACAAACTTATAGTATTTTTCTTTGATACGAACCCACTTGTAGCAAATATTTTGTTTATTTAAGCTTGTAAAAATTATTATAATTTGAATTTTATTGACCGATAGTTGGCAACACAACTCTAAACGGTGCGGTGGCGCCAGCTCCTTCGTTGACTTGGTTTGACGTTTCATGCAAAACTAACCTTAATTGTTCTGTGGTTTCGTGTTGAACGTCTATTTTTTAACAAATACTCCAGATTTTTCATAAATAGCATTAAAAAACTGTTCTATTAAGAGAAACAAAAGTGCACATACATATTCTGTCGATTACGTTGCTTACTATTTGTGAAAAATGCCGAAGCATTTAAATAGTCGGTGCAAAGAGCTGCCCTAAATTTGAATATCTCCACTATAAGCGCAATGTCAACAACAGTTAAGGAAAATAAATTATTAGAATCACCTTAAAACAAACGTTCTAGTTCAAAGAGAGTTGTAAATGTGTGAAGATTGGATATAAGTTCTATCCGTGACACTATTTATAGAATGAACGAAACAACTAGGTAAGTTGTATTATTTAAAATTTATAATATTTTACATCGGTTATTAATAAACTGTAACTTTTTCTAGCACATCATGTAACTTTGACAACTTTAAGTTAGAAATTAAAAGACACAGAACTGTTGAATGGTTGTCTTAACTCTTTAAAAAGCCTCTTCAAAAAAATAGGGTTCGAATGGTAAAAAGATGAACTGAGGCGAGGACTTATGAAGCTTTCCCATGTAGCTTTCAAACGACTGGTATTTTTGAAAGAACATATGAAAGAAAAAGAAGCATTCGTGTACAATTCGTTTTCTTGAATGAAACAGGGATTTTTCAGAATGGTACCATTGGTCAATCTTGGCAGGATGAAAATAAAAAAAGTGTTAAATCTACTAAGTTGATGGTAAAAGGTATTATGCAGTAAACAATAAATATATAAACTATGGGAAATTTTTGTATATTTATCTTATTTTTATGAAAAAGAAACTGTGTAATTTCCTCACTCGAATATTTTGGTTACAAGCTGGCAACACTGTCGATAACTGACGTTACTCGTAGGGTATGACGTGCATCGGTTTTTGTTTTGCATTAAGTATAAATGTTTTGTTCTTTGGAGAATACGAAATAGCTTTACTTTCATACGTTTTGCAACTCGCAAAATAAACTAAAAGGCGGATAGGGAATCTCTTTCGACAGAAATACTCATAACTCCGGTTTGCCAAATTTAACAAGCTTGAAAGTGCTTTTCCTATAGTAACATTTCAAAATTCTTATGATTATTTTTTGTTATATTAGTTATTATAGTTACTATTCGGCGAATCACGAGATATTTCAAATTTTTCCAAAAATTTTAAACGGTTTCATATATAAATATATGTTTAGATTAAAAATGGATTTAAAAGTAAGAAATGGAGTGAAAGCCGGAATGCCAACATCTTAATTTAAGCCAGAGATACAGGATAAAATAATATGATGGTTATAGGCCGCAGATAGCCGATACTTAACAAAATATGTATTGTAGGGTTACGAAAACAAATATATAATTTAAAAATGTTTAAATGAAGTAATTTATAATTATTGTTAAATATCTAAACTTACCACACAAACGTTTAAAAACAAAATGAAGTTGACAGATCGAAACGATGACTTTGAAATCAATGCACAACTCTCTAAACATCTTTTATCTCTCTCTAGCACCTTACTTTGAATTCGAGATGTATTGCACAACCTCGGAGACGCTCTATTATGTTTTTACTCACTTTTAAGGCTATAATAAATAAAGATGACGAGTTGTAAATCACGTTGTCTCTTGATCGTTGATCCATGACGCACCAGCAAAGATCCACCGGCACCGTACCGACTGTATACAATCCTTAAGAAAATCCAGGACATGACTCCTGACATCATTTTAAGATGAAGAGTTAATATGGACATATGCCCTAAAATGCTTAACCTCTAAGATTTGGGAAGGAGAAGGGTGTTAAAATAAATAAAAAATAATTTTTTTTTTTTAATTTCAGAAGTCCTTGAAGTCTTAAAAATTGTTGTCAACTGATTTTGTATTGAACTGCACTTTTTCGTTAAAATAGGTATTGCTTACCAGTGGCGTGCGTGAAGATATTATCAATATTTTTTTGTGGAAATATTTGATACACCACAGATTTTTTTAACTCTGATGCATTTTTATGCATTATTAATACAAGCTGAACAAAAGTTGTCTCTACTATGTTTTTGAAAAAATTGTAAAGGTAACTCTGATGCAGTACGGATATAAACTAAAGAATATTAATTTACTAATCAAATAAGCACAAAATATGTTATGAATTATTTATACTACAATTTATTTAAAATTTTTCCTAATATAATTAACTTATTTGTTAATCTAAATTTAAACACAAAACAAACTGGACTTAGAGAAGCTGTTGAAAGTGGGCGCCTTCTGCTAAAAGAAAAGCATCTAGCTGTCTTCTTATTGAATTCCTGACATGTTTAAAAATTCCTGGCGTGTTTTTAATATTTTCGCAAGCCATTATTATTCGGTTTAAAAGATTTTCCTGGTTTTCAGCTGGTGTTTTGTAAACTAGAAATTTTAAATGGTCCCAGAAATAAAAATCCAATACATTTAAATCTGGGGACCTTGGCAGCCACGGTTGATTAGGTAGTGCAACGCCTCTACCGATCCATCGATTTCCGTATACAGCATTAAGATCATAGATATTCTCTGACTGTGGCACTAAAATGGACGGGAGCTCTGTCATGCATAAAGGATAACTGGTTTGGCTAAGCTAATAGCAAGTCTTCCAATAATATTGGCAGCTCATTTTCTAGAAAATTGCGATAGGTTTGACCATCTAACCGCTGAGGAAGAAAGAAAGTACCTATTAGTCTGTTACCAACTATTCCTGCCCATACATTTAACGAAAATTGGTAGTGATAATGTTTTTCGCTAATAGCGTGTGGGTTTTCTTGACTCCAAACGTGATTGTTATGAAAGCTTGTTATGGCATTCTTAAAAAATTTAACTTCATCGGTAAAAAGAAAATTATCTAAAAATTGTGGATTTCTGGCCAACCTTTCCAAAAACCATTGACAAAAATTAACGCGTTGAGGAAAATCACGTGGTAAAGGGGCCTCAACTCGTTGTATGTGGTAAGTATACATTTGATGATCGTGAAGAATCCTCAAAACGGTTTTCTGACTAGCGTTTACCTTATGTGCAGTTTTTCGAGTACGGGTTTCTGGTTACTCTTCAATTCTATTTAATACTGCTTCTTCTAATTAGGGTGTTCTTACCGTCCTTGGTCTGCCGGGAATATCAGAAACTCTTGCAAAACTTCCTGTTTTTGATAAACGGTGATGGAGACTTACAAAGGTTTGAGCACAAGGTGCTACACGATTCGGATATCTTGCCTGGTAAATGCGTCTTGTTTCTTATGCATTTCCATCAGGAAGACCATAAACAAAATGCATATCTACCAAATGAGCACTGTTTTGTAAATCAGTAATAACTTTAAAACTTTTGGATCGATAAATAATTCACAAAAACGATGCACTAAAGCTTTAAATGATTTTTCTGTCATTTTGAAAAAAAGTCGAATCAGCGATGTCTTAACATAGTTTTTTTTTACAATTTTACAATTTTTTCCATTTTTCGTTAAAACTACTGTTTTTTTTCATAAACATTGTAGACACAACTTTTATTCAGCTTGTATCAATAATGCATAGAATTGCATTAGAGTTAAAAAAAATCAGTGGCATATCAAAAATTTTCACAAAAAATATATTGATGGTATCTTCACGCACGCCGCTGGTGGAAGTAAGCAAAACCTTTTTTAACGAAAAAGTGCAGTTTAATACAAAATCAGTTAACATCAATTTTTAATATCGTATCTTCAAGGACTTTCGAAATTAAAAAAAAAAAAAACATTTCTTCTTTAATTATTTTACATATATCTTTAATTATTTTACATATATCAATATGACATACAATACATATATCCATATGAACTTTTCGTCTTAAAATGATGTCAGGAGTCATGTCTTAGAATTTCTTCATGTGCCTAAGAATCACCTTGTATACAGGGCGCTTATTAAACATACGACAGAAATTGAAGGGGTTATTCCCTGGAATATTCTAAAAATATTTTGTCCCTGGATGATTTTTGAAAAGTCGCTTTGTTTCGAAGATACAGTCCGAGAAAATGTTTGACAATTACAACATTTCATTACAAAAATTACATGTAAAGTTTCTTGATCTACAAGAACTGTTGAAAATGACTACCTCCAGCTGGGATGCAAGAATTTAATATTCTCCATTGACTCTTTCAAAAACACAAGGGTCGTTTCTTATTGAGTTACACCTAGCAATTATCCGATTTCTTAAATTTTCCACACTTTGCATTAGCATAAACCAATGGCTTTAGATGACCCCATAGGAAATAATTCAGTGGGTTTAAGTCCGATGATCGAGCAGGCCATAAGTGAGGTCTACCTCAACCAATCCAGCGATCTCCGTATGTTACTATTAAAAACTCATGAGCAACCATACTAAAATGCATAAACCACATTGCATTTATGTTGCCAATGGTATATCCTCCAGAAACTAAGGTAGCGTTTGTTCCAGAAAGTTGCGATACACCTCGCCGGTAAGCTTTCCTGGTAGAAATGCCGGTCCAACTAGACAGTCACCCACAATTCCAGCCCAAACATTCAACGAGAACTAATGTTGAAAACGATCATCAAGTACAGTTGACGACATTTAATTTCGTACACTAAACTGTGACACTGTAAATGCATCTTTTTTACCTTTATTACCTTTGTAACGTGTTAATTGTTATCATGATATCTGTCAAAGTATTGTCATCATCTTATTTGATTGAAGAAATGCCTCAGTTAAGTATTATTGAAAAAGCAAGAATAATATGTTTAGAATAAATAGGGTGGTCTTATGGAAGAATAGCTGACCATTTTAGAGTACCTAGAAGTACTGTTCAAGGAATTGTAAAAAAATGGCGCTATCATCAAACAATTGAAAGATCTGTTGGGTCAGGTTTAAATAATAGAAAATCATCAAATGAAGAAGACCGATATTTGGTAGAGTATTTAAGGCACAATCCATTTGAAACTGCAGTATCCGCTATGCACAGGACAGGGTTCCCGGCTTCATCTAGAACTGCGCAACGCCGAGTAAGACAATGTTCCGAATTAAGAAATCGAGCAGCTGCATCCAAACCGTTTTTAAAAAATAGTGATAAGGAACAAAGAATTGGTTTTGCTATGCAATATTTACCAAAAAATGATTTTTTTTAACAAAATGTTATCTTTTCCGATGAGAAAACTTTTCAGTGTACATATAATGGAAGGATTCGAGTATATAGACCACCAAATTCCCGATAGATGAGAAGTATACTCAAAAAAAGCAAACCAGTGGACGTTTCTCGGTTAATGTGTGGGCATGGATAAGTGTTCACGGTGCAGGTGTATGCTGGAATATTGGTGGAACATTAAACAGTAATATACAGGGTGTTTCGGGAGGAGAGGGAAATATTTTAATGAGGTATTCTAGAGGTCAATATAAGAAAAAAAGGTCATATAAATGTGGGTTTGGAAATGCTTTCTTTTCAAGATACAGTGTGCCAAAAAAAAAAGTAATATACATTTTTCCTTCAATACCTCGAAAACGATTTAAGGTATTACACTGATCATGGGTGTGCGCTATACTGGCATGAAAATACGTTTTCTCGATTTAAAAAGTTTTTACCATTTTACCAGTGGCGTACGCGACAGCAAAAAATAAAATTGTTTTGGCGAAAAAAATTGTACGCCTCTGGTATTTTTCAAATCAGGGGTCTATTTCTTAATCTACAGTCATTTCTTAAAAGAAAAAGTATTTTGAGTTTTTTTGGTAGAACAAACCATTTTCAAGTAATAGTTAGAATGCTGTTTTACAACCGTTTCCAAAAATTACTAGTTGAAATTAATTTTTTTACAAGTTGGCTTTGATAAATTAATGTCACAATAATGTTTGGCACATTATTTGACATAAAGTACTAACAGTGTTATTGTTAATATTTTTATAAATTATTAGTACCTACTAAACCGTAAGTAAGCAGTGAAATATTTATTGTACAATGCCTAAGACGTATAGCCATAGGGAATATGCCGACATGATATTTATCTACGGTTTCTGCAATGGTAGCACAATCCAGGCAGTGAGTCCTACCTAACAGAAAAGTGTTTCAAAAAGTATTTTTAAAAGCACAAGAAACTGGCATGTTTCCAAGTGCGAAAATTGTTTCCGAAAGACCGCAGGGCCTCGACGTAGATGTTGAAGAGAATATTCTTCATATTGCTACAGAAAATCCAAGTGAAAGTTCGAGAAGGATTGCAAATGAACTTCATATACCTTCACACAAAGCCGTTTGGGAGACATTGAAAAGAAATGGTTTAAATCCGTTTCACATACAACCAGTTCAACATCTTCACGATGGTGATTATGCTCTAAGAACAGAGTTTTGTGAATGGATACGTCAAAATCGAGAACTGCATAGGTACATTTTATTTGCTGATGAAGCTCAATTTACCCGTGACGGAATTAATAACTGTCATAATGAACATAGGTGGTCAGAAGAAAATCCTCACGCTACATTCGAACGAAACTTTCAACATCGATTTAGTATTATTAACGTATGGTGTGGTATGCTTGGGGATCAATTGTTTGGTCCTTTTGTACTGGATGGACATCTTAATGGACTGGGCTATTTACGCTTCTTACAAGAAAACCTATTTAATATTTTTGATGAAGTTCCTTTAGATGTAAGGGCACGACTGTATTTCCAACATGATGGTGCCCCACCACACTTTAGTCTCCAAGTGCGAAACTTTTTTAATACTTGTTTACCTGATCGTTGGATTGGCAGAGGTGGTCCTTACAATTGGCCACCAAGGTCACCTGACCTTAATCCCTTGGATTATTGCTTGTGGGGGTGGATGAAATCATTGGTTTATGCAACAAGAGTAGAAACAAGGGAAGCGTTGCTTGATCGCTTTAACAATGCTGCAGCTATTATCCGTAATAACCATCTCTCAATTCGCCGTGCTACCAGAGCAATTAATAAACGAGCGAATAAATGTATCGAAGCAGGCGGTGGTATTTTTGAAAACATTCGTTAAGATTTTTTTTATGGTTTAGAATTTAGATTTAGTTATTTGTTGTTAAAATAAACTTTATTGGAAATTTCAGAACCGATTATTTTGCAAAATAAATGTCGTGAAGTCGAAATATCAGTAACGTAATAAAACAGCATTCTAACTATTACTTGAAAATGGTTTGTTCTACCAAAAAAACTCAAAATACTTTTTCTTTTAAGAAATGAATGTAGATTAAGAAATAGACCCCTGATTTAAAAAATACCAGAGGCGTACAATTTTTTTCGCCACAACAATTTTATTTTTTGCTGTCGCGTACGCCACTGGTAAAATGATAAACACTTTTTAAATCGAGAAAACGTATTTTCATGCCAGTATAGCGCACACCCATGATCAGTGTAATACCTTAAATCGTTTTCGAGGTATTGAAGGAAAAATGTATATTACTTTTTTTTTTGGCACACTGTATCTCGAAAAGAAAGCATTTCCAGACACACATTTATATGACCTTTTTTTCTTATATTGACCTCTAGAATACCTCATTAAAATATTTCCCTTTCCTCCCGAAACACCCTGTATATCTTTAGATTTTTGAAAATGTTTTTCTTTCTTCTGCCGCGATAGTTTTTGAAGGAAATAACTTTATATTTCAGCAGGATAACTGCCCTGTGCATACTGCAAGAAATGTAGGTAACTGGTTTAGAGAAAACAACGTAACATGTCTGCCTTGGTGCTCAAGAAGTCCTGATTTAAATCCAATTGAAAATGTTTGGATTGATGGTAAAAGAAATGTATAAAATAAATTTTAAACCACAGAATGAAATAGAGTTATTTGATAAAATATAAGAAATTTGGGAAGGGCTAACTCCGGATTACACTAGAAGTATTATTTTGACAATGCCAACAAGATTACGATTAGTGTTAGAATCCAATGGCGCAGCAATTAAATATTAGTATTTTGTTTGTTGTTTGGTAATAAATTTACCCTTTTTGGCTTTATACTTTTGTAGTTTTCCTGGTATTGTTTAATAATTTTATAATTTCGCGGCTGTAATTTAAAGACAAAAATATTTAGAAATATCCATTATTAGTTATAGTAAAAATCGTACATACAATTATTTACAGCTATGTATATAGCTGGTGTTCTATCCAGGTATAAGCAGCAAGGTGAGAAACCCGTTTTACCCAATTTTGTTGTAATTGGGTTATGTATGGGTGGAGTGTATGAATTTATATGTCGTTAATTGTACCTTATACGGATTTCCTTTAGCCCACACATAGTTGTTGTGAAGATTCCTTATTGCATATTCGATTGATCGGTTAAAAAAATCAGTGTCAGTAGTTGAAGGATTTGAACCAATGTGTCTAGAAGCCATTGAAACAATGCAATCCGTGAAGGCAAATCAGCAGGAAGAAGTAACAGTTCCATTACTTACATTTAAAGTATCTGCAATTTTTCCTCTATCATGTCCAGCACATTCTCTTCCACTTCTACCGTTCTTATTGTCATTGGTCTTGCTGGTCCCTCACGTTGATAAATTATTAGGATTATTTACCTTATCCATTATAAAAGCGGGTTGATTTTCACCTGATTATTCAGCGATAATCTCCCGCTCTCCGGTGAAAATCACCCTTGTCAAAAGTGAAAATCTCACCCGTCAGAAATCCAGCGATAATCTCCCGCTCTCCGGTGAAAATCACCCTTGTCAGAAGTGAAAATCTCACCCGTCAGAAATCGTTAGTTTTTTATTTGGTAAATAATCTTCAAAATGCATTTCGGGATTGGGAAATAATCAGAAAATCATTCTCAGATTTTTTGCCATTAGGAAATCGCTCTCGGGCAAGCCCTCGAGCGATTTCCACGGCAAAAAATATTCGGAATGATTTTCGATAATTTCCCTATCCCTTAATATATTACTACAGAATATTTTTATATCAGAAACATTACGGTCAGGAAATGTCCAATGTCCGCAATTCCGTAAATGAAATGCATGTCAGTCATGATAGAGGACTTCACTAATAAAAGTTTAACTATTGAAGAAAGAAAATACACGCCAAACAACAAAACGTCAATTAGTCTCAACAAATTCGACACATACAATTACCAGACATGTTGAAATGAAATCCACGTTAAAAGTGATTTGCTTAAAAGATACCAATGCATTTTTACAAAGATTTATACTCGGTAAGCCCAGTATAGTACACCATACATTTATTTCGACTATATTAATAATAATTTGAAAAATATCAAAATTGGTTTTGTGGAAAATTCTTCTCGCCCTGTGTCTTCTAAACAAGGTGGTATTCAAAAATCATCAAGGGAACTTCAATTCTTGCCATATGTTTAATAAACACCCATATTTGACACGTTTATCGAGTTTTTAAGCTTTTTTTCTCCCAAAATATATTTATTCGAGATGCTAAAGCATGTGATAATGCTGGCACTATTTTGAATGCTTCCAAAATGCAACAATTGCTGTCAGAGCCTATAGAATAAGGTATCCTGAGAGTGTTCATACATGTATATAGAAAACAAGACGTATCCGGATATAACAAAAGAAAATATTGTCATATAGCGTTAGAAGAACCACAGTTCAAAATATTATAAAAAACTTCAGGTTAGTTTTAATTCTATAATACGGTTACCCATTTTGACTTTCATTTCTTATTTTACATTTGGTATTTCATCAAGAATTAAATAATGAAGATCTAAATATTATCATAGATCGAGGATGACAAAGATCATTAAAATAAAATTCTTTCTACAGATGAGGCAATAATTAATAGTGCGGATGGGGTTTACCGTCACTAAATGCTCTGTTGATTAGCCACTAATCCATATTGTTTGAAGACAGTACAATACCAATGCCACTGTAGTGTATATTATGTCTGGGGGGATTAGTAGAAAGCAAATTAATAATTTGTAATGGGACGTTAAATTGGCGTATATTTAAATTTTTTAATTAATATATTACCTGGTGCCTTTAATTTAGTAATTAACAATAATTATAAGCGACTTTATTTAAATCTTTTTAAATCACATAACACTTGTGTTTCTAAACCTTACGATAAGTATTTTGGAAAGTATCGGTTACCTGCTGCTGATATCTTAATATTTTATTTTGTATCTCTGGCTTAAATTAAGATATTGACATGCGGTTTTCACCACATTTCTTAGTTCTTAATCTAAATAAATATTTATTTATGATAACTGGAAAAAATAGAGAAATCTGGTAACTGCGCGAATAGTGCCCTCTGGCGGCGACGAAAATAACAAGCAATAGTCATACAAAACTTTAATCATTCAAACGAGATAAAGTTTGTAAAACTTGGTTAAGGCAAACCGGAGTTATGAGTATTTCTGTCAAAAGTCTCCCTTAGTCTATTTTGCGAGTTCGAGCAAAATATATATTATGTGATGATATGTGTGATAAACGATTCCTGAGATATTGCCGGCGCTGGCGTCCATTCTTATTTGGTTATCCGGTACTAATATTTTTAATTAAATTTAGTTTAATTAGTATAATTTAATTAATATTTACACTGCACGCCGTTTTATTGCATACCTCACTCGACCAAACTCTATCACTTTTCAGATATTTTTGATTGGCAGTTTGA
The DNA here is from genome assembly GCA_963920685.1 of Polydrusus tereticollis. NCBI lineage: Eukaryota > Metazoa > Arthropoda > Insecta > Coleoptera > Curculionidae > Polydrusus > Polydrusus tereticollis. The sequence goes on from OY987327.1 coordinate 88,604,705, forward strand.
TCTCGTATTTTATGTCATAAAATTTTCATGGAATCACCAAAATGCTTTCAAAAAATATTTTATCTACCAGCATGTTAACATTCCTGATTTTTTTGTATTTTAGGCGTGACACTTTTCTTACTTACTTTCCTGTCACGGTACATACTTTCCACCCGTAGCTGGAAAGTATGTCAATGTTTGCTTGTTCTTAACGGTGTGCACCATAGCTATCTGCTAACTTATAACATAACTTGATGAGTTTATTATAAACGTCAAATACTGCCAACATTCTTTAAATAATTTTTTTCTAAAACGTCAGAAATTATTGTAAAAGTAATGGTTGTAAATAAAATAATATACAAACATCGGCGAAAAGTTTACTAACTAACCGGAACTAACCCTCCTAATCTCTCAACGGAAATGAAGCACTTTGCAACTCGGTTTTTTAATTAATATACTATATGTTTGTGGTTGTGTTACTATTATTATATTAAAAAATATATTGGATACCTCTAAACTTATTTCGTTTGCGTTCCATGACAGCTTACACCATTGAAATGCCAGGATTAAAAAGTACTGAACATTAAAACCGACTCTCTTCCCCTGAAAAGTTAACAGGTATTTGTAAGTTAATCAAAGCTAATAGTTATATACCTTAATTAAAATGGTATTTGCTTGATAAAATCTACATTGTTAACTCACACTTAATATTTGAATAAGTATAGATGCCAGCATTAATGAAGATACTACATATTCAATTAGTACTAGGTACTTTACAGTATTATTTAGATCTGTAGTATACCTGAAAGTACAAACACGTATTAGTAAAATTATAATTGAAACACAAAATATATTAGATTATTTAGATAGTGGTAGCCCATTTTTTTTATTTTTTGAGACTTGTTTAACTAACTATAAACTTAGTTACATAATAGCAAAGACATGCACTCTCGACAGCTTACATAATTATGTCTTGATGTCTCTTAACCAAAACTTTTATCTTCTTTAGGGCCTTATGATGACTAATTTCTTTTCCCGTCGTGTTATCCCTGGTGAAATTTTTAATGTGATGTTGTAGTGTTTTCAGTTGTACCAACAACTGTGTCATTATTGTGTTATAGAGGGCTTGAATAGTACCATTGAACAGGTCACTGCTTAGAATTGAGAATAGCTGATAGAATACTACTACTCCATAAAATTCATTAACATTAAAGGGATACCAAAGAAGAACTACGAGAGGTTTCTCGAAGCATTCACTGTTGTTCAAATACATTTGTTTTACCTGATAATACTCCACCCAACCTAAAACATTGCATGATTGATTTTGATTTTAAACTTTATACTATTTCCCGACACCTGACCTAACTATAATAATAACAAAAATAGGACTCCATTTACCCAGAATATTTAAATGTAGTCCCACACTAAAGGAGTACACTGTTATAAATATATTTAATATATTGTTATATCTTGAATGCCCTGAGAATAGTTTTTTAGTGTAGGTGTCATCAACCAATCCATTCATGTTAATATCTCCAATGGCCTTTGTTAGAAGTACATTCATTTGCTTTGTTTTAATAAGGGTCATTTTGATCACCAACAGGAAAATGATCGTTAACATTGAAAGACATTCGACTGCTACAAAATAAATATTTTTTTATGATAATTGGCAAAAATAGGCATGAAATTTTAAACATTTATCTTAGATTTTGGTTTATTTAAGATAACAATACTCAGATTGCATTAGAAATATCAGACTGGAAATAAAGTATTAATAATTAATGTGTATTAATTTGACACCATCGAATTATCTATAAAATTACCTTTTTCATTGTCCACACCCCACAGCTCAAAAAACTTGATAGTAATTGATATCGGGCAGATCAAATATGAAACTTGAAAAAAAACTGAATATATTTTATATAAAAACTGCCATGTTTTAGATACTCCAACGAGTTCAAGTCGCCAGGCACCTGAAGCTAGCATAAGCCATTTGGTTACTTTAAATAAATCGTCACCTCTTCCCATATTGAACAAATACCAACTAACTTAGTGTTAAGTTGAACCAATAAAATATTTATCCAGACTACAGTGGTAGTTCTAAAATAATTCAGCTGGTTGAATAATGGCTTTGATTATAGCTATTATTACTTATTACTTGTGGCAGACGTTGTATTACACGATTCTATTAAATAGAAATGTCGGGATGCGAAAAACACAATTGTTACAATGAAATTATGTAACAGTACAATAATTAGGGACAATGAAGGTCATTCAGCTACAAATTTCTAGAAGTTGCCATATATTTCTCAACTTTCGGAAAACGTGAAGAAGGAGCTTACGTACTTACGTTATTGTTTTCAAAAAATTAAAGATGAAACAAAAAAAAAGAAATAAAATCCCATACAATAACTGTTCAAAAGTATATATAGGGTCAGAGTTCTCAACTTTTTTAAAACATACATACTAACATCAAAGTAACTGTTACATAGCCAACATAAATTAACCCCAGAAAACGGCACTTAGTATGAACCATTTTAATGAAGCCCACAATTTTGAATTTGAAAAAGTTAAAAAATATTAATGACGAACTTTTCACTAGCATTTCTTAGTCCTTGCGAAAATTCATCTATAAGTGCCTGCCTTGAAGTTTCAATATTTAGATCTACGTTCTCAATTATGCGCCGTTCATTGAGGTGTTGTCGGTGTAATACATTTTTTATTCTCCAGTATTTATTCCAAATATTTTCGCTGACATACAATAATTTCATTTTTTTTTAATTTGTAGGTTTTTTTGATTTTGTTTAATAGACCGAAAATTCATTTCATTTACAATTCGCTTGAGAAGTCATTTTAGGTGAAGATATGTCCTCCCTAATTTCAGCCATCATTTTTTTTATTGTGGATATTTCATTTAGGAAAAATCCCTGTATTTCATCATCCAGGATTATTTTTTTCCATCATCTTGTCTGGGCTCCACGACTATTTTCTTCTTCGTTATTTTCTTGATTAAGGCCTTCCAAACCCTGAACACACTGCGTGAGAAAAGTTTTGTTAAAGTGCTACATATTTCTGCAGCATCCAATGTGGTTAGTTCAGGATTTCGTTCCCCAATTTCATTGTATACGTTTTTATTTGTTCTTTTAATATCAATTGAATTTTTTTTTGTAAGCGGACCACTAGTTGAAGGTTTGGTAATATCCAGAGTTTACTGAATTAAAACAGTTAACAACCCTTAAAAAAAGAAGTTAAAATAAAATAGTATTAACTAATAATAAATATTTCTGAAAATATTATATTACTTATCAGGTAACAAAATATATCTATTACCAATTACGTTTTTTGTAATAGGATGCAACGGTATGCAACCATCGCATATTAACACGCGCCTTTGTACCTGTTCCACTCTCAATATTCACCTGTCGGGTAGTGCAGCCGGAATAAATTTAAGACGAAATAGTTTGAACCTGGAATAGGTATTTGGGTTTGGAACAGGTACAGATCCAAGTAGATACAACAATAAGCTGTTCCGTGGCACCTGTAGATCAAATAGACAGCATAAGAAATAACACTGACTTTCCTTTTACCATTATAACATATTTTAAGTCCATCCTTAACATTTTCTGCAATAACTTGCCTTATTGCATTTATCTATGCCCACCTTCGCTTGTAATTTTTACCATTAGGTCACGCAAGTATTGTAAAACAAGCGTGCCTTTACTGGCCATTACTGTATTTAAGCGGTAATGTTTATGTATTATTTTACTGCAGTGGTATAATGCCCATTTTGGAGAAGGATACAGTTCAGCCCCACGCAGTTTTAAAATTTTTAAACGGCCTGTTTTTCGCAGTTAAAGTCGAATACTGAATTTATTGAATACTTAACAGTACTGTATCCAAACATTATCTTTTATATGTCTTTATTTTTGCCCGTTACATATTAAAAATTGCAAGAACAAGGTCTGCACGTTAATCTGTAAAACTAATAAAAATACTTGGTCAATTTTTGCATTGAAAGTCGACTAACTCGAGTTAAATGCATTTATTTATCCAAGACCGTGCAGAAACTATAAGATTTCGCACCCCCTACTGTGTGGTAATTGCAACTAGCATACTAGAAACCTAAACTAAAACATTGCATTTAATGTAACAGGTTTTCACTAAAACTGAATTTTCCAACTTTCTCATTAATAATAATAATAATAATAATAATAATACATTTATTGTTTCAACCATTCAATAGTGACAAACATTTTACAAAAATGGCAAAAAATAAAAAAACAAAATGGCAACAATAGGCATTGGTAAGTGCATAACTTAAAATGCATAACTTAAAACTTAAACTTAGCGAGACCCACGCTACCCATTGAATCTGTACCGGGTGAGTCAATAAGAAAGGCGGCCGGCTGTATCTCGGAAGCCGTTAGTCGCACAGCTTGCGGAATTTTTTTTTTATGATAAAATCGCCGATGAGAAATCGCTGGAAATTATTTTTAAGTTCCTACGACGGCCGCTAGGGGGCGTAACACCCATGGCCAATTAAAAAAGATCATTTATTTCCGGAATTTGACCAATAAAGATGTATTGAAAATATTTCTATCTTAATATGTACTTGGAAAATTTGCAATACATTTTTTTGAGCAATTTTTTTCAAATAAAGTGGTGAGGGAACGTCAATTATTTTTTGTTATTTTGATTGATAACTTCGGTTTCGCTTAACCGAATTTGACAAACTTTGTCTCGTTGAAAAGAGCTTTCTTTGTTTTATCGTTTGCATTATAAACTATGTCTTAGTTATGTTTACAGTGGCCGCTAGAGGGCGCTGTTTGACAACTTAATAGTATTTACGATTTTTATTGGAAATTTTAAATGGAATGGTATATTTCTTTTTACAGAATTAAATAGAGACTAAAAATCCTAGATAACCAGTGAAAACCTCGTTTCCCTAACTTTTTTGTAGCCGGATATATGGCCAATCAAATTTTAATTGCAACATTTTATCGATGTTAAATCGCCTACCCACCTAAAATACTTTTTAATTACAATAATAATAATAGTCGACGATTTGTCGAATAGGTAGGTATTATAAAAATTCTATTAGAAAATATTATTGCAAAAAGCTAAAATTCAAAGCCTGTATTTTTAAATTTAAGTCGTTATTAAGAATTAATATTGGGATTAACAGATAATCTAGTTACCCTAGAATTCAATTTTTGACAAGCAGGCTATGAAAACAAATATCTATTGCTGTCAACATTATTGTGACAAATTTTGGTGTTGGTCTCATAAATATTTGTTTGTCTCCTAAATATGCCAATTTCAAACCAAGAAGCATTAATTTGATATTCTAGCAATTTATTTTGAGTGTGCGCAAAATCCAATAGTTTCTGCAAGGGTATATGCCATAAGATACCCTCAAAGGCACCATTATGATAGGCGAGTTTTTATTCGTCTTGCGTGGCGTCTGCGAACAAGAGGAAGTGTCCATCGTCCTGTTTACCGTAGACACGGAACAAGTCGTACTGAAGAAAATGTGATTAACGTTTTGGCGTATGTGGAATTTAATCCGCTAGCCAGCACAAGAATAATTGCAAAAGAATTGGGAATTACTCAGAGTACCGTCCAAAGGATTCTAGCTGAACATAGGTATGACTAATTTGGAAAATAACAGTAAATTTGCTTATTATAAAATTATCACTTCTTTTTAGCTTGCACCCTTACCATTTAGTACTTCACCAGGCTTTAAACGATCAAGATTATGATCGCAGATTAGACCATTGCCACTGGTTAAGTAACATGATTTTAGAAAATCCAGAAATACTTTTACATATATTGTGGACCGATGAAGCTACATTCCGCAGTGATGGAGAAGTCAATCTGCATAATATCCACTACTGGTCTCGTACGAATCCCCGATGGATGCAAGAAGTGCAATATCAGGGCAGATGGAGCATTAATGTCTGGTGCGGTATTGTGGGGGGAAGGATAATTGGACCCTTTATTTTTGAAGAGGTACTTAATGGAGAAACGTATCTGCATTTTTTAAGCTACATACTGCCGATTCTGTTGGAAGATGTGCCCCTGGAAGTTCGACGTAACATCATTTTCCAGCACGACGGGTGTCCGGCATATTTTGCAATAAATGTCCGTGAAAACTTTTCCTGGCAAGTGGATAGGAAGGGGAAGTTTATTTCCGTGGCCAGCAAGGTATTGTTATATTACGCTTCGGTATAGGTTATCTTTTACAGTTAAAATTATAAACTCGTTGATTATGGCTTCCTATTATTATACAATGCGTATTCTATTCTAGGTCACCTGATTTGACTTGTATGGATTTTTATTTTTGGGGGAGAATATGGTTTACGTCACCAAACCGACTACAAGGGAAGATATGATATAACGGATAAGGAACGTTATCCAAAATATCCCTGTTGCAGAAATAGAAACTGCTGTTTTATCAACGAGCCAAAGATTACAGCTCTGCATAGACAATGATGGCCGACAATTTGAACATCTGGGACGTCATTAAAAAGGGGAATATTTGGAAATATTCCTAATTATTATTATTGTCTTTAATATTAATATTAATAGTTTAATTGGGTAGACGATTTAACATCAATAAAATGTTGCAATTAAAATTTGATTGGCCATATCTCCGGCTACAAAAGAGTTAGGGAAACGAGGTTTTCACTGGTTATCTAGGATTTTTAGCCTCTATTTAACTCTGTAAAAAGAAACATACCATACTATTTAAAATTTGCAATAAAGATAATAAATACTATTAAGTTGTCAGACAGCGCCATCTAGCGGCCACTGTAAACATAATTAAGACATAGTTTATAATGCAAACGATAAAACAAAGGAAGCTCTTTTCAACGAGACTAAGTTTGTCAAATTCGGTTAAGCCAAACCGAAGTTATCAATTAAAATAACAAAAAACAATTGACGTTTCATCACCACTTTATTTGAGAAAAAAAAATTGCCCGAAAAAAATATATTGCAAATTTTCCAAGTATTAAGATAGAAATATTTTCAATACATCTTTATTGGTCAAATTCCGGAAATAAATGATCTTCTTAATTGGCCATGGGTGTTACGCCCCCTAGCGGCCATCGTAGGAACTTAAAAATAATTTCCAGCGATTTCTCATCGGCGATTTTATCATAAAAAAAAATTCCGAAAGCTGTGCGACTAATGGCTTCCGAGATACAGCCGGCCACCTTTCTTATTGACTCACCCGGTACAGGATATCCAGAAACTCTACTTACAAACTCTAAAAGGTGATTCTCCAGTAATTAATAGGAAAATAAGTTCCTAGGTAGGGTGTTATCTAAGTGCGTGGCCAAACTTCAAGGAGTGATTCCTTGAGTGATTCTAAGATGAAAGTGTATATTCTAAGTATAGGTCCGGTAATGCTTCGTTTTCCAGATACAGGATGTCAAACTTTAAAAGAAAAATCGTTTTCTCGTAAATGTCTTAATAATCCTTTCGCCGATATTGTTGAAATTTGATAGTGTTATTTAGATTAGTAAGGGGCTAATTTAGCCCTAACTAGATTAAAAAATTTTAGTCCAGTGGCGTCTCGGAAAACACCTTAACTAAGATTGTTGACAAAAATAATGTACGCCACTGATTTTTTGCAATTTTTGTATTTTTTTCGCATTGGGCAACTTAAACTACAACTTTTTATTTTTGGCATTTATTTCGTATTTTGCTTCGTTTTTCAGAAGAAACATAAAAATCATTTTATTGCGTGTCCCTGGGACAACATAATAGAACATTGTTTTTTACAAGGTGTTGAAATATTTGAAAAAAATCGTATGTAACAAGAAGACAAACTAACATGACGTTAAAACCTGCTGGCAGTTTTTATGAGTACAAATGAATCTTTAAACCTGAAAATTATTTGTCTAATTTTGCCAGTGGCGTGCACAGTGGTAACACCGGAAATTAAAAAAAAAAGCAAACAAGAAAAACGTTTTACTAAAACCACACTCAAACAAGTGGTACGCCATTTTTTTTTAGTAAGAAAACATTTAACAATAAATAACACGGAACTTACAATAGTTGCTGAAATTGTCATTCAACTTCAATGCAAGCATTACCTCGCCTTAACATCAATTACCACGTGGGGATTTTCTTCCGTCAGTTATGCCAAAGCCAAATTTGAGCGAAAAAAATTAAAAAGATGAATTTCGTTTAATTTTAATTGCTTAATCATAAATAACTTTATTTCGTGTTCATAAAACAACAATAAAAACAGTTTTTAATTATTTATAAAACACAGGCATTTTTTTATTGACTGCAATAAAGTGATTTTTATGTTTTTTCTCAAAACGAAAAAATGCTAGAAAATAAAGAAGTTGTAATTTTAGTTGCCTAATGCGATAAATATACAAAAATGACAAAAGAATCAGTGGTGTGCATTTTGTCTTGTCAAAAATCTTAGTTAAGGTGCCTTCCGGGCGCCACTGGACTTAAAGATTTTAGTCTGGTAAGGGCTAAGTTAGCCCCCTACTGCTCTAAATAACACTGCCAAATTTCAACAATTGGCTAAAGGATTATTAAGATATTTACGAAAAAAATATTTTTTTTTTAAAGTTTGACATCCTGTATCTTGAAAACAAAGCATTACCGGGCCTATGTTTATATAAACTTTTCATCTTAGAATTACACAAAGAATAACCCTTTGAAGTTTGGCCATGTACCTAAATAACACCCTGTATATAAGCTTACATATTCCAACGCGACAACGGTCACGGTGGCGGTGGCGGTCAATATGAACACATAGAAATAGATGAATAAACTCATACCAAGCGCGGACAGCGGACAGGTCTAGACCAAGCGGCCTGAGAGCGGACAACTGCAGCGATCTGATCTGCGGTAGCGGCCAAACACAACGTGTCGAGTTTGGCTGCCAGAAGTGACTGTATTAATGGCAAATAATATAATTTTTCCACTACTTACCTATAACATCACCATTATTGACCGATTATTAACGTTAGAAATCGGTTTTCTCTACCTTATAAGTTATTATTGACCATGGTCAATAATAAGGCATTGAAATCCATTATTGACCGATCTTCAAGAATCTATTTGAAGGCAGGTAACTTGATTTTTTGATTCTACAACATGAATTCATAAACATGAATGTGGTTAGGCAACCAGATAATTATCAATACATATTAGATTACTTGATATTGTAAAATATCGATACAATCAACATTGTTTCTGCTTCCATCCTTAATTCTGGAGGTGTACACATAATAATATCACTAACATTTTCTTCGCTCAGTTTTTAAAAAACGGAAAACTCTTGAAATTTGATGACATAAATGAACAAAAATTGACATTAACAAAGCCACCTGACAAAACAACAAAGTATTTTGCCAATTCCAAAGCACAGGTAACTTGATTAAAAAATATACTTATACCTACCTATCATTTTTTATAATTATTAATACTATAAAGATAAATGTCTTATAAAAGTTTGTAGTAGTGGAAAAAAGATTATATTAACCACGGTTTAGACAGCTTATAGCCCTCGCGTCTTAAATCCCTCGTCGCTCCGCTCCTCGTGATTTAAACTTGCCGCTCGGCAATAATGATGGCTGTCTAAACCTTGGTTAATAATATACTATTATTCGATTGATATTAATAAATAAAGTCAAATTATATCCCACTTTATGATTTAAGTCATCCAAATCACAAAAATATAAAAGATAAAAACAAAGTGTACATTTTCATCCTCTTCGTCACAAAGAGCTAATAGCAATAAATCTCTTCTTCCAGAACGTCTGTCATAATAACAAATAATAGAAATAAAAATAAAACCTGGACGTTTAAAAATATATTTTCAGTATATACCTACATAAAATATGTAAACAGCATCTACCTCTCAGCTCCACTTACCACTTTGATGTGAATACGTCTGCCCGCTAATATGATCGCCACCGCGGACGCGTCAGTGTGTGTAAGCCTTAAACATATAGTTGCCATGGAATATGTCACTTGCTTTTACACCTGTCATTTTCTAGTAAGTCTCTGTCGTTGAAGTCGGTGCGTTGTGAATTATCGTATCGTATTGTTGAAACTAATAGTGTCCGAAGAAGGACATCTAAAGGTAAACCTCAAAGTGTGAGAACACCTGAAATTGAAGAAGCGGTACTGCACGAAGTCGAAGAACATCCTAAAATGAGTAAGGGGAAGATTGGTAGAAACTTGAATATTTGCCATCAAATTGTTTGGAGAATTTTAGTGACTTTTTTATTATATCCGTTCTATATTTAAGGAGTACAGGCATTACTTCCCAAAAATTTTGTGGTATCTTCATAATATTACACAAAATCCGCAATTTCAAACACACATTCTGTTCACGGACGAAGCTTATTTTTTAAGAAATTCCATTGAGAATTTCCACAACAATCATTTGTTGGTGGAAGAAAATCCCTGTGCCGTAAACCCGAAACCCATTTTCGGTTAACGTACAGGCAGGAATTATTGGCAACCACTTTATTGGCCAATTCTTCTTGCCGAGACGACTTGACGGACAATCTTACCTCAATTTCCTTCAAGTACAACTGCCTTTGCTGCTTGAGGATGTTCCAATAGCAATACGAAATCATATATGATACATGCACGATAGTGCACCAGCAGAGGAATACCGAGGCAGGGGTGTGACACCCCCCTTAACTTTTATACCGAGTCGACATTTTCGTGTGAAATGTCATGTTCTAAATCCAAATTTTGACAGAGTCGTTAGAACGTGAAAATTTTAATGTCTTCGCTGCTTTGAAAATGATTAAATTTACCTTGAAGTCATGCGAAGAAATGAACGAAGACCAACTGAATAATTTGATCAAAAGTCCTGTATCATTTGCGAAAAAACTCAATATCAATCCGGTAAGTAACTTCGCTAAACAACATCGAAAGCGACGAGTACCTACCAAAAAAACTCGATAAGATTCTTGAAACTGCGTTTACTTTTGATCTTTTTACGTTCTACCGTACCGAGTTCAAAGCGGTATTCGACGTATTTACGTCTAGTCTTTGGAAAAACTAAGAAGAATCTCCTTCAAAATTCAAATCAATTCAGAAAATTTTTGAAATTCCAGCGAACAGGAAAAATTATACTATTTAACCGATTAATTCTATTGTTGAATTGCAACCTGAATCCTTTGAACAAAAGTCGAATGCATTCAGGTAGAAATTCAAATGCGTCTTGAGTCGTGTGGTCAAGGTGAGAATTTTGTTGATATTTCGAAGAAAGCGTACAATTTACGCAAGATTTTGCCATGGGCTACAATACTGTTTGACTTGTTCTGACTTCGCCTGTTTCTTTGGCATCATGTGAAAGATCTATTAGTAAATTAAAATTGGCCATGAATTCTCTCCGAATGACAATGGGCGACGATCGTTTAGACTCTCTCATATTACTTTTTTCTGCGAAGGGTATTGTGGACGAAATTAATGTTTCGAAAGTTGTTCAAATCTAATCTCAATTGAAGCAGCGAACTTAACTTGGTTCGCGGTTTCATTATAATCTTATGTCATTTTTAATATGGATAAATAAAGAATACTATAACACAAAGTTGTTGTTTTAACATGTAGAACCAACTAACAGTAACCAGAAATTAAAGAAAAATCAATATACAGATACACACACGTTTTTCATGTGTAGCTAATTCTTTATGTGTAGGTGAAATCAATATGTATCATAAAGTCGGAAAATTTTTCATATCGAGTCGGCATTCTTAACATGATTCACCCCCTCAAACTTATGAGGCTCGGTACGTCCCTGTGCAGCAGCACATTTCAGTGTAGTGGTTATTTACAAACTGATTGGCCGCGGTGAGCCTCAATAATGGCCACCGAGGTCCCCCGACCTCAACAGCTTAGATTTTTTTTTGAGGCCACCTTAAGACGCTAGTGTACACAAGTCCCATTAACACTGTAGAGGAATTAATAGAACGAATAGTTGCAGCATGTGGTAGAATAAAAAATACTCCGGAAATATTTTAACGAGTTCGCAATTCCATGAGAAGGAGGGCAGAAGGATGCATATTAAGTAAAGGGGACCATTTCAACAATTTTTGTAATAATCGTTCCATGTTAGTTGTAAACTTATGTTAATGTTGTCAGTTGTTAATGATACACAAAATGCCAACCCGTAATATGTTTAATTTTTCGTATTAAATTATTAATACTTTTGCAACTTTGTTTTACTAAAAAACGGCGCATCGCATGACAACAACTCAAGGAAACTCTTATGTTTCAAATTGAGCGGTGAATTCAAAAATATTTTTTATTTGGGAAAAAGCTATTGGCGTACCATCTTTCTCTTCAAAAATATTAAAGTCAGTGCCCGCGTAGGCACGCCACTGTTAAAGCCAAAAATTACTTTTGTATTAGAAAATATGTACCTTTATTAACTGATGTCATCACATACTAAATATCATTGAAATATCTCAAGTAGTTTCGAAAATATTAATTAATTCCCATTTTTGTCCTAAAACTTTAACACCCCACCCCGTATTTTCGCAACGGAACACTTTTGGACCATACTTTATAGTACAAACTATCATTAATTTTTCATGTAGATTCACATCCTTAAATATTTGCATATCATTAAGGAACACCCTGTAATGCGTGTATTTTTTTTTATTTTTATCAAATAAACCATAATTGAGTACTTATTACAAATGTCCACTGCTGATGACCGATAAAGAACAAGTGCCCATCACTCACAGATGTAACAAAGATATTTCCAGAGAATACGCTCTTAAAAATGGAACGCATTCTCGTTTAGGACTCTATTGTTCTCAAGTTTCGGGTTACATACAAGGTAGTCCATTGTACGAGTTGTATTTAAAACATGTGAACTCGGTAAGCGCTCCTTTGTTATCAATGAACGCCATTCACTTGTTAAACACTTGCTGGTCACAGGACTCTTTGTTAACAGCGTTTTTACCGAGAATTTCAAAAAAAATATCTATTTGACAAGTGGGAGTTTGGTATGCACAGGTAAAATGAGATTGTGATCTACATTGTTGTGACTTTTTTAGTTCGAAAATGGAACAATTATTGTCAGGTACTCGACGTCTTTTTGTTGGTTTAAACTTTTTAATTAGCTACCTGATATTATTTTGTGTGTGTGTCTGACCGCACCACAAAAGACTTCTCGAAAGATCGAAGATTGTATTCATAATCAAATTAAAATGATTTGATGCGTGGTCACAAAATGATGGATAAAAGAGGGTACGCTTATTCTCCAATGTCGATGATCCCGTCCTATTTTAGTTTTTATTGTTCGTAAGCAAATAATATAATAAAAAATGCTTACGTTTTGCACACAAGCTAGTTTTTTGAAAATTGACAAAGTTGCTCGTCTGTCTTGCTACATCTAGCAAAAATCTTACTTTTATACCCTATTTCAAAAAGGTGTAGAGTAATAAAATGGGAAATTCCGTCCAGTTCGGCTCAATTTCGGTGTCGGCCATAGGCGCAGGTAAACTTTGTGCATTCAAATATTTATGATAACTAAACAAAAATTTTAGAGAATTGAGAAGGTTTGCTAACCTTTCAGTCGTTCAATACGGGAGATTACCACGAGGACATGAATTCGAATGCTTTTGAGGACTATTTTGGTGAAATGATAAAATATCTTCCAGCTGATTCAAGTAGTAGTTATGGATAACGCAAGCTATCATTTATGACGCACAGAGAAGACTCCAACTTCATCTTGGAGAAAACAAGAAATTATCGACTGGTTAACCACCAAAAGTATTGAATTTGAAGATAATTTGATAAAGAAGGAACTATTAGCTATAGCAAATTTAGACAAACATCGTTTTATGAAATATGCCGTGGAAGATATAGCAGAAAACATAGTGTAACTGTGCTGCGCACACCGCCATATCGTTGCAAACTAAACCCTATAGAACTTATATGGGCGCAAGTGAAAGGATTTGTAGCAAGACACAACACGACATTCAAAATGAAAGAGGTTAAGCTACTGTTTGGTCAAGCCATTAAGGAAGTGACACCAGAGAACTGGCGAAAAGCAGTCCACCATGTCATTAAAGAAGAGGAGAAATCTTGGGATCTTGACCACCTCATCGATTGGACCGTCGACCCGTTAATTAAAACGTCAAGAGGAGATGACAGTTCCTCAGATGGCGAAGAATATTATGATTTTTTATAATTTAATTTCTGTATAATGTATTTTTTAAAAAATGTTTAATAAGAAATAAGTGTAGCTAATACTATCTACATAATGCCTAATTTTTATTCTGTTAAAATAAAAGTCTTTTCTTTTTACAAATATCCTACCGGCACGCCTTTGTCACACCATTTTCGGTGTTTGTGAATGGATAACAATAGGCAAAACCCATAAATTGACCCAAACCCAGGTGCTACTACCTGCACTTGATGAAAAGAAAGAATTTTGCAATGAAATCAATGCCAAATTATGAAAGTGGCTTAAATATTCGTTGGATCACTCTGTAGTCCCTTTGCATACCTAATGAGCTTTTATTACTCTACACCATTTTGAAATAGGGTATATCTAATTATTATTAAGCTTCTTTGTTTTGATATAATTGTGAGGGTTATCAATTTGGATATATATTTGTTAAAAGGTACTGTTTCGTTTCTCTTATTTAAGGTTATAGTTTCTAACGGAATTGTGTCTTATCCGTCAGCTAAGATTTTCTCTTCAACTTAGCTCAGTCAAGATGGCGTCAAGTGGTTAAAATGTAGACAGCTTGTTTCATAGCATGTCTTTCTAAGTAGTTCTAGTAGAGATTATTTAAAAAGACCGAAAGGGCAATAAAACCTGCAACAATGAAAGCTACAGCTTTTAATCATCTTTCTTTCTTCTAAACAAATCATAGGCATGAAATTAGCAAGTACCAACCCTTAATTGCCTCTCTTTGTCAGGTGTGTGAAATTAAAGCGGAACAAAGAACCTTTTCCCAGGTACCCAAAAATTCAGGTACGAGCGAGGAATTTTGGGGTTTATTCGACATTCGACTTAGAGCATTTGCGATTTAAATTTAAAAGGAACAGTGGCAGGCGCTACATTATGGAGAAGCCGATATTGTTTCAAAACGTATAAAATTTTTGAGACAATATACAGAAAATTTGTTATCAGAAACTCCGTTAAATGTGGTTTTTATAGACGAAACATGGATATTTTAAAATGGCAGCGACATTAGAACATGGCATGATGACAACATCAAATCAGTTTTAAATAAAAATCAATCAGACGGCAAAAGATATATATTTTGCATGCTGGCACCAAAGATGGTTTTATAGATGGGGCAGACTTAGTTTTTTCTACAAAAAAGAAAAGTGCTGACTATAATGACAACATAAACTCTACATTGTTTGAAAAATGGTTAGAAGAATAGCTTTTACCTCGGCTAGAAAACCCCTCGCTTCTTGGACAATGCAAAGTACCATTCACGGCTCATCGAAAATATGCCAAATGCTTCAACGAGAAAAGCTGATATCATCTCCTAGCTACAAGGCAAAAATATCGATTTTATGGAAAACGCATTCAAACCCGAATTGCTACAAATAGTAAAACAATACAAAGCAAAATTAGGATATGCCGTGGATGAATTAATTTGTACTATGGGTCATTAAGTTTTGAAATTGCCACCCTATCACTGCATTTTCAAAGCTATTGAATTAATTTGGGCCCAAAGCAAAACATTTTTTAATAAACAAATCATTGGAAATCACAGGAAATATGAAAATGCCGTTTTGGATGTTTGGAAAGAGGCATTACACACCATTACTCCCCAAAATTGGTCTGATTGTGTTTGCCATACAAATAATATTATAAGAGATTATTGGCAAAAAGAACACATTCTGGATGTTCAGGTTAAGCCACTGATAGTTCATGTGTCAGATTCTGAAAGTGACATTTCTTTATGTTCAGATTCAGATTAACTTTTTTGTACGTAGTTGTATGTTTATTTATTAATTTTTTTATAAAAAATGTTATAAGTATAAATATGAGATATATTTTTGTATTGTTCTTTTTTTTCTTTTTATTATATTTATATTTAAAAAGTATTAATTAAAACTTTTCCTGATTTGATGTCGGCTTTTGTATACCTAGATCACCTGGAAATGCACTTCACTTTTTGACAAATTGTTATCGGTGTCATCAGATTTGAAAATTATATTATTTCATTTTAACAAATTTTGTGACCATGAATCAACTCGAGAAGGCGAGATTAATTGCTTTATTCGAAGACGGTGTTTCTCTACGAAGAATAGCTGAGCAATTTGGGAAACCAAGAAGCACTATACAAAGCCTCAGAACTAAATGGGAAAATACAGGATCATTGGAAAGAAGGGCTGGAAGTGGCAGAAGAAAATTTTTAAACGAAAATCAAGATAATGATCTAATAGATTTTTTGCGAAACAATCCATTTCACACGGCTGTAGAAGCACACAACCAAACTAATTTTCCTGGGACAGTAAGACCGGCGAGAAATCGTATAAGGAGAAATTCGGAATTGAGAAATAAGGTAGCTACTAACAACCCGTTTTTGACCGATATGAATAAAGAGCAAAGAATGGGGTTTGTGCTGAAACATTTACCTCAAGGTATGGATTTTTGGGGAAACGTAATATTTACCGACGAGAAGACTTTTCAGTCTTATTATAACGGGCAGATTAGAGTGTATAGGCCGCCAAATACACGGTACGAAGAAAGATATGCCCAACATGTTAAAACAAGTGGAAGATTTTCAGTTAATGTATGGGGTATATGACTTCCAGAGGGCTAGGAATATGCTACCGAATTCGAAGAAGATTTAATACTCAAGCTTATATGCACATCCTTCAAAATGTTATGTTGCCATCGGTAAACAATATATTTCAACAAGAAAATTTTATATACCAGCATGACAACTGCCCCGTCCATACAGCTAGGAGAGTTTCGGACTGGATACGGGAAAATAACATTTCATTGTTACCTTGGCCCTCAAGAAGCCCTGATATCAATCCAATCGAAAACGTTTGGGGATATATCGTGAAATAAATTAACAAGAACAATGATTTCTATCCTCAAAACAGTGATGATTTGTGAAATAAAATTGAAGAAACCTGGAATACCGACAATTTTCATCACGCGCAAATGCTGGTGGCATCAATGCCGATATTTGATAATCTGTTTATATAATTATATTTAATTTTAAGGTCATGTATTGTATATTATTATCTTGATTTTCGTTTGAAATTTTTCTTCTGCCACTTCCTGCCCTTCTATCCAATGATCCTGTATTTTCGCATTTAGTTCTGAGGCTTTGTATAGTGCTTCTTGGTTTCTCAACTTGCTCAACTATCTAGGAATACTTTCTTCGAATAAATAATTTTATATATAGCCTTTTTTCTATCATTACTGAAATAAGAAACGCAAGGTATAGAGGTGAGATAATTGTAAAAAGCCCAGTTTACCAAAATAATCAAAATGGCATAAAATGTTAACCTCAGTGTACGAAATTTTATATCCGTCACTGTACATAATTTAAGATTTGCTTGCCCCCCCACCCCAAAGGCCAAATCCTAAAGCCGCCACTGAACATAGTAACTATAAAAAACAAAAATATAAAATATTACGATTATTAATAAATTGGTTCATTATAAATTATATGTAAAATAAAACATAATTTCAATAATACTGGTATTGGATATCAATCAGTTTATAAAAGATACAAATACGGATTTTATTTTACGCTTTATAAACTTTACTTTTTATTTTGAATCCAACGACATATCACACTTATTTTTTGTTAGATGTTGCGGAATAAAAAACTCGTCATCAATGCAAATGAGCGCCTTATTTTTTTTTTTGTTTTTATTGTTGAACTTAAACTCTTGTTGGCTTTAAAAACAATTTTTTTATTGCTTGACATCGAGAATATTTTTGACGACCTTCTAGCAGTGTTGCCAGTTTATTACAATTGTACTAAATCTATTACATTTTTATACAACATTTATTACAATATTACATTTCAAACAAATCTATTACATTTAACCTATTTATATATTTTATATACTTTCCTAAAAATAAGCAATTCTTAATTTTCTTGTGTCTTCATCGCTTTACGCCGAAACGCCACTGAGCTTGGCGTAGCTGGTGCTGTGCCATGTGCCAACAGCAGAACCTATTCCTCTAACCTTATCTATTTCTACTTTCTACTCTGTGGCTGTGGTGGGTGGCTGGGCAACAACATCGCTGTTATTGGGCTGGGTGGTGGCATGATGACGATGAGAAGGGTGATTGCTTAGACGAGGTAAATTACCTCGTCTAAGGGTGATTGCATTGACGAACGTAACCTAACCTAAACTTCTTTAGATTTAAAATCCAAAAACGATGGACAGGTGGATTTTTTTAAAACAATTCTATGAGCATGCTCGTAGAAATGGAATTTTTTAAGTTTATAATAAGTAAATTTCGATTGATTAGCGGCGTAGTATGAATGTATCGCCGTCCTTTTCTTTCTTATACAGGTTCGTTGGTATGTATGTAAACAGTCGATTATTTCTTAAAGCACAACAGCTAGCAAAAAATGTTCCAGATAAAAGTTTTAGGGTTTTTTAAAGTCTATTAGAATTTTAAAAGATTAGGTATACAGGATGAGTCAGAAAGCCGTAGAGAAATAAAGTTACATTTTTTTTTTAACGGAACACCCTATATCTAAAAATATTTTTGGATTTTGCATAAAATTACAATTACTTTTTAATAAGTGCATTTATAAGTCTAAACCTAATAGTTTCCGAGATATCGAATTTTGAAAAATCACATTTTTGAATTTTGACAGCTTCTAGCTTTCTAGCCTTCTAGCCTTAGAGTAAAACGGCTTACATATCCCTATCTTAGTTTTTAACTATCTTTCTAAAAGTGTCAACTTGCGGTTAAACCGGATGTAGCTCAAAAGCCGGAAATTTAGTACTTCCTGTTTAACCGGAAGTTGATATTATTGGGAAGATAATAAAAAAGTAAGATAGGGACATGTAAGCCGTTTTGCTCTATGGCGTACCGTTAGAGACCTAGAAGATGTCAAAGTTCAAAAATGTCATTTTTCAAAAGTCGACATCTCGGAAGCTGTTAGGTTTAGACTTATCTTGCACTTAATGAAAAATATTTGTAATTTTATGTAAAATCCAAAAAAATTCTAAGATATTCCATTAAAAAAAAAGTAACTTTATTTTTCTACGGCTTTCTGACTTATCCTGTATACTTATCCTTTTTTAATTCTAGTAGACTTTACAAAACCATAAAACTTTTGTCTTGAATATTTGTTAGCTGTTTTACTTTAAGACATAATCAACCGTTTCCATACAAACCATGAACGACCCTGTATATCTTTATATTAAGAGGAAACCATCAAATTGCACCAATAATATACCTTTCTCATTTTTATGTACCTATTAATATTTACTAAAAATATTAGGCACATTATTTTAATATTATAACATAATTTTACGATAACTAGAATTTCTATATTACATTTTGTTAAAATTTATTACAATTTTGACAGTTCCTTTATTACATTTCTTAAACCTGCTCTGGCAACACTGCCTTCTAGCAGTATTAAATAATATGTGGTTTCAACAAGATGAGGCTGCTCCTCATAATTCCAGAAATAATATGGAATATTTGATAGAACGTTTTAAAAACAATTTAATTTTCACCCATAAACTGGCCTTCGCGGTCCCCAGATATTACACCGATGGACTTCTTTTTGGGGAAATTTCTTGGCAATGAAGTTTACTGGAAGACTTTTCAAAATTATGATGAGTTAGTATCTGCAGTTCGAGCTGCAATAGGAAGAACTTTAGAAGTATTAAACAACGTTATGGAAGAAATTGTTTGCCGGTGTTATTTATATTTGGAGAATGAGGATGGCATTTCTGAAAATGAAAAATAATTTTAAATTAAAAAATGATTTTAAAAAAATTAAATTAATTAATGCCTACTTGTTAAAGTTTTTAGATAATTTCTGAAATATTCGTGTGCTCGAAAAAGTTTCCGGTAATAATAAAATTGAAGGTCTAGTGGTATTAGAAATGAAAATTTTACACCTCTACTTTAAAACCAATAAGATGCCTTTAATTTTCGGAAATTTTTTCGAGGCGAGGCGCTATTTGAATAGAAATTTTTTGACAGCATGGCCGCCTAATTAGCACGGCCACCTACTGCAACAAACCATGTTAATCATATATTTTTTCGAATGGAAGTGTTGTGAATTACTTTTAAAAAAAATACATTTCTGTCGCCTTTAGTAAACTAAAATTGCCAAAGGACGATAGATTGAACTACTGCCCATCTGAGTTTTAGCATTTGGTGTAACTAAAGTTAGTCATTTTCTTTTATATTATAACGAAATGTGGTGGATATACCTACATCTAAGTTTCTTAGAAATTGCGTCGTGTTACTTGTAAATAATATATTTCTACCACCTTTAGTGACCTAAAATTGCCAAATATCCATCTGAGTTTCAGCATTTTGTGTAATTAATTTAAAATGTTTTATTTATTTTTTTATTTTTTTTATTTTAATTTTTATTTATTTTCTTTTTATTTATAATTTTATTCCAAATTTTGGTGTGAAATTTTCTTACCGAATACCACACGAACATAAATTATTCCTGGAAGTTTTTTAAGCTCTTGTGATATTATAAGTGAAAATTTCATACATTTATATAGGGTGCTAATGTAATAATGTTACAAACTTCTAGGGTAGACAGAGCACAGGAAAAAAAAAATTAATATACCTGGTCGTGCAGACTGGCCATAGGAAATCCCATGTAAATCTTGCTACCCTCAAATATTGTATTCGACTTTTTTTAAAGTCTTTGAATGGTGGACTCGCAAACCAGATTTTATTATATACGGGATCTTGTTTGGGTTTTTATGTTAGGTAAAACCTTTAACATCAATTGTGTCTCCGGAAACTTATAAGGTCTGTCTTGTCATTTAAGTAGAAAATGTATATCGGCTCCTTGCCTTGATTGATGTACCCAAGTTTTATTATTTCTAATATGCCAATATAAAGTTATTAAAAAAAAACTCTTTGTAACATTCTTAAAAATTAAATACGGCTATGATACATACCGCAATGAAATCACCAATAATATTTATGATAATGCCAAATGTTACTAGACGTTTTATTTTTTATTAGTTTCAACATATTTTATACCATTCAAGAAAAAATAATGATTGTATAGAATTAATAAACGCAAGAACTTAAAAAAAAATAACTTTTAATTGGTATAATAGAAAATAATAAAGTTTGGTGTGTCAGTCCATCGTACAAGGCCCATAAAATTGGATTTTGTGAAATTACAAAACTCACAGTATTTCTATCAGATATGAGAACTCAAATTAAATATCTCTATGTCGTATATGTTTTTAGCCATCTACTATTCTTTAAAAAAATATTTCATCTTGCACCTAATACCACACGCTCCCAAATTATTTAAATATATAAATTCCTTTTCCTGATTACAGAAATATTCTCAAATAAAAAATAATAGTCAGAAGCTAAAATTAAAATTACAATAGGAATAATTCATAATAGTCTTACAACATGATTATGTCTATTAGAATATCGCCAATTTATTTGTTTGTTAATTTATTATTGATTTATATATTTCATTAAGCAGATAATTATTCTAATTAAGTTATGTAGTTTATAGTTTATGATGATTTCATGAAGGTAAATAATTAAGAACCCCAGACATAAGTAGGAACTTGTTTATTTATGGACTTGTTATTATTTTGTTTGTGATTTTTGTGTAATTACTTGTATACTTAAATAGACTTTATATTTATTATTCAAATGAATAATGTATAGAAAAAAGCAATCGCTGTTTGTCTCTACATAATAAGTTTATGCTTTACAAGCATATACTTAAACACGTAGGGACCTATGGTATCCACTTATGGAGTATTGAGAAACATTGTAGATGCTCCTTGGTATTTTTGTAACACTAACCTATATCGGGTATGGATACTGTCACAGATAATTAACCTGTATAGTCTCTGTTGAACAAGCTAGAGCCAAATTTTCTATAAGTCGCAAACAACGAGTTCATCGTCATGTCAACGTCGAGTCTACCCAGCTCCTTGACAATGCAGGAGGACCTTGAGTACTTTAAGTTGGTTGAGTAGAAAGTGGCAAAGCCGAGTATTATGCGCGTTAGAGTTAGCGTAGGTTAGCTGTAGTGTACTTAGTTGATTAGAAATCTAAGGATTACTATTAAGTTAAACCTTAGCTTTAAGTATTTTAAAATATTATTTCAGGTTAGTTAAAAGTTGCTCATTGATCTTTAGTGATCAGATTGTAATACTCAAAAAAATGGTACATAATACCGCAGGTGACCATAAGGTATGCTGTTTACAACGCTCAGGGCCGCCGCTACCATGTGTGCAAAGTGTGCATCGCACACGGGCGGCCAAAAATAGGGGCGGCCAAAGCAGACCGATAAAAATTTATTAATTTATTATTTAAATTATTGACGTCACTGGACAAGGTCTTTTTGAATTTATAGAAAATAAACTGAAAGAATTAAATTTAAATATGAATAATTTGCGTGGACAGGGTTACGATAATGGAGCAAATATGCGTGGTAAACACATTGGATTGCAAAAAAAAATCTTCGAGAAATATCCTGCAGCATTTTTTATTCCCTGTTCTGCGCACAGTTTGAATTTGGTTGTGAATTATGCAGTAAAAATAAGTTTTGAGTCGGTGGAACTTTTAAATACTGTTCAGGAACTATACGTCTTTTTCTCTTCGTCAAATATTAGATGGAATGTTTTATTAAAGCGCCTTCCAAAGTTGACATTAAAAGCATTGTCGGAAACGCGATGGAAAAGTCGGATCGCCACTAAAAACTCAGATAGGTGAAATATACGATGCTTTGGAAGAATTGGAAAATGATAACACAAGGGATATGAACACTAGAACCATAGCAAAATCACTTAAAAATAAAATTTTTAAATTTAAATTCATGTGCTCTGTTGTGATGTGGCAAGATATTTTAAGTAAAATAAATGTGTTTAGCAAAATCCTTCAGAGTCCAAAATTTGACATAAAATCTTCACTTGATGCACTTAATAATTTAAAAAAATATTTTATAACCAAACGTTCTGATAAACATTTTCAAATTTTTTTAAACGAATCGAGAGAGATAGCTACAAAAGCTAACATTGAAGAAGCATTCCCAAGCTTACCTGCCTAACGAATTAGAAGAAAAAAAGGCATTTTGAGTTGAAGGAACTGATCAACCTATATCATCTTCTGAATTGTCATTTAAAGTAAATTTTTACTTTACGATTTTGGATGCTGCCATAACGGCAATTGAAGAACGATTCCAATTACTACAACAACACACAGATAGTTTTGATGTAATATATGGTATAACTAAAATTAAGAATGATGACGAACTTAAAATCAATTATGAGAAAATGCATCAATCCCTTACAGACATGAACAGCTCAGAGAGTGGCATTAGTGCAACCGATTTATATGAAGAAATTAAAGCTATTGAATCATTTTTTACCACAGAAAAAAGTCCTAGTGATGTTCTTAAATAGATTTACGAAAATAATCTTCTATCAACATTTCCACACTTAACTATAATCGTACGTATATTCCTAACGCTAATGAAATTATTAAAAACTATTTACGATCCATGACGCAAAATAGACTTTCTGCTTTAGCTATGTTATCTATCGAACATAAAGTGTGTGCGACATTGGATACTAAAGACATTGTCAAAAAGTTTTCCGAAACGAAAGCCCGAAAAGTTCGTTTTTAATTACTTTTTATGTTATTTAGTTATATTTTATTTTAATGGACGTTTGTATTTAAATTTGGAGACTTCCTAGATTTGACTGTGTTGGATGTTGGATATTACTTTAAAATTCTGAGTAAGTATTTACCTATTTACTGATTACTATTGATACATATGTAAAAATGTAACTATGCAACTTTTATACATTTCGTTTAATATTAGTATCTAGATGGGAAGGGGGGCGGCAAATATTGAGTTGCACACGGGCGGCCAACACCTTAGCGGCGGCCCTGACAACGCTGTTGAGAAATCTGCCAAACCAGATCACAGAGAAAAGCACACACCTCATAATAAAACTCCTAATGCAGTTAAACAACATTACATCATAAAGCTACCAGTAATTCCGTCACAATATTGTCGAAATAAAAGTACTCTAAAATAGGTTCTAAGCTATCTGAGAAAATTAAGTTTCTTATACAGAATGTTTCTTAAAGATTTAGACAAAGACGGTGTAAACATAAAGGTGTTTACACCGTTTTTGTCTGTTTCTATATATAGAAGTTTTTTTTAAATACTTTAATTTGGGGTTTCATCAACTAATATGTGAAGCAAAAAAAAAATTTCAAGAAATAGAAACATCTAAAGAAGCGCTTAGGGATGAAAGAACAACGCAAGGAGTAATTTTTGTTAGATCAGAAAGACTATCTTTTAAATGATTCTTACATCTGTGCCAGCTTCGATCTACAAAAAGTCCTTAACACTCCTCACGGCTCACGGTGACAATCGTTCATTATATACCTAATTCCAGAAAATATTATTTTTATAACTAGACAGTTTATGATAGATATCTAATTTGTTTTATTTTCGGAGAGTCAGATGGTAATAAAGGATGTAAGGAAATATGCTCAGTAATTTTTATATATTTAGAATCAGTTGATTTAAGAGGCTTTATCAAAACTGTTATTCTCTATTGCACCGGGCAAAATCGAAATCGGTCCATCCTTGCCATATTACAAAAATATTTAGCTGCATTAAATCCATAAAAATTGTATATTTACTAACTGGACATACCTACATGCCTGTCGACCCAGTACATGTGACTATTGAGAGGTATGTTAGAAAAACAATGATATGGGCCCCTTCAGAATGGGAGGCGATGCTTTCTAACGCCAGAGTAAATCCTAAACGTTTTTAGGTAGTGAAATTAGAATTTACAGACTTTCAAGATTGGAAAAAGTATGGAGATGAATGCCTTCCTTCTATATCGAAGACATCTAATGGCCAAATAATTAAAATAAGTTAAGTGAGGCAAGTTTTTTTTACAAAAGGAAAATCAAATTTTGAAATTAATTATACCTAGGTGAGTGGTCCTTTTATGGAGGTCTTGCAGTGTCAGCCAAAAAAAAGGTAGTATATTTAATTATAACTACTGTTAAATTGTCACTCATTGTGGTTTTGTTTAAATTTTTATAGGTAATTTTATTCGAATTATTATATTAAAATAAATATTTTATTATTTATTATAAATGTTTATTTATATGTGTCGTGCATAAATCGCTAAATGCAGAAAGGAGACATTTTTCCAAAAATGACAATTGCATATTTTCTTAATCTAGACATGTAACCCATCTTAACTGCCGAAACATGACGGGTTGCATTAACGGTAGTGACGCTGAGGGCCGATAAAATTATCGTTTACTGCAGAAACGGGACGTGTCCAGGATATGTCTATTTTCTGCAGTAAATAAAGTTGAGTTTAGTAGAACTAAATAGGTTTAATGAAATACAAATTCATTTTCCAATGAGAGGTCATTCATTTAGGCCATGTGACCGAGACTTTGGTTTATTTAAAAGGCAATTGAATAAGCATGCATGAGAGATATTATACTGTTCAGAAATATGTTAAAATTATCCCTGAAACATCCAAGAATGTTCAAATATTTGGGTTTCAAAAGATATAGGTTACGATAATAAGAACTAGTGGCCAAAATTTTCCAAAAAATCTTGCCTTAATAATAAATCCTGTGGAAAACCTGGTGGTAATAAAAGATCCTTTGTCATCTTCTCTTTTCGTCATTTGATTATTTCCGCACCTCAATTCATAAATTTTCCTGGAAAAGATACATGTCGACTAAGGAGCACTAAAATCAAAATGACTTCCCCGCAACAAAAGCTTATCACGAGAGGCTTGCAATTATCCAAAAATAGATGACTGATATAATGAACACCATCCAGAAGATTATTTAGCGTTTTGGAATCAAATTACTGCTTGGCCCACTGCAGAGAAGAAACAAAATGGCAAGTAAACATTTTTGTTACATATTATAACATATTTTCTATAAGAATATCTGTAATCAAACTATTTTTTTAAATCCTGTTATTTCCACTTTTCCAAAGAAAGGTGACATCTCCGTATGTCCAAAGTGACAATATAAAAATGTCAGAAAATAAATGATGTATTGTAGCATACATTTAAAAAGCTGGATTTATAAACTCGAAAAGTTGGCGAGGTTGACGTTCACTTAGCGTTAGAAATAAGAGTTTCAATTTAAACTAAAGGGAACACTCAGTTCAATTTATAAACTCAGTTCGTGCAAAGTTCGTAAGTTTCGAAAAGTTCGATATAACCAATTTTTATGTTCGGAGTTCGAGAGGTTCGTTTTGACCAATGAAGACGCTATTTTAAAGTCATGTGGTTACAGCGAAATATCAAATGTCTTTTATTTGTCGCGTTTGGGCTCCTCGGTGTTTACGTCGCCCTTCCGTCATTTGTATTTGGATTTTCTGTTTGTTGTAAGCTTAGTATTGTGTTTTGTGCCAGAAATTGGAAAACCAGAAATGGATAGTATAGAGAATGATGACACTAATTTATTGTTACTCGAGTTAATCCAAAATTATGAATTTATCTACAACTTAGGCCATAGAGATTAAAATCTGGAACAGTCATTCTTGTATATTTAAAAAACTGCAGTGTATCCCAAGACCTCATATTTTTAAAATAATCATATTCACCTGCCTCTATTCTCCATTTATTGGTCGCGTTTTAAGCGGCGATTGCTACGCCTTCTGCTATAAGCCGCGTAAAACAAAAATGTCACCGTAAACAGGGTGTAATAATATAACATTTTTATCACAGCACGGAACTCAAGAACGATTTAATTTTTATTTGGAATCGAACAAAATTATAAACAAAGAAAATAATAATTTACAATCTGTCAAAATTTTCAAAGTCAAATTTAATGTCAGTATTCTGTATCATTCTATTGGACCAAAATTTCAACCAATCAAACAACAACTTTTCAAACTTCGCTACTGACTTTGTAAATGCCATATTCTGGACTGTCGAATATCGAACCTCACCAACGTGAACATAACTTCAACCTCACCAACTTATCGAGTTTATAAATCCAGCTTAATGATCTGAAAAATTATTTTTTCTACGAGTGACCGCAAAGAAGCTACTTTGCGCACACTTTTGCATACGCAAAGTAGCACTTTCCCGCACACTGTGCGGGAAATTTTTTTTCCCGCACACTTATTTTAAAGCAAAATTACCATATTATAGACGCGTTTTTTTCTTATATTTTATAATTTTTTTAGATATTTATACAAAAATATTGTAACAAGACAAAGTTGACAGGTGGTTTATGTGTTGCCTTATAAACTATACCGAAGTATTGTGCCGTGCGGCTCAAAATTTTTTTGAAATCTGCATTATTATATTTTCCTCTAATTTTGTTCAAGTTAAAAAAAATCAAGTATTTTTGTGTCAAATGCGGTTTGTTCCCTTAGCAACCAAAATACATTGTCATACAACGCTTTCATGTCAGTTTAGAGGTCTTCTTCAAAATTTTCACTAGCATTTTCACCTATTTAAAATAAAAAAAACTGTTTTAAAAATGGATATCACTGAAGAAGAACTTCCAGAAGATGTCCTAGAAGCCGCCAACATGGCTAGTTTGCAATTGCTGCCTGCCAAATCGCGAGAAAAATACGAGAAACAGTACGAGTTGTTTTCCAAATGGTGCGAACAAAGGGGGATATAGTTGTTTTTGATGTCAATAAAAATTTAAAATTAAAAAAATATATAGTTATTTCACTCGTAGAAAAAATATTGTTCCTAACACGTGCGCAAAGTAGTTTTCCCGCACTTAAAGCTTATCCGAACTCCGCTTCGCGTCGTTCGTCTAACTGCTTTCGCGTGGGGGAAAACATAACTTTGCGCACTGAATAGGAAAACTACTATTTTCTTCTACTGTATAAATAAATTAACCTTCGGGCCCTAGCAACACGAAAGAATACGAAAGTAAACATTAGAGTTACCTGAATATTATATGTTGCTAGCTACGAAAGTAGTATGTTTCTAGCTACGAAAGTACTACTTTCGGTGCCAAGACAAAAAAACACGAATACTAGGAAATTTTTATTGTTCACATTTTCGTCAATTTGAGAAAAGTTTTTATCCGCGAACCATTCCAGAAACAGGTTGTACGTTTAATAGTATCTATATTTCGACTCCTCAGGTAACATTGAGGTACATGCCAACTCGGCCGCCTTCTGAATGGCAACGTTTTGGTCTTGGGAGAACATTTTAGACTAGCTGAATTAAAAAATTCGAACTGACAGACTCTGACAGTACTCAAGTAACTAGTTGTAATGAACTATTTTACAGGAGAAAATAGTTATTTTTGTATTAAGTGCGTGAAGTGAGTGTTTTTTTAATGGCATATGAGAGTGTCAATTTTTTGCCGAGACCGCAGGTCGAGGCGAAAAACTCTCTCGAATGTGCCATTAAAACACGAATTTCACAAACGAAATACAAACAACATTTTTTGTACAACTGAAAGTTTGAATTAATCGGTAAAATTGTATATTATAATAAAAATTTTACCATATAATTTCACATAATCAAGTTAACAGCCCTGTCGTTACTATAGAAATGGTTTGTTGGCACGTTGCTTGTTTTGTTGTCATACGTTGATAGCTGTTCATATTTATTGCAATTTTTTAAATAAATAGTATAAGTACTTAAAATGGATGTAGATTACGATAGTGATAGCGAGATTCCTTCAGATATAGCCGATATAGCAAATTCGGCTATAGCTAACATGTTACCGGCGAAATCAAAATTTATATACGAGAAAAATTATAACCAATTCCGTGAATGGTGCGGCAAGAAAAATATACAAAAAGTGTCTGAAAAGGTACTTATATGCTATTTTGAGGAGAAATCAAAAACTGTAAAACCTTCTACTTTATGGAGTGTCTACTCAATGTTGAAGAGTACATTGAATGTTAAAGAAAATATTGATATAAAGAAGTTTTCAAAATTGGTGCCTTTTATTAAGAACAAAAACGTCGGATACCGAGGGAAGAAATCTAAAGTTTTATCGAGAGACGATATTAATAAATTCATTCAAGAAGCTGATGATGAAACAAATTTACTTTATAAGGTACAGATGATCAAATTTTTGTATTATTTCAGTAATTTCAATATTTTTTTAATTGTAGGTTGCGTTAATTTTAGGAATCAGCGGTGCTTGTCGCCGTGAAGAATTATTGAAGGTAACTATTGATGACATTGAAGATACCGGGTCTATATTGATTGTTAAAATACCGGATACAAAGACCTATTGCCCAAGAATGTTTACCGTTTCAAATTCTGATTATATTGAGATATATCGCAAGTATAGAGTACTAAGGCCGTCCCATACACACAAAAAGAGATTATTTTTAAAATATTCAAGAGGAAAATGTGTTGACCAACATGTGGGAATAAATAAAATAGGGGAAATTCCTAGCTTGATTGCAAAATGGCTGGGAAAAGAATTGCATAAGAGCTACACAGGTCACTGTTTTAGGAGGAGTTCTGCAACTCTCTTAGCCAATGCAGGGGGTAACATGACATCTATAAAACGCCACGGTGGTTGGAAATCTGCCGCCATAGCAGAAGGATATATAGAAGATAGTTTGAGTAATAAAATTGATATTTCTAATAAATTAAATTGTTCCTCTACTTCCAAACAAATCAATATAACTGATACAATTGTGGACTCAACTTTTCAAGGAATATCTAGCGTTTCTGATCAGCAGCAAGGTGGACTAGCTTCGGGAATTAATATTGGAAGCAATTGTTCGAACTTCACCATCAATTATTATTGTAACAAATGAGATTTTTTGGTAGTTGGTAATTAATTAGTAAATTTGTACAAAAAAATTCAATACATTTTTTAAAAAGTAATGTTTTATCGTTTTTTTTGTAAATCATTTTTCCAGTTAAAAAAAGTCTTTTTTTCACCGTGAAAAAAAGTCTTTTTTTCACTGTTAAAAAAACAAAAGGTTTACGTATCGATAGCGATGAAAAAATGTCAACTTTTTTTGACAGTTGTACAAAAAACCTTATTTTATCATTATAATTTGAATAAAATCAAAGTTCATTACTTAATAATATATTGATCACAGAACAGTAGTAGCAAAAATTTAATACATCACACAATGCGAAAGCCTTTTTTGATGTTCGGAGGTATTGAATCAACTCGGCTTCGCCTCGGCTATTTAAAAACTTCCTCACACCAAAAAATTAACTTTCGCATCTAGTAATGTAAATAACTATTTCACAAAAATTGGAGTATGAAAAAACATATTAACCAATTTAGCAGGTTTCTTTAACTTCTTGAACATTTTAGAAAATGTGACATGTCCCTTTTCTGCAGTTAGCGATTCAAATGTTGTTTTAACTATTTTTTTTTAATTTTGGCATTACGCACCCAATTAGTTAACTGCAATCAGCTATTATTTGTTTAAAACTGTGTGTTCATGCAGTGACAACCAAAGTATTGTATAAGTGCACAAATAGAGACGACGAAAGTATTGTAACTGGTATGCTTACGATATTTCGCAAGTTCTATTCTGCGAAAATATTGCAGGTGTCAAGTGAGAGGGAAATTTAACTTTATTGTTAAAAAAGTTTTTGTTAAGAATGCACCTATTATAACTCTAAAAATAACTATTTTAACGATACATAATTGTTTTTCGTTTGGCAAAAAGGTATCGATATGCGAAAGAGTTTTGATGATCTGCTTTACTATTATTATTATCTATTTACAAACCCCTAAAATTTATTTCATAAAGTTGCCCTCCGGCTGATAAATTTTTAACTTCATATTCTTTAAGAATTTCCTAGAAACAAATCACCATTACAGTGCCATATTTGACCCAAACATACTTAAAACGAATAAACTATTTCGCCAGAGTAATGATAATGAAGGGTTAATAAATAGTTAATGTCATTTTGCTGAACAATTTCTAGAAAACGGCACATTAAATATAAATGATTTTATTGTATGTCAATAATTAGGGCAGGTAAGATATAATTTATTTAATTAATCCCCATAAGTACCATGTCCGACCTCCGAGTATAAAAAGTACAGGTTATTTTTAATTGTTAGTCAGTAAAGATACTTTTTCAATAATAAGTTCACTTTTGCTTAGAGAACATAAATTTGCAAAAAATATCTTAATATTGTGCATAACCATCAGACACTGCGTTAATAAGCATGGACACGTTTATGTCTAAAAGAGGCAAACCGCTGCTGATGGTCGAAGGATACCTGTTCAGAATGTTCTACATCCGGAAAAATTCCTGCGACATTATTTGGAGATGCTGCGAGAACTATTGCAAGGCACATATTACTACAACCATCAACAATACTCTGAAAAGACGAAAATTCGAACACAACCATCAACAACCTGAGAACATCAACAGAGCAGTTATGAGCATCGATAATAAAGAAAAAGCGATGAAAGAATTGTTTGAGTGTCAGTCTGGTAATCGAAAAGGAAGTGTTTCTAGTCGAAGTTATCAAGATTCAGCGTCATCAACTTCGTCTTCATCTGGACAAACAAGCAGTCCCTGTTGCATGCCAGTTGTAAAGGAATTTGACTTAAACAACGTCAGTGACTCTGTTCAAGACACCAACCACGAGAACTTAGAAGATGTTAAGCAAAGGTATTTTCAAATGTATTATCTAAATTTGCAAAATAACTATAACTTGTTTATTTACAATTTGAATGAATACTATGCTAAATACATATCATCCAAAATTTTAAATAACCAACCGATTGATGCTGATGATTATCAGTTTTGTTTGCACTATCAAAGAGAGTTGGTAAAAAGATTTGGATGTAAAAATTAGTTTGTACGTTAGTGTAAAAAGTGTAAAAATATTAAGGTATTGTAAATAAGAAATGTAAATTCGAACTCTTGAACATAATGTAAATAATATATTACTTAAAGTTTAAATTTAGTGTTTGGTTATGTTTTTTAAGCTGGATATTATATCAAGCGTATGAAACTTTAATATAGCTTTTGTAATATACATATTTAGTGTTAAGTTTTTTTAATAAAATATTTGACTAAACTTAGCTCGTGTATTTTATTCTTAGGTTAGAGTGACGATCATAAAGTAAAGTAAAGTATATTTATTTGTTCCATCAGAATGCCCTAGGGCTTATAGAACATGTCCATACAGAGTTCACAATATTTGTTATTTAATATTATATACTTTAAGACAATAAAATATAGATAAAAATATGGATAACATTTTATAGATAAAATTAAAATTAAGAACAAAATTTTAGAACAATTTTAAATAACATCAATATCAGAATTTACATCACAAATTATCAGTACTACTTCACAACAACATCACAAATCATCTCGTTCTCATTTGGGTTACAGCATATCATACATAGCCTGTTATCATTAGGATTAGGACGAACAAGAAAGCAAACAGCCAGGTCTACATTGAAGATCAAGTCTATCACTCAAACAATAATAATCAAAACTGCAGTCTGAGAAAAATTCGATCAAAGAATAAGGAAAGGTTTTTATTAAATGTTTTTTTACGAAGCTGAGAAATTCGGGCTTTGACAAGCTTCTTACTCCCAAAGGAATTTTGTTCCAAATTTTCATCATGGTATTGTGACTATTTCTCTGCACAAAACTGAATCTTGTCCTATCCAAGAGCAGATCTTGCTTATTTTTCGTATTGTATTTATGTGAACGTTTGCTTTTTTCAAACAAAGAGATATTCTCAAAGACAAACTTGGCTGCTTCATACACGTACATACCTGTTATCGTCATCAAACTATTTTGTTTAAAAAGAGGCCTACAGCTCTCCCGAGAATGTGCTTTAAACATAGTTCGTAAACACCTTTTCTGCAAAACAAGTACTCTTCCAGTATCTACCGAATTTCCCCAAAAAATAATACCGTACCTTATCTTTGAGGCCACACAGGAATGATAAAAAGTAAGAGCCGCCCTCTAATCCACATTCTCCATGACAATTCTAAGCGCGTAACAATATTTAGCGAGGCTGCTGCTTAGGTTTTCGATGTGTGACTTCCAATCAAGACGTTCATCTATTTCCACGCCCAAAAACGCAACGGATTTGCTAACTTTCATCTCCACTCCATCCACATCCACTCTCGTCAGATTACCCCCTCTCACTCCAAAATTTAGTATCTGAGTTTTATCAACATTTAAGAGCATGTTATTTGAGGAAAACCATGAGTTGAGTGAACGAATGGCCTCACTTACCTTACCAACCACCACCTCCTGAAAGCCAATTGAATTTTTCAGTAGAATTAAAAAATCTCACCAAAAAAAATCGAACTACAAACAAACGCTTACGCCATGGATGTAGCGTTTTTTAAATAGAACGCTTCATTTTTACATGATTTTTGAAAAGGTCAGCGCTTAGAATTTTTCGTAGAATCCAAAAATGCAATAACATACAGGATGTTCCATAAAAAATATAAAGTTAACAGCCGCCCAGTTTTCTTGAAGTACCCTGTATAAGTTTCAGAAGTCTTAAAGGATGCAAGAAAATGAAGTAAAATTGACGTGTCTGAGCGTTTTTTACTCAGGTGCCTCGCTTACCTGAAAAAGATACTTTTCCAGAATTTATCTCCTCACTCTATAATGTAATAATAACAGGGTGATACTTAATGATAGGACGTAATTCCAAGGGCGCATTCCTGAACCAAATTCAAGTAGAAAAATTCATATAAACGTGTGTCGTGAAAAGTCTGGTTTTCAAGATACAGGGTGTCAAAATTAAAAAAAAAAATCGATTTTTTTCTTAACATCTCAAAGATCCCTTTGCCGATTTTGGAAAAATTTGGCAGTGTTGTTTGTTGTGACAAGACGCTAAGATTGCACTGACTAGATGATAATATGAGTTCCATAATGAATAATATTGACAAAAAAAATATACGCCACTGACTTGCTTAAAATTTTTATATTGTTTTCGGGTTAAGCAGCTAAAAATACAATTTTTTTGTCTCTTGATATTTTCGTATCTTACTTCGTTTTCAAGAAAAATATTTTTTGACATGCAATAAAGTGGCTTTTAGTCCAGTTAAATAAATAGTTTAATAAATTTGAACCCTACATTGCAAGTTTTCCAGTACAACTTTTTTTAATACTGTTTTAGAAAATGAAACAACAAAACCAATCGTATTAGTTCACGGATAGTTATCGGTCAGGTGTTTTTATTTACCCTGGGTGTCAGGCTTATTTGATTTTACTATAGAAATTAAAATTGTTTACTTGAGCCGCAAGAGCTCTTCTTGAAATTTGAAATATTTGGGGTTATGGTTAATTTAACCCCTCTTTCTTCTTCAATAAACT
Source organism: Polydrusus tereticollis (assembly GCA_963920685.1). Classification (NCBI taxonomy): domain Eukaryota; kingdom Metazoa; phylum Arthropoda; class Insecta; order Coleoptera; family Curculionidae; genus Polydrusus; species Polydrusus tereticollis. Next base: position 88,639,208 of record OY987327.1, read on the forward strand.
GTTTCGGTTTCTTTTAAGTACGAACCATTCTAAAACAATTCAAGGATTTATTTTATTGCACATCAAGTTCTGCGCAGTTCTCTTGGAATAAATCCTTATTTTACAACCAAAACGAACCTTATGATATGCCGTGACAATGATCTTTTGTCCCGTTTGAGCTTTCAAAAGTTCCTTGCCAATGCTAAATTCCTGATGAACTCAAGCCTGATATTGCATTGGGGCGACTAATTGCATAGTAATTCTTTCAGACATTTTAGATGTTGATGGCTTATGCCCGCTTTGCCGAAAGGGACACTAGCATTTGTGTATAATTTAAAATCTGGTGACGGGTTCCCATGCAAAGGATATATGAGGTGCACAAGAAGTACAGGGAAATTTTTTTTAAGTGTCTTACCCGATTGGCGATTTTCCTGCTGACTATAATAAAAAATAAATTACATATTTCTTAATGATTTTCGACAATGATGCCAAATTTAATGTCAAAAAATATATAGGTTCACAAATTTAACAGTTTCGACGCCATTTTAATTTTTTTTTTAAATATGTGGTCCCAGGGACGTCAGGACGGTTCATACGCATAAAAAGTTTACCACGCCAGTTAAGGATTTTAAGACAAAATCGAAAAGGCAAATTAGGAACCCCGCATTTCCGAAACAGCTGAAGATAAATATCAACAACTTTATAGTTGTTATATGTTTTTGAAATCGGATCGCGCAATTTAGTCGTGTGGTTATTTATAAGGGTTACCATTTAAAAAAATTCAAAATGTCAAATTTGTAAACCTATATATTATTTGACATTAAATTTGGCTTTATTGTTGAAAATCATTGAGAAATATGTAATTTGTTTTTTATTATAGTCAGCAGGAAAATCGCCAATTGGGCGAGACACTTAAAAGAATGTCCCTCTGCAATTATATTAATCGAGGAAACAGATTTTAAATACATTTCTAGGATATTTTTGGTTCAAGGATAAGCTTTGGCTACACCTGGTATCTTAAAATGTACCTGTTTCAGTTTCAACTATATTGTATCAGTAAAACCGACTTTTGAAAGGTTAATAAGTGAAATCCTATGCCCCTTTTAAAAAAACGCACTTTATATTTGTCACCTACCAGGCTTCAAGCCAGGACCTTCTAATGCGGGTGGCAAAATGTAAATGGGCGTGCACGGTCGTATAGAACAACGTTCTAAGTGACATCTTTTGTCTTCTTTTCCTTTAAAGAGAGCGAAGCATGGGTGGCTACTTGGAGGAATGCGATGGACAAGAAGGACGTGTTATACGGAGAATTGCTGTGGGTATATGAAATCCCCGCCGAGACTGCTCTGAAACAGGTGGTTAAATTAAATTTATCGTCGATAAATAAATAACTTAAGGCGACATTATACCACTTAAAATGGCTATGTTGGTGTATAAAAGTTAATTTTTATTTTAAGCTTTTATATAGGTACTACGTGATATTTTAAACCTTGGTTCCTACCTACCGCAAAATTACCTACTTACTTACTTACTTAATTTCTTTATTTCAAATTATCCGACAATTACAATTATTACTAATTACTGACTATAGACACAAAATGAAATTACGTCATACAGCACAAAAATCTAGACCTATTCACTTCCATACATATTATTACCTACTTAAATATATACCTATTAACTAACTTTACATATTTCTAAAATCATCCAGATTATAGGGTTCTAAATCCAGTAATAATTTCTTTATCTCACCTTTTGAATTGTTTTCCTTAACCATTCTTTTATTTCTGTCAGGTAATTTATTGTACAACCTTAAGCACATATAATAGGGTGAATTTCTGTTAGAGTAAGCCTATGTATTGGATAATTAACGTTAACAGTTCTAGTGTTCCGCTGATGATTTATTGGGCTTTGAAAACAATTTTTATTTTTATAGAAAAACATCTGGCCCTCGTAGTGACACGAATAACATAAAAAATTGCATTTAGTTTTTGCAAAATACATTTCACATGGTAGGAACAATCCAAAAATTCATTACATATTTGTACACCCAAGAACTTAGTATTTTCAGAAAAATTAATGTGAGCGTCACTATTAAACTGTACTGGTTTTTGTACATTTGATGCCCTTGTTCTAAAAGAACTACATTTGTTTTATTTTTATTTATAATAAGTTTATTTTTTGGGAACCAATTTGTAACTATATCCAAAAAGCTTCTGAATTCATTAATAAGTTGATCAATCTTTTTGCCCCCTATAATTAAGTTAGTGCCATGGGCGTAATTCACGAGTTATGCCTACCTCGTTGATTAAAATTGTGGAGTTGTTAGAATTCCCATTTCCTAGAACAGATACTCTATGTTTTCTATTATTAAGATACGATTTTATCAAGTTATAGGCGTTTCCTCTTACCCCGTACATTTCAAGCTTCCTGTTTATTAATTCTCTATTCAATCCGTCGTATGCCTTGAACAAGTCCAAAAACATTCCCACAACTACGTTGCCATTTTCAAGCTGTTCCAGAATTGATTAAGTAAATTGGAATATTACAGTTTGAGTAGATCTTCCTTTAATGTACCCATGTTAATTTTTGCTAAATACATCACAGCTGGTTAAGAAATTGACTAATCTTAAGCACATTGCCAGCTGAAACAGCTTTGTCAGTAGACTAACAGGTCTACAATTGTCAATCAGTTCTGAATCACCTTTTTTAAACAGAGGTTTCACGAGAGGGAATATTCCATGTTTAAAGGAATTATTAATAATATGGCATAATACATCTTTACACGCATTAATGGAGAGTTTTACGATATTAGTTGGAATTTCATCGACGCCACAACTATTCTTATTTTTTATAAGTTTCGATATGTCACATAGTTCACTTGTAGTTAATGGCCTTAGATACAGTGATTGATTATTTTTAACAATATTGCTCTTAAATGGAACATTTGCTAATTCTTTAATAAGATTCGCTACAACCGATATTAAGTACTCACTAAACTTATTAGCTATGACTTCAGGATCTAATTAGTTTGGGTTTAACACTTTTGCACTGGTTGCTAATTGGTCTGTTGCATTGCATCAGCAGAATATTTCAGAAAAATCTTAATGAAGAACACATACACGTTTTTTGAAGTAAATTATTCTAAATCAATTTTCAACTCACGATTTCTAACTGGTAAATAATTCAATAATAATAATAGTCAGATAATTCTCGAGAGATTATTTTTCACCAATAAGACCACACCAAATGTTAATCTTAAATTCGTGTTGGAAATGGCGTTCGAATATTTTGACGTTTGGCTTCTCTGACTCCCATGAATGTTTATTCCTAAAATTAAAGATGCCTCTACGTGTCTTTATAGGTTGTTGTTCAGCGGGACATATTTTGGGGATTGATTTTAGAAGATAACTTCATACTTAATTTAAAGGGGGGGCAGCAGGGAAGTAGTTACTTTTAAATAATTTTTGGTCCGGTGTTGTGGTGAGTGATTGTTGGCATTTGTAAGTCATTGTGTAAAACGTGGAGCCCCCGTCATTCATTCTAAGGACTTTGTTCTGAAAAGTTTGAAATTTGCGGAAAGCTGATCTATTTAAGGTGCACCAGAAGGCGACACCATAAATCAGAACTAGCCGAATAATTGTACTGTAAACTAATGTTTTAGATAGCGCTGAGTTGACCATTTGCTTTTTTCAAGCGTTGGTCTGCGTTATCGGTTCAAGTCAGCCGCTTATCAAAGCTCAGACCCAGATATTTAATTTTCTCACCCCAGCTTAGACTGGTGTTTTTGACTTTTTCCATTCCACTTATTTAACCACGCCTCGATAAGTTTTATGTGACGTTACAGCTTCGAGACTACCAACTTGGCTGTTTGGCGGTGGCGGTAATCGCGGTATCATCAGCAAACAGATGCAGTTGTTTGACTGAATTTAGGAATATCGCTGGTATAGATATTGTAGAGCCGGAGTACCGCAGGGCTCCCCCCTTGCGCGGGCTCTGACGTGTCGCAAAGTTGATATCGCATTCTCTGACGAGACCGCGAAAATCCTGTCCGTCAAAAATGAACAAATCACCATTATTCGGCATATCTAACCTTATTAACTTTAAAATGAGTCCGTCGTGTGAGACCTTATCAAAGGCCTTGCTGACGTCGAGAAAGACCGCTCCCGTACTGAATCGTCTGTTGTCTGTTAAAGCTATTTCGTATATTTGAAGCCAGAGTAGTCGTTGGGCGAACCGTGCAATGAACAGTCCCAAAACCGAACTGCTCTGGTATTCAGGGTATTCAACTACACGAGCCAGAATTGGATATGTAGTACCTACCTACTAAAACGTGGATAGCGCTTTAAAGACTATCGTCAGATAATTCTCAAGATAATTTTTTATGGGCAGCACCGCAGTGCAGGGCAAATCCTTTATGACGTTCCACGAGCGGTACGCGTGCGCAGAAATCAATTCACGTTAGTCTTGAATCTTTGAAGATCATACCTACTCGTAGTGGAACAGGACCTCAGGTAAGTCGCTCCAAAGTAATGACGTTCTCCAAAAAAAAAAGTTTTTGAAGTGTCGTTCAGGGACAGTAAGCTAAACTATGTACGGATAGGCTGCAGTGGCTCGTCGTGTATTCTATAATGTACCGCTCAAGTCACCAACCTACCTTCGATGGTAACCCTGCTTACTTTTGCATTTCATTCTTCTTCGTACAATAATATTGCAAAAGGCAGTGCCTCTTATTCAGTGGCGTAGCCACAGGGGGGCGAAGGGGGGCGATCGCCCCCCCCCTTGGCCTGGCGCCCCTTTACTACTCAAGATCGGCCTTATTTTATTTTTAGTAAAGGAAAGCGATAGGAATAAACTTAATAAAACCGGTTTCGAAAGCGTCCCACCACATTATATTATTTTTTTTTATATAGCGGACTTTCACTTCATTTGGGGCCACACCCTCGTTCTCTAGAGAGCATATAGAAGGTGAATTCCTACAAAACTTGGGCGTGGTCCCAAACATTTTTTGCCTGCGGCCCTTTAGCTCCGCGATCTGCGCCCCTCCCACAGCTCGCCCCCTCCGCCCCAAGATGCTGGCTACGCCACTGCTCTTATTCTATCAAGCATATCTGCATTTTTGATTCTTTGGTGCGATTGTATCGCAGTCGCGTATGCATGTTCACTTTTTCCTGTGACCACAATCGCCATCGCCATCGCGATCGCGTATATGTGTTCTCCGCTTTAGACCTGCTTGTTGACGATACCGCGATCACTGCCACCTCCAAACAGCCACGGCTAGTAGTCTCGAAGCTGTAACGACACATTAAAATATTAGAAGATTGGTTGGTTAGATGGAAGATTCGTTTAAACGATTCAAAATCCCAAGCCATCTACTTTTCAGAGTTTACAGTTAATTTACTGCTAAAGTCTTTCAAGGTTTTTTGTTGATGTCAGATCGGGTCATTGATCCAGCAAATGGCTGTTCTTTGAATAAAATTAGGACATGTTTAGAGGCAGAGCCCCAGGTGTGTGAGCAGTACTCCAGCGATTGTCAAATTTTGGCCTTATAGTGCGTCAACAACTACAAACTAGAGATAGCCTTTGAGTTCTTTTAATTCTTCGTCCTGCTGCTCAGCATAACATCGCTACGGGGGTTGTGTTTAAGATTATTTATAATTGAGGTAGTCCATGAACCAGAAAAAAGTAGAGGGAGGAAGGTGCAATTCTTGCAAGTTTTAAAATATTATTGCGGTTGAGGTAGCCATGCAATCTGTAGGTAATTTGTATGTTTTGATCCGATACATCCATCCGTCTATAGTAGTCTGCAATTAATTTATCAAAAAATTCCGTCATTGTCGGCATTCGTAAGGGTTTGTGAAGTATGTGCGTGATCGTATATCTCGGTGCATCTGCAATGATTTTTATTAACACTTTATTTTGAAATATTTGAGGCTCTAAGATGGGTTCTTTTTACGGTGCGCCATGTCTGTAGTCCGTAGGTTAGTACTAGTCTAATTATTATAGTATTGTATAAGGTCGTCTTTGTCCGTATGTCAATTTTGCTCCATTTGTAAACAAGTGAGATAGCACTAAGCTGAACGTTCGTCTTCTTTACGCACTGCTTTACATTGTCCTTCCAAGTCATCTGCTTATCAAAGCACAGGCCCAGATATTTAATGTTACTACTGCAATTTATCCTGGAGTTTCCGACATGCAGCCGGGTCTCCAGTAAATTAACTGTGGAAAATTAGATGGCTTGGGTTTTTTGAGTCGTTTAAACGAATCTTCTATCTATCTAACAAATCTTTTAATATTTTAATGTGTCGGTACAGCTTCGAGACTACTAACCGTGGACGTTTGGAGGTGGCAGTAATCGCGGTATCGTCAACAAGCAGGTGGGGAACACATATACGCGATTGCGATTGCAATGGCGATTGCGATGGCAATGGCGATTGCGATGGCGATTGTGGTAACAGAAAAAGTGAACATACATACGAGACTGCGATACAATCGCTCCAAAGAATCAAAAATGCAGATAATATGCTTGATAGAAAAAGAGGCACTGCTTTTTGCAATATTATTGGATGAATAAGAATAAAATGCGAAGGTAAGCAGGGTTATTAATTAGTATTTTTTTAATAAAAAAAAGCGTTTCTATAATTATTTAATAACTACCATTTTTTTTTTATTAGATATAGAGAAAAAGAATAAATGTTTGGTTACATGAAATTAACACGAAACTTAACGAAGAGGGCAAATTTCATAAATTATACCCCGAAATTGATGGAAAGGAGAGCAGTTAACCTGGCTTTTAACATGCGCTCAAAATTTGTTACTTATTTTAGCAATTTATAATTACAGTCTACAGCCAATATTAAAATAGAAGTTGCTCATTACTTGCGAGTATTTCCTAACCTCATAATAATATATCAATCCAATAAAATAGTGTGAAGATTCTCAATTAATGTTTCCGTAAAATCTTACATTTTCTCTCCATTTTACTTCACGCGATCCGCGATCAAAGTAACCTGCTACGTTTGATCGCCAATGCTGTAATATCGCCGACCACTCTGCGATCAAACGCTGCCCGAGTCGCTCAATTCGCCAACAGATCGCAACAAGTGTGTGCGGATGAATTTGTTTACAAGAACGCGCCTGATCGCCATCGCGATCGCGATCGTAGTCGTGATCGCGTATATTATGTGTTCTCCGCTTAATTGTGTTTGAGCAAATCTCGAAATATCACTAATATAAATTTATTACAGAGCCGGCTCAAGAGGGAAGCCTTATGGCACTCCGGCTCTGACGTGTTGCATAGAGAATATCGCATTTTCTGACGATGCCGCGAACATTCTGTTCTCCAAAAAAGAATGAAGTACCTTTACGAGGTAATTAGGCATACCTACCCTTGTAACGTTGTTACTTTCAGGTGTGTTCTAATAATATTATTGCGATTGTCCCGCAAGTTCGTGATTCTACGTCCTTGCGCGAAACCACTCTTTATTTTAGATTATGTTGTGGCTCAAATTTTGATTATTCTCTGTGACCCTTGCTCTAGGTTTTGAGATTGACAGATAACCGTCATCTGGACATTCGGTGAAATCAGACTCTGCTACCTACGAAAGCCTTATGGCCGGTCCATTTTTTTTAAGCATTTGTGTGGCCACCAACATTGCTAAGCACCAACGAGGGGTCATCCCTTAAATGAACCACCCACCTCCTGGAGGACCCTGCTGATAAGTACCTTTATATTTAATCTGCAATTATGTAGTAATTTTGGGATTTTTATATTAGGCACAGCCAATTGCAATTTTTTGCGGTACGTAAACTAAGTAATTTCCTTCTTTTGTTTTAATCAGAGCCTTAAGCTTTTTTGTTCAACTATTTTAACAATACATTTCAAGATATTATTCAACTTTTTAAGTGCTTTCCCGTATTAACCTCAGTTATTCAGATTTTTAAAGCGATATGTAAAGGAGTTGCAACTTTTGCGCTATAATAATGAATATGTAACCTAGCCCAACTCATACTTTTACTATTTTGTTTGATTTGGTTAATCAGTTGAACTTGTTAGATGTTAGATTGGACGCCAGTCTAGTTGTTTGGCGCACCGTGCAATGGTGCTGTTGGGGTGTATAAAGGTTTTTAGTTCGTTAAAGTATTCCAGTCTTCTACGAAGCTGACTCACCTATTGCCGCAACGTGACTGCCAAGATATAGTTATTATAACTATTCGAATTGGCGCTCAATAAATGAATTGTTGAAACCAAGGGAATCGAGTGACTAAATTGGGTTCATTAACAATAACGTTTTCAGGTCCTGGTTGAAATGTGATACTTCGTGCTATCTATAAAGATGTGCCTTGGCAGTCTATGTTCGAGCATCCAAAGTAAGAGGTAAAGCAAGTTCACTGTCGCATATTGCATTCTTGTTTTGTTCCTAAGGTGACATTACAGTTGCCAAGTTTTTCTTCCTGAAGAAATTTTTTATTGCAGTAATTTCTAATTGCGGCAATGAAAATTGCGAGTCGCTTTACAGCTCGCAATAAAAATCGTGCAATTATTTATTGCAGCAATAAAAAATCCTCAACTGTAATGCGACCTTTAGGTCTTTAATGTACAGTAGAAAGAGGGTGAGGGACAGGGGTAATACAGAACCTTAAGGAACTCTGGCATTGTTGTTTAATGTGTCTCAAAGAAATCCGTCCATCCGCACTAGCAGAGAACGGACTTTAAGGAACGTTGACTGCAATGAACAAAATTTAATCGGCATACCGTATCCATCTCACTCTCCTCTTGCCATACTCAATCAAGGACCTTGATTATTAATACCTGTCAAATGATAATTGTAATATTTTAGTAATTCAAAATAGCATTGTTTGTAACAATGTAAGAACAGTAAAGTTATGAAGAAAAGTTCTGTGTATTTACCTGAAGATTTTATGTCCAAATTTACTAATCTGAAAATGTATTTCGGGTTTTAAGTAAAATTCACTTACATATATTTTTTCGTATAACCTTGCCATGTTTTACGAAGGATTGGTTCCAGGTCGATAAAATAAATATGATAGACAAGAAAAAAATATGTTTCATTGTTTTGCCCAATAGAAAAGAAAAAAGCTAAAAATCCGAATTTTGAAACCACATTTCGAATATTCAGGTAAATACGAAAGCACCCTTATGTATAACTTTTGCTCGAATTTTAATAAATAATGCGGTAATATCGGTTATTTGAATTTTTCAAGCGATATTTGACAAGTGGTAGAGATAAGATAACCCTGACTGTTTAAGCCCTTTGTTAGTTAAAGTCTGTTAAGACATTAAATAATATTTTATTTATGTTTAAATATGAAATTACAAGTTATTTTATTAATAAAAATTATATTTATGATTACAAAAATATGCAAGTTGTTCAGTACTTATAATAATTATTCACTTAATATATCAATATCACTATCGCTATCATCATCTGTTCTAATTATTATTTGTGCTATATCGTTTATATGGATATAGGATTTTTCCACTTTTTCAACATGTGTAACAGAATTTGCCCAACTTTGTGAAGAATTGTTAGAAAGTTCAGTTTCAATAAGCTCAAGTACACTGGAGTTAATAGTAGGGCAAATATTGTTACGACGAACGGCAGATTTCAGTTGGTGCCAAACATGTTCGATGAGATTAAATATACAATGGTATGGTGGAAGCCTTAAAACTGTATGCGCTAGATTTTTTGCATAATTATCACAGAAGTATTCCTTTTGTAGTTTTAAACTTCGCAAAACCTCAATTAATTGCCTTTTGGTGTATCTTCCTGAAAATAAATGTCATTATCATACATGTGGTTTTAGATTGTTGCTTTTGTGTCATTTGAGGGAGGAGTCTTGGTCAACTGCCTACTATGGTAGCTTGCATTTTCCATTACAATTACGTTATTCGGATTGGAATTAGCTTGTCTTTAAACCAATCTTCAAATAAATCAGCAATGGAGCCCTCATGGTAATCCAGAGAAGAATCTTTAATGTTTTTTGCAGACAGAGAAAGTCCATTTGGAATCCATCCGTCTTTAGATCCAGCATGCAAAATCTCTCAACCTATTTTTGATGGCGCGCTTGTTTTACACTTGCCGCTTGAGTCAACCCAACCCTTTTCTGGGGTATCATATGTGTCGAACCAGGTTTCATCCAAGTAAATAAGCGGTCTTTGCTGATCTCTGTAAATCCTAATTTTTTTGTAGATATTCGGATCGCCATTCCCGAATTCTACTGGATTCCGTTAAAACTTGTCTTTCGTTAATTTTTTTAAATCTAAAACCCATGTGTTGGATACACTTCCGTAACGTTGTTCTGACACATTTAACGCCGGTTTCATCTTTTTCAAACCTCTTAATTAAATTATCTAATGTAGGCACGCTTTCCTCGTATAGCTTGTAAATTTTACGCCGTATCTTGATCACTTCCATCTACCTTCGAGAAAATGCCAGTATCGGTTTTTTTTTCCTTGCTAAAATGGGATTATTTACAATTTTTCATACAGTTGATGTTGGAATCTTTCTTAATGTGGCCGTTTCTTCTAACGCTGCTTGCTTGCTGACCGCACGTTCAATGAGAATTGAATAAACATTGTTTATGACTTTTTTAGTTTCCACAGAAAAGTGTTTTCTTCTTTTCGACGGGTTTATCTCCTGAGATGCATTGGGTTCGCACATATTTTCCATGACTCACACACCATTAAACAAATGCTGTATTACACACGAAATCAGAATAATTACTAAGCTTAAAGCTAACTAGAGTGGCTATATATACAGTCTTTAGAACATAATCTGTTTTATGGGATTAACCCTCTCATTTTGAGTCAGGTAAAAATCGGTTTAAAATCACCAAACTATTACTTTAATAATGAAATTATATCTTCCGGATTTGCAGTTTACTTTAAGACATTTCTAAGTACGGACAATAATTTACCTGCATTTATTCATTCATTCATTGTTTGTTTATGGCCACCCTTGGATAATCACATTCAAAGGCAAAGTGTAACTTTCTTATATCTCTGGACAGGCTTTACATGGCATGTAAGATCTAAGGTCAAAAACCTTGTTACAAAAATCCAACGTAATATGAAAAAACTCTGATATGGTGCAAACTTTTTTGCGGACACTGTACCTTCATTATATTATTATATTAGATACTTTTCCTAAGGGTATATTATAGCATATTTTTTACCAAAATTAGCACACTTCTCAAGTTCATCCAACCAGAAACCAAGAGATAACATCCCCTTCTCGGTCTACTAATCACTTCGTCGCCAACACAACAGGTGGGTCAGCAATTAAGGAAACACCTCTGGGACTCTCAGGTAGCCATGGAAGATAAAACAAAAAGACGACCGAAAACAATAACGCACCTTCTGCGATGTGATGATGATGATGATCGTCCGATCCGACAACAGTTGGATCAGTAAATTGGATCACAGATGGCGAGGCTCGGGTAAGGCACGTGACGTGATCTCATAAATTACCCTCAGCCAATTACAAGGGTGCCTAATTAAATGATATGTCGTGCGTTTGTAGCTTTGTACAGCCGCACAGTGGTCTAATACCGTAAAAAATAGCTTTATCTTTAACGTTTTTATATTAGCTCCATATTTGGTGGTAGAGATGGGTAAAGTTCGAAATTTAGGATGTAATGATAACCGTAATTCAAATATTTTTAAGCAATGAAATGGAATTTAAAAAATTCAAAATTAAAATTCTAGCTTTGACGCGATCTGATTTTTCATACCATTGGACGGTATTCTAATTAATTCATTTTAGTTTTTAAGTTAATTGGATTTTAGTCGGCATAGAGTAACATACTGCGAACGTATGGATGATGGTCAAATTTAATTGAAAGTAAGGGTTGGATCATTTCTTTTATTTTTAGGGTTATAGTTGTTTATGACACGTTCATTCAATTCTCTACATCCAGTTATTCCGAAATTGTTTGGTTTTTTCGGATAGGAAAGTTCTAGAATTATTGTCATTCATTAAACAGGTTAATACCAATTTTTAGAGTCGCTTAAAACTAAAAATATCGTTTGTATGTACAAGGGCATTTATTAAGTCTCTTACCCGATTGGCGATCTTCCTATTGACTATAATAAAAAACAGATTAGATATTTCATATGTCAAAAAATATATAGGTTCACAAATTTGACAGATATAGAGCCATTTTGAATTATTTTTAATGGCAACCCTCATCCATAACCACACGAGTGAATTATATTTTAAGTTTCAAAAACATTTAGTTGTTGATATTTATTTTTAACCATTCCGGAAATACAGGGGTTCCTAAATTGCCTCCATCCATTTTGTCTTTTAAGTGTCTTATTTCTTTAATAAATAGACCGTTCAACTGAAAACCCTATTTTTTTTTCGTATATAATACCACAAGAGAGAAAATTTTGCCGGCAAAATTTTCCGATTGTTATGAAAGTTTGTTGCTTGACAATTTCGCGATTGACATTTTCGTTACAAAAAATGAAAATGAAAAATGTCACGAGCGAAATTGCCAAAAAGCAACAAACTTGAATATAAAAGAGGAAAATTTTACCTAAAAATTTTTTTCTTGAGTGGTATTCGTCAAGACTATTTCACGAATATTATTAAAACTAGGTATATGGGTGAATCAACCTTTCAAAAGTAACAGTGACAATCTACTGTCAGTCATTAATTACCAATCTTAACAGTGAATGTAACTAAGGTAACAAAATTTTGCCGATTAAAAACTATGTTGCTAGCTATTTTCTGAAATTCTGATTGGTCAGTGGGGTCGGCAAAATTATGAAGGTAGTGGTTTTTCCGATTAAAAACAGGTAAATATCTAAAATTGCTACATTTTGATTGGTTCAAATTATGATGAGTGGAATAGTCATAGTAATATAGTTTCCTGTGGCCGAGCTATTGACGCTATAATTAAATACGACAGATGTCAAAAAATTACAGATACGACGCCATTTTCATTTTTTTTTAAATAATTGAGAAATATGCAATTTGTTTCTTATTATAGTTAGCAAGATAATCGCCAATCGGGTGAGGCACTTAAAAAAATCTTCCGGTACCTATATGTATATTAACGTATAAGGTTACATATTAAGTTTATTTTTCATGCTATATACCCCCATTGTGTTTTTTTGGTATGGCTAAACTTTATACAAACATACTTTGATAAATGATGCGTTCTGGTGGTTCATTTGGAAATAAATACTGCCAGGGACGGAGCTGTTAAAATTTAGTAATTATTCGCCTGATTTAATCATAGTTTGTTATGACTTAAATAAGACATTATATGAGGAGCAGACTTTCAAATCGCACTATGTCCATTTTTAACATTTTGACCTGAAGGTGGCGTTGGATAGGTATTTTAGTTAACAATAACACTAAAAAGTCCAAGACAATCTAAACGCATTATTTCACGTATATATTTAACTTTAAAAATCAACTGGACAATCTAAACGCATTTTGTCCGATATCGGGAGACAAACGAATAGCATTATGAGGGACAAAGCGCGGTTTGTTTGTCTCCTAATGCTTTTCTCCATTTAAAATAACTGTTGACGTTTGACATACGATTATTTCGTTCGGCGCGAGTGAAGTTGGTGATATCAGTGCGAAATAAATAAGTTTTAATTGAAAACTCATAATATAAAAGAAAAAATGATTGATGGGGAGCATATAGTGGGTGATATAGATAGAGGGACCAGAAAAAGGAAAAAGAATTCGACGACAAAAGAACGTCAAAGAGAAATAAGGTAAATTCAAAGTTTTGTAGGTTATGTCTAAATATTTTTATTAGTTTTTATTTTATTTTAGATATTCAGATATAGACCCGGATCTACTGAATTTTGAAATTAGCTGTGTCCATAAGTCAAAACATTTTAAATGTAAAGAACTTTTGATATCCGACATAAAAACCATTAAACAAAATTTCTACAATGACGATAAAAATACCAAAAATTTACTGGATAACAAATTATCACAGATGATGGATATCAAGGAAACAAAAAGGCAAAGAAAGAGGAAGAATGGAAAGTCACATGATTTCCACACAGAATTTAATGTAAGTTTTTAGTTTATCGATTTTGCATCATAGATATCTAATTTAAGACCAATTTATATTGTAACAATGTTCCTTAGGTACTTCAAAGTATTAATAAAGTTCTATTTTTAAGGTTTGGAAAAACGGCAAGAAAGTTCTTGTATGTAAAACATTATTTTCGTCTATTTTTAATTGTGGTCCAAGACGAATTAATACGATCGCACGAAAAAAGGTGCAGGGAAAGGGCATAAGAGACAACCGTGGCGGCGATATGAAGTCTCAGAAAAACGTCCTAAAATTAGAAAGTGTTAAGAAATTTATATCATCCTTAAAGGGTCACGAAAGCCACTATGGTAGATCTAAGTCTAGAAGAATCTATTTGTCATCTGAGTACAATATAAAACTGCTGTGGAAGATGTATAATGGTCAGGTCCAAGATGATTTACTTCAAACAAACTACAAATATTTTTCTCGGATCTTTAGCAACAAGTTTAATATAGGTATTATTTTTTTCTTTTATTTACCTACACTATTTTTCTATTGACATGCTCATTTGTTTTAGCTTTTGGAAGCCCAGCTACCGATGTTTGTGGCTTTTGCGTAAGGACCAAAACAGAAATAGACAACAGCAAGGATATACAAAAAAAAATAAAATTGAAAACTGAGTTGACGATTCATAAGACACGTGCACAACAGTTTTTTAAGCTAATGAAGGAAGAATTTGCTGACAGTGTGACGTATTGTTTCGATCTACAACAGGTACAAGCTCTACCAAAAGCACCTATTACAGAAGCATTTTATGCTCAGCAACTAGCTTTTTATGTTTTTTGCGTGACAGATATTTCAACAAAAAACCCTGTTTTTTATACTTGGATGGAACATGAAGCGGGAAGAGGTGTGGTCGAAATAAGTTCCGCATTAACTGACTTTCTAAGAAAGACTGACTTTGACCCAGATGTTAAACATATAAGATTGTTTTCAGATGGATGTGGAGGTCAAAACAAAAATTCCCATATGGTACATGCGCTCATGTTATGGCTTTTTAATGACGCTCCAAAAACTATTGAAACAATTACGATGACATTCCCCGTTCGTGGCCATTCATTTATGCCAGCTGACCGAGTTTTTGGTCAAGTTGAGCTAGTATTACGCTCTCATGCGTTTATAAAGTCACCAGAAAAATATTATGAAATCTACTCCAAAAAAGGGGAAGTTCGTAAGCTTGGATCTAATTGGATTTTGTATGATATCAAAGATGCAGTTCTTTCTCTCAAAAAAATTACAGGCATTAGTACAGCAAAAAGAATAATAATAACTAGAGGAAGACAGACGACTACTGGAGAAGACAAAATTCTGTTTAAGACAGAACTTTTATACAGAAATGATGACTCATCTAAGAAGCCATCAAGTTTGCTTAAACCAAAGAAAAAACTAAGTAAAATAGTATTACAGAAATTACCAATCCAGCATGCTATTAAGAAGAAAAAGCTGGACAGTTTATTAAAATTTCTAGTTAGTTTGTCAGGTAAAGAATGGGCGACGGATCCAGATTTAACTTGGTTAGACCCAATTTTAAAAAAACAGTATGGTAATGTCGACGAAGAAAAAGAAGAGCAAAGTTGTGACCAATGTGAAGATGACGAGGAGTGTTGCTGCCTTGTGGAGGACAATATAGATGTCATTTAGTTTTTTAAATAGTTGATTATAATTATTTAAATATTAAACATAAAGAATGCGACTTGAGTGTGTATTTTTGTTTTAGTCATTCAGGGACAAACAATTTGAATTTTGTCCATCGATGACAAACAAACAGCTATTTGTCCATCAGTTTTTTTTTGTTTTTTGAAAAACTGTTAATGATTGTTGTGTTTTAAAAAGATAAAATTAATACACTAATAAAATAAATTTTTTTTATATCTTATCAATTTCTGTAATTTTAATAGTAAACCTGTAGCAGTTTTTCTCGTTTTCTGGGAAATGTTAAAAATGGACATAGTGCGATTTGAAAGTCTGCTCCTCATATGTATATCACGCCTGGATATACAGTGTGTGTATAAAGTCTGGAAACGGCTTAATAACATCACAATTTATTGGCCGATTTAAACCAAATTTGGTACAGTTGTGTAAGAGGATCTGACGCACCGAATGACCATATTGGCGTTGTTGCCAGCTTTTTAGTTTGTCTGGAATTTAGACGAGCTTTATACTTTTAAATGTAACACCATGTATATTTTTCCATTTATAGTTTTTACTTTACGTTTGTTACACTTTTGGTATAACATACTTTGTTCCTAATATCTGTAGTTTTCGAAATAACGGGTACATTTTAGAAGAAATATATTTTGTATATTAAGTGTTCAAACTGTTTTCCCTGTACAGCTTGACAGTGTGCTAATTGAAAATAAAATTTTTCAATTGTGTTGTAAATCATTTCTGGCGGTATTAATTCAAATTTATCCAAAATTCGACGTTGCAAATCGGCCAAATCTTGAGGTTTTGTGGTATAAACTCTGTTCTTCAAGTGTCCCCATAAAAAGTAGTCGTTAGGCGACAAATCAGGGGACCTAGGTGGCCACTCGATTGTAACCCCTCTACCGATCCACATATTCGGAAAAGTGTTGTTCAAAGATTCGCGCACGTTTCGACTAAAATGGGGAGGAGCTCCGTCCTGTTGAAAGAATGTACTTGCATAATTTGGACCCATCACATTTCGTATAGTAGGCACTTTTTGGGTTTCCAAGAGCTCAAGGTAAAGTTGTGATGTCAAATTTCCATCAATAAAAAATGGACCGATCTCGTGGTTAGCCAGAAGCCCAGCCCACACATTCAATTTTCCAGGGCGTTGTGTATGACCTTCTCTCATCCAGTGGGAATTTTCATTTGCCCAAAATCTACAGTTGTGTCTATTGACTTTACCATTTAACATAAATGTTGCTTCGTCCGAAAATACTATAAATTTGAAAAACTGGTTATTTTGGTCAAACCTTGACATCATAATATCACAAAATTCAATTCTTCGCTCATAATCATCTTCTGATAACTCTTGAACTACATGTATTTTGAAAGGGTGATATTTATGTTTTATTAAAACATTATGGACGGATTTGAAGCAGACGTCACTAACTTGAGAAATTATTCTTAATGAAGAAACAGGGGTTTCAACAACATGTTGTAAAATTTCTAAACTTTTCTCTTCATCAACTATTGCTGGTCGTCCTGATCGTCGCCTATCTCTACAATTTCCAGTTTCTTCGAACCGTCGGAGAGTTTTTAGAACAGTTGCTTTTGAAATTGGATTTCGGTTTGAAAATACGTCACTAAATAGATTTTTTACTTCTTCGTAAGACCTGACCCTTTCGCCATATTCTCTCGTCATAAAAATTGTAATTCTTTCACTTTTAGTTAAATACATTTTCGCGTGTAAAAATGACTGCTTTTATGACTTTACATCAAAACAGAACTGGTGTTTTATTTACTAATAAATAAAACACAATTTGTTGATATTTTTAAAACACGTCGTTATTTCGAAAACTACTGATATTAGGAACATACCAAAAGTGTAACAGATTTAAAGTAAAAGCTATGAATGAAAAAATATACAGGGTGTTACATTTAAAAATATAAAATTCGTTCGAATTCCAGACAAACTAAAAAGCTGGAAACAACGCCAATATCGTCATTCTGTGCTTCAGATACTCTTACACAGCTGTACCAAATTTGGTTTAAATCGGCCAATAAATTGTGATGGTATTAACCTGTTTCCAGACTTTATACACACACTGTATATAAACCTTAATGCTTTGGGGAAAAAGTTTGACTAAATCGTCCAAAGAAATTGCTGGAAAATATTTTCAACTTTCGAAGATACTGTTTTAATGACGGTAATAAAAAGTTCGTTAATTCTTGCGGAAACTTGTTTCTAAGACTATTTTTGTATCTTCGAAAATATGGGTGCAGGAAGCTTGTGGAAAAAAAACGTTTTAAATTGCAGTATCTTCCATATGCTTTACCCAAATTTATTCAGCTTACTCTCTTTAGTAGACACTTTCACTGTCTTTCACATTTATTAAAAGATCGACTTTGATCGTGGTCGGTAGTGCATACCGCGTCTTCCAGGTGGCGCTTTTATTTCCGTCATTAAAGCAGTACCTTAACATAGCGATTATGTGATAAAATTTGACTTTATAGAAATATCCTAGTAACTGTACCCCTAGTGGTCATTTTCGAAACTTGAAAATATTTTCCAGCAATTTCTTTTGATCCATTTAGTCAATAATTTCTTTCCCGAAGCCGTAAGGTTTATGGCTTCCATAATATTGTACCTTGCCGACCTTAGTGGGACACCCTGTATAAATCGATCTTAACCAAATAGCTTGTCATTTCTGCATACAAAACATCGACAATCTTAACAAGAAAACGCTATTAGTATCAATTTATTCACCTGATTAGCGGTAAAAAGCAGCTTATTATTGCTGATCAAATTCGATCGGATTAAAATAAAATTTTCAGCAGGAACTGCAGCAGAGATGTCGTCGACACACCTGAACTGCGGTTTCGTATTAGATTACATGCTAATAAATCGTAAATTAGATATGCAGATAAAAAGTTAGTTCACTCGATCAAGTATCACACCTAATTAGTCGAGCATTCTGCACTAGTTATCAGCATAGCAAAAAAGTAAAATCCTCAGTAGGTATTTTCTTAACCTGACATGCATGCATCCATATAATATGTATTTGTATAAAATAAATACTATGCACAAAACAGATAAGAGGTTAGTTCAGGTTAGATACTATGCTATTATTAGGTATATTTCGACTTCAGTACATGCTCCATAAGTGCGGCGTTCTCAAATTGACTCTATTTCCGAAAAACACAACGTAACCTCAAAAGTCGTCTTCTGAAACTTTATAGTTTGTCGTTTTATTTGTTCTCTCAAAGGTTTTTACGATTGTATGTATGTCTTTGGTTCTTCCATTATAGAGGGTGTTATTTAATAAGTCTCCGATATTTTACAGAACGACGATTCCTCAGTTATTTATAAGGTGAAAAGTTCATGTAAGCACGGGTCCGCAAGCCCTTCATTTTTGAGATAAAGGGTGTTAAAAATTTATTTTTATTTTTGTTTTTCGTAAAGAATTTTTAAAACAATGTCTATATTTCGACAAAAATTGGTATTCGGAGATTTTTAATACGAGAAATTCAAATTTGATCTTAGTTTGGCCCTTAATTGTAGGGGGCGCTATCTACAGGTTTTTCTCTCGTTTGGGGGGTCACAACTTTTTCGTGCATGTATGTATTTAGAAGAAAAATCGATTACTCTACTATTTTTTCGTGAAAATGGTATGCTTATCAAAAGTCGCTACAGGCAGCCGTTTTCGAGATATTTCGATTTACATTAATCGATGCATGTGATTGTCAAAAAGTGAAACAATTTTAAAAACTAAAAAATAAAAGTATCAAGTAGGCTAGTAAGTATATTCCATTGTTTATTTGGACGGTGTTATGCAAAAATCGTCTAACCCACATACCCTTGAAAATTGAGATATCTACTGAAAACCGTTCCATGAGGGGTGATCTACAGCAAGCAAAAATGATTTAACCTGACTTGCGATCCCAGAGCCATCTACGAGACAATGTTCTAACCCACAAATTCTTAATTGAGATACACAGAACAAGCAAAAATGGTTTAACCCACTGAGTGGAATAGATCATTTTTGCAAAATTACTGTTAGCTATTCTTTTCCGGTTTTTGTTTGTGCTTTAGTTGACTTCAATAATACGTTAAATATGTACAGGTGTGCAAGAAGACATTACTAAAAACTTTGCAAATTAATCCGAATCGCATTCGTATAGCCCTAGACCAGCTTAAAAGCAATAATACCATAAAAGATAGGAGGGGTATTAAAAGTGGAGGACAAAATGCTATTGGTCAAACGCGTATTCAGGAGGTTATCAAACATATATCTTCGTTTCCAACGTATATCACTCATTATTGCAGAGCCCAAACAGACTCTAAGTTTTTGAGCCCTAATTTAAATTTGAGAAAAATGTTTTCTCTATATGAAGAACAAGTCGACCATCCAGTAAGTCTATCGAAATATAAAGACATATTTTATAAAGATTTTAACTTAAGATTTAAAACATCACACCACAAAGACACGACATGCAAAATGTGTGATGTATACAAAACTGAGCTAAATTGTTCTGCTAACACGGATAGAGAAAAAATAGAAGAAGATCATGATGAACACCTAAAGATTGCAGAAGAATTACGTGAACAAATGAATAATGATTTAAAATCTTCACGAGAAGACGAGACTGTGGAAACTCTAACATTTGATTTACAAAAAACGCACCCTCTGCAAAAATTACTTACAGGAGTTATTTACTACAAGAGACAGTTAAACTTTTACAATTTGGGCATCGCTGTGGGAAGCACAGGAAAAGGAATTTTTAATGTATGGTTAGAACATAAAGCTGGCAGGGGAACCCAAGAGGTCGGTTCTTGCCTTCGTAAATTTATTATTGACAATGTTAAAGCTCCAGTAACAAAACTAAAATTATGGTCTGATTCATGTGGTGGCCAGAACAGAAGTATAAAGTTAGTTTTAATGTTAATACATCTTCTGCAAAATCATTCCTCTTTGAAATAAATAGGATTAAAATTTTTATTGTCTGGTCATTCATTTTTACCCAATGACTCACATTTTGGTGATGTAGAGTGTGCATTAAAAACTCAGCAAAGAATCTATACAGATCAAGATTATATTAATATCATGAAGGAATGCAGAAACAAAAATAAATTTATTGTTAATAAGATGACAAGGGAAGAAATGGTATCTGTTATAAATTTAGAAAAGGCGATTACAAATAGAAAAGTTGACATTAACAAGCAGGGTATAAGCTGGTTAAAAACTCACGAAATTCTATTAAAAAAGGATCAGCCAATGATTTTATTTATGAAAAATAATATCAATGACGAAACCTACACTGAAGTTAACATTGAAAAAAAAGGAAGAGGTCGCAAGCCTACTTTAAAAGGAATAGAACTGCCATTACTGTGGCCCAATGGTAAACCTTTATCCGCAGAAAAAATGAAAGATTTGAAAGAAATCATGAAACTGATTCCTCAGGGTGCTAAAGCATTTTACAAGTTTTTACAGTCAAATCCAATACAGAAATTTGAAGAGGATGTTGAGGGTCTTGACAATGAAGTAGATTTTGAAATCAACGAGTGTTTCCTAGAAGATTAGTTTGAATTTTTCTTATATAAGGATCATTTTTGTCCAATTTAGTATCTTTGTAAACCCAGTTTTCAAAAATGATCTAACCCGCTTCTAATGCATATTTCTGACAAATCTGACAGTTTTTTTTATGATTTTAACACTTTTAGTTTCATATTATTTCTTGTTAAAATAAGTGAAATAAATAATATATTAGTTTGCGAAATTGTTTTTTTGGGCTCATGTTAAACTTTAAACCTAATTATCTCAACAACAAGTGTGTGTGGATTAGACGATTATTGCATAACACCGTCCATTTTGGGTCATGTCAAAAATAATATCTTGACGCATAGTTAAATAATTTTATTTATTATTATAGTGATTATTTGTTAAAAAATGCTAAACTTTACCAAATGCTGAGTATGCTGACATACATTTTCCATACGAACTTGCTAACGAAAATGCATATAAGGCTAAACGTTTGTATAAGGAGCGTCATCCGGACCGTACAACTCCTACTTCAAAAACGTTTTCAAAAATTCACGCTCGGTTTAGAGAAACAAGAAGGTTTGAGAAAGCTACTCATCTGTCGGGTGCACATCGGACGGTAAGAACCCAAGAAACCGAGGAAGCAATTCTTAATCTGGTAGAAGAACACCCGGAAACAAGCACCAGAAAAATAGTGCTGACGTTAAACTTTTCTCATGTTCTAGTATGGAAAATTTTAATTGATAATTTGCTATATCCTTACCACATTCAAAGAGTTCAGGCACTCCTCCCTCGTGATTTTCCATTATGTATCAACTTCTGTTTTTGGTTTCTTCAATGCCTTATTCAAAATCCTTTATTTAAATATTAAATCCTGTTTACCGACGAAGCAAATTTCTCACGCAACGCTATACGCAATTTTCACAACAGTCATTTGTGGTCAGAGGAAACCCCCCATGCGATACAGGAATCACATTTCCAAGAACAGTTCTCTCTTAACGTGGGAATACTGGCAATCCTTGGAGATTATTTAATAGGCCCATTCTTTATTCCAGGGAGATTAAACGGAGAGAGATATCATCATTTTCTTGATGAAGATTTGCCTATTTTACTAGAAGGTGTGCCGCTTAGACTACGAAATGAAATGTGGTTTATGCATTACGGTGGCCCGGCACATTTTAGCATCCTAGCGCAAGAATTCTTAGATCGTACTTTCGGTAACCATTGGATAGGTCGGGGAGGGCCTCAACCATGGCCCTCTATAGGTCACCAGACCTTAACAGTTTGGATTTTTTTCTTTGGGGCATCTAAAATCCTTAGTTTAGGTTAGTTCAGGTTAGTTTCAGGAATTTTTCAAAGAGTGCGCGAATCAATGAGGTGGTCATTTCCAACATTAATTGTGATTTTGATTTAGCTTTATATCTAGTGTTTCGTTGTTTATTGTTGTTTAAAAATTACTATCTGAAATGTTTCCATGTGGATTAAAAAAAAGAGTTTTTAAAATTGTTTCAATTCTTGACAAACACATGCATCGATTAATTTAAATCAAAATATCTCAAAAAGGGCTGCTTGTAGCGACTTTTGACAAGCATAACATTTTCACGTAAAAATGATAGAGGAATCGATTTTTCTTCTAGAAAGTGTGATACATACGTACACGAAAAAGTTGTGACTCCCCAATGCAGAGAAAGACCTGTAGGTGGCGCCCCCTACAAGGTCCAAACTAAGATTTCTCATATTAGAAAATCCCCAAATACCAATTTTCGTCCAAATACTGTAAGAGTTCTTTGCAAAAACCTACCACATATTCTTCAGACCAAAATTAGCCGATTTAAGTAAACTTAGCTTAGTACAAAGTTGCTTAGTTTGGGCGCTAGACGGCGCTGAAGTGACAATTTTTAAATGGTTTTTCTGGCTTAATTCAAAAACTGTTCATACCATTTTGCCGAAATTTGGTACGTTGGCATAGCTCTATTGGGCAAAAAAACCCATGTCACAATTCTGATTAAAATCAGTACATGGGCGTAGAACCTGGGATTTTTACTAATTGCTTGCTTTAGATCTCTAAGCCAATGAAACAAGAGAGGTTTGGGCACAATATTCAGATGAACCAACTCATTTGCTACAAGAAAGCAACTCTTGATAAGACTCGATTCCTCTGACGGTTTTCGAGAAATTTGCATTTTATTACTTAATACGAATTAGTTTTTACAAAAAAAGAAAAAATAACTAAATCATAAACAGAAATAAATAGAAATATCATAAAAATTGCTCAAAATGTCCACCATTTTCATGAATAAAAAGATTTATACGTCGAAGAAAATTAAAACACACTATTTGCAGAACTTGTTCATCGCCCTTAAGAATATTTATTGCATCTTGAATACGTTGCTATAGTTGTTCTGCGTTATCTGAAGTTGTCCTGTAAACCACTGTTTTAAGATGCCCCCATAAGAAAAAATCCAATGGATTTAAGTCCGGAGATCGTGGTCGCCATTTTACAGGGGCATTACCTCTACTAATCCATTTATTTGGGTACTGCTGATTCAAAAAGTTTCTAACATTTAATGCAAAATGTGGTGAAGCTCCATCGTGCATAAACCACATATCTCTCCGAAGTTGTAAAGGTAAATCTTCTAGCAAATCTGGCAGCGTATTTTGTAGATGTTGCAAATAAATCTCCCTGGTTGTGGAATAATGACAACAGGACCAACAATGTGACTACCAATTATTCCAGCCCACACATTATTTCTAAACTCATTTTGAAAATGTTTTACCTTGATAGCATGTGGATTTTCATCCGCATAAACATATTCATTATGAAAATTTGTAATCCCCCTTGTTGTGAAACATGCTTCATCGGTACACAAAATATTGTTGACAAAGTTGGAATTCTTTTCTCTCTGCCTATGAACAAGCCGACTAAAAACCAGCCGCATTTTAGGATCATTAGGTAAAAGATATTGAACTGACATCTTATGGTATGGATATAGCAACTGTTCTTGAAGTACTTCATGAACAATATCTTTGGACACTCCTATTTCCCTACCTAGCGTCCTGGTGCTTATTTCTGGATCTTCTGCAACACGTTCTGCTAACCCTTACAAACGCTGTCTTCCATTATCAATGACTTTAAGAGTAAATTTAAATTTTTAAAGATTTATTGCGGCTAGAATTAAATTGTTCATAAGTCACTCGTGATTAGTTAGTTAATGTAAGGGTTTTAATAAAAAGAAAAATATTTAAAAGCAAAAGGAAATTTTTACCTTGTACGGTTCATTGTTTTCTACGTACAGACAGGTTTTCAACTATTTTTTAATACTGGTATCGTATTTTAACTGCAGGTTTACTGTTTTAGATAACACGGACAGAAAAGACATTTTGTGGCGGCTCGCTCTTTAGTCTTATCTGTTTCCTCATACTGTGCTCACCGGTTTATCTATACTTTGATGGTTTAAAGGCACTTTAAAATAGAAATCACCATGTTATAGCTGTTAGAAATAATAATAAAGATAAGCGGTTGCAGTCTCTGTTATAATCTTCGTTTTGTATAAACGAATCCATATGGGACAGATAATAAACGCAGGTTAATATTCTTAAATTCTAATAATTAAAGTTACCCCTCAAGTTCTGCAGAGATATGCAGACATTTATTTTTTTGGTAATATGAAAGGTGTTTTTTAAATGAGGGGTCTAGTATCAAAACGTACTATCTCCACTTATGTTCTTCTAGAGTAAATCAATAAAAACCAGGTTATTGATAAAAACATACATTTTAATGGATTAATAGCTTAATATATTTTGTAATATATCTGCTAAGATGCAAAATTAAAGAAATATTCGAAGGTAAAGTCGGCTTCCACTTAACTAGGCGCAAATGATGTCTGAATCAAATCAGTAGAATTATTAAAGGTTTCAGAAATATTTCTAAATATAAAAACCAATATGGCGGTATATGGACAGCTGATTTTCCATAAAATTAAATGTTAATAGGTTAACAATTAATTTGAAACTATCACTCATAATAAAAATGAGGGGTGACCGGTCTCGTTCCAAAATTAAATTCTCAGGGGTGCGTTCGTATTGTTGCACACGGTCGACACAATAATTTTATATTTAAAAAATTTAATAACTAAAATTGTGGTAGAAAATTAGATAAACAATATACAGTAAAACCTCTGACTTGACCACCCTCGGGAATCAAATGTTGGTCGGTAAATAGGGGTGGTTGCTTAATAGAGAAAAATTAAAACATCAGAACTGGTCTGCATTTTACATTGTATATAATTTTGAATGTTTTGGGGTACATTTATCTCTACTAAACTAATGTATATATTATTGCAAATACAAATAATTTATTGGTACATATACATATAATATCTCGTATAATATGTTTAGACAAGTCACAAAAACAAAAAATATATAAAATACTATATACACGACGCAGTAAGCTAGGTAGTAGTAAACAAATAAAAATGTATTTCAATTTTATCCAAAGAAATATATTTCCTTTTTTCCGCCAATTTCAAGAATTCACGTTAGTCTCAAAACACGCGAAAACTTTTTAGTTGCAATTGTTTTTATGGCAAAATTCAAACTCATCATGATAATGAAATTAATGTCACAAAGGTGCATTCGTATTGGTGCAAAAGGTTGCATGTAATATGAATTTTGAATATATCTTTTTAATAATTACAGTTTTTTTAATCATTTGTAATTTAAAGAAACAAAGTAAATAGAATGTTAGATAAATTAAACAAATTTTAGTTTATTTCGGCAGATAATATATTAAATATCAAAAAAAATTCAAATTAAATTACACATTGGCTAAATTTTTGCTGTGTAGTATCAGGCTAAAAAAAACGTTCCCAATTTGATAGGTTACTTTAAAAATTAACAAGAAAAAGCTACTAAAACCGGCGCCGGCGAGTTATCAAATCCCCAATCTATTACACAGAAAGTCTTGGAAGTTCATAAACCAAGTTTAAGACCACAGAGGATTGTCCATGAAAGTAGTAGATTATATCTGACGTGGTAGAAGTATACCAATGAAGAAAAGGCAAAATAAAATTCCAATTCTTGCCAAGATAAAATATAGGAAGTACCTAAACTAACTTTAAGGCCACCATGGACCAGTAATTTATGTGGGACATTTTTCTAGTTGAACTATTATTACAGATATTAAAGAGAAAAGAAAAATCCAAAATTCTTCACAAATATTTAATATCTCGCTCTAAGCGTTTCGGTTTCTTAAACCATTTTCAAGAGCTGTATAATATAGGTTAGTTAGTTAACCTGTGCTCGCCATTGTGAGCTTGTTTGTGTCCTTAATGTAAAGTTTGTGTTTATATTATACAGCTCTTGAAAATGGTTTAAGAAACCGAAACGCGTAGAGCGAGATATTAAATATTTGTGAAGAATTTTGGATTTTTCTTTCCTCTTTAATATGAGTAATCTTCACCTCGGAGATATATATGATTCAATTATTATTACAGAATTTAAAATAGAGATTGAAAAATAAAAAAAAAATACAAAATAAACACAGCTTTAAAACTCTTCAAATTCTGATTCGTCAAATTCATCTTCAGTAGTACTTTCACTATCTTCTGCATTTGAAATAATAAGTGGTTCCACTTGAACATCCAATACTTTTTCTCTGTTCCACCAGCCCAGGATAATTTTTTTTTGTATGTTCTATAGCTCTCCTCCAGTAGTCCCCCGTAATGTGTGCTAGGGAGTTTTTCCAAACTTCTTCTACCTTATCTGAACTTAGACCATTACCAACATTTTTTTCATAGAACGATTTTGCTCCTACCGCAAAACCTCATGACCGTGTTCTTGTAAAATTTCATCAACGACATATATTTTTTGTTTTTTAATAGTTTTTGCTTCCATTATCAGTTCAGATTTTAATAAATCAGGTAATGGATTATCATTTTCCTGAACTAACCACTGAAAGACTTTTTTTTTTCGGGATGAATTTGGCTGTTTATTTATTACCCGAGAATTTTGAAAATTGTCTAGTACAATTAGCGATGGTTCATCCAAATTTGGTATCAGCTTTTCTCTATCCCACTTTTCAAAAAACTCACAATTCATGTTGTCGTGGTAGTCGGCGCTCTTTGATTTAGAGGAAAAAATTAAACTCGCTACCTTTATAAAACCAGTAGATGAGCCAGCATTTAATATAATGTAACGTTATCCTGAACCACTTCCTCTTTTTCGTTTTAGTGATTTCACTGAGTCGTCTTGCCTTGATTTAGACCCACTTCAACTCGAAAATGCCCAAGTTACATCTAAAAAGACTACTTTTCTAAACTTTGATTGATAACTTTCAACATATTTTTTTAAAAATTTGACTAGTTCCTCCTGCAATTCTTGGTAGTTCGCACAAATATCTTCTGTTGCAGTCATCTATAACGAAATCCCAAATTTTTTATTAGCGCTGACAATAACCTAAGACCTATTTCTAAAATACCTCTTCGCTTCGAAGCATCTTTCAAAACTGAAAGCGTTATATCAACTTCTGATGCATATAAGTCGTATATAACATTCCTTACATCCATTTTTTACTTTCCTGTAAAGTTTCACTCTTCGTCTTCCTTGATGGTCGTTGCGTTTTCTTCATTGGTATACTTCTACTACTTTCATGAACAGTCCTCTGTATTATTCTTAAACTTAGTTACTCTTTATCAAAACTAGGGAGCTTATTCACGTCACGACATTATGTATTACGGGAGTGTTCTTCAACACATTTTGATAATTACTGAAAACCAGATGTGCTTCTTTCTATGATTCATAAATAACCAATAAGTTTATTGCGTTTATATTACGGATATCTTTATAATGCCGTTTTAACCTTGGTTTGAGCAAGACAACACTATATAAGTTTCTCTATGATAAATTCATAAGGCGCCTAGTTAAGTGGAAGCCGACTTTAAGCTTGTATTATTATACAAAATAGTTAGGAGACTGAACGTTTTGAAACTGAACATTGGAGTACGTTTTAAAAATAAAATTATATCAACATAATTATTTTTATTTTTCACGAAACGTAGGTAGCTAGGTACAATGTCATAATATGTTAAGATAGCTGGTACATATTTTTTTAGATTCTGATGCTTGATCCTTCGTCAACATGTTCGCAAAGCCTTTCGTCATTTTGTGAATAATCTTTTTCGCCTTCATCCAAAACAAATTTGTAAAATTGCAAATCTTCTTCAGTTCTCCATTCTTCGCCATAATGAGCTCTTATGGTACTAACTTTTTTTTCCTTAATTATATTTTAATTCTCAATAATGCCTGGACAAATATCTTGTCTTTTTTTGCCTCTTCTGCAAAGTAATTGACCAGTTCCCAGGTCCTCTTATACGTAGCTTCTCCGCGCACTTGGATCCTTTGCCCAAAATATTTTGTAATGATAATCCTTTTTGACTGAGCTAAAGGAAAATGTCAAGCACTAGTTGGTTTAATAACTTTAGATACCGTTTCTTTCCAGCACAACCCTGAACTCCTCCATGCTTTAAAACTGTAGCCAATTTTGAAAAAATCTTCAGGTTTCTTTATAACTTCTGACCTGAGTCAATAAAAGAGGGCAACCCTAATCTGAGTTCGAAGACATAGTGGTCATCCAAGAAATAAAAAAAAGCCGGCGAAATGGCCAGACAAGTTTCGTCAATGTCATTCATTGGAGCAATAGAAAACCGAGAAATCCATAAGATCATGGAAGGAAACACCAGGGCAGAGACAGGCGAAACAGTTCATTAAAAGTCCATCAGTGCAATAGTAAGCCTGCTAACAGGACACTGTAGACTCAATAAACATATTAGCAATATGGGTCTGGCAGAAGAAGCCCTATGCCGGTTCGGTGACACAGAAGAGGGCACCCCTATAATCCAAGATGGAATGCTACACAACGAAACCGCTGACAAGGCTCCTAGACCTAATCGGGATTATAAAGCTGAAGCAAGTCTTTTAAAAAGTAAAAGGAAACCACAATAGATCTGAGTCAACAGGCCATTGATAATTTGGGTCATAGTTGACTTGGGTGAGAAAATAAAATGGTATTTGTGTCAAAACACCATTTAGATACGGTGATATAGAATTTATTTTTGCAAAACCTAAAAGTCTAAAAGCGTGTTAATTTATATTATAGTGTCATTGAAGCCGAAATAACCTAAACTATTTAAAACGAATTTTTTGTCCGTCCTTGTACCAACACATATAGAATTCAATTTGTAATATCCTATGCCAGTAGTTTTATGTTTTTATTCGCAAATTTACATAATAACATTGTAGCTTGAACAGGTAGATGGAATTAATAGTTATGCGAATGTAAAAACCGTGTTTTAAAGTTAAGAGTTTACGTAGTAGGTGGTCCGTGGTCGCGGTTTATAAAAGATTTGCAAGGTTAATCATGTCAATAATGTTGATATTAAGTAATTATCGTTGATACTGCCAAGGTGAATACAAATCTGAAAAATATGTTACACATGACACAAAAGCACTAAAAATATAGATTACAATTTAAATTAATATTCTTGTTCCTTTCTCTAAAGGGTATCATACTAAAAATTAGTTTTTACTATACAAGTATGATTTAATTTGATATTGGGACTGTTTCGACTGTCACCTAAATACAGTAATCGTATTGGGCCAGAATTATTTAAAAAATGTGCCATATTGTAAAAAATGTGAATAGTCAGTGGCGGCTGCTGTATAAGGGATGCAGAGCTGCAAGAACCACCAAATTTTTATACCAAGGCCATCAGTTATAGCCGGTTAATACATTTTAAATCGTATTATAATTATAGTTTCGATATCGATACCTGAATTATACCAATTAACTAATTATACACCAAATGCTCGAAGCATACAAGCGAGTATGGCGCACTAAACCGTAGGCATGATCAAGCCATCCGCCCATTCCTATTTTATGAGTCCGCCGAGTACTGAAAGCGCCATGAACCTTAAAAAACGTTAACAGTACATGTTCTTCTTGAATATTATACACAATATAAATACACTAAAATAGTAAGTAAATATAAACATCGAAAATAAAAGGCCCCGTCAATGCAGACAACTGGATAAATCCAGACACTGTTTAGTTGTTTAGGCCTTCATGCGCTCACTTACAAATTCAATGATGGCAGCGGTCATAAAGACAAAAATAGTATATTATTAACCAAGATTTAGACAGCCATCATTATTGCCCGAGAAGGAAGTTAAGACGGGAGGGCTATAAGCTGTCTAAACCGTGGTTAATATAATATTTTTTCCACTACTACAAACTTTTATAGTATTAATAATTGTATCGATATTTTACAATATCAAGCATCTCTAATAATCTAATATATATTGATAATTATCTGGTTGTCTAACCACAAGAAATCACCTTTCAGGTTATTCATGTTTATGAATTTATGTTGTAGAATCAAAAAATCAAGTTACCTGCGTTCAAATAGATTCTTGAAGATCGGTTAATAATATACTATTTTCCACTACTACCCTATAACAACGCCCATTATTGACCGATTATTAACGTTAGAAATCGTTTTTCTCTACCTTATAAGTTATTATTGACCATGGTCAATAATAAGGCATTGAAATCCATTATTGACCGATCTTCAAGAATCTATTTGAACGCAGGTAACTTGATTTTTTGATTCTACAACATGAATTCATAAACATCATTTCTTGTGGTTAGGCAACCAGATAATTATCAATACATATTAGATTATTAGAGACGCCTGATATTGTAAAATATCGATAGGTACATTCAACATTTTTTCTGCTTCCATCCTTAATTCTGGAGGTGTACACATAATAATATTACTAACATTTTCTTCGCTCATTTCTTCTTCTTCTTCTTCTTCTACTTGTTTGAGATCAAACGATCTGTTAATTCCGGGCTTGCCGTTGCAATAGTTCTTGTGATGTGGACTGCCAACTGTCTCTCCATCTCTTTGGTGGTCTACCGGGCGGTCGGTTTCCTGCTGGTGTTCCCTCGAGTGCTATGCGGGGTAATCTATCTTCTGCCATCCTCTTGACGTGGTTATACCATTCTCTTCTTCTCTGCCTTCCCCATCTTACTATGTCCTGTACTCCGCATTGCTCTCTTATTTCTATGTTTCTTACGTGGTCTCTCCTGGTTTTGCCGGCTATCGTTCTCAGCACCCTCATCTCGGCTACGCGCAGCATGTTTTTGGTTTTGTGCGTGTCTTCTCTTGCTTCTATTGCGTACGTCATGATGGGTCTTACGCATGCTTTGTAGATTTTAATCTTGCTGTCCTTTCGCATGTAGCGGTTGGCGCATACAATCTCTCTTAGGCAGCCTGATGTTGCTGATGCTTTATTAACTTGGACTCTTAGATCTTTTGTTGGGTCGTGGCCGCTGGACATATTCATGCCGAGGTACTTAAACTGCATCACCTGCTCTATGGGCTTATTTTCAATTACTAGCTTGCATCTGAGTGGTTCTTTAGCGATAGTCATGCTTTTTGTTTTTTCGATGGATATGGTCATATTAAGTTGTCGGCTCACTTGGTAGAATTTGAATAGCTGTCTTTGTAGGTCGTTCTCGTTTTCTGCGAAAATTGCTGCATCATCGGCATAGCATACCATGCTGATACGTTTGTTGTTCATTCTGTATCCCATATTTAAGGTCGTCACCTCTTCTATGATTTTGTCCATAAGAAGATTAAATAGGAGTGGGCTGAGGCTGTCTCCCTGTCTGATTCCTCCTGGTGTTGGAATGCTTTTCGTAATATGTTGCCCTGATTTAATTTGAGTGGTGTTGGCAGTGTTGAGATTGCCGATCACCTTGGTTTTTCTTTTTCTATTAGGATATTGATAACATCGCCCAGTTGGACTTTATCAAATGCTTTAGTTAGGTCGATGAAACAGATAAATGCCGGTGTGTTATATTCTATTGCCTTTTCCTTAATTTGTTTGGTGGTGAATATGGCGTCAGTTGTCGATCTTCCCTTTCTAAATCCCTGTTGTTCTTCTCTGTTGGCTATGTGTTTCTCCAGTTTATCCTTAATCAGGCCTGTGAGCAGTTTCATTGTTGTACACAATAAGGTTATTCCTCTGTAGTTATCAGGAGATGTTTTTTGTCCTTTCTTGAAGATGGGTATTGTTATGCTCTTATGCCACTCATTTGGTATTTCTCCTGTGCTCAGGGTTTTATTAAACAGATCTGTAAGTTTTACTATGAGCTCAGAGCCTCCGTATTTTAATAATTCGTTTGGTATATTGTCCGTTCCCGGTGCTTTTCTGTTTTTAGCTTTCCTTAGTTTTTCTCTCACTTCCGCTCTTGACACCGTCGCACTAGACGCTGTTTGATATTCTATTTCGTGTGTTTCATCAGCACTGTACAGTTTTCCAAAGTATTCTTCCCATGTTTCTATAGAGACTCCTTTGCTTTGAACGAATTCATTCACCGGTTTCTTTCTGTTTTTCAGCATCTTCCACACCTTCCTTTGGGCACCATATATGTCGTGGTCCATATCGCTCGTGAATTTAATCCAGTGTTCCCTCTTGATAGCTTTGATTCGTGAGTTGACTCTATTTCTTGTTTGTATATATTCCGCATATTGTTGTTGGGTTGGGGAGCTTCTGTATGTTAGGTAGCTTTTTCTTTTTAGCTCTGCGAGTTCCTTCACTTCCTGGCAAAACCAAGGTTTAGTACAGTTTGTCGCGTTTATATTTATTTTCCTTCTTCCGATGGATTCTTCAGCCGCCTGAAGAATGGCTTCCCTAATTTCATTCCAGCAAGTTTGCACATTGCATTCGTTGAGGTCGAGCTCTTTTAACAGATTCTCATACAGTTTACGCGTGCTTTCCGATTCCAGAGACTCTGTGTTGTATTTTTCAATGTAGACGGGCGATTTTTTGATTCTACGGGGTTGTTCAATTAATAGTTTACATAGTACGAGATTGTGATCCGTTCCTATATTGGCTGAGGTTAATGACCTTATGTCGAGTACCTGATTCGGTGTGATTATCCTGTTGGTAATAATGAAGTCAATCATTGATTTTTGGCCTCTAGTGTTGTTGAACGTGTACTTGTGTTGTTCCTTGTGCGGGAAGTAGGTGTTATTAATTCTAAACTCGTTTCTAGCGCAGAAATCGATTAATAGCTCTCCATTCTCATTGATGGCCGGTTCATTGTATTTCTGCTTGACGCCTGGAAGTGCCTCATCTCCTATTCGAGCGTTAAGATCTCCGAGAATTATGATTTTATGGTTATTATTTATTTTGTCTATGGAATTCTGAAGTGTCTCGTAAAATCTTTCCGACTCTTCTATGGGCTTGGATATATCTGGTGCGTATGTACTAACTAGGTGTATTGTTGTTTGATTTAGTTTTAGGGAGATTTTAAGTATTCTATCATTGACATAGTCTATATCTTCGATACTCTGTGTATATTTCTCGTGCAGTAGTATGCCGACTCCTGAATTTGCCCTCTCATGTTTAGCTTTTCCGCTGTATATCAGGGTGTATTTGCCGAACCTATCTGTTCCCTGTCCTTTTCGCTTTGTTTCGGATATTCCGCATATGTCTATCCTGTGCTTCTCCATTTCAATAAGCACCTCCTGATCTCTTCCGTTCCACGAAGTTACGTTCCAGCAGGCTACTCTGGTAATGTTGCGTTTGGTTTTCCATGTTCGTTTTTTCCTTTTCATAGCGTGGGTCGTCATCGTAGGTGTCCGTCCTGGGTCCGAGGCATTGTCTCCGGTTCTGTGAGCTGCATGTTTGTTTCACATCAAGCAGGTAGCTCATTTAAGAAACGGAAAACTCGTGAAATCTGATGACATAAATGAACAAAAATTGACATTGACAAAGCCACCTGACAAAACAACAAAATATTTTGCCAAGTCCAAAGCGCAGGTAACTTGATTAAAAAATATACTTATACCTACCTATAATTTTTTATAATTATTAATATTATAAAGATAAATGTCTTATAAAAGTTTGTAGTAGTGGAAAAAATATTATATTAACCACGGTTTAGACAGCTTATAGCCCTCGCGTCTTAAATCCCTCGTCGCTTCGCTCCTCGTAATTTAAACTTGCCGCTCGGGCAATAATGATGGCTGTCTAAACCTTGGTTAATAATATACTTTTAATGCCTAATTATTGACCATGGTCAATATTAACTTATAAGGTAGAGAAAAGCGATTTCTAACGTTAATAATCGGTCAATAATGGCGATGTTATAGGTTAGTAGTGGAAAAAAAATTTTAAACAGTACTTTTAGAGGTGAGTTGAAAAAGACAAAAAAAAGATATAATCAATAGAATATAATAATATATAATATAAGAATTGGGGATGTGGAGAGAGAGTACGAGAATACTATTGGTGGGCGAAAAGCGTTTATTTAAAAGATCTCTTAAAGACGTCACACGATTGCATGAAAGAGGTTACTTTTAATAAGTTTAAGTAGAAGACGTTGTTATAAGAAAAGGATCTTTTAAACAGTTCCATCCTCTGCCGAGGCACAGTAAGAGAGCCCCTGTTGCGAAGATTTGCACGATGTAAATATGTCCTTACTTTGACCATTTTATATAAATATGTTGGTATTTTATATTTCATAAAGCTGGATTTATAAACACGAGAAGTTGGCGAGGTTGAGGTTCAGTTGGTGTTGGAAATGGGAGTTCAATTTAAACTAAAGGGAACACTCAGTTCCATTTATACACTCTTTCATGTTGTTCACGTAAAGCTCATGTAAGGTTCGAAAACTTCCCGGGTAGTTCGAGATAACCAATTTTTATGCTCGGAGTTCGGAATATCTAACCTCACAAACTTGATCATAACTTCAACCTCACCAACTTTTCGAGTTTATAAATCCAGCTTAATATTGTAACAAAAACAGGCAAAATGTAGGTGTCGTCTATTACGCATATTAAATAATTATTAAGTCATCTGAACTCCCTTAATTTATGTTAAATGCGATTTCTCTTCCGTACACCAAAAATTGAGCTCAAACACGAGTTTTGCACTTTTAAAATTCGTTTTAGTTCATTTTGATCTAGACATAGTCCATACCAGGTGATGCATGGCTTAGTTGAACATAGGAAATCCCATATAAATTTTGAGGTGGCTAAATATTGGCTCCCCTGTTCATTTAAGAGAAAAACTGTATGGTAATTTCTTGAAGGGACCGATATAATAAACCCATGTGCCAAGTTTGAATAAATTTTAATAAGCCCATCCTAACTTCTTTAATTAAACGTCATGGCAAAATTACGAAATTTTCATAGTTTGGGTAATACAGCAAACACCAGCAAATAATTTCTATGGCGCTATTGTCAAAAATTTACGTAAAGCTGGACATAACGAGCACAGATTAATGCACAATAAAAACACATTTTCGTTTCACCAATCCGGCAATCACACATCCAAAATAAAAGACACCATTATGTTTTTCTTACTAAGCCTTTAACTTAACATAACATACCCAAGACAGATTTTCACAAAAACATTAATTAATTGAATGTTCAAACAATCCTCCATTAACAGCTAAATAATATCCTAACCGATCATAAAATTTATGTCTAACATTACTGATATTGAGAAATTCTGTCACATATACAGTTTTTTAGCTGGTCTAGATTTTCAAATTTAACATGGTTATAAATAAAAATGTTTAAGTGACCCTACAGAAAGAAGTCGTTTGGCGAAAGGTTAGGAGACTTGGCTGGCCAAAGAATTAGATGCCGTTGGCCAATAATATTTTCGCTAAAAATATTTTGCAAGTATTCTCTAACCTTGAGAGAATTATGGGCAGGACAACCACTCATTTGATACAAGATCTCCTGATTATCGCGTACAACTTCTTCTAGTGCGGGTTTAATTCGATTTTGTAGTAAGTCCAAATAGGTTACTGCTGTAAGGTTGCCTTCCATAAAAAATGGTACAATAATGTGATTCACAATTCAAAACAATTCAAGCCCAAACATTTATTTTTTGTGGATATTGCGTCCGAGTATGAACAAGACGATGTTCATTTTCTTGGCTCCAATACCGGCAATTTTTAATATTAGGTTCGTCGTTGAGGGTGAATGTACATTCATCGGTAAAACAAACATTTCTCAAAAAATCTCTAGTATTATTTGCTCTTTCCATTACCTCAAAACAGAATACTATTATCCGTTCTTCATCACCTTGCCGTAGCTCTTGATGTTTTTCATACATGTAAGGAAAATATTTATGTTTTTTTAAAGTGCGCAACACTGTGGTTTGTTGTTTTCCTACGGCTTGCCCACGAATCCTCGTGCTAATCATTTTATTTTCCTCCACGTGCAGTAAAATATCGAGATCTTTATTATCCCTTTCTTCAGCTCTATTGACCTTCTGAGTTGAGCATTTACAGTTATTTATTACAGTGCCTTTGGACTCAAATATACTAATGATAAGTTTAATTAATGAACTGGGGAAGGGATAGGCTTATCAGGAAATTGAACTGAAGACATTTCAGATACTGCTCTTAAACTGTTTCCTGTATAATACCACTTAATCATAGTTACTTTTTCCCTAATGGAATAGCTCATATTTAGCTATAATTAAAGCGCCTTCAATGAAAATGTTGTCACGCTACTTTTCGTTTTGTCAATGCCAAATAATAATTTGCTGGTGTTTGCTGTATTACCTAAACTCCTAAACTATGAAAATTTCGTAATTTTGCCATCACATTTAATTGAATAAGTTAGGAGTGGCTTATTAAAATTTGTTAAAACTGGGCACATGAATTTATTAGGTCGGCCTCTTCAAAAAATTATAATACAATTTTTCTCTAAAATGTACAGGGGAGCCAATATTTACCCACCTCAAAATTTACATGGGATATCTTATGTTCAACTAAGCCATGCATCACCCGGTATATACAGTATCAGTGGTTAAAATGTAATAAAACGAGTGAGTCGTACAATATTATTTTTGTGTTAAAAAGTGTCTCTGGTCACACATCACTTTTAGCGAGTTGTATGCCTTTCTTAACTTACCTGTCACATGGTCGCGAAAACGAAGAATCGATTATGATCTCCAACGACTTTGAAGAATTCGATATCTGGATAGCCGGCGTCCTGTAAGCCAGATTTCTTTGCAAATCGCTACCGAAAAAAGTGATAGTAGATTTTTTTCGATTAATTTTTAAATGATGGTCATGCAGTTGATATTTCAATGAGATTTTTTCGGTCAGTATTTATAAGAATTTCATATGTATGTATGGCAAACAACAAGGGCCCAAATGAAGGGTGAATTTAAATTAGGTCAGACCAAGTTCCACAAACTGACGTATGAAAAACAATTAGAGGCGTGGTCGCCCTATGTCGGATTTAAATATTTAAATTGCGGGTAGAAGTCGTTGCAAAATCTATAAATGGCAGTTTAACAAGGACACGCACTCAAAAAATTAGTGGATGAGTGGTTATTCAAATAAAAATGCCTTGTTTTGTTTTCCGTGTATCTTGTTTGGGACTGATCATAAGGAAAATGTATGAGAAGGGGCGGGGGTAGGGGATTTAGTGCATTTAAGGGACGAAATGAAAAAAACATGAATAAAGTAACACTGACAATCAAATGCGATTCACAATATTTATCAACGCCAATATACAGACTCTGGATTCCGCTAATTTGACAAACATTTAAAAACAAAAAATAGATGCATTTTATCAAAAATTATTGACGGCGTTAAGTTTTGCGGAGCGTTTGAGCTTGCGTTGCGTTGGCATAATGAATGGAGGATTGTAAATGATTTGAGAGGGGAACATAACAGGGCCCCTACTTTAAGTAATCTTAATGTTGACTATCTAAACCATTTTTATTGTAATATTGCTAGCGCTTTGGCAAAAGAAATAACACCAGCAAACTAACCTGATCCTAAGAATTACTTGGGTCAGGTATCTGTGTCTAATACATCTTTCTTTGGACCGACCTCTGCTATGGAGATTAGGGCGATGTTTGGTCAAATCAAAAATAAATATTCTTCGGGTTGGGATGGGCTTTCTCTGAAGATATTTCCTGCCTTACTATTAAGGGGCTTACAGGTTTTGGCTGAAGCAATAAATTTTTCCTTTCTCGCAGGCATTTTTCGATGATACCCCTTCAACTTCTCGACCAATTGCGTTACTTCCCACCTTGTCCAAAATTGTAGAAAAATTGTGAAACTGCGGCTAATGTCATTTCTAAATGAACACAACCTTTTGTCCATTCAACAGTTTCAGGCTTCCAAGGGTACGAGCGATGCCATCTTCGGGTTCCTTGAGCATCTGTACGTGTCCTTAAACTCTGGTGAGGCTGCTGCGGTTGTCTTCTGTGATTTGTCGAAATCATTTGATTGCGTGGATCACCGAATACTGCTGTTGAATTTGGAAGTGTATGGGGTATGCCTTGGAATGGTTTCGTTCATATCTAACAGGCACGGTGCAGATAGTCGTCTTTAATAACAACAGCTCTGGAGAGCTTAGCACTGACACGGATGTTCCACAATCGGATCGCCAAATGCAATTCAATCGTGTGGTTATTTATGAGGGCTGTCATTTAAAAAAATTCAAAATGGCGTCGTATCTGTCACTTTTTGACATCTGTCGGATTTGACTATAGCATAGATCGCTTGCTCACGGGAAATTATGTCACTGTGAAAAAAATTAGGGTGTTCAACTTAGAAGGTCTATTTATTAAAGGGGTGAGACACTTAAAAGACAAAATCGATGGAAGCAAATTGGGAACCCCCGTATCTCCGAAAGGGTTGAAAATAATTATCAACAACTATATACTTTTAGAATCAGATCGCAAAATGCATTTCAATCGTGTGGTTGTTTATGGGGGTTGCCATTTAAGAAAATTCAAAATGACGTCTCATCTGTCAAATTTGTAAATCTATGTATTTTTTGACATTAAATTCGGCTTCCTTATCGAAAATCATTGAGAAATATGTAATTTGTTTTTCATTATAGTCAGCAGGAAAATCGCCAATCGGGTGAGACACTTAAAAAAATGTCCCTGTACTTGCTAATAATGACTTTACTTTGTCAACAAGAATATTATTCTTTAGACAATAAAGTGCTTTTGAGTTTGAAATAGGTGAGGCTATTTTTAAGAATTTTCAGTTTTGTTGTATAAATATTTATCTTTCCTTTTAAGTAGGAATAAAATAGGAAACATCTTTTAACTTACTTGGACTTTGGGCGGAGGGGTGGAAAGTAAGGTGTAAGCTAGAAAGAATTTCGCCTGCTGCGCTATTTTCTTCTTATCTGTACAGGGTGTCCCAAATTCGAGGGTGACCATTGGGATCTCGCAAACTATAAGAGATACGAAGAAGTTTAAATTGTAGCAAAGTTGCACAATTTGATGTTCAGTAAAATGCTATTTAAAAATTGAGGAAATTCTCAGTAGGTACTTCTGGAGATATCTGGAAATAAGCGAAATTTGAAAAATTTGTTTTTATTTTTTTGTAACTTTATTTACAGAAATATTATGAAATAAACTGCACTTTCTGATTGCCACTTTTTCGTCTCTACAAAATAGCGCTATCAGTTTTTAAACCCGACGTTAAACTTCATTTTTTTAAATACGGACCTGGATATTTTATTTCAGTTTTGGAGAAAACTAGTCATGCTAATAACAGATATGTATCACACTTATGTTGTGTTAACTATATCTACCTTCATTTTCTATATTATGGAAAAATCAGACAAAATTGAAATAACAAAAATAACAAATTAAAGGTGGCTATGAGACAAGACATTATACGGTCAATCTTTATGGCATATTTTATGTTGGCATGCTTGTTAGTTGTTGAGGTTATAGCTATTTTCTCTTTTGTAATTGTATAGTAAAAATATGTTTTCAAATATGGAAAAGCGTGATATGTTACACATTTATTCAGTTCAAATAGAAACTCTAGAATTTCTTGTGAACGGTATCTAAATCAATATCCCGAACGAGTGCAATCGCATGAAAATATTTTTGCTAAGCTGAATAAAAACTTCTACGAATTCGGAAACTTTAGCAAGCCAAGAGATAAATACAGTCGTCGAATTGATCCGGTTGAAGAGGAAAATATTTTAAATACGGTATGACTTTTTATCTGTAATTGATGTTTTCTAAATTTGTTAATAATGCTCCTCGCAGCTCTACTAGGCTTTTTGAAAATGAGCTAGAAAAACCTAGAATGCGAAAATGGCGAACACTAAATTCAAGCAAATATTAACCTTACAAAATCCATCTAAGCCAAACACTTAGACCTGGTGATGAAATCCGGAGAATGGATTTTTGCAATTGGCTTCAAAATAAACTTTTAGAGGACAACAGTTTTTGTCGAACGTAATCTGGACCGACGAATGTAATTTTTCAACGAACGGTTTATTTAATCGTAATAATAAACATTATTGGTCAATAGAAAATCCCGGGCAACATCAAGAAGTTAGACCACAGGGGCGAACTTCTTTTAGTGTGTGGTGGGCATGTGGAGAAATAAAATTCTTGGCCCTATAATATATGAGGGAAGCTTAACATCCGAGCGGTATAGAGAATTAATATTAAATAATATTTTCGAACATCTCAGAGGTGATGAGCCTCTAAATATTCTGCGGCAATCATGATGGCAACAGGGCAACCCTCCTCCTCACAATGGACAGGAAATAACAAACTATTTAAATATACTGTTTCCAAATAAATGGATTAGAAACCAGGGACCTGTGCGATGGCCTGCTAGAAGTCCAGATCTAAATCCGCTGGACTATTTTTTATGGGGATATTTAAAAAGTCGTTTGTATCGTGAGATACCAAATGACATAAATGGACTGCAGCAAAATTTGATCCGAGAAATTACAGCCATCCCTGCTAGATTCATTCACCGTTCGATATTAAAATTGCGACGGCTTAGTGCAAAATGCATTGAAGCTGAGGACTTACAATTTGAATATCTTTTATGAGATTGTTTATGTATTGTTTATTATAACATAATAATAATAAACTTGTATCACTAGTTTTTACAGTTGATCTAGAGTAATAAAGTTTTGTTAAGTTATATTGATTGATTATACTCGTATATACAGGGTCGTTGGTATGTATGGAAACGGTCGATTATTTCTTAAAGTATAACAGTTAGCAAAAAATATTTTAGATAAAAGTTTTAGGGGTTTTTAAGGTGTATTAGAATTTTAAAAAAATAAGTATACAGGATGAGTCAGAAAACCGTAGGGAACAAAGTTACCTTTTTTTAAATGGAACACCCTATATCTTCGAATATTTTTGGATTTAACATAAAATAACAATTATTTTTTAATAAGTGCATTATAAGTCTAAACCTAATAATTTCCAAGATATCTACTTTTGAAAAATGAAATTTTTGAACTTTGACTGCTTCCAGCTTTCTAACGATACGTTTTAGAGTAAAACGGCTTACATGTCCCTATCTTACTTTTTTATTATCTTCACAAAAACATCAACTTCCGGTTAAACCGGAAGTACTGTATTTCCGGCTTTTGACTTACATCCGGTTTAACCGAAAGTTAAGACTTTTAGGAAGATAATAAGAAACTAAGATAGGGACATGTAAACCGTTTTCCTCTGAGACGTACCGTTAAAAAGCTAGAAGCTGTCAAAGTTTAAAAAATTCATTTTTCAAAAGTCGATATCTCGGAAACTATTAAGTTTAGACTTATAATGCACGTATTAAAAAATAATTGTTTGTTTATGCAGAATCCAAAAATATTCTAAGATATGGGGTGTTCCATTTAAAGAAGAGTAACTTTGTTCCTCTACGGTTTTCTGACTTAACCTGTATACTTATTTTTTAAGATTCTAATACATTTTTTTCATAATTTTTTTTTTGTATGAAGGCAGCGACAAGGCAGATGAAACGTTTAATAACATAACAAGTGTGATACATACCTGTTTTTAGAATAACGAGCTCTTTCGAAATCCGAAGTAAAACGTCCAGGTCCGTATTTAAATAAATGATGGACTCATGACATCGAAACGTCGGATTTAAAAACTGAAAGGGCTATATTGTAGAGGTGAAAAAGTGGCAATGAAAAAGTGCAGTTTATTTCATAACTTCTCTTAAACAAAGTTAGAAAAAAATAAAAACAAATTTTCCAAATCTCGCTTTTTTCCAGATATCTCCAGAAGTACTGGGAATTTTCTCAATTTTAAAAAGGCATTTTATTGAACACCAAATTGTACAACTTTGCCAAAATTTAAACTTCTTCGTATCTCTTATAGTTTCCGAGATTCCAATGGTCACCCTCGAATTTGGGACACCCTGTACAGCACATCCACTAATACAATTTAAGAGCCGCCACTGGGAATAGCAGTTAACATAGTAACAACAATAAAGACTTTCTTCCTATTGCTGTGATTCATGCTTGAAGACGATTGAAAAATTTTTTAAATAAATACCTAAATTGTAATAGATTTTATTTAAACAAGAGGTCAATGATTGTTTAAAATACGTGACCTGTTGTGTAGTTTAAATAAATTTGCAAATATATATTTATGAATCAGGTCAGTCATGATACCGTGCCCTGAAGTTCAACAAACAAGCAAAAAGTATCGTACCGTTTTAAAAGTATAATTTTTGGTCGTTAGCAATTCTAAGAGGAACTTGGCTTGAGATAAGA
This sequence comes from Polydrusus tereticollis, assembly GCA_963920685.1. Taxonomy (NCBI): domain Eukaryota; kingdom Metazoa; phylum Arthropoda; class Insecta; order Coleoptera; family Curculionidae; genus Polydrusus; species Polydrusus tereticollis. The sequence continues at coordinate 88,682,088 of OY987327.1, forward strand.
CTTAGACTACTCTACCTAATTTATAATCAGTATATTATAATTCATCGAATACAAATTAGACAAAGTCATCATCATCAAAATGTACATTAAATTGTGGCTGAAACATCACGATTAGAATTTGCTTCGGGGTTTCGACACAGTTACTTTTTGTTTTAGGGAAACTACAGAATTTGATACACATGCTGTGCAACCTGCTGTCACAAAAATCAATTGATTCTTCCTTAATAACAGTTATCTACACCTAATGCTTTCATCGGCTACACCGAAATTATTGTATAAGTTTATTTTAATTAACCTGCAATGATGGGGCAAAATCGGAGGGTGTCATGGTGGTTGCTCGAGCGACATGTGTACCTATGCTATCTTCTAGCACATGTTACCTATATCAGAATTAAATAATAACTGTTGTCTATAGATTTTTTTGATAGCATAATAAATTCATTGATTAAAAAATTGTTAGAGAAAGTGTGATATGTATATAGTTCTTATGAAAATGATTAACTGAGCGGAGCCTATTGTAGTTGTTAGCGTAAAATAATTCCAAACCGGTACCACTCGGAACTTTTTTCGGTAATAAAATAGGCTCGAGCCAGGGACATTTTTGTTAACACTTTAATAGGAATGTTTAACTACCCACAAATTTTTACTACAAATGCATTATGGCTTGTCTATTTATAATATTTAAGGCATCGACCAAAACAATTAATAATAAAGATGATTTAGGAGAAGCCGGTTAATAATTGTCATTCAATATGTGAGTTAGCTATATACAGGGTCCTGCAACAGTGCGCCGGGCATCCATAGCTTCTATACACGAAAAAAATGTTTTATAGAAATAACCAAAAATATAATAGAAGTAACTATATTTTATAGTTCTATATAGGACAGCCATATGGTATATTAAGGAAGACTATAAAATTATAGTAAAAACGAGACAATATTTTTAATAGTTAGGTACTACAAAAATATATAGGAATAAAAAAATTCGTTACAGTAAAAACTATTAAACAAGAGTGCAAATAATATAAAAATATGTTGTTGTTTCTTCTAGCTTCTATTGTTACGATTGTCATAATTATTTGTAAAAACTACCAAGCAGTTTTGCACATTTTACTAATGAATATTGTAAAATTTGTAATATTTTTTCGTAAATTCTATTAATTTTAGTTGAATTTCTACCACCAACTTTTGTTATACTAATTAAATATTTAAGTTAATATTTAAAACTCCTTTTGTAGTTTTATTTAAATATTTTTGTAACATTTTTTATTTGCTTTTACACAGGATATAATGAAATATATTTGTTCTTTCTTTCTTGGTCGAAACTAAATCTTCCAGATTCCATTCTGCTAATAAATCCGCCAAACTACACATAACAGCACCATAATACCATAAAACACAAAATCAAAGACAAAATTAATCAGTTTGAACTTAAAACACATAAGAGTAAGAGTTAGAGGTACGACCCCTTTGATGGCATAACTGTAAATGCGACGGCGGCTATTCCTACTAATTATTTTGGAGTTTCTACTATATTCATTTAGTAAAATACGAATTCTCCTACAAAAATTTTATAAACGCTTCTATAAATTTTGATATTTTGCTAATATAGTGTTATAAAAATTCAAATAGTTTATTGTTAAATAGTCTTACTATAATTACACCCTTCTAAATTCTATTAAAAATTTTAGTAAAGAAATATAGTAATTTTTACTAATTTTCCGTTATAACCATTTGTTATGCTTGTCTCTCACGTAATAAAAAATTATAAAAGCCACAAAAGGATTCAGTAAAATTCACAATACAATTTTTTACTTTTAACTAAAAATAAAATGGTTATTCAATTTAACCAAAACTCATTTGTAAAATATGTTATATATACCTTAGTAGTGGCATAATTAATTATACTATGTTATACAGGGTGTTTCAGAACATGTGAGCAATCTCTCGGATTCATATAGATTAAGTGAAAATAACATCCTGAGTTCATATAATTTTTTTTCCTAAGAGCCCCTCTCGAGGAGATATGCCCTTAAAGGCCGGTCCTGAAAACAAGTTTTTTATTGATAGCCTTTGAATTGCCCTGTACATTTTAAATAAAATTTAATATGATGTACACCAAGGAGAGATTCATTAAATAAGCCTAATAATAAAAAGTATAGTTCATTCTGTGGGCCAGGGACGGACTAGCTCGGGCATAAATAACCTTACATTTTTGGCAGATGTCATGCTACCGGAATTTTAATTATATTTTTGGTTAGCTTACGCATTTTAACGCAAAATAGATACTCTTTGTATATTTTGATAAGTTGTACCGTTTTCGAGAAAAATCCACTTAAGCGTTAATTTGCTTTAAAACGTTTAATTCTACTCTCGATCCTACTTGAACCCGTTTAATGTTTTTTCGTAACCGAAGTCTTTGTTAAATTGTCACGTCATAATATGATTTTAAGATTAGTTGTTTACATATATAAAATATACAGGACGATTCAAAAGGTTATCAATACAAAACTAGTTTTTAGGGGCATATATCTCCTCGAGGGGGCTCTTAGGAAAAAAAATTATATGAACTTACGATGTTATTTTCCCCTGATCTAAATAAATCCGAGAGATTGCCCACATGTTCTGAAACACCCTGTATAAAAAAGCTAACCATATTCTTTTATAAATTCAATTTACAATTTTATTTCGGTAGACTGATATACAGATTTATAGTTATTAAGAGGTTTTATAGAGAAATATACTATACAATTTTTACTAAACTAAAATTACAATACTGTTCTCTCCGTGTACCAATTAAGTTAGGAATTTCGTTTGAACACACACCTACACTACATACAAATATTTTTGCATATACACAATGGTCTAAAATAGTATGACGACAAAAAATTTTTTTTTTGAAATAATTTTTTTTTGCATATTTCGGTTCTTTTTGGTGGTCTTTCTTATTTCCCAAAATTTTATTTGATTTGCTTTAGTCGTTTACGAGCAATAAATTAAAAACAATAAAAAATCGTTTTACATGCCTTGAAAGCATTATTAAAAAAACTGCCTTAGATGTATTTCGTCCAAGCTACATAGTGTGAACTCGAATGCAAGAGGTTTAACGATACTCTGACATAAAATAGTTTTATCTTATTTTATACAGGGTATCCAAAATTTGATTCCAAAAATGAGAACTTTCATACTAGTTTTTCTTAAGATTTTCAAAGGAACCACCCTGTATATTATTTTACTGTCTAATGCAGAAGATAGATCTATTTAATAGATAATTACGGTAACGCATTTATCTCAGAAGATGTTCAAAATGTCTTCCATTTTCTTCAAGGCATCTGTCTATTCTTGCTTGAAAGGACCTTTCCACATTTTGGAGCATTGCAGGTATAATTGTTGCAAGCGCGTTGATTATTCTTTGTCGCATATTCTGCTCACCTGTCGAGTCAGAGTCGAGTTTGGTTAAATTGGGCGACCTTGCAGGCCATCTAACTGGTCCACCCCTTCCAATCCAGCGATTTTCGTAAGTGTTACCTAACAAAGCTCTGATCTGTCGCGAAAAATGAGCTGGAGCTCCATCCTCTTGTAACCACATATATAAACGCATCAGTGGCGTAGCCAGCATTTCAGGGCGGGGGGGGGGGGGGGCAACTATTAAAGGGGTGTAGATCGTGGAGCTAAAGCGCTGCAGGGAAAAAGTTTTTGGGACCACGCCCAAATTTCGTAGGAATTCACCTTCTTTTGTTCCCTAGAGAGCAGGGGTCTGGCCCAAAATGAAGTTAAAATCCGCCATATAAAAAAAAATAAGTTTATTGTGATGGGACGCTCTCAAAACCGGTTTTATTAAGTTTATTCCCATCGATCTTTTTTACTAAAAATAAAATGAGACCAATTTTGTTTTTTTAGAATTATTTTTTAAGTAGTAAAGAGGCGCCAGGCCAAGCGGGACGGGGGGAGGGGGGGGGGGGCGATCGCCCCTCTGTGGCTACGCCACTGGCCCGCATATTTGATGGTTAATTTAAAAGTAATACAGGTAAATCGTTTGTTAAAAATTCGAAATACATTTGACCGGTAAGATGGCCGTTAAAAAAGTAAGGGCCTACCGCATGTTCTCCAACGATTCCTCCTCTAACATTTATTGACCAACGATGTTGGTAGTCCATTTGTCGTATGATTTTGGATTTTCGTTAGCGTAGTGGTGAAAATTTTGCTTGTTGACGCATCCATTGTTGTGGAATGTGGCCTCATCAGAAAATAAGACGTTCATAAAAAATAATAGATTTTTTTGAAGGCGGAATCGAGCCCACTCACAAAACTCAACTCTGCACTGAAAGTCATTTTCACTCTGAGTCTGGTGCAGCTGAATGTGGTATGCATGAAAATGATGTATTTTTAAAATTCTCTGAACTGACCTTTCTCTTATTCCAACTTCTTCTCCCTCACGTGCCTGACTAATTGATTTTCCTCATTTGTAAATATTTTTTTATCCTTTCTTCTATTTTATAATCTACAACCCCCTATTTCAAGAAAACGCACAAGCAGTCTGTTAAAGCTTATTGGTTCTGGATGGCGCCTTTCGGGGCACTGAGACACATACGTTCTACTTGCTAGAAAACAATTTTTATCACTGTTCCCCAATACAAAAATCATGTCAATAAGCTCTTCCTTTGAAATATTAAATTAAAAATTATCGGATATAGTATATTTATGTCTTTCGTAAGGTTAATGTCAAAATCTATTTCTTAAATAAACATGGTTGTGTTTCCATGGCTGCCTAGATCTTTTTTGTAATACTTTACTAGTGAAATGGGCATATTTCTGGTTTTTGGTACATATCAAGAAAACGGCCCAGAATTTTAATACACTTGTAATATAACAAAAAAAACTGTATTTAAATTCTGCATTAGATAGTAAAATAATATATAGGGTGCTTCATTTGAAAATCTTAAGTAAAACTAGTTTAAAAGTTGTCATATTGGGAATCAAATTTTGGACACCCTGTATAAAATAAGATAAAACTATTTGATGTCAGTGTATCGTTATAAGACCTCTTGTATTCAAGTTCACACTATGTACCTTCGACAAACAGATCTAGGACCGTTTCTTTAATAATTTTTTCGCAGGATGATTTTTTATTGTTTTTAATTTATTGCTCGTAAACCACTAAAGCAAATCAAGTAAAATTTGGGGAAATAAGAAAAAACGCTAGAAAGTACCAAAATTTGCCAAAAAAATATAGAATGCAATATTCTGATACTTTTTTGGACCATTCGGTATATGCGAAAATATTTTTCCGAAATACACTTATAAATACAGTGTAGGTTTACGTCCAAACGAAATTCCTAACTTAATTGGTATAGAAGCTATGGTTGCCTGACGCACTATTGCAGCCCTGTATATAATTCTTCCTTCGACTGTACTTTTAATAAATTAGAGAAAATCTAGTTTTAAAATAGTATTTTTTATTTGACATTTTGTAACATAAATTTCAGATATTAACTTGGTGGTCACATAATTAGCCACGCAGTCTGGAGTCTCTACCGATTTATACTCTTACTTACTGAACACAAAAACTTTCTGTTACCCTAGCATATCACAATTTAACAAATTATACAATCTTGATTTATTCCCTTAAATTTTAAGTTCAGGTTTTGCAGTAGGTTTTATTGTTTTTTTTTAATAGGATATTTTAGAGGTATTAGTTTTCTTTAAGTAAGACGTAAGTTAACCTGAGCCTAATCTTTTAATGCCTCTGTTGACAGGCAATAGAGAATCTTTAATAATATTCGTTTTTTGATTTTATAGACGTTCCAATTACTCGTATTTAAAAGAAAAACAGAAAAACCGACCAATCAAATGGCTGCTAAAAAGCAAAACTTGAAGAGCAGTTCTTTACGCAGTGTACGCTCTCGATATCTCAAAATTGATATTGCGGTTTTTACTATTAGAATGTTTCTTGATCTTTTACTCTGAAATCGTGTTCCCCTCACATTTAGTTTAGTTTATTATTAGTTTATAAGCATAACATGTTTACATTTTTAAACCTGATTTTTGTAAAGCCGTACCGGTTCCTAAATTCTAAATACAATACAAAACAATAACGAATTTTTGTGACATCCACCTGATGGTTTCCGACACCTTTGTATTTTAAAGTATAAACTTTCCTCTTAGTCATAGTAAGTTTTTTTTAAATATTATTTCTATTTTTTTTTCATTTGCCCACAATACACCAAAATTAATGTATCAGTTTATATTAATTAACCTGCAGTGATGGAGCATAATCGTGAGGCGTCATGGTGGGTGCTCGTCCGACATGTGTGCCAACTTCTGGCACATGCCACTCTTTAACAGATGACATTCTAGTAGATTATTATCGGCGTTATCGGTGACATCTCTACGAAGATGTGCCCGCATCGAAACACTATGGCTATTGAAATGTCTGACAAAATAATAATACTGTCAAAGGGGTGAATTTATTTGGGGTGTTATTTGACTAAATTATGTTTATCTTACTGCGTTTAAATAAAGTTTTATACACTTAAGTGAATTAGTCAGCGGTAATTTGCCGTTCATCTACGCATTTCAATATATCTCGGTGATCAATTTCGGAGCTTCATTTTAAGGTTACATTCTCCAAATAGCCGGAAAATTGATAATGCACAATTCACCGCACACAATATTTTTTATCATCCACACTTCATCGCACAAAATTTAACCTATGGAAATTACAAAAACAATTATTTATGAATTCTGTGTCACACTAATTAATAATGTACAGGGTGTTATATCTGAAAAACTTGAGAAAAATTAGTTTAAAATAGTATCTCTAGACACCTTGCTATAAATCTCAAATGATGACGTGGTTAAAAAAATGCTTTTGGATTGCTGTTAAACTTTATATTATCACACTTTTTTAAGACAGTAGATATTATGCAAAAAAAAATTCCTGTAATGCAGTAGAGGTTAGCAAATGAATGAAATTCCTAACTTAATTCGTATTGGAGCTATGGAAGCCTGGCACAGTAGTGCCAGGACCCAGTATACAGGGTGTTCCTTAATGATATGCGAATATTTGAGGGTGTGAATTTAAATGAAAAATGAATGATAGTTTGCTTAATAAACTATGGTTCCGTTACGAAAATACGGGTTGTTAAAGTTTTAGGAAAAAAATGGAAATTAATTAATATTTTCCAAACTACTTAAGATAATTCAATGATATTCAGTACGTAGTGACAGTTAATAAAGGTGCATATTTTTCAACTAACTAACCTGAACTAACCCGAATATTAATTAACAAAAATAAGCCACATTTCCTTTAAAATAAATAAAACGGTTTTCCTAAACAGTGCGCGTCTCCCTCCTGATTTACAAATGTGAGAATTTTGGGACGTTCTAGAACAACTAAAATACTATTTTATACGAGTTCATTTTTGATTCAACTGTAAATCTTGAATACATTAAATAATTATAATAATACTATTAGAAGTATCTCGAAAACTAAATGAGATTTTATTGATTGGTGTTTTTTACGATTTTGCGGGATCATACCGAAATCTCTAATAGTTTCTTAACAACTTTTCTTATTAATCCCCTATATCTATCTCTAAGATGTATTGAGATATAAAATATATTGTTATTTTTTAATATCAGATCGAGGCCTCAAACAAAAATAATTTCCTTTTAGCGGTCTCAGCTAGAAAGCTGAAAGTTTGAGACTGGTTTCATAAAGCGATAGAGATTTGACAATTTTGAAAAATATTTAAGTAGTTTCATATAATATTTCAAAACAATATTTCTACCAACATTAATTTTTGCACAAATCTCATTTTTTTAATGTGATACCGTATATTATATATTTTTCGAAATGAAGGACCGAGTTTCCTATTTAATGATATTATGTGTTGCTATACCTCTCTGTACTATTGTAGGACTTATTACGCAATTTAAATATTAAGTATCTTAGAAAAGTGAATGCTTTTTTGTTAGTTGACTAAGAAACATAAATTTGAGGATATGTCTGTTTAGAAGACCCACAAGAAATTTTTGGTTCAATCGAATAGTAAAAAATGTCTGTTCAAAAAATAAAAAATGTAATATCAAATAAATACCTAAACAAAATAAGAGTTACGCAAAAACACCAATGAAATAACTAATAGCTAAATTATTTAAAGTGCCCTCCGTTGGCTTTTTCGTGAATGTTCTTTTGTCACCCATTTGATTTCTTCCCCATCTATAGACCACAGACCTGTTAGTTCTTACGCGAGTTTCTGAATCTTCTCTTTTTGTGACGGAGGTCTTGTACCATATTTTTTTAATTTTACCCCACAGATTGAAATCGAGTGGGATAAGATCCGAAGACCTTGGGGGCTATTTCCACGAACCTTCTTGGCCAACCAATCGGCCTTTAAACATACCAAATAACTCTGCAGAAACTTTGTGTGTGTAGTGTGATAGTGCTTCATCTAACTGATTAAAGCAATTTCGAAGAATTTCCAAAGGTTAGATTATCCAGAAAGTCTGACATTGTTGATCTTAATATATTTAAGTATTTTACACATACGTATTTTTATTCGTTTTCCTTTATTTGAAGGGGCTTTATTTTGGCATTTTTCAGTTAAATTAACCCATCCCTTTGACAGTCTCATGAGTGTTAAACCAGGTTTCATCCAGAAAAACGATTAAACGTTTTTTGGATCTAACTTTTTTATTTCCCTACAGGTACAGAAATCTAATTTTTCTTAATCTTTCGGACTCCATAATAATTTTTCTCTTGTTTATTGTCTTATGCTTAAATCCCATCTCTTGCAAAGGGCGGCGAAGACTGATATCGTTGTATCGTCAGTTATTAACCGTGTTTTTAAAGAATCTAACGTGGGCACAACATTTTCTCGATACGTTTGGTATATTTTCCTGCGAATAACATCTTTGTCACAATCCCTTTCTTCATTCACTTCATTTTTCCGGTATCTTTGCGAACTTTTCTTTTAAAATGTTCTTTTAGCATAATATCTCGTACCGTCGATATTGGAACTTTCGTCATTTTATTGGTATTTTTAATGGCAATTACTTTAGGGTGGCCGCTCTTTAATGACGATTCACATACATCTTTCACGATCACTTTGGCGTCAGAAGATAAATGCTTCCTGGAATGTTTAGGGTAGCTAGATATCACATTAGCTAAAGATTCTCAAAGTTGCACACTGTTCCAAAGTAGAATAAATAGGTTCTAATATATTTCGAATATTATGTTTACTATTTATATAAGCTATATAAACAGGTACCTGCAACTAAAAAGTTTTGAAAAATATCCTAATATTTAAGTTGTTTTTAGAAAACCTTAATTGGACAGTTTATTAATTTTGATAATAAATCAAGTAATGTACCTATCTATTGTTATTATAAACTGGCATTAAAAATAAATGTGGGTTAATACGTCTCTGCGAAAGCGAAAGCCGAGTTTATAAGGGGACGTATTGCAGTCATTAAGCCAAACATAACATATGTTGGGAGGTACTTTACATACATATGTTACAACCCCCAATCTTTTTCTGTACAATAAATTGAAGCGTGTGGATATGCATAAGGTAGCTTAACACGTTTACCTCATTTTGTTCATTAGCTATAACGTATTTGTTCTGGATTCTGATCGCTCTTACACTATTCAAATTGACAAAGTTTTCTTCTATTCATCTGAACTTTTTTGAAGTCATGGGTGTTGCATCAGGACTTGACTAATGTAAATTAGCAATTTTATTAGATATAACGTCAAATTTGTTTTTTATTATTTTGTTTTCCCAAGTAGATAAAAGTATTCAAATGTATAAGATAATTATTAGATTTCGTCCGAAAAGTGAGAAAATATTAAAGATAGGTATAAAAACACCTAATATCATTAAATAGGAATTAAATAGGTCCTCCATTTAGAAGAAAATATAAAATACAAGCGTGTCCTATTTAAAGATATATTCGTTTAAAAAAAAAAACATTTCTGACTTTATGCGCACATTTTATAATAACTTTACGTATTTATTCGATTTTTTTTTATTTGTATCTGTACGTTTCTTTCAATGGTCTTTTATTAATATAAAAGGACACATATGAGCAGTAGATACCATAAATTATGTTGAAAAGCAAGAAGTTCAGTGAATACCTAAATACTTATAGATAAGTCAGACCACCATAACTTTACCAAAGATATCTGTTAATCTCAACTTGACGCAATTTATCAATTCCATTATCAATCTAACATAATGCATTTATAACGTCGTTTTAAATCAGCATAAACTATTCTACAGATAATAATTTACATATAAAGATTTTCATTTATAATAGATTTAATTTCAGGTTCCCGTGAATTAATTTGCATATTACCGTTGTCCATTGAACAGGTAGACCAGATTAATGTCGCGAATTAAAAAAAAAATTAGCTCAATTTCTGAGACAATGATCGTTTTAAAGTAGTACGAGTTACGTGGGTCGTAGTAACTAACAGTAAGTATTTTCTGCACGCCTATAGAAATGGGCTTTTTGTGTATGTAGGACAAGAAATGCCACTTTGTACGAGTTGAACACAATATTTGTTGAATAATGTATTCTAACGTTTTAGTATTCAAAAACCAATAATCAATGAAAGAAAAAATAAACGAGAAGAAAATATTTCGTTTAACTGGTAATGAGATTAAAGCCGGTTTTCGAACAAAATGACATTTCTATGGTAATAAAAAATTAAAATATTACTATTTTGATGTTACTAATTACTTTTCCGTGAAAGCTGCGAGCCTTTTATTGCAATCCAATATGACATGATACTTTAACTTCAACATGAGATTTACTATAATATGTATGTGGTTGTTCTTGTTTTGTTTGTTTTTCATTTCGCCAAGCGGTTTTAGGTAGGTATCTGTTTTTCTTGTGGTTATTGATGTTTGATGGCTCAAAAAATGAATTCACCAGTTTGATCAGTACCTATACTATTTCGGTAAGTGGTTTAGATAATGTATAAATATTGAAATAAAACTCCTGTTGGGTAAACATATTGTATAACACTATAATACTTATGTGTGTGTTGTAAATTTATGGCTCTGGTTAAAACTAAATGGTCAGCAATAATATAGGGTAGAGTGGCCTATATTGGTACAAAGAAAGTGTCAATAAGTGTTAAGCCAAAAGGGGGAAACACCCAATAGGAAATATTTGGAGTTACGAGAAGGAGGAGTAGACACTAGTACTATGTTTGTTGTACAAGGGCTGCAGGTCAATTTATACCTTCAATGATTATTTTCAAAGGAAGACCTTTTCAATACCTATTTGTGTGTTTTAAATTTATGGCTCTAGTTGAAACTAAATGGTCAGCGATAATATAGGGTAGAGTTGCCTATATTGGTACAAAAAAAGTGTCAAAAAGTGCTAAGCGAAAAGGGGGAAACACCCAATAGGAAATATTTGGAGTTGCGAGAAGGAGGGGTAGATACTACTATGTTTGCTGTACAAGGGCTGCAGGTCAATTTATACCTTCAATGATTATTTTTAAAGGAAGACCTTTTCAATACCTATTTGTGTGTTTTAAATTTATGGCTCTAGTTGAAACTAAATGGTCAGCGATAATACAGGGTCGTTGGTATGTATGGAAACGGTCGATTACTTCTTAAAGTATAACAGTTAGCAAAAAATATTTTAGATAAAAGTTTTACGGTTTTTAGAGGTCTATTAGAATTTTGAAAAAATAAGTATACAGGATGAGTCAGAAAACCGTAGAGAAGCAAAGTTACTTTTTTTTTAAATGGAACAACCTATATCTTAGAATATTTTTGAATTTTACATGAAAAAGCAATTATTTTTTAATAAGTCTAAACCCAATAATTTCCGAGATATCGACTTTTAAAAAATTACATTTTTTGAAATTTTACAGCTTCTAGGCTTCTAACGGTACGTCTTTGAGTAAAACGGCTTACATGTCCCTATCTTACTTTTTTATTATCTTCCCAAAAACCTCAACTTTCGGTTTAACCGGAAGTACTGTATTTCCGGCCCTTGAGTTACACCCGGTTTAACCGGAAGTTGACACTTTTAGAAAGATGATAAGAAACTAATATCGGGATATGTAAGCCGTTTTAATCTAAGGCGTAGGTACCGTTAGAAAACTAGAAGCTGTCAAAGTTCAAAAATGTCATTTTTCAAAAGTCGATATCTTCTAAACTACTGGGTTTAGACTTATAATGCACTTATTAAAAAATGGTTGATATTTTATGTAAAATCCAAAACTATTCTAAGATATAGGGTGTGCTATTTAAAAAAAGTAACTTTGTTTCTCTACGGTTTTCTGACTCATCCCGTATTATTATTTTTTTAAAATTCTAATAGACCTTAAGAAACCCTGAAACTTTTGTCTTAAATATTTTTTGCTAACTGTTATACTTTAAGAAATAATAGATCGTTTCCATACATACCAACGACCCTGTATAGGGTAGAGTTGCCTATATTAGTACAAAGAAAGTGTCAAAAAGTGTTAAGCCAAAAGGGAGAAACACCCAATTAAAATATTTGGAGTTGCGAGGAGGGGGTAGATACTACTGTGTTTGTTGTACAAGTGCTGTAGGTCAGTTTATACCTCCAATGATTATTTTCAAAGGAAGACGTTTTCCTGGCAGCATCGTTACTCTTAGTGACACTGGATATATAAAGAGTGAGCTTTTTGTCACATGGTTAAACGATTTTATTAAAACAATTAAACAAACTCGTGAAAACCCCATTTTATCATTACTGGACGGGTGGTCACAGCATCCACAATAAGAACCTTCAAACCTTACAAATTGCTAGAGATTATGGGATTATGTTATTACAGTTACACTACACACCGTCTTCAACCCTTAAATGTCGGGATTTTTAGACCCTTACAAAATTTTTTTAGACAGTGCATAGAAAAATGCGTAAGAAGTAACGTGGATGTTTGAAGTTGCAAGATTAATTGGTGAAGCGTACGGTCTTACCGCAACTGTAACGAATGCCCAAAATGCATTTCGTACTTCAGGTATTTGGCCAATAGATCCAAATATTTAAAGAAATTTATTTTGCCGCTTTAATGTTACTAAGTAGTTCCTTAGACAATAATTTAGTACACCAAGCAGTAAAATCAGACGATATCCTTTGGCTCACGTTATTTCAAAAAATAAGATATTGGTAGCAACTTGTTTCATTGTTTTACTTAACGATACTTCACCGTTACCAACAAAAACAGCTAAATCTTGAAAAGATGCCATAGAACTAACCAGTTCACCAGACATAAAAGAACTGGAAGCAAAATCTTTCAAGGAAAATTTACAATTATCATAAATTGCAAGTCAAGAAAAGGTAGTAGAACCGGTTAAATCTAAAAAGGACAAATGGTATTGTAAAATATGCGAAACTCGATGGATTAAGTAAATGATTCAATGCTTTAGATGTAAAGTTTGGTTTCACACAAAATGTGCTAATGTTTCACTTAAATCTGCAACATATTATTGTCCAAACTGTAAAAATTAAACATACTTTGGCATGCACTTCTCTTCGGATCCTCTCTTTCAACTCCTGCAGATTGTTTGACCTCTCAAGAAATACTTTCGATTTGAGTAACCGCACAAAAGTCCAGTGGAGTTAGGTCTGGCGACGTAGCAGGCCATTCGATAGGTCCTCTCCTTCCTATCCACCGATTGGGAAAGGTTTCATCCAAAATGTATGCACAGTGCGAAGAAGCACCATCTTGCTGAAACATCAGTTCTTCGTTAGGAGAATCTGGGTTCAATGGATTCGGAAATAAAGCCACTAATGCTTTAATTAATTCAAGTTGGAAAAATTCGAGATACACTTGTCCAGTTAAAGACTGTTCAAAGAAATATAGACCAGATCCAATGCGGATTTTCTGTGGCCTAATAACGACAATTTTGTCTGTTCACATTACTATTCAAACAGTACGTAGCTTCATCAGAAGAAATAATATTTTTTACTAAATTATTATCTAGATCGCACATATTTTGCATGCGTTCACAAACTCATTTCTTCTTCTTCTTTAAGTGCCGTGTCCTCCCAGAACATTGGCGATCATTCGCATGATCTTCACTTTGTCCACAGCCGACCTGAAGAGTGTCGTGGTGTTTACTCCATACCATTGGCGAAGATTCTTGAGCCATGATATTCTTCGGCGACCAGGCCCACGCTTTCCCTCTATTTTTCCTTGGATAATAATGTGGAGCAATTCATATTTTGAATTTCTCATTACGTGGGCAAAGTACTCCAGCTTTCTTCTTTTTATGGTATTAAGTACCTCTCTTTCTTTATTCATACGCTGTAGAACCGCTTCATTCGTCACCCTGTCCATCCACGATATCCTCAGCATTCTTCGGTAAGTCCACATTTCGAAAGCCTCAATCCTCCTGCACATTGTTTCAGTGAGGGTCCATGCTTCCATCCCATAGAACAATATGCTCAAGACATAGCAACGTAATAGGCGTATTCTTAAGGGAATTTTTAGAGCTCTGTTGGTGAGGACTTTTTGCATGTTCCTGAAAGATGTTCGTGCCTGTTCTATTCTGCTTTTGATTTCTTGAGTTAAGTCCCATTCTTCATTCACCCAGCAGCCCAGATATTTGTATTTTTGCACTCTCTCCACAATTTCTCCGTGTATGCTGATATCTGTTAAGTTGTCCTCTATATTTTTGCTTTTGCTGACAACTATCCATTTGGTCTTCTTTATATTTAATCGTAAACCCATTTGTTGGCTATGGTCTGTAACCGCTGCTAGGAGTGCCTGTAAATCATCTTTGTCTGTTGCTAGTAAAACCGTGTCGTCCGCATATCTTAGATTGTTGATGGCTGTTCCATTAACAATTATACCCTCTGTTCTGTCTTCGATGGCTTCTCTGAAAATTTTTTCTGCATATAAATTAAACAAAAGGGGGGAGAGCACACAGCCCTGTCGAACTCCTCTCATAATAGGTATTTCTTCAGATGTCTGGCCGTTAATTCTAATGTCAGCTGTCTGATTCCAATACAAATTGGCGATTATCCTAATGTCTCGTCCGTCCAGGCCTATATTGTTCAGTATAGTTATTAACTTGTCGTGTTGAACAGTGTCGAATGCCTTTTCGTAATCTACGAAGCAAGCGTATACATCAACGTTTACATCTCGACATCGTTGTATTAGAACCTGGACGCTAAACAGCGCCTCCCTTGTACCGAAACCGCTTTTAAAGCCAAACTGAGACTTGCCAATATTTTCTTCGCATTTGGTGTATATTCTGGAATGAATGATCTTCAGGAACAGCTTTAATACATGGCTCATTAAGCTGATCGTCCTATAATCTTTACAATACTTGCAGTTAGCCTTCTTCGGTATAGCAACGAATGTTGACCTGAGCCAGTCTTTAGGAATTATTCCGGTCTTGTATATGCAGTTTAGCAAGTTTAACAGAAGTGCAAGGGCTCGGTCTTCTTCCAATACTTTTAAAACCTCTATTTGTATTCCATCTGGTCCAGGTGCCTTTCCGTTTTTTGCACTTGATATAGCATGTAAGAGTTCTGCCTTAGTGATATCTAACCCGTCATCCAGAGTGATATTATGCGATAGACTCCTACCATCTTCAAAGAGATTTTGAATATATTTTTTCCATTCCTGTAGTTGTTCTTCTGTGCTGCTAAGAATTTGCTGTTGTTCGTTCATGAGAGTGCTGTTGTTGATCTTTCTATATTGACCAGTTGTCTGTTTAATTTTCTTGTACATATTAAACGAGTCGTGTTTGGCTTCAAATCCCATTATAACGCAGCAGTCGACTCTTGGTTGCTTCGTAACCCTGGGAATCCAATGAGTATTTATGAAGTTACCAGCTGTGTTGGCGTTGCCCACCAAATATCTATGACGCCTGCGAATATCATATCGGGATTCAAGAAAACGGGCATTTACCCGTTCGACCGTAATGTTTTTTCCGATGATGATTTTCTCGTTAGCTACGTGACTTACCGTGACTTTCCCACTGAAGCTGATGAACTGATGGGACCAGAACCAATTGGAACAGAAAATACAGCGAGAGAGGAAGAATTAACACCTCTAAACGAAGTTCCACAACCATTAAGAGGATTAACTCCACTTAACGTTGAATAATCGCCAATTCAAAATGTTGCACATAATTTCACTCATTTCGCTTATCGAAATCATCTTCAAATAGCTCATGCAGTGGAATAACTTTATATAGCTATATTATATAACTATATTGTTCTTCGATAACTGCTGACTTTAGGTATAGGACATGGCACATAAAACCTACTTAGAATTTGATGCAAAATTCAAAAATTAAATAAAAAGTATATGTTTTCATTTGAAAAAAATGTATTTATAATTTTTGGGCTACCCTGTCTACATGAAATTACCATAAAAAAAAACACATTAAGAAATGAAAATCGACTAGTCCGAGCGTTTTTCCAAAAAGCACACCGCTAAATTTTAATGAATTTAGACATTACTTCTGGAACTCACTGTATATGAATAAGGCGTAAGTTGGAAAGTGGTGGCATTAATACCTACTTTGTAGTGTTGAAAATTAGGGAGTTTTTTCAGAAGAAAACTGTTTTATTGCTTTTTTGCCCCATACCTGTGTTATATTTATTTTTTAATTTTTAGTAGTAGGTACGTACTTACTACATATTTATTCACAAAATTTATTATTAGTATTTTTAAACTTAATTTAAAATATTCATAGCACGCCCATGGTTTGACGTATGAAATCACTTCCCCCTTACGGATATCGCGTAGCTATAGACTGAAGCGACGTACTATACTTTTTGGTGTGTCATAGGTTGATAAAAAAAAATAATTCCAAATATCTGCACAGACATACATTTCTGCAAACCAGGGTGTTCGCGTATATTTTGCTCAATAGATATCTCCATTATTATTGGTTTTAGAGAAATGGTTAAATTAGAAAAGTTATAAAATTTTCACCGAACCTTCAGGAAATGAAATGAACAAAAACAACTAAGTATCGGAAGTGACAGTTTTTTGACAAATGACAGTTTTTTTCAAATGGAATACCCCTATTTTTTCATTGTATCCGTTAAAGAGTTTTATCCTCTTTTTAAATATACAGGGTGTTAATTAATGTCATGCAGATATTTCAGGGGGTGATAGTAGGTACTCGTCAAAATAAGAAAAAAATGCAAATATATATGCATGGTCTAAAACACGCTATTTTCGTTATACAGGGTGGAAAGTTTCAATTTTTTTTTCTCGTATTTTGCGTTTTCTCTCTTATATTTCGTGATAATTGTTTTAAATTTGGAACATCAACCATTTTTTAGAATCTCTACAATATAGTATCAAAATTGTCGGTCGCAGTATACAGGGTGTTACATTTTCTTGAATCGGCTACAGTTTTATCTTTCAGACCTTATTTTTGGAGTTCCCTGTATGAATTCCGATATGAAATTTGAACTCTCTGTTCCTTTGTTTAGCGTTCTGGTTTCTTGCACTATTCTCGCATCTGTGACCGTTTTCGATTTATTTGCAAAAATAGCCATCGATGGAAATTAAGTGTAGGCGAAATAAAGCAGAGTAAAAAGCTGTTTTTATTTGTATGTATTCTAAGTAATTATTTTCATTTTTATTTTAGATTAACCGACAGGGTTATCAACAATCAGATAAAAACATTACAAATTAAAAATAAATTTAAAAAAGACAATTAATTAGTTAATCAAATAAAAATAAATCAAAATTATAAAAACTGTTGAAAATGTCCGCCTCTTGCTAAAATGCACGAATCAAGTTTTCGCCTCATGGACTTACGCGGACTCTGCCAAATATTTTAGGAGTATTGCGAATGATGTCGCATGAAGCTATTATTCTGTTTCTTAAATCCTCTTCTGTCTGGACTGGGGTCTGATACACTAATGCTTTCAGGTGTCCCCAGAAAAATAAATCCAGGCTATTCAGGTCTGGGGATCTAGGAGGCCATAGCTGAGGTCCCTCTCGACCTATCCAATGGTTGTTAAAAATTTGATTGAGAAAGTTTCTCACCTCTATGCTAAAGTGCGGTCGTGCATGAACCACATTTGGTTTCTGACAAGAATTGGTACCCCTTCTAGCAGCCCTGAGAGTTCCTCTTTAAAAAATTGACGATAATATTGTCCGTTTAGCCTTGCTGGTAGGAAAAATGGTCCTATCAAATAATCTCCAATAATGCCGGCCCACACATTTACTGAAAACTGTTCTTGGAAATTATTTTCGCGTATCGAATGCGGATTCTCTTCTGCCCAAAAATGGTTGTTGTAAAAATTGTTTATGGCATTCCTTGAGAAATTTGCTTCATCGTTAAATCAAATCGTGTTTTCAAATAACGGATTTTGGGCTAGCATTTGTAGGAACCATTGGCAAAAATTAAAACGTAGTGGAAAGTCACGTGGGAAAAGAGCTTGAACCCTTTGGATGTGGTAAGGATACATTAAGTTGTCTATTAAAATTTTCCAGACAAGCACAAATGAAATGTTAAGTGTTGCGGCAATTTTTCTCGTACTAGTAGCAGGATCATTTTCTACTGCATTCAGGACTGCTTCCTCAACTTCAGGAGTCCTAACCGTTCTGTTTGCTCTAGCTAAATGAGTGGATTTCTAAACTGACCTAACGATTCATTTTCACATAGTCGATTATGTAGATTTGCGAATGTCCGTAGGTCAGGCAGTATTCAATTTGGATACCTTTGTGCATACAGTCGTCTGGCTTCATAACAATTGCCATCGGCAAGTCCATAGATAAAATGCATCTCTGCAAATTCTTGATTTGTGAATTCAACCATCATTAACCAGTTCAAAACAACTCCGGAAACGTCAAACAAAAAAAAAATTGTTACAAAATGTCAGAAGGACAATAAACAGAATCAATAATTGCCTATCCCAGCTTACTATTTTTTTTCTCATATTTATTATTGCGCTATTTCGCCTACTCTTAATTTCCATCGATGGCTATTTTTGCAAATAAATCGAAAACGGTCATAGATACGAGAATAGTGCAAGAGGCCAGAACGCTAAACAAAGGAACAGAGAGTTTCATAGCGGAATTCATACAGGGAGCTCAAAAAAAAAGGTCTGAAAGATAAGGTTGTAGCCGATTCAAGAAAATGTAACACCCTGTATACTGCGACCGACAACTTTGATTCTTTATTGTAGAGATTCTAAAAGATGGTTGATGTTCCAAATTTAAAACAATTATCACAAAATATAAGAGAGAAAACGCAAAATACGAGAAAAAAAATTGAAACTTTGCCACCCTGTATAACGAAAATAACGCGTTTTGGACCATACATATATTTGCATTTTTTTCCTATTTTGGCGAGTACTATCACCCACTGAAATATATGCATGACATTAATTAACACCCTGTATAATAATAGTGGTTGTTGGGGTTATTATTTACCGTTTTGGAATTATACCAAAATATAATAGAATTATCATTATCCTCATTAAAGTTTTGTAAAAGGCTAAAGTTACTCATAGCAATACCTGTCACCTTGACTAAATTGCTCTTGGCAACTTCTGCCTTCTTGACAAATCTTAATAAACGTTGTCAAAATCAGGGTCTAAATGGAATACTCTGAAGAGCAAAAGTTCGAAATTCTTAAAATATACATTAAATGTGGACACAACAAGCGAGTAGCGCAACGCGAATTAAAAGGCGGCATCCATATTTAGTAATTCCTGGCGAAAACACTTTCCGAAATGTGTTTCGTCAACTTTCTGAGCGAAAAACATTAGAAGGAAAGAAAAGGCATTGTCGGATACTTGAGAATGAAGAACTTGCTGTTCTTTTATATTTTCAAGGTAATTTTTATTTGTTTTTATATTCGCTTCGTATCATTTAGAAGCTTAATTTGTTTTCAGAAAATCCACAAAATTCGATATGGGACTGTGGCATATCTGGGCAAATGTTGTACAGTAGTTTTTAAAATTCTGAAACGGCATAAATTCCACGACTTTAAATTCAGAAAAGTTCAAAAATTAACAGAAGAACAGAAGCAAAGACGTTTGGAGTTTTGCCGTCACATGACAAACATCCTCAACAATAACGTCAATTTGTTCGAGAACATTATATGGACCGATGAATCTTCTTTTATACGGCTTCAGCTCCAAATCCCAAAAACACACACTTCTGGGCATCGCAGAATCCGCATCTTACAGTTGAAGTGATACGCTCTGGGTGGGTATCAGTAAATGTGTGGTGCGGCATAGTGCAAAACAGAATTATCGATCCTATTTTCATTGATGGATCTTCAAATGGCGTTAGATATCTTGAAATGTTTGCACATGAAATAGAGGATATTCTTGAAACCTTTCCTCTAAACGCCGGCGCCGCAAGGAATTTTATATGGCAGCAAGATGGTGCTCTATGTCATAGTGTTCTTCCAGTTAGAGAATACCTCAATGAGAATTATGACATTTGGATTGGTCGTGGAGGGACGATTGCATGGCCTCCCAATAGTCCCGACTTAACACCATTAGACACATTTCTTTGGGGCTACCTTAAAGACAAGATATCTGCATCTAGACCAAATAGTGTTGCCAATTTGCAGGAATAAATCCAAATTGAAATTGACTTTCTCAACTTCGGTAGGTTAGATATGATTGCTAATGCAAATAAAAAAACTAAAAGAGGGTTACCAATCTTACATTTTAATGAACGGTGCCCATTTTGAGCAATTTTAAAAATAATATATATGTTGTGTTATGTTTTAATTTCGTTCCAGAACGGTAAAAAATAACCCCAACAACCACTATATATTTAAAAAGAGGATAAAATTCTTTAACTGATACAATGAAATAATAGAGGGTATTCTATTTGAAAAAAACTGTCACTCTCGATACTCAGTTGTTTTTGTTCATTTCATTTTCTGAAGGTTCAGTGAACCAATAATAATGGGGATATCTATTGGGCAAAATATACGCGAACACCCTGTACTTATATCAAGGTTACATTGGCGTAGAACCTTTTTTATTACATTTTTAAGAAGAAATGTATATTTTTCTTATTGTTCATCATGCAAGAAAAAGTTATAACATATTTTAGATAGATTTTTCTTAATTTCGCTTAGTCTAAGAACAACTTTTAAGTAACAAAAATGATTAATATTATAGAATAATAATTATAAAATAAAACCATGAAAACCCCATACCAGTTCATGTATCTGTGGCAATAAATAAACCGCCGAGCTTTCATCGAACATCGAACTACTTCCAAGACTCGTGTTTCACCCCCGCAAAACAAGTGCAAACCTGTTCCACCTTCGGGGGCCGACCGAGATATTTATGTGGTAATTTTCATCCCATGTAATTTAGTAAGCCATTCTAGACACCATAAATGTTTGTTACATTTTTAATAAAACGTAATCGCTACCATAAATCGCATTTTTTGCACCGTTTTGGCTCCGGCAAGGCAAAGTTAAAGAACGAAAGTATAGAAAAAATAATGAACTAATCAACTAACCAGTATTCTATCCTAAAGTGACAGGTGATATCTGTATACAGGGTGCCCAAGATAAGGAGGGCCTCTATGGGGTCTCAGTTATGGTAAGAGATTCAACTTTGATTAAATAGAGAATAAGTTGTGCAATTAAGGAACTAATAATATGGCACACCAAAAGTTTTGATAAGATGTTTAAGTTTTAAATAAAAACTGAAATTTTGGATAATTACTTTTTTTTTTCTACGTTAATATTGAAGTTAGAGCAAAACCGACAAATCTTTTTCACAGCAATTTTAATGAACTTAAAGATTGCGTCACAACTTTTTTCGTTTCCAATCAACTTCCAATCAAATTCTTAATTCAATGATGTACTACACATCATCGTTGAATTACATTTCGATCCTTTTAAACCATCTTTCTGAAATTTTCCAGATACGGACCTGTATCCTAGAGCGTGGTATCACCTAAAGAATAAAGGTAATGGCTGTATTTTTTTAAGCACTGCAGGATTACTCGTTTAGGGCGCTTTGCGAGCGGTACGTGTGCGCAGGAAACGCCTCGAGGAGGTCGTTCCAGAGTGTTGATGTTCTCAAGAACAAAGAATTTTTAAACAGCGTCGTTTGAAGGACACTAAGCTGAACCACGTACGGGTGGGCCGCAGTGGCGCGTCGTGTATTTCTAACATGCACCGCTCTGGGTGGAATCAAGCGGGCAACCTCCGTTGAGCACTTGCCATGAAAATATTTATAAAATAGACTTAAGTCGCCAACCTGCCTTCGATGTTCACGGCTTTCCAGGTTATTCGTCACATCATGGTCACCGATTAAGCGAATGGCCCTTCTTTGATTGGAATCCAGCAATCCCAGGGTATGTTTAGGAGCAGAGCCCCAAATATGCAACAGTACTCCAGCGATGGTCGAATTTCGGCTTTATAGAGCATCAAAAGTTGTTGGGTTGTATAGAGGTTCTTAGTTCGAAAAAGTATCTAAGCTTCTACGAGGCTGCCCTAGCGATGGCCGCAACGTAGCTATGCTAAGACATATGACTATCTAAATCGACGCGCAATAAATGAATTGATAAAACAAAGGGAATCTAGTGTCCCGCCATGACTATATCCGGTTCTTCAACATTATCTTTTTAGAAAAAACTGCCGCCTGGGTTTTTAGCGTTAATCTCTGCTTGGTTACTGTCACCTCAAGACAGAATCTCTTTCAGGTCTTGAGAGTTGAGATGTAAGACCTCTTGCTGCCTATAGAGATGTGCATTGGCAGTCGATGTTAGAGCATCCAAAGTAAAAGATGAAACAAGTGTGCTGTCATCAGCGAAGCTATACAGGGTGTACCAAATTAAGTGCGCACCATTGCTAACTTTTTTATTATTGGAGATACAAAGTCGGTTAAATTAGCAAAGTAGTAGCATTTTTTCTGTTAATTAAAATGGTGAGAGCAGAAAAACAATTGGACATAACGTTTCTGAATAAATGAGGAAAATGTATTTTTTTTTAAATGGCACACCCTGTATATTTTTTACCGAAACGTTTGCAAATCGTATACGGAATAAAAAAGTGCATATGCGGTATTGGCCTAAAATTAAAAAAATCAACACAGCCATGGAAATAAAAAATGGTTTGCCTTTGGCGTTTTCACCGAGACTGCCATAAAAACAAAAACGAATTAACTAAAGTGTCCTCGTTTTGGGTAGCCATTATTGTTAACGAAGCCAAAATTTTTGTAGTTTTGCGTTAAGTTATCTGGTTTTTGCTTTTAAATATTACAAAATGGCGTTCACGCATTTAGAACATTGCGATATATTAGAAGCGTATCTTGGTTGCAGAAAAGATAGTGTACTAGCACTCGAGCAATACGGTCAAATGTATCTTGAACGTGAGCAACCAGACAGAAGGTATTTTCTCCACGACCATTACTGAATGCAATAATTTCAAAATCATTTTTGATAATAGAATGTAAAAATTCTCGCTCTTGAGTTGGAATATTTACTCTGAAACACTTGCTTCTTATGCGTTTTGCGTGTATTTTTATTCCATAACAAGATACGGAATGAATATTCTGTAATTGATCTAAACGACATAGGTTGCCATGAATTTTGAAACTGTCAGTGTCAGATAAAAATGGCCGCGTTGTAATAATTATTTTCAGACAAATTTTAGTGCAAGTCAAAAAATGAGTGAAAAATCGGATGAATCAGAAATGGAACTGGATAATACTCCACCTGAAATTACGAATATTGCGAATAAATAACTTAATTGCTTTGTACAGATTTTATTTGTTTTTATTCGTACTTTTTGGTCGTGGAGAAAATATAGTCTGCTACTCGGTTAGAATGAAAATTCGATACTCGTGGTTCCTCACGCTCGCTACGCTCGCGTTCGGAATCTTCCACTCGGATCGAATTTTCATTCCAACCTCGTTACAGAATCTACTATTCTAAGGCTGTATAGAAAATTTAGAAGTAACGAAAGAGTTTTTATAAAGACAAAGACTAAAAAACAGTTTATAATAAGTGAACAAGTAGAAGTAAATGTATTGGCATATTTTGAAGCGCACAAAAATAATTCAACTAGAGATTTGGTAAGAGACAGTGCATGGTTTCAGTTTATTTACAATTTGGAGGATTTTAAAAAAATATAAGTTTGTACCTTATTAGTACCGACCAGTGCAAACATTATTACCTGGTGACACTGAAAGAAGACTAATTTTTTGCCAATGGTTAGATATGTGTAGGCAAAATCCTAACTTTTTAAAGAAAATTTTATGGAGCGATAAAGGGAACTTTTCAAATAGAGGTATGTTTAATCGTAAAAACATGCACTATTGATCTGGAACAAATTTGTTAATTGCTGTTCCCAGAATTCCGCAAGTAAGATTTAGCATTAATGTTTGGTGTGGTCTCATAGGCAACCAAATTATTGGGCTAATTTTTTATGAAGGTACCCTGACCGGCAGGGGATACGTTAATATGTTCTCAGAATTACTAGAAGAATATTTAGATGATGTGAACTTAGAGGACCGTAACCAAATTTATTTTCAACAAGATCATCAGTTTCACGAAGTGAGAATATTGTTAGAAAGGCTTTTCAGAGATAGGTGGATGGCAACAAATAGTCCGATACGTTGGCCCCCCAAGGTCTCCTGACGTAACTCCATTAGACTTTTACTTCTGGGGGTATGTCAAGGACGAAGTCTTTACAACGAGATATGCGAATCTGGTCGAACTTCAAGACAACATTAGACGCATTATAGCATCCATCGATGGTAGAACAGTTTTAAACAAAACGTGTATTAAAGAATGCCCACAAATGTATTGAACAAAACGGTGATGTACTTATATAGTTTTTTTTTTATTTCTTCCGCTAAAAATAAAATCGAGTTTTAATTTCTAAAATAAATAAATAAATTCGTTTTTGTTTTCATGGTAGTCTCGATGAAAACGCCAAAGGCAAACCATTTTTTATTTCCATGGCTGTGTTGATGTTTTTTCAATTTTAGCCCAATATTGCATACGAACTTTTTTATTCCGTATACGATTTGCAAACGTTTCGGTAAAGAATATACAGGGTGTGCCATTTAAAAAAAATACATTTTCCTCATTTATTCAGAAACGTTATGTCCAATTGTTTTTCTGCTTTCACCATTTTAATTAACAGAAAAAAGGCTACTACTTTGCTGATTTAACCGACTTTGTATCTGCAATAATAAAAAAGTTAGCAATGGTGCGCACTTAATTTGGTACACCCTGTATATGGAATTTTTTAGCTTTTCCCAAAAGATCGTTAATGTATATTAAAAACGGGTGGACGACAACATAGAACCTTAAGGGACTGCGGCGTTGATGTTAAATGTGTCTGAAAGAAATCCGTCCATCGCCACTTGCAGAGAACGGTCTTTAAGAAAGCTTGACAGGCATGAACAAAATTGAACCGGCATTCCGTATGCTCTCACTTTAGTTAGGAGCCTCTCATGCCATACTCGGTCAAAGGCCTTGGTAATATCCAGTGCTACCGCCCGGGACTCCCCATGATGTTCTATTGCGTTGTTCCAAACGTGAGTATTAACATAAGCGAGAAGTAACAACTTAATGTTTTTAATTTCTTAAGTTCCATTTCAAATGATTTTTTTATAATATAATAAAAGTAGGTACCTACATAATATATATTTAATTATGTATGAAATATTGTAAAATACTTATTTTTCTTGCAAAATCAGGATCATCGTTAAACATCGTTTAAAGACCATTCAGCGAAGCGAAAACGATATTGATGGTCAACTTGCTTCAACTCCTGAACGAGCTGAACTTTATACGCATACATACTAAGATCTTTGTGCAGAATCCTCCTCAAAGTGGTACGGCGAATGTCGAGTTGTTGACTTCTGTGCCCAGTTGATACTCTCGGCTACAGCAGCGATTGCTTCAGGTGTGCGCCTAGGATGAGCATGCGGAACATGTTTCGCGTCCACCAGCATTCCAGTTCTGAACACTTTATTGATAAAATTCTTAATTCCTTGGTTTGACGGCGCGCGGCGCCTCATTTCTTCCAAATTTTCTACGCAAATTTCGTGCCGTCTCGGCAACCACAGAGCCACTCAAAGTAAGTTTTCAATATTTCTAAACGTTGATCCAAATTAAAGCGATACATATTCTGTCAGCGGAAGTTTCAAACTAAACAACTGTCAACAATTCATGGCGCTCAAGTCTACAGCGTTATTAATAACACGTAGTTTAAAATTTAACATATAGACGGCCCACCCATTAAAACCAAACGTTACTCTTCAAAATTAAAAAACATCCGGGGTTACTTAAACTTAAATAAACTTTTCTGGAATGACACAAATCGAATCTCTTGCAAAATATTGTTCTTTTCCTAAATCAGCAAAGTAGGCATTGGAAAAAAATGAGTATGATATCAGTCAATTTTGCATTACTTCTGTTGAACTACATATGTCAGGTTACACTGGGGAACAAATTTCAACTATAATATATTGTTGGTTCAACAATGGCAATTAAATAGCACATTTTATCAGTGAGTCTAAAGTTTAGACACTCAGTTTACGCTTCTTAGCCTGTCATTTCAAAGCAGCCTCGTGGGCATCTCTCGTAATAGTCCAACAGTAGTCGGCTAACATCTCACAGTTCCATTTTCCCTGATACCTTCTTTCCATGTTTGAAATATCCTAGTGGAACCTCTCACCGTGCTCGTCACTTACAGCACCAGAACCGGAAAGTGAATCCAGATGAGAATCCAGAAAATGAATTTTCAACGACATATTACACCCTAGGTTTTGGTAACATAAAAGAAGTTGGACAACCAGGTCTTTATAGTTTTCTGCTTTCATGTTTCCCAAAAAATTTGTTGCAACCATTTTAAAGGCATTCCAAGCGTCCTTTTCCTTGCCTTCAAGTATGGAATCGAATTGCGCATCTACGAAAAGTTTCCTAATCTGGAGACCCACAAATATTCCCACTTTAATTTTAGTGTCACTGATTCTAGGGAACTTTTCTTTTAAATAACTAAAAGCAAGGCCTTCTTTGCCCATGGCCTTCACAAAATTTTTCATAGGTCCCAATTTGATATGAAGTGGCGGTAGTCAAATCTTTTCTGGGGGAACTAATGGCGCGCTGGCTACATTTTTCTCTCGGTGGCCAAATTTTTAACATTGAAAATGTTTATATTATCGCACGGGCACGTAGTATGGGTACGGAATTCGAAATTCTTGTGTTGCATTTGTCCCTGACGTCACACCGAGTTAAATGATCGGGATCAGACCAAGTCGAGAATAATCGTATGGTTTCGCTGGAGCAGGGTGGTTCGGCTGGCGCGGCTGGAGCGCGCTTTAGATCATATTCGTATTTCGAAGTGAAAGCGCTTATGTATGACTTATAATGAACGCCGATAACATTAGTTGCCTGCAGTGTTGCCAGTCTGTTACAATTGTAACAGATCTGTTACCTTTTCAACGCATCTGTTACGCTGTTACGCCATTAACCGATCTGTTACGTTTTAGACAAACCTAACCCTACTCATATTATACGAATTTTCATTTATTATATACAAATTAAATATTTAAATATAGCTTTGGCGGGCTTTTCAGAATTGTAGACCACCTGACACTGATATTTTTAAACTTGAGCGCCCCTCCGATAGATGGCGCGGCTTACACAAGGGATAGCGGCATATTAGGGAATCCATGAGACGTTAATTCGGCATGTTATGCGCATGCGTTCTATATGTGTTAGTCTGCGGATCGAGTAAAGCGAGGTGCCTGTTAAAAAATATCGACTAATATGCTTCATATTATGACAGCTGACAGACGCATGTGCATAACTACGCATAACATGCACATAACAATCCAACGTGATTGTTGTTTGGCCCTCGCACCATCTTGCTTTTTTCTGTGGTTTGGATTCACTACCACAGAAAAGTTAGGTTAAGTTCACACAACAAAGTTCGGAGGTAGTGAATTTTCCTAATCAGTGTTAGCAACAATTTCTAGAATGCTGTTACTATTTTGGTAAATCTGTTACGTTTTTGAGGGAATTCTGTTACCATTGAAAAAAAATTTTGGCAACACTGGTTGCCTGCTGTTGTTGGAGGAAGAAGACGAAAAGGAGATGTTAGCCCAAATTCCTCCATTTCGACAAACGTCATATTAACACTTAAATTTATAATATAGGTACCATATTTAAATCAAAGCTGCAGCATACCAAGTAAACAAATCAATTTGATTAAGACGTCAAAGTATCAAAGCATTTTAAAATTGTATCATTAGTTGGTATATCCGAAAAAAATATCAAAATTAGAAAAAAGTCAGTGGCGTGCATTTTAACATTGAAAATGTTTATAATATCGCACGGGCACGTTAGTATGGGTACGGAATTCAACAAAATTCTTGTGTTGCATTTGTCCCTGACGTCACACCGAATAAAATGGTTACGGTTGTCATTAAGTACTGATCAATATTTCCTTCGTATGCATAATCTTGGATTTGAATATGGTATAGGCAAGTGTAAAAATGGGGTAAGTGGAAAATCAGAGCGCCAATCAGGCAATATTGAAAGTTTACTTGTCTGTGTGGTTCGAGGCAACTAACTATACGTTAGCGCTATTGAATTATCTACTCCCGGTGAGTTACCAGGTGTTTTTTTCTTTCTGAGTAGTCATTTGTAACATAACCTCCGAATCGGTCCGTTGAATAGTGTGTGATATCTCCATAAAAAATTGGTCGAAGGTAAAAACTTATAATATACTTTTAGTTGTATTGCATTTTCTTATGTTTAGTCAATTGTTGTAGCTTTAAAATCCTATATACCGACCAAATCTAAAAGCGGCTTTTACTCACGAACAGGATTGCACCCATAAAAAACATAATGTGGGGCATGTGTGAAAGTTGTAATGGGGAAAGTGTAAAGGTTAGTTTACACTTGCCCCATTTTCCTGGGAATGCTAAAGTTCATTGGCACTGACACTTAAAGCTTTTATTCTTTACAGAGAGTTGCCGTCATGGTACGAAATTATAAAAGAAAGTCCGATAGGGCTGCCTATGGGGAGGAGCAATTAAATGCTGCAGTAAATGCCGTCAATCAAGGTCAATTAACCATGTCGATGGCTAGTACTGAATTCAGAATCCCATACATTACAATCTACTGTAGGATAACTGGCCGCCGTGGCGAAAAAAGCAAGACACAGGGCCGACCTCCAATACTTTCTTGGCAAGATAAGTGTCAACTGGCCGAAAATATAAAAACAATGGAGAAGTGGGGATATTAATTAACTTCGAGAGAGCTTCAAGAAAAAGTTCGGGACTTTGTAACTTTAAATAATATTCCCAATCCTTTTAAGAACAATATGCCAGGCACAGACTGGCTAATAAAGTTTAAACAACGTCACTCTTTGAGTATGAAGAAACCACAAAGCTTAGAGTACTGCAGAAAGAAATCTACGGACCCATTCATAATAGACCAATATTTTGTTTTATTGGAAAAGGCTATATTGGAGTTGGGTCTTCAGGATCGTCCTGAATGTATTTACAATTTAGATGAGACTTCACACATCAGTTTTGATTATCTACTACTTGATTCGCTCCGACAGAGTCCTCCTTCTAATCCAAGGAAACGAAAGCGCTTAATTCAAGGTGGCCAAACCATTGCAGGTACTATCGCAAGTAGTCAGTCAAAAATCTCTACAAGTTCATCTACTATATCTAAACCAGCTATGAAAATTGACCGAAAGAATAAACAAAGTCGGTCAAGTCCGTATCAATTTGAATCCAGCTCCAGTGAATCAGATTATGAAAGTGTACCTTTTATGGAATCGGATCAAAGTTTCACTTTAGAATCGGATTGCGAAGATCAGATTCCTGAAATAAACAAAGACAATATTTCCATTGAAGACTGGGTACTGGTTAAATACACATTACCAAAAGCAAAGAAACATTTTATTGGCCAGGTAAATACTGTTGACAACGGCTTTGAAATCAAGTTTACTAGAAATCTAAAATACAATTTTTTTATGGCCACTCACCGATGATGTCGATGTGTAGTATAGCTAGACGATATAGTGACTCGTTTACCTGAACCGGTAGTAACACGCCGAGGAGGTTTTCATTATAATGTGAAATTTGCGGGATACAATATTTAACAAGTTCCATAAAATTATTCGAATTTTTAAACTTTAATTTTCTTTTCTGTTTTAGTTTCTCCTAGGGAATAACTCCTACTGTTTTAGAGATTAAAGCCAAACACTGGGTTTTGAACGGATAAATACGTTTATAAAAATATTATTCTTGTTATTAGGAATTTTTTTAGGGTTATTTTGGATTACTTATTATTTTTCAGAGGTAGGTACCTTTTAATTTTTCGTTTTTATGATTTGCTTGGCTAACTATTTCCCAACAATAAAAAGTTCATAACTTCCCAGATTTTTATTTTTTTTTAAGTCTGTGAAAAGAAAAATTGGCATGGGAGATATAAACTTCATTTACACTTTCCCATTACCACTTCTGCGAACATGCATGGAAATTGTATTCCGATTTTACACTTTCCCTTTTTGGGGTACTGAACTGTAAAATTTCGGTAAATAATTCATGAGTGCCCTATACAGTATTAAAAGTAAACATATTAAACTATTACTTCCTTACAAAGACACTTTTATAAATATTGTATATTTGAAGTAGGAAGGAAATAAACTTGAACTATTAAAAAGGGCTTCGCAGTTGCCCCAGTCTACCCTAATTATAAGCTTTGTAATGTAATGCTGAAAAATAAACAGAATGGTTTTGTACACTTTACCGTTCTTCCCTACACTTGCTGCCACTTTTTTTCATGCATTTTCTTTCATTACAACATTTTTGTAATTTTCGTTCTCATAGTTGTATAAAGGGGGGTACTTTTGAACCTCCTCTATCAAACACTCGTTAGCAATTGCCGAAAACGGTGGCATTCTGCTGAGCGATCACGGCTGGACTGGTCTCTCTAGCAGTCCGAACGCAGCCACTGCAATTGACTGCGAACTCTGTGTCGCTGAGCTGCGGCAGTAAAACCGTGTACATACAAATCGCATTAAACCAGTACCGAGCTACCAATCGCGAACGCCAGCCGCGGCCGCTGACTGCTCCAGCCAAACCATACCTTAGAGGCGCGTTAGAGTTTATAACCTTTATTTTACTATTTTTTTATATTATGAATCAATAAACCTTATATCAGCTACCTAAATATAACATTCAGATCTATGAGTTTTCGCAGATCACAAATCTCACAATAGTCACAAGCGTTGCACTCTGCTTCGGCATTTTCAATGTCCTCCCCGGCTGCATCTTTGTAAAGGACTGTAAATTTTTTTATGTAGTGATTCGATTGTGCTCGACTGTCCCATTTGCGTAGGAAGCAGCAAAGCAGCAGTATTTCGTATAACCTAGCTGCATTCAAAGCAAAATCGCCTCAACTTTTAAATCCCCACAAATTTGCCAATTGTATCTTTCATATTGTATGGTCTCCAGTAACAATTTCAAATTGCTATACGTTTCTTTCATGTGAACTGCATGACCAATTGGGACTGAAGGCAACTTATTTTCATTATGGTCTCCAGTCTTTTGGATCATAGTCGAGATTTAAAGCTGCCATTAATCCCTCGATGTCCCTACAGGCTACCAAATTTTTTTTCATGTTAAAAAATGGTGTTAGGTTTTTCTGACGGCTTCGGTATACAGAAAATTTTACTTTATCCTGAAGCAAGTTTCATTGTCGCAATCGAGAAGCTAATAGTTCGGATTTTTTCTTGAGCAATTCCAAATCCCTTATAAGGTCACTTAATTCACTTTGACTTATTTTATGAGCCTTTTTACAGGGAAGTTCACAGACAAAATCGGAGTCTTGCGAAGTTGATGGGCCAACGACATTTTCCAGTGCACTACCGTTTGAATCCATCGGATCATCATCAGAATCAAGGCTATATTCCTGAGGTGGATTATGTACAGGCAACTCGTCATTATCATCACCGGGCGTATGGCGGTTTGTAAATTTGAATACTGTATCTCAGCCTTTTTTTCTCTGAGAAGCCTTTTTTGACGGGAGGTGTCCAACAAAAGTAACAGTCAGTAACGTGGTCTTACGATTCTCGCCAGATCATACGAACAGCAAAGGGCATCTTACGCTTTTTCCACTTAGCCAGCTACGAATGTTGGACGCATATTTGTAGCAGCAGATATGGGGAGCCCAATTTTTATCCTGGTCTCCAATTTTACAGCCAAAATACAAGTGGTAAGCCTTTTGTATTAAAGGGCTAAGTGTACGTTTTTGTTTCACAAAAGTCACTTCACCACATATATAACAAAAATTATTCGGCTTATTTAAACAAACTCGCGACATGTTGCACAAAACTCTCGAATTTCTCAAATACGAACAGCTCTCAATAAACTTGTGGTTGAAATACAACTAACTAACAATTTAGAATTTATGTTATATGTATTTAAACCCCTTATAAAGTACACCTCTATAATCAATCTAGGTACTTCTCATGTAATGGTCGAATTTTCCCATACATTACGGGCAGGTAGGTAATTATAATTAGCATGGATCTATAAAACCGGAGCTAACTGAAACTTTTGCAAGACAGATTGTTAGTAAGTAGTAAGTATAATACAATAAGTAAGATTTTGCTATTTTGGTCTTGGAAACATTCCCCCGTGTTATTATTCAAATGAAGACAAATTTGATATGCTATCATGTTTTATTTTAAGCGGAGACCAATCTTGTTTTTTAAGAATTATTATTTAAATAGTAAAGCACCCTGTATATGGATTTTTATTATTAGGATTTAAGCCATGTAAAATATTTACCTACGTATTACTCTAAAACATTTTTACTGGTTGAATGAACTCAACTGATTGGGAGTTATAGTTGTATATACCAAACACAGTATTTAATAAGGTCCTTCAGAAATTCCTTAAATGTGAAAATAACAAAAAAAAGAAGAATTTTGCAGCAAACAATGTAAACTCTTAGACCTTATACAACTTTATTTCGCAAAAGTGCTTTCGTGACAATGCAATTGAGAGGTTGAGAAAAGAATCTACACCCTGAAATAATTTCGTTGATTCACATTTTTGTAAGGTGTTTAAGCGTAAAATAGCATGGTGACATTTTCTACATATTTGTGGGAATAACAAAAGAAAACCAACAAGTGCAGGTATTAAATGGTTATAATAAAGCCCAAAGGTTTTCGCGAAATCTCCAAGGAATTGATAAAAATACTTTCTTCATTTTGTCTTGTAGGTACCGGGTGTCAAGCCATTCGTACACCCTGCTTAACTTCTTCGCTTTTAAGCGCAATAGAAAATTTAAACAAAAACACCAAATCTGGAAACACAATAACTGTTAAAATATACAGGATGCATCAATGCATATAAATATTTTTAGTCTGCGACTGCGTCATTATGGCTAATTTAGCATCCTCATTTGGATGTCAGTATGGCGGTCTTAATAACACTCAGTGCCATTATAAATTCATAATAACACGCAAATGTTATAATGGAATGCATTGTATATTAACATATTAAAGATAAATAATTTAAAATAGGGTATTTTTGAAAAGTTGTTCTAAAAATGTTTAAAATGGCGATAAAATATATAGGGCAGTCCATTAAAAATAAGGATATTTATTATTACGTGCCCCTTGTATTCCTAAAGTTATTAAAAATGTAATAACAGACGCAACCCGGCACACCTTGTTAAGCAGTATGTACACTACAGGGTGTCTGGATAAGGATACGAATAGGCCATATCTCGGAAACGATACGTCTCACAGATTTGAAAAGAAAACTACCATTTAAAAAATTGCAAATAGACATTCATTTAAACTAGCTTCAAGTTTCGGAAGTTGCCGCAAAGGGGCGTAACGGCTCATTTATTTTTAAAATTTGGTTATTATTTTAGTTGACTCCGCAGAAGAATCCTACTTACACCTTTAATTTATAAATTCTTGTAAATGTAATCTGCACCTAAATTTTTTATATTGAGAAAATAAAGTTAATACAGTTAAATATACAGGGTGTCATACCGGGAACCGTTTCGATCTATATATAGAAAACTATACATAGAACATTTTTTAAAATTTGACAATATGCTAATGTTGCTGGAAGCAACCCGGCTAAAATATTTTCAATAAGGTGACACTTCCGGTTATACCGGCTTATTTTAAATGGAACACCCCACATTTTTAAATTCTACGTAAGATTTTAGGCAAATCTTGTATATCATGTCCTATACCCAAGTCCAAGCGTTTTTGACATATTTAAGGTTTTATGTCAAAATATGACGTTTGCAGGCTATAAAATAATTATCAATTTTTTCTATAAGGAAGTCTTTATTATTTAATTTGGGTTCGATTTCCTGTTAAAAAGGACCTGCTTTAATGGATTTTTTATAATATTTTGATAACTGTTAATGCAGGGTGTTAAAACAATAACATTAAAAATGAAATTAAGAAAACTGCAAAAAATCTACATTTTGAAATGGAAACCCTATTTATAATTTTTTCAGTAAACGTTCAAACTGACGTCCTCCAACTTCCAGATATTTTTCGCATCTAAGCAACCCTTGTTCATTAGTCGCTTTTCTTATTGACATGGGACTTGTTATGGGAGTATTAAACACTCGATCTTTAATTGCATCCCAAATAAAAAAATCGAGTACTGTAAGAAATGGGGAGCGGGGTGGCCAAAGAAAAGGACCATTGTTGGAGATCCATTGATCATCAAAAGCATTTCGTAAAAAATTATCGATGAGGTAGCTACCATGTTAGTAAAACAGCACATTTTACATGTAGAATGATTCAAAAGCTTCTAACTTACCATTTAAATTTTCTTGCAAAAGATGTAGTGCCACGACGCCATCATTTCTTACTGCACAATAGACATGAAACTACCAGGATTCTAGAAAATTTTGCTCTCTAAACACATGTAAATTTGAATTGCTCCAATAATGGGAATTATGTCAAATAAAGGCACCATTTTTTGTAAATTTGCCTTCGTCTGTCCACAATGGAAAATGCGTATGGATGAAATTTATGTTTGCATAATATTCTTTAAACTGTTGATTAAGATAATTCTGACTCTAACGCAGCTTGCCTTACAGACATGGTTGGATATGCGGGAAATATCCCAAAATAGCAATTTTAGTATTCTCATTATTAACTAGAAGTTTATGTCTTTACACCTTAACCGATCCAAGGTTGTTGGAAGTTTCTATAATTTGTTTAACAGCACATTGTCATCAAATTTATCACATTCTCCGTAAATAATAAATAAGTTTAAATAATCTTTGTTTGTATAATTTTAACGCCCCGGCATGATTATTAATAATGGTAAGTGAAAGCTTCATACATTTCTTTAACATTTGACTGTTTTCAACGCCGTCATAGCCAACTAAGAGTATAGGTAATTAAGCTCATAGCCAACTGGGAATAATTAAACTTACTATCTGCAGCACAATTGCCATATTAAAAAATTAAATTTACAATATTTCGAAAACTACAAATTTTCCAAATGGACAACCTTATGCAAACTTACCCTTATTTCTAATGCTAAATAAGAAATAATTATAATATTTAGAGGTTTCTATTTGAAACTGTAAAATTTTTGCAGTTTTCTTAATTTCATTTTTAATCTTATTGTATTAATAGTTATTAAAATATTATAAAAAACATATTAAAGCAGGTCCCTTTTAACAAGGAATCGAACCCAGATTAAATAATAAAGACTTCCTTATAGGAAAAATTGATATACCGGGTGTTGCATCGTCGAGCGGGACATAGGAAATCCCATGTAATTTTAAATGGGGTCAATTATTGGCTTCCCTAATTATTTTAGAGAAAAATTCTATTTAGGTTTATTAAAGAGCACTAAAACCCACATTCAAAAGAATAACTTTAGATATTTTTGATGAGCCCGTTTACGGGTTATCGCTGATTTCTTTTTAACTATTTCTCCTTTTTATGGCCCCGTATTTGCGGGCACCAGTCAAGGTAAAAGATGACTGTCAAATAAAGTTGTCATTTTGAAATGTGTGCTTTATTGTTATAAAAACTCGTACATCGAAAATATTAAAGGTGTATTTATGAGTACAAATTAATCTGAATAAAACTAAAATAAAGTATCCAATTACAAGGTTAATTATGACATTTTACATGTTTCAATATTTCACTAATTAATAGGTAGGTACTATTAAATTGTTAGAACTTTAGGATTTAAGAAGATGTTCAAATATTCCTCAAAATGACAACTTTATTTGACAGTCATCTTTTACCTTGACTGGTGCCCGCAAATACGGGGCCATAAAAAGTAGAAATAGTTAAAAAGAAATCGGCGATAACCCGTAAACGGGCTCATCAAAAATATCTAAAGTAATTCTTTTGAATGTGGGTTTTAGTGCTCTTTAATAAACCTAAATAGAATTTTTCTCTAAAATAATTAGGGAAGCCAATAATTGACCCCATTTAAAATTACATGGGATTTCCTATGTCCCGCTCGACGATGCAACACCCGGTATATTCTAAAGCCTGCAAGCATAATTTTTTGACATAAAACCTTAAATATGTCAAAAACGCTTAGACTTGGGTATAGGACATAATGTACAAAATCTGCCTAGAATTTTACGTAGAATTCAAAAATGTAATAATATACCGGGTGTTCCATTTAAAATAAGCAAGTTGCCACCTACTTCCGGTATAACCGGAAGTGTCACCCTATTGAAAATATTTTAGCCGGGTTGCCCCCAGCAACATTGGCATACTGTCAAATTTTCAAAAAATTTGCATCTATTGTTTTTCATATTATATACAGGGTGACACGGATCTAAATGTACATACATTACCAGGAGATAGTGGACATCCTGGGGGTTCTAAATAATCTATCTTTAGTGGGTTCATCTTTCCTCGTTACTTACATACAGAGTGTTTTATAAGGTTTGGCTCATTTTTGTTTTTGCCATAATTCTTTTAGCACCCGGTATAAAATGTTCATATTCGGTGGAAATATTTTGAGTAGCTATCGCTTCAAAATGCCGTATGAAAATATTTTGAAATTC
Organism: Polydrusus tereticollis; assembly: GCA_963920685.1. Lineage (NCBI taxonomy): Eukaryota > Metazoa > Arthropoda > Insecta > Coleoptera > Curculionidae > Polydrusus > Polydrusus tereticollis. The sequence continues at coordinate 88,719,148 of OY987327.1, forward strand.
AGGTCTGGACTTTAAAAACAATACTGATTTCATTTTTTTAAATTCAACACCCTGTATATCATATTTTTGTTAATTTTATTTTTTATTTGAAAAACACATAAAAAACTAATTCTAATGACATACTTATCAAAATCCCCGCACTCGCCGCTCAGCCATAATAAATTGCTCTTCTTTAGATGTTGAAACACATACAAAATAATAACTGTTTTTATAACGACAATAATACCAATAATAACAAAAATAACAAAAACATAATTATTTGAGAATATTTTCAAAATGCCCACCATTAACTTCTTCACATTTTCTTCCTCTGATATTTAAATTTGAAACTGCACTTCTGATTACACCTGGTCTATTTTTTATTTCCTGAAATGAAGTGATAATGCGTTGCAAGAGCTGGTCCCGTGTATTAATTTCTGCCTCGTAAACTAAATTTTTTATATACCCCCAAAAAAAGAAGTCCAGCGGGTTAAAGTCGGGAGATCTTGCTGGCCAAGAATGGAGCCCCCCACGACCTATCCATCTGTTGGGATATCTATTGTTTAAAAGTTCGGGAACAATTCTTGCATAATGTGGAGGGGCTCCATCGTGTTGGAAATACATTCCCGAGTACATTCCTCTTAAATTAACATTCTCATTTTGGAGAAGATTTGGCAAAATGTTTTCCAAAAAGTGTAAATATTGGTTTCCATCTAATCTTTCTTCAAAGATGTGTGGGCCAATCAATTTACCATTGATTATACCTGCCCAAACATTTATGGAAAATTTAAAGAAATAGTCCATTCTCGAAGTGGAGTTGAAATATAGGGAAAGGGGAAAAAAAGTCAAAAAGTCTTTCTCCACTAATTTAATAGTGAGCTATTAAAGGCTCAATTTTAAAATTAAATTGTCTCTACATGTTTCAAAGGTAGTAACCTTCATCTTCAGGAGACCAAAGTAGTGCTGCAGTTATTATTAGCAGTAGAGAGAAAACTGTTGGTGGAAAATGACGTTGATGGAGCTTTTTTATTTAAAAATATTTTGACAAGATATTAATAATTGAATGTAATCAGCATGCTAAAATTGGAATTGAAAGTGGAATGTTATATTTAAATCAAAGTTTATGAAAAGACACTGTCAATCTGTGGTCGAATTTAAAAAGGGAAGATATTCGTTATTTGAAAATCATACGTCAGGATATATAAAAAGGATCTTTTGGACATTCTAGATATTGTTAGAGAAAGATTTTTGTTTGTGATTTGTTTTATGAGAAATTATAATGTTGAAATTTCATTTGTAAAATTAGTTATTGGAGACCTAAGGTCCCGTCACCTTGCGTTATGTTCGTCCCATTATGTAGGGAAAACAATAGAGTTTTATTTAAAATAAAATTATTAAAAAAATTTAAAAAACAGATCTTATATTTTATATACCCTTAAAGATTAAAATAGGGAGACGAACACAGTTAAAATGATGAACTGTGTTCGTCTCCCTATTTTAATCTTTAAGGGTATATAAAATATAAGATCTGTTTTTTAAATTTTTTTAATAATTTTATTTTAAATAAAACTCTATTGTTTTCCCTACATAATGAGACGAACATAACGCAAGGTGACGGGACCTTAGGTCTCCAATAACTAATTTTACAAATGAAATTTCAACATTATAATTTCTCAAAAAACAATTCACAAACAAAAATCTTTCTCTAACAATATCTAGAATGTCCAAAAGATCCTTTTTATATATCCTGACGTATGATTTTCAAATAACGAATATCTTCCCTTTTTAAATTCGACCACAGATTGACAGTGTCTTTTCATAAACTTTGATTTAAATATAACATTCCACTTTCAATTCCAATTTTAGCATGCTGATTACATTCAATTATTAATATCTTGTCAAAATATTTTTAAATAAAAAAGCTCCATCAACGTCATTTTCCACCAACAGTTTTCTCTCTACTGCTAATAATAACTGCAGCACTACTTTGGTCTCCTGAAGATGAAGTTTACTACCTTTGAAACATGTAGAGACAATTTAATTTTAAAATTGAGCCTTTTATAGCTCACTATTACATTAGTGGAGAAAGACTTTTTGACTTTTTTTCCCCTCTCCCTATTTATGGAAAATCTATGTTGCGAGTGCGACTGCCTAATAGCATTTGGATTTTCTAGAGACCATAGATGACAATTTCTGGAATTGTTGACTCCATCTCTGGTAAACTGAGCTTCATCGGTCCACAAAGTCCGGTGAATATCTCTTTGGTGCTTCCTAATCCACTGACAAAAAAACCAAACGGTTAGCATAATCACCTGGTTCCAACCTTTGTACCTCTTGGATATGATAAGGATATAAGCCTTCATTTTTTATTGTTGAATGGGTTAATTTTTGCGTTATATGCAGACGTCTAGCAATTTTCCTTGTGGATGTTTTTGGATTTTCTTCAATCAAATTTAAAATGTCTTCTTCCTGTTGAACTGGGTGTCTTACAGGCTGACCAATATTATTTTGTGTCGGAAAATGTCCTTGTTCACGAACAAAAGAAAATACATTTGAAAATGTTTGATGGTTTGGACATCTTCTTCCAGGAAACCTTAATTCATACTCTCGAGAATCGGCTCGCCCGTTACCATCGCAAAATCCATATACAAATATTATATCAGCGTATTCTTGGTTTGAAAATTGATGGGGCATTTTAAACGAGAAGTAAATGTTTAACAAAAATATCCTCGTAATGCCCAAAAATCTGACAGGTTATAACTGACAATGACTTATTATGTTTTGTTGCCCCCCAATATTTCGTTGTTCTGAGGTGCCGAGCCATGGAGTCAAATTGAATTGAAAATTTTCAAATTTTAACACGCCGCTATTTTATTACTTTGGTTTATTTCTTATTATTGGTATTATTGTCGATATAAAAACAGTTATTATTTTGTATGTGTTTCAACATCTAAAGAAGAACAATTTATTATGGCTGAGCGGCGAGTGCGGGGATTTTGATAAGTATGTCATTAGAATTAGTTTTTTATGTGTTTTTCAAATAAAAAATAAAATTTACAAAAATATGATATACAGGGTGTTGGATTTAAAAAAATTAAATCAGTCTTGTTTTTAAAGTCCGGACCTGAATTTCAAAAAATTTTCATACGGCATTTTGAAGCGATAACTACTCAAAATATTTCCACCGAATATGAACATTTTATACCGGGTGCTAAAAGAATTATGGCAAAAACAAAAATGAGCCAAACCTTATAAAACACTCTGTATCTAAGTAACGATGAAAGATGGACCCACTAAAGATAGATTATTTAGAACCCCCAAGATGTCCACTATCTCCTGGTGATGTATGTACATTTAGATCCGAGTCACCCTGTAGATCGAAGCTGTTTCCTGCTTTTTTGTACACCATAAAAATTGCATACATTATATTAATAGAAACTCAAACTTCCAGGTAAGATTTATCCCAAATTATCGACTTGTTCTATTGTTTTAGTTTTCCGATCCTACTGTAAAAGATGAAGTTACGGGTGTGTCGATCTATACATTGTTAAAACTACCTGCATTGTAACTGAAAAGATACTTTCAGTCTAAAAATGATTTGTTTGCTTATTTATTTATTTAATTTATTACAAACTCTACAAATTTGACAATCCAATTACAGAGTAGGAATACCAATCTTGTACTAGATTCACTAAGAGTGATGTAATGCCGTATAATTGTAATTATTACAATCCATAAAATACCAACATTTTTTTTAAAATTGATTCAGAGTTACATTGAATATAATCACATTCGTTCACAATTTCATTTAGATTTTTACACATTACATTAATAGCAAAGTTAATAAAATTATTTGTGCGTGCAGCTTCTATATAAAATGTTAAAGGTTTTCTTGTAGTACCTACCTATAATATGGAACATTGAAGTTTATTTGTGATAAAATAACGGGGTTATCAACTCCGTTATTTTACAATTTGTACAGGTATATTGTAGAAATAAATGATCTCCGTTTTTCCAAATCTGGCAAATTATAATTCTGTCTTAATTCCACTTTGGGGATTGTTATATCATACACTCCAGTTTCTTAAGTTATATGTTCACACTGTAACCCAAAATTTGTAAATTTTGCATTTATAATGACGGTCACTTGCTGTCAGGCAATAGAAAACACTGTATATTACCTACTAAAATTCTAAGGCGGCCTCAAACATATTAAGGAAAAACCGTTTTTTTTTTTTAATTTTCAAATATCTTAAAAATAAAGTGGTTGCGGATCTATGTCATTAATGGCTTGCAGAATCACCGACTATATTATCAGCACGACATTTAGGAACATCTCGTATACAGTTTTGTCTTATCATTATGTAATAATCTTGTTTTAGAGCATGTATTTTAAATCCTTATAAAAAGCAGGTAGCTGTATACGAGAAAAAAAGGACCACCACGTAGAAACCGGGTCTATCGATAATTTTTGATAGGTAGTTAAAATATTAATGTCCACTTATTGAAACTGTTAATAATTTTTACTGTCACAGATAAGTATATCTCTCTGTAAGTGTTATAAATGTATTAGGTGCTGATCTGCTGCTGATATTGGGCCCACACATTAAAAACACTGCCGCGTGACAGGCCCATTTGATAAAAATAGTATCAGAAATAGTTGACCTGTTCTCTTATTAAATATATCATGCTTAATAAGTGTCGTATAACTAGTCATTTAATGCTATTTTATCTAGTGCATAACCCCTGTAGTAGTTTTTAAGTTTAATTTAGTTTTCAATTTTTTAGGAATAATAATTTGTTAGTATTATTATTATTTTTTTTTTAAAGGCACAAATAATGAAAAAATTATTTGTCAGAAACAAAAAGTAATTTTGGCAAAAAGTTGTTTTCGATAAAAGTTTTGAAGTGTAAAATGTTAATTCACGGTATGAAGTGTATTTGCCTTCTGTATTGTGGGTCATTTGTGTTTAGTTTTACGAGAAAAGTCGTTAAATGACTTCAGGCGGACAAATGGGATTTGTATTTTTTGGTCTCTGGGATGTTTTTAAATTTGGTTTTCGTGAGCGGCTTTTATGACAGTCAAGTGAAGAATGGGTACAACGATTTCGCGTTTCTATTTATAAGCCATTCAACTCCCTTAACAAGCCCCGCCTTTTGGTCATTTAGCGATGTTTTGTTCATTGATTGGTCGCGTTTTTTGATATACCCCAAAACATTTTCGGCTGGTAAAATTAATGCGTAATTAGCCCTGAGTAAGTCAGGAGGCTCCTCCCTGTTTCATACATATTTTTGACAATTGTTGCTAAAATTTGTATCACTAAACAAATAAAAGTTGATATTTTACTTTAATATAATGTAACCCATCGAAATGCGATATTTTTTCAAAAAAAAAATTATTGATTATAGAAAATATCGAGTTGTAGTTTTTCGCTGGGTTGTCATTGGCTGAAACCGTTTATTGCGTTGTAATTAAATGGATAAGAATATAAAACGCGGCGTTTTTGGTTCATTCGGGACCTGAATTTTGCTTGCTAAAGTACTTCACGTCAGTTTAATTTTTGAAGTTAAACTTAAAATTTTTTTTTTTCAAAATTTTCCACTTGTCATCAAGTGTTGTGCCGTACCTTTCAATAGGGGGGCAATAAAGTTTTCGCGTCTATCGAGGAGGTGATTCCCGTCCTTTTTGATATAGTTATCTTTCCGGGATTTACAGTGATTTGATTGGAATACTATTCAAATGTTATTCCCTTGATTAGTTGGTGGATTCCTGTATGTCAATCAAGTGTTATTCCCTTGATTTGGATTATCAGTGATTTATTTTTTGGATACTTCTGTGGATTAGTATGCTCATACCCATGCGGACCTGGGTCGTGTTACGCGAGGTATTGGGGAATCGGAAGTAGGGGGGAAAAATATTTTCGGGCGCGAAATTTAAATGTTTCAGCTCTGGTTTTCACGTCGTCGCTTCGCATACAGGCAAGTAAGGAATTCCAGAGTTGAATAGTTCGTTGGCTGTTACCGGACTAGTCCTGGCACTGCAGGCTAGTTTACGAGGTAACAACCCCTAGATTTCTTTATAAAAATAAGAGAGACGCAGTCCCCCAGACTTGGCCGTCTGCCAAAAAGAGCCATTGCGAATTTATTAAGTGGGGCGCAGCCCCCCAAGTGAAAATAAGCTTGATTATTATTTATTTGTTGTTAATTGTTTATAATAATAGTTTACTGAAACTAATTTCGATAAACCTTTTAGTTTTTATAATTGAAGTTTTAGTTTTAAATCATTTTCTTCTTGAGGTAAAGTTTATCGAGATTGGATGTTATATGTTATAAATGTTGGGTTAATATTAAGTTTGTCGATTGTCATTATTGTAATGTAAAAGGTTTTGAAAAAATATTGAAATAAACCAAAACACTTTATTCTCTTCTGCCCTCCGTGGAATTACATATTACAAATTAACATTAATTAAAAGTCCTCCCCTTGCCCCCCCCCATAAATTAGTTAAAAAAGAAAATAGAGAAAAAGTATTTAAGAATTGGTAATACGTTACCTTCTCTCTTACCATTAACCACCATGAGGTTATTGGTTGACCCCTTTTGATTAAATTTTTGATTTCTCTTCAAATATTTTTATCTTAATTTTGGTGGACCGGTGGCCTTTCCGCCATCGGGGTTAAAGGAGGTGGGACCACCCTTAACAAAGAAAAAATTAATTAATATTTTTATGATTGATTTTTCTTATAAATTTAGTTTTTGATTTTTTTTAAAACCAATAAAAAAATCTGGCATCCCTAAATTATCAAAATGACCGAAAAAACCATTGAATGCTCGGGTAGTATAGAGTCCCAAGTAAGCCCTGAGAATCCTGAAGCCCAGGATTTTTCAACAATGGTAGAATCAATCCAAACTTATTTAAATATAACCAAAAATGCCGACCAGGACGCTTTACTTGCTTCCCAAACCAATCCTCGGTGGGACCGAGAACCACTCCCAGGGATAGAAACGCACTCCAATAGGGACATATTGGGCAACGTTAGGCCAACTCGCCCAGCCGAGTTGGCCCCAATGCGAGAAGTAGGAGTCGACCCTCTCTGGAATCCGGCTTTACTTAGGAGAACGCTACTCGGTCAAAAAGACCTCGACTCTGACTCGGGCTCTGAAGGTAGCGTATCTTTCCACAGACCGCCGAAGCAAAGACATCCACAGGGCCGTATCGGCGACATGGCATCCCTGGTGGGGAAACAAATTGATGAAATAGTTGCCCCACGTAACCAGTTTGTACAGACCGATGGATCTGGAGGACCCTATACGAAGTTTGCCAACTCCACTTCTTGTGAAACCAAAAAAATGACAGATGTACAGGACCTTGTGCAGGCGATTGGAAGCTTAGTACATATAATCGGTGATCAACGAAGTAATCCCCCCGCCCCCTCAAATAAATTACGAGAAACTTTCAGCGGGTTTCAACACGAAAGCCCCGATTTATTCTTGATAACACTGCAAAGATATTTTTTACAATGCAATATTTTAGATGAAAATGAAAAAATTAATATTGCAGTGGAGCAGCTTCAAAGGGGGGCCCGAAGTTGGATAGAGCCGCTAAAAGGACTAATTTTGAATTTTGAAGAATTCGCTAAGCGCTTAAGCAGACGTTTTAATAGCCCCGAGCTAGTAAGCGACCTAAAATCAAATTTATACGGACTTAAACAAAAGAATAACGAAAAAGTTGAAGAGTTCATACTAAAAAAGAGAGCATTATTTAGGAGGTTGGTGCCCTTTGGGACAGAACAAGAATGTGTTAATGTCATTGTGCCCTTATTAATACCAGCCCTCCGTTCTAGGATAAGATGCGTGGACATATTGGATACCGATCGCCTTACGTGTCTCACGATGGCGATCGAGCAGGACCAGACTGAAGAACGACAACAGACAATTAATACTAACCCCCCCAATCCAACTAATATAGTAAATAATAATGAACGACCAAGGACGAATAATGTCTCGAATAGGCCAAGACCTCCTGTAAGGTCACGCCCCTGCCGACATTGTCAGGGGGAACATTTTGATCATGAATGCCGCCAAAGAACTTATGAAGAAAAGAAGACTCCCCCTGCCCGTGACCAAATTTTGGAAAATCAAAATTCCAAAAAGGAACAGGCCAAAAATAATTCCCAAAAAAACTAAGCGCTGATCGATCCGCCTTGGGGCAGGACGATCCAAGACCATTAAAGACCCCAATTAATGTAATTAAAGAATCAATTAATTCGATAGGCTCGCGGCCCTTAGTCCGAGTGCAAATGTTTGATAAAGATTATGAAGCCCTCATTGACACGGGTTCTGATTTAAATCTGATTTCAGAGGATCTAATCGAATCTGAAATATATATAGAAGATGATCGGGTTCTCATATTAGCAATAGAAGGTGCTAAAGCGAGAGTTCTAGGATTAATTGAAGTCAATTTAGTTTTAGGGAATTATAGTTATAAAGTAGTTTTCAATATTGTTGCAGGATTAACTGCTAAAATTATATTAGGTAGCGAGTTTTTAAGGACAGAACAAGCCCTAATGGACTTCAATAGAAGCTGTATATATATTGGACAGACTCTACGTCAAACCATATATTGGAAACAATTCCATTCGGTAGATATGCCATGCGAATTGCCGGAAATGGGACCGGACGTCCCGGGAAATATCAGGGATCTTATTCAGGAATTCAAAGACATTTTTCTAATCGGATTAGCACAGCCAACAACTCGTACCACCCAACATAGGATCGTCTTAAAGGATAATAAAGTCATCAATCAACGCTGTTATAATTTAAATCCAGACAAGAAAAAAATCTTGAATGATCAGATCCAAGAAATGTTATGCGCAGGCGTAATAGAACCTACACAGTCACCGTTCTCTTCGCCACCTTTGCTTGTTACGAGGCCAGGAAAAAACCCAAGATTCTGTATCGATTTTAGGCGCCTGAACGATATTAGTGTCGCAGAATCCTCGACCTTGCCACGTATACCGGACTCCGTGAAAGCTTTAGCCCAAGCCAAATATTTTACAGTTTTGGACCTTAAGAGCGGATACTGGCAAATTCCCATGGAAGACTCCAGTAAACAGTATACCGCTTTCACTACACCAGACGGGGCAAGTTATCATTTCAATGTGATGCCATTTGGGCTAAAAAACGCACCCAGTACCTTCCAGAAACTTATGTCGACAGAAGTATTGGTAGGCCTGATACAGGAGTTTGTACAGGTCTACCTTGATGACATTATAATATATTCAACCGACAAGGACACTCATGCTAGACATTTACGAATCGTTTTCGAGCGACTTCGGATACATAATTTGAAAGTAAGCGCCGAAAAATGCCAGATTTGCCAAACTAGCATAGACTATTTAGGATATAGGATTTGTGGCGATTACACTGAACCACAAACCAAACATTTGGAACAAATCAAAGCATGTCCCGAACCAAGGACCAAGAAGCAACTGCAGTCTTTCCTGGGATTATGCAACTGGGTACGGGAGTACATTCCGAATATGGCCGAACTTACTGCCCCGATGACCGAAGCGTTAAAGGGTTCAAAATTTACATGGACTAGCCTGCAAACTGACGCATTTATGAAAACTAAAACTACTGTAGCCCAAGCAAAGCAATTGAGTCGCCCTAATTTTGAAAAAAAATTCATATTACAGACGGACGCCTCAGCTATAGGCATGTCCGCTGTACTGTATCAAGAACCTGAAGATGGCTCGGAAGTACGAAACATTATTTCATACGCTAGCGCAAAATTTCATTCTTCTCAACAGCGTTACCACATTAACGAACAGGAGTGTCTTGCGCTCGTCTGGGCTATTCAATACTTCCGAGCCTATCTGGAAGATCGGCCTTTTATGGTCCGTACGGACAGCAAGTCATTGACCTGGCTCCAAAAATTCAAGGACTCACGAGCCAAGCTGACCAGGTGGGCGCTCCTTCTTCAGGAATTTAAATTTGAAATTCAACATGTTCCCGGATCAAAAAATCATTTACCTGATTTATTAAGCCGCAATCCCGAGGAGACTCCCTATGAAGCGGAACCAGACAATGATCGATTGTTGCCCCCCTCTGTGGAGACGACTAAATCAACGGTAGCTCAATGTGCTGTAGTTATAGCCGACCTGGGTGATTTATACACTAAAATTGCCGAAAACCAGGAGCATGATAAGGCAATTCGGCGTTTAAAAGTCACTTTGGACCTGCTTGCAGGCCAACAACCAACGGATAACAAACAAAGACGTGTATTGGAAGAGTTCGTACTTATTGATAATTTATTATGGCGTAGACATCCACAGGGAGATAGACTTGTTGTGCCCCGACAATATACACAACAAGTTATTTATATGCACCACGATGACCCGGAACAAAGCCATCCTGGAACTGAGGAAACTGTCCGAAAAATCGCAAACAAGTATTTTTGGGGATGTATGCACAAAGAGATCACACAATATGTATCTAAGTGTATAATTTGCTCAATTTGCAAAACCCAGCAAAAGCAAAAGCATGCTCCCCAAACGCCACGCACTCCTACCAATCCCTTCGAGATGATAAGTATCGACTTGTTAGGACCGTATCGCGAAGCCGCCGGAACGCACAATCAATATATTCTTTTTGCCGAAGATGTTTTCTCTAAATGGATAGAGGCACGAACTTATTCGGATGTAAGTGCCAAGGATGTATTAGAATTTCTAAAGACGGAAATAATTGCACGATACGGATATCCTAAGCATATAGTAAGCGATAACGCCAAGATATTTAAGGCGAACGTACTAACGAAATTTTGCGAAGTAAAAAAGATTAGACAACATAACTCCAGTGTATACCATCAACGGGCAAACCCCGTGGAGAGAAGAGTACAAGAATTAAAAAAGGTATTGAGAGTTCTTTTATTAAATAAACAAGAAAACCAGTGGGAGCGAGTTTTGCCTCAAGCCCTCCAAGTATTAAGAAGCAGGCGAAATAGAGCCACCGGGGAAACGCCGGCGTCGATTATATTGGGGTATGAACTCAAATGCCCAGGCGAATGGCAAACTAAATGGACCCAGTACCAAAAAACCCAGACGAAAGAACAAAGGGTATTAACAAGAAGACAAGTTTATGCAAAACAGTTGGATTTTCAACGGAAAGAATTTTCTGAAGCCGGATCTGCCATACTTAAGTTAAATGTTGGAGATATGGTAAATGCAAAGTTTCACCGTACAGGAGCTTTTCAACCTGCCTGGACCGGGCCTCATCAGGTCACAAAAGTCTTGGGGAATTCAGCTTATGAGGTTATAGTGAACGACAACCCCGTTAACTTCCATATCGACGATCTGCGAAAAGCGAAGAACGGAAATCAAGTTGACCTCGACGAATACCCCATATATGAAGAAAGCGATGACAGCGACGCGGAATTCGAATTTTCCGCTGAGGAGGTTCCCCCCCAAAATGTCGAAGACTCTGAGGAAGAACCTGAACAACCTCAAGAAAATAAACAAATGGACGAGACGACGCCTCAATTACATGCAATGCAAATTGATCAATGTTCGAGTTCCGAAATACTGGGGAACAAATTGCCCACCGAATTCTTGCACCAGCAACGACTCCTAAAAGATGTTGAACGAAACGTCAATGTTTTAAAAACCAAAGTTTCCAATATTCAACACTTTCAAGATTTATTAATCCTAGAGGAATTGCTCACCCAGGAAATTCAAAATGTAGAGAAGATCGAAACGTTGGGGCATGAATGTTTGAGAAAACAACGAAAAAACATTGTAGACAAAATTGAGGTTGTAATCGACGATATGTATCTACGTGATCATATCCCCATGAAGACAAATCTACGCGATTGTATTCAACCAGAAACCCAGAAGACAAATCTTACAGTTCCTGCAGCCCTAAAAAAAGAAAAGGACGATCTAATCTCAAAAGCAAGTACGAAGTACTTCTATAACTCCAGGCTAAACAAAGACTCAGTACTACCCGGAGCTTATTGTAATAGGTGGGGTGATTTCTTTAAGTTAAAGGAAGAATTTTGGGAGGGGGTTCTTAATTGTTTTTGAGGGTTCGTAGAAATAAACTTAAAATTAAGTACTTTAAGTTATTTTTCCGTCTTGTGGGGGGGGTGTCGTATAACTAGTCATTTAATGCTATTTTATCTAGTGCATAACCCCTGTAGTAGTTTTTAAGTTTAATTTAGTTTTCAATTTTTTAGGAATAATAATTTGTTAGTATTATTATTATTTTTTTTTTAAAGGCACAAATAATGAAAAAATTATTTGTCAGAAACAAAAAGTAATTTTGGCAAAAAGTTGTTTTCGATAAAAGTTTTGAAGTGTAAAATGTTAATTCACGGTATGAAGTGTATTTGCCTTCTGTATTGTGGGTCATTTGTGTTTAGTTTTACGAGAAAAGTCGTTAAATGACTTCAGGCGGACAAATGGGATTTGTATTTTTTGGTCTCTGGGATGTTTTTAAATTTGGTTTTCGTGAGCGGCTTTTATGACAGTCAAGTGAAGAATGGGTACAACGATTTCGCGTTTCTATTTATAAGCCATTCAACTCCCTTAACAAGCCCCGCCTTTTGGTCATTTAGCGATGTTTTGTTCATTGATTGGTCGCGTTTTTTGATATACCCCAAAACATTTTCGGCTGGTAAAATTAATGCGTAATTAGCCCTGAGTAAGTCAGGAGGCTCCTCCCTGTTTCATACATATTTTTGACAATTGTTGCTAAAATTTGTATCACTAAACAAATAAAAGTTGATATTTTACTTTAATATAATGTAACCCATCGAAATGCGATATTTTTTCAAAAAAAAAATTATTGATTATAGAAAATATCGAGTTGTAGTTTTTCGCTGGGTTGTCATTGGCTGAAACCGTTTATTGCGTTGTAATTAAATGGATAAGAATATAAAACGCGGCGTTTTTGGTTCATTCGGGACCTGAATTTTGCTTGCTAAAGTACTTCACGTCAGTTTAATTTTTGAAGTTAAACTTAAAATTTTTTTTTTTCAAAATTTTCCACTTGTCATCAAGTGTTGTGCCGTACCTTTCAATAGGGGGGCAATAAAGTTTTCGCGTCTATCGAGGAGGTGATTCCCGTCCTTTTTGATATAGTTATCTTTCCGGGATTTACAGTGATTTGATTGGAATACTATTCAAATGTTATTCCCTTGATTAGTTGGTGGATTCCTGTATGTCAATCAAGTGTTATTCCCTTGATTTGGATTATCAGTGATTTATTTTTTGGATACTTCTGTGGATTAGTATGCTCATACCCATGCGGACCTGGGTCGTGTTACGCGAGGTATTGGGGAATCGGAAGTAGGGGGGAAAAATATTTTCGGGCGCGAAATTTAAATGTTTCAGCTCTGGTTTTCACGTCGTCGCTTCGCATACAGGCAAGTAAGGAATTCCAGAGTTGAATAGTTCGTTGGCTGTTACCGGACTAGTCCTGGCACTGCAGGCTAGTTTACGAGGTAACAACCCCTAGATTTCTTTATAAAAATAAGAGAGACGCAGTCCCCCAGACTTGGCCGTCTGCCAAAAAGAGCCATTGCGAATTTATTAAGTGGGGCGCAGCCCCCCAAGTGAAAATAAGCTTGATTATTATTTATTTGTTGTTAATTGTTTATAATAATAGTTTACTGAAACTAATTTCGATAAACCTTTTAGTTTTTATAATTGAAGTTTTAGTTTTAAATCATTTTCTTCTTGAGGTAAAGTTTATCGAGATTGGATGTTATATGTTATAAATGTTGGGTTAATATTAAGTTTGTCGATTGTCATTATTGTAATGTAAAAGGTTTTGAAAAAATATTGAAATAAACCAAAACACTTTATTCTCTTCTGCCCTCCGTGGAATTACATATTACAAATTAACATTAATTAAAAGTCCTCCCCTTGCCCCCCCCCATAAATTAGTTAAAAAAGAAAATAGAGAAAAAGTATTTAAGAATTGGTAATACGTTACCTTCTCTCTTACCATTAACCACCATGAGGTTATTGGTTGACCCCTTTTGATTAAATTTTTGATTTCTCTTCAAATATTTTTATCTTAATTTTGGTGGACCGGTGGCCTTTCCGCCATCGGGGTTAAAGGAGGTGGGACCACCCTTAACAAAGAAAAAATTAATTAATATTTTTATGATTGATTTTTCTTATAAATTTAGTTTTTGATTTTTTTTAAAACCAATAAAAAAATCTGGCATCCCTAAATTATCAAAATGACCGAAAAAACCATTGAATGCTCGGGTAGTATAGAGTCCCAAGTAAGCCCTGAGAATCCTGAAGCCCAGGATTTTTCAACAATGGTAGAATCAATCCAAACTTATTTAAATATAACCAAAAATGCCGACCAGGACGCTTTACTTGCTTCCCAAACCAATCCTCGGTGGGACCGAGAACCACTCCCAGGGATAGAAACGCACTCCAATAGGGACATATTGGGCAACGTTAGGCCAACTCGCCCAGCCGAGTTGGCCCCAATGCGAGAAGTAGGAGTCGACCCTCTCTGGAATCCGGCTTTACTTAGGAGAACGCTACTCGGTCAAAAAGACCTCGACTCTGACTCGGGCTCTGAAGGTAGCGTATCTTTCCACAGACCGCCGAAGCAAAGACATCCACAGGGCCGTATCGGCGACATAAGTTGGAGAACTTTGCCAAATTGTGTTTCTGTGTTTGGCTTCATGAATCGCATTAGTTCTCTATGGTTATAATTTCTTGCTTCTACTGCCTTTATAGGCCGTAGTTTAGAAGTTTCGGATAGCGGTAATTATTTAATTGATTCATTTATATCATTATACATTTTTAAAGTTTTAACTTTTTTAGTTAGTAAGCCAAATATTTTTCTCCTGGTTTATTCCTGATATTTTTTCTTACTGATTTGGACTCTCTCCTTTTCTTAAATATATTTAACCTCCTTTGTTTGTTTGCTTCCTTCTTCTTGTCTCTTTCTTTTTTAATATCTTTTTCGTTTCCAAATTGTTTTATAAGCAGCAGAGGTCACGACGAAAAATATTGTGTCTGTCTTATTCTTCTTCTTTGTGAAGTTTTTGGTGTTCTCAGATAATCTTTAATTGTGGGTATTTGGACTTTCTATTTCAGTGATAATAATATATATTTCTAAAACTACTAAAAATTGTATCTTTTAACTGAAAAGACAAGGGGATAATAAACCTATAAGTAATAATAAACAATTTATATTATTGGCACTCAGGCCAATAATGAGGAATCCTTCAAATAGGTATTTCTAATATTGGCATTACTAAAATATTAACAATGTAGTAAATTAGAATCTCCTTAAATATATTTATTAGTAAAATGCTTATTTGCCATTACAACTAACAAACACATTATTTTGAAGTAAAGCTAGTTTAAAAAGAAATGCCTTTTATCTTGAAAGGAAATCTGACCATATGCAGATTTTTAAGAATGCCGTTTCAGGTGTATTGGTCGGTAAATTTTAATTTTTTTTACTAAATAGGTGTTTCTGAACTTTTTAGAGACATTAAGTATAAAACAAATTAAAATGTTAGCAACAAGTACCCATTAACAATGAAAATATAAAGTGTCAATAATGGGACAACATTTACCCCTGTCCCTAATATGGGCAACTGATGCCATAATTAGAACCAGTACAATATTATACAGGGTGTTCATTTGAAAACTTACCACCACGGATTTATCGAAAACCACTGATTAAAAGAAAAAACGCCGAGACACGTCAAAAGATTTGTCAAAGGGGACAACTTTTTAACCAAAAGCTACTTCACCCCCTTTTACCCTCTGCCCCCCGGGGTCATCCCCCTAAAAATTTTAAATGACAAGGGGTATCAAGTAATAGCTTGTTTGAAAGGTCTTTCAAAGTGCTTTATTTTGACGTTTGATTTTTTAAAATCGGTCAATTCGTTTTCGAAAAAATTAGAAAAATCTTTATTTACCTTAATTTGTTCAGATAGAAAAAAAAACACACGAAAATATCACTTTTTATTTCAATAAGTGTTCAAAATGTTGCCCCTTATTGGCCAAACAATGATATAGGCGATGTTCAAATTCCTGACGGACATTTTCAAAAGCATGTTGTGGGAGATGATGGCAGCTTTCGATGATGCGTTGACGAAGTTCATTCAAACTTTCAGGTTGGGGAGTGAACACAATAGATTTCAAATGGTCCCATAGAAAAAAGTCTAATGGCGTCAAGTCAGGAGACCTACCAGGCCATTCTATAGGCCCTCTTCGCCCTATCCATTTATCTGGAAACTCGTCGTCTAGCCATTGCCGAACCGGAAGAACATAGTGAGGAGGAGCGCCGTCTTGCTGGAAATATATTTCAGCCTCATCAAGTATAGGGTTTCCATCGTCTTCGATTTGGTTCTCAATGGTTTCAGTGATAAGCGGATTGATGGTATTTTCCAACATATCTAAATAAATGCCTCCATTTAAATTCCCATTAATAAACAATGGCCCAATCACTTTGTTTCCTAAAATGCCTGCCCATACATTAATTTTTTGGGGGTACTGTGTATGCCCTTCTACAAAAGCATGAGGATTTTCATTGCTCCAATACCTGCAGTTATGCTTATTAACAAATCCATTTAGATAATATGTGCATTCATCACTGAAGCAGATATTCTTCACATGAATGGTATTATCATTAATCGCTGCAGTCATTTGTTCACAAAACTCAACTCGCCTATCGAAATCATCTTCGGTTAACTCTTGCAATATTTTCATTTTGAATGGATGAAATTTATGTAATTTAGTAACTGTGTGTACAGAGCCTAATGAAATACCAGTCGCGTCAACAATTTTGCGTAATGAAGTATTAGGATTTATGCCAAAATGACCCAAAACTTCAACTTGAGCGGCTTCATGCAAAACTCTACGATGATTACGTTTTTTATTTGCAACAGATCCAGTTTGAGTAAATTTAGTAATAAGGTCCAAAACATACCTATGCGAAGTTTTCCGGATGTCTGGCGTTAAATGTGACGGCAGTTTGCCGAGCGCATTGATTTTGGGCACCATAAATTAGAATCATTTCCACTCTTTCGGCTAGTGTGTAAACCATTTTGGAAGTAAAATCTGAATCAATAAATTAATTTTCACTATCCCAAGATTGTTATAAAGGTAACTGACAGCAAATTAAATTATTTCTTTTCCTTAGCAACTATAAAAAACTAAACAGGTATAAGAATAAATACAGTTCGCCCATGTTATATATACTGGTTCTTGTGTGTGGTTTTAAGTTAGGTAAAACCTTTGACTTCTTTCCAGTCATCGTTTACTTTTCAGCATTTTCGTATAATACGTTTTTTGTTTATTCAGCAGAAGCTTTGAATGTTCATGGGCCGTGTGTGTGCGTTTCTTCTGAATTTTTGTACTGCTTTCTTGGCGCCTTTTTCCTGGTCACTTGGACAGTGTCGGGCAGTGCTTCTCCACTATTTCTAGTGCTTCTCTACTGTTGATTGGGCTCGCGCATAGGGAGCCAGTCTTTAGGTAATTTGTAAGTCGAGGCAGGTCTAGCTCTTGTATGTGAGTTTGTTATTAGTTCGTTTGTCGATACGTCTGTTCGTCTGTAATAGTCCGTTATGATTTTCAAAAAGAACTCATTTATTGTTGGTATCTTAAAGTCATTGTGCAAAACCCTATTCATGGTATACCTAGGGGCATTTGCGATCATTTTCAATGCCCTATTTTGAATTACCTGAAACTTATTCAGCTCCGCTCTGCTTATGTTGCACCATGATGGCGCACCATAAGTAAGAACTGGCCTGACCAAGACCTTGTAGAGGTTAACTTTAGTTCTGTTGCTAAGTCTACTCCGCCTGTGAAGCAGGGGGTAGATGGAGCTTAATTGACGCAGAGCGAGCTTAACTCTGTTTATTGAATTCAGTCTCCAGTTCAGTCTTTGATCAAAAATAAGTCCCAGGTATTTCACTTCCTGACACCAATTCACCTGAACCCCGTTGACTCTGAGTCTAGTCTCAGGTCGTTTAACGTTACTTTTCGAGAAAAATATGGCTTTCGTCTTTGAGGGATTTAAACGAATCCTCCAAGCTGAAAGCCACTTTTCAAGCTGAGTTATGTGGCGTTGTAAACGAGTGACGACTAGCCACGGCTGGTATGGTGCCCAATTCTGTCTATCTCGCGGTATATCGTGTGTGTAAATATTGTACAACATAGGGGACAGAGGTGAGCCTTGCGGCACTCCGGCCCCGATGCGTTTTGTCGCGGAAAGCGCGTTATCTGATGATACTGCGAAACTTCTATTTTCTAAGAATGAGCCCACTACCTTGACAAGGTAGTTTGGAGCACCAAGCCTTATTAACTTTAATAGTAGACCGTTGTGCCAGACCTTATCAAAAGCTTTGCTAACGTCAAAGAAAACCGCCCCCGTGTGTGCCCTTCTATTAAATCCCTTTACTATGTTTGACGTTAGTCTTGTTGTTTGCCTAACTGTGCAATGTTCGGCTCGAAAGCCGAACTGTTCGTTAGGCAAAACATTATTATTAATAACAAAATCATTAATTCGAGACAAAATTATTTTTTCCACAAGCTTACCCAAACCTGATAACAAGCTGATAGGTCTATAGCTTACTGGTATCGTGGGGTCTTCCCCTTTCTTCTGAATCAAAATAACTTTCGCATGCTTCCAGATGCACGGGAAATGGCCTTCTCTGATAATTGCCTGGGATATGCTTATAATATTCCTCAACGCTGTGTCTGGCAGGTTTCGTAATGCCGCATTTTTAATACCGTCGAAACCTGGGGCTTTTCTAGTATTTAACACACTCACCAGTGATCTTACTTCATCTAAAGTTACTACAGGGAAATTTTGCAATGGATGTTCGATTGCTTTGTAAATATCGATCGTTCTGGAGACCCTCTCATCCCTGAGCGGATCCGTAGTGGGATTTTCGGTGAATTGCTCGCAGAGTTTGTCTGCGAGCAATTCAGCTTTATCCTTAGCGTCCGTCAGTATAAGACCTGTTTCCTGATTTTTTAAAAATGACATTGGTTTTTTGGAACCTTTGGTCAGAGTTCGGGTCATTTTATATAGTGACTTGTCTTCAATAGCCAAACTCTGAACCTTGTCGTCCCACAGGTCTGATTGACGTTCGATAAGCATCTGTCTTATCGCTTCGGCTTCGCGATTCGCCTCAGCTTTGATGCGAGGATCTCCAGTTCGATATGCCCTGTTTTTTAAGCGGTTCTTTACTCTTATGCGTTGCTTAATTTCATCTGTTAAAGCCCCGAATTTCGAATACTCGGACACTTTCGTGACAGAAGATTGAGCAAAAGCCATACTGATGTCATTTGTGATCCTACTCACCGCGTTTTCGATATCGTCCGAGTTACGAAGTGGACCTAGTGGCTCGATATTTCTCAAAAAATGGTTGTATCTCAGCCAGTTCGTGGTGGTCCGAGATACAAAACCTCGGCCCTTTTCGAGCGGGTTGCCCACTTCTACGACAACCGGTAAATGGTCCGAGCTAAGATCACAAATGACTAATGGCTGTGAAATTTGAACAGAGTTCTTTATCACGAAAATATCCAAAATATCCGGAAGAGCTCTCCCGAACAAGTGGGTGGGCTCCTCCGGCGGCAAAATGTGAAAATTTAGCACTTCAGAGAACTCATATAGGGCGCGACCTCTAGGATTTGAGACTCTGCAACCCCAAACTGTATGCTTTGCATTGAGGTCGCCCCCTATAATTGTTCTGTTATTATTATTAAAGATTTTGCTAAGACAGTTGCCTGTGAAACCTACCGACGGACTACAGTAAACCGATCCCAGGTGAACACGTTGGTTATTCTTAAAGTTAATTGAAATAAATGTCCCTTCAATATGGGCGCAGTTATCAGGACCTGGCACAACTTGAGCAGAGATGTGCCTCTTTACCAGGATCATGGTGCCTCCCCCTCGTCTATTTAGGCGATCGTTTCTAAATATAGTATAGTTTGGGAACGAAAACCTCTCTCCCTTCAGCCATGTCTCTTGTAAAAGAAGCACATCTATTTCATTTCTTTCTACAAAGTCAATAAGTTCGTTTCTCCTGTTTTTAATGCTATTTACGTTTAATGTGGCCAATTTGAAATACGCCGTCTTCGTCTGTACCACCACTAAACCGCGGTTTTCTCAAAAGTACTAACGATGGTTTTTAGCTGAGCTTCCATAATTTTAGTGAACTGTGCGAGAAAGCTCTGCATAGTTGTTTGCAGTGCCGCCTCCAGTGCATTTGACGCTGGTTTTGCATCCTGCGGAGTGCCTTTGTTCATATTGCCATCGCTGACCAACTTACTATTGTTTTGCTGGCCCCAGCGGAAGTTTGGATTAGCCTTTGGTACATTGTTATTATGTGTATTTTTGCGCAAATTGTTGGGGTGACGCGGGCATCCCAGGTAATTTGCTGGGTGTTCACCCCCGCAATTCGCACATTTTGCCTTCTCCTCACGAGGTTTAGGGCATTCGTAAGAGAAGTGGTCCAAAGCACACTTTAGGCACTTGACAGGAGCATTACACCTGAACTGTGAATGTCCGTATAATTGGCAACGATGACATTGTGAAAAAGACGCGCGCGCTTTCTGTGCTTCGACTTTAATAGACATTGAATCTAAAGCTCTCAGCTCATAAATTGATTTTTCAGTACGCGGTAGGAAAACCAGCACTAATGGCAGTGGGGCGCCGCTGCGACTACTCCAGCGAATCACCCTGGACGGATGGAACCCTAATTCAATAAGATCATCCTTAATTTTGGTTTCTGACCACGTTTCCAGGACGCCTCAGAGCACCACGTGGAGCTCTTTTTCGTCCTGGAAGCGAAACGAATAATGATGTAAATTATTTTTAATTAGGAATTTAATAATTTTATTATAATCTGCAGGTGTAGGAGGGTGTATTTTTACACCCTCCGCCACGGTGACCGCTCGACCATAATCGATTTTTTCCGATCGCAAATGTCTAGTTATATCATTGTACTTTTGTTTGTCACGGATAACGATAGGGGGGACGCGTATTTTGGGCACGCCGGTCCCCTGATTGGTATCATTAGAATCGTTTTTGTTATCTTTATTCGGGATAACTGTCTTGGGTGCCAACGATTTAGTTTGGCTAAGCTTTTGAGAGCTGTTTTGGCTATCCTGTGACACCTTTTGCACCAAGTATGTGCTTAGAGCTTTGTTATTGGTTTTCGGCAGGTTGGGCCATGCGGAATCGCTGGCCACCTTCTTGTTACTTGTACTTTTATTATCAGAGTTTAAATTTTGTCTTATTCTGTTTCGTCTTTGCTTTTGCGTTGACCACTGTTCCTTGTCGCCTGATTCAGACATGGATTCATAATCCATGTCTGAACCGGTGTTGTCAATTTCGATTGAATTAACATTAATTTGCAAGCTATTCTGTTTGCGCGCAAAAACGTTGTTAGTAATGTCGACACTAGTAGTTGTCTTTGGTTTGTCTGCATTTGCATTTAAATTTGAAATTGATTTACTGTCATCGGTGCTGTCACGGTACCTACCTAATTCGATCTGGAGATCTTTATGCGCTTCCTGCAGCTCTTGCAGTGCCCTCGCCTTCGCAAATCCAGCCTCTTTTTCTTCCCGGAGTTTATTCATCCATTCATGCTCCTTATCGTTAAGCAGCTTCTTCCATCTCGCCTCCATGCGTAGTTCAATGGCATCTATTCTCTGCTTCATGGTTTCTTGAACCTCTGGCTGCATAGGTTCATCGTCAGACGGTGGCATTAGGACATCCTCTGGCCGGGGGGCATCCCCCCCGCCTTGTGTTTCCATTTAAAAGATTAAATTCAAGAATTAATATATTTTTGACTTTGACAGAAAATAGTTTTAGAAAAATTTCGAAAATCAGACAGGAGCAAATTAGTGTCACTGTCAGACGACTGCTCGCTCCAACGGTTGAAACGAGACTTTCGCCCATGTTATCTGTGTTTATAAATAGATGGCTGAAAAAAAGTCGGGTTGTTATTTGATTGTTGCCACGTCTAATCTTCCGAATTGCTGTTTATGTTGGTTTTTGAACACTTATTGAAATAAAAAGTGATATTTTCATGTGTTTTTTTTTCTATCTGAACAAATTAAGATAAATAAAGATTTTTCTAATTTTCTGGAAAACGAGTCGGCCGATTTTAAAAAATCGAACGTCAAAATAAAGCACTTTGAAAGACCTTTCAAATAAGCTATTACTTGATACCCCTTGTCATTTAAAATTATTAAGGGGATGACCCCGGGGGGAGAGGGTAAAAGGAGGTGAAGTAGTTTTTGGTTAAAAAGTTGTCCCCTTTGGCAAATCTTTTGACGTGTCTCGGCGTTTTTTCTTTTAATCAGTGGTTTTTGATAAATCCGTGGTGGGAAGTTTTCAAGTGAACACCCTGTATATCATATTATATCCTAAGCCCGGTTTCTCAACATTTGACGTTATTTAATCGATAACTATTTCTAAGATGAAGTTATCGTACCAACAACTTTATAGGCGCTAGTTATACGCTTCGTAGTCCTCCCTAACTAACATAAACTGCCGACTCTGGCTGACAGCCCATTCCTACAGTAAAACCTATTAAACCAAAAAGATTGGAAATTTTAGTAACATTACCATGGTAGCATTTTTTTAAAAAACTTATATGGGCATAAATTCTAGTAAATGCCTTTTTTTATATTATCATAGCAATTACGCCAACCGGCAGGAAAGTAAGAATCTTAAAAACTTATTCCAGCAATTTCCCTTGCTCAATTTTCTTAAGATGATTTTTTTTCAAAGCTCTACAACAATTAGTTCCTGATATACCGGGTGTTGCATCGTCGAGCGGGACATAGGAAATCCCATGTAAAAAATATTGATGATTAAATGGTATTATCAAGGAAATAGTTATCAAAATGTGTCAGACATGTTTGCTGCTCTGTATCCGAATAGACCGATACCTGCAAAATCTACAGTCGAAAGGACTATCAAGAAATTTGAGACAAAAGGCACTGTAATAAATAACTGCAGATGTGAAGAAAGGCAGGAACAAAGAAGAGATGCAAGAAATGATAGGGACTTGCAAGTTTTATTGTGCGTGGAAGAAAATGATGGGAAGATCAGCACAAGGAAACTTGAGGATGACATAGGATTAGATCATACCACAGCGTTACGAGCTTTGAAACGACATAAATATTATTCATACAAATATGAAAAGCACCAAGAGCTAAGAGATAGGGACGAAATACGACGACAGGAGTTTTGTTTTGGTATGATGGAAAGAGCAAACATGGATAGGGAATTTTTAAAAAACATTTGTTTCACTGACGAATGCACATTTACCTTAAACAATGAACCCAATGTTCAAAATTATCGATATTGGAGCAAAGAAAACCAACACAGGTTTGTGGAAACAAGGACGCAATATCCACAAAAAGTTAATGTATGGGCTGGGATTTTCGGAGAAAATATTATCGGGCCATTATTTCTTACACGAAATTTAAATGCAGAATATTTTTTGGAACTACTTGAAGATCATATTTTACCTACTTTACATGATGCCGCCAGGGAAAATCAGGAAGTTTGGTACCAAATGGATGGCTGCCCGGCACATAGTACCCTGGCTGTCCGGGAATATTTAAACCGTGCTTTTAATGGAAATGTTATTGGCTTAAATCATACAGTAAATTGGCCAACCAGGTCTCCTGATTTATCGCCAAATGATTTCTTTCTCTGGGGCCATTTAAAAAACAGGATATACAAAGATAAAAAATACCCAAGTCTACACGAGTTCAAAAATGCTATTTCTGCCGAATGCAATAGAATTTCAGTTTACCAACTAGCGAATGTAAGAAGAGAATTTTATGATCGCCTCGGTTATTGTCTAGCAGTCAATGGAGGAATATTTGAACATCTTCTTAAATTCTAAAGTTCTAGCAATTTAATAGTACCTACCTATTAATTAGTAAAATATTGAAACATGTAAAATGTCATAATTAACCTTGTAATTGGATACTTTATTTTAGTTTTATTCAGAATAATTTGTACTCATAAATACACCTTTAATATTTTCGATGTACGAGTTTTTATAACAATAAAGCACACATTTCAAAATGACAACTTTATTTGACAGTCATCTTTTACCTTGACTGGTGCCCGCAAATACGGGGCCATAAAAAGAAGAAATAGTTAAAAAGAAATCGGCGATAACCCGTAAACGGGCTCATCAAAAATATCTAAAGTTATTCTTTTGAATGTGCTCTTTAATAAACCTAAATAGAATTTTTCTCTAAAATAATTAGGGAAGCCAATAATTGACCCCATTTAAAATAACATTGGATTTCCTATGTCCCGCTCGACGATGCAACACCCGGTATGGTACATTCTTAGTAAAGCATCCTGTATATTCTCTTGTTAATATACCTTGCTAAAAATCACTTCAGCTTTTCTTCTGGGGATCAAGTTCTTTATGACTAGCAATTCAAAAAATGTCATTCACGAAATTGCCTAGAAGAAAACTTCCAGAACAATCAAAAATTTGGCCGACAAAATTTTCTCTCTATGTTTATTATAAGTATAGGTGTGAATAAATTTAGAGTATATTTTCATTAACTTTAAAGAACCTACATTCGGTATTTCAATTAACAATATTTGGTTAGTTCTCTTTCTAGAGTAAATAGATTTATTCTTTAAAAACATTTACTGCACGCATGCTAGTCTTTCATGAAATGACACATCATATATTATCATATACCAATCGCGTGTGAAAATCTGGTCATGGAGTTGACCCAATGCCGTTCTTGGAAAAAATCGATGCCACGAAGCGAGAAACGTCTAAATGCACACTGATTGACAAATGCATACATTTGGTAGTGAAATAGGTAAAAGTTCCTTGTGATTTATATTATGTTTCATTGTTGTTCTCATAGAAAATTACTAATACCGATCGATATCGTGTCCGACATTATGTGGTGCATAGACACGGCTTCTTCCAGGAGAATGACATCGTAAATTTATTTCATATAATATACATAATCACGGGCGTATTTAAATTTGGTATGCTGATGATGCTTAGTGCAAGGGAAAATACTTAGGTCAATAGAAGGTGTTCTAAAAAACATATGCCATCACTATTGAAATTATCTTGTTTAAAAGACACAGGGTGTTACAATTATAAAATGATTTCAATTAAGAATTATCAATGAAATTTGGGCTGTAAAAATTACTGATAATTTAAGGGTGTGGGCAGGTTCTACAAGGGCGTGCTTTTATGCTTATCAGCAAGCAAAAAGAGTTCAGGAGAGTGAAAGTACCGCAAAAAATATAACTTTGACAATTTAGACATTTTATTGTAGATATTACAAGAACGAATAAGTGTACCAAATTTGAAATAATTATCTCGGAAACGTTGGGAGAAAAACGAAAATAAATAAAAAAAAAGTTTAGTTATGACACTCTGTATATTAAAAATTAAGCCTTTTTGACCGCATGATTATACGTATTTTCTTTCTATTTTGACGAGTGCTATCACTCCCTTAAATATTTACGTGTCATTCATTAACACCCTATACAGGGTGTTTCAATATTATACCAACAAATTGAAACAGGTGATTCCTTGACAAAAAATAATGAAAAAACTTCCCATTAATGGAGGTCCAGAAACACCTCGTTTGTATGATACAGGGTATTAAACTTTGTACTATGTAAACTAATGTACAAATTTCTTTTTATTTGACCGGATTAAAAATGTTGCCCTGCTTTAAATCATATTTTACCAAATATCAGCCGAACCGTATAATTATATCAAAATAGTGCAAGAAATAAAAAAGGTAAATGATAAACCAAAAAAAGTTGTTTTTATATGAAAGGATAGTTAGTGTCGTATCAAACAAAAAGTTGGGGGGGGGGGTCGCAGTGGTCGTAACGCCCAAAAACATAACACCCTGTAGATAGTTTTAAATGACAATAGGTTAATTCTTTAGATACTTTAATACGTAACAAGAGCACAGAATTTGAATAAATAATCTTTAAACACGCATAGAATAAATAGGAAAAACCAAAAAAGAATTAAAAGTTTAGCAACCTGTGTCTGACAAATGAGGGGTTTCTGGACCTTCATTAATTGAAACTTTTTTCATTACTTTTTGTCAGAGAATCACCTGTTTCAATTTGTCGGTATAATATTGAAACACTCTGTAGATTTAACTATAATTTATATGTAACTTGAATATATTTCTTTAAATATATATTATACAGAGTGTCCGGGAAAATTTCGGAAATCTGTCGGATTCAGATAGAACGTGAAAAAATTACCCCCTAAAGAACGCCGCTGAAAATCGACTTTTCTTGAATAATTTTCAAAGTACTTAATATAATGTAATAAAAACTTAACGTGATGAACACTAGTAAGGACCCCTTAAAATAGTGTCCTTGAAACATATTTAGCTTTTTTAGTTTACCAGGGGCGGACTAAGCTTTACAACTTAATGCTCAAGGACGATAATCATTCAAAAATGTGGACTTATTTTAATTAATTCAGAGCAAAGCGAATCACACATTAAACTTAAATCATTATGTGACGTTTAATCTATTAATATTTATAGTGCAATAAAAAGATGCAGTACAAGGTGTACAATAAACAGCTACTATGTTTGAAAGAAGTTTGAGCATTTTTAATGTTCAACAAAAAATACCTGTTAATAACAAAAGTTAAATCAGTACTAAATTTTTACTAGAACATACACCTTAAAAAAGTAATTTCCTTGATTTTTTCTTCGCCAAGCGGTCGAGCACTTCCTGCGGATCATCTTTGTTCGACCAGTCCAACAGAAAAAGCTAAAAATCCCTAGATCTCGATCAGAATCGATTCGTACAATTAAACAATAATGTTCAATGCTGCCACATGTGAGATATAAAAAGTTGTATTACTGAACATGGCAGGCTTTTCATAATTCAAAAATATAGGGATACGTTGGATTGACGCCGATTGTGCTTTCCGTCGACTAAAAACTTAAATTTCAAATAATAGAAAATTCTATACTGAAGACTTTTCTATGAAAAAATTTTCAAATTTCGGGATTTCGGGGGGGGGGGGGGGGGGCGACGTGCTTGATTGTCGATAAAGTGAACCATTTTCGAGAAAAAGAATAATAAACGAATTCATGATTTATTTTTTAATAAAAAGGGGACCATGATTTCTATTTTGTTTCTCCACAACAAAGTGCGATACGAAAGTCCATTCAAACAACGGAAAAGTTTCATTTTAAGTTGTTTAATCCGAAAAAAAAAATTAAAAAAAAAAACGCAGAGATGTAATAGGAGACACTTTAACGAAATTATTGAAAAACTTCATAAGAGGGTGCCACATGAGTTCCGTGAAGTCTGACACACTCGCGGGCACGACGAATTGTGATTCTCTCGAAACGTGATTCTCTGTAGAAGTCCCTCCCTAGTGCCGAACGGAGTGGAATACACCAAGTTTTGCAGGTGTCCCCACAGGTAAAAATCTAACGGCGTTAGGTCGGGAGACCAGGCAGTAGGTACAATCAAGAAATTGCCAATGATTCCCAGATATTAATCGATGATTGGAACTGATGTTGATGATGCGAAACAATAGTGGCATGAGGATATTCATCAGCCCATACTTGTGTGTTGTGTAAATTGGTGATACCAATAATGCTAATGAAGTTTACATTATTTCGTTGCTGATCCAATAGCCAGTTTGCAAACTGCATTATACGAGGAAGATCTTCAGGAATCAGTTCATGTACTTTTTGCAAATGACATGGATATAACAGCTGTTCTTGAAGAACTTCATGTACGATTGTTCTCGATGTATTAAACTGTGCTGATAATTTTCGAGTGCTGAACTGTCATCAACAGCATTTAAAATAGTTTTCTCTAATTGCGGCGTACGTACGGTTCTTCTCAGACCAACATCAGTACTATTTTTTTTTAAACTTTTCTAAAATTACGAAGAAAGTCAATAATATGTATTACCTTATTAACTAGGATCGCCCACCATTCTCCCTTAGACGGTTGGTCAACTCGTTTAAATGTCTTTTGGTTTGGCGTAGTACGATTAGGAAATCGCTCGTGATATAACCTTCTGGCTTCTAAAGCGTTGCAAGACGCAAGGCCATACATCAGATGCATATCTGCATACTTATTAAACGTATATTTATATTCTTTAAATGTATTGTGTGCAGAGATACACAAGGTCTGTTCCAATCATCAGTCCCTGACAGTTTTAAGCTGTCAAATACAATTGACTAGTTGTAAGACTCCTGGCATCCTGGGGTCTACATGCAGTATTGATCTGGTAGACTCTATTTCTGATTAAGAACTAGTCATGGACTGCTTGTTGGAACAAGCCTTTAATAATACTCTTTGACACTTTGACCAAGTCCGTATGTTTTTGTGGACTAATTTGTCCCAAACAGGGCCAGATTTACATACTGAATAGTTCGAATTATTTCAAAATTAAATTTACCACGAAATCCAACAATCAGTAAATTAATATCGAAGTAAAGGATCAATGTGTCAGCGACGTAAAAGATGATTAGTTCTAAAATGCAGGATACTTTATTTATTTAACGTTTGCAACAACAATACGTTTTTATGGTGCCGCTAAATAAATAAAACGCACATTTTTTGCGAACATAGGTCTTCTACAACTATTCGTTTATTATTCTCTTTCTCGAAAACGGTTCATTTGATCGACAATAAACAAGAGTACCTTTTTTTTAGTCTAAGGTGCAAGCAAAGGTTTGGTTATAGGCAATGATAAAATATTACATTATGTACAAAAATAAGAGGCCGAAAAAGTTATATTTTGATTTAATGTTGAAAACGTCGATATTACTCTATGGTAGATATAATTGTGAACATTTTTACATTTATTTATAAAACGAAATATCTTTCACAATTAAGGACACATCAATAATTATTTTTTAGATATCTTTTTGAATTGATAAATATTTTAATAAGCTATTATTAGTTTCCAGAAATTTTGAATATTAAATTATCCTTTTTGGGTATGACTTTGTCATGCTTACCAATACTCCAAAGTTTCTATAGAGGAGAAAAAGAACATCGGCACACTTATATTGCCGTATAACTTTTTCGGGTATATGCCGTTTCGTCCCCATGCTGCTAAAGAGGTAAATTGGACAGGTCGTTTCGTCACCAAGAAATTTAGCCTATTTAATCCATGGGTTGTTTCGTCACTACATATTTATTATCTAATTTCGTATTTAGGTATATTTTTTTTACTAAAAGGGTAGTGAAGTCAAAAAAACACAAATATTTTGAAGACATTTTATTACTAATTGGTAACTTTAATTAACAAGGAAGTTATGGAATAATAACAAGCTATTTTATTTATATATAACATGATTGTTGATCCTATTTAACTATATACTATACTTACTACTTATGATATACGTACCTAAAAAGTTACACAATTTATTTCAAATTTTAACATTTTTATTCATCCCAATAAAAAGCAATACATTTTATTAAATCACTGTGATTAATTTCATTTCTACAAAATTTGCCTATTAAACAATCAATGCGTTTTTCCTTCTTTCTCACATCAACATTATTAATCTTGGCTGGCAAATGTGTACTTTGTAGCTCAATATAGGTGTCTATTTGAAATTCCTTTAGTTTTTCGATAAAAACAAATGAATTTGGGTGTAACTAATACATAGATTCGTTCAAGTTTCTATGACCTGAACTAACCTGAACTAAATTATATTTTTGAATCTTACGAAACCAAGCCTGCAAAAGATGAAATCTACACCCGATTATAGTTATATTCGGCCTAAGTGTTTCAATCGCGTTACGTATTGCCTATTCAAAGTCTACAACACTCGGTCAATATTAGTTGAAACAATTTATTGTAAGTCGATTCTCTTTTATTTGGAAATAAACAAAAAAGGGGTATGTAATGACCATTAAAAAAACCATGCATTGTAAATAACTGACAAAAAAATTTTGTAAAATAATCAAAAGCTCCGTCTAGATACATACGTTTCGTTTGGCCAAAAGCTGTAATATTTTTTTGACAGGAAAATACTATTACATTATCGGACACAACTCCCTGATTTTGAATAGGGGTGAGGGGTGTTGCGACACCTCATTTTGAAGATCTTATCGAGTACTATTTGACCCTAAATTTTCGTTCAAAATTTTCATCTTTAACGAAATGACAGCTAAAATAGTGGAAGACTACTTACTTTTGTGATTAGTTTATTAAATGCTGAAAATGGCCACCATTCACTTGCATGCAGTAAAGAACGCTGGTGTATGAGTAGAGAATGTGGAATTTACCTCGAGGATATTACTCTTAACAGACGCATTTGAATTATTTATTTATTTGTTAATTTTTTTGTCCAAAAAAGTAGACGGACCATGTTTTTGATTTACCTTAGTTTATCGTGAATTTTTAAGAACGTTAAAACTGTGTCAAAGCGATTGTAACATCCGCTGCTTACGTTGTGCAACTGGTTGCCAAATTTGACGCTACTGGTTCAGTCGGAAACAAAAAGAGGGTGTATGAAAGAAACGAAGCGAGGGAAGTGGTGTCCTAGTCACCCTTAGTACCAGGAAATTGTCCGATGTATCTGGTGTTTCACGCACAACAATCATGAGAATATTTAAACAACATAAGTTCCATCCTTTCAAGATAGGACTGGTTCAGGAACTGAATAAGGATGATTTCGATCGCCGACTCCAGTTCTGTGAAGTGGTCAGTGGAATTATTAACAATAATCCTAACTGCATGTTCAATATCTTTCTGTTTCTCGGATGAGTGTTCATTTTACCTTAATGGCATTGTAAACAGGCATAACTGTCGGTATTGGTCAGATGAAAATCCGAGATTATTTCGTGAAGTGCATACTCAGCATCCCCAAAAGTTAAATGTTTGGGCGGGTATTTATGGAAATCACATAATCGGCCCTTTTTTTATAGTCGGTAATCTCACTGGCCAAATTTATTTAGAACTATTAGAGAACGCTATTTATCCAGCCCTCGTTCAAGTATTGGAGAATGAAGAAGACCATGTAACGATCATTTTTCAACAAGATGGCGCACCACCTCATTTCGCTCAACCTGTGCGTCAGTTCTTAGATGAAAATTTTCCTCAGGCCTGGATTGGAAGAAGGGGACATATTGAGTGGCCACCCAGATCACCTGATCTGGCTCCACTGGACTTTTTTCTATGGGGTCACCTGAAATCTAAGATTTACGCTACCCAGCCTGAGTCACTGGATGATTTGCGAATTCGGATCATTAATGAATGCCGCAAAATTACACCAGAAATATTGAGTAATGTACGTGAACGTTTTGAGCAAAATTTATTTTAGTGCATGGAAGTGAATGGTGGCCATATTCAGCATTTAATAAACTAATCACAAAAGTAAGTAGTCTTCCACTATTTTAGCTGCCATTTCGTTAAAGATGAAAATTTTGAAGCGAACTTTTAGGGTCAGATAGTACTCGATAAGATCTTCAAAATGAGGTATCGCAACACCCCTCATCCCTATTCAAAATCAGGGGGTTGTGCTCACCCCTGTTAGGGGGTTGAAGTAACGGAGACGAAAAAAGCTGAAAAGTTATTCCCCTTCGAATCAGAAATCGACGGGTCCGAGCGATTTTCCACATTTTCATTTTAAAGCAGGAAAATCGAGGTGTTAAATTTTCGTTGGACCACCCTGTATACAAGGTACTAGTAATAATTAAAGTACTTAAACGCAGGTACATAAAAGAGTTGGTGACGAAACGACTGGTGGAATTACCTCACAAAATTTTCTAAAAAGTTTAAACTACCTGCTGGGGACGAAACAGCCTGTCCCCACTTTTTCTATTATTAAAAGCGCTTTGGTGGTCAGTAGCTTTTAATAATTTCTAAACAACCACTTAGTAAATTGACCGTCAATAAATCCAATTGGAAAAGATACGTAATATCTATGGTAATATCTGAAATGATTAACCACCCATCAAACGTAACCAAGAAGTCAAGAACAAGTTGTAAGCATACTATAATAAATGCTTCCACGTAATTACAAAGCAACCGGCCGTCTCCGTATTGTAAAGCAAAGAAATATAGCCAGATCTACATTACACGTCATTTAATAGCTCTAATTTGTTTCAGCTACTGTTTCTCCAGGGCAGACGTTTCCTCGTTCAGATTAGATGTAATTTCTGATTATATCGTGAATGGTGGACTTATTTATAATATAGGCTCGGCGCAACCTAATGATCTTTTGCATAAGATGTATTTTATAGAATATTTGAGATACGTTATTGTCGAGCGCAATCAACTACTAATTCTACAATAAAATAAAAATAATCTAAAAGCGATTTTGTTTCTTTTTAGAACCCATAAATGGTATGATGTTTAAGTAACCCGATACCAGTGCTGTGAGTAACTTAATGAAATAGACATTTTTTTAATTATGCTAAAAGTGACTAAAACTTTTTTACTTTTGAAAAGAACCTATACAAAACAAGGATCAGGCCTGTTCTTTTATATAGCGCACCCACGTGGTGCACGATGTCTGTGACTAATTACAAAAAATATCAAATTTTCCAAAACAAAATTCTAAGACTGATCACCATGCGCCCTTTTTCACCCCAACAAGACTTTTGCACAGAGACCTAAAAATAGACAGCAATCTCACCTACACAACCTGCTTAACCACAGACCTCTCAAACAACGCCCTAATCACACAATCCCATACACGATCCCCCTTCCCTCATACAAATTGCCACGTGACTGGCTTATACCGTAAATATGCCTTTTCTTAGGAGAAGCAAAAACGAAATAATCGACAGACTCTCAAACTAATTTCATTTAATTAAAGCGAAAGCGTCACCACCAACAAATGAGTGTAAAAGGCCCTGCCTATACTCAAAAGCACTAATCGATACAGAGGTACCTTATATCTAGTTACTTTTTAGGAATAACTAGTTATTGTTAAAGCAACTAGGATACTTTTAAAGTAAATAATGAACCAGAAATGCACACCTCGAATTGTCGTCACATAATCGAGCTGGAAAAATGGGTTTCGGCTTGGAAGATTCGCTTGAATCCCGTCAAGACGAAGGTCATCAGTAGGTATTCCCTTACTTGAGACCGTATCTCCTAAAACACATGTATTTTCTTATGGAGAAATTTCCATTATTCAGCCATGCGCATTCCGTTATGATGGCATCCATTTCAACACAAACATTATAATGTACTTTTTCCTTTTTGTGACATGCGTAATTGATATAGTAATTGTAGATATGCTTTAAAGTTCCTGTACAAACCTGTTTAGGACTCTGTTGACTGATGCAGTGTGGATTAAAAATATTATTATTTTAAAATTATTTATTAAATTTAAGGCACAAAACTTTGTTTATAAGTAATTGGTATAATTAATCGGTGTTATAATCATAAGCCTCTTGATTAAGAACGACCATTTTAATTTAATTGTATATTATGTTGTTAATGTTACACGGTATATTTTACGTAGAATAATAGTTTTAGATTTAGGATTAGACAATATCCTTGTATTTACATTAAATCATTAAACAAGTTACATAAAAAGGGGTTTTACGTTTTAATATTAAAGTTAAACATACGTGTATGTCAAGGATAAAGCTAGATCAAAAGGATGGAATGAAATCGAGAAAAGTATTCAAGTAGTTGAGATAATTTTAGGGTTTTTCACAGGGAACCGACCTACTAGGTAGATTAAATAGCAGTTGCTTGTACCTGATCGCAAAAATGTGTTTACCAATCAAGTTGTAGTTAGTTAAAAAAAAGGCATTGGTTTTATCTGAATTTAACCGTTCTGATTTTAAAAATAATTATTATATCAATGAAATATTCTTATGAAATATATAGTGTAACATACACAAACCTTTATATTATATTCATCGAATTGAATGATTTTCACACTTACCTAGAGTGGACCTTCTATTGGTTGGCCGAAGGCAACATAGATTTTTTTTTCTCTTCAATAAATAAAAAAAAGAACCACATGCGGACGCTGAACTCTAATCAGCATATTTTACTAGTAAATGGACCTATTATTGTCGTGTACAATGATTCGATGATTTATCATAGTTTTGTATGCGATCTACGAGGGTTCCACCCATATGCTATTAACGACTCACTTTTTTCAAATATCACTCGATGTCAGTGTTGTATTCTGGTTGCGATAACACAGAGTAATGGGCTGTTGACAGTGTTTATAAAATAAAAATAGACTAACCTTTTCTGCAAACGTTCTTAGGGACCGTTGTCTTCTTTTTTTTTTCATAACGGATATTGACACAAAAACGGCAGTATAGTGGTCTTTTGTTAATTTCGGATTTATTTGATGTGTTGATTGACGAGGCAAATATCATTGATGATCAGTGGTGATGATTGATATTTACGTTTTACCTGTTAGCCTGACTTTGTAATCGTTTTCAAAATTTCTTCACATTACGACCCTGATGATGAGCTCGCAAACGCATAGACAAAAAGTTTTTTAAATATAAAAGGTTTAAGGAGAAGGTTTGCCCTTAAACATTATACGCTTATTTAAGACAATATTAATTTAAACTACAAAAAAGTATATTGTTTTTATTAAAATTGTACTATTTATACTTTAAGTATGTATAGATATTTTTATTATTTTGTAACTATGGTGAGTTCTTTGTATTCCAAAAAAGTGGATTTTCTGAATTATTTTATTTTACTATTATTATACAGTATTAGTATTTGTCTATCATTGGTTTGCTATAGCGTTAAATAAGGCCACTGCATTTTATGCATTTTTAATTATGAATTCAAGACATATTTCAATTCAACTAACAATTTGCATGTTTAAACATGTAACTGTTTAAAATAACCACCTGAAAAGTAATAACATGTAAGAACTAGGTCCAATAAAAAATACTACAAAAACTAAGATTAGGGTAAAATCACCTTCTAACCAAGTATGGCTGATTCCAAGAAGATATCACTTCAATGACCCTACACTCCCAGTATAATTTACTTTTAGTTCATTACCTCATTAATTCAATCTCGCGAATTAATTATCCCCTCCCGCTTCATTTTTGAGTAACCCAATAAGTTCTTTTCCCCCACCCCTACAATTCACTACCCCCACTCCAATCTCGACAGATCCTACATTATAACTAGGCGACTGCAGAAAGACCTTGTCATATCTACTTTAGACAGGCAACCGGACAGACGCATCTTGTAGAAATTTACAGAAAGATGGAGAAGTTTATTATTGTTAAAGACGTTGTTAAAAAGTTACGAGAATTTAACCTTACAGGACGCACTCTAGAGTTTAAGTTAAAACCTGTTCCACAGGGAGTTGAACCAGTTGGTTGGGTGGAAAAAGGAATTAATCAAATTATTCAAAACGCTACAGAAGGCCTACAACCCTTAGATCGTGTGGGTTTTAGTTTTTGCTCTAAAGACTTCAACCGAGGAGAAGGTTGGATTCGCTTCAAAGCAGCTAAAGACATAACCTTTCAAGATGTTTGGAGTGTTATAAGTGGCATTTATCAGTCAAACTCAGCAGGTCTTAATACAGAATCATTTTGTCTTAGTGTGACAACTGTTAGATTACCTGTTGGTGGGGGCAGAGGAAAAAATTATAACAGCTTTCACGAGGAATGCGACAAGCGACGAGGTATTATAAGTATTAAAAATACCGATAACCTGTGTTTACCACGTGCTTTGGTAGTCGCCATTGCCCATAATAAAAGAGATCCCGAATTCAGTAAGGTTAGAAGAGATATTAGTAAAATTCAAACCGAAAGAACAAGATCATTGTTGGAGAGAGCTAAAATTAGCATTCCTGAGGCAGGAGGTGGAATTCCCGAGTTAATACAATTTCAAAATCATCTAAAAGAATATAAATTAGTTGTTTATAGCTATGGATCAAAAGGACGAAATATTATATTTGAAGGTTCAACTGAAAGCAATAAACGGCTGAACTTATTACATTACAAAAGCCATTTTAATGTAATTACATCGCTGACAGCAGCTTTTTGTTCTAACTATTTTTGTGAAAAGTGTTACGTCCCATATGATCACAAAAATGATCACCGATGTGGTGGAACCTGTCAGGCATGTCAGCAAGCCCCTGCTTGTGAAATAGCAATAAAAATTAAATGCCAGGACTGTCTACGATTTTTTAGAAGTCAAAACTGTTACGAAAATCATAAAAAGGATTATTCGTCAGGCAAATTTACAGTATGTGAACAAATTAAACTATGTTCTATTTGTTTAAAAACCATTAAAGCCAAAAGAGCACATGTATGTGGTGAAATTTATTGTAAAATTTGTAATAAACATGCACCCGAGGATCATCTATGTTATATTCGGCCTGATAAGGGAAAACCTAAGATTAAAGATGTTCTTTTTGTATTCTACGATTTAGAGACGAGCCAAGACAAACTATTGGAAAATTCAACGTTTTTACATCAAGTCAATCTCTGTGTTTTCAAACAATACTGCGATGAGTGCATGGATTCTGAAGCAGATACTTGTAAAAAATGCGGCCTAAAGTTACAAAAAGTCAGAGGTATAGACCCAGCGGGAACATTTACTAACCATTTGTTACAAATGAGGAAAAACTTTAAAGAAATTATTGTAATAGCCCATAATGGTCAGGCTTTTGATCACCAGTTTATATTAAACTACATTATGACAAAGACAGATTTTACACCTGAGTTAATCATGAGAGGTACCAAAATAATTACGATGCAACTTGAAAATGTAAAATTTATCGACTCACTTAACTATTTCCCTATGCCTTTAGCCAAACTACCAAAGGCATTTGGACTTGATGATATTTTTAAAAAAGGCTACTTCCCGCACCTATTTAATACAAAGGCAAATGAAAACTATATAGGACCTCTACCATCAATTGAATATTACTCCCCAGATAGTATGAAAGAAGAAGACAGAGCCAAATTTCTTAAATGGTTTGTAGAGCATGAAAATGATGGTTTCGATATGCAAAGAGATCTGGTAGACTACTGCGTATCGGATGTCGAAATTCTAGCGCAATCATGTTTAAAGTTTAGAGAACAACTTATACAAACTACCAATGTATGTCCATTTACTGAAGCTACAACTATTGCTTCAGCATGCAATAAAATTTTTAGAAGAAATTTTTTGAAGCCTAATACTATAGGAATCATACCAAAAAATGGTTACAGATGGAAAAACAGGCAGAGCAAAATTGCCATAGATTGGTTACTTTGGATCGAGAATCACAGAAAAATCAACATCTTACATGCTGCTAATGGTAAAGAAGCTGTTTTAAATGGTGTAAAAGTTGATGGTTACTGCTCCGAAACAAATGAGGTATTTGAATTTCAAGGATGTTATTTCCATGGATGTACTGTATGCTACAAGTTCGGCAGGAACGATCCTCTTTCCGAGGACCCCTCAGAAACGCTAAATTTAAGATATGAAACCACAAAGGCAAAAATTATGAGACTAAAAGATTTCGGTTTTTTAGTTAATGAAATGTGGGAGTGTGATTTTAGAAATTTATTAAAAAATAATCCAGAGATAAAATCCTATACTAATACCCATTACAATAAAATTTTGACAAAACTAAATCCAAGAGATGCTTTTTATGGAGGACGAACAGGAAATACATGCGAATACTATGAAATAAAAGATACGGAAAAAATTAAATACGCCGATGTCTGTTCCCTCTATCCGTACATCTGTAAGAGTTCTAAATTTCCACTATCACATCCAGAAGTGTATGTAGGAGATGCGTGTAACAAATTAAACCTAAATAATATAGATGGTTTAATTAAATGCACAATTCTCCCACCAGAACAGTTGTACCATCCAGTACTCCCTCAAAAAATAAACAATAAATTGATGTTTATTCTTTGTCGAACATGTGGTGAAGACATGAATTACAACGAATGTAAGCATACCAGCGAAGAAAGGGTACTTGAAGGAACATGGGTTCTGGACGAGGTACTTAAAGCCCTAGAAAAAGGATATAAAATACAAAAAATACATGAAATCTGGAAATATAACGTACGAAAGTTTAATAAAGAAAACGGTGAGGAAGGATTATTCACATCCATGATGAATAAATTCATTAAAATCAAACAGGAAGCATCAGGCTGGCCTAAAGATTGTGAAATAGAGGAAGACAAAGTTAAATACATTGACCAGTTCTTTGAAAAGGAAGATGTTAAACTAGAGTATACCAAAATTATTGAAAATCCAGGGCTAAGATCACTGGCGAAATTAATACTTAACTCGTTTTGGGGAAAATTCGGTCAAAGAGAGAATCAACCAAAGACGAAAATTGTAAATAAACCAGCAGATTTATTTGCAATGTTTATTAACCCTGCAATTTATATCAATGGGGTTATACCCGTCAACGATAAAACATTACTTGTCAATTATGAATATATAGAAGAAGTCAGCGATCCGTTGCCGACTGTTAATGTTGTTATAGCGGCTTACGTAACAGCGCAAGCGCGCCTTAAATTATACTCCTATCTTGAAGCTCTTGATAAAAGAGTCTTATACTATGATACAGATTCCGTGATTTATGTTTCAAAAAATAATGACCCCGATATACCAACGGGGCAATTTATTGGAGACATGACAGACGAGTTGGAGAGTTATGGCTCTAACTCATACATAACTAAGTTTGTTTCTGGAGGCCCCAAGAATTATGCATTTAAGGTTCACTCGACGAAAAGTAATTTAGAAGAAACGGTCTGTAAAGTTAAAGGTATAACTCTCAACTATGCCGCATCACAAGTAATAAATTTTGATGCAATCAAACACATGATTCTTCAAAAATCCGAACCGATCCCCATCATATCCAGAAGCATACGGCGTAGCAAGGAGCACATTGTGACAACTTGTACTGAAGTCAAACTCTATAGACCTATTTCAACAAAGAGAAAATTTCTATCGGATGGAAGCTCCGAACCATATGGATATAGAAAAAGAAAAACCCATTGAAAATAAAATATATTGTATATTTTGTATGTATTGTATATAAAATATATTATAAATATTGTATATCTAGAACCGCTATGGAGTTTAAAAATGTAAATTACGTAATAAACAATTTAAAATATCCATTTTGGTTTTATTTTTTCTTTAGCAGTAAGAGTTTTCAAAGTATTTAAATAAGTAATTATGTACATATTAAAAAAATATGTTTTTATTTTTACAAAGACACTTATAATTTAAATAGTTTGAAAATATTATCCATTCATTTAAGTACTACACTTAAACTTAAAGAAAAGTTCTCCGAAGCCACAAAAAAACACTAAGGGAATTGGTTCTTTTCAGCTATTTTTTCTGTTATTCTTATAGTAATCCATAATCGTTTCAAATTTGAACGACCCACATGATAGTCTTTTTTTGTAATTTATGCATATTTAATTACAAGGTTTCATACAACTTTAACAAATAAAAGTTGTTTTTTCTTTTATTTTTTTCTTTTCTGTTTTCTTTTTCGGTTCTTAAGAAATGCTAAAGAATCTGTACAAAACAAGTCACGAATTAACTAAATAGCCACCATTTCACTAAATACTTAACACTCAGTATACAATTTTCAGAAATGTCATGATTAAGAACGGTTCTAGTCATTTTATACAAGATTTCACATGATTTAACAAATTTAAAACATTTTTTTTTTTAATTTTTACTAAATTCTAAACACTCAGTATACACTTTTAAGAAAATAGGACGATTTGCGACAGTTTTAGTCATTTTTTACAAAGTTTCACAGGACTTAATAACGTTAAAACATTTTTTTTAATTTTTTACTAAATTCTAAACACTCAGTATACAATTTTCAGAAATGCCATGATTAAGAACGGTTCTAGTCATTTTATACAAGATTTCACATGATTTAACAAATTTAAAACATTTTTTTTAATTTTTACTAAATTCTAAACACTCAGTATACACTTTTTAAGAAAATAGGACGATTTGCTACTGTTTTAGTCATTTTTTACAAAGTTTCACAGGGCTTAATAACGTTAAAACATTTTTTTTAATTTTTTACTAAATTCTAAACACTCAGTATACACTTTTAAGAAAATAGGACGATTTGCGACTGTTTTAGTCATTTTTTACAAAGTTTCACAGGGCTTAATAACGTTAAAACTTTTTTTTTTTAATTTTTTACTAAATTCTAAACACTCAGTATACAATTTTCAGAAATGACATGATTAAGAACGGTTCTAGTCATTTTATACAAGATTTCACATGATTTAACAAATTTAAAACATTTTTTTAATTTTTACTAAATTCTAAACACTCAGTATACACTTTTAAGAAAATAGGACGATTTGCGACTGTTTTAGTCATTTTTTACAAAGTTTCACAGGGCTTAATAACGTTAAAACATTTTTTTTTAATTTTTTACTAAATTCTAAACACTCAGTATACAATTTTCAGAAACGACATGATTAAGAACGGTTCTAGTCATTTTATACAAGATTTCACATGATTTAACAAATTTAAAACATTTTTTTTAATTTTTACTAAATTCTAAACACTCAGTATATCATTTTCAGAAAATAATACAATTCTGTACAGTTTTACAAATTTTCACAGGTCTTAATAACATTAAAACATTTTTTTAATTTTTTACTAAATTCTAAACACTCAGTATACAATTTTCAGAAATGACAGGATTTAGAACAGTTTTTACAGATATTTACAAAGTCTTAATAACATTATATTAATAATTATCTAACATAATGTATACAATTTCAAGAAATAGTAGATTTTTAATCCATGTCATCAAGAATCTAAAATACAATTAAATGTAGGCTTTTTTAATTGGCATCTCAGGCAAATTATTTCCCCCAAAATTATCTAAAAAAGGTATACCAAAAACATTCTAAAGCGGTTTTTTACCTCTATAAGTATGCAGGCCGATCCGACCCTTGTCGGTTTTATTACCCGCATAAATTAACACAGTAGAGAGATACTAAGAGTTCTGGGGCAGCGGCGTTTCACTAAAGCTTTGGTTTCCTACAAAGCGGTACCGCAAAAGAGTGGCCGTAATTTGATGGCGAGCTTCGCCGCGACAAAGCGTGTATGTACTTGCAAATCGGAGTGTGTTCCTCCAGAGCGTTCGGCGCAAAAAAAATACGGCACCGTATTTTCTGAAGCGGACGCTCTGTACGTTGGGATAGTGCAAGCACGATTTTTGACGGTGCGCCAGTGTAGTGATTGTATGTTTTAATTATAATATTTGGAAATTAATTGGTCTAGCGAACAAGATAAAATTTTAATCGAGTTTTTTTTACTATATCGCTTTAACAGCGGCGTTTGCACTAAGGTTAAATCATAAAAGGTCGGGTTTTATCTCGGGTCAGATCATAAATATTCAGGTTTAAATTAGGGTTAGATGAGAAGCCGCCTCGCGAAAGCATCCGGGGTTAGGTCGTAAAAAGTCGGGTTTTATCTCGGGTCAGTTCATAAATATTCAGGTTCAAATTAGGGTTAGATAAGAAGCCGCCTCACGAAAGCACTTGGGTTAGGTCGTAAAAAGTCGGGTTTAATTTCGGGTTATTTTGTAAACAGCACCACCGAACCACCCGGGTTAGGTCATAAAACGCACCACCTGCACCACCTGGGTTAGATCATAAAACGCACCACCGAACCACCCGGGTTAGATCGTAAAACGCACCACCTGCACCACCTGGGTTAGATCGTAAAACAGCACCACCAGCACCACTGGTCCAGAACTCTTAGTATCTCTCTACTGTGTTAATTTATGCGGGTAATAAAACCGACAAGGGTCGGATCGGCCTGCATACTTATAGAGGTAAAAAACCGCTTTAGAATGTTTTTGGTATACCTTTTTTAGATAATTTTGGGGGAAATAATTTGCCTGAGATGCCAATTAAAAAAGCCTACATTTAATTGTATTTTAGATTCTTGAATTTTGTACATGGATTAAAAATCTACTATTTCTTGAAATTGTATACATTATGTTAGATAATTATTAATATAATGTTATTAAGACTTTGTAAATATCTGTAAAAACTGTTCTAAATCCTGTCATTTCTGAAAATTGTATACTGAGTGTTTAGAATTTAGTAAAAAATTAAAAAAATGTTTTAATGTTATTAAGACCTGTGAAAATTTGTAAAACTGTACAGAATTGTATTATTTTCTGAAAATGATATACTGAGTGTTTAGAATTTAGTAAAAATTAAAAAAAATGTTTTAAATTTGTTAAATCATGTGAAATCTTGTATAAAATGACTAGAACCGTTCTTAATCATGTCGTTTCTGAAAATTGTATACTGAGTGTTTAGAATTTAGTAAAAAATTAAAAAAAAATGTTTTAACGTTATTAAGCCCTGTGAAACTTTGTAAAAAATGACTAAAACAGTCGCAAATCGTCCTATTTTCTTAAAAGTGTATACTGAGTGTTTAGAATTTAGTAAAAATTAAAAAAATGTTTTAAATTTGTTAAATCATGTGAAATCTTGTATAAAATGACTAGAACCGTTCTTAATCATGTCATTTCTGAAAATTGTATACTGAGTGTTTAGAATTTAGTAAAAAATTAAAAAAAAAAAGTTTTAACGTTATTAAGCCCTGTGAAACTTTGTAAAAAATGACTAAAACAGTCGCAAATCGTCCTATTTTCTTAAAAGTGTATACTGAGTGTTTAGAATTTAGTAAAAAATTAAAAAAAATGTTTTAACGTTATTAAGCCCTGTGAAACTTTGTAAAAAATGACTAAAACAGTAGCAAATCGTCCTATTTTCTTAAAAAGTGTATACTGAGTGTTTAGAATTTAGTAAAAATTAAAAAAAATGTTTTAAATTTGTTAAATCATGTGAAATCTTGTATAAAATGACTAGAACCGTTCTTAATCATGGCATTTCTGAAAATTGTATACTGAGTGTTTAGAATTTAGTAAAAAATTAAAAAAAATGTTTTAACGTTATTAAGTCCTGTGAAACTTTGTAAAAAATGACTAAAACTGTCGCAAATCGTCCTATTTTCTTAAAAGTGTATACTGAGTGTTTAGAATTTAGTAAAAATTAAAAAAAAAAATGTTTTAAATTTGTTAAATCATGTGAAATCTTGTATAAAATGACTAGAACCGTTCTTAATCATGACATTTCTGAAAATTGTATACTGAGTGTTAAGTATTTAGTGAAATGGTGGCTATTTAGTTAATTCGTGACTTGTTTTGTACAGATTCTTTAGCATTTCTTAAGAACCGAAAAAGAAAACAGAAAAGAAAAAAATAAAAGAAAAAACAACTTTTATTTGTTAAAGTTGTATGAAACCTTGTAATTAAATATGCATAAATTACAAAAAAAGACTATCATGTGGGTCGTTCAAATTTGAAACGATTATGGATTACTATAAGAATAACAGAAAAAATAGCTGAAAAGAACCAATTCCCTTAGTGTTTTTTTGTGGCTTCGGAGAACTTTTCTTTAAGTTTAAGTGTAGTACTTAAATGAATGGATAATATTTTCAAACTATTTAAATTATAAGTGTCTTTGTAAAAATAAAAACATATTTTTTTAATATGTACATAATTACTTATTTAAATACTTTGAAAACTCTTACTGCTAAAGAAAAAATAAAACCAAAATGGATATTTTAAATTGTTTATTACGTAATTTACATTTTTAAACTCCATAGCGGTTCTAGATATAC
This sequence comes from Polydrusus tereticollis, assembly GCA_963920685.1. Taxonomy (NCBI): domain Eukaryota; kingdom Metazoa; phylum Arthropoda; class Insecta; order Coleoptera; family Curculionidae; genus Polydrusus; species Polydrusus tereticollis. The sequence continues at coordinate 88,762,847 of OY987327.1, forward strand.
AATATTTATAATATATTTTATATACAATACATACAAAATATACAATATATTTTATTTTCAATGGGTTTTTCTTTTTCTATATCCATATGGTTCGGAGCTTCCATCCGATAGAAATTTTCTCTTTGTTGAAATAGGTCTATAGAGTTTGACTTCAGTACAAGTTGTCACAATGTGCTCCTTGCTACGCCGTATGCTTCTGGATATGATGGGGATCGGTTCGGATTTTTGAAGAATCATGTGTTTGATTGCATCAAAATTTATTACTTGTGATGCGGCATAGTTGAGAGTTATACCTTTAACTTTACAGACCGTTTCTTCTAAATTACTTTTCGTCGAGTGAACCTTAAATGCATAATTCTTGGGGCCTCCAGAAACAAACTTAGTTATGTATGAGTTAGAGCCATAACTCTCCAACTCGTCTGTCATGTCTCCAATAAATTGCCCCGTTGGTATATCGGGGTCATTATTTTTTGAAACATAAATCACGGAATCTGTATCATAGTATAAGACTCTTTTATCAAGAGCTTCAAGATAGGAGTATAATTTAAGGCGCGCTTGCGCTGTTACGTAAGCCGCTATAACAACATTAACAGTCGGCAACGGATCGCTGACTTCTTCTATATATTCATAATTGACAAGTAATGTTTTATCGTTGACGGGTATAACCCCATTGATATAAATTGCAGGGTTAATAAACATTGCAAATAAATCTGCTGGTTTATTTACAATTTTCGTCTTTGGTTGATTCTCTCTTTGACCGAATTTTCCCCAAAACGAGTTAAGTATTAATTTCGCCAGTGATCTTAGCCCTGGATTTTCAATAATTTTGGTATACTCTAGTTTAACATCTTCCTTTTCAAAGAACTGGTCAATGTATTTAACTTTGTCTTCCTCTATTTCACAATCTTTAGGCCAGCCTGATGCTTCCTGTTTGATTTTAATGAATTTATTCATCATGGATGTGAATAATCCTTCCTCACCGTTTTCTTTATTAAACTTTCGTACGTTATATTTCCAGATTTCATGTATTTTTTGTATTTTATATCCTTTTTCTAGGGCTTTAAGTACCTCGTCCAGAACCCATGTTCCTTCAAGTACCCTTTCTTCGCTGGTATGCTTACATTCGTTGTAATTCATGTCTTCACCACATGTTCGACAAAGAATAAACATCAATTTATTGTTTATTTTTTGAGGGAGTACTGGATGGTACAACTGTTCTGGTGGGAGAATTGTGCATTTAATTAAACCATCTATATTATTTAGGTTTAATTTGTTACACGCATCTCCTACATACACTTCTGGATGTGATAGTGGAAATTTAGAACTCTTACAGATGTACGGATAGAGGGAACAGACATCGGCGTATTTAATTTTTTCCGTATCTTTTATTTCATAGTATTCGCATGTATTTCCTGTTCGTCCTCCATAAAAAGCATCTCTTGGATTTAGTTTTGTCAAAATTTTATTGTAATGGGTATTAGTATAGGATTTTATCTCTGGATTATTTTTTAATAAATTTCTAAAATCACACTCCCACATTTCATTAACTAAAAAACCGAAATCTTTTAGTCTCATAATTTTTGCCTTTGTGGTTTCATATCTTAAATTTAGCGTTTCTGAGGGGTCCTCGGAAAGAGGATCGTTCCTGCCGAACTTGTAGCATACAGTACATCCATGGAAATAACATCCTTGAAATTCAAATACCTCATTTGTTTCGGAGCAGTAACCATCAACTTTTACACCATTTAAAACAGCTTCTTTACCATTAGCAGCATGTAAGATGTTGATTTTTCTGTGATTCTCGATCCAAAGTAACCAATCTATGGCAATTTTGCTCTGCCTGTTTTTCCATCTGTAACCATTTTTTGGTATGATTCCTATAGTATTAGGCTTCAAAAAATTTCTTCTAAAAATTTTATTGCATGCTGAAGCAATAGTTGTAGCTTCAGTAAATGGACATACATTGGTAGTTTGTATAAGTTGTTCTCTAAACTTTAAACATGATTGCGCTAGAATTTCGACATCCGATACGCAGTAGTCTACCAGATCTCTTTGCATATCGAAACCATCATTTTCATGCTCTACAAACCATTTAAGAAATTTGGCTCTGTCTTCTTCTTTCATACTATCTGGGGAGTAATATTCAATTGATGGTAGAGGTCCTATATAGTTTTCATTTGCCTTTGTATTAAATAGGTGCGGGAAGTAGCCTTTTTTAAAAATATCATCAAGTCCAAATGCCTTTGGTAGTTTGGCTAAAGGCATAGGGAAATAGTTAAGTGAGTCGATAAATTTTACATTTTCAAGTTGCATCGTAATTATTTTGGTACCTCTCATGATTAACTCAGGTGTAAAATCTGTCTTTGTCATAATGTAGTTTAATATAAACTGGTGATCAAAAGCCTGACCATTATGGGCTATTACAATAATTTCTTTAAAGTTTTTCCTCATTTGTAACAAATGGTTAGTAAATGTTCCCGCTGGGTCTATACCTCTGACTTTTTGTAACTTTAGGCCGCATTTTTTACAAGTATCTGCTTCAGAATCCATGCACTCATCGCAGTATTGTTTGAAAACACAGAGATTGACTTGATGTAAAAACGTTGAATTTTCCAATAGTTTGTCTTGGCTCGTCTCTAAATCGTAGAATACAAAAAGAACATCTTTAATCTTAGGTTTTCCCTTATCAGGCCGAATATAACATAGATGATCCTCGGGTGCATGTTTATTACAAATTTTACAATAAATTTCACCACATACATGTGCTCTTTTGGCTTTAATGGTTTTTAAACAAATAGAACATAGTTTAATTTGTTCACATACTGTAAATTTGCCTGACGAATAATCCTTTTTATGATTTTCGTAACAGTTTTGACTTCTAAAAAATCGTAGACAGTCCTGGCATTTAATTTTTATTGCTATTTCACAAGCAGGGGCTTGCTGACATGCCTGACAGGTTCCACCACATCGGTGATCATTTTTGTGATCATATGGGACGTAACACTTTTCACAAAAATAGTTAGAACAAAAAGCTGCTGTCAGCGATGTAATTACATTAAAATGGCTTTTGTAATGTAATAAGTTCAGCCGTTTATTGCTTTCAGTTGAACCTTCAAATATAATATTTCGTCCTTTTGATCCATAGCTATAAACAACTAATTTATATTCTTTTAGATGATTTTGAAATTGTATTAACTCGGGAATTCCACCTCCTGCCTCAGGAATGCTAATTTTAGCTCTCTCCAACAATGATCTTGTTCTTTCGGTTTGAATTTTACTAATATCTCTTCTAACCTTACTGAATTCGGGATCTCTTTTATTATGGGCAATGGCGACTACCAAAGCACGTGGTAAACACAGGTTATCGGTATTTTTAATACTTATAATACCTCGTCGCTTGTCGCATTCCTCGTGAAAGCTGTTATAATTTTTTCCTCTGCCCCCACCAACAGGTAATCTAACAGTTGTCACACTAAGACAAAATGATTCTGTATTAAGACCTGCTGAGTTTGACTGATAAATGCCACTTATAACACTCCAAACATCTTGAAAGGTTATGTCTTTAGCTGCTTTGAAGCGAATCCAACCTTCTCCTCGGTTGAAGTCTTTAGAGCAAAAACTAAAACCCACACGATCTAAGGGTTGTAGGCCTTCTGTAGCGTTTTGAATAATTTGATTAATTCCTTTTTCCACCCAACCAACTGGTTCAACTCCCTGTGGAACAGGTTTTAACTTAAACTCTAGAGTGCGTCCTGTAAGGTTAAATTCTCGTAACTTTTTAACAACGTCTTTAACAATAATAAACTTCTCCATCTTTCTGTAAATTTCTACAAGATGCGTCTGTCCGGTTGCCTGTCTAAAGTAGATATGACAAGGTCTTTCTGCAGTCGCCTAGTTATAATGTAGGATCTGTCGAGATTGGAGTGGGGGTAGTGAATTGTAGGGGTGGGGGAAAAGAACTTATTGGGTTACTCAAAAATGAAGCGGGAGGGGATAATTAATTCGCGAGATTGAATTAATGAGGTAATGAACTAAAAGTAAATTATACTGGGAGTGTAGGGTCATTGAAGTGATATCTTCTTGGAATCAGCCATACTTGGTTAGAAGGTGATTTTACCCTAATCTTAGTTTTTGTAGTATTTTTTATTGGACCTAGTTCTTACATGTTATTACTTTTCAGGTGGTTATTTTAAACAGTTACATGTTTAAACATGCAAATTGTTAGTTGAATTGAAATATGTCTTGAATTCATAATTAAAAATGCATAAAATGCAGTGGCCTTATTTAACGCTATAGCAAACTAATGATAGACAAATACTAATACTGTATAATAATAGTAAAATAAAATAATTCAGAAAATCCACTTTTTTGGAATACAAAGAACTCACCATAGTTACAAAATAATAAAAATATCTATACATACTTAAAGTATAAATAGTACAATTTTAATAAAAACAATATACTTTTTTGTAGTTTAAATTAATATTGTCTTAAATAAGCGTATAATGTTTAAGGGCAAACCTTCTCCTTAAACCTTTTATATTTAAAAAACTTTTTGTCTATGCGTTTGCGAGCTCATCATCAGGGTCGTAATGTGAAGAAATTTTGAAAACGATTACAAAGTCAGGCTAACAGGTAAAACGTAAATATCAATCATCACCACTGATCATCAATGATATTTGCCTCGTCAATCAACACATCAAATAAATCCGAAATTAACAAAAGACCACTATACTGCCGTTTTTGTGTCAATATCCGTTATGAAAAAAAAAAGAAGACAACGGTCCCTAAGAACGTTTGCAGAAAAGGTTAGTCTATTTTTATTTTATAAACACTGTCAACAGCCCATTACTCTGTGTTATCGCAACCAGAATACAACACTGACATCGAGTGATATTTGAAAAAAGTGAGTCGTTAATAGCATATGGGTGGAACCCTCGTAGATCGCATACAAAACTATGATAAATCATCGAATCATTGTACACGACAATAATAGGTCCATTTACTAGTAAAATATGCTGATTAGAGTTCAGCGTCCGCATGTGGTTCTTTTTTTTATTTATTGAAGAGAAAAAAAAATCTATGTTGCCTTCGGCCAACCAATAGAAGGTCCACTCTAGGTAAGTGTGAAAATCATTCAATTCGATGAATATAATATAAAGGTTTGTGTATGTTACACTATATATTTCATAAGAATATTTCATTGATATAATAATTATTTTTAAAATCAGAACGGTTAAATTCAGATAAAACCAATGCCTTTTTTTTTAACTAACTACAACTTGATTGGTAAACACATTTTTGCGATCAGGTACAAGCAACTGCTATTTAATCTACCTAGTAGGTCGGTTCCCTGTGAAAAACCCTAAAATTATCTCAACTACTTGAATACTTTTCTCGATTTCATTCCATCCTTTTGATCTAGCTTTATCCTTGACATACACGTATGTTTAACTTTAATATTAAAACGTAAAACCCCTTTTTATGTAACTTGTTTAATGATTTAATGTAAATACAAGGATATTGTCTAATCCTAAATCTAAAACTATTATTCTACGTAAAATATACCGTGTAACATTAACAACATAATATACAATTAAATTAAAATGGTCGTTCTTAATCAAGAGGCTTATGATTATAACACCGATTAATTATACCAATTACTTATAAACAAAGTTTTGTGCCTTAAATTTAATAAATAATTTTAAAATAATAATATTTTTAATCCACACTGCATCAGTCAACAGAGTCCTAAACAGGTTTGTACAGGAACTTTAAAGCATATCTACAATTACTATATCAATTACGCATGTCACAAAAAGGAAAAAGTACATTATAATGTTTGTGTTGAAATGGATGCCATCATAACGGAATGCGCATGGCTGAATAATGGAAATTTCTCCATAAGAAAATACATGTGTTTTAGGAGATACGGTCTCAAGTAAGGGAATACCTACTGTCATCTTCTTTTCGAAACGCATCGTCCTCAGGCCTAAAACAAGGCTACGGGTCAATATAGTCCAAGTGAACTGGTGCCAGGAGGTGAAATACCTGGGAATTATTTTCGACTAAAGGCTGAATTGGAGGCAAAATTCAGTTAATAGAATAAAACTTGCATTGCGATAGTTATAGTCTATTTCAGAAAGGTCTAGAGTAATAAAAGCTCATTAGGTATGCAAAGAGACTACAGAGTGACCCAACGAATATTTAAGCCACTTTCATAATTTGGCATTAATTTCATTGCAAAATCATTTATTTTCATCAAGTGCAGGTAGTACCACCCGGGTTTGGGTCAATTTATGGGTTTTGCCTATTGTTATCCATTCACAAACACTGAAAATGGCGTGACAAAGGCGTGCCGGTAGGATATTCTTAAAAAGGAAAGAATTCTATTTTACCAGAATAAAAATTAGGCATTATGTACAGGGTCTTTGATTATATTTACGTGAACTCTAGAGCCTTTATTATTAGAGATGGAAAAAAATCTTATATACAAAAGTTCTAGGGTCTTTCTTCTATTATCTTTTGAAGTTATCAGAAAAAACAAAGTCGCATCGGAAAATGAAAAAATATAGGCAACTTCAAGTTTTTTAAATGGAACACCCTGTATATTATGCGCTAAAATGAAAGATCTTTTTTCCGTGATTCTAAATATATATATATGTTGATGACATTTGGGTGAGCCATTTTTGACATATCTTAGCTTAAAATATAAATAAATTGAAAAGAAGGTTGATAAACTTGTCAAGCAAACCATGGAAACAATTGTTAAGTTATTTATTACGCTTTATGGATTGTTTCCATGGTTTGCTTGACAAGTTTATCAACCTTCTTTTCAATTTCTTTATATTTTAAGCTAAGATATGTCAAAAATGGCTCACCCAAATGTCATCAACATATATATATTTAGAATCACGGAAAAAAGATTTTTCATTTTAGCGCATAATATACAGGGTGTTCCATTTAAAAAACTTGAAGTTGCCTATATTTTTCATTTTCCGATGCGACTTTGTTTTTTCTGATAACTTCAAAAGATAATAGAAGACAAACCCTAGAAATTTTGTATATAAGATTTTTTTCCATCTCTAATAATAAAGGCTCTAGAGTTCACGTAAATATAATCAAAGACCCTGTACATAGTATTAGCTACACTTATTTTTTATTAAACATTTTTAAAAAAATACATTATACGGAAATTAAATTATTACACTCGTAAAAATTATAATAAATTAAATTATACTCGTAAAAAGGAAATAATTTTATTTTAACAGAATAAAATTTAGGCATTTTTTTTTCAGCAAGTTTTCTAGTTATAAACGGAATACTGTCACCCTGGCCAAGCTCCATTAGAATCTTACCTAGGGTGGGTATTTCTTTTTTAAAATAAAAAGAGGGAACTTTTCCTCGAAGTACACTTTTGGTGTCTTCATCAAGGACTTTTACTGGTCTGCCTGGACTTTTCTTGGGAGGTTCCACTTGACCTGCTGCCTTTCTCTTCCGCAATAATTTAAAAATGGTGGACTTTCCAACTCCAGTCATTCGGGAACATCGGTCGACAGTTTCTTGTACAGTAAAATTAGGATAATCGTATTCTATGCAATCATGTACATTTAAAATTCAAAAAAATAATGCAATAATCCTTTATTGCCAACAAAAAACTAAAAAATAACATGGGCAATAGAGGTATTAAGACTGTTTTATTAAAATCGAGTATTTCGTCCACGAGCCTGAATAACAGCTCTCATCCTTTCAGGCATAAATATATTTAAAGCAGCAGCCGCGTCTTGGGGTATCTGCTGCCACTCGTTTGTCAGTGCCTGTGCGAACCCAACCAAAGTTTGAAACTCGCCGTAGTTCTGCCTAACTCTCCTTCCTAGTGTATCCCACATATGCTCAATAGGGTTCATATCCGGACTTCTTGAGGGCCAGTCCAATACTTGAACGCCAACATCGTTCAAATATTGCCTCGTTATTTGTGCTGTGTGCGGTCGAGCATTGTCGTACATTAAATTAAAATTTTCTCCTATAAAACGCGAATATGATACCACATGGTCCACGAGACTCGTCTGTAAAGAGAACATTTTACGAGTCGGTCTTGTCCCAATCTGCATGAGGTCGAGCAAATTCAAGGTGCTGGCGCTGCCTTCGATGACCTAATAGAAGTCCTAATGCAGGTACATGAGATGTTAGATTCTGTTCTCTCAACCTCCTGCGTACGGTTTCAGATGAAACTAAGGTACCACGAACATCTGCTAATATTATAGCTAAAACCGGAGGAGAGCCTGGCCGCTCTCGAAGAATCTGAAGTCGAACAAATCGATCTTCAACTGTATTTGTGGCTCTTCGTCTTCCCTGCCCTGGTCTTCTCGAATCAGAACCAGTTTGTCTAAATCCTTGTATCGCATCGAATATCGTACTGCGTGGATAGCCAAGCCTTTCTGCGATATACAGAATCGGACTTGTAAAGCAACGGCTTGTGCCACTTCTTCTGGTCTCATCTTTAATTTACATAAATACACTTATCGTTTACGGAACAGTTTCAAAACACAAAATAACCAACAACTTTCTTAACAAGCGCTAGAAGTAAGCAATTAATAAATCTGTAATTTGTTGACAAAAATCTTCTTGACAAACCATGGTGCCATGGAAACTGGATTCAGAAAGACAAAAGAAAGACAAAGCCTTTACAAATTTATTTTTTAATTTCTTGTTGCTATAATTTCCTTTAAACCTGTGTTTTTTCCTTAATAATCCAGATATCGGTATGAATCAAAAAACAAGTTGTTGATGGGACCTAAAAATGTCCTACAAAGAAACGTCAATCAGTTCTTAAATTTTTCCACAGGATGTTCAGAAATTAAGCGTAAAATGCAATGTGTTGTGCTACCCTGTATGTCAACATATCCATTTACGCTGTTCGTAAGAACGATATCAGAACATGATGAATACGACAGCATCTGCAACACGTCAAGAAATTATCGAACTTGGTAAAAAAACCTTAAAGTTATTTAAGATTGAATTGAAGCAAAATTTTTTCCTTCCGGTTAATTTTGTGGTCCAGTGTAGAATTTACAAAAAAATATTGCAATGTGGACTCTACAAAAAAATGGGGATTTTTACTACTCCGCATACGTGTATTCTGAGAATTTCGGTGTTCTGAGTAACCGGTGAGGTGCAACCAGGCTTCATCAGAAAGGAATGCCAGGTCTAATTAATAATTTATCTCCAATAAAATTTGGGTAAACCACTGACAGTAATTCCTGTGTCTTTCAAAATCTGCAGCTCGTATTTCTTGGAATACTTGAACTTTATAAGGAAACAAGTTTAACTGTTTTTTAAGAATAGTCCTGCATGTTCCATAAGTTCTTCCCACGCATAGTTTGCATTATTTCACAAACGCTTGCAACAAGTTCTTCTGTTCTTACAGATGGTCTTCCAGCTCCTCTTTTATGTTGTATAGAACCTGTTTCCCTAAACAGAGCCACGATTCTTCTCAGAGAATGATAAAAATCCCGAGCAGTAGAAAAATTTTCGCGAAAATCGTCCATGCACAAACACTGATTGTATTGCCACTTACCATTTACTCTAACCCCGTTTCGAAAATACGCTTCAACCATGAATTTTTTGTTCTGTTCCGTAATACCCATTGCGAGAATTATTCAAGATATTGGATAAATTAGCGATGAATCAAATTACTGGTAACGACTCTTAATGATGACAGAATAACTGATTGATAATAATAACTTTTACTCGCACGGTACATGCCCCAATTTCATTGCACACATAATTTCTTTTATTTCGTAAATCTATGCTACAGATTTTGCTGATCGCTTTTCTTTTATTGATATTTTTTGCGTATTTTTTATTTTTATTGATGAATAATCAGGGGAGGGGCAAAGTTTAACTAAGACGTTATTTATAAGGCAAAATATGCTTGTAGTATCTATCAAAAGGACTTTAATCTTCCTGAGACATCAAGTAATTTCCAACAAAGGATCTGAAAAACACACCTTTCCCATCTAAACTTAATTTTAACTTTAAAAGAATACCGCCAGTCGGTGAACTTTCAGATCTGATTTGAAATAACCGTTCGAATGTTTAAAGACACAAAACATTTGTTTATTTATTAAATATTTTCAAAACGCATAATCTTCCAGACTAAAGATTAAGATCGTACTTCTCAGACTGCTTTGTTGAATTTCTTTAAACGGTCAATTTCTATTTAATAATTCCTTTTGTGCGGCAACATACTTACAAAAAGAATTTTTTAACGAGTCAGACGCCTGAATGGATTGATAATATACGTGAGCAACAGTAGCTCTGAAACCACCACTATTACCTTAAAGGTTGTTAAATATAATTATACCCATCGGTAAGCCAAAAAACTCGAAATATTCAAATAACATTTCGTGAGTTGAGTATTATACTGTTCTAACAGCACTTTTGGCGCGAGATCGATTTTTAAGGTAGAAGAATAGTACAAAAAAGTTCTGTTCTATGTGTATAGAATAACCTATATAATTTAATACACAAACTTAAATAATAATTAATAATATTAAATTGTTCTATCACTGATATTTAAAAACCGTTTAGTATAATAATGTTCTAACAGGCCAACCAGTGGCGTAGCCACCGAGAGGCGAAGGGGGGCGAAGGCCCCCCGCCCCCTTTAGCCTGGCGCCCCTTTACTACTTAAAAAATAATTCTTAAAAAACAAGATCGGTCTTATTTTATTTTTAGTAAAGAAGAGCGATGGGAATAAACTTAATAAAACCGGTTTTGAGAGCGTCCCATCACATTAAATTTATTTTTTTTTATATAGCGGATTTTACCTTCATTTGGGGCCAGACCCCGGTTTCCTAAGGAGCATGAAGAAGGTGAATTCCTACGAAATTTGGGCGTGGTCCCAAAAATTTTTTCCCTGCGGCGCTTTAGCTTCGCAATCTGCGCCTCTTCGGTAGTTCGCCCCCTCCGCCCCAAAATGCTGGGTACGCCACTGAGACCAACCAATGAGAGGAGATAATTTTGGGCTGTTAGAACATTATAATTTTTGCTGTTTCAGTTTTGTATGCAAGTAGTAGTAATAACACGGCATGTTTGTGTAGTGCAATTTTGAGAAATTTTGATTGAAATACGTGTCTTACACCAGAACCCAAAAAATGTCTTTTACCATTTGCAAAAGTTTCAGATCTTACAAAGCTTTTTAAGTTTATACCTGCTGTGGATATTACCTTTATTCGTCCTTTTTTCAAAGAATATATTAACACCACCGTATTTGCTAATTCAAAGAGAATATTGCAAAAAGCAAAAGCTATTTACAATGTTTCAGAAACTAATAGAAAAGTAAATAAATTTAAAGCATCATCCACTAACAAAAGTGCCAAAGCAAGAAATAGTGTAAACCTTGTTTTTTTGTTTACCTTCAGTTTATTATTTTGTAAACATAATATTTTGTGTTAATTTTCTTTTTAGTTAAGAATACCTCCATTATTTTGCAAACCTATATTTCTATGTTAGGAATACCTATGTTATTTCTTATACTGCATTAATAATGTTTTCATGTTATTATTCTCCTAGTATCTACTCTGAACTTTTTTTGGAACTAATAACTTTTTGTTCTACAGAATTTTGTATGCTGTTCGAACAAAATCTGATATTTTGTAAAATTTTTGCTGTTAAATAAAAAAAATTGTTTAATTTACTTAAAAACGTATGGGAACAAATAAGTTCAAATAGGAACCATTTTTCATTCTTAAGTGTATGAGTCCAAAACCAGTACTTAAAATTATTAAAATATTTCCATGGTAAAAAAAAAATGAATCTCGAATATTCAATCACCATTTCCTAACATTTTCATTTTGGACTTATAAAACAATATAATACACAACCCACGATATGCCAATATTTGCATTTAGTGAAGGCTCTCTAACTCGTAAACGTTTAAGTCGCTTTTAAGTTTTTCTACGGATTATTTAGTTTGAATAAAGGGTTCTACCATGGTGATTTTAATCGTGAATGGAACAGGCACATTCAGTAGTGTCTTTGTCAAAGGCGAAGAAGAAAAAAGTTCATCCCAACGCCACTAAAGGAGCTAAGCCGCCAAGAAATACATTTTACTGACAGGTTTTTATTAGAAATTTTCAGGATTGGAAGGATGTTTAAGTTTGTGAACTGTTTTTTCGTCGAATCTTAGGGAACAGAAATTCTAGGGTTCAGAATATTCTCCGCACCCATGCTACAGTTGGTAATGTCGTGCAAGAAAGAAGAAGGGGTCATACTTCTGATAAATTCAGTGAAACGAAAGAAGCTATTAACAGGTAGAGTGACGGAAATAAAATTTCGTACACTGAGATTAACATTTTATGCCATTTTTAAATATTTTGGTAAACTGGGCTTTTTATAATTATCTCACCTCTATACCTTGCGTTTCTTATTTCAGTAATGATAGAAAAAGGCTACCAGGCTTCGTCAAATTTTATTCCACAAATCATCAATGTTTTGAGGATGGAAATCATTGTTCTTGTTAATTTCTTTCACGATGTATCCCCAAACGTTTTCGATTGGATTGATATCAGGGCTTCTTGAGGGCCAAGGTAACAATGAAATTTTATTTTCCCGTATCCAGTCCGAAACTCTCCTTGCTGTATGGACGGGGCAGTTGTCATGCTGGTATATAAAATTTCTTGTTAAAATATATTGTTTACCGATGGCAACATAACATTTTGAAGGATGTGTATATAAGCTTGAGTATTAAATCTTCCTCGAATTCGGTGGCATATTTGTAGCCCACTGGAAGTCATATACCCCCATATATTAACTGAAATTCTTCCACTTGTTTTAACATGTTGGGTATATCTTTCTTCGTACCGTTATAATAAGACTGAAAAGTCTTCTCGTCGGTAAATACTACCTTTTCCCAAAAACCCATACCTTGCGGTAAATATTCCAGCGCAAACCCCGTTCTTTGCTCTTTATTCATATCGGTCGAAAACAGTTTTTTAGCAGCTACCTTATTTCTCAATTCCGAATTTTTCCTTATACGATTTCTCGCCGTTCTTACTGTCCCAGGAAAATTAGTTTGGTTGTGTGCTTCTACAGCCGTCTGAAATGGATTGTTTCGCAAAAAATCTATTAGATCATTATCTTGATTTTCGTTTAAAAATTTTCTTCTGCCACTTCCAGCCCTTCTTTCCAATGATCCTGTATTTTCCCATTTAGTTCTGAGGCTTTGTATAATGCTTCTTGGTTTCCCAAATTGCTCAGCTATTCTTCGTAGAGAAATACCGTCTTCGAATAAAGCAATTAATCTTGCCTTCTCGAGTTGATTCATGTTCACAAAATTTGTTAAAATAAAATAATATAATTTTCAAATCTGATGACACCGATAACAATTTGTCAAAAAGTGAAGTGCATTTCCAGGTGATCTAGGTATACAAAAGCCGACATCACATCAGGAAAAAATAAGTGTACGAAATTTTATTTCCGTCACTGTACATCAGCTCTTTAATAGTAGATTATACCACGAGTCAATAATGATAGCTATTATTCCCGAGGCTTACGCGGCTCGGTTCGTAAATATTCTGAGGTAATAATAGCCATTATTGTGAGTAGTATACTCTACTTTATCTACGACTAATTTATTAATTTGAGATTTTTAATGAACAACTTTATTTGTCAATAACATTAAAATTAGTAATAGTACAATTAATAAACTGTATTGGTCGAGAATTATGAATAAGTTTGGAAGAGTTTTCAATACAAATATTTGGAATGTCGGTTGCTGCAAAGGAAGAAGATGCTTCATTACTATTTATTTGTTTAGTAATAGTATCTGCTGTAGTTGTCTTGTATCTCATAGACTGATCAATGTAACATTCAACTACTTGTGTAGATTTCCAGCCCCCATGACGCTTTAATCCAGTTATATCGCCTCCTCCATCAATGTACAGAGTGGCAGATGATCTGCGATAACAATGGCCGGTATAAGTTTGAGGATTTGGCAAGTTTAAATATTTGGCAAGTTGTCTACCAATGTCTGCAAATTTGTTTTTTCCTATACGTTGTATTGTACATTTGTATTTTTGATAATTTAGAAAGAATGAATTGATTTTTACATGTGACGGGCGGAGATCGATGTACTTTTTATAATGTTGTAAAACGTACTGTTTATGGCGAATGTTCGTACAATTTTGGTTTTAGTCTTGGGTATTGTTATTAAGAAGTTTGTTTGAAGATCCTTTACGTCTTCTATATTCATTTCATAAAGCTCGTTTGACCGGCATGCGCCCATAATTCCAATAATTAATATAACCTGAAGCAAATAAGAATATGAGTTTTTTAATAGATTAGATTAAATACCTATGTATATTTACCTTATGTAAAAGAAAAACTTCATCAGGAGCTTTGTCAATAAATGTCTTAATTTCTTTCGAGGTCAGAGTGGAAGATTTCTTTGCTTGAAATCCTTCAGATTTTCTTTTTAAAAACGCTCGTATATAGTTTTCCATATTTTTCCAGATCAACGTCATGGTTTATTCTCAACATAGATTTAATTATTGAATAAAATGACCATAATGAAGATGGTTTGTATTTTGCACTTAGTTAAGCGAAATAGGCTAGTAGAACATTTTCGGAAAATGAATTTGTGTTATTTCGAAGACGCCATTCGTTGAAGGTTGCGTTTGTTTTAATATAAATAGATTTCGATGTTTCCGGTATTAAGGTAGATGTTGTTGCTGTAGCTAGTTGTACAATTTCTGGAGGTGTACAAGTAAAAGCCTCTTCATTTTCATCCATCCCAATACGAATACATAAACACTACACGTTTGACAGTGAGACTTTTGACTTGGTGTATTTTGTTTCCATGGTATTATTTGATTTGAGAAATTTTGTGATTGGAGCGGGAATAAGGACTATTAATCCCTTGTCATTATTCCTCAAGGGATTAATAGGTGGCATTATATTGCGAAAACCACAACTATAATACTTACATTATACATTAGTCGTGGATAAAGTATTTAGAATATCATTATTGTCGCATCAATACATGTCGATGTCACCTTAGCTATTATTTGAACATAGAAAAACTAGCAAGTATGTACCGGGTGAGTCAATGATTGCGCGGAGTAATTTTATGCCTTGAAGATAAGATTTGTCGATAATAAGCTTTTGTATTAAGGTATGGTTGGATATCTGCCACATTTTAAAAATATTTTGAATTATGCAGGGTGCGCCCAAAAAGTAGGGTGTCATAAAGTTACATTTTTTTAAATGGGACACCCTATATTTGAATACATTTACTAATTCTACGTATTATTTCATAAATGTTTATTGAAGGTTAAATATACGAAAAAGTTATAGTTTTTAAGATAATTCGACTTATAATGAAAATTTTGCATTTGCAAGCATTTCGTTGTTGTGAAAATGCTACTTAAATTTTTACTCCAAGCGATTCATAATTTTTATACTTACTAAATAAAGTCAAAAAAACATATTCACTATGAAATATTTGACATCTCACTTACAGGGTGTTTTCTTTTTAGGACCAAAGTCAGAAATCTTCTAATTGAAAAATATCACTTTTATTAAATGGAACACCCTATATTTTTTTCTATCATCTTATAGCTCATCATAAACTGTTAAACTTTCCCTGAAGAACGTCCTTTCCCTATCTCTAATAGATTTTGAAATATTTTTAGATTTAATGTCTTCGTTATAGCATCTTTTGTCAATGGATCACAGTGGCCATGGAAAATAAATGAAAATATAGAAATTTTGTTATAACTGACCCTTCCCCGAATCAGTTTCTTCTTAATAAATGTACGAATAAATGTCTCTCTTGTCCAATACACTTGTCAATCCTTTTGATGATATTTCCCCGGACATTAGATAACATGCCTGGTGTTATTGTTTGAGAGATATCCCTAATCCTATTCTCCATGTCCTGCCTTGTCGTAGGTGGTGTGACATACATCCTATCTTTTATGTAGCCCCACAGGACAAAAACCATCTAAAAATCTAACGGGGTGAGATCACAAGACCTTGGTGGCCATGCAACAAAATCTCCGCGGCCAATCCATCTTTGAGGATAGCGCTGATCCAAATATTCTCTTGCTTCACGATAAAAGTGGGGTGGGGCACCATCTTGTTGGAGCCACATGTTTTGGCGTTTATTATAGTCGACTTCTGTCAATAATCTTGGCAATGTCTGTTGCAAGAAAAGTAAATAATTACGTCCGTTTAAATGTTCAATAAAAAAATATGGCCCTATAATTCTGTTGTGAAGTATGCCGCGCCACACATTAACCGACCAATGGTTTTCGTGTTGAACTTCTTGGATCCAGTGTGGATTCTCCGTTGCATAAAAATGCATATTGTGTCTATTAACAGCACCATTACTTCTAAATGTAGCCTCATCTGAATACATTATAAATTTAAAAAAAATTCGGTTTACCTCAATTTGGATACGTAACCATTGGCAGTAAGTTACACGCCTTTGAAAATCTTCTTCGTGAAATTCCTGATGTAACTCAATATGGTACGGATGAGATTTATACTTGCATGTTGTTCGGTTTGCCGTTAACTGTGACGTATCACCGAGCGAAGCTAATTTACAGCTACTAACTAGTTAGTATCTGTTGAATCAAACCTTTCCATTAAATTTTGAAAACTTTGAGGACTGGGTGTTCGCCGCTCGGGATATTTCATCCTGTATAGTCGTTCAGCAAAAAAATTTTATCTGCCTCGCCCAAAACATAAATCATATCGATTAATTCCTTTTTTGAAAAAATCATGTTGAGTAACAACTTATAAAATGACTGGACAATGAACTTACAGTAAAAAAACCATTAATAAAAATTTATGAAATAATACGTACAATTATTAAATGTATTGAAATATAGGGTGTCCCATTTAAAAAAAATGTAACTTTATGACACCCTACTTTTTGGGCGCACCCTGTATAATTCAAAATATTTTTAAAATGTGCCAGATATCCAACCATACCTTAATACGATAGCTTATTATCGACAAGTCTTATCTTCAAAGGCATGAAATTATTCCGCGCAATCGTTGACTCACCCGCTACAATCTTCAAGCCGATGGGAATTTAAGAGTGGAAAATTTATATTTTCGCTACGTTTTTAATCACACGTTTAATTTGGGTTTGGATCACACAAGAAGAACTAAAGCTTTTTTCTCATTACTGAGGGAAGAAGAACCAGGATATCTAACGCTCTTGTTTGATTGCCAGAAAAGTTTACCCAATCAGAAAATTCCATATGGAGAAGCTTACTACCGGCGTCAATTTTACCTGCTTAATTTATCTATTGCTGTTGGTAGACAATTGTTTCAGCAATGTATGGACTGAAGGAACCTACCTTTAAGGTTCAAAGGAGATAGCTTAATGTGCTTTTATTATCTGCAGAGCTTAGTTTTAACCGAGATTAAGAGTTTAAAACTATTAGCGGACGGATGTGGCGGACAAAATAAAAACAAATCATGCTTCAATGTAACGTGTAAAGAAATTCAGATTATTTTCCCAGTACGACGCCATTCCTTTTTAAAAAAGTGTCTGACGTCAAAGGACTCCCTCAGTTGTATTTTGGAGCCGAGTGGCAAACAAATCCTTCCTTAAAATTTTATGTAGATCTATTCGCTTCATGTGAAGGTCATCGTACGAATGATACAGAACTTCAAGAAACGGTGGAAGATATGTATCGTCCGACAGAAGAAGCTTCAGAATTATGTTTGTTAAATTTGTTTTATATTCTGGTATAATAGCCTTATAATATAAAATAAATAATGTGCTTTAAAAAAATTGTTTTAATACATTGGTTCATGAATTGGGTTTTACGTCAGGGCATCCCTTTGACATCTTTTGATTATTCGACTACTTTTTAGGTATTTTCGCATAAAAGAAACTATTGCTATCGACTGTTGCCTTTGTTGAATATGCCGCGCCATGTATGTTATGATTGAAGATATTGTTTGCGTATTCTTGGCGCCTTTTCCCGTTATCTAGGAAGGTGATAGTGCCTCTCTACTATTAGTGCTTCTCTACTATAGACCGACGGGGAGCCAGTCTTTAGGTAGTTTGTAGGTCGCATGTTGTCTCGCTCTCGTATGTGAGTCAGTAATCAGTGGGTTTGTCGAAACGTCCGTACTTCCGTAATAGTTGGTAATGATTTTTAAAAATAACTCATTAAAAGTTGGTATGCGAAAGTCCTGGTGCAACACGCGATTCATAGTATACCTCGGGACATCTGCGATCATTTTCGGTGCCCTATTCTGAATTACCTGGAACTTATTCAGTTCCGCTCTGCTTATGTTGCACCACGAAGGTGCACCATAGGTGAGAGCCGGCCCGACTAATGCCTTGCAGAGGTTAACTTTTGTCCTGTTTTCAAGTCTACTCCACCTGTAAAGCAGGGGGTAGATAGAGCCTAAATATCGCAATGCAAGCTTCGCTCTATTTTTATTGAATTGAGAATTGAGCCTCCAGTTCAGTCTTTGGTCAAAGATAAGTCCCAGGTGCTTCACTTCCTGGCACCAGTTTACTTGGACTCTGTTGACTTTAAGCCTTATTGTTTCAGACCGACGCGACGTACGCGGCTTTTCGAGAAAAATATGGCCTTCGTCTTAGTTGGATTCAGGCAAATCCTTCAAACCGAAAGCCATTTTTCCAGCTCAATTACGTGACGCTGCGTTCGGCCGACGACAATGCGCAGTGATTTGGCAGTAGAAGTAATTGCTGTATCATCAGCGAAAAGATAGAGCTATCGAAAGTTTTACTTACGTCGAAGAAAACCGCTCCCGTGTGCGCTCTCTTGCTAAAGCCTTTTACAATGTTAGATGTTAAACGCGTCGTTTACCTAACTGCAATGTTCATCCCGAAAACCGAACTGTTCGTTAGGCAAAACGTTGCGTGCAAGCACAAAGTCATCCAGACGACTTAAAATGATTTTCTCGGCAATTTTCCGTAGCCTGGATAAGAGACTAATCGGTCTGTAACTTGATGGCACCGTCGGGTCCTCGCCTTTTTTATGTATTAATATGACTTTGGAATTTGAAATTGTTTTAATCATAAAATAAACACATACCGTAATAATGATATACAACATGTATAAAGTCCAGTTTTTGGAAGCAAAATCGATCAAATCCATTTTCAAAGTTTAATAAGGGCTTTTAGGATGTACTGGTAAAGTTGTACATTCGAATTAATAATTTATTCATCTTTCCAAAAATTATTCAAAAATTTGAAAATAAAAAAGACTAATCTGAGGCCGCAACATTTTTATAGCTTTTTCTCGAAATTTATGCCCCTCATTTGTTTTATACAGGGTGAGGATTTTAAGGTGTTATAATGCAAAATCCGAAAAACGACTGGAAATATTTTCTTCATATTTGACAAATTTTAAAATATTTTTGTCATTTGCCAAGGCTGGTGACAAATTTAAAATGTCTAATAATTCGATTTTCCGTCAACAACTACGTAGGAAAGCAGAAAAATGTTACATTTACTCTACCGGTTGCTTAGTTACGAATTTTTGAATGAGGAAAATTAGAACCCTTGAAACTATCATAATATCATAATTTAACGACGATCATCCTTTGAAAGATGTTCGAAATTACCTCCATCTACTTCTAAACATTTTGCAATTCTTTTTTGACATGAGTGGCGCACGCGATTTAACATTTGAGGAGTTTAAATTACATTCTTGTCGAATAGGATCTTTCATATTTTCTGGTGTGGTCGTTGGTATAGCCATAACTTTATCGTTTATAAAACCCCACAAAACAAAATCCAATAGGGTGAAATCCGGTGACCCTGCAGGTCAGTTCACCACCAATGCATCTGTTTCCAAACATTTCATTTAGTGTATGTCGAGATTGTCACGCAAAGTGTGGCATTATCCAGATATTGTGGCGAATCGTTACATTAAGGTGACGGTCAAAAAATATGGTCGAATGACTCTATCTACTACTATTATCCGATCAGGTATTAACCGACCAAGGATGTTGGTTCGGCATATATTTCATTCAGTGAGGAGTGTGAGGCACCCAATAGTGTAGATTGCGCCGGTTAACCTTATATTAATAAAAACAAAAATGGTTAAAGTCTATTCAGAGATATAAGAAAGTGACTAACTGATCCCTTATTAGGAAAGACCCGGGCCAGCTGTAAAATTAAAATATGACCGAACAGGTCCGTATTTTACTTAGAATTTAATCATGGTTTGTAATAAAAATAAGTAAGACATTAAATAATATTTTATTTATGTTTAAATGTGAAATTAGAAGTTATTTTATTATTAAAAATTATATTTATGATTACAAAAATAGACAAATTATTCGGTACTTATAATAATTATTCACTTAATATATCAATATCACTATCGCTATCATCATCGGTTCTAATTATTATTTGTGCTATATTGTTTATATGGATATAGGATTTTTCCACTTTTTCAACATGTGTAACAGTATTTGCCCAATTTTCTGAAGGGATGTTAAAAACTCCAGTTTCTATAAGCTCAAGTACACTGGAGTTAATAGTAGGGCAAATATTGTTACGACGAATGGCAGATTTCAGTTGGTGCCAAACATATTCGATGGGATGAAATATACAATGGTATGGTGAAAGCTTTAAAGCCGTATGCCCTAGATTTTTTGCATAATTATCACAGAAGTATTCCTTTTGTAGTTTTAAACTTTGTAAAACCTCAATAAATTGACTTTTGGTATAATCTTCCTGCAAGTAAATGTCATTATCATACATGTAGTTTTGGATTGTTGCTTTTGTATCATTTGTGTAGGGAGTCTTGGTCAACTGCCTACTATGGTAGCTTGCATTGTCCATTATAATTACGCTATTCGGGGGTATATTTGGAATTAGCTTGTTTTTAAATCAATCTTCAAGTAAATCAGCAGTGGTGTTATCATGGTAATCCAGAGAAGAATCTTTAATGTTTTTTGCAGACAGAGAAAGTCCATTTGGAATCCATCCGTCTTTAGATCCAGCATGCAAAATCGAAATTCGTTTACCTCTTTTTGATGGTGCGCTTGCTTTACACTTGCCACTTGAGTCAACCCAACCCTTTTCCGGGGTATCATATTATGTGTCGAACCAGGTTTCATCCAAGTAAATAATCGGCCTTTGCTGATCTCTGTAAATCCTAATTTTTTGTAGATATTCGGATCGCCATTCCCGAATTCTACTGGATTCCATTAAAACTTGTCTTTTGTTAATTTGTTTAAATCTAAAACCCATAACGTTGTACTGCCACATTTAACGCCATTAAACATTAAACATTGTTTATAACTTCCTTACTTTCCACAGAAAAGTGTTTTCTGCTTTTCGAGGGGGTTCTCTCCTGAGATACATTGGGCTCGCACATACTTTCCATAACTCACACACGATTAAACAAACGCTGTATTACACAATGACGATAAATTGCTTTATCGTCATTGGTATTACACACTAAGTAAAAATAATTACTATAAGCTTAAAACTAACTAGAGTGGCTATATATACCGTCTTTAGAACATAATTTGTTTTATGGGATTAACCCTCTCATTTTGAATTAGGTAAAAATCGGTTTAAAATCACCAAACTATTACTTTAATAATGAAATTACGTCTTCCGGATTTGCAGTTTACTGTAATTCATTTTTAAGTACGGACCATAATTTACCTGCATTTATTCATTCATTCATTGTTTGTTGATGGCCACCCTTGGATAATCCCATTCAAAGGCAAAATGTAACTTTCTTATATCTCTGGACAGGCTTTACCTGACCATAATTGATAATGTTGCTTTGCCTGGAAAAGCTATTTTTATTAAAAATACATTGTTTTCGTGAATTGCAAGACTTAACCAATTACAAAATATGATATTATTTTGAAAATCTTGGCCGTGTAATTCCTGATGAAGAATCATGTAGTAAGGGTGAAAATTATGCTTAGGTTAAATAGCCAGTACCGATTTTTGGCACGTTCCCGAATCACGAGCAAGTTCTCTTAAACCAACATGAGGATTTATAGCTACTTTACCCAAACCTCCAACGGCCATATCGTCATTGACTTTTGTTTGTCTTCGAAATATTTTCTTATTTCGTAGGTTTTCGATACTGCGACCTCGATCTTCTAATTGCTTTAAATGACGTATGAGATTTTTGAATGAAGGGAAACCTAATAGCCCACAATTGAACAGCTTCTCGGTAGTTTCTTCTATATTCTTCCAGAATTAATAGCAGGTCTATTTTAATGTCGTATGATTGTTCCTTAATTGTACTGAATAAAAAACTCTATCAAACTCAAAGAATATCTTCGAATCAGATTTTCGATAAACAATAGTTAGTGGAGGCAGTTATTCCAGTATAAAACGTGTAGTAGTACGTGTTCCTACACGCACCACTCAAATAGCGCCAAGTAAAATTGTATTACTAAGAAATCTCCCTGAATGTAAGTAAGTAGGTACCTTACCACAGAGTTTATACTTGAGCTTTCTTGTACAATTTAACGCATGTTAGTTCCGTTGCAATCGGAATGAAGCTCACTCGGTAACTGGTCAACTAACCATAAACCAAACTACCTACCGTACAAAAAGATATAGGTACCTATTCCTGTTTGTTTTCATAATGAATCAATTATACTAGGACGATAAAAAAAAAGCCTCGTTTGTAATTTTATTGGTTAATGTTCCTAACTTTTTTAAAATTTCTGGCATGTGCCGCGTTCCTATAAGTACGATATAGGATAGTAATTCATTTTCACTGTCATATCAACACCTATGTTAATAATAAATCTTTCTGTAATATTCCCAATTTGAATGTATGAATTTTCAACAGCTTTAATATGCGAAACACAATTTTTCCAGCTACTCACAGGCACTTTGTCCACTTTAGTAATAATAATATCCAGTACACTGACGTTTATAGTGGGTGATACATTATTACGTCTAACGGCAGATTTTAGTTGATGCCATATGTGTTCTATGGCATTGAATATACAGTGATACGGCGGAAGCCTTAGCACTGTATGCCCCTTACTTTTAGCGTAGCTGTCGCAGTAGTACTCCTTTTCTAGGTTCAGAAATTTAAGCACATCAAGTAACTCTCTTTTAGTGTAACTTTCATGAAAATATATATCATTCTGATACATAAATTCCTGTATTGCCATTTTCGTATCTTTTGAACAAGGGTGCTTGTTTAACTGTCTACTGTGGTAACTTGCGTTGCCCATAACAATCACACTGTTTGGAGAAACATTAGAAATTAACTTATTTACGAACCAATCAAATAACTCCGCTGTGGTATCGTTATGGTAATCCAAACAGAAGTCATTTATATTCTTGGCTGCCAATGAAAGTGCATTTGGCACCCAACCATCTTCGGACCCTGCATGTACTATGGTTATTCTTTTTCCTCTGTTTGATGGTGCCTTTGTTCTACACCTGTCACTAGGATGAACCCAACCTTTTGGGGTATCATGGGGTATCAAACCAGGTTTCGTCTAAGTATATAATAGGTCTGTTCTCACTTCTGTACTGAGCGATTTTTGTCAAATATTCAAATCGCCATGCCTTAAGTCGTTGCGATTCCATGATAACTTGCAGACTTTTTTAAATTTAAAGCCGATTCGTTGAAGACACTTCCACAGCGTTGTCCTACCGCAATTGATATCCGTTTTATCTATCTCAAGTCTTTTCAGTAAATTACCCAGTGTTGGTACCGTATGCTCTTCATACATCTTTCATCATCAAATTTTGCGTCGGTCTAAATCTTCATCGCTGCGATCTAATTTTTTGTGCCAGAATCTTTCCTTCTTTTCCTTTCGGTGATGGGTTCATTCACAATTTTCCATATTGTTTTTTCCGAAATTTAAGTCAATGTGGCTGTTTCTTCAATACATTCCATTTTACTCAACTTTTTACGTTCTATGAGAGTTGTGTATACATTTTTTATAATATCTTTAGAATCTAAAGATAAGTGTCTTCTTCCATTTTCATTTTCGCACTGTGGTTATACCTGTACCCTCTCTGGCTGTTCTATACTAGATTCACCAATCCACGGACGCCACATATTATTTGGATAATCAAAGCTGCGTTTTTATTTGACACGAACTAATAAAATAACTGGTTTTGCAACACTGATTTGTCTACTTATTTTTTTCCCATTATTTAATAAGGCTTTGTAAACTAATTACGGCCAAGTACCTTGTTAATAATATCATTATCTCTATGATCCTTGAAACCCTTTCAACAAAGAATTTTATGATGGGTGATCACTAAAGGCAGGTAGTCATTCTCTTAAATCTGTGAACGGGCAATACCTAAAGTATGTTTATTATCAACTGGTCGCAGCGATAAACAATGATGAGGGGCGATTTTGGCGTTCTAGCTTTACTGTTGGTGCCGTCGCAGGTTTAATTTCCGTGGGCCAATAGCAAAGGTCGAACGCCAAATTCGCGCGTAATCATTGTTTATTGCCGCTGCCAGTTGGTAATAGACCGACATAACCTGTACAATCTAAAACAAATCAAATTCAAATTCAGTTCAAAAAATATACAGAATACAGCGTATAAACAAATTAGAAATAAATAAAATAAAATGGCTTTTTCAAATACCTATATTTTCTAAAAAAAAACAAGCTTATCAAATCACCAAAGCGTTTGCTTGTCTGTTATTAGAATATTGTGCATATTTGATATTTTTTGTGTGATTTTTGTTTGCTTTTATGATCTAATAAAATACCGACATAAAAATACACTAAATAGGCAATATAATCGACCCAATAAATATTTGAACAATTTTGATCGTAAACAATTTTTTTATTTTAATTCCGATTTTAGTTATTTATTTTACAAAAAATTGAATATTAATAATAAATGCAAATATGTTAATAATATTTCTACTACAAGGAGTTTGATTTTAATTGGTGCCAGCACAGTTTGTCCCATTTCCTCTGCCAATGCGTCACAAACATATACTTTTTTATACAGAATGCCTTTAAAACATCTAAAAGATCACTTTTTTTTATAACATTCTTCAAAATATATATTGTTTGCCGCCATGTAGTTTTGAATCTCCAATTTCATATTATTTGAACCTGGAGCCTTATATATTTGGCGACTTTGATAGCTAGCATTGTCCATTACTATCACGCTATTCTTAGGAAGGTTTTGTAAAAGACAATTTTTAAGCCATTCTTCAAAAAGTTCTGCCGTTGTTTCTTCATATAATAATCTACGCAGGAGTCTTTGATATGCTTTGCAAAAAGCCACTAGGTACTTGAGACCCAACCGTTTTCTGACCCTGCATGTGAAATGGTAATTATTTTCCCTTTATTTGACAAAGCTCTTGTTTAACACCAGCCGGAAGAATCGGACCATCCTTTGGATGGTGTGTCATGCGTGTCAAACCATGTCTTATTGAGGTAAATTATTGGACGATTTTCAGAACGATATTTTCTTATCAATGTTATTAACTCTTCAAACGCTTATTTGGGTTTCGTCATTAGTGAGCCGTCGTTGCTTTAGTTTCTAATGTAGGTACGCTTAGTTCTTCGTACATGGTGTAGACTTTTCGCCTTATCAAGTCCTTATCGGCTTCGTCGAAACATTTATTGGAACCGGCATCTTTAAGCTTCTCTCTTAATTTGATGGGATTTGACACAATTCTTTTCACTGTAGTTTAAAATAAGTCAAAGTCAAATTATTAGTTTTACTCGCAGCAGCACTAGTGTTAAGCCCCCTGTTATGTAAAGAACTATAAACAGTTTTTACAATGTTCCTAGCATCGAGAGATAAATGCTTATTCTTCACCGGAACATTTCAAGAAACCCTGTCAATATTTTTCCACGGATGCCACATAATGCTGTTTTATACGTATAATATAATATTTCGTAAACACTTCCCGTGAGAAATAAAGACTGACATTCAATCTCTCAAAATACCAGCTATAGGGGGATTTCTAAACATTTTAAATTATCTTAACGTAGAAATCATTATAATCCAGCCGCGAAAATGAATACTGGGAATTTACGGGTATTTACGACCGCATTTGGAATCCATTTTATTGCAGTCATTAAATCAGAACAATTTGTCGTGAAAAGAAATTTACACTAATTCTTACTTAGGTACATGAAAGCCACATTTTCCTGTGGTATTTATATTCTAAAGAAATAATTTAATTATATAAATATTTTATGTTTTTTTTATGTGGGGCTTTAAGAAAGGAGGCCGATCGAAAATGGCCGAATTTTAAATTTACGTCCCTGTTTTTCGTTACTTCGCTGGTTGGCCGTCGAGGGCACCACTGCACGCTTAGCGGCTATTTTTTGCAGGTTTTGATAGGCGAGTGCGGTATTTTTTTCGAATATCTTGAAAAATAAGCTTTGGAATCATTTTTTTGCGTTATTAATATAAACAATTAGTGGCGTACAATGTTTTACAAGTAGCGTTTGCTTCGTGCCGGGGTGTAAAACTGGATATTCGTCTGATAGAAAGATCAGGAAAAATCGTGGTGAGAAAAATCCTAGTCTCTTTCAAGCACCTAAGGTAGGCAAAAACCACAAAAGGTTCACAATATTGTTTATTAATAATGCCTTCTTATTAGGATCCTGAAACATTTGGAAAGTGGCGAATAATTATTCCTAGAGCAGACAAAATATATAATATTTCTCCTTTAATTGGTATTTTATACAAATTA
This sequence comes from Polydrusus tereticollis, assembly GCA_963920685.1. NCBI lineage: Eukaryota > Metazoa > Arthropoda > Insecta > Coleoptera > Curculionidae > Polydrusus > Polydrusus tereticollis. The sequence goes on from OY987327.1 coordinate 88,789,557, forward strand.
AGATATTATAAAAGGTACCTACTCACGTCCCCTTAAAACTTTTAAGAAATATTTACTTTACAATATAGGTAGGTAGGTACTCAAAATTTCATTATTTAATATCAGTTCGTCGAATATTAATCCTTTAAAAAATTACAAAATAAAACCATAAAATGCATTCAAGGCCCCCGCGCCTAATTATATTACCTACCTACAGTTTTGGAAAACAATCAATTATAGATATCTACCTATTGTATATACATGATAGAATAATAAAAGTTTATAATAATATTCCAAAAACAATTAAAAATACAATCAATACCTATAAAAAAGGTTTAAATATTTATTAAAAAAACATTTATTGAAAATATAAGATATTTCTATTTTTGTTATATTGTTTAAAAAAAGTTTTAGAAACTTATTAACATATAAATTATTTTATTGTTAAAAAAATATTTTTTAATATAATTTTTTGGTTGTTAGTATACTATAAATTTTATTCCGTTTCTTTTATTTATCTATTATATCATTTGACACCTTCAATCACACTATTCTGTACATTAAATTAAAATACTTTGGACTGAGTGAGCAGGCATTAAAATTATTTCAGAGCTACTTTGCAGATCGCGAACAAAAAACTTTACTAAATGGTAGCTGCTCAGGGTCCTTACGTGTGTCAAGGGGTGTTCCTCAGGGAAGTATATTGGGTCCTTTAATTTTTTAATTTTATACTGCTGACTTCTATACATTTCTCAATTACTGCAGGACACATCAATACGCCGACGATACACAAATATTTTACTCATTTTATCCTGATCAAGATACGACTGCAGAGCTCAATATTAACAGTGACCTTAAAATTGTCTCAGAAATATCAAGGGGCCACGGTCTAATTTTAAATGAAAATAAAACACAAATGATGCTTTTTACCAGGAATAACCGTGTTTATAATTTAAATATAAAATTAAATAATGTTCTATTAGAAATAAAAACGGCTTGTAAAAATCTTGGTATTTTGATGGATTGTCATTTGAGGTTCAGTGGTCATGTTTGTAATATCATTCAAAAATGCATTTTTAAATTAAAACTTTTATATTTAAGTAAAAATATTATTGATCCTAATATTAAGCTTACTCTGTCCAACTCGTTGGAACTCTCTCATTTAGCTTACTGTAATATTGTTTTCTGGCCAGCTTTGTTGCAGAAAGACAAGGATAGTCTGCAAAAACTTCAAAATTATTTTCTTAGATTTGTTTACAATTTGCGCAAATATGACCATATATCTCAGTAGTTCTTACAATCAGGATGGTTTAATATCAAAGAAAGATTTGAAATTCAATTTGCACGATTTATTTATAAAGTTATACATTTCAACCAACCAGTTTATTTATTCGAAAAACTAGTCACAGGTTCAAGTATACATGACCGACAAACACGTCACAGGGATATGTTTTGTGTTCGGAGGCACAGCACCGCGTTCTTTTACCTATAATGCCACCAAACTTTATAACTCCCTGTCTACGAATGTCATGGAAGCCCCCACTCTCGCCACTTTTTGAAGAAATTAAAACAATATATTCTTCAAAGAAGAATTTAAAAAGAAATTTTTAGATTGTATTATTTTTGGGTATAATTAGGTTGTCTAATTTTATTCCATTTTTTTTTCTCTTGATTTTGTATTTTACTTTGTATTATTACATAAATCAAATGATATATCAAATAAATTTCTCTAGTGGGTGGTTATATGAGCAGCTCTGCTGAATACCGCCACTCAAATTTGTATATTCCTCTGTAATTTTTTCTTTATGATTAATAAAAGGCATTTATTATTATTATTATTATTATTATTATTATAATGATATTACCCTACTTCATGTAAGTTAGATTTATTTATTAAATTATATTGTTAAGAATATTTATTTTCATTTTAATAAATTTAAGATGTTTATAAAACATACAGTTTTGTGTTTAATGACCAGTTAAAAATATTTAAAAAGCTTTATTAAAAATGTAAGAAAACGTTTTTTTGAAAGAGCCGACCTCGCGCATGCGCATGTCGCATCTGCACTGCAAAATGGCCGCTGTCGTATCGGTCCAATAACATGGGCGATTGGTTTCTTTAACCCTAGTGTTCGTTGGTCAATACCATTTAAATACAGCACAGACACAGGTCCCAAAGCACATCTCTGTGGAACTCCCATGTTAATTTCCAAGGTCGCCGAATTTGTTATTATCCTGGATTTGTCATTAAAGTTATTAATGCTAGCATGCTGTTTACGTCGTGTAATAAAATAGCAGTTCCACTGCACCTCAACTTTATTTATCTTTAAAAAAAAGGGGCCGAGGCTTAAGGGTTCTGCATTGGGGCAAGTTCCCCTACAAAAACAAGGGAAAATGATTAGTTTAGCTTAGTTCCTACATTTTTCGTTCAAGTTAGGCCAGCGAAGAAAAGGTTATAGCCAAAAATGGTAGTAGGTAGAATGATGATATATTATATTATGTTTATTACTTTTTATTTTAAATTACAAAAAAAACTTCCTATTCCAAGATTATATTATTTTCCTTTTTTTTTGTTATAGCAATCACAGCAAATCTTTTCTTCTCAAACTCTGTTTCAATGAAATATAAATCTTTACATTCCTTATGAGCGTTAACCTTCAAATATTAAAACTTCATAAGATTCCGCACTATGTTCTGTGCCGTTGTGAGCAAACCACAATTTGGCATCTCCCAGTGTTCCCGAACAAACTTTTCCCATTATAACTTCCCCCTGATATTTAATTCGTCCAATATTTAACCATTTCCCATTTTCCTGTCCACCTCTTACTAAATTATATCCAATGGTTTGTACATGCAACTGTTTGTTATCTGCTTGTATCCACCGAAATAACTTAATATTTTGGCTACACAGAATCTGTAAAGCAAAAAAAAAAAAATATTGAAATTATATTTTAAAATAGTTTTTAATGCACCAGGGATATTATCGCTTGTGCCTTGTGCAAGTTGACCGAATCAGATATTATCCCTTATATTATATTATTAATATTAACAATGGTGCCTTCAACGTTAAGTGTCCGACTAGAGCATTATATTTTTTTATCTAAGAAAAATATATTTTTTCCACTACTAACCTATAACATCGCCATTATTGACCGATTATTAACGCTAGAAATCGTTTTTCTCTACCTTATAAGTCATTATTGACCATAGTCAATAATAAGCCATTGAAATCCATTATTGACCGATCTTTGACCTTAACCGAATTTTGTTTGAACGCAGGTAACTTGATTTTTTAATTCTACAACATCAATTCATTGTGGTTAGGCAACCAGATAATTATCAATACATATTAGATTACTTGATATTGTAAAATATCGATACAATCAACATTTTTTCTGCTTCCATCCTTAATTTGGGAGGTGTACACATAATATTATCACTAACATTTTCTTCGCTCATTTTTAAAAAAAACGCAAAACTCGTGAAATCTGATGACACAAATGAACACAAATTGACATTGACAAAGCCACCTGACAAAACAACAAAATATTTTGCCAATTCCAAAGCGCAGGTAACTTGATTAAAAAATATACTTATACCTACCTATAATTTTTTATAATTATTAATACTATAAAGATAAATGTCATATAAAAGTTTGTAGTAGTGGAAAAAATAATATATTAACCACGGTTTAGAGAGCTTATTATAGCCCTCGCGTCTTAAATCCCTCGTCGCTTCGCTCCTCGTGATTTAAACTCGCCGCTCGGGCAATAATGATGGCTGTGTAAACCTTGGTTAATAATATACTATTACTATACAATCTGAGCTAACCTGCTAGGTATAAAAATAAACAAGAAACTAATTGAATGTAAACGGGGTAGAAAACTGAAGACGTTTGACGTGCAAATTATACATAAAGTGTTTAATGCCCTATTTTTTTACAATATCTAGAAAATTCTCCAAGAAATAGGAAACTTGCATTTTTTTTTGCATAAATATGCTCAATTACATTAAAAAATACAAGATTCAAAATATGACGCCATAAATATCGTTAACTATTAAAGTTCCCCGCGTCGGAAAATAATTTCAAACAAGTGACGTCACTTGCCACGAAATCGGGATTATTTACATTAAGCGATTAAGCGAATTACGTTAATTTGGTAGTTCAAAACCCCTTATAAAGCAATTATTTTGGTAAGGGATCTGCAATGGATACTAGGGTAAGTCTTTATAAATGTTTTATGGTACCACTTTGTTTGAGTACCACCGTAAAAACTGTTCTGTCTGTTCTGTCTGTATCTGTTTGTAAAGGATGTTTAACGTAGGTAGTAGTTTGTTAAGTTGTAGAACTAATGGCATTTTTCTGCCAATTATGCAAATTGATTTATGGATTGTTTTTAAATAGATATCTTTGATTACGTTTTCAATTATGACTGTGGAGAATTATTCAAGGGGTTAATCGGGTAATTTACCCAATACACATATTATGTATATGGTGGCAACTTATCTGAAAACCACAGATAGTTTTTCCATTGGTGAAGCAAAAAATAAACTAAAAGTGTGTTAAGGCCCGATCGCAAAAGATTTCTCCTCCGCAATAGTCCTTTGAAGGGTTGTTTTAACCTCCGTGGGTTGGTTCGACTTCCTCCACTCCAAAATAAACCAATATACACATATTTACTTCGATCCGATATGAAAGCTCTCGCAAGCGTTTATCACAACAAAAATCGAATGTTTTTAAACCCCTGGCCCTACTTTAAAATTCAGAAAATACGCAACCACAAATGTATTTACAACGACCCCTATTAATTGTATTATATTGTTTTATGAAATATAATTTATATCCGTATATATAAAACGCCCAGAAAGTTGTTTTATTACGCCTAGTTAACTTCATTACCTACTTCGTACTCAATATTTACATACCAGTATTAATTTATTAGGACTACTGAGACTGAGTACTATCACTACTACTACTATTTACAATAATGAGATACACATACTTATCTGCCTTTATTTGGCGAACTTGCATTAAGTGAAAAACTTTCCGTGGTAACTACTTAAAATATATCTAGGTATATTCGGTAAATTATCAGACTGTGCCCCTTTAAATCCTCTTCTTCAGGCATTATGAAGCAGATAAAACAATATTTGTATTAAAAAAAAAACACAGAAATCAAGAAAACAAGCATCTAATCACCTTAGAACCCGCCAAAATGCATAGTCCGACGTCAACCTAGGTAAAAATTTGTGACAGATGACGTCACGGCGCGTTCTCGATCGCGTGACGTATTTTCAATTTCGGAGCAATTATAATTGCTTATATCTTAGAGACGGAATTAAATAACAGTTTTTTTTGTGAAATGTCTGTTTCTTTTATAAGTTCCCTATTCTCCGAAGGAGAATTTTCCGAAAAAAAATATAATTTTAATATTACCCCAGGAATCGGATGGCAGCAATGAGGGTTGGATGTAGGTCAGCGCTTTAGGTTAGGTTAATTTGGTTAGATTGAACCCAAATGGTTCCTATTTGGAGTACACCGTACACCCCAGTGTTGCCAGACGTACGATAATAATTGTCGTTTTAATGCGATTATTAAGGGTTAGTTAGGCAGGAAGGAACATAGAATAATTTGAAAAGCACGTCTATTCTCTAAATTAAAAGATATATTTTTTTTTTAATTCAACACTCATAATTGTCAAAACGCACTTCTCATGATACTATGATCCCGTCCCCTTAAAAAATTTCGAGGGAACGCGTTCTCCTAACTCTTGGTGTAAGTGAAAAAGTCTTTTTCACTTTTAAGAAAAGAATACGGCTTAAGTAAAATTTGCATATCTCTTGTCAATTCGAGAATCTAGACGTCCAGTAGTAATTCTCTAATTTATTAAAATGTTTTAAATTAGTTAATCAGCTGATCATTAATCACTTTTATATCCTGTTTCTCTTATATTTATTATTTTTTAGAAATATATTTTATGTTTTTATTTAAATTTTTATTTGTTGGCAATAAAAATGTGTTCATGATATTAATAAGATTTCTTATTGGCAACTTTTAATGATCCCAAAATCACAATCTTCTGATAATGTTCTATAGCGTTGTCTACGTTTTTTGTTCTTTTATATTTTAAAAAGGAAAAAGCCGCGAAAAATCAACTTTTATATATAATATATATATATATATTAATATAGAAGGTATTATAATAAAATAAAGCTTATCGTCACTGGAAGGACCAATAACGTTCGTAAATCGTAGATGCGATAATGTAGGTAGGCCTGTCCAGAGATATAAGAAAGTTACACTTTGCGTTTGAATGGGATTATCCAAGGGTCGCCATAAACAAACAATAAATGAATGAATAAATGCAGGTAAATTATGGTCCGTACTTAAAAATGTCTTAAAGTAAACATCAAATTCGGAAGACGTAATTTCATTATTAAAGTAATAGTTTGGTGATTTTAAACCGATGTTCTAAAGACTGTATATATAGCCACTCTAGTTAGTTTTAAGCTTAGTAATTATTCTTATTTCGTGTGTAATACAGCGTTTGTTCAATCGTGTGCGAGTCATGGAAAATATGTGCGAGCCCAATGTATCTCAGGAGATAACCCCGTCGAAAAGCACAAAACACTTTTCTGTGGAAACTAAGGAAGTTATAAACACTGTTTATTCAACTCTCATTGAACGTGTGGTGAGCAAGCAAGCAGCGTTAGAAGAAACGGCCACATTAACAAAAATTTCAACATCAACTGTATGGAAAATTGTGAATAATCCCATTTTAGCGAGGAAAAAAAGAACCGATACTGACATTTTCTCGAAGGTAGAATGAAGTGATCAAGATATAATACGGCGTAAAATTTACAAGTTATACGAGGAACAAAGCGTGCCTACATTAGATAATTTAATTAAGATGCTTGAAAAAGATGAAACCGGCGTTAAATGTGGCAGAACAACGTTATGGAAGTGTATCCAACACATTTGTTTTAGATTTAAAAAAATTAATAAAAGACAAGTTTTAATGGAATCCAGTAGAATTCGGAAATGGCGATCCGAATATCTACAAAAAATTAGGATTTACACAGATCAGCAAAGGTCGATTATTTACTTGGATGAAACCTGGTTCGACCCATATGATGCCCCGGAAAAGGGTTGGGTTGACTCACTCAAGCGGCAAGTGTAAAACAAGCGCGTCATCAAAAAGAGGTAAACGAAATGCGATTTTGCATGCTGGATCTAAAGACGGATGGATTCCAAATGAACTTTCTCTGTCTGCAAAAACATTAAAGATTCTACTCTGGATTACCATGAGGACACCACTGCGGATTTATTTGAAGATTGGTTTAAAAACAAGCTAGTTCCAAATATACCACCGAATAGCGTAATTGTAATGGACAATGCAAGCTACCATAGTAGGCAGTTGACCAAGACTCCACAAGCTAGTTTAAACTACAAAAGGAATACTTCTGTGACAATTATGTAAAAAATCTAGGGCATACAGTTTTAAGGCTTCCACCATACCATTGTATATTAAATCCCATCGAACATGTTTGGCACCAACTGAAATCTGCCATTCGTCGTAACAATATTTGCCCTACTATTAACTCCAGTGTACTTGAGCTTATAGAAACTGAAGTTTTTAACATCCCTTCACAAAGCTGGGCAAATTCTGTTACACATGTTGAAAAAGTGGGAAAGTCCTATATCCATATAAACAATATAGCACAAATAATAATTAGAACAGATGATGATAGCGATAGTGATATTGATATATTAAGCGAATAATTATTATAAGTACCGAACAATTTGTATATTTTTGTAATCATAAATATAATTTTTAATAATAAAAAAACTTGTAATTTCACATTTAAACATAAATAAAATATTATTTAATGTCTTACTTATTTTTATTACAAACCATGATTAAATTGTAAGCAAAATACGGACCTGTTCGGCCATATTTCAATTTTACAGCTGGCCCGGGTCTTTCCTAATAGGAATCAGTTAGTCACTTTCTTATATCTCCGAACCCTTTACCCTAAGTTTGTTGCGTTTCGACAAAAATTTGTTGTGAAATATCTGGCAACATTGGTAAACTTGCGATAGAACAATTCTAAACAATCGTTCCATAAAGACAAATAATTCAAAAGGGCAGGGCACGACTCCGTGTTTTAAAAGAAATTCTGCAACAATTACTAAGATAACTATTCGAAAAAAGTTAAAAATTAGACTTTCCTCAATAATTTTTTGCAAGGAAGCCAAATTTAATGTCAAAAAATATATAGGTTTACAAATTTGACAGATACGGTGCCATTTTGAATCTTTTTAAAAGGCAACCCCCGTCAATAACCACACAAGCACATTGCATTTCGCGATCCGATTTCAAAAACATGTAGTTGTTGATATTTATTTTCAGCCGTTTCGGAAATAAGGGGATTTCTAAATTGCCTTTATGGATTATATCTTTTAAGTGTCTCACCCCTTTAATAAATAGACTTTTTAAGCTTAAAACAAACAAAACAGTTTTTTACGCGGTACCTAGCACAATTTCTCGCGGCCAAGCTATTTACGATTTAATCAAATACGACAAATATCATAAAGTGACAGATACGACGCCATTATAAACTTTTTTAAATGGCAACCCCAATTATTTGCACAGTTACATAATTTCCCGTGGCCGAGCTATTTACGCTATAACCAAATACGACAGATGTTAAAAAATGACAGATATACGACGTATATACGATGTGTTCCACGAACAAGTCCGCGAGGCGAAGCAGGATAGTTGGAGAGGCCCGGAACGTTCCTTGCCTTCAACTTATGTCTCATAAGAACTCATAAGAAGAAGAAAGAATTTTGGTATTGTTAATTGTTAATTACACAGTTTAAATTGTAAAGTTACGTAATAAATTAAGTTTTTGTTGGTTTTACGTACCTAAGTGTTTTGTGTTTTACTGAACTGTTGTCAAATTTTTCCAGAGGTCTATAAACTTTTGGTTTTAATATATACAATTTCAGCAATACGTACCTCAGTTGAGACAAACTTTTCATGTTTAAAACGCAATAAAACATATTGCAAAAATTGAATGACAAATGGCCGTTTATCTTCTCTTGCGCTCATTTCAATTAAAAAAGAATTGTTTGGCTTTCTTCAGGAATCAGAAGGTTTTACGAAAATTATTATAAATAAACTTTCGTTATTAAAAGATTGGCGCATGAATAATTTATAGGAAGTAAAATTTGTATTGCATTTGCATTGAGTTGTTAATATTTTTGTTGATGTCTTGTACAATGTTTTAATTTTTGTAAATCAAATTTTGATCTGGCGGTCTAAGAAAATAACATTCTTATACTAGATGGGTATTGGAATTGGAAAGGGTGCAGGAGAGAAGGGAGCCCTTTTTTGCGATACTTAAAATTAAAAATACTGTGTTATTTATCAATGCCAAATTTAAAAAGAAATATCCCGGGCGCTATATTATTTACCAAATTTGTCAATTTTCGCCTGCGGCGCTTTTTCCCACAGTACCTACCCACGTGTACAGGGCACGAGCCGCCACAGAAGGAACCTTCAACTTTACCCGTAGCTGTATCATTACACTAGCAGAAGCCCCAACATAGAATTGAAAATTTAGCAAACAATATATTTACCTGATTAAAGCCCTCCGACATCTGAGAGCCCTTAATAGGAAAATAAACATCTGCTTGATTTGCATATACTGTCGCAGGAAATACTCCTCCATAACCATAACTATATGATGAAAAAACTTGACCTATGTAGGTGGCATCTCTGTTTACTGTCCAGCCACCAGGTACTGCATCATCGGGAATTATACCAGTGTAGTCTCTCCAATAGTAACCTTTCATAAATAATCAGCATGGTATTATTAATAAACTTTTGCTAACCTACGATTTGGTCGATACTTTTTTATTAATTAGTTATTGTAGTTATAAATATTTATTTGTAATCACATTAATCAGTGATTTTAATTCTAGAACAAAAAAATTATAATTTTTAAAATAGGTACCTACTCGCCTGCAAGCAATTCAGTAATTAAAGACACATGGAGGAATATAAATCTACTTACCGGGAATATCTTGCAGTCCTTGAGTTGACTTTGGCATATTAAGCTATGATACCTAGGTACTATCCTACTAATATACTTAAGAACACCTAAAATAATATAAAACATAGGTATTATATTTATTGTACATCAATCATTAAAAGTAAAAAATAGGAGAATAGCAGTTGAAACAAATAGAAATAATAACAAATACTGTTGTGCAATATATTTTAATATCAATAAAAAATATCTAAATAAAATTGAATAGAAAATAATCTTTGAGTAATAAAGGTCAAGGAAAATAATTTGCTACATATTATTTCTTATACGTATACGCGTACTTTTAAAAGATTGAAATTGTTAATAGAACAATGTTTATAACACATTAACAACTCAACCTCGCCACAGAACAATAAAGGTTCACCTCACTACCTCAGCCAAACACCAGCGTAAAGATAGCAGCTAAAGATAACAGCCAAAATTTCCGGAAATACCCCAGCGTCCACGTATTAACCACCATTGCATATACACTGCTCATTCTAATTATATTTAAATAAAACAATAACTATATATATATTATATATAATTACTTTTCGTAGATAGAACTCAATTACCACTTATATTTTTAATATAATTTAAACATATTATTTTTGTGTTTCTTTTTAATACTGTACATACTATCAAGTTCAAAATTTGCAAGGAGGTGGTTTTGGTCAAGAGAAAACAGTTTTCAAAAAAATCGCAAGGGAAATATATTTAAATTATTCTTTCCTGATCCAAGGTAGTTTTTGCAATCAAATTTAGTCCACAGTTCAGATCAGAGATATAGAAACAAGTTTTATTTTTTTTAAATTAGAAACTATAAATAGAAGAAAAAACGTGTAGTTCTGAGTAAGTATGGTAGTTTTATTGCATCTAGCAACTCCAAACTCCCTGATATGAGATAGGTACTATAATAGGATGTTATTAACCAAGGTTTAGACAGCCATCATCATTGCCCGAGCGGCAAGTTTAAATCACGAGGAGCGGAGCGACGAGGGATTTAAGACGCAAGGGCTATAAGCTGTCTAAACCGTGGTTAATATAATATTTTTTCCACTACTACAAACTTTTATAAGACATATATCTTTATAGTATTAATAATTATGAAAAATTATAGGTAGGTATAAGTATATTTTTTAATCAAGTTACCTGCGCTTTGGAATTGGCAAAATATTTTGTTGTTTTGTCAGGTGGCTTTGTTAATGTCAATTTTTGTTCATTTGTCATCAGATTTCACGAGTTTTCCGTTTTTTTAAAAAATGAGCGAATAAAATGTTAGTGATATTATTATGTGTACACCTCCAGAATTAAGGATGGAAGCAGAAAAAATGTTGATTGTATCGATATTTTACAATATCAAGCATCTCTAATAATCTAATATGTATTGATAATTATTTTGTTGCCTAACCACAAGAAATCACCTTTCAGGTTATTCATGTTTATGAATTCATGTTGTAGAATCAAAAAATCAAGTTACCTGCGTTCAAATAGATTCTTGAAGATCGGTCAATAATGGATTTCAATGCCTTATTATTGACCATGGTCAATATAATAACTTATAAGGTAGAGAAAAACGATTTCTAACGTTAATAAACGGTCAATAATGGCGATGTTATAGGTTAGTATAGTGGAAAAAATATATTAACTTATATTATTGTGTTGAAATGCCTGATTTTCAAAATTTTAAAACCAACAAAAAACAATCCATGCACTATAGCATCATTAGCCCACAGCCCACACTGTGTAAAATTTTACAAATTGGGTACTGCACGTACTAAGAAATGCATTATTTTCTCTACAAAACTAGGTATAGATTTTCCCATTAGATAAGCTAATCCGTAGCCAATCCGTATCAGTTTAAACAGGTAATTTAGGTTCATGGAAGCAGCTTCCAACTTATGCCGTATTTGTTACAAAACATCGTTTAGCTTTTAGTACGAATCACGCATGCAACAAATTGAAATCGACCGAAGAATCTGCGTTCTGCATGTCCAAATAGATATATCGTGTTTCCATAAAAAACTTTAAAAATTTTATTTTTTAAAAAGCACCCGTCTGTGCAGTCCAGTGCATGTCCATTTATGCCAAAAAAACAAAATTATTTTTGAAGTGTCCGTTGACTAGTTTTGTTGACGTCATGTTCATGTAATTTGTTGGTAGCATGAACCTCCTCAGTAACGAAAAATCACCTTCTTGCGATGCTAAAATGGCGACAGCGGAAGACATAAACATAGAGTCATAAACCGAAGAGGAAAAACAGATATAAGACTCTCAAAAATTAGATCTTTTACAGGGTGTCTCATTACTAATAAGACACACAACGTATTGATAAGATCTGATTTTTCATTACTAATGTGCTTCAACGAGCTATACCCAGTCCACAAATTCTGTCAGTGAAATATGTAATTTTTATATTGTGATTTTGCAAGACCACAATATTTTATAAATACTATCTCGAGTAGGTTTGTTGACCATATTGCCCCACCAATAATTGATATTACCTTAATATTTGATCAATATTATGGGTAGAAAGAAAGTAATTCTATGGCACATTAGTTATGGGATACACTGTATGATCCAAGTTACGTGATCTTAACAGGAGAACCCTTTGCGATGAATAATATTTTAATATCACAGAAATAGGTTCCTAATTATTATATCTTAAACTCTCCACAGGTGGTTCACTGCTCCGAAGTCTGCAGAAGTTTGTAATTTAACAATAATGAGATAAGCAATATAATTGTTACAGTATTCGAGAGTTAAACTGGAGCAGAGCGAAACGCCGACAATCGGGAAGTTGAGAGGTCAGGTTTGAGGTCATCTCCATCTTTCACGACAGGCTGATGGCCAGCGGTGGTCCGCTAGTTTTCTGTTTCGGAAATATTTTAAATCTAGAACAAAACGGATAACGGTTTTCGTTCCTTATACATAAAGCATGCCCATCCAAAATATACAGGATGAGTAAACAATCCGGTAAAGTAAAACGACTCATCAGCACCTACATTCTTAATGTAGAAATAAATAAATATATAAATAGATAAATATAAGCACTTATACCTTTTATTGATCTATAGTTGATTTTCTATATCACATAAGAAAAGTAATAAATATACTCAAACTCAAAAATAATTTATTTACCCAATAAACATATGAGACATAGGATATTCATACATATTTCTTTATACTATGGGTAAATAGGGCAATACCGCGATTATAAAAAACCGATAGCACAAAGCACAGAAGAACTGTGCCTGTGTGGTAAAGCCCATGAAGTAAAACTAAAAAAAGAAAATATTAAATATTAACCTCATTGGTACGGCGACGCGAGGACCGACCCAGGGGCAGGGAAGAGAAGAGGAGAAGGAGGATCGATATTAAAAAAATATATAAAAAAATAAGTAATCAAGTCAAATCAAATCAAAAATCTCTATATTTAAAAAAATACATCAGTGTAATACTTAAGTATTTAGTAAATGGCGTCACAATATATGGACATAATAATATAATATATAATATATAAGTAGATAGGTGCAAGCAGCCCAGCAAGGTAGTAAAATAGTATTTATATACTCTAAACATATCACAATATGCGGGAATACAACAAAAAAAAATAAATAAATGTGGCTAAACTTAACTTCTCTGAGTCTCTAAAAGATGTTTTTTTACATAATCCCTAAATTTATTAGGTGAAAAATCTTTAACGTTATCAGGTAAGTTATTCGAAGTTTGAACTGCTTTAAAGCTAAATGATTTTTGAAAATTTGCTGTAGTGCTGAGGTATTCTAAAGTAATTCGAATTTCTTGCCTAATGAGGTTGATTATATCACTGAAAATGCGTTCTTAAATAGGAAGGTTCTCCATTTTTTAACAGTCGAAACACAAACTGACACATATTATGGTATTTTCTGCGGTTTCTCATATTTAAAATGTAATTGTCATTTGGATAAGGAGTTATATGATTTCTAAAAAGACCCCGATAGCACTTAATATTTTATAAAAATTTTATAAATATTCAAATCTTTTTTAAATATTAATTTGTTAGCAAAATAAAATATTTAGGAAATATTTCCAAAAAATATTTGTTGCAAATATTTAGGTAATATTAAATAAATATTTTAAAATTAAGTTATATTGCGTTAGTCATGTGCTCTTTACCTATAAACTATATTAATTAATATTATTGATAATAATTACACATTTATTGATCAATTGCTGTGATTTCCGTCGTTTCTTAAAGAACTTCAATTTTTTTATCAAAATGAAATATTTAGGAAATATTTGTAAAAACATATTTATCGCAAATATTTAAGTAATATTAAATAAATATTTTAAAATTAAGTTATATTGCGTTAGTCATGTGCTCCTTACATATGAACTAATATAATATAATCCATTAAATTAAGGCCAAGTTGCAAAGCAAACAATATAATACTTATATGCAACTTATTTATTTTTTAAGCTGTGATATATCATAAACAGGTCGACCAAATATAATGAACATATATATCTGTAATAAGGAGGAAAATATCTTTAATTTTAGCGAACAATATACATTTAAAAAAACAAAATGTGCATCTTTGTCTTAACTTTACGGCGCGCTTTTGTTTTTATAATAACTAAAAGATAATACACGAAAAATCCTCTAACTTTTGCATTTAAAGTTTTTTTCTAGTTATAAAAATAAAACGTCTAGGTAGGGTGCAAAATATAAAAGAAAAAACCTTGTACCTATATTAAATAAATATTTAATTCTTATATAAAATAAATATTTTAAACACCCCAGGCAGCAGAAAGACGTCGTATCGACGTCTTAGTAACGTCAGGACCAATCAAAATGACGTCTATAATGACGTTGCATGAATTCCTACTGACGGGAGAAAGTCTCGTCGAGTGACGTTAATAATTACGTGTAATTACGTCATCATTGACAATATACTGGACCTAACATTGACGTCCTAATTGCGAATTATGACGTAAATTAAACGTTGCAGGATCATACTTTAATAAGGGAAGCTTCCATAATTTTGTGTTATCGGCTTAACGGAACGTGTAATTTATTTAAATTGGCAGTTTAGAAGTTCACAACGTTGCCCGACTTTGTTTTGAAATCGACGATACAATACGTTGGATAACGTCAGTACCCATACGTTACTGTATTCTCGTTATATAACGTTATTTTACGTCATGGTTTGGTACATAGAACTTTTCGAACTTAATAGGTTGGAAATCGACGACACAGTACGTCAATTAACGCCCTTTTACGACGTCATTATTTATTACGTTATGCGACGTAACAAAATGACGTTATGATACGTTATATTTTAGACCCTCGACGTAAATCACGTCAATATGACGTTATATTGACGTAATATGACATCAGTCTGCTGCCTGGGACATATTAAATAAATGTTTATAATATGTATATATAAAATAAATATTTAAAAATCTGTCAGGCAAATATTTAATAAGTGTTTTTTAAAAATATTTATTTAATATTTTGTGCTATCAGGGGAATATTAAATGACTATCGCATACAGGAATTCTGAATATTTTGTATAGAGTAAGATATTTTTTCTGTTAATGAGTCGCCATATACTACATCTCCATAATCAACTAAACACAAAACAAGTGTTAACCAGATAATAATAATATTTAGTCTAGAGGGAAGAAAATGTTTGAGATAGTACAATTTTTTCAAGCGCATGAACCCAATTGTAAGTTTGTTCTTTACATGCATGTGCCTGAAATGTGAGGTCAGTATCAAAATAAAGACCTAAATTCCTTGCCTCCTTGACCACTGGTAAGGGGTCATTGCTAATATTTATGTGAAAATTATCGGAGATGAAGGAAAGAGCATTGTTATTATTACTGAAAAAAATAATGCAAGACTTGGCAGCATTCAAGTTTAAATTATGTTCTTCTGCATAGGAGTTGACACTCACCAAATCGTAATTAAATTGTACTTAAGCAGTCTGCAAATTTTGAGTGGGAAAAGATATATATAACTGTGAATCGTCAGCATATTGCTGTAGTTTTGTGTATTTTAAAATGTCAATCTTATCCGCAACATATAAAGAAAATAACAAAAGCCCTAAGTTGGAACCCTGTGGTACTCCTGTTCTCATTGGTATGTAACTGGACTTTTGTGTAGTAGATTCTGATTTAAGAATAACACAGTGATCATGGAGATATGATTCAAAAAATTCTACTGCATTATGTGATAGTCCGAAGTAGTGAAGTTTAGCTAATAACATTTTGTGATTTATTGTGTCGAAAGCCTTACTAAAATCTAGCAAACCTAAACATGTGTGTTCCTTTCTTTCTATATTTAACCGAACTTCATTAAGGAGATGAACAAGAGAGTAGTTGTACTAAAATTCTTACGAAAACCTGATTGACAATCTGGAATTACTTTAATTGAGTTAACAAAGCCACATAATTCTTGATAGACATGTTTTTCTATAATTTTGGATACTACTGGCAGGATGCTAATAGGTCTTAAGTCTTTGAGTTCTTTGGGATTAGAAATTGTATCTAATGGATTTATGATTGCCCGTTTCCATAGTGTAGGATAAAAATTCTCTAGAATATAACTATTTATCATATTTAATAATGGCTTTAGACAAAAAGGTAGACATAACCTTACTTCTCTTATTGATAATGAATCCTCACCGATAGCCATATATGTATCGATTGCATTCGTATTTATGGTGTTTAAAAGTTTTTTAAAATCTAACTCATCCAATAATTTAAAATTTAGTTGTGATGTTGCAATTTTATGCCTACTTAATTTATAAAATTCTATTTTTTCCTCTGATGTAGAGTCTAATATAACGTTACAACTTACAAAATAGTTATTGAGAATTGTTGCATCAGAAAACTCCTCGGGCAAGCTAAAATTCTTGTCGCGAGTTACATTTAATCTATTAGCATGAGTCCAAAAGTCTTTTCCATTTTTTTGAGACATTAAATTAAAAGATGATATTTTTTCCCTAGTAATAGCGTGTTTAGTAAAATTTCTAATTTGTCTATAATACTGGAGGTGTCCTTCCGTTTTTTGCTTCAGGCATTTCCTATGAGCTTCATCTTTTAATTGATATGTGATTGATATGTGATGGGCTACATGCTTGGTGAAATGGATATTCCATAGTAGAGGAAATTAAAGTCGTACTTGTTATATTTCACAATTTAATTCAGTTTCCTGACACGTGTTTCAACCCTTGCGGATCATTATCAAAGGCATATAAGACAATAATACATTCTATATGTCATTAAAATAAAAATTGACAGATGATGGATTATTTTGGTCCTTAATTTACAGGTATTGGCCAAAGGTACAACTAAATTACAGGTGTGATTATAGAGGTATTTACATCTAAGTAATAAAATTAAGAAAATGATATTGTGTATATAATTATGGGTTTTTTCGTTCATAATTATTGACAGTGTTTATTGCATATTTATCTTAAGTTATTAGGCTATTAAGTATTAGATTGGCACCTGAAGGTATTTCAATTTGATTGTTAACAACATTACATCGATTTTTTAGGGCTTTTTTGATTGCCAATGTTTCTAATAGGTTGAGTTTTCTACCCTTGTGTTGAGTATATATCGGCTTTATTTTGTTGGATATTGAGTGGTTACTCGAGTGGTTATATATTATACAGTGGTCCGCTATTCCTGTTTTATTTTGTTTTCTTTAAATGAATGTTTTATGTTCTTTAAGCCTAGTTTTAAAGTTTCTACTTGTTTGACATTTATATAAATTGCACCACAGTCATCACATTGTATTTAAAGACAAATTAACACATATAGCGGGGTCTACCAAATACAATGTGATGACTGTGATGCAATTTACATAGGTCAAACAGGTACAATGGTACAAACTTTAAAACTAGGCTTAAAGAACATAAAACATCTATTTTAAAAAAACAAAATAAAACAGGAATAGCGGACCACTGTATAATAAATAACCACTCAATATCCAACAAAATAAAACCGATATATACTTAACACAAGGGTAGAAAACTCAACCTAATAGAAACATTAGCAACCAAAAAAGCCTTAAAAAATCGATGTAATGTTGTTAACAATCAAATTGAAATACCTTCAGGTGACAATCTAATACTTAATATTTTATGGAAGAAGTCCATCTCTCAGTGGAGTGATATTTTAACGTAAAGTAAAACACCCAATCTGCTCCACTAGTTTAATGTAAAAATTTTTTTTAAACCATACATGTTTCGGAGGCATAACCCTCCATCATCAGTGGGATTCAATTAAGTCAAATTAAGGAGAAAATTACCAGAAACATTGTGAAAACTTGTGTCGCAGAAAAAACTTCATCATTTTATATTAAATATAGTTATGAAAATAAAATAAAATAGAAATTGGAAAAGGTTGTTATTATTTAAAAAAACATTTTGTTTTAATTTAGTAGTTATAATTAAAAAGCACAAAAAAATATTTTTTTTTTATACAACTCTAGCAAGATGTTCGTATGTATCATTTTATTTCCTCCTCATTGGACAAAAATTTTGGGTTATCCTAAAAACGAAAA
The DNA here is from genome assembly GCA_963920685.1 of Polydrusus tereticollis. Lineage (NCBI taxonomy): Eukaryota > Metazoa > Arthropoda > Insecta > Coleoptera > Curculionidae > Polydrusus > Polydrusus tereticollis. The sequence continues at coordinate 88,808,200 of OY987327.1, forward strand.
ATTCAAAATAATATGTGCTTTTTAGTTATAACTAACTAAATTAAAACAAAATGTTTTTTTAAATAATAACAACCTTTTCCAATTTCTATTTTATTTTATTTTCATAACTATATTTAATATAAAATAATGAAGTTTTTTCTGCGACACAAGTTCTCACAATGTTTCTGGTAATTTTCTACTTAATTTGACTTAATTGAATCCCACTGATGATGGAGGTTTATGCCTTCGAAACATGTATGGTTTAAAAAAAAAATTTACATTAAACTAGTGGAGCAGATTGTGTGTTTTACTTTACGTTAATACTTAATAGCCTAATAACTTAAGATAAATATGCAATAAACACTGTCAATAATTATGAACGAAAAACCCCATAATTATATTAAGTATACATAATATCATTTTCTTAATTTTATTACTTAGATGTAAATACCTCTATAATCACACCTGTAATTTCGTTGTACCTTTGGCCAATACCTGTAAATTAAGGACCAAAATAACCCATCATCTGTCAATTTTTATTTTAATAACATATAGAATTTATTGTTGTCCTATATGCCTTCGACAATGATCCGCAAGGGTTGAAACACGTGTCAGGAAACTGAATTAAATTGTGAAATATAACAAGTACGACTTTAATTTCCTTTATGTTTTAATTTCATTAAAGGCTTAATATTATTAGTAATCCATGGTGTAATAGTTTATTATTAACCAAGGTTTAGACAGCCATCATTATTGCCCGAGCGGCAAGTTTAAATCACGAGGAGCGGAGCGCAGGGGCGGATGGTCCCGCCGGGCAACCGGGCAAATGCCCGGTGGGCCGGTCGATCTCTAAATGTTAAGACTGACATTTTTTTCTCAAAATGAAGTCAAAGATAGTTCTGGAAAATATAAATGGAGAAATGCATAAATTCAGTTTATAGTCGTTACCGCGTTGTTTAGTGCAGTGAAAGCCTCATCACTATTTTCTTTGCTTAATTCAGTCGCCACCTTCTTTCGTGAATCGTATAAGAGGATTGATGTTTGGTCATCTATTTATTGTGACAAAAAAGGAGAAAATTAGGAGTAATTGAACAAACTAGATGGTGGTCTAAAGAAAAAGAGTTGGAGAAGATTTTTGGAGATAGCCCATTATACTTAGATGTTCTTGAATCATTGTCAAGTATTTCACAAAACCTTGACCTAAATCCTGATATCCGATCTACTGCAGAAAACTTAAAAAAGCAATTCCTTAAATACGAAAATATCTTTCTTTCCCAGGTGTTTTTAAAACTGTTTTCTATCACTGGCCCACTTTCAAGATATCTACAGACTAGAGGTTTGGATTTATTGAAAGCAAATGCCATGACTAAAACGTCAACGGCCGAGTTAAAAAGAATTCAACGAGATTTTGAGGCCCTTGAAAAGTCAACACCAATTTTTCTAACTTGGGCTAATAGTGCAATGAAGAAAAGAGATATCAGTTTTGACATCGAAGATGAGTTTCCAGTTACGAAAATACGAAAAGTCAAGAAATTCTTCGACGAAGCTGTTAGTAATTCGAAAGACAAATTTAAAATAGAAACGTTCAATGTTATAATGGATACCGCCATTATGTCAATCGAAAACCGATATAACAGATATAACAGAAATATAAACTTATGTGCTGATATGTCCATTTCCAATCCTATAAATTTTAACGAAATCAAAACCAATGGTATTTCTGAAAGTAGCTTGCAGAGCATTTTAAAGAAAATTTTACAATTTAAAGAAGATGCCCAAGTGTCAAATATTAAGGAAGAATTGTGCCATTTTGTATTGATTTGGGATATTTATAAGATGACTTTAAATGAATCCTTCCAAAAAGATACTTTGGCAGATTATGAGGAGATAACTGACGAAGATGACCCAGATGTTATAGATTCACAAACAACCTATAAATGTCAAGAAAAAAGTCCTAGTAGTCTCTGTAGAAACTGTGTACATTGTTGCTATCTAGCAATAATAAAATACAATATGTATCAGAATGCCTATCCATGCTTATCTGCAGTCTACCAATATATTTTAACTTTGCCTGTTACCCAAGTGTCATGCGAGAGAAGTTTCTCTATTTTAAAATACATCAAGAACCGACTACGCAATCCTTTAAGCGATGAACATTTGGAATCATTTATGATAATGAATATTGGTAAAGAAATCTTATGGACAATGGACATATCGACAATGAGGAGGTCATTAATGAGCTAGCAGGATCATCTAGTTTCTTAGGTAGATTGTTAATCTTATAATTTAAAATATCCTCTATTTTTAATTGTCTATTTTGATAAAATGTTGACTGCTATTACACAAATACTATTTTAGCTCAGTTGTTAAATTTAGATTTAGATTTTGTTGTAAAAAAATTATAATAGCAGGAGTTAATTCTATTAGAAATATTTTTAGTTTTGTTTACTATTTTATTAGGTTAGTAATAAACATCGCAAAATAAAGAATGGTATTATTTTTTGTTGTAATTTGTGGGCCGGCTTTAGCAAGTGATTGCCCGGGCCGGCCTTAGGTATCCCATCCGCCCCTGGCGGAGCGACGAGGGATTTAAGACGAGAGGGCTATAAGCTGTCTAAACCGTGGTTAATATAATATTTTTTCCACTACTACAAACTTTTATAAGACATTTATCTTTATAGTATTAATAATTATAAAAAATTATAGGTAGGTATAAGTATATTTTTTAATCAAGTTACCTGCGCTTTGGAATTGGCTAAATATTTTGTTGTTTTGTCAGGTGGCTTTGTTAATGTCAATTTTTGTTCATTTATGTCATCAGATTTCACGAGTTTTCCATTTTTTTTTTAAATGAGCGAAGAAACTGTTAGTGATATTATTATGTGTACACCTCCAGAATTAAGGATGGAAGCAGAAAAAATGTTGATTCTATCGATATTTTACAATATCAAGCATCTCTAATAATCTAATATGTATTGATAATTATCTGGTTGCCTAACCACAAGAAATGATGTTTATGAATTCATGTTGTAGAATCAAAAAATCAAGTTACCTGCGTTCAAATAGATTCTTAAAGATCGGTCAATAATGGATTTCAATGCCTTATTATTGACCATGGTCAATTTAATAACTTATAAGGTAGAGAAAACCGATTTCTAACGTTAATAATCGGTCAATAATGGCGATGTTATAGGTTAGTAGTGGAAAAAAGGTTTTTCTTTGATTCTTCTCCGCTGCATAGGTGCATATTTATCAATTAAAAACAAATAAATATTGTCATTAAAAATCTTGAGTTTATTGTTGATATCTTGAGAATAATATATTTGATCCCACTGTAATTGTTGAGCATCATTTTCAAAATGTGCAAAATTTATGTTATTGTAATCTCGAAATTGAACAAATTTATATATACCTATTTTGACTTTTGGGTAAATTCACAATTGAATAAACTAAGTTATGATCGGACACCTCCTCCAATATAATGATAGAAGCATTTTCCTTAACATCCAAACTGTTGTTTGTTATAATAATATCAATGAGAGTACTACTATTACTAGAGATATTTATTCGTATTGGGCCTTTAATTAACTGCTTTAAATTAAAAGTGCCAATTAATTTTTCAAGGTTAGTCTTAGGAACATAATCTTTTTAAGAGGTCTATGTTCAGGTTTCCCGTGAATATAACATGATCATGTAATGGTACAGTCAAAGCAAAACAATTTTCCAGCCAGTCAGTAAAATTGTTGATATTGGAGGAGGGAGGCCGATAAATATTTGTGAACAGCATAGAAAAATTAATACTTATATAGGTACTCACAGTCAGGTGTGGCAATATTAAAATGAACCAGTTTAAACTTATACTTTAACCTAAGGTAACTGTGCCCAGGCCCGGCGTGAGGGGGGGTCGGGGGTGATTCCCCCGAGCCCGGAGATTTTGAGGGGGCCCGGATTTCGTTCAAGACGAAAGCAAGGAAGGCGCACTTGTAAATAATTATGTTTATTACAGTTATTACTTATTTACGACTAAATGCATGACAGATGTTTATAGTGAAAGTATAAAATAAATTGTGTGTTCTACTAGTATTTGTATTTGAATTTCTTGACACTATTAACTTCATAACTTCATTTCTCCTAATACTATCTTAGTAATCTACTCTTACTACAAATTTGTAACTGTGTGGCACAAAAAAACAGGTGCAGGGGGGCCCATAGATTTACTACCCCCCGGGCCCCAATTTTCTCTCGACGGCCCTGACTGTGCCAAATAAGGCCCACTTTAGAAAAACTATATTTTTAATGTAAGTTAACTTTAGCCAACTTAAACATTTGAAATTTAAACATATAAGAACTATCAAAGGATGCACTTTGATAAAAAAATTAGGAAATGTACAAAAAATATAGTTTTGTGCTTATTTTTAAGCTAAACATAGTAAAAGGTTATGAGCCTTATTAAGAATACCATGTTCTTAATAAGGCCCCTCTTGGCTACCAAATAAGGCTCGCCTATCTAGTCACAATTTGGACACAAAGATATTAAATGTTTATCAGCGGCACTATAAGCTCTACGCACACTCTTCGTGGACATATTTCTTGCAAATGGTGCAAAGCACAAGAATATGTACAAGGTCTCATCTTCTTGACATGGATTCATAGATAGCAGAACCAAATTTCGGCACTCTTCTGACTTCCCCCTGGGAAAGCTCTTTCTGATCGACATTCTCTTTGGTTTGATTTTCTTTGTTACTGTCACAGCTATTTCTTTTTGTTTTTTCTGGGTGCCGCTTTGACCTGACACATGTTTGTCAGGCTCTTGACCCACCGCCGAAACAACTTTTCAGGTTGTTACTGTTGATACCTGCATAATGAATTACTATTGACGAAACTTGTCAAAATCGCCTTCAAATAAAAATAATTTAAAGAAATTGAAGAATATTCTTACGCAGAAGGCAAGAAAACTTAGCTGGATTTATAAACTCGAAAAGTTGGCGAGGTTGAGGTTCAGTTGGCGTTGGAAATAAGAGTTTCAATTTAAACTAAAGGGAACACTCAGTTCAATTTATAAACTCAGTTAGTACAAAGTTCATAAGTTTCGAGAAGTTCGATATAACCAGTTTTTATGTTTGGAGTTCGAGAGGTTCGTTTTGACCTATTTTAAAGTCAAGTGGTTACAGCGAAATGTCACATGTCTTTTATTTGTCGCGTTTGGGCTCTTCGGTGTTTAGGTCGCCCTTCCGTCATTTGTATTTGGATTTTCTGTTTGTTGTAAGCTTAGTACCTATTGTGTTTTGCGCCAGAAATTGGGAAACCAGAAATGGGTAGTAAAGAGAATGATGACACTAATTTATTGTTACTCGAGTTAATCCAATATTATGAATATATCTCTGTGATCGGCGCTTAAAAGTATTTTTGTTTGTAAATTGACATTCTTAGCTATATGAACCAAAGAATCAAAAATCTTTAACCTGGTATATCCATTTTTCATATATTTTTCCTCCAAATATTTAAAAAAAAATAGCCTTCAAAAGCATAAGTTCAAGAAATCAAAAATGTTAAATAAGATATTATGACTTTCGTTGATTAAAAGGAAATAACTTGATGTTTTTCTTGTAAGTATTATGTTTAGCATTATTTTCGTAAATTCGGTTAACATAGAAATACCTCACAAATAAGTCATAAAGGTCAACCCAAAGTAAGTGCTACAAGAACCTAAAATATTTAACCTTGATTTACCCTAATTGTCAAAAATCAACTTATGCTCTTTTAAGCGCCGACCACAGATCTACAACTTAGGCCATAGAGATTATAAAAGTAATATATAATATAATATAATAATATCATTTATTAAAAACTGGAACAGTCATTCTTGTATATTTAAAAAACTATGGTGTATCACAAGACCTCATCTTTTTAAAATTTCGAAACTCAAAAACGATTTAATTTTTATTTAGAATCGAACAAAATTATAAACAAAGAAAATAATAATTTACAATCTGTCAAAATTTTTAAAGTGAAATTTAATGTCAGTATTCTGTATCATTCTATTGGACAAAAATTTCAACCAATCAAACAACAACTTTTTGAACTTCGCTACTGACTTTATAAATGCCATATTCTGGACTGTCGAATATTGAACCTCACCAACTTGAACATAACTTCAACCTCACCAACTTTTCGAGTTTATAAATCCAGCTTTTTTATTCTAAAAAATTTTTAGCCCGAACATTGACAAGACAAAAAACCTTTCAAAGGGTTGATCGGAGCCTGAGGGAAACAGGTAAGGGATTATTAGAAAGTAATTATTGGAGTTAACAAATTAATTTTTGAAATTCTTTATTCAGGGTCATTTTTGCCGAGACGTAGCGGTGAGAGGCCTCCCAGGAGAGCACTAGACCCTCACGTAAAGGAACAAATTTTGCAAGATATTGCTGACAACCCTTCAAACAGCATAATAAGATTGCGACACAGAACAATGTTACAAAATGGGTTGTACATGAAACTCTAAAAGAACTAGACTTTTACTTCTGGGGACATCTAAAAGAACTAGTTTACTCAACACCAATAAATACTAGAGAAGAACTACTTGTAAAAATAACAGCATTCTAACGAAGTCCGTAATAATGCTGTAATATTATTCGCAGTGCAGCGGGAAAATATTCGAAGACTAAGACAATGTATTGAAGTACGTGGAGCTTATATTGAACATTTGCCAAAATAACATTTAAACGTTTTCATTATTTTTGTATGAAAGGTTTTGGACTTGACAATGTCTGAGCTGAAAGTTTTCCAACTACACATTGAAGAAGTCGCTCTTTAAAGAACAGCTATCGTTAAGTAGATGATACAGTAATATTCTTAAAAAAGCATAGGTACCTGTACCTATAATTTGTGTTTGTGTAAATATACAGTCTGTGCGGTTCACGACGTAACTAAACTATCATAATCAAAATTACGAGATTCAAAAAGTCAAAACAAAGTCTAAGTTCAGGCCCCTTTACTACTTAAAAAATAATTCTTAAAAAACAAGATCGGCCTTATTTTATTTTTAGTAAAGAAGAGTGATAGTAATAAACTTAATAAGATCGGTTTTGAGAGCGTCTCATCACAATAAATTTATTTTGTTTATATATAGCGCATTTTAACTTTATTTGGGGCGAGACCCCTGTTCTCTAGGAAGCATAAAGGTGAATTCCTACGAAATTTGGGCGTGGTCTCAAAATTTTTTAGCCTGCGGCGCTTTAGCTCCGCGATTTGCGCCCCTCCGATAGTTCGTCCCCTCCGCCCAAAATGCTGGCTACGCCACTGCTTCGGACTTAATCATAATAGCAAATATCCATAACTACTTACCGCCAACACGAAAGTACATTAAAAATGGCTCTCGAAAGAACAGTTTAATTGAAATGCAAGGCACAGAAACGTTTAAAAATAAATTGTTGACAGATCGAAATGATGACTATTTGACATCAACAGACAACTCTCCAAATATCCTTTATCTCTGTCTGGAACGTTACTTTAAATTCGAGACGTATTGTGCAATCCCGGAGACGTTCTATTATGTTTATATTCACTTTTAACGTTTTAATAAATAAATATAGGGTGTTGTACAGGGTTATCCAACCAAGACTGGACAAGGCGATTTTTTGACTTTTCCTGTACTTTTATAAAAAAAACTGAAATAGCCATCTTAAGTCATTTTCTCCCGCGAATTCGAATATCTTCAGCAAAAAACAATTGAACATCAAACAAAAGTACTAGGGGTCACTTTGATATTTTTTTAAATGGGATGCCGTATTTTTAATGAGCTTATCCGATTTCTCATATAAATTTTGATCTAAAATGTTGGATTTTTAATTCAAAAACGCCTTTTTTCTTCAGTTTTAAATTCGGAAAATGTTCGTCTACCGTAAGATTAATACCTGATAGATGGATACCCGTTTCACCTGTTCACCCTTTAACCTGCTTTAAAGCGTCCTTCAGTTAGACAAAATAATCAAGTTTCAAATTTCTATATATTTTTCACGAATTAATTACAAATTTAGTAGTTTTTGCAAATCTATTATTGCTTACGTATAAAAAAAGTATGACATATTAGAAAAAACTATAAACTAAAGTGAATAACTTTAATCTCAATAATATAATTGTTCTATGTGTCCTCCATTATTTTCAAAACATGACCGATGCCCCCTTTTCAATCTCTCCAAAGAATCTCTTACAATATTTTGGTCCTGGTTAAGTCTATTAATTTCATTTATAATTTTTTGCTGAATGTCCTCCAGACTTCTGTTGGGTCGTTGATAAACTACATTTTTTAAATGACCCCATAAAAATGTATCCATTGGCGTGATATCGGGGCTATTTGGTGGCCAATGAATTGTTCCGTTACGGCCAATCCACTGATTGTAACGCTCGTTTAGGTATGTTACCACTTCTCGAACTGCATGAGGCGGAGCACCATCCTGCTGCCAAATGATATTGTTGTAGGCTTGCAATGGCAACCTTTCCAAGAAATCCTCGATATCGTTATGAAGAAAATGGAGGTATCTTTGGCCTGTTAAAGAGCCACGATAAAATAGTGGTCCAATAATTCGATTTTCTAACATCCCACACCAAACATTAAGTGAGCTCCAACCTTGAAACTTTATCATTTCATATCTATGAGGGTTAACTGCTGCCCAGTATCTTGTATTTTTCCGATTGTATACCCCCGATGTTGTAAATGACGCTTCGTCACTCCATAGAATTTTATTATATAAATTATAATCTTCGTCTTGCTCTCTCATCAGCATTGAAGCAACAAATCGAAATCGCAGTTCTTTTTGAAGCTGTGTTAAGTATTAAACGGGAAGGATGCAATATGGTTTTAGACCACATTTTTTTAAAGTGCTGTGAACTGTTCCATAGCTTACTCTCCGGAGCCCTGGACCATACCTTACTTCTCGTACCGCTTGCGGAATAGAACTCTTCGGATTTATAGTAAAATATTGAACAATAGCTCGATCCCTTATATTCCGTCTTTTCATCTTTCTTGGCTTATCTTTCAATGTCTTACTTTCTTCAAATAGGGTCTTAATTCTGAGAATTGTATCCACTGAAATGTGTCTCTGGAAACTCTCAAAAAATGTTCTTTGTGTTTGTCGAGCATTCTCTCCACTTTTGTAATATAATTTTATTACATTTAGCCGTTCTTCTAAAGAATATTTCATTATTTGTAATTAATTCGTGAAAAATATATAGAAATTTGAAACTTGATTATTTTGTCTAACTGACGGACGCTTTAAAGCAGGTTAAAGGGTGAACAGGTGAAACGGGTATCCATCTATCAGGTATTAATCTTACGGTAGACGAACATTTTCCGAATTTAAAACTGAAGAAAAAAGGCGTTTTTGAATTAAAAATCCAACATTTTAGATCAAAATGTATATGAGAAATCGGATAAGCTCATTAAAAATACGGCATCCCATTTAAAAAAATATCAAAGTGACCCCTAGTACTTTTGTTTGATGTTCAATTGTTTTTTGCTGAAGATATTCGAATTCGCGGGAGAAAATGACTTAAGATGGCTATTTCAGTTTTTTTATAAAAGTACAGGAAAAGTCAAAAAATCGTCTTGTCTAGTCTTGGTTGGATAACCCTGTACATCCCGTTGTCTCTTGATCGTTTATCGATGACGCACTGGCAAAGAACCACCGTTTCGACTGTATAACGCCGCAGGGTACTCGTATAGTGATTTCGTTTACACTCGGTTATACAGAGTGGCAAAAAGTCGCACATAATGATTATAACTTTTGAATTACGTCGTATACGAAAAAGTGACCTTTATGAAAGTTGTTCAGTAAATTATTCCCCACATTTCTACCTGCATGAATTTTTTCTGTCATTTCAGGTTTGGTTGCCATAGAGACTAACTTATTTTTTTTTAATGAAACCCTACAAATGATAGCATATTTGGATTCTACTGTGAAAACTTTGAATTTTTTGTATTTCAAACTTTCACCTATCTGCAAGCGTTTCCAAGATAATGACAGCTCGGAAATGAAAAACTTCCTAATTATAATTATTCCTACCAAATACCCCCCAGTCGAGTCAAGGTGTTTTTATGATAGCGTTCTAAGAGGTGTCAATTTTGAGTTTCTGTTTAATTTTCTGTTGTCTGATTTCTAATTTGTTTACGCTATGGTTCATCTGAATGAGAAACAACGAGTTGAAATGTTAATAATGAGCGGTAACGAAAATATGAAGAGATCGCAAGATCAGGTTTGTCCACTTTTCAATGAATAATATCCAAATAGGCCTTCAATAATCAGTCAACGGTGTCAAGTGGTAAAGAAATTTCGAGAAGCAGGCAGTGTTAGGGAAGCCGCTAGATCAGGTCGACCTAAAACAGCAACCGGGAGAGACAAGGCTATTTGGATATCATGTTCTCAATACATGAAAATCCAACACAATCATCCAGGCCAATGGCAATGGATTTTAATGTGTCTCATCAGTCACTGAAAAATTTGTTTAAGCAGGAGAAGTTGCATCCCTACAGTACAAGATAAACTTGGTGCACGAGTTAAACGAGGACGATTTTGATAGAAGAATTTTGTGAGCTGATGATGGAAACATGCAATAACGATAATAACTTCGCAACAAATATCATTTTCTTGGATGAAGCTATATACTTTCCATTTAAATGGCATTGTTATTAAACACAATTATGGTTATTGGTCTGCTAAGAATATTCACTGGCTCCAGGAAGATCATACTCAGGGGCCCGAAAAAGTTAATGTTTGGGCAGCCATAGTTGGTAGACATATTATAGGACCTTTTTTCATAGATGGTAATTTGAATGGCGAAAAATATCTGGACCTCTCCTCAGGAATAACATAATTCCTTCTTGCAGAATGGTTTTACCAGGTGTAAATAATGGCATAAACGAACAGGTATGGTTCCAGCAAGATCGAGCACCTGCGCATTATGCGGCAAATGTTAGACAATAGATAAGCGAAAAATTTCCAGGACGTTGGATAGGCAGAAGAGGTGCTATTGACTGGTTAGCGCGATCCCCGGACTTAACCCCGCTCGACTTCTTTTTGTGGAGATACTTAAAGAACAAAGTCTACGTTAACCGTCCAAATGACTTTTTAAAAGTCAGAATTAATCCTGAAATTCGGGCCATTCCAGAGGACTTTTTAACGTTGTAGACGGGTTTAGGGATCGACTGGCGCTCTGCTTAGCAGATAATGGTGGTCTGGTCATTTTGAACACCTCTGATCCACTGAAAAGGTTTCACTTGTTTATTATTCCGACGTTAGGTTGTTCAATTTTCTAGGCTATTTTTTTCTTATTATAAAGTTTGTTGCTATAAAGTTTGTTACAAACAAAATCCATTTAAAAAAAATAAGTTGGTCCCTATGGCAACCAAACCAGAAATGACAGAAAAAATTCATGCAAGTAGAAATGTGGGAAATAATTTAGTGAACAACTTTCATAAAGGTCACTTTTTCGTATACGAGGTAATTCAAAAGTTACAGGCATTATGTGCGACTTTTTTGCCCCTCTTTACATATCATCAGTATATATATTCTATAATAAAAGCCATTTAGTGCTGCAATTAATTGTGTGACTGTAATACAACTAAATTATTGTTTAAAGTAGAATCCAAAAATCAAAACATGTCCACTGTCCAGGGTGCTATAGACTAGGTATATCATAAAAAATAGGTTTACTGTAATGTCCCTCTTTTTCAGTCCCTCTGTATAATATTAATATTACAGTTTGAATATAATAAACTATACAAGGTAACTTTAATTTAATTATTCTACTTAGGTCCAAATTTTCAATGTGCTGTTTATTTTAGTTACAAGATAACTTACCTACAAAAATATAAAAATGTTCAGTTGAAAAACTTTTTTCTGTTATGCAGGGTGTGTGTATCAGAAGTTCGTTACGTAACTGAAGGGGAGGGTGATTCCTTATGATATTCTAAGAGAAAAAGTTCACATGGACACGTGTGTGTGGAGTTGCCCCGTTTTTGATATATAGAGTGTTAAAGTTTAAAAAAAAATCGATTATTTTTTTAATTTTTTTAAATATCGTTTTTCGAATTTATTTTATTTATCATGATTTAAAAAAAATATTTTATTTTTAATTCAAATGTTTCTATTAACTTTGAAATGCAAAGGTATTTTTCTTTTTTACATGCAAGAAAGTGGTTTTTATTTTTCTCGCGAAAACAATTCAGGAAACAAAAAAGTTGTATTAATAGTTGGTAAATCCGAAAAAAAATATTAAAATTAGGAAAAGTCAGTGGCGTACATTTTTTTGTCAATAATATTCGTTTAGGTACTCCCTGGGACGCCACTGGGCTTAATAAATTCAATGTAGTTAGGGCTACTTTACGCTCGTTACCATTATATATGAATAACGGTGCCCAGTTTCGATAAAGTCGGGAAAAGGCTATTTAAATAAATTATAAAAAACCTATTTTTTTTCACTTTACCTGTATATCAAAAACGTGGCAGCTCCGCGGACAGGCCCGGCGAGAGGGGAGGGGGTCGGGGGTGATTCCGCCCGGGCCCGGAGATTTTGAGGGGGCCCGGATTTCGTTCAAGACCGGCGCGACATAACCTGGAAAATCGTGACATGTTTTTGGTCGATTCGTGTACAAAAATTGATGACGCTTAATTCTTTGTGGATTATACATAGTAACTTCAATATACGATTGGAGAGTGATTATCGATTCAAAGGTCAATTTTATCTACTTCACCTCTCCTAATACTATCTTAAAGCCTGTTTACATTAGGTGCAAAAAATGTCATGCAAAGTATTGCTTCTGCAAAAAATTGCATTGCGTAACCGTTTACATATCATGCAATAAGTAAAGGATGAAAGCATTTTAATAACCAGTTGTACTAATTACTAAGCACGTTTGCAAATAACGAAATATATTAGTTTATCTTGGCTTGGCTTTGCTCCGCATGGATCAATATAGATGAATTGATTTTTTTATGTTGGTAGGTACCTGTGATTTTACACAAAAATTGCATGCCATGTGACATAAAAATAGCGCGTGTTCTAATTTGATGCAATGCAAAGAAAATTGCAACAGCTGATTGCAAAGTCCCAAGTGCGCATGCCTACAGGCAATTTTTTATTGCATTGAAATGCATTGCACGTACAATTTCCTAATGTAAACAGGCTTTTTGTAATTTACTCTTACTACAAATTTGTAACTGTGTGGCACGAAAAAACAGGGGCAGGGGGGCCCATAGATTTACTACCCCCGGGCCCCGATTTTCTCTCGACGGCCCTGGCTCCGGACGCATATTCATATATAAACTTTTTCTCTTAGAAATCACCCTCTTAAAGTTACGTACCGTACTTCTGAAAGACCCTATATATGAATTAATTAAATACTATTTCCCCTAATGCCACCCACTGTACCTAAATTAGCAAGGCTGAAGTGACGATGAGTGCCACTGGTCCCGAAACATGTTCCTTTTAATATACCAACAAAGCTATAATGACATTAAATTAGTGGAGCAGACTTTGTGTTTCATTTAACCATAAATGTTCACTCTACTTTGAGATATGGACTGCTTGGAAAATGCATATTCTTCACGTTTTGGTGGACGTAAATTTAATGCTAGATTAATACCGCGTTCAGCAATCCTTGGTGCTTGGCATGACGTCACCGTGCTCTATTGTCTTTCACGCTTGACCTCAAAGGACCTTTCAATCAAAAGCAAAATTACGAAATTAGTTCTTGACGCAGTTATTAGAAATGTGAAATTACGAAATTCACCGTACACAGTCAAAAATAAATCGGGGATTTGAAAAGATTCATGACAAGTCCGTCCCTGTGTAATCATCTGGTTTTGACGTCTACGCTTGCGTCATAACCTCACATTTCGTCAGTTAAATAATGCAATCTTATTCATAACAACAAATAAATGATTTGTTTGTTGATGTTATCCACTAATTTATTGAAAACAGTACCGCGGTGTACGCATTAACGTTAATATTTCCTGGTAAAGGCAACAAAGGACAGTGAAGTAGCATGAACCATACAAAAAGTGTTCAAATTGTGTTCGTAATATTAATTCTAACAGGATTTGTATACTCTACCTTGCACCCCGTTGTATTTATACCGGGCGACGGAGGCAATCAACTTGAGGCACAATTGAACAAGACAGATGCAGTCCACTACATTTGTGAGAAAGTTACCACTGAGTATTTTAACATATGGCTTAACATGGAACTCCTTGTTCCCATTGTGGTAGATTGCTGGATAGACAACATTCGGCTTATTTATGATAACGTTACAAGAACAACTAGTAATCCACAGGGGGTAAGTAAAATACGTCAGTGTTTAGCAGTGTGTTTGCATTTTTTGGTCAATGTAAAAGAAGCCTATTTTTGGAAAAGATCCTTCTCGACTTATATTGTACCATTTATTAAAATGAAGCATTTTATAGGTAGATGTTAGAGTACCTGGATTTGGAGGAAGCGAAACTGTAGAATGGTTAGATCCAAGTCATGCTGCTACTGGATCCTATTTTACCAATATAGCAACTGCTCTAGTCTCTATGGGTTATATTAGGAACATAAGTATTAAAGGTGCACCATATGATTTTAGAAAAGCTCCAAGTAAGTAGTTTAATTAGTACCTACCTACCTAAGTTGGAATTAGTTTCACTGGTAAGAATTACCTACTTACCTACTTTTTTCTACTATTTGGCTCTAGTGAAGTAGCAAAAAAATCTATGATCTATGAAACTAAAAGATATGAATATAAATTACACTGAGGACAATGTATATTATTACTTTTTACAGTATTTTTGTGTTTTTTTTTTTGTAACAATATCATAAATAGGTAAATTAAAATGAAATTATTGCATTTATAAACAGAGTTGAAAACCCAAGGGGTGCGACACTCCATAAATAGGTGTACAAATTGTCAAAATGTATTTTTATATAAATACATTTAAATATAAATGAATACATCTAAATATAAATAAATACATTTAAATACCAAAGAATACAAATTAATGCAAATAAATAGAAACAAATACAAATAAATACACATAAACAGGAATCAAATACCTGCATGGGATGCGGTTAAATGTGAATTATTATTAACATATTGGACAGCATTTATGCATCCCAAGAGCTTAACCTGAAGAACTCCAATCGTCATAATGAAAATTTTGAAAATTCACCATGCTTACTAGTTGAACTTGAGATGGGAAAGCTCATAATTGTAAGGAAGAGTTCTTTGTGTTGGTGACTGTAACAGTATCAAACGAAATTGAGTATCAATAGAAACATCAGGGTAAGAGGTATCAGAAGAAATCTAAAAGCAGCAAGCAAACAATTTTACAAGAAAAACATCGAAATTGGATCATGGTGTTTTTAATGACCTGAGAATATCTCGCTTATTTACATTGGACAGGTATTGGGATTTTTGTTGAAGAAAATAATAAAAAAAAAAAATCAAAAAATAAATTTTATTAAATACGCCAATTATTTATTTATTTATTTATTTATGATATATATTTATAAAATACAAAATGAACTTATATAATAAACTAGATGTAAAATATAAAACTTAATACACATAATCAAAAAGCACAAGACAATCAGTACATTTAAAGTAAAATTAAAAAGAAAAAATAAAAGTCAATAATTAAAAAAAAACTCTCCCATATTATAAAAGCAGTTCTCAGTCAGAAATAGTGACGGGTAAATTCCCGGGAACAGAATATTCGGGAAATTCCCGGGAATTTCCCCGGGAAATTTCCCCAAAAATTCCCGATATATTTTTTTGAGATAGATAAAATTAAAACCAAGTAAGTGGGTATGTATTTTTATTTTAAAAAGGAAATAACAGAAATATACTCTCGCCCGCAACCTCATGAAGTCATGAATGAATATGATACAGGAACAGGCTACAGGCATAAAACAAATACATTTTATTCTTTTACAAAACAAAAACTTAACATTCTTTTTTGAAACACATTTTAAAAAGTTCCTTTTCATTTTTTTAATATATCAAAACAACGCGAACAAAAGATTCTGTTATTTTTAACGAAACTTATGTTTTGCCGGGAAATTATTATTTTCCCGGGAATTTGTTTCGGGGAAATTTCCAGGAATTTTCCCGTTCCCGGGGAAATTTTCCAACGGGAATTTTCCCGCTACCCATCACTAGTCAGTCAGAAACGATTTGAGAGTATTTTTGAATGCATTGCGCCCTTCAATCTGCTTGATGTAGTAGGCAGCTTATTGAATATTTTAATACACACATATTTTGGTGACTTCTCATACATGGCGGTGCTGTGCTTTGGGATGTTCAGGTCGTTGGAGTTTCTTGTTGGGTAACTATGATTTTCCCCACTCTTCTGGAACTGGCTCTTATGGTCGTAAACATACATAACGCACTTCAGTATATAGATGGATGTAAGCGTTAATATTCTGTTTTTTTTTTTAAAGTCGTCCTGCATGTTTCTTGGTGCTTAAGTCCGTAAATAAGCCTAATTATGCGCTTCTGCAGAAGAAACACCCTACTTATTTGCACAGCTTGGCCCCATAGTATTATATTGTATGCCATGTGAGGGTATGCTAATGAGTAATACCCAGTTAAACGAATTTCTCTGTCCATCACTTGTCGAAGTCGCAGGAGGGCGAAGTATGCTTTATTAAGCTTGTTGCAAACATGATCTAGCTGAGCGTCCCAACGAAGCCGACTGTCCAAGAATGTGCCAAGAAATCTCACAGCTTCCTCTCCTTCCTCCGTCTCTAACCTAGGTTTTGTGTTGTATCCATTATTGTTTTTGATTTATTTAGGATGAATTTGTTAATGAAGCACCATTCGTTCATGCTGTGACAAACCTCGTGGATCCTCTCGATCATAATATCTTCTTTGTCACAGGATATTGCTGCAGAAGTGTCGTCAGCAAATTTTACTGTTACACCAGGCTGACCAGGCAATGCAAGATCGTTAACAAATATTATTGGATTGGATTATTGTTACATTGGATTTAATAATGCCAAAGAGAAAAAAAATAAATAAAAATAGTAAAAAGTAAATTACAAACAAATACAACGCTTAAACAAGTATAACAAAAGATTGGTCATAATATATAAAGATATTTAATTCATAATATGTTTTGTGATGTCATCCTGCCAGATATTCTTGTATCGAGTAGAAAGCCTTTTCCTTTAAGAATTTTAGTAGTTTTTTTTTAAACAGAACAAAACTTAGTTATAGATGAGTCTATACTATAGAAACTTGTAATATTTCTAAAAAAAACATTTTATGCCTTGGAACCTATTATAGACTAAAAAAAAGTGTACCTTAGAAATTGCAGAATACCAGTCCGTTCTAAAATTATACAATGACAATCTTAGAACCCATTTATAAAATCGAAGAAAATATAGGGCAAACAATTAACGAAAACATCAAGAAGTACAAAACAAAGTAAAGGGAAGAAGATCAATTAAACAAAAATCTGTGATACAAAATTTAGATAGAAATACGTCAACTAGTGATGACGATATTACAGAGAAAGACATTTTATTAGATGATTCGACAAGCGATAAGTCTGACGGTGACTCCAAAGATGACAAAAATAAAAACATTAATATTAAAATTTGTTGAACCCCTTGGATAGAAGATATCCCACAAGGCAGGTAGATCACCTTCCACTACCTATACCAAAGAGTACTTTGATTAAGAACTCAATAATCTATGAGAGCATAAAAATGTACAATCATCTACCTGCAAATGTCAAAAAAATAAGTACGTTGGTATCGTTCAGGAGGGCCGTCTCCACTATCTTGGTGGATAGGGCATTTTAGTGTGATTTGGTTTGGGGTTGCATTTTTATTGTCGTTGGAATATTCTGATTTACTGTACTGTCTGCTTGCGATGTGTGATACTTTTCTTTTTCTTTTCTTTTATGATGATTCTTTACCTTTTTTAAGTTTTCAGAACTAAATTTTAAAATATATTACAGCCTCACTATGTATTTATTCGTATGTTATGTTTTTTTTTACTTGTTGTATTTACCCGTAAGTATTCTTTATATTTTTTGTAATTTTATATCTATTTCAACGTGTTATCAAGTTAAATTAGATTTTGTCTTGTAATGAATATTTAAATTTTTAGACTATAGAAATAGTTTGTAACACACTGTGTAGGCAGTTTACTTTTAATTTAATTTTAAGTTAGCTTTTTCAAAAAATAGTCTTTTATTTATGACAATAAAGCATTTTTAATTGATTGATTTATATTACGCTGTTTAATAAGACACATCTATGTGTGTAGGTGGTAGGTATCCCGTCCTGTAGCCATATTATATAAAAATAATCTATTTTTTTCGAAAATTAACGAAGACAACCATAATAAACCAGGTATATACATTAGAAATCAAATTACATGATTCGACAAGCGATAAGTCTGAGAGAGATATTAATATTAAATCCGAAAAATATTACGCGGTTTATTATGACACATCTATGAGGTGGTATCCCGTCCTGTTCCCATATTATGCGAAAAAAATATTTTTTTTTCGAAAATTAATGAAGACAACCATAATAAACTATATACATTTGAAATCAGGAGAAAGAAATCTAGCCATTAAAAAAATTAAATACAGGGTGTTTCATTTAAGAAATAGCAGGTTATTAAAAATTTCTAAGTTTTCGATGCCCTTTGTTTTTACTAGTAAAGGATTTTGAATGTCCATAAAAAAATACTTCAAAATTGCTAATTTAAACAATCACACTGTACATATTTAATAAATAATACTGTCGAATTTGTTCTATTTTCAATGGTTTGGTTTGTATAATACTGGGTTTGTAATTTTAAAAACCATATGCGATATTAGATACCTATATAATGACAACGAAATACCTCACCAAATACTAATAAAATTAAATATTTTAATTACATTTGAATCCATATAAATACGTTATTTATTTTATGTATTTAAAAGTATTTATAAATAGGTGTACAAAATTTTGGAAGTGTCGCAACCCTCGTGAAAACCCTTTATGCTGAAAATTAATTATTTGAAATGGTAATAAATTAGTATTTTTGGTTTCTAACTCAAAGAAATCGCATAATTAAAAATGAAATGAAATAAGATCCTAGAACTGTTTGATTGCCCCCTAGCAATATCCTAACCTATCGATACGTTGAAAAATCGTATAAGAAATGGAATTCGACCAATCCCACCTTCTCCCATTCGAAACGAGCAACAAGAGTTCATCGATCGGTTAGGATATTGCCAGGAAGTTAACAGACAACAGTTTCAGCATTTGTTGCGTTAAAATGTGTCATTTGGATTATTGTTATAAAAAATCCTGTAAATTGGTTATTTTTCGGTAGTAATAATTTTGTGATAATTTTAACAATACCATCTGTAACTGCCGTTGAATAGATATTGAAATGTAAAGATAGGAAAGTAAAGTTCATTTTCCTTTACCTTCGAAGGGTGATGCATGAGATAATTTGGTAAAAAGTTCGATTTTCAATATTACTGTTCCTATATTATATTATGATATATTTCCCAAAAAATATGTCACAGCTAAACGTACAAATGGATCTTGGATGACAACTGGCATCAAAACATTGGCCAAAAATAAACGGCAACTATATAAAAAATGCCTCTCAAGTCAGGTAAGTGAACAGTTTTATAAAAAATACTGTCTTATTTAAAAAAAAGTCATTGCTAAAGCTAAGATAGACACAAACCAGCGATACATCTCAGAATCTGAAAATAAAGTAAGAGCTACTTGGGCTCTGGTAAAAAATATAACAAATCAAAACGTAGCTATCCAAGCTTCACTTGCAGACAACTTCCATGTTAGGTCATCTGAAAATATCATTAATGAATTTAATACATTCTTCTTAAATATCTGCCCTGATCTCAAGAACGGTTCAGAGGAAAATCTAGGAAGTGTGCCTATCTGTAAAAATTCAATATTCCTGGAGCCCGTCACTTTATATGAGGTAATAAAATGTATAAAAAACCTAAAGAACAAGGTATCTGTGGGCAAGGATGAAATACCTGTCAAGCTTCTCAAGGAGACAGCTGAGCACTTGGCTGTGCCTCTGACCCACATTATCAATCTCGCATTCCGGGCGGGATGTTACCCGAGGGAACTGAAGAAGGCTTTGGTGAGACCAATACACAAGAAAGGAGCTAGGAACGAAATAAGTAACTACAGGCCGATCTCACTTTTATCAAATATCAACAAAATTTTTGAAAATCTGCTTAACACACGAATCATACAATTTCTTGAAAGATATAATATAATTACCCATAGGCAGAACGGGTTTATGAAGGGTCGGTCAACAGTGAGGGCAGTCTACCTAGCACTTCAACAAATTATTAACTCGCTAAATAATCAGCAAACCACAATGGCCTTGTGCTTGGACTTATCAAAGGCCTTCGACAGTGTCAGTCACGATGTTCTCTGCGGCAAGTTGGAGAGGTGTGGAATAAGGGGGCCAGCCTTAGCTTTGCTGAGATCCTACCTCTCAGATCGCAAACAGTGTGTCATAGATTATGATAAAAACGGCAGAATCCTGAAATCCGATTCTGGTACAATCACGAGCGGTGTGCCGCAGGGGTCGATACTCGGCCCTCTGTTGTACATTATCTATGTAAATGACCTTGTACAAGTGGACAGCAACGTAATCATGTATGCGGATGACACCTCACTGATTTGCAGCGGGGCACGGGTGGATGACTGTCTGCGGGGTGCTGTGAGTGGTATGGATGCTTTGAATGAGTGGTTCGCAAAAAATAACCTAACACTGAACGTCTCCAAAACACAGGTTATCAATTTTAAATTCAATCCCGGTAACCCAGTATCAATCCAGTATGATAATGTGGAATTAAAAACACAAGACAAAGTTACATTCCTGGGAATAGTAATAGATCAAAGATTAACGTGGGAATATCATATAGAAAAAGTAGCATGTGATATGAGTAAATACTGCTATGCCCTTAGAATACTAACACACTCGGTCGGACCGGCCGCGGCCATCCTGACATATTACGCCTATGTACATTCACGAATGGCATATGGTCTTATGCTTTGGGGTAACTCCATGCTATGTAGCCGTGTTTTCATTATACAAAAGAGATGCCTTAGGGTGATGTTCAGGATTGGGGGAAGGACAAGCTGCAGGCACACTTTCAGGTCGCAACGCATTTTCACTCTGTACAGTCTATATATTTTGAAGTGTGTAAAATTCATACTCGGTAACGAATCCCTGTTTTTGGATCTTAGAGCCGGTCACGAGCATGATACCAGGTATAGAGAAAACCTTTCAATAGAGAGAGCAAATTTTAGTTTTATACAAAAAAATGTCACTTACAACATTCTAAAAGTATGGAACAGGCTTCCGGTACTGTTTAGGCAGAGAGGTCCGAAATATTTAATTTCAAAACTAAAAAAATTTCTGCTTAACAAAGCATATTATTCCATACAGGAATTTTTTGATGATGGGGCTGTTCTCCTCATGACATGACTCTGTAAACTTCTAGGGCCAAGGGTAGACTTTCTCTTTCTCTGACTTTTAAAATGTGTTGTGAGTAGTTAAGTATTTTAGATGTTTTGTTTTTAATTTTAATTCTAATTTTTTAATTTTAACTGATTGAAGTTTTTGGCAGGATCTACACCTTAGGGTAAAAGGAATTTATTGTAATTCTTATAGATCAAATAAAGATATATCTATCTATCTATCTATAGTTCGAAAACACGAAATGTGCTTAGAATTTTCCGTAGAATTCAAAAATGCAATAACATACAGGATGTTCCATTTAGAAAAACAAAGTTAACAGCCGCCCAGTTTACTTGAAGAACCCTGTATAATTTTCAGAAGCCTTAAAGGATGCAAGAAAATAAAATAAAATCGACGTGTCCGAGCGTTTTTTACTCAGGTGCTTTGCTTACCAGAAAAGGATACTTTTCCAGACTTTATGTCCTCACTGCAGATGATGAGAAGATTTATCTAATGTCCTAAATTCATTTTCAAGCTGCTAAGTACCAAAGGGGGCATTTTTTGATTTTCATATTTTCAATCAATCAAAAAAAAAAACTGTCCAGTTTCTGATGTCGCCCAAAAACAATAGGTTCTGTAACCCAACATTTTCTATAATATTAGCAAGTTTAAATTTATATTTATTTATTACATATTAGGTGCATGCATACCTAAATCTAAAATATAACAACAACAATTTGCAAAATATATTATAAGTTACAGTAGAAGATGTAAGAAATAAGAAAAGCAGCAATCCATTCTCTTGCGTATTGGTAGTTATTCAAACTTACAAATAGTAACAAGATACTGTCCCTAATACAATAATAGCTCTTTACAACTACATTGCAAGCAATTTAAAAGCGCAAAAGGTCATTGGGAACAGTCTCAAACAGCCTATCAATTCTATTTTTAAAAGTAATAGATTTACAACCGAATTTAAATTGGTGCGGAATAAACCAATTGTGACATGTCATAAACCTATTGAGAACTTCGTTCTTACCGACATCTGTTCGGTTGTATTGCAGAGAAAATGTTTCGTGCAATCTTGTTGTTCTAGAAGGAACTCTAAAGTTTAATAGACCAAGTAGGTCAGGGCAGCCTATTTGGTTTGTGATAACTTCGTGGCCGAAAGAGAGAGTATGTTTAATTCGGCGCCTTTCCAATGATTCCAGACCTAAAGTATCTAAACGCTCATTGTGTGTAAGTGTCGCTTTATCAATTTTTAATTTATAAAGTAAAAAGTTGGCAAACTTTATTTGAACTCGTTCAATTCTGGCAATGTGGGTCCTATAAATAGGAGACCATACGATGCTGCAATAGTCGAGATGACTTCTGACCAAGGAGAAGTATAGTGATTTAAGCACTTCGATATTCCTAAATTCACCACATTGCCTCATGATAAAACCTGCCATTCTAAACGCCCTAGAAATCACCCTGTCAAGATGCTGTATAAACCTCAGCTCACTGTCGAACAAAACACCAAGATCATTTACTGTTGTTACGCGTGTTAAGTCACGTGATATCCGACTGCAAAAGAACACCATCATTGGCGTTATTGATTATCCGGTAAATTTTAAGATCAACTGACAAGATCGATCTGGAAAAAGGCCATGTTGATATTTTGTTCTGGAAAGCTTTAAAGAAGACGTCGGTAAAAATCGTTTCTAAGATCTTCGCCGCACAGCTCAGCCCAGATATGGGACGACAATTAGTTACATCATTTCGGTTACCACTCTTGAATAAAGCTGTAACATTTGCAAATTTCCACGAGGATGGGAAGACACCAGTAGTAAGTAATAAGTTATAAATGTAACTAAGAGGCGCTGCAAGGGTAGGGCTGCAATTTAAACGGAATATCGAAGGTATCATATCTGGCCCAGCACTCTTATTAACATCCAAACCAATCAGCTTGTTGAAGACAATGCCACTATCAACACGGATCTTTTGAAGATTAATTTCGCTAATAACAGGAAGCTGTATGTCATGTCGAATGTCGCCACACTGAACATAAACTGACTGAAAATATTCAGAGAACAAATCGACCAATTCAGTAGGATTGTTAGAAAGAGTAACATTATAATTCATTTCCCTTCGATATCCCACAACTTCGCGCTCTGATCTAATGTAGGACCACAGGGATTTAACGTTTCTTAAAATATTAAGCTTAGTACTGTTCATAAACCTATTATTATAGTCGGAGTTAATAGATGTTGTAGAGTTTTTTCTTAATTGTTTATACGTACTCTCGTCTGTCGCGAGTTTATTTCTATTGTATTTATTAAATCGTCATATCATATCTTTTTTTTGCTTTGGCGTTTAATACCTTTTGACTTGATGTGTATATTCGAATTTTGTGACAGCAACTTGAACAGTTGTCAGATTTCGTATAAAGTTAAAAAACTCCAGTTTGTACCTTTTTGGAAAACAATTGAAACATTGTCGAATGACACGACCACACCAGACAACTCAATAGTACAAACATAAGGCGTGAAAACCCGTATGTAATTAAATGCTATTTTTCAGATGAAAACCAAGACTATTTTATAAGACTGAAAAAACTTATTGAGGATACCTTTGAAGAAAACAACCAGACTTCTGTTATGCTTATAGTACACTCTATGGGTGGTCCTATGTCTCTTTACTTTTTAAACCAACAATCTCAATCTTGGAAGGATAAATATATTAAGAGATTAGTCTCTCTCAGTGGGGCATGGGGTGGATCTATGAAAGCAATAAAGGTATATGCTATAGGTAAGATATTAAGAATACACTGTGAATTGTTAAACACGAATTATGAAATTTTTGTTATTAAGTAGTGAATTTTTGGACGAAAATTTAAAAAATAAATGAAAAGTAGATCAAGATGTCCTATGAATTATGACAAAAATATTAATAGCCCTTTAGGCTTTGGAATATCTATGCCTTATCTTATTTCAGTTATTTTAAATATAAGAAATAATCCATTTTTAATAGACTTTATTTGTAAATTGCATATTTAAGGTGATAATTTGGGATCGTATGTACTCCGTGAGAGTATTATGAGGGAGGAACAGATTACTCAACCCAGTACAGCTTGGCTTCTTCCTTCGCCATTATTCTGGAAGCCTGATGAGGTTCTTGTTCAAACAGAAAAGAAGAATTATAGCTTAAGCAATCTACAGGAATTTTTTGAGTAAGTTGTCTAGCCCTACTATTTGTTTAAAAATAATTGTTTCGTTTTTATAGAGGCATATCGTTCCCTGAAGGTTGGGAAATGACAAAAGATATTAAACCATATCAATTGCATTTTGAACCACCTGGTGTAGAGATTCATTGCCTTTATGGATCCAGTGTAGAAACGGTAGAAAGGTAAGTGTTTAGTTGTGCAGGAAAGCCGTTTTTCTCAAATTTTTAGTCATAGATGCATATTATCATAACATGCATCTATCACTAAAAATAAGACAATTATTGATACATATTACTTTCCAATGAAATCAAATAATATTGTGGCAGGACAAAGTTTAAAATTATTTTTTATCGGTTTAGTGAAATCATGCCATATTATGTTTATTGATAAAATTAATGCCCAATTAACACCATTATCTTGTCCCAGGCGGATATGGAATTAATTTAATTATAATTCTTGGAACAGATAAACTTCCAACATTAAATAGTATTTTTAATTGGTGGTAAATATTTTTATGTAAACAGGCCATATGAGTCATGATTCACTAATTGGAACATTAGAAATGAATATTTCAGGTTAGGACAAGAAGTAAAACATATTAGAAAATAGTATTATCACAAAATAAAAATAAAAAATTTGCTGAGTACTTTGCTTTTATTTCGTGTTAAAATTGTATTTTCCTTAGACCTCAATTTAAAATTTAGTTTAGGGATTCCGCAGACGGTCGACTAAACAGTTTAGTGATGAACAGTTTGGTCGATCGACACTCGCTTGTGGGCGGCATTCCTCAATTAGAAATACATTTTATTCAATGTTAACCTATACAAAAGTTCATATACCTAAACACTCATTTTTATTGGGTGTATAAACATCCTAAAAAATCTTAAAGTTATGCGGATCCGTCCAAGTTAAAAATATAGATTCCATTATAAGTACGCAACCGATTTTGGATACATCTAATTAAAAAAAATATAAACAGAACAGAACCTAGTTGTTAAGAAATTGAATAGTGATGACGCACTGGGTTAATTCCCTAGTGGTATGCTCCATTCCACAATAATTCGTTGATTTCTCGACCGCAATAAAATTTAAATGACAACCCTCAGTCGTAATCCCAACCATAAATAAGTTGCTTGACAAATATCTGTGTAGGCACCGGACCTTTTGAAAGGGCACAGGTCCTGATTACCTACTAATTTCAATAGTTTAGGTTAGCTATTTTCAACAAAACAACAAATATAAAATAGTCTGGTTAAATAATACAACAATGTGTATAAATCTTCACTAAATAATTTATTGTACCATGACAATTGTTTCGACAACACAGTGTCTTCTTCGGATGGAGAAATAAAAAAAAAATTTTGATTTCTCCATCCGAAGAAGACACTGTGTTGTCGAAACAATTGTCATGGTACAATAAATTATTTAGTGCAGATTTATACACATTGTTGTATTATTTAACCAGTTTATAATGGATCTTCATCAAGTAACGGCTACTTCAATCGAATAAATATAAAATAATAGGTAAGTATCTTTATTTTAATCATGTAATTAAATAGCTATTAATATTTATACAAAAATACTAATCTACAATATTATAATAATTAGGGATCGACCGATATCGGTATCGGTATATCGGCCTTCTTGCCCGATATCGGTATCGGCCCATATCGGCCAAGAGTATATCGGTATCGGCCGATATATTTTTTAAAGAAATTAAAACATAAATTTATAAAGTAAAATAAATAAATAAAGAATTTTTTAGCTCAATTTTAGTAGTCTGCACTCCAGAAAAATCAGCTCCTTCAGCTTTGCCGAGATAAATCAAAAGTGTCTTAAGTATGATATTATTTTCGATATAGATGCACTGTTCTTACTAAAAATGTTGGTAATCTCTTCAAAGGGTTCTAATAAGTTTCATAAGTTTTTTGCTAGTTCCCACTGGTGATATGCTAGTTCCTTATCTTTTAAAGCTGAATCATCCATTATAAATATATTTAAAGCGTTTTTTTTTTTCTACCAAACGTTCCAACATATAAAAACTTGAGTTCCATCATGTAGGTACATCCTGAACCAAAGATTTTCTCGCCATATTAAGAGTCTTTTGAATATTCTTCAGTCTATCACAAGCCAAAGAGGAGTGACTAAAATAAGTTACTATACGCGTCGCTTTTGCCAATAAATCCATAATTGATCGTTGACTTTCTATCGAGTCTTGTATGGCTAATTGTAAAAATGTATAAAACAAGTTTGGTGTTTTAGTTTAACTTCGTCGATGCCAAAGACATAGTTCTAATGTCTTTGGTCGATGCCCTTTTTTATGTTGGCGGAATTGTCAGCCAAAACCAAAAGAACCTGATTATGAACTAACTTCCATCTCTTCCGTAAATCATTTAACATCTGGGCAATATTTAAAGCTGTATGTGTTCCTGGAAAATGTTTGCAGGCCAGTACAAATGAACATCTTTCAGTCGTTTTAAAATCCATCCAATGAGCAGTAGAACACATAAATGAATTGTTATTGTGTTTGCACGTCCATAAATCTGTAGTTACAGAAACTTTAATGTTTTCTTCTAAGGAAAGTGATGATGATAATTTTTCACTAATTGCTGAAGAATATTTTTGGTAAATATCAGGAAGTATATTTTCTCTAAAATATTTATCAGAATTGTATATTATATTGTAACAAGGATCCAATTTTTTTAAACGCTGTTTAAAGCCGACATCATTCAGAATACTGAAGGGTTGTATACCTATAGCTAATAATTCTCCGATAGAATAGTGAATGTCTTTAGATTTAGTACTATTGATGTCCCATAACTGCATGTTATCAAAGGATTCAAATATCTTTAGCTGTGTGGTTTTACTTGAGCGGGCAGTTGAACAAGATGGACATTAATTGTAGCTAATTTATATAGCAAAATATCCATAATAGAAAATAAAGCCGATATATCGGTATCGGCCTATATCGGCTATGCATATATCGGTATCGGCCGATATCGGTATCGGTCACAAAAAATCATATCGGTCGATCCCTAATAATAATACAATATTTAACTTAACCTACTCTATATTTAGCTCTGTTTCACTATCACTATCGTCTTCATCTATGCCCAAACTAATTATTAAGGGCCTTACGTTACTATTAATTATGTTATAGGAATCTTCGACTTGGATCACGTGTCTCACAGAATTTTTCCAACTTTCTACTGGGATATATATGTCTAAAAGAGAAATTTAAGCGTCACAATAATCTTCACTCAAGGAAAACTAGATTTAATGAAAACTTTGTATTGCCACAACATAAAACTGCCATGTTTACAAGAAGCTTTATCTATCAGTCAATATCAATGTACAATTCACTACCGAAAAATTTTAAATTATTTAATATTAATAAATTTAAATACAAATTAAAACACTTACTGTTGAGCAAACAATAAAACAAATTTAACACTAATTTGCCGCGCGTGCTTGGGGGTTGTTCGAGTGCTTTTGATTTTGATAATGGTATTATTATGTATATCAATTATATTATCTTTAGGTGTATTTGCCGTCTAAGAGTATTCTTTTATATTTTTTATATTTTTTTTTCATTTTTTATATTTTATATTATTATAACTTTTATTTCATACCCTTCTGCCGTGTGGGGGTTGAGTATGAATAGCCATGCTAGACTTCGCCAACATACCGCAGATAGGGTGTGTTTAATATTATTTTTCTTTCTTGTGCTGTTTACTAATCATACTTATTCTGTAATAATTTAATATTGTTTTTTTTTTTTTTTTTTTGTTTGTGTTTGTGTTTTCAATAAAGTCGATATTTATTTATTTATTTATATTATTTACACATTTTTTAATTAATTATTTAACAGAACTACTTAGTGTAGGGGATGTGTTTTCTCTTCTAATCATCGTCTTTAACTGGCTCCATATATGTTCTATTGGGTTAAAAATACAGTAATACGGAGGAGGGCGTAAAACTGCGTGACCATTAGCACTTGCGAGTTTGTCACAGATATATTCTTTTTCAATATTGAATGTTTTTAAAACATTTAAAATGCCTTTTTTGTATAGGTTCCCTCGAAATATATATTATTTTCCATCATATAGTTTTGAATTTCCACTTTTGTATTATTTGAATTCGGCACTTTACTTAGTTGGCGACTGTGGTAACTAGCGTTGTCCATCACAATAACAATATTTTTGGGCACATTCGGAAGCAGACGATTCTGAAACCAATCTTCAAACAATGTAGCATCCGTGTCTTGATGGTAATCCAAATTTTCCTCGCAGATAATAATAGAGCGTTCGGAATAAATCCATTTTCTGAACCTGCATGTAATATCGTAATTATTTGTCCTTTGTTTGAGGGAGCTTTAGTTTGACATTTGATTGTTGAATCGTTCCAACCTTTTTTAGGAGTGTCGTGGGCGTGGGTATCAAACCAAGTTTCGTCCAAAATATAATTGAACGATTTTCTTCCCTATATTGTCTGATAAGATTCAAATAATCTCTACGCCATACTTGTAAACGCTGCGATTCCATTAGTACTTGTCGTTTGTCAATGGTACGATATTTAAAACCCATTGCTTTTACTATTCTCCAAAGGCTTGTCCTGCCACATGATGTCGGTTTCGTCTGCTGTAAGTACCTTTTTTAGCGTATCTATTGTTGGGACTATTTGTTTACTGTACAGGGTTATCCAACCAAGACTAGACAAGGCGATTTTTTGACTTTTCCTGTACTTTTATAAAAAAACTGAAATAGCCATCTTAAGTCATTTTCTCCCGCGAATTCGAATATCTTCAGCAAAAAACAATTGAACATCAAACAAAAGTACTAGGGGTCACTTTGATATTTTTTTAAATGGGATGCCGTATTTTTAATGAGCTTATCCGATTTCTCATATAAATTTTGATCTAAAATGTTGGATTTTTAATTCAAAAACGCCTTTTTTCTTCAGTTTTAAATTTTAAATTAATTAATTTTAAATTTTAAATTTTTTTTTAAATCCAACATTTTAGATCAAAATTTATATGAGAAATCGGATAAGCTCATTAAAAATACGGCATCTCATTTAAAAAAATATCAAAGTGACCCCTAGTACTTTTGTTTGATGTTCAATTGTTTTTTGCTGAAGATATTCGAATTTGCGGGAGAAAATGACTTAAGATGGCTATTTCAGTTTTTTTATAAAAGTACAGGAAAAGTCAAAAAATCGCCTTGTCTAGTCTTGGTTGGATAACCCTGTACATGTCATAAATTTTCCTCCGAATCAAGTATTTATCAGCTTCTTCGATGCTTCTCAATTTTCTGCTGTCACACCGTTTTTTCCTTGGCTGGATGGGTTTGGTCACTATATCTTTACTGTCGTTAATGCAACTTTGGTCAAAATACTCGTTTCACTAAAACTTGCACTCCGGTCATACCCTTTTTCTAAAAGGGTACAGTAAACGTTCTTTATGATGTTTTTGGCATCAAGTGATAAATGTTTTTTCTTCGTTACACCATAACTTCCGGAAGCAATATTATCTGAAGTTTCACACAGATCTGACATATTTTGGATGCTCGATACGAAAATACCTTTAACGCACAGCTTGACAAACACCAAACGACTGATGAACTAAGATGAAAAGACTCTGCTTTATATTGAACACCTGCAATTTGCCATTAACCTACCTAATATACCAATATAATAACATAATTAATAGTAACGTAGGGCCCTTAATAATTAGTTTGGGCATAGATAATATTATAATATTGTAGATTAGTATTTTTGTATAAATATTAATAGCTATTTAATTACATGATTAAAATAAAGATACTTACCTATTATTTTATATTTGTCGTTTTGTTGAAAATAGCTAACCTAAACTATTGAAATTAGTAGGTAATCAGGACCTGAACCCCCTTTCAAAAGGCACTTATTTATGGCTGGGTTTAAATTTTATCGCGGTCGGGAAATCAACGAATTATTGTGGAATGGAGTATAACATTAATTTTTGCTGCGTGGCCTATACAGGGTGTAACATAAAGATTGGGAATAAATTAAACGGTGGATTCCTTAGTCAAAAATAATAGAAATTTTTCATATAAGGATATGCTCTACGGGATTTCGTTTCCAAGTTACAGGGTGTTGAATTTCTCTTAAAAATTTAGTTTAGGTTTAATATCTTTTGAACGCTGGCAGATAACAAAACGAAATTTTAGCAGTAACTTCACTTGATAATGCCCTAGGAGAAGTAAAAAAATTGTCTTCCTGGGATACTCAGTGGCGTGCATACGGATATTGCCGTGGGGTTTTTTAATGAAAAATGTGGTAGAATTATTTTTTTGTTAAAATTTATGAATTTTCCTTTTATTCTAAACAAAATTCCCCTCTTGCGTTTTCTTTGTATCTCTTGCCATTTTCCCGTAATTAAACATTTTGCAAATTCGAAGCTTGTGGGTCTATTATACAAATGGCGAATAGTTATTCCCCAGTGTTTTGTAAGAGTGGGCTTGCCGTAAAAGCAAAGACAATAGTTTTAAATGTAGTACAGGGTGCCCAGTTTTCGTATGTTTTACTTTATGTATGTTTATCTGCGTTATTAGTAAAGATAGAAGGTTGCGGTCTTCGCGGCACTGTGTTACTTTTTTGAGAAACAAACGATGCCATCAACAGAATTTTCATAGCCCCCTTAGTTTTTTAGATAGATTTTGAAAATTTTGCATTTTGGGAAAACCCCCGTATCTCGGTTACGCTGCAACTTATCAAAAAGGTAAAAGATGAACTTATTAGTTTTTTTCACGTAGAATCCAGTGGCTTGGTCAGATTTTTTCTATGTTTAATTGTTTTCGAGAAAAAGAGCAAACTTGCATTTTTTAAATGGGGCACCCTATATATTTTTAGCTGTTATGATTCAGTTTACCACAAGCTTTTTAAAAATATATAATACTTTATAGCTGTTTTCAATGTGAAGCTCAAAATTTACATTTTTCAACAAATTTAAATTTTTTTTTAGTAGGCCATGACGGGTATTTAGGAAAACAAAAGATGACAGGCTTGTTATCTGAAATAGTATATTATTAACCAAGGTTTAGACAGCCATCATTATTGCCCGAGCGGCGAGTTTAAATCACGAGGAGCGAAGCGACGAGGGATTTAAGACGCGAGGGCTATAATAAGCTGTCTAAACCGTGGTTAATATATTATTTTTTCCACTACTACAAACTTTTATATGACATTTATCTTTATAGTATTAATAATTATAAAAAATTATAGGTAGGTATAAGTATATTTTTTAATCAAGTTACCTGCGCTTTGGAATTGGCAAAATATTTTGTTGTTTTGTCAGGTGGCTTTGTCAATGTCAATTTGTGTTCATTTGTGTCATCAGATTTCACGAGTTTTGCGTTTTTTTAAAAAATGAGCGAAGAAAATGTTAGTGATAATATTATGTGTACACCTCCCGAATTAAGGATGGAAGCAGAAAAAATGTTGATTGTATCGATATTTTACAATATCAAGTAATCTAATATGTATTGATAATTATCTGGTTGCCTAACCACAATGAATTGATGTTGTAGAATTAAAAAATCAAGTTACCTGCGTTCAAACAAAATTCGGTTAAGGTCAAAGATCGGTCAATAATGGATTTCAATGGCTTATTATTGACCGTGGTCAATAATGACTTATAAGGTAGAGAAAAACGATTTCTAGCGTTAATAATCGGTCAATAATGGCGATGTTATAGGTTAGTAGTGGAAAATAGTATATTATTAACCAAGGTTTAGACAGCCATCATTATTGCCCGAGCGGCGAGTTTAAATCACGAGGAGCGAAGCGACGAGGGATTTAAGACGCGAGGGCTATAATAAGCTGTCTAAACCATGGTTAATATATTATTTTTTCCACTACTACAAACTTTTATATGAGATTTATCTTTATAGTATTAATAATTATAAAAAATTATAGGTAGGTATAAGTATATTTTTTAATCAAGTTACCTGCGCTTTGGAATTGGCAAAATATTTTGTTGTTTTGTCAGGTGGCTTTGTCAATGCCAATTTGTGTTCATTTGTGTCATCAGATTTCACGAGTTTTGCGTTTTTTTAAAAAATGAGCGAAGAAAATGTTAGTGATAATATTATGTGTACACCTCCCGAATTAAGGATGGAAGCAGAAAAAATGTTGATTGTATCGATATTTTACAATATCAAGTAATCTAATATGTATTGATAATTATCTGGTTGCCTAACCACAATGAATTGATGTTGTAGAATTAAAAAATCAAGTTACCTGCGTTCAAACAAAATTCGGTTAAGGTCAAAGATCGGTCAATAATGGATTTCAATGGCTTATTATTGACCATGGTCAATAATGACTTATAAGGTAGAGAAAAACGATTTCTAGCGTTAATAATCGGTCAATAATGGCGATGTTATAGGTTAATAGTGGAAAAAAATCTTTATTTACTGTCAGAATAGGGTATCCATTTTCTGTTCTTTATTTCTATTCAGTTTCGATAAAAAAGTACGATATGTTCGTTTGTTAAATTCAGTGTAACGAAAATTCGGATGAAGCATTAAAAGTTTATTTTAATAGGTATGGGCATCTTTTTATATTTTTCATATTTTAAAATTTATAAAAACGTAATATTCGCAGATTCCCAGAAAGAAGACAGCCGGATAAAAGAATATTTTTAAAAATAAAATCAAACTTAATTGAAGTCGGTTCATTTCCCAAACCTCGACCTAGTATTTATAATAAGGAAAACCAGGACATTGATGAAGTAAACGTTTTGGCTTCAATTGAAACAAATCAAAGTAGTTCTTGTAGAACAGTGGAAGGTTATGTCGGTGTTACAAAATCAAGGGTTCAAACTATTCTAAAAAAACACAAGTTTAAGCCATACAAATTTCATGTCGTACAAAACTTACATCTCGGTGACGCAGAGCGCCGCGTAGAGTTTTGTAATTGCTATTTACAAAATGTAAATAGAGAAAATCATTTTGAAAGAACGATTATAGGTATGGTCTGATGAGAGTCATTTTACCAGTGCCGGTATATTTAATCGGCAAAATACTAGGCTTTGGTGCCAGGAAAATCAACATGTTATATTTCCACGGGAACGGCAAGGCAGATTTGGGTTTAGCGTTTCATGCTTCATACTGGGAAGTAAAATTTTATATATGTAATATATTTGAAGGCGGTCTTACTGCAAATAAATATTTAGAAATTTTGAAAAACATTGTGCCCGAAATAGTAGAGAATGTGCCCCTAGCTCATCTTAATAGCTTTTTGCAACAGGACGGAGCTCCCGCTCACAATGCTCAAATTGTAAGAGCATATATTAACAATAATTTTCCTGGCCGCTGGATTGGAACACATGGACCTGTAAGATGGCCACCCAGGTCACCCGATTTAACGGTTTTGAATTTTTTTTTGTGGGGCTACCTAAAAAATAAAATTTATACCGTCCAGTACCAAACGATGGCAGATTTAAGAGAAGCCACTGAAAGAGCCTTTAGGGAGTTACAGGCACGGCCTTTTATTATTTTAAATGCACTGAGGTGAATCAGAACAATGTGTGAAACATGTCTTAGGCATAATGGAGAACAGTTGGAGCAATATATGAGACAGTTTCCTAAATCATCAAATAATTGTAGCTTTTAATTTTTGAATGTATAACACAACTGAGTTAATTGTTATTTATATTTATAAAAGTTATTGTTATAGGTATATATTTTTAAAATTAGTGTTTTATATTTGTGAGAAGCTTAGGACAATTGTTTAATCTTAAAATTTATACGGTGTGCCGTTTAAAAAAATGTAAAATTGTTGAAAAATGTAAATTTTGAGCTTCACATTGAAAACAGCTATAAAGTATTATATATTTTTGAAAAGCTTGTGATAAACTGAATCATAATAGCTAAAAATATATAGGGTGTCCCATTTAAAAAAATGCAAGTTTGCTCTTTTTCTCGAAAACAATTACACATAGAAAAAATCTGACCAGGCCACTGGATTATACGTAAAAAAAACTAATAAGTTCATTTTTTACCTTTTTGATAAGTTGCAGCGTAACCGAGATACGGGGGGTGACCCAAAATGCAAAATTTTCAAAATCAGTATCTAAAAAACTTTGGGGGCTATGAAAATTCTGTTGAAGGCATCGTTAGTTTCTCAAAAAAGTAACACAGTTCCGCGAAAACCTCAACCTTCTATCTTTACTAATAACGCAGATAACCCGTAAAACATACGAAAACTGGACACCCTGTACATGACGCACTTGTACACCAAACGCCCTCTAGTACTATTCGAAACCTAGTATTAGCATGTGCCAATATGACGGTAGTTAGTGAATCAACAATCTACAGTAGGTTGGGCCGAAATTTTTTTTTATTTTTTTTTTAAACGCTATAGTGCGGAAAATTTGCCTCTAGGGTAGCTTAGTAAAATGCAAAAAAAAAAATTAAAAAATTATATCTGGCGGTAGCGCATCGCTCTTGAATATTTGAAATTTATTGAAAAAATAGAGTTTTTATTCGTTTGTTTTGAAGTGATAGACGAATAAGGTAAAAAACTGCTGAAAATGGTGAAAGTTTAAAAAAAAAGCCGAAGAAATACGTTGGAATACGAAAACAACCAAAATTTACTAATTTAAGGTAGAGCAAAGGTAGAGCAAAGCATTTAAAAATCCTTAATTTAACGCATTTAAGACGTACCCGAGCAGCGGACCCGCGCGACGCTCTTTGTTGCGTGTTGGAGCCCGTCAATTCCTATTGTCCCCCCACACCGCTTTTTCTATTCTGTGCCAATGGACTATACCCACAGTGTAATGCGTATTCAACCAGACAAACGGATTAGTAATTTGATTATATTAACCACTTTGCCATGGCTGTTCCTAAGAAATTTACTCGCAGCGAGTTTAATTGCCCGTTATTTGGTCACCCAAAAGAGTTACCTGTCAGTAAACTTTCAACTTACAAAGACGTTCTGAAGTGTTTTTTCCATGAACATTATATCTTAGCTTTGAAAACAAACAACAGGTCTGTTACTTTTTCTCAAGTTTCGAATATTGTGGCACAAGTTAAATCTGTGTTTGATAAAGCTGCAATTCCAACAGTAACGAATTACAGAATTGTTATGACAGTTATCGTAATCTTATGAAGTCCTTTAAGCGTGATAAGGAAAGGGAAAGGTTTAAAACGAGAGTTGAAGATTTAAAAAAATAATCTTTGTTACTGTTTGATGTCTGTGCATGTAAGTGCAAAATAACATTAGACTGCAATTGCCAAAAGGTCACTGAGGTTTGCGAGTGTCCTGTGTCTATTATTTGTAACTGTGAAAAAGCAAAAATGATACCCATCATTAAACTAAAATTCTTGTACTTTCAAAGAAACCATGGCATAGGTAAAATTGGAATTGTGTACGTAAAGGAAACAAAAAAAATTGCCCAAAGACATGAAATAGTTGGTTGAACATAAAAGAAGTCAGTCCACTAGTGATTTATTACCACAGCCGTACGTCTTGCTCAAAATAGGCAGATATAGAAACTCTCTTACCAAATGAGTTAAACTCTGATTTGTGTAAACAAATTGAAGTTGACAGCGATGAAGATTTCGAAGAACTGCTGCCTGAAATTATATCACCGTGGCAAATGTGCATTAAATTGAAAAATACTGCGCTGACTAGCGATCGCTTTGGGTTATCAAATGGAGCTGTCGCTTCAAGTGTGTTGCAAGATCTTGGTATTGTAAGTGATGATGACCACGCTCATGTCGTTGATAAACATAAACCTAGAAAATGTGATAACCGCTCAGAACAAAAACAAACATAACCCAATTCAAGGAGTATATTTTGATGGGAGGCAGGATAACACTCTCGTGATTAAAAAAGTAAACTCAAAGCAGTTTCGAAGAACCATAAAAGAGGAACATTACTCAATTTTAGAAGAACCAGGTTCTGTGTACGTTGATCATGTTTTATCCTCTTCTGGGTCTGCTCGAAACATTGCCAATAGCATTCTTTCTTATTTGACTGAAGCTGGATTTTCTCTTCATGAACTGGACGTAATTGGATGTGATGTCACGGCTACTAATACGGGGTGGAAAACGGGTGTTACTCGCAAAATTGAAGAACAAGTTAAGACTACTACACTGAGGGGTATGTCTTTTACATTTCAATGAATTGCCTTTCCGGCATTTCTTTCAAACTTAAGATGGTGAAACGACAGGGCCAAAATCATTTAGTGGTCCGATTGGCACTAAGCTCAGTGAATGTGAGAGAATCCCAGTTCTAAATTGTGACAGTGTTGAGTGTGAGATTCCAGAAATTGACTGAAAATTTTTAAGCAAAGATCAACAGTACTTGCTGGACATAAGTTACGCTATGAAATCAGGCAGCTGTCCTGAAGATTTATCTGCTCGTGAACCTGGCCCACTTTGCCATGCAACATGGTTAACAACGGCGAATAGAGTCCTCCGACTGTATTTAAGTATTGAAAACCCAACAGAAAGATATTAGTTTATTTTATCCTAAAGTCATATATGCCTGTATGGTTTCATATCAAGAAAAGTAAGTACTTCACAAATGGTCCAGAACATGTTTTTGAAGTTATAAAATCGTCAATATTTCTGCCAGAAAACTTGCTAAAGGTCATTGACCCAGTAATTGAGAAAAACGCATTTTTTGCCCATCCAAAAAACTTGCTTTTGACTATAATAGATAGTTAACAAACTATATAACTCAAGCAAGATACCGTCGGATTGGCTTAAATCAACATTCGTAACCCTGCCAAAGAAACCCAACGCCTCACAATGTGATGACTATCGGATGATAAGTCTTATGTCCCATGTCCTGAAAACCTTTCTTAGAATCATCCACACGCGAATCTATAAGAAGTGCGAATATCAGATGGACAATACCCAGTTTGGATTCCGAAACGGACTCGGAACGCGTGAAGCGCTCTTCTCCCTGAATGTAATGACACAAAGGTGCAGAGACATGAATGTGAATGTATTCGCATGTTTCATAGACTATCGAAAGGCGTTTGACTGTGTTAATCATCAGAAGATGATCGAAATCCTGCGAACAACCGGGGTTGACGAACAGGACCTGCGTTTCATATCAGAACTTTACTGGCATCAAACGGCGGTAGTAAAGATGGAACAATCAGCATCGGAGGATATGCAGATCAGACGGGGTGTCCGACAGGGTTGCGTCTTGTCTCCACTCCTCTTTAATCTGTATTCAGAGACTATATTTAGAGAAGCACTGGATGGGGTCCAGGGCGGAATCAAGATCAATGGAACCCCAATAAATAATATCAGGTACGCCGATGATACGGTTATATTGGCCAACGATATGCAGGAACTACAAAGCATCATGGATTCCGTAGTTCACTATAGTGAGATGTTTGGATTGCATTTCAATGTCTCCAAGACCAAACTATTGATCTTTTCTAAAACTCCAATAAATGCACACCTGCGGATCAAAGGACAAACAATCGAACAAGTGACCTCAATAAAATATTTGGGAGCTAACATCAATAGTCAGTGCGACCCGAAAAGGGAAATACTTTCAAGGATTGAACAAGCGAGAAAAATCTTCGTGAGTATGAAATCATTTTTTGCAAGATTGGACCTCAGCTTGGGACTCAGAATTCGGATGATCAGATGCTACGTGTTCTCTGTCCTACTCT
The DNA here is from genome assembly GCA_963920685.1 of Polydrusus tereticollis. Taxonomy (NCBI): domain Eukaryota; kingdom Metazoa; phylum Arthropoda; class Insecta; order Coleoptera; family Curculionidae; genus Polydrusus; species Polydrusus tereticollis. The sequence continues at coordinate 88,846,576 of OY987327.1, forward strand.
ACGGATGTGAAAGCTGGACACTAAATTCACAGACGGAAAAGAAAATAGAAGCCTTCGAAATGTATGTGTATAGACGGATGCTGCGAATTTCATGGGTACAAAGGATCACCAACGATGAGGTACTCCAGCGCATGCACAAACAAAAGGAACTATTGAACACCATCAAGGAAAGAAAAATGCAATACCTGGGTCATGTGATGAGAGGTGATAAATACGAAATACTACGCCTCATAATAGAGGGCAAAGTGCACGGGAAAAGATCAGTAGGAAGACGCCAGAACTCATGGCTAAAGGACTTAAGGAGATGGTTCGATCGCTCGTCTGCAGAAATCTTTCGTGCTGCAGTTTCCAGAGCTACAATTGCCATTTGGATCGCCAACCTTCGGCAGGAGAGGGCGTGATAAGAAGAAGAAGTAGGTAAAAGCGATCATATAAGAGAGTTGGGTTTCAGAAGAATTCTAAAGGCTATAAACTTATCTCCTAAAAGACAGTCAATCAGGAATTTTCAAGCACCAAAAATGAATTTCCTGGCTACAGACTACATTGACATCATTGACTGAAACACCACTACACTTTCACCACCACCTTTATTGCGAAGAGTAACGGATGCAGAAATTGGATCAAATTCAAATTCAAATTTATTTGCCAAGATACTTTACAATAATGGTTACAAAACTTTTTTACAATGTTCTAGAGCACAATATATCCATAGGATTTGTGTGTGCACTAAATACCTTAAATAAGTATATATCTAAATCTAATCTTTATTTAGCAACAGCTTTGTAGTGTATTAATACCTCAGACAATACTTGTAACATTTTTACATGAATTCATTTTACAGTATCATAGAATATATTTATTCTTGAGATGTACCAATTTTAACGCTAAACTGGATTTATAATAAAACTGTATAGTATAGTATTACACAGAGATTTTACATAAACCATGGTATTTTTTCACAGATCTTATGAAAGTTAGAAATAATCCAATCATTTATTTTGTGCTTTATTTTTGGATACCTGTCCTTTTTCAAGTGTGGCGGCATAAGGTTTATTATTTTAGGCATAACATACGAGATGTGTCTCTGGGTAGAGGAAGATAAAGTGGGTGGTAAGTATAAATCATTGTGTGTAATAGACCTTGTATGTATAGGGTGGTTGACATAGTTTTTTAAGGTCCTATTCTTACAACCAAAACGTATAACATTCTTAATATAAAGTTGCCTGATGCTTAATACGTTTACTTCTTTAAACAGTTTTTCTGTGGGATACATTCTGGTCTTAAAGAGCATGATCTTCAAAATATATCTTTGCTATATCAAAAGTCAAATCATGTGAAACGGCGGCTGAGTGGAACCTTGATAAATTCCCATGTCAAACGATGGTGAAGCTGGTAACCGAGGCGTCACAAAAAGTCGTCGGCTTTAATTCCAGAGATGATTTTATAAGAACTAAACTTCTTTCAAGATCTGCAATGCCAAGTTTTTCAAGCAAATCTTATTTCAGACTCCCAAAAGAAAGTGAAGATAAGTACTACATTTCATTACATACCTACTGAAATTTTACACAATCAGAATTTTTTTTTGTTTCAATGGAAATTTGTCAAATTTTATGAAAAATGTATGTTTTTCTTAAATGTAAAACCTTAATAATAATCTGTAAAATGTATTCTTTTTTGCTTTATTTATCTTTCCCATACTTTCTTTAACTAAAATATGCCTATAGCTCCTCGTTATAGAAGTTAATTGATTTTCCTCCATTTATTAGAAAAATAATTAAAATCGTATATTTTCTTAAAGTTTAGGGTCGATGCGCGACCGCCAGATGTAAATGTTTTTTATTTTTTTTATGCATTTTACTTAACTACCCTAGAGGCAAGTTTTCACTGAAACTACGAAAACAAAAAAATCTATCGATATATTAATCGCGAAAACCCTGCTGGCATCGGAATCGCCGTGCTATTTTAAATGCATTTTTGTAGCGGCAAAGTTCATTAAATGCATGAAAATCATTTACTTGTACGATATTTTTATCTTGCCGCTTCCTAAATTTGATGATTGGTATTAAATAAATCACTGACAGAATTTGTGAACTCTAAGTATAAAATAATATATTATATTTAATACAACATTTAATTTATTAGATATTTAACAATTTTATCAATGAAATTCAACAAATTGAAGTCAAAATGAAGAACTCTCGATTCCAAGAAATAGTTATTGATGTTTATATTTTTCGCAATAAAACTGCACTTACATTGTTTTTTGTTAATCAAATATATCCAAAATTGGTTACTTATTTATATTCGAAGCACCAAAAACATACATACAATCATAACAACCTTTGAGAAAACGAATAAAACGACCAGCTGTCAAATTACGATTTTTGAGGTGTTGTGTGCGTGTATTTTCCTAAATAGAAAGTTAGTTTTTTTTTTAATCGATCCAGGGCTTCGCTCAACTCCATTTTCTTATTTAAAGTTTGGCCAACAAAGGTCCCAATGAATAATAGAAGTTAAAGGCAATGCCTGACTTGAAAGAGAGAGAGAGAGATCCAGAGAGAGAAAGTTAGTTTTTAATATTAACCTTTCAAAAAAAGTAATAAGTGTAATATATTTTTGGAAAAGGAATATATGAGGGGTGCGACACTCCTTAAATAGGTGTACAAATTGTCAAAATGTATTTATATAAATACATTTAAATCCGTTTATATACAAATAAATACATTCAAAAATGAATGAATACCAATAAATACACATAAACAGAAACAAATACTTGCATGGGATGCGGTTAAATATGAATTATTATTAACATATTGGACAGCATTTACGCATCCCAAGAAGAGCTTAACCTGAAGGACTCCAATCGCGACATTGAAAATTTTGAAAATTCACCATACTTACAACTTACAAGTTGAACTTGAAACGGGAGGTTTGGGGGATCTGACGTAGCAACTCTTCTCTAGAATTTACTTTAAACATACCTCACTGTAGATTTAAAAAAATCTAATGGATTAAGATCAGGTGATCTCGGATATCAATTCCGATAATAACAGTGACTTGACACATGACACTGCATGTCACATTGACTAAAAACCGAATGAGAATAACTTTATCAATTATGTCTTCACTAGACATGCTATACATAAATGAAAAAATAATGAAAAACTACAATTTTTCGTCCAAAACTAAAGTTGCCTCCATTTTGTTTAGGTACATGAAAAATGGCATTATATTCATAAAAATTTAGGTTCAACGTTGCTTCGAAAAAAAAAATCGTTTTTCTCCGGTAAAAGCAAAACATACTTAAGTACCTTCTTTACTTGTACGGCAGTATACTACCCATGTGTATATTTTTGTCTTAGAATGTAACAACTATATATTTTCAGACTATACTATAAGCCCGGCACTTGGTTGGATGGTTACCCGACCCTTATCTACGGAGATGGTGATGGTACCGTCAACATTAGATCTTTACAGGGTTGCATGCACTGGCAGTCGTTACAAAAACAAAAAGTATTTACCGAACCGTTGCCAAAAGTCGACCACCTTGGCATTTTGCATAGCAAAGACACTTTAGCGTATATATCTGGTTTAGTAAAAAGTGACGAGCCAAATGTTAAAGAATATTATATGCCAGAAGAGCGTCTACAAGGGCAGTGGTTTGACAAATACCTTCATTATAAAAAAGAATATACCAATAAACCTGAGAGGTACAGAAGTCCTTATTTGCCAAATACATTATATGTTAATAACGTTTAGGTAGTTCGTTTCTTATTTTTTAATGCTCATTGAGTGATTTTTATGTTTTGGAAATATTTGTGGTAAGTTTATCACAGTTAAGAATTTCGTTCTTGCCCTTGATTGGTTTCTCGGCAATACCTTGTCATATCTAACAATATTTTAGGATTAGTTTAGAATTAGCGGAATTAGTACTTCTTCAAGATTCTTGCCAATCTCTGATATCAGAGTTTTTGTTTATCAGTATGTTAAAGTGTATGTATTATTTTGGTTTTCGCATTTTGCTTGCCAAAGGTTGGTGGTGACCTACATGTGATATTTTCTGTAGGTACAGACAATTTTATTGCATCTGATATATTAATAGCACAATTGGTTAACTGAAGGCTCCAAAATTGTTTTTTAATTATACATTATTACATACTTCACTTCCTACTTTTACTCGCCTTATATGTAGTAAAGGAGAAAACAAATACTTTTATTTTTCAGCTGTTTAAACAACAAAAGTTTAAAATACAGGGTGTTTCTCACTGATGGCTAAAATGCAGAAAGTAGAAAGTTCATATCAATTATGGGGCGTTGCTTAATGTTATGTACTCGAGCCAGTGTGTGGGTGATTAGACGAGTTAGTTCATATACAACATATATAATAGATGCTCGAATCAGCCATCCACTATAGACTTTAATAGTGAACAGTAGAATTTTAACATTAGATGCTCTATACAGGGTGTTAATGAATGTCACGCAGATATTTAAGGGGGTGATGGTTCTCATACTCATACACATGCGGTCAAAAAGACTTAATTTTTGATATACAGGGTGGCAAAACTTTAATTTTTTTTTAGTTTTTTTCGTTTTTTTCCCATATTTATATTTAAAATTTGGTACACTTATTAGTTTTGGAATCTCTACAATAAAATGTTTAAATTGTCAGAGGCAGTATACAGAGTGTTACATTTTTTGCGCTACCAAACTTTCACTCTCCTGAAGTTTTTTTTGGGATACCCTATATAACTACTGATATAATATTGTGATTCTTCGTTCTTTTCTTATTCTTTTTGATCTCGTAGATTTTGATCGTATCTGTCATCGTTTTCTGGTATATTTTTTTTTAGTTCAGAAACAAACAAAAACATTGCAAATTTAAGACATGAGGACACCTGTAAACTTAAAATAACACGTGTGCCAATTTTTATTCAATACTAATGTATAGTTTTTATATCTCAAATTTTAAAAGGACAGATTTCTCGATGTTGTCAGATCAAAAATTCCCTAAAAATAGGGAAATATACGCCGCCCATCACACGACAACAACTAAAAAATCAAACTAAAACAAATATAAGAACTGCTGAAAATGACCTTCTCTTGCTAATATGCAGGAATCGACTCTTCGTCTCATAGACTGGCGAACTCTCTCGAAAATCCCTGGAGTATTGCTTTTTTTTTTCTTTTTAAATTCATTTATTGTCATAATCTAGTTTATCTACTTTTATGCGCTTAAACTACGGTTTGGCCTAGGTAGTGGCGCATATTTACAATTAATATAGATAGCGAACAACTTTCCGGTGGTGACCTTACAGCAGTGGCGTGCAGACAATGTAGGCAAAAAGGCATTGCCTACCCTGGCGAAAAAGTCCCAAGGAAATAATTTAAAAATGTCTCAATTCATTTTTACAGAAATCCATAATTTATTATTATGCGTTTTTCTTATTTGCTTATTCTTAAAACAATATATTGTATATATACTCATATCAAAGAATGTTCCAATAAATATAACAAAACAAAACATCAATCATCCAACACAATAAAGACATTTTAAGCGATCGAAACTACTGAAATCAGCATTAATATTTCCCATGTAGGTGGCCCATATAACCACAGCGAAGGTGTTTTAAATCTTTGCATGGACGCTTTAGCTTCTTTTAAAGGCAACACCTACAATTCTGATTAAAGTACGAATTTAAAGGCACGGATGTAGCTTCGTGTGTTAAAACGAGATCGGGCGATTGGAAGATGTCTTAGCGTAATTCGTCATTGTGTTGGGTCTCGTGTCGCAAGTTACAGGGCTTTTACGGGTTTGTTGTTTATAATATTTTTATCTCGTTTATCAATAGAGTTTAATTAATTCACAATTAATTGTCCCGTATACTTTACATAGTACCTACTTACTTGTATTTTTTATGATGACGTGTTAAATGCATTTTTAAAGAAAGACCGTCGTATCGTATTGGCATTTCTTGAGTAATAAATTTTACTTTATCGTTTTTGCCTACCCTGTTTCCAACGTCACTGCACGCCACTGCCTTACAGCGTATTATGCAAGTATATATTGCCCTGGCTCAAAGATGTTTCTTGCGTTTACGATAATCAACTGGAATACGGCTTGGCATTTGGGGAAAAATCTTCCAAAAACCCCCATTTACTTTCTTCAGTCAAACATTAGGTCCGCCATGGCAAACAACTTCACTGCAGTGGGCGAAATCTCCAATCAACCAGCACGGAGTGCCGGCGGAAGGAGGCCATTACAATAAGGGCGCAGATTTTCCGTTTTGTGAGTGAGTCTTTGTCGGAGGCGTCGCCGGTAGTCCCCCCACTGGCCAACGGCATGTGTATCGACCGTGTGGGTGTTGATGTGTAATGGAATTTAATTCTGTGTATTTTATTGAATTGTGTTCGTGTTCATTAGTCGATACCCATACCTAAGGCAGGGGGAGATGATACAAGGGTAGTTTTGCCTATATTGGTTTGTTTTATTGGATTGTTTATGTCATGTCTATTATTGTCTATTGTTAGTTAGGTTTGTTGACAATGGTGAATTGTTTATTTTATTTGTATAGAAGTCGGTTGATATGTATCTAATATAATCTAGTATGTTCGGTATGTCGGCCATGCGGTGCAATTCTGCGATGCGTACGTACCTGTCGGATGACGTAACACATCGCAGAATTTCCTGAGGATGCCGACCGACTAAAACTCTTTCCCCTCTCCTCACAGAAGGCTACTCGCTCTGGGACCGCTTGCGCATTACTTCGGAGCGGTGCCTTGTCTTCGTATCATATTGGTTTAGTAGTATTCTGTCTGTGCTTGTGCATTGTTCTCGTCTTCTATCTTTGTTTTGGGTATAGTTGTGGCCATCGTTTTGACTGCCTCCCAGTTACGTGGGTTTCTCAGCATTAGTCCTATTATGTTTTCTGGGTTGAACTTCGTCCCTAATTGTAGTGTGCACCTATCTCGTTCTACGGTGAAGTGTTTGCAGATGAAGACGGTGTGTTCTGCTGTGTCCCTTTCACCACAATATATGCATTCGTTGTCGTCTGTTTTGTTAACTCCGTGCGTGAAGCCTCTAAAACTACCGTGTCCCATCAGTAATTAAGTTAGGTAGTAGTCTATTTCTCCGTGTTTTCCGTCTATCCAAGGGCGGATTGTCGGTATTAGTCTTGCCGTCCATCTTCCGTGTGTGTCATGTTACCATGTTCCTATTAGGTTTTCCTTGGCTTCCTCTTAAGCGGCTTTCTTCTCTTGGGCTGCTGCCGTTAATATGTATGTTGCTTCTGCCACCAGAAGTTCCATCGGAGGTTGTTTCGCTATAATTTGAAGGGCTGCTGTGGATACTGTGCGGTAGGAGCTGCTGATGCGTATTGCTGCTTGTCTTTGCGTTTGTTCAAGGACCTTTCTGTTGTTTTAATATCTCATAGCCGCTTCCCATGCCGGGGATTCATATAAAAGGATAGATCTTGCCACTGAGCAGAGTAAACGTCTTGTGGACCGCCGATGTTTGGCATCAGTCTTCCTAGTGCTTGCATAGTATCGCTTGCCTTGGTAGATGTTTTCCTGGTATGTGCGTTAAAGTTTCATTCGCTGTCCATCCAGACTCCGAGATATTTTATTTCTGGTTTTGGTCTGATAGTTTTGTCGAAGACACGGAAGTCTCTCATAGTGACTCTTCTTTTGGACGTGACTATAACGATTTCTGTTTTTTCTACTGCGAGTACTAGGTGATTTCCCGTTAGCCATTTTTTTACTTCCTTCACTGCGAAGTCAAGTTTATGCTGGACCTCGTCTAGGTCTCTGTCCATGACGATCATTGATATGACGTCCGCGTATCCTATTAGTGTGACCCCGTCTGGTTGTCTCTCGTTTAGCAGCCCGTCGTATAGGATGTTCCAGAGTGTGGGGCCCATGATCAAGCCCTACGGAACGCCGCATGTCATGTCCATATCGCGTTTGTCCTTCGGCCATTAGTTTTATGACTGTCTGATAAGTAGCTCTGGAACAGGTTGATTAAGTAGGGTGCAGTGCCTCTTCTGATTGGTTCCTTTATAGTTCGTTCCCAGAGGGCCGAATTAAAGGCGTTTTTGATGTCTAATGTGACAATTATTCCGATTTTCCTGTGTCTGTGACTTTTTTATGTATATTGCCCATGATTATTTCCGTGGTCTTTTTTACAGCCATGGTGGTGGATTTACCCGGCCTGAAACAGAACTGTCTCTCGGAGAGTGTAGCGTTTAGGTTCTAGTTGCGTTCAGCAGGCATATTGGGCGATATTTCTGTTTTTTATTCGCTTCCTTCTTGGATTTTTCTAGTAGTACTGGTTTGCACGCCTTCCATTTCTTTGGGATGACGCCGTTCTTAAAAATGCTACTTAGTGCTCCTTGGAAAAATTCTGGGTGTTTTGTCCCTATCAGCTTCAGCAGGTCCGCTGGTATACTATCCAGGCCAGGTGCTTTGTGTATTTGCAGTTTTTGGCTTGCTTCAATGATTTCTACTTCTGTCAATGGTGGGATGTCTTCTTGTCTGATGTTCTCTTGTACCCATGTTATTTTGTCTCTTTTTGGGAATAGCTCGTTCGCTGCTTCCTGCGTTTCTGCCATTTTTATTTTCAGCCTCCTGGTTGCTATTTTATAGCCATCGCCCAAGCAGTTTCCATTTATTTCTTCGCATAGTCTTTTCCAGCATTCTCTCTCAGCGGTGCTGTTTTTTCTTGTGAGGGTTCTTTTAGCTTCGAGACAAGTTTTCCTTATGTCGGCAATTTCTTGGAACCACCAGTATGCGGGCTCCCTGCAATTGCCTAGTTCTTCTACTTGTCCCTGGTTCGTTTTCTACAGCATTCAGGACTGCTTCCTCAACGTTACAGTTCTTATAGTGCGATGTGCCCCTGCCAAATGAGTGGATCTCTTGAAAGTTCAATTTTCGCACAGTCGAGTGTGTGTACCTGTGCAAAAGCTCGTGATTCAGGCTCTCTTCGATTTAAATAATGCTGCCGATAGAGTCGTTTAGCTTCAAAGGAATCGATCCCATGCAATCGTTGGAAAACCGCTTTGACAATGAATTCTATCCATCTCAGAAACGCAGTGTTAAAGATTGTCGCTTAGCAAAACAAAATGTTCGCACAAATCAAGTCGATTTTCGAGTTAAATGCATTTGAATTGCGCCTATCAGCTGTCGTTCTTTTAAGATCGAAATTGAAAGACAAAAGTGTTAAACTTTTTTTTTGTATTATATCTTTCAAGATAAACAGAAAAAACAAACTCACATTACCATTGCCGAGACCATAAATAAAATGCATGTCGGCATATTATTGGTTTGTGAAATCGGCCATTATTAAATAGCTCTAACTAAAAACTGGAAACATCAACTAACAAAATTATTTGACACTAAATCGTCAACAAAAAAACAAACGGAAAATAAAATATGAGGTGTCCCAGCCAACTCCTTTTTTTTTTAATTTTGTTACTTGAAGATCATACTTGGTTTGCATCGACGGCTATTACCCCAATAACTCACAAACCATGACAGATTCGATAAAAATATAGGGGATCAAAAAGAATGAGAAAAGAGCAGGGAGTCAAAATATAATATCAGTATTTGTACAGTGTATCCCAGGTTAGTTCAGGTTATAACCTTTAAGTTTTTTAATAACATAATACCATGAACTGGAATCTTTGTTCTTTCTCAAAACTTTTTTATCATATGAATATATTTTGTATTGCGCACAGTTAAGAAGTTATAACACCCTGTATTTTTATATAAGGAAAGTAAAATGGTAAAAAAAGTAGGAGTTGAAGGTGGCAGTTGCGAAGAGTTTACAGTATGATTTTGTTTAGTAGGTATAGTTACCATACCATGACATTTGACATTATATTAGGATATAAGATGTGAGATTATTTTTATGTGATTTCTGCTATCGCAATGCTAACAGCCGATAATTTTATTTTGCCAAATACAAGATGTTAATTAGCTTATAGTTTACTTTTATTTTTAGGATTTTATTAATATTTACAAAATAACATCAATTATTTATATGCCTATGTTAATAAATTATTACTGAGTTAAACTGGCCCTGGTGTTTTTTATATCTACATCTATCATAAAGAATTTACCACTACTTCGCAAAATTTGATAAATTCACTTTTGAGGTTTGAGCTTGCACAGAAAAGCTCGACTGTCAAAATGAAAACTGAAAAATGTAAGGGAGCAAAAACTGCAAATTTATTAAAACTAAACATTCTAAGAAACAAGAAATATATTCAATGTTTTCTATAATACATACCACAACATTTGCACAATATAACAAAATCTAGCAACAGTTGCTACTTATATCTTTTTTAGATTCCTTAAAATAATTTCGAATAAAAGAAGAACTAAAATATTGAAAATGAAGTAAAATGTTTAAAGTACAATCTTGATTAACTATTTTAACGACTAGTATTGATTAACCTACTATCAAAAGTCATTTGCAACCTGTAGAGACCTCTGTATAATTTGGGAATAGTTTGACAGGCTATTTAATAATTTAAATGAACAGTTAAACATTTCATAAATTAGTCTGGTACCGAGCCTGATACAAAATGTTTGTGATAGTGATTTACACTAGTCTTTGGAAAAGTGTTTACAACTATAAAAAAATATATTTAAATACGCATATTCCATAAATAATAGGTATATTTGAACCAAAAAATATATTTCTAAAAAATCATAACACATGAGTTTTATTACATGCAAATTCTTAACATTAAATTAACGAGTGACTTTTGAGAAATAAAACACTTAGCCTTTGACATTAAAAATAATAATTAACTAATGAAGTTTATAGAAACAATTTTTTTTTGGTTCTGCTTGTATTTTTATCGTGGTTTGGTACAAAAAGTCCTTTAAAAACAAACGCCAATAATCCTATTCGCCAGATAAGTGTTTTTTAGTGTCTTTGAGCCTATATTAAAAATATAATAAATTAATAAATGCAAATTTTAACACTTAAATATATAAATTAACATACTAAAGCATCACATTTCATAAATACTTAACACTCGGTGGTGGAGGACTGTACATTTTATCACCCCCACCCACAGATGTAGAGAATCGTGAAAAAGCTGGCCAAAAGTCGTAGGCATGTTGTCATAATAACAAGTCATCAAGAGAGAGACCTAGCGCATAGTTTGACATAAAGACAGGGCTATGTTCTGTATAGTACGACACACGATAAATGGTCATGACTAACTAACGCGTTTATACTTTATACCTGCTTTTGGCAAATAAACCATTTCGGTCCAGGGTGGTAGTAGGAAGATTGAAACAATGTTTGTATATGTACAAAAATTTATTGTGTATCGCTGACTTTGACTTAAATTATAAATATGCGTAAAAGTAGTAGTCCGTAATATATAACTTTTGTTATACAGGGTGTCATACGTAGAAGTTTCACCCCACTTTATTTCCTTAAGTTTTTTAGATATCGGAATAATTTTTTTTTGTTTGAAAATGAATGGCAAAGGCTTTTTTGACATCTGTGTAATTACCGGGTTGAAAATGCGGAACTTCTACTTGGAACGCCCTGTATAAAACCGTATGCGTAAAATGAGTCATCTCAATAGTTTCAATCTATACTATCACTATCATCCACTGATATAATTAAAGGTTTTATGTTTCCCCAAAATTTTTTATAATTATTTTCGACTTCAAGTACATGATTAACGCACGCTCTTCAACTGCTCTCTGAGATTAATTCACACTGACTTTTAATTACTTCAATTACATTAGCGGACATTTTTGGGTTTACATTATTGCGTTTAACTTTGTTATTTAATTCGGACCATATCATTTCTATAGGATTCCAATCGCAATGGTAGGGGGCAATCTAAGTGGTATGTTACCGGATGCTTTTATAGCCTCATCTACGCAATATAATTTATCATATGATTTGGTTTTTAGTACCTCAACTAGTTTTTTTTTGCATAATTATCTTCAAAATAGAGACCATGTTGGCTAAGGAACTCTTGCAGTACCTCTTTTTTGCTGCTCATGGATGGCATTTTCAAATAATTTAATAATTTGACAATTTCTAATGTGTCGACAGGTTAATTAAACCTAAAATACGTACATTATTAAAATAAAAAAACATAATACCTTCTGTTACTTACAAACCAGCCCTTAATTGCTTTATGGGGGGTAAAGTCACCCGACCGTTATAAAGCAGGTAAAATCGTGACCATTTATCTTGTGTCGGATTATACCTGTTTCTTTGCAGCATCCCGAGACCCGAACGTACCACGCGTTACATTTTTCTGTTCCTAAAATTGCGCGGTTATCATATTGGAATAACTCGTCACTGGAGTGTGTGAATTTTATTCTGTGCGATGGAGAGTGTTCCTGGAGGTATGTAGCATAGTGTCATGCATATTAGTTTCATTACTTATAAATATTTTAAATATACACCAAGTCGTGGCAAACAGTTTCTAAAACAACTATAGATCGAAACACACAAGTTGTGATCCGTGTCGGGTCTTGAATTCAGAACACAGTTAATAGTGTATACTTCGAAAATTTTCAAAGAACTGCGCCAAATTTTACCAAGTTTGGCTATAGTAGGCGTCGTAAGGAGCCTGCCGGGGTGTTGTCTCAATGAAATCAAGAGTTAAAAGCGCGAAGAGGACATTTTGGACAGTATTGTTAGAGTTAGTGACAACTCCCACTAACCATCTTTTAGGGCTGTTGGCTAGTTTCTTCTGAGTCTTCTATTGTTCTGTTGAAGGAGTGGGTAGAAAAGAATCCCCAGAGATCAATGTCAAATACTTACCCAGATTAGTTTTATGAACAGCAGAGATTTATTTCTTAATGACTTGGTGTTTCTTCCTATTAACCAATCTTTCATTTTTAGATCAATTTGCTTGCACTTATCGTTCCAAGTGAGTTTTATCTGAATGCATTTCTTGATACTTTGTAGTCAAGGACTTCGATATTCATAATTTTTGAATACTGATGGAAATTGATCTTTCCGTAACCTAAAGTGTCCTTAAAACAGATTTGGATTCATTGATTTCATTTCCGTAAATCAATTTTCAAATTAATTTAAGTGTTGTAGACTTCAAGAGTATTAGGGGCTACTACTGGCTTCACTGGGCTTTCGTGACTTGCAAGAATAAATTCCTATCTTTGTTTGCCGCCAATAACACAAAGTAACAAAAAATTTCTTGATACTTATTTTAGTAAAGGACTTGACTTGACGGCTAAAAATACTGATGTACATACTTACAGTATTTTTGTAGTTCTAGGGCTTGACTTATCTTATGTTTTACACTGGGTTAATAAACTTAAAGAGTTCGCAAAGTTGAAGTATAGTTGGAAGTTGACACCAGTTCAATTCATTAACTAAGTTCAAGTGCAAAGTCCGTAGAATGTTCCCATGTAGTTCTAGATAAGGAATTTTTATGTTTGGAGTTCAGAATGTATGTTTAGGTAAGTATATTTTATGATCCATATCCACTATTGGACACAAATTTCAACAAATTCAAACAAGAAATTTTCGAATTTAGCTCCTGGCTTTATAAATAGGTACCATGAAACTGAACTGTAGAAATTTAAACCTCACCAATTTAAACATTTAAATATCGACCTTAACTTCGGTAACTTTTCGCGTTTATAAATCTAACTTTATTTTTATTTATTTTAGAAATAAATTGTACAATTTAATTGACAAAGCATCAAAATGTAAATATAAAACAAATATAAACTAAACTAAAACTACAAATCCATCTGCTCTTACGTAGAACCAAAAAACCATAGGAATTTTTAATAAATCACAAAAAAAAAGCAATTACTATTACATACACACTACAAAAGAAATATGACAGCGGATAGATATATTCGTCAGATTTTAGAACCACATGCTGATCCCTTTGCTTCATTTATGGGAGACGATTTCATGCTAATGCATGATAACGCTCAATCCCAAAACTGAATTGGCCCCCCGCAGCTCCGACTTAAACCCGATCGAACATGTCTGGGACACATTGGGCAGAAAAGTACGGTCGGGGGTACCTGGTCCAGCCAATTTACAGGAGCTTATAGTACAGTACTCATTGAAGAATGGCAGCAAATTGATCAAGATTATTGTATACGGAACCTCATTGAAGGGATGCCCCAAGGCGTATGGAGGCTATCATTCGAGCACGTGTAGGAAACACTCGTTACTGAGTTAAAAAAATTGTATTTGTCGCAAAAATAAAAACCGTCACTGTCATCCTCCATAGCAACCGTAGTTCTTCGTACAGAAAGATTATTGTGAATTACAATGATTTTTTAAAAAATCCATATATTCCACAAAAATAAACATATCGAGGTAAACTAAAAAAAAAATGTTAAGAATAGATGTGACTTGATTATTAAAACTTAATTTAGAACATTATACTGTTTTGCCACTCCACAGAGTGTCTTCTTCTTATGGTTTAAACCTGTATATTAGTGTATATTATAAACGTACGTCTATTTTTTAGTAAATTTATCTGCAATATTCTTTAAAATTCGTTTAAATCCGACATAAAATATAAAAGTTATTTGCGATTTAATTTAATCAAAAATTTGCGTGGATCGATTATTTTGCCTGTGAGTGTAAGAATTAAATGTTTTCTATTCTTAAAAATACGTGTTATCCTACACCATCAGAAAGAAAAAAATAGCTTACAGAAAAGCGGTGTACGTTAGTTCTCCTTTTAAGAACTCAGTATTCCTATTGTTTTAACAATTCATATTTTCTAATAAAACAAGTACCTATCTGTTGTTCAGACTAACTTATATTTGATAGGAAAAAAATAACGTGGCATTTATTCTCGTCTTTGCAGTGAAAAGTTTCTCAAAATTCCATATACTTCAGGTACACCACTTTTCTTTCCACCGCCTAAATTGTCAAACAGACTTGAACGAAAATTGTTAAATTCATGTGTTAATATACTATTTTCTTCTTAAAATGACCGAAGAAACTACCCTACATATTACTGTGACATGGACAACTTTGACGCGCCCCGGAACGTAAACAATGAATCGAATAGAACTAACAATAAGTTGGAAACATTTTTTTCGAACAATTGCAAAACAGATATAGGGTGATAAAATACGAAAGCGCCGTTTTTCGATTAAACTCTAATTACTGTAAAACTGCGACTTTTATTCAAAAACCCCAAACAATTCGGTCAGTGATTCTTCTAAAACACAGAAATAAAGAAAAATTATTTTCAGAAACAAATAGCGTCTTCGTGAAATTTTGTTAAATTTGCACTGGTTCATTTATCGTGGAATTAAAATTCATATAAACCAAAACTAATCAATCTACCCTAAGACCAAATAACAAGTCCTAATAGGCTTCAAACCGCGTTAAAATATATTTAATACTTCTCGAGACATTTAATTTCAAATATAGATTACAAATTTTCCTTATGCGTTTCAAAGTAAATAACGTTTTTGTACCTGAACTCAAGTATGACAAATTATGTATTGAGCACACTTTTTAATATTCTATTGTACGCTCTAAAAGTTACAATTTGTTTGTCATAATAATATGTATTTATCGGTCTCCGTCGTCAGATGTTCGGCATTTTTTATATGGTCTCGAGCAACTTTTATGACAGTTGCCCTCTTACTCTAATAGTTCTAGCCGGAGATTTTAACATTAACTTTGAAGCTAAGAACTCAGTTGTTGCTGTACATTTGCGCAATCTGTTGGAATCATTTGGGCTGGTTATGCAAGTGGAGTTTCCTACTAGATTCTCGCGGTACTCTTCTACAGTGATTGATTATGTCTGTTCAATCTTTGATTCACATGAAGTATCGTGTTCTGTTCTGAATGCTGATCTTTCGGACTATGAGGCTGTATTGTGCAGATTTTCTCACGATTTCTATTGTGGACAGGGTAGAGTGAAGCTAGGTAGAATTTTTAGTGCCGCTAATTATAATAGGTTTTACCAACTATGCTCTGAGATTGACTGGAACTTTGTTTTGGAGGGGGGGATCCTCTACAGACTTTTCATATTAAACTCGTCGAGGTGTTTAATGCAGTCTTTCCCCTCTGATCCATAAAACATAAATGTAGAAAGCCCTGGTTTACTAAGGGATAAAAACTATCAGCAGCGAACTTAAGCTCGCTTCATTTGATAAGAAAGTTTTTTTGTGATCAACCTTTTAGCATTTATTTTGGTAGGTACAGAACTATTTATAGAAAAGTAGTTAAACGGGCAAAACAGATGTACTACTCTGACAGACTTGAAAGGTCCGGCAAATAAGCAAAAAGAAAGCTGGCGTATTGTTAACAGCATACAGCGAGGAAAGGGTGGATCCAGTGTGGAGTCTGCTTTAGACCCAAATGAGTTTAACGATTATAATTGTACAGTTGCCCAAAGATTAACTGATAGAATAAATCCGGGTAGTGACCCAATGAACTATCTCAATAGTATATAAGTTCCTAACTCCTTATCTTTCTTTCTATCCGACTGATATTCATGAACTTAAGAGGGTATTCTTAACAATTAGAAACAAAAATTCATCTGGGGAAGACAAAATATCAATAATTAAAATATTCCAGAACATGCCTGATTCTGTTCTGACTGTCCTTGGCGAGGCTATTAATTAGTCATGGAATTACGGCACTTTCCAGCCAGCCTTAAAGCGGTCAGGGTTATTCCTTTATTTAAGGGGGGGTGATCCAGAGAATGTATCTAACTATAGACCAATCTCATTGCTTTCACCCCTCTCTAAAATTATTGAAAAGCTTACTAAGGGCAGAATCATCTCGTTTTTTGAACACCACAATATTATTAATCAAAACCAGTTTGGTTCTCAAAGTAACAAATGTACTAACGATGATGCCATCTTGGAGAGGGTCTATGGGGGTATTAATCGGGGTGGCGTTTCCGCTGCTGTATTCTGTGACTTGTCAAAAGCATTTGACTGCGTGAGTCACCGGATACTCCTGCTGAAGCTCCGCAAATACGGATTTAGGGGGAGTGTATTGGAGTGGTTTCGATCCTACCTGGAGAATAGGAGTCAAAAAGTTTTAATTGGGACATTTGCATCTGACAGTGGAATGATAAAGTGTGGTGTTCCGCAGGGTTCGGTACTGGGGCCAGTGTTGTTTCTGGAATATATTAACGACCTGGCCCTTGTGGACATAAGGGGCAAATTTACACTGTACATAGTGACAATACTCACTCGTTGGTGGAGATGGGATCGTCCGACTTACCAAAGATGAAATAATGGTTCGACTATAATGAACTAACTCTGAATGTTGACAAAATCAACATTGTGGGTTTTAAGTGTAATGTCAGTGGAATGAGCATTGGAGATTGTTCACTGCTGGACCTGTCTAGTACAAGGTTTATGGGTCTCAACATAGACCGTGACTTACAGTTTGGGACACACATAGCTGCATTAAACAGGAAGATTGCCTAGGGCTGCTATGCAGTGAGGAGGGTTGTGACGGAGTTGGGCGTCAACACGGCTAAGAGCGTATATTATGCTCTTATTGCGACCCGCCTTCGGTACGGCATTGCCTTCTGGGGAATGTGTGGTCAGGGTCTATTTGATACTGTATTTGTATTACAAAAACGGGCCCTTCGGTCTCTCTATCACATAGGACATCGTGAATCATGTAAGCCATTCTTTGCTTCGGAGGAGATTCTTACTCTGGTGTCTCTTTTTATATTGGAGACTGTTAGTCTGATTTTTAAATATAGGGAACGGTTTGTGGACCCAAGTCCCCATTATGTTACTTGACAAAGTCCGGATATTCCTCTGCCAATACCGACATTTACGTTAACAAAAAGATCAATTATTTATGAAAGCAAAAAAATGTTTAACCATCTACCTGCGGGTATTAAAGGAGAAACGTCTATCGGATTGTTCCGCTATTAGTTGGTAAGGCCTATTACACTCTGGCTGAATATTATAACGATACATTTTTAGTCTAGGTTTGTTTTAGCTTTTATATCTTGTAACATGGACTCAGACTTCTTGATTATGTTGTTTCACTGTTTCTGTGGTTTTATTGTTTAGTTGGTTTGTTAATGCTTGTTTCATATACATTATATTTGTATCTTCTATTAGGTTAAGAAACACTTTGTGAACATGGATTATTTTATGTTCTTTGACAATAAAGTATATTTTTGATTAATCGATTGAAAGTTCCAGCAGTCTATTTGTGTGTGCTGGGATTTTATGGTTCCTTTCTAAATAAGGTATTGTACATAGAGGGTGCACGACAGTAAATATAAGCCATCGGGGGTAACAAATGTACAAATTCTCCACACCAAATGAGCTAAAGATTCCAGAATACGCACTTCCACATACCACGTACATAACAAAAAATATAAAAAAAGGACAAACAAATAAATAGTTGAGTACAAAAATAGAGGGCACTGTATGACTGCTTTTCTTTATATATAAATTTAGCATAAGCGAGTATACAAATTAACTAAAAGCTTGTATAAAACCTCTTATGTATCATATCTCTTACTGATCCAGAAGACACCATATGTCATGTATTAAATATACTAGAAATATATTGAAGATTTTAGATTCTTAAAGTAAGATTGAGCATTTAAGTACAAAAAAAAACTAAAAGTGAAGATAGATATTTGGTATCAAAATAAAGTTTCTCAAATTTGTTGAGGTTGTCAACGAAAACGAAAAAAAAAAAGCGAAATAATGTATTTAAATGCACAACTATTTCAAATTTACCATACTATTACATAGTAGTTTTAAAAAATCAAAGAGTAACTTACCTTAAAAATGGTAACGGAGCATCACCGCCATATTTAATATAGTACAGGTAACCAAGTAGAACAGTGGCAGTAGCAAATATTAAGCCAAGTCTGTTTCTTCTATTAAACATCAACCAAGATGGCATTCGATTATTCAATCGAACCCATAGACCTCGTTGTCCTTTTAACCTGTTTCTCATTATTTGCTCATTCTTCTTTCTCTCAGCCATTCTTAAAAGAAATGCGTAGTGTTACCCAAAAGACCATATTTTTCCTGGAGTGTTAAAAAAAACAAATATTGCCCAATTTATATTGTAGAGGTCCTTTATGCCTGAAGTATGTTCCATATTCTCCCATCAGGATCAAATGTCTTGGTTTTAATCAACTCATAATGCTTGATATTTTTCTTTCATTTAACTTTTAAATTCATTTTAGAAATGACGTTGGAATACGTGTCAAGTTTTTATTATTGTAAACATTAATCAAGGACATATTTGCAAGCAAAAAAATCGCACAGGAAGTGGTAGTAGATTATCTGTACGATTTTCTTGTCGGCACCTGTACATTTAATACCCTAAGATGCAAGCACGTCATATTCAAACACAACATGCCACATAATATGCAAATGTAAATATAAAGCTTGTAAAAAATCACTACGTTGTAGTAGTAATTAAAAATCTTTACACTCTTCGACAAAAAAAGGAAAAAAGCGCGCGACAATACAGACAGTACGAGAAGCTACAAATAGATTTGATAAAAATATTTTTATTCATTTTAACAAAAAAAGCAGAGATCAGTAAAGGTTAAAAGAAGAAGAATATAAAAGGTAACAAAAATCACAAATTTATTAATAAAAAAATAAGAAATAAGAGTAAGCGTTAAAATAAAACCAACAACTACACATAACTACAAAGTCTTTTTCTTGCGTTGGGAATGCTTAAAAGAAACCAGGGAAGCAAAAACCACTAGATAAAAGCTGAGGGAAAACATTTTCTTCATAACACAAAACACCTTTTTGAAAATATGTAGCAAGCTAAGGTCTACGTACTCTCTGTCCACCCTCTTCTTAACAAGTTTTTCCAGTTTGTCTGGAGGATAGTCCTTGTAGTATTGTGAGGCTGTAATCAGTATCGATTCAAAGTCCATGTTGTTTGGTATTTGAGACAGCAAGCAGTGTATGCTAGCCATATCACAGCCTGTAATTTAGACAAGACATTAACAGAATTGTATGTATGTGCATTAATGATTGCTTATCTTAATATTTTGAAATTGTTCTAATAATCAACTAGTTTATACCTTCACCAAGGCCGCCGCTACCATGTGTGCAAAGTGTGCACCGCACACGGGCGGCCAAAAATCGGGGCGGCCAAAGCAGACCCCACTGATAAAAATTTATTAATTTATTAATTAAATTATTGACGTCACTGGACAAGGTCTTTTTGAATTTATAGAAAATAAACTGAAAGAATTAAATTTAAATATGAATAATTTGCGTGGACAGGGTTACGATAATGGAGCAAATATGCGTGGTAAACACATTGGATTGCAAATAAAAATCTTAGAGAAATATCCTGGAGCATTTTTTATTCCCTGTTCTGCGCACAGTTTGAATTTGGTTGTGAATTATGCAGTAAAAATAAGTTTTGAGTCGGTGGAATTTTTTAATACTGTTCAGGAACTATAAGTCTTTTTCTCTTTGTCAAATATTAGATGGAATGTTTTATTAAAGCACCTTCCAAAGTTGACATTAAAAGCATTGTCGGAAACGCGATGGGAAAGTCGGATCGATGCAATCACACCACTAAAAACTCAGATAGGTGAAATATACGATGCTTTGAAAGAATTGGAAAATGATAACAAAAGGGATATGAACACTAGAACCATAGCAAAATCACTTTAAAATAAAATTTTTAAATTTAAATTCATGTGCTCTGTTGTGATGTGGCAAGATATTTTAAGTAAAATAAATGTGGTTAGCAAAATCCTTCAGAGTCCAAAATTTGACATAAAATCTTCACTTGATGCACTTAATAATTTAAAAAATTATTTTATAACCAAACGTTCTGATGAACATTTTCAAATTTTTTTAAACGAATCGAGAGAGATAGCTACAAAAGCTAACATTGAAGAAGCATTTCTAAGCTTACCTGCCCAACGAATTAGAAGAAAAAAAGGCATTTTGAGTTGAAGGAACTGATGAACCTATATCATCTCCTGAATTGTCATTTAAAGTAAATTTTTACTTTAAGATTTTGGATGCTGCCATAACGGCAATTGAAGAACGATTCCAATTACTACAACAACACACAGATAGTTTTGATGTAATATATGGTATAACTAAAATTAAGAATGATAACGAACTTAAAATCAATTATGAGAAAATGCATCAATCCCTTACAGACATAAACAGCTCAGAGAGTGACATTAGTGCAACCGATTTATATGAAGAAATTAAAGCTATTGAACCATTTTTTACCACAGAAAAAAGTCCTAGTGATGTTCTTAAATACATTTACGAAAATAATCTTCTATCAACATTTCCACACTTAACTATAATCGTACGTATATTCCTAACGCTACCGGTTACTGTAGCTACGGGTGAGCGGTCGTTCTCAAAACTTAAAATTATTAAAAACTATTTACGATCCTCCATGACGCAAAATAGACTTTCTGCTTTTGCTATGTTATCTATCGAACATGAAGTGTGTGCGACATTGGATACTACAGACATTGTCAAAAAGTTTTCCGAAACGAAAGCCCGAAAAGTTCGTTTTTAATTACTTTTTATGTTATTTAGTTATATTTTATTTTAATGGACGTTTGTATTTAAATTTGGAGACTTCCTAGATTTGACTGTGTTGGATGTTGGATATTACATTAAAATTTTGAGTAAGTATTTAACTATTTACTGATTACTATTGATACATATGTAAAAAAGTAACTATGCAACTTTTATACATTTCGTTTAATATTAGTATCTAGATGGGAAGGGGGGCGGCAAATATTGAGTTGCACACGGGCGGCCAACACCTTAGCGGCGGCCCTGACCTTCACTAAGAGGAAGTGTCATAAAAATGTGTTAGGAAGGATTGTATTTCATGTTTTACTAACAAAAAGGTGAATTTCTTATTTTTTAAGTTTTCGAGTTGAATAATAGAGTTCGAGAACCTGAACAAAATTCCTAATGGACCACAGGACCGTCAAAACAACAATTTAGTATACCATGAAAAAAAACATTACTTTTTAAAATTGAAACGGCATATGATAGTATATACAGGGTGGCCCACTCTCAACGCAGGCTTCCATAGCATCTAAACTACCCAACTTTTTAATATTTTTCAAAAACAGGGTCATAGGGAGACATTAGGTATACAGTTTAAAATTATTTTGAAATATACCGGATGTCCCAAAAAAAAATCCATAGCAAAGTCATATTTTTTTAAATAGAACACCCTATATCTTACAATATTTTTGGATTCTACATAAAATAACAATTATTTTTTAATAAGTGCATTATAAGTCTGAACTTAATCGTTTCTGAGATATCGAGTTTTGAAAAATGACATTTTTGAACTTTGACAGCGTCTAGCCTTCTAACGATACGCCATATAGCAAAACGGCTTACATGTCCTACCTTACTTTTTATTATCTTTCCAAAAATGCCAACTTCCGGTTAAACCGGAAGTACTATATTTCCGGCTTCTGAGCTACATCCGGTTTAACCACTTTTAGAAAGATAGTAGATAAGTGAGAAGGGACATGCAACTACCGTTAGAAAGCTAGAAGCTGTCAAAGTTCAAAAATTTCATTTTTCAAAACTCGATATCTCAGAAACTATTAAGTTTAGACTTATAACATTAACGCTAGAATTTGTTCTAACCATTTTGATGAAAATAGTTACGAACGAAACCTAAAATATGAACTTTTGAGATATTATGCACAAAACCAGCGTTTACTAAATCAAGCTTTAAATGCCAATTGTAGTGTGAGAATTAAAGAATTGTTCTTTAGTTCGCATTCAAAGATTAAACAAGCCATTACAAGATAGAACTTGGTTAAGAAAACGAAAAATGGTAAAAATTACTAAATAATAAGGAAGTTAACATGTATTTTTTATTATTACAAGATCTATACCTTCTACTAATTTGAAAATTGTTTTCCAGTTAAGCAACTAAAAATACAACTTTTTTGTGCCTCGACATTTTTCCGTATCTTCCTTCATTTTCGAGAAAAAAAATAAAAGCCACTTCATTGCATGTTGAATTTTTTTTTTCTCGAAAACGAAATAGGATACGAAAAATTTTTTGTCAATATTATTCGTAAGACTGCCCCCCGGGTCGCCACTGGAACTCATAATTTTCATCTAGTTACTGCTAACTTAGCGTCCTATCACAAAAAACAATACTGCCAAATTCCACCAAAATCGGCAAACGGATCTTTGAGATATTAATAAATAACCGATTTTTTCTTAAACTTTGACAACCTGTATCTAGAAAACCAGTATTTTTAAGATACATGTTTATATGAACTTTTCTACTTGAATTTGGTTCAGGAATGCGCCATTGGAATTACGGCATATCATTAAGTACCTACTAGTATACTAGAAATATTGATTGTCTCAAAATGTTTATTTTGGTACATAGCCCGGTTTTTATTACAAGTCTTTAATTCACCCATGGTTTATATAAAATATTATGTTCAAATTTGTCCAAATTTTAGGTGTTTAAATACTTCTAGGCCAACTTACACTCTGTATAAAGCTGAATCAAGCAAGCTTATTATTATATATTTAGGTACTTACCTTCTGCAAAAACTTCCTTTTTTCGGTAAATTACCAGTGAGGTTGCTACATACAAAGGCATTAAAGGGGGCGTGGCCAAAAAGTAGTCATATAACCTTACTACATCTTTATACTGATTAAGAGAGTGACCAAACCACGTTAGATACCATGGTAACGCAAACATAGTACCTACTCCCGCACTAAAAAAATGAATAAGTTGATAATTTATTACATTAGGATGTAACAAAATGAGAAATTAATATTTTATTTTGTTTGCTTTAGAATTAGGGCATATGGGGGTTGGAGCTTACCTATCCATAAAATTGTGTAAATCCTTATCAACATTATACAACAAAGCGTACATATAATTTAGTCTATAGTCAGTTTTCTCCATTGTGGGCTCCATGCATTCCCTTAAATTTTCTGTACTTAATTTCTCCATTATCCTAAATGCTACTGCTTCCCCTACTACTAATAAAAATGTTATCGCTACATCGTGGTATCCCTAAAATGTAATATATTATTTATTGCACTTGGATTTACAACGTATAAATCATCAAATTTCTAATATTAAAATATTGACATTATTAAATCCAGATAAGACCGAAAGCATACGAGGTATGTTTTAAGGTGGAACATTTCGTTTAGTTCATGAGACACATATGTTATTAATGACCAGGTATGATCTGCTTAACCTTGTTTAATAAATCGTCTAAAAAGAATGTTAATAAAACACTATATTTCCTATAAAAAAAAACAATGACATCACAATTAGTGTCTAACTTTGGATAAATAAAAAGTTATTTACCTTAATCAGAGTTAATGTCGCCAAAAAATAATTATGATGGCTGACGGTTAATAGGAGTAATTAATATACAGCAGTTATCATTAATAAACAATTTTTGTTGTAATTTATGAAGTGAAGTCATGAAATTCGCAAAAATTAAACTAATATTATTTCATTTTTTTAGTATCGCGGATTTTTTAATGCTAAAACCTATTATCTCTACAAATAAACTCTTAAATCATATTGTAGTAACTACCAATTCGCCAGTGTTTTCTATCATTCATTTTAGTTCAGTTTATTAGGATATTTGGAATTAAAGCACTCCAACAAATATTTCCTGGGAAATGTTTATTTAATTGTTATTCATCTGTACAATCATGGGTGTAGTTAATAATATTGCAAACGAAAATACCAAAATTGTGACCAAGCGATTTAGAGAATTTTTTGACATTTTAATTACCAGTCCATTGTCGCAAATGGTAAGTGTTGTTTATTTAAAATTGTTGACATAGTTTACGGAACTCTGGGTATTATTCGACTTAAGATGCCGTGCACGAGTTAAAAAAAATAGGTATTTATGTATAACCAGTTGCGAAAGACTTTATTTCGTGTTTACAGTGAGTTTCAGGTAGATATCTAGTATCTATAGATAATTAATACAGATCCAGGTACTTAGCTGATTACGAAAAATAAGCCCTGCCATAACACCTGTCAGGCTAAAGAGTTCAAATTGTAAAATAAAAAAAAACACATTTCAGGCAAGTGTGCTTTCGCTGTCGCTCCGAACCAGTTGAACGTTTAAAACGTATTCTGTAAAATATTTAACAACTTCTCTCACTGCCCACTCACACAAACTTAAGTTTATGACACCATAAATCGGTTTCAATATTTTATATGGTTTTAGAATTATTGTAAGTGCATTTTGTAATTGCGTGGTTCTATTTATATATCGTACTCAACGTCCAGTACTCGGATAGGCAACATTACGCCGAGAAATCACCATAGTTTTGTTTCATGTTATAAAAGAGTAATAAAAAAATAGTACTCAGTGGCAACATTAAGTTCCTTTGCCATGGCTCATTTTCCATGCAATAATATAGTGGCGTCAGAGTGACATAACCTAATTAAAATAATGTTTAAACTTATCACGGAAAAATACCTGGGAAATTCCCCTATGTGTCTGGTGATAATAACAATAGGGTAGTCCATCGACTGTAGCTATTTTGTTGTGTTGGTGAAATTTCGAAATTATTTGCAAAAAAGGGTAGGATATGGCAAAAAACTTCATTAGCAACAAGGCACTATGACTATGCAGTACTGATAAATTGATATTTTTAAACTCATACATATTTCACAGCTCATTCTTCTGTTTTAAGTCTTTTTTGGACTTTTAGATCACAACTCATATTTTTTGAAAGACAATAATTCAGGTCAGTTCTTAACTTGTTTTGTTTGAGTAAAATAATGGCGTCACACTCTGCACCTGACCTCGGTTTGGAGTTTTGGAGGAAAATTTGAAATTCAACTAATATTTTTGTGTTTTATCGCTCTTATAGTTTGTTAGTTTTTTTATACGAATTCTCCTTTTTAATATTTCTAATGGAATAATAAGTTTAAGAGCGCAAAGTGATACACTGCCGCTCTTAGCGAGAAGTTTGGCTATCTCGCGAGAATGTCACTTTGAGCTCGAGTTACACACATGATTTTTTCTCCAGTGGTGTTTTTGTAAAACTTTTTGTTAAAAATTACATATTGCATAAGTACATATTGTTTATTTAAATACCGTCTTACTGGTCACAAAATTGTCGACATGTGTCTACTTTCAAAATTGGGTCAAACATGAGAAACACCAAATGTTTTATGATGGTTGTCAAGGTAATCCGGCGAGCGAGCGTTTTGGTTATTTTATCGCTCGGTGAGCGGCAAAGTGAACAAAACGCTCGCTCCTCTGAAAAGTGCTACTTTGTGTTTTCCTTTGGAAGGGCAAATCTGTACAGGGTGTTCAGTTTTCGACGGGGTATCTCCGTTATTAGTAAAGATAGAAGGGTACGGTTTTTGCAGCACTGTGCTACTTTTTTGTTAAACAAAAGATGCTGCAATCAGAATCTTTCTAGTACCCCTTGTTTTTGAGATACGGGATGTTTTTGAAAATAATACATATTGGGACACCCCCCCTAGATTTAGGTTACCCTGTAGTTTATCAAAGAGAAAACAAATGTTCCTTTCGTAGTTTCTTACGAAGAATCCAGTACTAAGATTTTTTCTACGTTCAATAATTTCCGAGAAAAAAAACAAACATGCTTTTTTTTTAAATGAGTCACCACATACATATATTTTTTAATAATATAATTA
The DNA here is from genome assembly GCA_963920685.1 of Polydrusus tereticollis. NCBI lineage: Eukaryota > Metazoa > Arthropoda > Insecta > Coleoptera > Curculionidae > Polydrusus > Polydrusus tereticollis. The sequence goes on from OY987327.1 coordinate 88,873,253, forward strand.
CACACTTACATCCTGGTGATGCACAGCGCCGTATACGGTTCTGTAATTGGTAGGTATTTGCAAAATATCAACAGGGAAAATAATTTTGAAAGAACCGTTATATGGTCCGATGAGGCTCATTTTACCAGTGCTGGTATATTTAATCGGCACAATACGAGGTTTTGGTCTCAGGAAAATCACCATGTAATATTTCCACTTGAACGGCCAGACAGGTTTGGCTTTAACGTTTCATGTTCTATACCAGGAACCAAAATAATTTATAATATATTTCAAGGAAGCCTTAAGCAAATAAATATTTGAAAATTCTGAAAAGCGTTGTGCCGGAAATAATAAAAGACGTGCCCTTAGCGGGTCTCAATAACTTGCATCTGCAACAAGATGGAGCACCCGCTCTCAATGCGCTAACTATCAGGGCCTACTTAAACAATAATTTCCCAGGCCACTAGATTGGAACTAATGGACCTGTGAGATGGTCACCAACGTCACCCGACTTGTCGGTTTTTGATTTCTTCTTGTGGAGATACCTTGAAAATAAAATTTATTCTTTTCAATACCAAACAATTGCAGATTTAAGAACTGCCACTGAAAGAGCATTTAGGGAGTTACAAACGCGGCCTTTTATTATTTTAAATTCATTAAAGCGAATAAGAACTATGTGTGAAACATGTCTAAGGCATAATGGAGAACAATTTGAGCAATATTTATAAGAAAGTTCTATAAACTTTCAACTTTTGTTTCTAATGTTTTACGTATTAAAACACAACTCGATTTATGCATTGTTATTATTTTTACTGAAATATAACTGCTAATTAGATTAAGGAGTCCAAAATATATTTTTTCTACAGTATATAATATTATACCAGTAACAGTTTTTTTAAATACCCGTTATGGCCTACTAACAAAAATGTATATTTTTTAATAAAACGTAAATTTCGTGCTTAATATTAAAAATAAAAATAAGGCATTATATATTTGTGAGAAGCTTGTTATAAACTAAATTATATTATTAAAAAATATATAGGGTGACCCATTTAAAAAAAAAGCAAATTGTGCCATACAATTGTTTTTCACTGCACTCTACTCATAATAATTTTTATCCTATGGTGCCGCTTACAATAACGAATCGAATATAATTTAATGACGGTTCATGCAAATATAGACAAACTATATATTTTTTAAAATCAGGAAAGAAAGATCTTTCAGAAAAATAGAAAATATACAGGGTGTTTTATTAAAAGAAACAATTTTTAAATTTTTCTTAGCTTTTAGAACGTCACTTGTCTATTTTTCTTGAAATTTTCTGGCGGTTCAGATGAAACCCCACAAGTTCTACATTAAAAAATTTTTTGCATCTCTTTTAGGGAACCCTGTAGATAGAACCGAATATGTCTCTTTTCTTGGAAACTATTGAACGTAGAAAAAATCTGAGTACGTCACTAAATTAAAAAACTACAAGAATTTGTTTTCTCTTTGATAAGCTACAGGGTAACCTAAATATTGGGGGTGTCCCAAAATGTAAAATTTTCAAAAACATCCCGTATATCAAAAACAAGGACTAAAAAGATTCAGATTGCAGCATCTTTTGTTTCACAAAAAAGTAGCACAGTGCTGCGAAAACCGTATCCTTCTATCTTACTAATAACGGAAATACCCCGTAAAAGCCATCGAAAGCTGAACACCCTGTACATATTATTTATTTAAATACCATCTTACTGGTCACAAAATTGTCGACATGTGTCAAACACCCCTCAATGCCTACTTTCAAAATTGGGTCAAACATGAGGAACACCAGATGTTGTATGATGGTTGTCAAGGTAATCAGGCGAGCGACAAAGTGAACAAAATGCTCGCTCCTCTGAAAAGTGCTACTTTGTGCTTTCTTTTGGAAGCGCAAATCTGTACGTTGCGCTGGGTTGTAGGAAAATATCATTTCGGTCATAAAATGCGTCATTATTGCTGAAGTAAAATTGCATGGGTACTTTTATACCATTATATACCAATACAAAAACAAAAGGTTTACTCAACTGGCGCTGATAAAGAGATTAATTTATTTATAGATAATGTAATTAGTTTTACCACAGGCGATATTTTTCACCGTCGGCTTTTTAAAAAGGTTTTATAAGGTTGTCATAATTAGGCTTGGTGAGCTATAAATTTTAACTGTTTGGTTTTTAGTTTTTTATTGGTTGTAGATAATGAGGACTTTAACTTTAATTTAATTTTTAATTACCGCAATTAGCCGCCGAGTAATTTGAAAGGTATATATACGGGGTGTTTCAGAAGTACTGTACGTAACTTAAGAAGGTGATTCTCTATAATATTCTAAGAGAAAAAGTTCGTATAAACATATGTCCGGAGTTGCCCCGTTTCTGATATACAGGGTGTTAAAGTTTTTCTTTAAAAAATCGGTTTTCTACAATTTTTTAAAATATCATCTCCAGATTTTATTGAAACTTAGTACCCGATATTCATAATCATATTTAAAAAAATAATTTTATTTTTAATTTAAATGTTATAATAATTAACCTCGAAACACATTAGCCTTTTTTCTTGTACAGGGTCTTCCAACGAGGACTGAACAGGGGCTCATTTTTGAGCTTCCTTGTATTTAAAGAAAAATCCAAAATAGCCAATCGATGTACTTTTTTCTGCAGAATTCAAAAATGAAATCAAAAATTTATTTGAACCAGAAACAAAAGAGTTACGCTATGGATAAGGTGTTTTTTAAATGGAACATAGCTTTTTTTATACGATTTTTGGAACGAGTGATTTTTTTTTGTCCGTTCTGATTAAAATATTTAATATTGTGACAGCTATTTTTAATAAATTTTAATGTTTTATCCAGTATAATTTAACTTTAACCTGTTTGAAACATACACTAGGTAATAAAGGTATAATCACCTTTGAATCCTTCAAAGTCAAAAAATTTGACAAATTTACTATAATATTGTCGAAATGAAATATTCATTAGATGAGAGATTGCAGATTGTTATCTTGTTCTAGAAATGCCAAGAAAATGCAAGAGAAGCAAGGAGAAGATTTATTGCAAATTTTCACAGAAATATATCCGTCAATACTATTCTAAGGATAAAGAACCTATTTGAGGAAAATAAAACATTACATGACAGAAAAAGAAATCCAGAAAGGAATAGAAATCGAGACCGTGCCATTGTGAATTATTTTCGACTGACCAACCAAATCAATTTCGGACGCAGTTCGGGACGTTCAATACGGCGGCGGTGTAAGACGCAGAAGAGTTACCCAAGGAACTGTTCACAGGACTTTAAGAAATCATAAATTTAAGTCTTATCATATCCTTCGACTTCAACATCTAACACCGGCACAAAAAGAACTTCGCTTCCAATTTGTTTCCCAAATTGTGATTCGGAAAGAAAACAAAGACCCTAATTTATTCAGAAATATCTTATGGACTGACGAAGCCACACTCACAACATCGGGGGTTTTCAATAGACATAATAATCATCACTGGGCCGTTGGAAATCCAAGAAAATTTCAGACAATTAAATTTCAAGGAAGGACTTCAATCCATGTTTGGTGTGGCAGAAAAAATAATAGAATTTTGGGACCAATATTTTTTAACGGGACTTTAAATGGACAGAGATACTACGAGTTCTTAGGAAACGAAATTGAGAACGTTTTGGAAGATTTACCATTGGAAGAATATAAAAATTTAATTTGGCAACATGATTGATGGGGCCCCTCCGCATGCCGTGCGTGAGGTTACTCAATATTTAAACGGACGCCATGAGGAATGGATTGGTAGAAATGGAACCTATGCTTGGCCACCCAATAGTCCCGATTTGTCAATATTAGACACATTTCTTTGGGGCCATTTAAAGAACGTGGTATACAAGCAGCGAAACCACGATATTGAAGAGATCATGCAGAAAATTGTGAATGAAATAAATCGCCTTAACCAGGAAAATCACAGTATAACAGCAAGTTTGGAAAGGCTACAAAGAGGTTATCGCACATGTTTCGAGAACAACGGAGGTCACATTGAACAATTAAATTATTAATGTTTTTTTTTTTTAAATTAGTATAGAGTTGGATTTCTTTTTCTGTCATGTAATGTTTTATTTTCCTCAAATAGGTTCTTTATCCTTAGAATAGTATTGACGGATATATTTCTGTGAAAATTTGCAATAAATCTTCTCCTTGCTTCTCTTGCATTTTCTTGGCATTTGTAGAACAAGATAACAATCTGCAATCTCTCATCTAATGAATATTTCATTTCGGCAATATTATAGTAAATTTGTCAAATTTTTTGACTTTGAAGGATTCAAAGGTGATTATACCTTTATTACCTAGTGTATGTTTCAAACAGGTTAAAGTTAAATTATACTGGATAAAACATTAAAATTTAATAAAAATAGCTGTCACAATATTAAATATTTTAATCAGAACGGACAAAAAAAAAATCACTCGTTCCAAAAATCGTATAAAAAAAGCTATGTTCCATTTAAAAAACACCTTATCCATAGCGTAACTCTTTTGTTTCTGGTTCAAATAAATTTTTGGTTTCATTTTTGAATTCTGCAGGAAAAAGTACATCGATTGGCTATTTTGGATTTTTCTTTAAATACAAGGAAGCTCAAAAATGAGCCCCTGTTCAGTCCTCGTTGGAAGACCCTGTACATGCAATAAAGTGGTTCTTATTTTTTTCTCGAAAACGAAGCAAGATACAAGAACAATAATTTAAGAAACAAAAAAGTTGTATTATTAGTTGGTAAATACGAAAAAAAAATCAAAATTAGAAAAAAGTCAGTGCGTCAGCGTACATTTTTTTGTCAATAATATTCGTTAAGGTGCTCCCCGGGACGCCACTGGTCTTAATAAATTTAATCTGGTTAAGGCTGATTAAGTCCCTGTAACCGTATCAAATATCAATAAAATTGAGAAAAGCATATTTAAAAAAATTATAAAAAACCGTTTTTTTTCTCAAACTTTAACACCCTGTATATCAAAAACGGGGTAACTCCGGACACATGTTCATACGAACTTTTTCTCTTAGAATATCATAAGGAATCACCCCGTTAAGTTACATAGCCTACTTCTGAAACACCCTGTATAAGTATACCTATACAGGGTGTTATTTAATAAGTGTCCGATATTTTACAGGACGATTCCTGCTCAGTTATTTATAAGGTGAAAAGTCCATACAAGCATGGGTCAGCAAGCCCTTAATTTTTGAAATACAGGATGTAAAAATTTATCTTTATTTTTGTTTTTCGTAAATAATTTTTGAAATAATGTCTATTATTGGTATTTGGGGATTTTTTAATATGAGAAATTCAAATTTGATCTTAGTTTGGGTCTTAATTGTAGGGGGTGTCACCAACAGGTATTTTTCTAGAAGAAAAATCTATTCCTCTATCATTTTTACGTGAAAATGGTATGCTTGTCAAAAGTCGCTATAAGCAGCCGTTTTCGAGATATTTTGTTTTGATTGTTTGTCAAAAAGTGAAACAATTTAAAAACTTTTTTTTAATCAACATAGAAACAACGAAACACTAGACATAAAACTAAATCAAAATCAAAATAAATGTTGGAAATGTCCACGTCCTTGCTGTATGCAATTTTTAACACCCTGTATCTCAAAAATGAAGGGCTCGCGGACCCATGCCTATATGAACTTTTCACCTTATAAATAACTGAGGAATCGTCCTGTAAAATATTGGACACTTATTAAATAACACCCTGTATAGTACATAGGTACTTGCCGAGAACTTTTCAAAAAGTTTAGACACTTACCTCCTTTAAGTTGGCCAATAAAAATGAAGTAAGTCCGATTTAAAAAAAAATACTAAGGAATGTCAATTTTGTTTTTAAGGCTCTATAACGTGCAAATTTATAGAACGATTACGAACACATCCCTATTAACATTTGTTGTTATAAATACAGGATCGCTGATTTGTATGGAAACGGACGATTAATAATAATAATTATTATTAGTTTCTTGTAGAAAGTTGTGATTACAAAGAAGTATACAAAATAAAATGACTCATAAAAAATATTCTAATATCGATCCTATATTATATTACTTACAACTAGTGTAAAAATCATTTAGACTATAGGGTTCTAAATTAATAAGAAATTCTTTAACTTCCCTTTTATACAGTTTTTGCGACTCTATTCTTTTGATTGTGTTTGGTAGGGAGTTTAAGAGTTTTAAGCACATGTAATGTGGCGATTTATCGGTCAGTGTCAGTCGGGGTATTGGGTATTGGGTTAGTTATTAGATTATTTCACATTTGCTTTAAATATAATAAGAGAGACTTTCAATGAATTGTTCCTGTTTCCTGACAAAAAAGCACGGATGATGGCCTAGGGCCGAAAGCGCTCTGCAATGGATAGAAGATTATACACTTATTACAAAAATCCCCTAGTCTCTCTCTTAATTCAAAAAAGTGTACACAGCCCTACCCTATCAGTTTAAATATAAAAACCTAACGGATTAGGATCGGGTGATCTAGGAGGCCAAAACCTATAACAACAGTGACCATATGGCATGTCCCTACATGGCACACTGACCGAATGAGAATATATTTTTCAAGTAAATGCTTATAAGTCGGAAACCTAACTAGTCAGGTATAGGTATGGTACACATATAAATGAAGAACAAGTTGCAGCAGTTTTTTAAGTCGGTAACAGGGTGTTACATTTCAAAAATGTCAGCATTTATGGAAGGTCAAATATTTTGGAAAAAAATGTGTTAGGGACTAGTAAAGATTCTAAAAATAAGTATACCGGGTGTTCCATTTAAAATAGAGCAACTTTGTATTTCAATGACTTTTTCACTTATCTTATATAGGTACTTCAGTTTTCTGTAATGTTTTAAATTTTTAAAACCCCTAAAACTTTTGTGTTTAACATTTTCCGCTAGCTATCTAACTTTGAAAAATAACCGTCCGTTTCCATAAATATCGGCGACCCTGTATAATATAATAACATTTGAACCTAACTTATGACTAAAGCCCGGCAAAAGAATGACAGTGACGTTTTTCCAGGACCTGTGTTCATGACTAATGTTAATGATTCCAAAAATATTATTTATCTAATCTAAAATCTATTGTGTGGCACTAAATGCCCCTTTACGGAAAAAAATGCGAAAAGCTGATAGGAATCGTATGTAGATTGAAACAATCTATCGAGTAATACATTAATTGACCAGTGGCGTAACAATATACGGGTCTGTGATCCTGTGACTATACTTTGTTCCTTAATGCGAGAGAGCAATAAAATGTAAATTTGCAATGACAGGACCCATTAAGTAGGGTGGACAACTTAAAGGTTGCATTGTAAATTTCAGGTAAATTGCAATGACAGTTTTTAAGAATTGCGGATTTCAGACCTAGACACCCCGAATCGGTCATAAATTAGGGTGCCCTAATTAGCATACAATAGAAAGACCAGTTTGGTGAATGAAATGAAAACTACCTGTAGTAACAGCAGCATTACTACAGGTAGTTTAAATATTAATATTTAGAAAAAAAATCTACAATGCAACAACTTCATTTTTAAATTTTAGTCATCGTGTTCCAAGTAGTCCGATGAACTATCGTCGTTGGGGTTCAGAGAAATAATAAGGGGCTCTACAGTGTTTTCTAGCATGTTATCAGCTTCCCACATTCTTTCTTCTATTTCAATCACATGTTCGACGCACTTACTCCATTTTTCACAATCCACTGTCTTTATTCCCTCTTGCAAGAGGTTTCTAACGTCCCTCATGTTTAAAGTAGTGCTATGCCTTGCTACAAACCCTTTTACTTGCGCCCACACCAATTCCATGGGGTTTAATTCACAGTGATATGGCGGAAGGCGAAGTACCGTTAAATTACGTTTTGAAGCGATTTCGTCGACAACAAATTTCTTACAAAAAGGTTAATTCAACTTTACAATCTCCAGTAGCTCGTTTTTCAGCATATCTTTATTTCATTATTATTATTTCTTATTTTCAGTAAGCCAATGAATGATATATTTTTCTTTCAAGAAGACGTTGGTATTTTTTCGGATTTTCTTGAGTGATAGCTGGCATTATCCATGACTATAACAGACCCAGGAGGAATAAGATCTAGCATTTGCTGGAAGTATTCTTCAAAGACATCAGCGTTTATGTCTTCATGATAGTCTCCAGTCCGTTTTGATTTAAATGCTAGTAAGCCGCCATCGACAAATCCATTTTTGCTACCAATGTGAGTAATTATTAATCTTTTACCTTTTCCCGAGGATGCTTTTATTCCAGTAGACCATCCTTCCATTAAAGCTGGCCTCGCGCTTTTTACATGTTTATTCTGCCATATTTTACCAACGGTATAACCTTCATTTAACCTAGTTTCGTTCATATAATAGATATTCCTGTTTTCCCTTCGAAACTGTTTAACTTCCCTCAAATATTGTCGTTGCCAGCAGATGACTTCGTCTTTCTCTATCAAAAGTGATTTTCTATTTTGAATTTTTTCATAACAAAAATTCATTTCGTTCAAACTTCTTACCCATGGGTGGAATGAAATCATCCTTTTTCATTTCAGACATTATTTTGTCCAAGGTATATTTATTTCTTTTTTTAAGTAAAACGAGTATATGATTCTTCTGATGGCAGTCTTTTCATCCTCATTTATTACAATTTCTTTTCTTCCTGTACTTCTCTTTGGTGACCTGATGGGGTTTTATAGTTCAATAATGATTTATTACTCTCTCGCATTAAACAACAGACTATAAAACTACTACAACAATTCTGAATTAATATAAAATCCCTAAGAGTTGAATTTTTTTTTGTAGTTCGTTTTTAAAGCACTATTTAAATGATAATAACTGAGACATACACAAAAAATAGTTTAGCATCAGCTTTAAATAAAATAGGTACTATGACTTTGGGAAAGATCATTATCTTTATAAACTGCGATTCTGTGATTTTAAGCAGTACCAATTTAATATCTATGTTATTACTTTCGAAGTTTTTATTACTATTATACTAAATTCTTAATTTTTATTATTAAGAGTCCTTTGAAGTCCCGGGCCTGTGTTCCGCGGGACACGCGAAAAACCGGTAGTTACGCCACTGTAATTGACCTATGTCCATTTTTAATTTTTTTTCAATATCAAATTAATACTTAAAAAGTTACATTTTGGTTAATAGGTGTCCATGTCAGGTGATGATGATCCTATGACCCGTTTGGGAGCTATAATCTAAATAATTTTTTAACTCCACTGACTAAAATATATATTTCTAGGTAGGCACCACAATAAAGTTTAAGTGTTTCTATTTTTAAGAATATTATTGTGCCCCTGATATGTGTAACTGTAAGGGGAATTTATTAAGATAACGCTTGCCTTGTTATCTAAAGTAAATATCATTGATTCACCTTAATATGTTTTAGAACTTTAAATAAAAAAATATTTACCTGGTAATATCTCAAATGTGGATACTTCATTATAACTCTTAAAATAAGAACTGTAAGCTGGTCCTGTAATGCCACCCTCTGTTCATATGGAATGCCTAAAAATTAGTGTCTGTAAAAATATTATTTTCTAAATAATCTAGGGTGATAGCGCCAGTAGTCGGCCTTTTTTGATCATTCTATTTTTGTTTTTCAAATAAATCTGTTTATTTAATACTTAAAATTATAATATATGTGTCCTTGTAAGTATAAACATTAAATAAGCGATTGGAAAAGATAGAAATACTCGAGAAAGTACGCAAATATTTTATTTCTAATTTGTTCTGAAAAATATCAGTTTTTTTCAGAAGTCGGCTACTTACTATTTAGTAGTCGGCCGTCATTATATTAATGGTTATTTAGCACAGGCCTGTGCTTGCATTTTTTTTTCTCAATGAAAAGGGGAAATCATATTAAAAAAACAAAAAAATTATATTTCTAAAGATATAAAAAGAAAACACTTAAATATACCTACTAAAAATACATAAAATGTGCAAACACATTTTTTAAAAGTATAGGTAAAATTAAAAAAGTATTCGCAAAAATCGCAGTTGTAATCTAGACCTTGCACCTCTTTACATGACCTTCCTGCAAGCTTCTAAGTGAAACTACCTGGGACACCAGTCACATCCCACATTCTTATCACCTTTTGCTTCTGCATCGCTATCTAGTTCATCTTCACATTTAGCATAATATTTGTTTTAAAGCATTCTTCTAAAATCTCGCTTCTTTCGTTGGGTCTTTCTTTTTTTTATTAGTATTATTAACCATTTCGTTTTTTTTTTTCGTTTTAACTGACCCCTTTTTCTTTTCTTTGCTTCTTCTTTTTCATTTTGTACTCTATCCTTCTCCATGTAATATGTTCTCCAAATATTGGACGAAATGGCACTTGTACGTGGAAGGGTCCAACTTTCGGACGTTTTGTTTTTGGAATTGACTTAGGGTATTTAAGATATTTTTTAAAAGCATCGGTTGGGGAGGTGGACGTCGGCATCGGCTCTATTGCATGTAAAATTATTGATGACTACTTATGTGCTTATATATGGATCTGGTACCCATACGTCAAGGCTTATTGCTTCTTATTGGTCCTGCAGAGTTGCACGTGGTATACCATAGTTTCGGCAAGTTTCTCCAATTTTAGCTCCATTTCTCATAGAATCTAAAGTTTTTTCTAATGACTCTTGAGAATATCTATGAAACTTTCTTTTTGGCCTGCGTGGCATCGTCTATGACTTTGCCAGTAGTCGGCCACTAACTTTAATATCCCCTAGTGACTTTATCATTCATTTTAGACCCGGCCGACTACTGATACGTACGTTTTTGATACACCATAGTACATGATGACAAAGGAATAATCTGTTTATATGTATTTGTGAGCCTGATATAGACAAAATAATTTTTTTTTAGTATTGCCAGTAATCGGCCACGGTGGCCGACCACTAGCAACTTTATAATAACTTAATGCCAGTAACTGGCCATATTATTTGTGTACCTAAAAATAAAGATAAATATATTTGGGACTTGTTACTAGTTATTTAAACATATATTCATCCAGTAAACATATCTAGGATAGGATTAGTTTAACTTACCTTTAAAATTGCCCTGTTTGATCTTCACTGACTTTTGTAAACTATCTTTGGAGCCACAATGACTAACAAAAATATCTCGCGCCAATTTACGGAAGTAAAATTTAAATTTATGATAAAGAAATATTGATATATACAGGGTGAGGATTTTAAAGTGTTACAACGCAATATCTGAAAAACGGCTATAAATATTTTAGTCAAATTTTGGGACGTGGATAGGGAGGTTGGGGGACAAATTTTAAAATATTTTTGATATTTACCCCCCCTCCAGATTTGATGTGGCTAGTGACAAATTTGAAATATCAAATGGAAAGGTATTTTTTTTTTTTGATAATTCGATTCCTCGTCAATAACTACGTAAGTGAGCAGAAAATTGTTACATTTGCTCTACTAGTTGCTTAGTTACGAATTTTTCAATAAATAAAATAGGAATACTTAAAAATGATAATTCCTTAAAAAATCTAACGACGATCATGCTTCAAAAGGTGTTCGAAATGACCCCCATCCATTTCTAAACATTTTGCAATTCTTTTTTGACATGAGTTGCGCACGCGAGTTAACATTTGAGGCGTTACTAAATTACATGCTTGTTGAATACGATCTTTCATGTTTTCTGGTGTGGTCGGTGGTGTAGCCATAACTTTCTCTTTTATAAATCCCCACAAGAAAAAATCTAATGGGGTTAAATCTGGTGACCTTGCAGGCCAATTTACAGGACCACCACGACCAATCCATCTGTTTCCAAACATTTCATTTAGTGTATCTCGAGCTTGTCGGGCAAAATGTGGCGGAGCACCATCTTGCTGAAACCATAGTTCTTGTTGATTTCCATTATTATTCAGAAGTTGTGGCAAATCGGTTTGTAAAAAATTATTATACATTTCTCCATTTAGGTGACGGTCAAAAAAATGTGGTCCAATGACTCTATCTCCGACTATGCCACACCAGGTATTAACCGACCAAGGATGTTGGTTTGGCAGAAATCTCATCCAGTGAGGATTTTGAGGTGCCCAATAGTGTAAATTGTGCCGGTTGACCTTAAATTAAGAAAAGCAAAATTGATTGAATCAGTATAAAATTAAAAATAAATCTAAATGTATGTGAATATTCTCTTAACACCCGTTAACGGGTGTTTAGATATGTATTTATTTATGTACACCCATCAAGTAGTGGATTACATATTTTTGATTATTAAAAGTTACATTAATCCATATTGATTTAAATAATTACCTGACCACAATTGGTAAATGTAGCTTCGTCAGAAAATACTATCTTTCTTAAAAATGCATTGTTTTCGTGAATTAAAGTTTGTAACCACGTACAAAATGTAATCCTATTTTGAAAGTCTTGGCCATACAATTCCTGATGAATAGTTATGTGGTAAGGGTGAAAATTGTGCTTGTGTAAAATAGCCAGTACCGATTTTTGGCACATTCCTGAATCACGAGCAAGTTCCCTTGAACCAACATGAGGATTTACAGCTATTACACCCAACACTCCAACGGCCATATCGTCATTAGTTTTTGTTTGTCTTCTAACTCTGTTCTTATTTTTTAGGATTCCCGTGCTGCGGCCTCGATCTTCTAATCGCTTAAATGCCATATGAGATTTTTGAATGGCGGGAAACCTAACAGTCCACAATTGCGCCGCTTCCCGGTAGTTTTTTCTACATTCTCCCAGAATTAACAACATGTCTATTTCAATGTCATAAGATTGTTCCATAATTGCACTGAATAATGAACTTTATCAGATTATCACTACTTGTCAAAGTCAAAAGTGGTTTCCTAGGATACAACATAATTAAAGGTTTGGATAAACAATAATCATAGGTGTCATGATTTAAAATGTGTAGTTTTAAGTATTCCTATTTTATTTATTGAAAAATTCGTAACTAAGCAACTACTAGAGCAAATGTAACAATTTTCTGCTCACTTACGTAGTTATTAACGAGGAATCGAATTATCAAAAAAAAAAAATACCTTTCCATTTGACATTTCAAATTTGTCACTAGCCACATCAAATCTGGAGGGGGGGTAAATATCAAAAATATTTTAAAATTTGTCCCCCAACCTCCCTATCCACGTCCCAAAATTTGACTAAAATATTTATAGCCGTTTTTCAGATATTGCGTTGTAACACTTTAAAATCCTCACCCTGTATATGTTCTTGGAAAGTAAAAGAAGATAGCAAATGTAAGAAATAGAGCTAAACTCCCGCGAAATTCAAATTATAAGTGATTAAAGTGATTTTTGGCCGACTACTAGAGGTGGCCGGCTTACTAGCGCAACCACCCTACAATATTACAACTAATACAACCATATTTATTCATCAGTCAAAGTTTACATCAATAATATAAACTTGGCCAAATAATATTAAAAATACTGTATTAACCTGCCCGAAAATAAACCCTAATACAGAAGTGGCAAAATAGCAGTGATAGGTTCCAAAGAATTGGCTGCCCCCAGCTATTATAGAGAGGCATTATTGCTGGTGGCCTCAACAAGCCCGGCTCTCCAGAATTACACAGAAATTGGCACTATACATGACACAATAATAAGCAAGTTAGGCCCAACCCAAGTGATGATACGAAGATTGGCCGACACAAGCATCCAAGATTAAAATAAGTTAAAAGCACTGCCTGACTTAGGAGCCAGAGAAGATCCCGAGTAGCAGCCATAGGGCGGATATTATTAATCAATTAATTAAAATGTTTAGACAACTAGGCAAATGACATATCGACAAATACAGACAGAATGGGTCAAACGTAACGCAGAATCCGGCATCTCGCTTCTTTCGTTTAACACAGTAAATAGCTTACAAATCAGTAAACAATTTACTTGGCTTATTCTCGACCGTAAAGGATTCAAATAACGTGCTTGACAAAAGTGGGGTATATTTGTTGTCCTGTAAGTCATGCACAGCTAAATATGCTGGTCAGACAGGAAGTAGTTTTAATATTAGAATAAAAGAACATTTCAACTCTCAGAAATCGCCTAATGACAAGAGATCAGCTTTTGGCCTACATTTAAGAGAGAATTTACATGATTTTAATACTAAAGACAACTTTAAAATGCTACATAATGCGAATAAAGGCCATAAGCTGAATTTTTTAGAAAATATAGAAATAGCCAAATTAGAGATTAATAACCAGATTGAGTGTTTGAACGACCCTACAGAGAAGCAGCGAGAATTGTGAATGAGTTCAAGCCGGGAATGTTTGTTTAAATAATCGTACCTCCTTTTGTGCAACCTAGATGTCGCTCTGGTTCGGTATATTTTGTTTTATTTTTTAAAATGTTTTTTGGGTATATACCGTTGATCAATTTTATATAGTTAGTTAACCTGTGTTCGCCATTGTGAACTTGTTTGTGTCCTTAATGTAAATTTTGTGATTATATTATGTAAGTAATACCTAATAATTTTGATTTTGAATTGGGATTATTATACAGTGTCACCATTAAAGTCCGCACCATATGGAACTTTTTTTTATTAATGAGGTTAGTTAAAATTAAATTTCGGCAATCGTTTTTGCTTCAAATTAGACTAAAAATTATATAATCAAATGTCACCATCTGTCATTCGGTATCTGTCAAAAATTACATTTTAATCAAAAAATGCTGAAAAATGGCATTGTTTTACCGAATTTCAAAAAATTTTATTAGAAAAAGTTGTTTCTGGTACAATTCTTGGCCTAAATACAAAGTTTCAGTTTTCTAGCTCAAAGTTGATTTTTTTGCCATTTTTTCTAATTAACTTTTTTTTTATTTAATGTAAGTTCGCTTAATGGATATTAAACTATTTGCTTATACCATACTCAATATTTTATTTAGTTTGTATGAGCTTTTTTTTACTAGAATGCCATTTTTTTTCGAAATTTAAAATTAGAGGCAAAAAAATTTGACACAGGTGGTTCAAAGTTATCCTAATTTAAAAATTTTCACATGTTTCGTTTTTCAGATGACAAATACATCTAAATATTTGATAAAAATTTTATTTTATACTTAATACTTATTAAAAGGAACAAAAAGGAACTTTAATCATTTTAAATAGGTAACACAAAAGCAATATAAATTTCACATTTCAGTGTGACGTCCTTCTCGCTCTATACACACCCGTCCGTCTATAAACGTCTTTGACAGCATTTTGTAAAAAGCTTGGTCTTATATCGGCACAACACTGTCTTATCGTTTGTTCCAAATGCTCGATATTTCTAAACGGTCAATTCTTATAAACTTTCTGCTTAAGATAACCCCACAGAAAAAAGTCTAGTGGGGTTATGTCAGGCGACCTGGGTGGTCAGTGACATTCTCTATCACGCCCTATAACTCTGTTTTGAAATAATTGGTTTATGCGTTCTTTCACTGCTACAGTTTGATGTATGGGTGCACCATCAAGCTGATACCATAAGTTATGTCTATGGTGTAAGGGCATGTTATCCAAAACTTCGGTAATCTCGTTATCAAGAAAATTCAGGTACCTTTCACCAGTTAAGTTTACTCTAAAGAAGTATGGTCCAATAAGCTCATCTTTCAAAATTCCACACCAAACATTGGTTTTAAAATGATACTGGTCGCGACATTCAATTGTAAAGTTAGGATTTTCTTGGGACCACCATCGGCAATTTTGTGAGCTCACGGTACCATTCGAAGAGAAAGTGGCTTCATCTGTCCATAATATCTTGTATGGAAAAAGAATATTCTCCTCATATTGTCCCTGATACCAAAACGAAAAATCAAGTCGGATATCAAAATCGCGTTCTTTTAATGTGTTTATAAACTTGGGTTTATATGCCCGAAATCGATTTTTCTGAAGAATTTTTCTAACGCTTTCCCTCTTGCACCCTGTTGAATCACTTATCTTGGTTACACTAGTTTGACCGTGGTCAATAACAGTTAAACAAACATCAAGTTGTGCTGCTTTATCGTATTTACTTGCCGCGTGAGGTTTCTTAAAATTATTTTGAATTTCTCTAAATTTTGACATTATTCTTGAAACAGTGCTATGCTGCAAATTTTTTTCTGGATGCCTCTCATTAAAAATGGCAGATACTTGCCGGTGAGGCATATTCTCTCCACAAATTAAGACAATTTCTATTTTTTCTTGAATGGACAACATTGGTGATAACACTGAAAACTATAACTTGCGAAAATATTCAAATTTATGACATTTCTTTTATTTATTCGGCACTCTAATTCGTTTTTTTTTCCATAGCCTACTTATAAAATTCAAAATTGCCTTGATATTTTATTGTGGATAAAAAGAAAATGTGTCTAAATTTTGAACTAATCTGATATCTGGGAATTTTATTATAAGTTTTTTAAACTTCTTAGGTGTATGTACTATCAAAAAAATGGAATATCTGACGTCCATCTGTTAAAATTTTTAAATTAGGATAACTTTGCACCACCTGTGTCAAATTTTTTTGCCTCTAATTTTAAATTTCGAAAAAAAAATGGCATTCTAGTAAAAAAAAAGCTCATACAAACTAAATAAAATATTGAGTATGGTATAAGCAAATAGTTTAATATCCATTAAGCGAACTTACATTAAATAAAAAAAAAGTTAATTAGAAAAAATGGCAAAAAAATCAACTTTGAGCTAGAAAACTGAAACTTTGTATTTAGGCCAAGAATTGTACCAGAAACAACTTTTTCTAATAAAATTTTTTGAAATTCGGTAAAACAATGCCATTTTTCAGCATTTTTTGATTAAAATGTAATTTTTGACAGATACCGAATGACAGATGGTGACATTTGATTATATAATTTTTAGTCTAATTTGAAGCAAAAACGATTGCCGAAATTTAATTTTAACTAACCTCATTAATAAAAAAAAGTTCCATATGGTGCGGACTTTAATGGTGACACTATAAATGAACTTTTTAGACAGTTCTTGAAAATGGTGTAAGAAATCGAAACGCGTAGAGCAAAATACTAAATGTTTGTGAAGAATTTTGGATTTTTTTTTTCCTCTCCAATATAACACAGTAAGCTTTCCTTATTACAATTTAGGGACTACTGCATGGAATAAAACTCAATAGCCTTCAGTGCAATTTTACTTGATTCATAGGAAGTGTATTTTTATTGGTAAATTCGGTCAGCGTGCTAATTTTACTATAGCATTTAATATACAGGGGAATTTTGTGATATACTTAATCATGAATATGGTGAAGCATAATTTCTGGTTATATAAGAATGAATGTTATTGTTCCCGAGAAATTTGTTTTTATTTGATTTTGATATAGAAACTTTATATAGAGGAACTAAGGAGTAAAATCCTATTGACATAACATATTATGTAAGTACCTAATACCAACACAGTACACACATAGTTGGAATGTGACTAAAAACGGTGGGTGTTAAGAAAATTAAAAAAAAAAATACAGTTTAAAGTAACATTACTAAATTATGTAATATGTAACTATTATTACGATTTGTTAAGAGCCACAATACTTAGTTCTCTTAGGGCCAAATTAACAATGCCCAGTTTAATAAACCTACAAGTTAACCTATAACGATACCATTGTTGGAACAATTGTTATCATGGGGCTGTCATCAGTAACAGGACATTGATAATAGTCATTTGGTCAAACCTCAAATTACACTCTTTACCCAATTTTTATAAAGCATTTATAAGGTATGGTCAGCTCCGAAAATTTCGAGCTAATCCGATAAGTAGTTTTAGAAATATACGAGATCAAAATCAAATAAAACGCTCCCCAGGATCGCGAAGCGGTGACGTCATTACCTCCCACAGTTCCTCCGCTTTGAACTTGTGCAACGGTCTTTCTGTGCATATACAAGCACGGTTAATTCAGGTTAGTTTAGGTTCAGTTCATCATTGCAGCCTGTGGTGTCAGGAGTACCGCAGGGATCGATATTGGGTCCTTTGCTGTTTATTATACAGGGTGTTCGGAAAATGCGTTAGGAAATTTTACGGGGTGATTCTACATGCAAAAATAATGTAAGTAGATCATTTGGCGAAATGTCGAAATCTCCATGGTTACCAAGGTACACGGGTTTGAATTTGATTTTTTAATTTTAGTTTTTCGTCATATTACATATATTTTCGAACCGATCCATTTGATACTCGGCACACACACTAAACTCGAGCGACTATACAATTTGAAGATAAAAGTGCTTCTTTTCAATACCGCGAGAGGGCACTATACCTGAAACATAAATATTATTTTCGTCATAACTTTTTTCTTTTGATAGCAAAACCGAAGGTGCCGTTTCATTGGCAATTAATAACATAAAAAATAAGTTACTCTTGATAAAGGTCAATAAACCCCACCGTTTAGCCACTAATCGACCTCAAAGTTTTCATCGCTCTAAACCAAATGCCCACGTATTTAAATGTAATCGCGGCAAATCAAGTGGCCTGGTTTCAAATTATGCGAAATTTGACAACTAAATAATTTATTTTACTGTCAAGTTTAGATAGGTAGAGTTTTTTGTCATAAAAAGACGAAGTAAAATGGAACGAGAATATTCAAATGTTGAGTACGTGTTATCCATTTTTGTTACGGGCAAGCAAATGGGAATGCGGAAGAGGCTAGACGGCTTTATATCGCAGCTTATCCTGATAGAAATGCTCCATGTGCCCGAACTTTTATCAGTATTCACAGAAGGCTTGGCGAGGTAGGTTTAAAAATAGTTTGGGTGATACAGGCAGACCAAGGCATGTTAGAACTGTCGATAGGGAAGAAAGGATTCTCGAAAGAGTAGAGGAAAATCCAGGTAAAGGGATTGCTAGTTCTACAGTTTGGGAAATACTTCATGAAGAGCTACTGTACCCCTTTCATGCACAGAAAGTTCAAGCGCTTTATGAGGGTGATTCACGATTACGAGTAGATATGTGCAATTCTATTTTCGAAAAATGTAAAGAAAACAACCACTTTATCGAAACCATATTGTTTACCGACGAAGCAGGATTCACGCGAGATGGGATTATAAATTTTCATAATACTCATCGATGGGCTTATGATAACCCACACTGCATCGTAGAAAGCCGACATCAACGCCGGTTTTCTTTAAACGTGTGGGCCGGAATCGCAGGAGATCACCTAATAGGTCCCCATTTCTTTGACGGGCCTTTAAACGGAGAAGTTTAGTTCGCCAGATCTTAATCCTATGGATTTCCTTTTCTGGGGCCATTTAAAGGCTTTGGGTGTTACTAAAAATAGAGTTGGTATCTTTTTTCGCGTTAGAAGGCATATTTTAAAGAGTGTAAGAAAATGAATAGAAATGAATGGAGAACATTTTGAAAATTTTCTATATTTTTTTATAAGTGTTTTATTAATTACTGTCATAGATTCTAGATTTCAAAGTAGTACCTATTAAGTTTTGCTTGCTGAAAAATGTATTAATAAACCTATAAAATAAATTACTTAGTTGTCAAATTTCGCATAATTTGAAACCAGGCCACTTGATTTGCCGCGATTACATTTAAATACGTGGGCATTTGGTTTAGAGCGATGAAAACTTTGATGTCGATTAGTGGCTAAACGGTGGGGTTTCCTGACCTTGATCAAGAGTAAGTTATTTTTTATGTTTTTAATTGTCATTAAGACGGCACCTTCGGTTTTGCTCTAACTATCAAAAGAAAAAAGTTATGGGAAATAATATTTATGTTTCAGGTAAAGTGCCCTCCCGCGGTATTGAAAAGAAGCACTTCTATCTTCAAATTGTATAGTCGCTCGAGTTTAGTGTGTGTGCGCCGAATATCAAATGGATCGGTTCGAAAATATATGTAGTATGACAAAAAACTAAAATGAAAAATTCAAATTCAAACCCCTGTACCTTGGTAACCATGGACATTTCGACATTTAAAATTTCCTAACGCATTTTCCGAACAAGGTGTTTCCTAACTACGGTACCAAACTTCAGAGGGTGATACGTAAGGTCGTTTTAAGAAAAAAAGTTCCTATGATATGTCCGGAGTTGCTTCGTTTCTGAGATACAGGGCGTTGAAGTTTAAAAAAGAAACGGTCATAAATATCCTTAAACCGATTTAGTTGAAATTTGGCTCAGTTATTTGAAGTAACAACGCGCTTATTTAGCCCTAACTAGATTGAAATTATTAGGTTCAGTGGCGTCTCAGTGGGCACCACAGTCAATTTATTATTGAGGAGAAAAAGTACAGCATTGCCTTTTTTTTAGTTTTTGTATTTGTTCAGATTAAGCAACTACAAATACAACTTTTTGGTCTCTTGTGTTTTTTTGCGAGAAAAAAAATAAAAATCACTTTAACTCATTCTTTCTTTTAAACTTAATAATGACGATGTGGCAATGATATAATTCTGGCGAGTAGCTATACCATGACAATATACAAGGCGCTTTATAATTAGATGCTAGTACTTGAAGATGAACTTGTTTTCTTAAAGCCACTCAAGAACTAAGCCCTCATGTATTAGCATGTACTTATAAAACACCCTGTATAAATGAGTCCCAATAATTCTCTTAAATTATGCGACAGAGTTTAAAGACACAGTTAAATAAGATTGATTATCCTTTGTAATTCAGCTTGTAAAAAATCAACCTGTAATTCATATACAGTAAAACCTCTGTGACCGCTTCTATAGTGACCACCTGCGTTAAACGACCGGTTATGAATTCCCCATATTTAAAGATGGAAATCCCATTGTTTTATACAAGGGTACACCTATTTTATGTTGGCATAAGCTGATCTTATTTTCTGCCAAATTTTATTGGCATGTATCAACTTGAAGACAGTATTTGTTACAAAAACTAAAATACGCCTAAAATAATTGAAAATACTTGTATGCTTTTATTAACTAGCTTAACTGAGCTGATTCTACCTACTTATTAAAATAATAGAATGTTTACCAACCTGGAGGAAACCTCTTAAGCGATCTGTTTACATCTAAAATTACTTGTTGATATTCGGGATGTTCCGACAGTTCTTCTAGAGATGGAATTTTTTCATCAGTACTTGGATCTACTTCTAACAGTAATGGCCAAACTGTATACCTCAAATCGTCTAAAAATATTCATTCTTTAAGGCCCAAATTATCAGTATTCTGGTAACATTAACTATAAGATAGCATACAAGGATACCATCGTTGTCATGGAAGTTATATGTCTGTTATCACTAACAGGACAATTTTGGCCTTAGTGTTTTATATTAAGTGAATGGTCAAATAATAAACCAAGTAAATTTCAGAAACCTATAGCTTCTTTTTTTTGTTCTACTTGATTTATCTTTTGCATACAGCTTACTAGTATATAGTAAGTTAATCATTCATTTTTTGAAAATACAAAGATGAGAAAACACCTTCCGGGAATTGTACTAATAATTAATAATAATAATAATACTTATTGTTGTGAGTGTTGTGATGGCAAACCTCCACAAATTGTAGGTTAAACTCATAAATTTTTTTTTCTGTATAAAACGAGTTTTTTTCTACTGATAGAAGACATGATGGTTTTATATGCCGAACGCGCAGGTTTTAGTGTCAAAATTATTATTATTTTGAAATAACATACAAAGAGAAATGTCACAATTGCAGGAGTTCTCGCTAGGCAGCGCTAAACCAACATCTTTTGAGGAGGTGTTGGCTAAACCCGACCTGTGCGTCGCGCCGGTTCAACGACCGAAAACAAGTAACAAAGTACAATGGTGGCTTGTTCCTCCTGCCGAGTCTATGTCCGAGGGCGCAGGTTATTTAGAAAAGTTGGTTTTTACCTTCACCCATGGAGCCTGCTTGGTTACATTCTCCGTTCACATACCATAAATTGACATTTACTTTCAAATTGGCAGCATAAGAGCCATTTTACAAAATACAAAATAACGTCTATACAACAACGTAAGCAAGTGACTTGAGAAAAGTAGTAATAAAATCTGGTAAATTGGGTCCTTTTATAATTCTTTAGGCACTGACATTTTAAAAATTCTTCCGTTTATGAGAAATCACTTTTTTATTTAAAAAAAAAACTTAATTTCTACCCCAAGCTTTTTTAAATAGTATGAGCTATTTTTCATTATTTAATATCAAAGTTTTTTTTATTTATTTATTTATTTACGTATCAACATTTATAGATTTACAATATATATTTGAAATTTTACTGGTGCTTCTTGTACTTTACCTTAACCTAAAATAACCCTTCTAGCAGAGGATTTAAAGTTATTCACAGGTACATAAAACCAGTCTAGCCTGTTATAAAATTTATTAACAGTAGTAGAAACCCTATTTATTGGACTGTGCAATAAATACGACGTTCGACAGTAGGGGACATGCAGGAGGGATTGGTTACGAGTTCAATATGAAGGAACGTGAAATGAAAATAAGCCAAGACATTCTGGACTTTTAATGATATTGTTTAAGACTTTAAAAGCAAAGCAAAAGTCGTAAAACTCCCTTCTGCAAGCAAGAGTATTTAGATTCAGGTATAACATAGTTTGATCTTTGATCACAACTTACATTTATACCTGTTTTAAATAAATGGTATCTAGAAAATTTTATGAATTTATGTTGGACATTTTCCAATCTATTTACATGAGCTAGAAAATACGGTGACCAAACTATGTTTGAAAACTCCACAATTGATCTGACATAAGAAATATATAGCAGCCGAACTACATTTATATTCGTGAAGTCTTTACATGATCTCTTTATAAAACCCAACATTCTATTTATCCTACCAATAATGTTCTCAAGGTAATGTGAGAAAGATAATTTGCTGTCCAAAAAAACTCCAAGATCTTTTACATGGGAGACTTCAACCAGGGGAATGCTACTAAATAAATAAATAAATAAATAAAAGTTTATTTACGGACTAGGCCATTTTTACAATGTTTTACAATGTCATAAATATTACTACTTACTTTCTGGTACAAAATTGAAAATTTGGAAAGCTTAAAAGAGCATCCAACAAAAAACAATAACACAATGATATTGCATTTTAAATTAATGGATTGTCCCATCAGACAGATATGTTTTTAATTTCTTTTTAAATTCCGATAGTGTCAAATTGAAAAAGTCAACACACTCGGGCAGTTCATCAGCTTTACGGCAGAATCTACTTATCGGACTATAATACGTATAGTTAACCCTGTGGAAGTCAACATTAAATAGTTGAAATCGTCTTGTTGCTCTTGTTGGTACATTAAAGTTCACAAGTTGCAGCAAAGCTGACGAATCTATAATTCCGTTAAGAATTTTAAACAGCATACAAAGATCAAAATAAGTTCTACGTTTCTCTAAGGTATTAAGACCCAGCAGCAAATTTAATTCATCATAGTCAACCTGTTCATAAGGAATATTGAGCCTATAGGCTATGTGCCTAAGAAATTTTCTTTGTATTCTTTCTAGGGTATCCACATGTATTCGATAGTAGGGAGACCACACAGGGCAAGCATATTCGACTGTTGATCTAACTACCGCACAATAAACATCCCTTAATGCATAAATGCTATTAAAATCATTTAGTGACCTTAGCACAAATCCCAACAGTTTCATGGCTTTATTTGATATAAATTCAATGTGATTAATAAACGACATCTTTCTGTCCATTATAATACCCAAATCCTTGATTCTATCCACTCGGTCCAGAAATTCATTGTTTAAATGATAATCAAAGATGAAAGGGTTTCTTATGTGATAGAAGCTCATTATTTTGCATTTCTTAATATTAAGATGTAAATTATTCAAAATACACCACTGGGAAAATGTGTCAAGGTCATGTTGCAGTTCTATACAATCATGATGAGATGTTACAACCTTATAGATTTTTAAATCATCAGCATATAATAAAATATCACAATTCTTAAAGCACACCTTTAAATCATTAATGAAGCAATTGAACAGCAAGGGCGATAGGTGCGCTGGTAAGGGACAGTGCTCATCAACCTACTAAACCTTATTAACTGACATTTATCAGTGTTAAGTAACATCCTGTTACGTTCACACCAAGAAAAAATTATGTCAATATCATTTTGTAAGGCTAACAAATCGAATAAAGATGAGATCTGTCTAAATAGCTTTAAGTCGTCAGCAAAAAACAAGCAATTCGATGATAATTGGTGTGCAAGATCATTAATAAATAAAGTAAATAAAAGGGGGCCCTTGTGAGAACTTTGGGGAACCCCCGATGTTGTCTTAAAAGGGTCAGAAAGGTAGCCATCCACCTTGACCTGTTGCTCCCTGTCGTACAAGTAAGACACAATCCGCGATAGGAGTTGACCAGACACTCCAAGACTTGAGAGTTTAGATATAAGAATGGTGTGGTTAACTTTATCGAATGCCTTGCTTAAATCAGTATAAATTGCATTCGCGACCCCTTGTGAAGGAGCTATACAAGTAGTTTGAAAATATGAACAGGTTGGTATCCACAGATCGCCCTGAAATAAAACCATGCTGCTGATTGACTATGAGTGGCTCAAAAACACCTGTGAGAACTTTCTCAACAAAGTGTTCAAAAAGCTTGGGAATAGCTGACAGAATGCTAATTGGTCTATAATTGTTAATTTCATTTTTGTTACCAGACTTAAAGATAGGACAAACGTACGATAATTTCCATCTCCTTGGAAATACTCCAGAGCATAGAGATCTAGAAAAGATGTAGAAAAGGGGTAGATAAAGAGAATTGGAACAGTATTTTAGTAATCTATTAGGTATATTATCTGGACCAGCACCTTTATTGATATCAAGCTTGGCGAGAGCCGTTTCCACATCAGTAGGTTTAATGATAATACTAGAAATAGATGCAGACTTTCCAGAAGAATCAACAATAGCACTATTGTTATCGATGGGGTCGTAAACTGAGGAAAAATAACGATCAAAGAAATTTGCTATATCTTGGCCGTTATCGGCTGTCATCTTCAAAAAACATCTCATTTGGAATAGCACCATGATCGGACTGTGACCGAATATATTTCCAGAAGAATTGAATATTATTGGTTATAACATTTTCTGCATTAGCCAACATAAGCATTATAACATTCCCGAGTTAGAGTTTTACATTCACTTCTCAACAGATTAAATGTATTGTAATCTGCTTCAGTGTTTGAATGTTTATAACTTTTATGAGCCAATCTCTTACAAGGTCTTTAAGTTCGGATGAGAACCAAGTGGGATATCTGTGATTAGAAACTGCTTTTTTTTCGGCGCGAACAAATCAAAGCAATTGAAAGCGACAGAATAAAAGTTATCAACAGTAACATCAAAATTCTCATCCAAAATTGAGTGCCCATTGTATGATACAAAATAGTTATTGATGGCGTTAAAAGTAGCATTTTTAAAATCATAATAAAAGCAATCTGGCGAGTTTAAATAAACTATTCTACTACAGACAATTGAGAGCTCCAAAGCTGGGTGATATGGATCACAATCAACCAACCCGTTGCATTTTTTAACTGAAATATGGCCAAAGTTGGCAAAACAGAGATCTAAGATTGTATTGTGATCATTAATCATCCCATTGAGCTAAGATAATCCTAAAAACATAAAAGTATCACATAACAGGGTTTCTTTAATGGAAATGGCATTGTTTGGTAGGAAACCAGGTTAAGTTATTCCTAATAATCTAAAGACAATTTCAAAATCATACTAAGTTTAGATTCAGTTTTAAACAAAAAAAAAAAATTACTTAAGTAGTTGGTATTGGTGTTGAACTTATTAAGAAAACCCATATGTAAGTAACTAAACCCTTAGTACCTACATATCATAAGCCTAATCTTCAGTACGGGTTTTACCCGATCAATTTAAAATCACGATAGAAACCTCGATTAGCGTAATAAACAATTTTTAAAAGACAGACTTATACATTCTCTTCAAATAAATAAAATTCTTTTAAAAAAACAAACAAAACACATTCTCTTACCAAAGAGTAACACAAATATAAATTTTAGATTTGTCAGTTATTTAGCACCTAAGATATAGAATATTATTTCCATAAAAATAAAAGAAAAATAAGCCCTTCAGGAAATCATGTAGATTGTATGTGGTCAAGAACTTGGAACTGTTCGAGCCTCTATTCTTGTGTAAGGAAGGCGAACTCTGATGAATAGGTACACTAAAGTAAACCAAATTGTCTTAGGATCGCTATGGGTGTCTAATAATATAAACTGATTAAGTATTTTATAAATTGTAATTGTAATTGCCTTTTCAATAAACTAAGTTTTTCTTTTTTGGTTAGCATATTTAAATGCTTAGTCATCTAGGTGTTTATTCAAAGCATTTATCCTTGTATTTTGTGACAGGGTCCAAATTAGTATTCCTTCAGAAATTGTAGAAATTAGTGAATAAAGAAACAATAAATTCTAATTATTGTAAAATACACTGGATAGATAAAAATGTTTTGATTCAATTTCTTAATTATTTCAAAATTAGATTATTTATTAAAACATGTTTAAAATTGAAGCAAAACACATGATGATTTCCAAGATGCTCCAAAAACTGCGCTTACAGAATATAAAAGAAAAGGGTCAATTTAATAGATTTTGAAAGTAAATCTTAACTTGTATGTGCTTGAAAAGGTACCTAATTAAGAGAACTGTGCAATAAAAAATGCAAGTTGTCATTTAAAAATCGAAACGGCAGGTGAAAGAGAGGTGATTTAATTTGCTTTCTAGGTAAAAATTAACATCCTACTGGAAGATCGCAGTAACCCAACTTTAAATTAAATATCAATTAACATTAACAGAGTCGTCTGGTGCTCTGTATAATTTCGTTTACGGATATCACACTAGTTCACAGTTGAAATAGCAACATTATAAGAAAATTAATCAGTATATTTTTAAGACTGTGAACTACCTATTTAAGTTTTGGGCCCATAGAGGTAAGTACCTATATATTACCTCCCACTAATCCAAATTTGCTAATTGCTAAATTTTTCCAGGTTTGTAAAGTAGTGTGTTCACTTGCTATTGCTGTCTCAATTTGTTTTCTTTTTTCTTTCTCTTCGTCTGTTTCCACATCTAAAATTAAAAATTATGTAAGAAGGTAAGTACATAATTGACATTATTTAAATCTAACTACAATAATAGCCTTTTTGAAAAATCTACTGAATTTGAAGCATTTTTGTAGAGTGTGAACGACAGCAAATAAAAAAATTCCAAAATATACACAATTGCTGATGTTTTGATCCTATATTTTGTTTTTTCAATGGCCTGTGGATCCAAAATCTTGTCTCCATTCACTAAATACATCTTATCCAGAACACACAAGACATGCAACAAATACAACAAACACCACTTAATTTAAGAGATTTTGGAAGTTCTTTATTTATTGTCCTTCAGCTGCTACAAAAACGTTGAAAGTAACTGATTCGGATGCTAGAAATTTTATCATTAGTCTACTGAATCTACATCACCCAACCCAAAGTAAGTACTAGAATATCCCCATATTATTGGTTGTCGCAATAGCATAGTAGCAAGCATGGCAACCAGTCACCAGGAAATGAATATATCAAGATTTTGAACTTTACAATGGAAGAGAGAACCACAGAAAACAAATACCCGGCAAAGTGTACCTACTTGGGTATATCAATAAAAGTCAATGTGGTTTTGGGCAAATACTCCAAACAAGATTATGTACTGGCGTAAAGCAGTGCATATAAGCATAATATACTTCTTTGTAATTTGTTTCTGGTAACAGACTAGACTTACCCCTCTCAAATTTAAGTTCTGATCTTGTATCTGCGATAATATCTTCATCTTCATCACAATCAAAACTATTATCAAAGGGCTTCTCTGAATTACTGTTTATCATAAAAGTATCTTCATCTAAACTACTAATTTCTGAATCAAAATTTTCCATGATAACTACTGATTTAACCACTATTTTTATTATTATTATTTTAGCATTATCATAGGAAAATACCTGAAAAATATTTTTGCAAAAAAGATAACCTCATAAACAAAATGTCACAAATCAGCTGATTATGTTTGTCCCTTGTCAAGATGTCAAACGTCATACAATTTCTCACCGATTCTCGCTCTATCTACCAGATATAATGTCGTTCCTCTCTAAGTACATTAGTTAAGTAAGGATAGCACCATCGCAATTGATTAAAGTTGTTTTAAGTTCACTGCCTTCGAAGTTTTTAGATGGTTGGTGCCTGTGGTGTCGTGACAAATTTGTCAATTGTCAAGTTTATTTGGCGGTGGGTTTCAAAAATTTAAGTATAGAATTATGATCGATTCGAATGTTCGTAGCGCTCCAAGGAGTGAAAATTATAAGAAAATAGAGGATATAATCGATGCTAGGAAACAACTGGGTCAATACAATGTATACAAACATCAAGATTCGTTAAATATTAGATGCGTTTTTTCAAGCTTTCGAAGCAATTCTCCAGAAGCGATTAGAACAGTAAAGTTTGATGAGGCCTCGATAGTGTTAAACGATAAAGAGCCATTAATTGCAGAATTTAGTGGAGTTAAGCATACAGACTCTGAAATAACCATTGTAAGAGTTCGATGTAACGGAGGAGTGCACAAAAAAACCCTAAATAAGTGGGATATGAATGATATTGCCATTCCAGGGGATGGAACCCACTTAGGAGAAAGCCCATCTTTGGTAAACTTAGCAACATTGGTGGCACAAAATGTCCAGTGTGAAGGAGATGATGAGTATTTGGTTCCACTATCGTCCTGGGATCCTTTTATAAAAAATGATGATCTTCAACCAGACATGAAATGCTGCTCAGACTCAAAAATTAATGAGAAATACGCAGTCCGTAGTTCATATACAGACCCAAATATACATAGTAAAGTAGAAGAATCAAGTAGTAACTCTCAAACCGAAGTTAATTCTGAGGAAATTCCATCAAAGGGCCGTCGTGCTAGTTGGGCGGGAAAAATTTCAAAGTTTTGGCGTAAACACTGGCGGAAATCAAAATCCATAAGTGGACCGGAGATTACCGAAGCCGAAAATAATGATGGAAATCAAAACAAAAATTGAGGTTAGAGTATTGGTGAGAATTTTTTTTTTAGGAAATCAGGAATAAAAATTATGAAACTGACTAAAAATAAGTTATTTCATGATTATAAAAACTTCATATAAGGTGGGCAACTTGCGAATATCATTACATTCCCGCTAAGATGATAGCACAAGCAGAGGTAATCGACTTTTTCTATATTCCTCCCCAAAAGTACAATTTTTCGTTCAGAAATAGTTATTTATGTAACAAGTTTCGAAAATGCTATATTTCAGTACAAGAAGGCTAATTCCAGAGTAAGCCATAGGCGACTGCTGCATTAAAACCTTCGAGATTAGTAAAATCACTTTCGGGTAGGGGTAGGGTTAAGGTGGATTTATGCAGACAGACCAATTAATTACTTGTACAAACTTTGAAGGGTGAATCTTCTACTAATTTTAAGATAAAAAGTTAATATGAACATGGGTCCGCAACGGCTTGGTTTTTGAGATAGGTACAGAGCGTCAAAAGAAAATTCTTTATTTGGTTTTTTGATTATATTTTTGTTCAGTAACATGGAAATTTGATGAAAATCGGAATACTGGGAGTATTCATAATCAGAAACTTAATTATTTACTTCGTTTTTTGTTTAATGTTAGATGGCGCCACAGAGTGTTGTACCAGGATTTAAATAACCATAACTTTTTTGTGTCACACTGTATGTCGTTTTTAACTAGACAGACCTATTCTAAATTCAATTTTACATACAAAAGGTACTCTTACTATTTGTCGCTGGAAGCAGCCATTTAAAAAAAAAAGGGTTTAAAATTAAAACTGCTTTGAAATCATTACAATTTTTTGAAAAGTAAGTGAAATAATGTGTCCTATATTGATTGTGTTGTGATGTGACAAACTTAGATCATTTACAAGATTAAGACTAAACCATATACCTATAGGCATCGTAACTATAAACTATTTCTACAAATAAGTTAATAACATTTACATTTTACAATAGGTAAAATTGCTGAATCCTTTGGATTATTTTCTGTGGGGTCACTTGAAGTCACTAGTTTACAAAACTCCCATCCAAAATGAAGAGGATATTTGAATTGTGTGCCATTATTAATCAGACGCCAGGTATATTCGAAAGAGTTCGTCAATCAATGTTAAGGCGAATTAATGCACGCGTTGTAGTAGGCGGCGGTCATTTTCAGGAATTAATGTAATTGTAAATGTTATTCGCTTTTTTGTAGAAGTAAGTAGTTTAGTCTTAGTCTTGTAAATGATTTAAGTTTGTCACATCACAATGCAATTAATAAATGACACATTTTTTCGCTTACCTTTTAAAAACTTCTAGTGATTCAACTTACAAAATTCCAATGCAGTTTTAACTTTAAATCCGTTTTTTTTCAAAATGGCTGCTTTCAGCGACAAATAGTAAGAAGAAATTGATAATTTTTCGCACGTGCTAATCAAATCAAAATTGCATTTCTGAATCTTTTAACAATTAAACAAGTCGTTTCCAGTAGAAATGTACAAGTGTCAATATTTTATAATATATGAAAAGTGGTCTACTAGAGTCTTTAATTCTAGCTTGTATTTACAGATAAACAGTGGCGGCTGGTGCATAAGCGCTGCAGTGCTGCAGAGCTCCAAAAAAAATGAAGAAAAATAATAATAATTACATAATCTATAAAAAATATTTTATTTCAATTGTATTAATTCTTGCTCGGATTGTTTTGCCAGCTCTAGACTCGTGTGTGTGGCGGACTGTACATACCGCGGCGATCGGGGTCGGTGAGCTCCTTTGAATACCCGCGCGACACTCCGCTTCCCCCGTAATGGTCTAAAATAAAGCCTTGATTTAACTGAAGAGTTCGCTGTATTTAGTCCAGCGCAGTGCGGGTCGCGGGATACGGTATTGAATAGTATCGAACGAATTTTTGCGCGACTGTTTAGTATACGGCGAGTTGAACTTAAAAACAATAATAATTGAGTGCGGGGGTAGTTTTTGTGTATTGCTGTGACAATTATTAATTGTGTAGTGTACTATGGAAGTGGTCTTCAATTTAATTAATGTGAAGAGATTTTTTAACTATTCATACGAAGAAAAGATAGAATTAAAAGCAAAAGGTAGACCATTACCAGATATTATTATTGAAAAGTCTAGTATTAGTAGAGGAAAAAGCTATACACGTAAATTTAATAGAGACATTTATTTAAGAAATGAATGGATTTGTGGATGTAACAACAAAAATGCTTTATACTGTTTTCCCTGCTTACTTTTTGCTGGCGATAAAGCTTGGACGAAAATAGGGATCACCGATCTAGAGCACTTGAGTTTGAAGATAAAAAGACACGAAAACTCTAAAAGCCATCTTCATAATTGTATGGAATTTGCGTTACTAGGGTCAACTAATATTATGGCTCAATTAGATTCCGCTTATTGGATAAATGTACAGAGACATAATGAAAATGTGTCAAAGAATAGGTATAGTTTATCAAAAATTATAAATTGTATAAAATTTTGTGGAGCTTTTGAATTGGCTCTTCGGGGACATGATGAGAGCGATACGTCCGACAATCCGGGGATATTTCGTGGACTTGTAAATTTTTCGGCTGAATTAGATTCAACTCTAAGTGAGCACCTAAAAAAATCTGCGATATTTAAAGGCACCTCCAAAGAAATACAGAACGATCTGTTGCAGTGTATGCTTGAAGTCTGTCATGAACAAATAATTGAGGAAATTAATAATTCTCCATTTTTGGCGATCATGGCGGACGAAACAACGGATGTTGTTGCAAAATCTCAACTGGTAGTTATTTTTAGATATGTTCGCGATGGTGAGCCAATTGAACGTTTTTGGAACTACTTAATTTCTGAAAGATGTGATGCAGAAACACTTAGCAAAACAATTTTAACTGTTATAGATCCTTTAATTCAAAATTTACCTAACAAACTGATTGCACAAAGTTATGATGGAGCAGCGGTGATGAGCGGCCAACATGCAGGCGTTCAAGCATTAATTAAAAAAAAGTATCCTTTTGCTCACTATGTACACTGCTATGCCCATCCGCTAAATTTAATTATGGCTAAAGCTGCTTCTGCAAATACGCAAATACGTGTATTTTTTGGAAATTTACAAGACATTCCTGGCTTTTTTAATAATTCACCCCAACGAGTAGAAGTGTTGAACAAGATTGTGAACAGAAGGATCCCCCACGGCGCTACAACCCGTTGGAATTTTAATATACGGACCATTAATGTTGTGTACGAAAATAGAACCTCTCTTATTGAGTGTATGCATGAAATAGAAGATCAATTCTCCAACAACACAGTCTGTAGTGCAGCCGCCTCTATTCGCCGTACATTAAATGATCCTATCTTCAATTTTTGGCTGACTTTTTTCCATTATGTGATGCCCCACGTGGATATCCTATTTAATCAATTGCAGCAAAGAAAAATCGAACCCACTCTAGTAAGACACGCTATCGATAATTTTGAACGCAGTATCATTCAAGTTCGAAATAATATTGATAACATTATTAGTGAAGCATCAGATATAATAAGCCATGAATTACCAGAAAATGAACGCAGACGTTCATGTAACAGCAAATTTGATCACCGGATTTCTGCTTTAGAGGTGTGTGATGTTATCATAAATTGCACAAAAGATCGATTTCATTTTAAAGAGCATCTAGTAGTTGCATCACTTTTCTTCTCGGAATACTTTGGAGACTATTGTGGTAAATTTCCTGAGGATAAACTCACTTCCATATGTTTCTTTTATCCCACACTTGATAAAGAACGATTACAAACTGAACTGTCTGTTATTTATTCAAGAAATGATTGCAGGACTTTAAATGGCGCACTACCTCTTCTAAAATTTTTAATAACAAACAATCTAGGAGATACGTTGAAGGAGACTAGAAAATTATTAGAAATTGTGGTAACAACTCCCATGACAACATCAGAGGCTGAACGATGTTTTTCCACACTAAAACGAATAAAAACGTTTCTTAGAAATTCAGTGACCGAAGATCGTTTAACTAGTTTAACAGCTCTTTCCATGCTATCTATTGAAAAAAAGTTTATCTCCGAAATAGACAATTTTAATGACAAAGTGATTACAAGATTTGCGAACCGAAAAGAACGTAGGATAGACTTAATTTATAAAAAATAGGTAAGTTTAGTATTTTTTAAAAAATATGAAAGGGCGTGGCACCCAAAAATTTTTGCGGTGCAAAATGTACTTTAAATCTGGCAGCAATAACAGAGACCAACTGAAACTTACGTATGAAAAACAATTAGTGGTGGAAAGCGTGGTCGCCCTATGCCCGATTTAAATATTAAAACTGCGGGTAAAAGTCGTGGCAAAATTTATAATTTAAAATTTTTATAAGTGGGCGTGGTCCAAAAAAAATTTTTTCCCTGCCGCGTTATTTTTTTTTATCTATGCAGCACACCTACTAGAGTTCACGAGCCGCCACTGCAGATAAATATCTTATATAATAATAGTTATTATTATATAAGGCATCTACGTTTAGTTAGTGTGACGTAAAAATATGCAAATTTTACTTTAAAATAAAAATATATGTATATAAGTATATTTGTTTTTGATTGAAGGATTTCAAATTTTTAATAAAGAATTTCGGGTCAATTGTCATAACCATTGCACAGTGAGTAGGCATGTCGCGTTTTTAAAATTTATTTTACATTGTTTTATTTAAGTGGGTTGGGTGTCACCCTATCCCTACATTATGGGGTTACTGTGATGTAAGGTTAGGGATAGTGTGACAAGCAGCTATTTTTGCCATTTAAAAGCATCTAGGTTTAAGTGTCTCGGTGTGACGGAAAAAAACATTAAAAATATATTATGAAAATTTTTGGAATTTGAAAGATCGTTAATTTTAGGAAAAAAGTGCAAATTTCCTATTTAAAATGCCAATGTTTTTATTAAACGTATATTTTATTTAAAATTTTTACAAAACCCATTAGTAACATCTAACATGTAAAAACATCAACTTTTCCATTAAAAGCGTATCGAATTCTTTCACCATTAAGGGATATTATAGGATCCAATAATATTCCTATAATCTGAGACATTCGACATTCTAATAAATGATCTGTCTTTCTCATTAACAACAAAACTGTTTTTATCCTTATTAACATTTCTTAATGCTACCACTTCTATTTCATCTAGTGTCATCAAAGATTTCAATTACACACATATACTTAAAAACACCACGCTTTAAACCCATAAAAGTTGCAACTATAAAAGAACCTTGCTAATATTTTCCTCGTTTACAGGTTTCAATGTTGCAGTTTCCTCTAATAACTCCTCTTCTGTTTCGTCACTTTCTTCTAAGGACATATCTTCTATCTCCTCATCACTGTCTGATTTATCTTTCTTTCACTTTTTCTTGATCGTTTTTGGACAGCTTTTCTGTTTTCCTTTAATGGACTCGGCCTTTTTTGTCTTCAAAGAACTAATATATTCTTCTTTTGTTATTATTTTTGCGGTATCAATTCTTCCTTCAACAATTTTTTTTACGCTACTTTGAACTATCTTTTCCAGAATCATATTATGCTCAAACACTTTCCCGGGTATTGCTTCGCTCATAGAAAGTTCGGTGATTTGACTCCCCTGGAGGATTGGCCAGCGATTTGACGCTTATTTAATGGAGTGATGGAGGATGGGCCAGCGATTTCACGCTCTTTTAATGGACTTAAGGATGGGCCAGCAACATCATCCTCTGTTATCGTCTCGGTTATGGCGTTGACCATTGTTGGATGTTCTTGGACTTTTTCTTTGATAGACTCTTTAAATCTTTTTAGTTTATCAGGATGATAATTTTATTCTTTAATGGCTAATCTATTAACTCGTGTTAAGACATCTGGATCATAAATGCCCGTTTTCTTAAAACCACTTACGAGCCATGATGACTCATTGCTTTCCATGCCAGTCCTAAAACATTTAAAAATTCACTTTTAGATAATTTTTGCCCAATATGATGCCGTGTCCAATTGGTTAAAAGTTGATCTGTTGAAATGCAATAGCAGCGCAATATAAAATTATATGTAATATAAATGCAGAATATAAATTAGTATTTAATATTGTCACACTAACCCTAAGTGACCCTAATTATTTATTTATTTTTTTTAATTCCAAATTACATATTATTAAGGTGCACAAAACTGAAATTTCGTAAAGAAGAAAAAAATTCTATATCTACTTCAAAAATTACAACAAAATCCTGAAAACCAGCTGAGCTACTAAAAAATTCGTGCATACTATTATGGTTCCAGATTTATTAGCAGTGATTTAATATTTTGTTCAAATCGGTTCTGAGTTTCTGAGACTATGGTTTTTACTTCATCTGGCAGCTTGTTTTAACAGTCTTAAACACATGTTAATGTGAACTTCTCTCACTTAAAACTAGGTGATGTAAAGGATAATTTACATTATGTGTGCTTATTGTTCTTTAAGATCCTTCTTGGCTTTTGAGTCGGGCTTTATGCCTTTAACTCCCTTTTTTTTTTCTGTGGCTTTAATCGGCCAAACTCTTGCATTATTGCGAAAAGGGAATTATGAAGGACTGTCTGTTTTTAAAGCAAAATACCAGACACTCATAAATAAAGGGTGTCCCAAAATGAACGCACATTTTTATTTGTTAACAAAACACATTTATTTCTTGAAATATGTCAAAACTTTACTGGAATTAGAAATAATACATATCACGATTAAGTGTGAAACACAATATCCGACAAATGTCTACCGCGGCTTTGCTGGCAGGCCCTTGCCCTTGATAACATTTTCACATATTTGTGGACGAATTTCATCAATGACGCGTCGAATTTCGTTCTTCAAATCAGGAATTGTGGCTGGTTTATTGGCATAAACACGAGATTTAAGAAACCCCCAGAGAAAGAAGTCGCACGGTGTTATATCGCAGGATCGTGGTGGCCAATTCTGATCACCATTGCGAGATATGACACGACCAGGAAATTTCAGTCGTAACGAGTCCATTGTTTCACGCGCAGTGTGACAGGTCGCTCCGTCCTGTTGAAACCATAAGTTTTCCACATTAATTCGGTCTAATTCAGCCCACGGAAACTCTTCTAACATTTCACGATAACGTTCGCCATTCACTGTTAGTGCAGTTCCAGCCTCGTCATCAAAGAAGTATGGCCCAATTATTCCGCCGAACCAAAAACCGCACCAAACGGTGACTCGTAGAGGATGCATTGGTTTTTCGTGAATAACATGAGGATTCTCTTCCGCCCAAATTCAACAATTCTGCTTATTGACGTATCTATTGAATTAAAAATGTGCCTCATCACTAAACAGGATTTTCTTCGAAAAATCTCCGTCATTTGCCTCGTTTTCCAGAATCCAATTCAAATTCAAATAATTTATTTTTTCAATTTAAAAGCACAATACAATAATTGAAGGAAACGTCAAAATCACTTAAAGCTAATAAATCTCAATAAAGAAAAGGTAAAGCTATAAAAATAGTTAGTTAAAATTAAAGTAAAACACACACTACTTGGTAACACTAAACGTTAATAAAACATGGAATTTTTGGACATTAAACACTCACCGACAAACAATTACACATCCAACCATCAACTCAAAAAATCATCCAAACAGTAACAAGTCCTTTGAAGTAAAAACTTCTTAAGCTTCCTCTTAAACATAAGTACACTTGATGCATCTTTCACGTCCTGAGACAAGGCATTAAAAAATTTACAACTGTTAAAATAAAAGTTTTTCTGGTATAGTGTTGTCCGATGCCTACCAGGTGTCAAGAGCCCTCCGCTTCTGATATTATAATGCAGTCGAGCATTTCCAAAATTAAACTGTTCACGGTGTTTAAAAACATACAAACATGATTCCAAAATGTATGTATCATAAAAGGTAAGTATCTTTAGATCTTTATAAGCATGGCGACATGTTTGTAATCTTTTCAACCCGGCAATTATTCTAATAGCATACTTCTGCAGACGAAAAACACGAGCAGTCTGAGCCCCGCAGTACCCCAATTTAAAATTCCATACCTCATACGGCTATGAAAATTTGCATAATATACTGTCAGTAGCGTATCCTTACCACATTGTTCGCAATTTGGCGCATAGGAGGTCTATATGACTGTTCCATTGAAGTTTATAAACAAGAGTTATTCCCAGCATTTTCGTATTGTCGCTACAGTAAATGGGATTTGATGTACCCGACAGGAGAATAGGGAGATTATTTACCGTTCGTGGCTGCCTAGACAAAGTCAACGATAGTACTACCGTTTTATCTGTAGAAAATTTTTCTGTGACCAAGTTAAAATTTTCTCGTACACATTCTCTGCAATAACCTGAACTTGACGTGGATCCTCGTGAGTAATTAATACATTTGTGTCATCTGCATAACATACCGTGTAGACGTTCGATTCGTCGTTTAGAAAATTAATTATGTCATTTGAGAAAATTAAATAAAGAAGAGGACCTAATATTGAACCCTGTGGTACTCCCCGTTTAAGACAAATTTTCCCGCTTTTCGTATTATTTATGTTCACAAATTGAAGCGGTCTTCAAGATAAGATCTAAAAAGGTCATTATTAATACCTCTTATTCCATATCGATCGAGTTTAATCAACAGTAGTTCGTGATGGACCAGGTCGAAAGCACGAGAGAAATCCACAAAGAGTCCCAAAGCTGTTAACCTTTGATCGAGAGCATCAACAATTTTTTTTTTCAAATGAACACAACGCCGTCTCTGTGCTCTTATTTTTCATGAAACCATGTTGACCAGCTGAGAGGGAGTTATTACTAGTCATAAAATTTAATAATTGTTCTTTCATAACCATTTCGAAAATCTTTGAAATACTCGTGAGCAAACTTATCGCCCTATAATTCAAGTAACCATGGGTATCACCCTTCTTAAAAAATGGTCTTACTGAAGCCAGCTTTAATTTATTTGGAAAATTACCTCGAAATATACATAAGTTAACAAGAAATTGAAGAATATCACTTAATTCCGCTGAACATTTTTTTAGTAAATTGTTTGATATTCCGTTTACACCGCTAGCATTAGAATTTTTTAGATTATTTATGTATCGCTGTATATCTAATTTACACACCGGTTGCATGAAAAATGTTCTACCCGAAGCAGGGACGGTTGCACTCACAAAATCAAAATCTATATCTTTATTCTGATAATTACAACTTGTGTTTGTAAAAAAATACTAAAATTATTTGCTGCGGTTTCATCAGACAACCCTACACCATTCTCCACAATATTTACATCTGCGTGCGTTGAACATCTCCCTTAATTAACAAATTCACGGCGCAACCCATAATCTGCTGGCTTCAATTATTGGGTCCATTGGATTTTATAGGCATGCAAATGCAAATCTTTTGTAAGAATTCGCTGCATACTGCTTTTGGTAATGTTCACTTGCTGTGACCGACGGCGAATCGACGTGTCTGGATTCTCACCAACACTTTCCGATACTGCTACAATATTTTCAATAGATCGAGCAGTACGCGGCCGCCCTGTTGATTTTATGTTTCTAACTGAACCACTTTGCTCAAATTTCTTGATCAATCTTTGCACTGTTGTATGTTTTGGTGCATTATTTCTTCCAAAAACGGCTCGCACTCTACGAACTGTTTCCGCATAACATTCTCCACATTTATAATACGTTTCCACGATAACAACGCACTGTTCTACCGTGTAGCGTTTCATGGCTATTAATTGCAATAAATTACATGACAGCTATCAAATGTTCAGAAGCCTACTATGACAAAAACGAAAATGCCACGATATTTAAAATGTGCGTTCATTTTGGGACACCCTTACCCTTTATGATACGGGTCATTCTGAAAAAAAGGGAGCAATAAAGTGTGTCACATCATAACTTTTTAATAAGACAAGCAATTACTTTGATTCTCGGTATTTAACGATTGTCTGATCCATAGACTTTAAAATATAAAGTCTATGGTCTGATCTAAATATTTGCAACATAATGTAATTGCACATATTTTTCGAAAAAAAGGAGTTTCTGAGGGGCAACCACTACTGGGATTCAATGTACATTTTTGTGAGAATCACCTAGAAATCCATGGGAATCATCTGGAAATTGGTAGCAAACACCCTAATATTTTCGCCAATTTTCATTGTTCACTTGTTAACCTCCAATAACACCTGCCCGCTAAGATTTTTTACTTTTAAAGATTTCTCATATAGTTTATAGACAAGCTGGGTCGTGGTCCCTTCCGCTAGATCAATAAATGACATAATTATAACAAATGGTAGATATAAATTAATAGGGTAGTTGACTATAGTGACAAAAAAATAATTAACATTGTGAATAGATAGATAAAGATAACAAAAGAGTGACAAGACCACACAAATAAAGTCATCGATATTAAAAATAATCGTTGATAATTGTCAAATAGCTTAAATCGTACATTTTGATCTGTATGTCATGTGACCGCGAACGCCAATCACAACGCGTGACGTCATTTTACTCGACAACTTGTCAACAACGACGTACTGTCATAAACAGCTAACATTATTTTTCTGTAATTATCAAATTGTTATTGGTCGCGTTCATCAGAACCTATGTATAGCGTATCGAGTAGCGCTACCTCAAATTAATTCCTACTAACTGAGCGATTACTATAAGTGGGAGCGAGAACCATGCTTGATCATGGAAATGTTGTTCAGCCAGCAAAGCATATCAGCCAAGAAGATTTAGATTTAGATATTACTGTGTAGGTACAGTATATTAATGTCTTTAAACTGGTACATTTTCCACAATTCATTCTTCTTCCTTCAGCTCATATTTTTTGAAAGACAATAGCTTAGGTTTTTACTCTATATCAATGACCTTGCATCCTTCAAAATTCAAGGTCAATTTACCATGTTCGCAGAAGACACCACAATATTGTGGCATGACAGGAATCAGGATCGACTGAACGAGATTATTAATAATGGCATCCTCAAGGTGAAAACGTGGTGTGACTCAACATTTTTGTCTTTTAACTTTAAAAAAACGAATGTTCTGTCATTTAAGTGCTCTTTTAATAAAATTTCAATAGAAAATCAAAATATTAACGATTCCCTGTGTTCTAAATTCTTAAGCTTATACATTGACAATAAGCTGTCGTTCCACGAACATATCCTTAATCTCTGCAGCAACTTAGCTAAAGGTTGCTATGCCTCGAGGATTATTTCTAGAGAGTTAGATGCCTCTGTATCGAAAATGGTTTACTTTTCTGTGATAGAATCGCACTTAAGATATGGGATTTCCTTCTAGGGAAATTGTACTTGTGGGATATTGAATTCGGTCTTTGTTTTGCAGAAGAGGTCCATTCGGTATATAGTTGGAGCAGGTTACCATGACTCCTGTCGGCCACTGTTTAAGTCACACAGAATTCTAACCCTTACGTCCCTCTTTATTCTCGAGACAATATGTCTAATGTTTGAGAAACATAAGTCTAGTACAGACAACAAGATACTATGCTCTGGCTATGCCACCAGGTAAACATAATATATAGAGTTACCAATCCCGCACTCTACTTTGGTTAAAAATTCACTTGTATATAATTCAAAAAATATTTAATACCATGCCTCTGAATATAAGAGCCGTTAGGTCCAAAAGAATATTTAGAGCAATGGTGAAGGATTTTTTTTTTGGAGAAAAACCTATTATTCCTTGGAAGAGTACTTTCAGGACACTTTAATAATGAACTGAATGCCAATAATATAATTATATTTTGGATATCAGTTATATCTGTACAATTTTGTTACAATTGCAAATGTGTTCTTCTCTGGTCTATAAGCGTAACTATTTATTCTGTCATCGGTTATCACTAGGGTCTGTTTTTTGAATTTTGTTTTTCTATCCTGTTTTATTCTTAAGACCATGTGAACAGTGTTGTCCCATTTACATATTTTAGGAAGCTTAGGCCAATGTATCGTATCTATATATGCATATTTATTATTGTCTTTGATGGCTGTTGTTACTATTGCCTATGCTATATTTTGTTTATTTATTTATTTGGTATACTTTTATATGTATATACAACCTAGCTTTGTCAACAAGATTATGTCTTATGATAATAAAGCACTTTTGAGTTTGAGTTTGAGTTGAGGTTACTTCGTAACAAATTTTCTTTTTCAGTGTCTATAATTGGATAATAAGTGAAATCACGTACATTTCTAAATTTAGTCAAATACCCCTATTGAAATGGGAAATAAAGATCTTCGTGAATTTTAAATTAATGATCTAGTCGCCCCAAACATAAAATAGCAAAAACTAAAGTCTGTGCGTTTTAAGAAGTCCGATATCGGATTAAATCACCAAGGGATGTTATCGCTTTTAAAACAGTAAGTCGGTTAAGTTACAATATCTTCGCACCTTCGCTATACTTGATCACACCGAACATCCCACTGGTTTACTGTATTCTATTTCGCCCAGTAATGCAATACAGTAATATTACTGATAAATCACTACATAATCAGTTGGGAATCAGCTGGCAATCCCTGGGAATCAGTTGGTAATCCTTGGGAATCGCATAAATATTTGGCAATCACCTGGGAATCACTAGTAATATTTGGGAACCCCTGGGAATCATATACAGTGATTTCCAAAAGTGGCATTTCAATGTACATTTTAATGGGGGGTGATTGACCCCTCGGGAATATCTGTCAAGTCCATTACCTATACCATTGCCTTTGATAGACTTAATAATTTGTTTAGCGGTTTCATTATGGACCTATAACTTAAAACCCCATATTATTGTCAGTGACGTAACATGGTTTCGTCTATGATGAGGCAATAGATAATGGAAAACAATTTCTCAGCCTACTAAACGGTCTAAAGTAATAGTTTTGATTAGGATCAGCCTGTATGTCCCATATAAGGCATCAGTTCTGATACCTGCGGTAGAAGTCGACAGTTTCAATATTCTATAATAAGTTATTTTAAATAATGGCAACTGTTCTTTGTTTTAGGCTCCAAATGATGCTAGAGATGCCACCGAAACATTTTTATTAATATTGCCCTCATTTTTCTATATGACGGTTGCAGTTCTGCTGTCTTCGTTATTATCGCCAGGTCAAAAAGTATTAGCATTTGTTGTAGAATTTTTAGTGATCATATTTCCAATTATATTAAATGTAACAGTATTCTCACAGTATGTAACAAACATCGTTTTCATTGCATGTTTTCTTTTTGGGTTTCATTTAGTTCTTACAATAGTGTATATAAGTTGCAAAACGAATAGCAATATAAAGTATAAAATAATGAATCCAAATAAAAAAGATTATATAACGAATGTTCGTTCAACAATTAACCTCATTTCTGTTATAGCAATCTTAGCTGTAGACTTCAAAGTATTTCCGACCAGATTTTCGAAAAGAATCACAACAGGGTTTAGTCTTATGGATGTAGGTGTAGGACTTTATGTATTTGCAAATGGTATTGTTGCACCAGAGGTAAAAGGAAAAAAAGATCCAATTAAGAGTTCAATAAAAGGATCTGCACTGTTACTAATTATAGGACTATTAAGACTTATTCTGACTAAAGTAACACATTATAATGTATCAGAACTTGAGTATGGTGTCCATTGGAATTTTTTCATTACGCTAGGAGCTACAAAAATTCTTACTTCTTGTCTTCTAAACGTCGTAAATGTAAAATATATTTTTGTAAATGCCATACTCTTAACGTTTGCTCATGAAACATTGCTACAAATATCCCTAAGGAAATGGGTTTTTTCAGAGGATAGAAGCAATTTATTTTCTGCCAATAAAGATGGTCTAGTCTCAACAGTAGGCTACATATCTTTATATTTATATTCTCTGTACTTTGCATACAGCATTAAACAGACAGAATTAAGCTATAGAAAAACGAATTTAAAGTTGTTCTTTAGCACTGCGTTAGCTTTAACAGTAACATATTTATGTTCTTCTTATTTTGAAGTTTCCAGGCGACTGGCGAATACGGGATATATTTCCTGGATTTTGTTTATAGGAATTTTTATGATGTGGTTGTTTTACGTAGCTGAACACTTTCAAACACGTTTTTTTAAACATAGATTACCAAATTATATTTGTTCTCCACACTTATATGAAGCAATTAATTACAATGGATTAATATTTTTTCTTTTAGCTAATATATTAACTGGATTAATTAACTTATCTATATATACAAGAAAAGTTGACTCTTTTTATTCTATATTAATTATTTCTTTGTACATGCTTGTAAACTGCTGTACAGTTTTTATTTTATATATTAAGCAGTTGAAGTTAAAATTATAGTAGTAGTTTGTATAAATTGGACTTTTTGCACTAATTTATACACGGATTTTGCGAATTATGAAAAATGTTACCTAGTCTGTTTTATTTATTTTCTTGTGTGTATGTTTACAGTTCATTTCAATATATTAGGACTTTTTTGTGGGTTGCATGCTCTTTATGTTTATTTCTATATTTATTATATATTATATATTGATGTTGAGTTGATTTAGTTTTAGTAGGGAATTAGAAAGTAAAGGACACATTGCATATTACTTAAAGTTATATTGATAAGAGTATTGTTAATTTTATAAAAGATTTTGTTAGCAATTTGATATAATAGACATTGTACAAATATAAAAAAGTTTTATTTACAAAGGAACATGTCTAATTCATCCGTAAGCTTAAGTACATTTTAAAGCGCATGAGTATTTGGATATTGAGAGACGATATCTTATTTAAATGTAAAAATACTGATATTTAGTGAAATTACTAAAACTAAAATAAATAGGTACTAAAAGCGTTAGCTATATGGCAAATTGTCAATATCAATAAAAATTGCATTAGCAAATCAGCCCAAATAGTCTAAAATTAATATGTTTATTAAATCGTTATAAGCGTCAAAATAATTATATTTACTGTATTCATTCCTTTTCGTTTGCTTGTTATATGGACCATTCACCTTGAGAAACTTTGATTTTATTGTAGTCTATACGAAGACAATTATTGATACAACATAAAAAGA
The DNA here is from genome assembly GCA_963920685.1 of Polydrusus tereticollis. Classification (NCBI taxonomy): domain Eukaryota; kingdom Metazoa; phylum Arthropoda; class Insecta; order Coleoptera; family Curculionidae; genus Polydrusus; species Polydrusus tereticollis. The sequence goes on from OY987327.1 coordinate 88,917,227, forward strand.
AATGCAGCAAAAACTCAGCTTATCGGCTAAATTTCATGTATAAATAATTATTGATGCACTTACCTATTGCAATAATAAAAAAGAGACAACTGTTATACTCTGTTGCTTAATGTCAGAGAGTAATAAATGTAAATGACAGGACCCATTAAGCAGGGTGGACAACTTAAAGGTTGCATTGTAAATTTCAGGTAAATTGAAATAATAGTTTTTAAAAATTTCCGTATTTCAGATATTTAAGACTTACACACCCCGAATCGGTCCTAAATAAGGGTAATTTGCATACAATAGAAAAACGAGTTTGGTGAATGAAAGTAATGTGACAGAGGCGTTACTACAGGTAGTTTATTAGAATAGGTATAATAATAATTATACTTGATTATAATTATAGATAGGCAGATAATTGAGAAATATATTATTCTAATATTAAGTAGATAAAAACTTATACAGAAGTAAGAATAATATGAAAGTAGATAAATTGGAATAAATATTAATATTTATAAAAAAATTCCAAGAAGACGTTGCTATTTTTTCGGATTTTCTTGAGGGGTAGCTGGCATTATCCATGACTATAACAGACCCAGGAGGAATAAGATCTAGTATTTGCTGGAAGTATTCTTTAAGGACATCAGCGTTCATGTCTTCATGATAGTCTCCAGTCCGTTTTGATTTAAATGCTAGTAAGCCGCCAGCAGATGATTTCGCCTTTCTTTATTAAAAGTGATTTTTTGTTTTGAATTTTCTCATAACAAAGACTAGTTTCCTTCAAAAGTTTCCCTAGTTTCTTCTTACCCATGGGTGGACTGAAATCATCCTTTTTCATTCCAGACATTATTTTGTCCAAGGTAGGTATTTCTTTTTTTAAGTAAAACGAGTGTATGATGCTTTTGATGGCAGTCTTTTCATTCTCATTTATTACAGTTTCTTTCTTCCTGTACTTCTCTTTGGTGACCTGATGGGGCCGCGTTTATCCTCGTGCACAAGTCGGTATATTGTTGAGTATCCGACTCCAGTCATATTCGAACACATTTCAACTATTTTTGCAACTCAGAATGTTAAATTTTGGTGGCGAAGAGCGTTGAACATATTGAGAATAATAATTTTCTCATTTTTAGAAAGCGCAGTTTTACTAATCCGTTTCTCAGCAACAAATTCAGAAACACTAGCAATCTTCAAGAACGAAGTTCTCCAATAACTGCCGGAAAGTAACTAAACATTTAAAATTTTTGAAACCGTAAGGCACAGGTAAGTAAACTACCTGTGCCTCTACCTACCCGGTCTCGGGACCCCTGACAGTAATCATAATTAAATAACAATAATTGGGCTACACATGGAATACGGCGAAGACCACTGGATTTTATAGTTCAATAATGATTTATTACTCTCTCGCATTAAGCAACAGACTATTATTTCTTTCATTTAATAAAAGTTGCAAATGATGAATTAACGTATATATCTATCGACAATACATTGAGTTTACTCGTCACTATCGAAATTTTCAGGACTTGAGTCGTTATTTACACTAATAATAATGGGTGAGATCGGTGGTAAAATACAATATTCACTTTCTTCTTTAATTACATGGGAAACACGCCCTCCATATATCGCTTTTACTTATTTGATCTACTACTGTTCTGATATTATTTAATACAGAATCGCTTAACTCTGGTGATTGATTATTTAACGTATTATATAACGCATAACGAAAAATTTGCCTCAATTTTGATGTTATGTATTTTCCAAATTTGTGATTCGTTTTTAATGATGTCTTTTTCTAATTGTAGGTTTTCTTCTTAAGCATATTACTGCGTTTATTGTTTTGCTTAAAAAAGGAACTTTGGTATTATACCGGGTGTTATAAGAATGTTGTGTTTTTTTATGAAAATTCAAAACACTCTGTGGGATTTACTAGCTATTGCAAGTTATCGCAGTTATAGCCAAATGAAGGTCTCATGTTTCCTTTACATTTTCTTTTTTGATTCATTTGTTTATCTCTGTTTTTTCATAAAATACACAATTTTTAGTTCAACCTGTTTTTCATAAAAACATTTTTAGTTAAAAAATACAAAATAAACGAAATGCTTAAATTAATGCAACAGCAATAAAAAAAAACAAAATTTAAAGTAAATAAAGAATCAGTATCTGGTATTATTTAATTTTATTGAATCCACGAAGCATAGCAAAAAAATACAGGGAAAAAAAATTATAATTTCTGAAGTTGTTCAAAAAAATGAAATAACATTTAGTAGCGGGTATTGCCTCCCCTTGCTCTAATTACTGCCTCGCATCTTGGCATCTTGGCATACTTAGAATCAGATTTCTGATTTCGTCTTGATTAATCTGATTCCATATTTCTAGTAGGAGGAAGCAAGGCTCTAACATGTCGACCCATGTTATCCCATAAATGCTCAATAGGATTAATGTCGGGGCTTCTTGCCGGCGAAGGCAAAGTTAAAATTTCTGTTTTTTGGAGATAATTTTGTACCACTCTTGCCACGTGTGGGCGTGCATTATCGTGCATGAACAAAAAATCCCCAATAAATGGGGCATATGATACCACATGGGGTTCTAAAATATCTGATATGTACCTACAATGCCCCATTCACGAGCTCCCCAATTTTGGTGCTTCTGGGCAAATTGAAGACGCTGCCTTCTATGGTTTACGGTTAGGAGGGGACCATTTGCGGCTCTATAGGGAGTTATACTGCTTTCTGCCAACCTTCTACGCACTGTATCTTGACTAACACGGTAATTATACCGACGGGAAAATTCCTGCTGCATTCGCAAAAAGCACCAGTCTCCCGAAATCGTGCCAATGCTCTGGAGATAGCAGATTGTGTCACTCTATATCGTTGCGCCAGTTGAAATTGTGGCATGCCTTCTTCCACAAGTGCTATGGCTCCAGCACATTCCTCAGGCGAGAGATTTCTTCTTACACGTGCGTTTTGGGCCATTTTGTTTTTAATTACACTTAATAAAATTACAAATTGCCAATACAAGTATTCAAAGCAAACTAAAAAGTGATAAAGTGAAGAATCAAACCTGATAACGCTTTTGTTACATTTCACTTTATGACGTTTCTGTGTAATCCTTCATTTTCATAGCCTGCTACTTTTTCGATAAATGCATTTTACGTCAACAAAAACACGTTGAACTAAAAATTGTGTATTTCATAAAAAAACAGAGATAAACAAATGAATCAAAAAAGAAAATGTAAAGGAAACATGAGACCTTCATTTGGCTATAATTGCGATAACTTGCAATGGCTAGTAAATCCCACAGGGTGTTTTGAATTTCCATAAAAAACAACATTTTTATAACACCCTGTATAATACCAAAGTTCCATTTTTAAGCAAAACAATAAAGGCAGTGATATGCTTAAGAAAAAAACCTACAATTAGAAAAAGAAATCATTAAAAACGAACCACAAATTTGGAAAATACATAACATCAAAATTGAGGCAAATTTTTCGTTATGCGTTAAATAAGCCGCCCAGTGTATTTACGTAATTTACTTTTAATAGCAGCCCAGACCAACTCAATGAAGTTGAAAATGCAATAATATGGCGGCAGACGTAAAATAGAATGACCGTTTGCTTCAAAGTGTTCATCAACCACCCCAAGACAGAATTTCTTCCAGGTCTTTGTTGAGACGTGAGAACTATTGCGCCTATAGAGATGTGCATTGGCAGCCGATGTCCTAGTATCCAAAGTAAAAGATGAAACAAGTGTGCTGTCATCAGCGAAGCTATATACCGGGTGTTGCATCGTCGAGCGGGACATAGGAAATCCCATGTAATTTTAAATGGGGTCAATTATTGGCTTCCCTAATTATTTTAGAGAAAAATTCTATTTAGGTTTATTAAAGAGCACTAAAACCCACATTCAAAAGAATAACTTTAGATATTTTTGATGAGCCCGTTTACGGGTTATCGCCGATTTCTTTTTAACTATTTCTCCTTTTTATGGCCCCGTATTTGCGGGCACCAGTCAAGGTAAAAGATGACTGTCAAATAAAGTTGTCATTTTGAAATGTGTGCTTTATTGTTATAAAAACTCGTACATCGAAAATATTAGCCATGAATTACACTTCTTAAGAAAAAATATTAAATGGTATTATCAAGGAAATAGTTATCAAAATGTGTCAGACATGTTTGCTGCTCTGTATCCGAATAGACCGATACCTGCAAAATCTACAGTCGAAAGGACTATCAAGAAATTTGAGACAAAAGGCACTCTAATAAATAACTGCAGATGTGAAGAAAGGCAGGAACAAAGAAGAGATGCAAGAAATGATAGGGACTTGCAAGTTTTATTGTGCGTGGAAGAAAATGATGGGAAGATCAGCACAAGAAAACTTGAGGATGACATAGGATTAGATCACACCACAGCGTTACGAGCTTTGAAACGACATAAATATTATTCATACAAATATGAAAAGCACCAAGAGCTAAGAGATAGGGACGAAATACGACGACAGGAGTTTTGTTTTGGTATGATGGAAAGAGCAAACATGGATAGGGAATTTTTAAAAAACATTTGTTTCACTGACGAATGCACATTTACCTTGAACAATGAACCCAATGTTCAAAATTATCGATATTGGAGCAAAGAAAACCAACACAGGTTTGTGGAAACAAGGACGCAATATCCACAAAAAGTTAATGTATGGGCTGGGATTTTCGGAGAAAATATTATCGGGCCATTATTTCTTACACGAAATTTAAATGCAGAATATTTTTTGGAACTACTTGAAGATCATATTTTACCTACTTTACATGATGCCGCCAGGGAAAATCAGGAAGTTTGGTACCAAATGGATGGCTGCCCGGCACATAGTACCCTGGCTGTCCGGGAATATTTAAACCGTGCTTTTAATGGAAATGTTATTGGCTTAAATCATACAGTAAATTGGCCAGCCAGGTCTCCTGATTTATCGCCAAATGATTTCTTTCTCTGGGGCCATTTAAAAAACAGGATATACAAAGATAAAAAAATACCCAAATCTAGACGAGTTAAAAAATGCTATTTCTGCCGAATGCAATAGAATTTCAGTTTACCAACTAGCGAATGTAAGAAGAGAATTTTATGATCGCCTCGGTTATTGTCTAGCAGTCAATGAAGGAATATTTGAACATCTTCTTAAATCCTAAAGTTCTAACAATTTAATAGTACCTACCTATTAATTAGTAAAATATTGAAACATGTAAAATGTCATAATTAACCTTATAATTGGATACTTTATTTTAGTTTTATTCAGATTAATTTGTACTCATAAATACACCTTTAATATTTTCGATGTACGAGTTTTTATAACAGTAAAGCACACATTTCAAAATGACAACTTTATTTGACAGTCATCTTTTACCTTATTGACTGGTGCCCGCAAATACGGGGCCATAAAAAGGAAAAATAGTTAAAAAGAAATCGGCGATAACCCGTAAACGGGCTCATCAAAAATATCTAAAGTTATTCTTTTGAATGTGGGTTTTAGTGCTCTTTAATAAACCTAAATAGAATTTTTCTCTAAAATAATTAGGGAAACCAATAATTGACCCCATTTAAAATTACATGGGATTTCCTATGTCTCGCTCGACGATGCAACACCCGGTATAGGATTTTTAGTTTTTTCCAAAGGACCCTTAATGTATAGTAAAAAGAGGGTGGGCGACAATATAGAGGGACTCCGATATTGATGTTAAATGTGTCGGTAAGAAATCCGTCCATCGCCACTCGTAGAGAACGGCCTTTAAGAAAGCTTGAGAGCCAGGAACAAAATTGAACCGGCATTCCGTATGCTCTCACTTTATTTAGGAGCCCCTCATGCTATACTCAGTCAAAGGCCCTGGAAATGTCCAGTGCTACCGCCCAGGACTCCCCATGATATGTTCTATTGCGTTGTTCCAAACGTGAGCAACATAAGCTAGAAGGTCTTCTGTTGATCTAGGCTTACGGAATCTATACTGGCGGTCACTAATAATGTCCAGATACTTTAATAATTTTTCGTTGATGATTATTAAGAAGTTTTGATTTAATTTTATTGCGTACTAAAACTGGTCGTCCTTGCCTTCCTTCACACTTTTTCCAGACAAGCAAAAGAAATAATTTAGAATTACTTTTTTTCGAAAAACTGAAACTAAACGCTTTTACAAGTATAGTTAATCAAAAGAGCTCCATCTCGTGATGCTCGCATGAAACATCTTTTCTTAAGCATACCTGCGTATAGTTACGTCTATCCATAGACATGGACCCACTGTAGAGTGCGCTATACTATTGAGTTTAATTTTGTACTGAAATATTATTAAGTGCAAGAGTTTCATTTTTTTTTATGCATTAAAAAGCGTATGTATTTTAAGCACGCAAGCTAGGGAGAAGTAATGCAATTTGAATTGGTCCCTCGAAAAATTCAGGTAAATTGCATACTGAATTATGGTGTGATCCTTATTGACAACTTGCCGAGAAATTACAATTTAAAACAGAATTATTATAACTATTACAGCACAAATAGGATCTATACCTGGATTTTCAATATCACTTGTTACATGACATAATATGTAACATTATTCCTAAAGTTCATCATGTTTATTATCTTCTACTCTTTCTCTGTCTACAACATTAGCCATATACTCTTTAAATTTAGGATGATTTTTTATATAGTCGGTGGCTTCTTTTAATAGCCTCTTAAACTCTTCTACATTGAAGAAATAGTTAGCAAACTTTGCATGTGCGCCACCTTCGTGAGAACCCTAAAATGCAATAGCAAATAAAAAACTAAATAGGTAAAGCCTGTCCAGAGACTAAAGAAAGTTATACTTTGCCTTTGAATTGGATTATCCCAGGGTGGCCATAAACACTCAATGAATGAATGAATAAATGCAGGTAAATCATGGTCTGTACTTAAAAATGTCTTACAGTAAACTGCAAATCCGGAAGACGTAATTTCATTATAATACAATAGTTTGGTGATTTTAAACCGATTTTTACCTGATTCAAAATGAGAGGGTTAATCCCATAAAACAAATTATGTTCTAAAGACTGTATATATAGCCACTCTAGTTAGTTTCAAGCTTAGTAATTATTTTTACTTCGTGTGTAATACAGCGTTTGTTTAATCGTGTGCGAGTCATGGAAAATATGTGCGAGCCCAATGTATCAATGTTGAAAAAGTGGAAAATCCTATATCCATATGAACAATATAGCACAAATAATAATTAGAACAGATAATGAAGTTAATAATTATTATAAGTACCGAATAATTTGTATATTCTTGTAATCATAAATAAATATAATTTTTAATAATAAAATAACTTGTAATTTCACATTTAAACATAAATAAAATATTATTTAATGTCTTACTTATTTTTATTACAAACCATGATTAAATTCTAAGCAAAATACGGACCTGTTCGGCCATATTTCAATTTTACAGCTGACCCGGGTCTTTCCTAATAGGGATCAGTTGGTCACTTTCTTATATCTCTGAACAGACTTTATCAGCGTTAATTGAAACACAGTAATAAGATACGTAACCTTATGAAATAAAACGTGGCAAAAATAATGCGCAGTGCGGGGATGGCGCTACTGTGATTATTGGGACTATTTTAAGAAAAAAAACTTATGAAATTATGTCCTAACATTCTAACTTTTGAACTCTAGAATGTTGAAGTTTTAAGAAAGTGTGTTAAATGTACGTTAATTTTTGTCAAGAACTTTAATGTTTTTATTTTAGTCTTTTACAGGTCTCCATCGGGCAGCTTTGACACCTGTTTGGCGACTGTAGAAGGCATACTTACTACACTTGGCCACAGTAAGACTATTGTTATGGCAGGTGACTTCACTGTTCCTTTTAATACCACAAAAGTAAATACATTGAACCTACGTGATAATTTAGTAGGTTTTGATTTGCTTGCATTAGGGCATCAGGAAATTCTTATAAACAATATAAAAATGTATGCAATCCGCAATGCTAAAATTTAAGCAAATGATAATCGCATTAGGGCATCAGGGAACTCTAGCCGTACAATGTGGCAGATTATAAATGAACATAGGGGAAAAACAAAAATGAAATTCAGCATTTTTTGAATATTGCACATAACCTTCTTAAAGTTATTCCTGAGACGGCTGAAGACCAGCTAGCTAATTTAAAAAGTATATCAATTTCGAAGTCCTCTTCTTCTTCTAAAGTGACCTTTAATGAGGTTAGGGAATGCATTAACAATTTAAAAAACAAAAATAACCGAGATTTTCTGGGTTTCAACGTTAAAATTATAAAAAGTGTCAAAAACATAATTTTGATACTTTTGACTAGGCTCATCAACTTATGTCTTAAGGAAAATATGTTCCCATCTGTACTAAAGGAAGCACTCTTTGACGGTTGTTCCTCTATTTAAGATAAGTGATCCGGAACGGTTTGAGAACTACCGCCCAATATCCCTGTTGCCAATACTATCAAAAATAGTTAAGAAATGTAAGGCGAAACAAGGTTTATATTTTTTGAAAGTAATAATCTGTTCAGTGCCAGTCAAATTGGATGCAGAAGGGGTAAAAATATTGTGCAGGGTGTTCTGAACTTAATTACAAATATTGGAAGCATTTAATAAATTTCAATACAGCACAGTAATATTTTGCAAGATCTTTGACTGTGTCAATCACGAGATTCTTTTAAAAAAATTAGAAGCATTGGTCTGATCGAAACTGGCGCGAAGTCTGTATCTCCTCCGTGGCCTGGCTGGCAACGTGTCCCTAGGGTGCTGAAAAAAGCTTATTTGGGCATATTCCACTCCCATTATCTCGTATGCCACCCTTGTCTTCGGTCATTCTTCCTCGTTTGCAGAGGAAAGCCATTCGAATTTTAGCGGGCTTGGGGAGGATTGTAGGCGTGCCTTCGTGGATCTGGATATACTTACCCTTCCGGCCATCTTTATTATGCAAAATATGTTATACATAAAATCCAACCGGCATCCGGCATCTCTACAGAACTCATAAACATATTCATTAATAGAGGCGACATTGTGCCAGACTTTAGGCGTCTAAGAAAATGTCAAGGCGGGCCTGGATACTGGGGCAAAAAGTGCTTTAACAAATTGCCAGAGGAGATGAAGAATCTCCCATTTCACAATTTTAAAAGAAAAACTCGTGGCTTCCTCGCTGAAAATGCTTTCTACAGCATCAATTAATTTTTAAATTAAAATTTTTTTATTGTGTATAATGTTTAGTATAAGTTTGTAGATTTTTAAATTTTTGAATTACTGTATGTAATATTAACATGATATAAATAATTGAAATTAAAATAAAAATTCTAATGAAATACAGAAATTGTGAGTTATAATTTAGAATTCAATAGAAAAAATAAAATACATATACCAAATAAGAATGGCCACCGGTCGTGTCTCAGATATTGGGAAAGTGGCTGAGAAAAATCGTTTGACAATATTTTTCAGTTTCTGCACTGTCTCCTAGGAGGCGTAACAGACATTATGAAGTAAAAAATTAGGCTTTTATGTTACCAATAATTAAATAAAATAAATAAAGATGATTGCTTTATTTGTCACATTTAAATAGTTTACTTTTAATAAGTAAAATCATATTTTTTGTAAAAAGTTTTTATTATATAGCAATATGTATTATAAATATCCCTTACCTTTTATAGGATAGAAAATATATTTCTTTTTGGATACTAAGAAATAGAAATAATTTTATAACGTTAAATTTTCTCATGCGATATAGTAGGTACTTAATAATTATTCATTAATATATATATTAATATTTTAAAGCTTGCATGCAGTTTGTTTTCTTTAAAATCTGTACGGTCTTCCCCTATAAATCGACTGCAAATACCACCTCAACACACCATCCCCCACTAGCCCGATGTCGGGTTCGGTTTCGAGTATGCCACTTCTCGCCATAAAATAGAGTGAGCATTTTCGTGTTGGACCGGTAGAGGCTGCACCTTACAGTCATCAACACCATGGGCGAGAGGCAAGCGGCGTAAGGGGAATAATGACCACATAAAATACATGGGCTCTGCGTATTTATTACTGTCTTTCAATCAACGGTACCATACAATAGTAAACAGATTACGTATGATCAAAATGAATAAGAACGGTACCATACGATAGTAAACAGATTACGTATGATCAAAATGAATAAGGACAGATTCATTCAGGGTAATGTGCAAATAATTTCCTTGCTATGGAACTACACTATACAGGGTCCTGCAACAGTGCATGGGGCATTCATAGCTCCTAAACGAATTAAGTTAGAAATTTCATTCATACGCGGGCTTATACTGTATTATAGAGTGTATTTCAGGAAAATATTTTTGCATATACAGGGTTGCCCAAACAAGTGTGGTAACATAATGTTGAATTTTTTTTAAATGGGACACCCTGTATTTTCTTGAATATTTTGGTTTGTATTATTATCCTTTATAGATATCTATAATTTTATGCAATTTGCTTTCGTAGTTTAAGAGTAATAAAATAAAAACTAAGATAAAAAAATTTAGCAGCTCTGAAGAAAAACCAAAAACAAAATCTGAAAACATTTTTGGTAATCACGGCATTGTACAGAAATAATGACAAGGAGTCCAGAGATACGATGATTAAAAACTCAAGTGCTATGGATTTAATCGGACTAGCATAAAGCTGCTGGAGTCGTATCTGGAAAACCGTAGGCAGATTGTCAGGGTGGGTGGGGTTTCGTCGAGGGAGAAAATCGTTGATGTAGGAGTCCCACAGGGATCAGTATTGGGACCCATTCTTTTCCTGATTTATGTAAATGACCTATCATCACAGGAGCCCACTGCGGGGTACACTCTCTTCGCCGACGACACGACACTCAGTCTGCAAGGACTGCAACTTGAAGAAATTGAAGCCGTGATGCGGGAGGCACAGTCAAGGGCAGAAAAGTGGTTTGCAAACTGCTGTTAAATGTTGATAAAACACAAAACATGATTTTTACCCTGCGCGACCTTGGAGGAGTGGAAAACCAGGAGAGTGCCAAGTTTCTGGGGGTGCATCTGGATCCAAAGCTGAAATGGGATGTTCATGCTAACAGTGTCTGTGGAAGACTGAGAGGCTGTGTGTTCTTGCTGAGAAGTTTGGTGGACTGCGTGTCAGACGGGACACTCCTGGCTGCTTACCATGCTCTGTTTCATTCAGTAATGACATATGCTATTGCGGTGTGGGGCGGGGCGTCGTCTGCGGACAGGGTGTTCGGTCTGCAGAGAAAAGCCATTAGAATTCTGGCACACCTTGGGTTCCGAGAGGATTGTAAGAATGCTTTCCATCAACTAGGCATCCTCACCTTTCCGGCAGTATTTATAATGGAAAACTTACTCTTCATAAAGAAAAATGAGAGCAGTTTCACGACACATGGGGACGTTCATGACCATCATACCAGAACTAGACAAAACATAGTGCCTATTTATTGCAGACTGGCTAAGTGTCAAAGAAGACCAGATTTTATGGCTGTAAAGCTGTTTAATAAATTGCCTGTTCCTGTTAGAATTCTAGAACACAGGTGTTTTAGAAAAGAACTAAAATTGTTTTTAACTAGAAATATATTCTATAGTGTAAATGAGTTTTTGAACTTTGATATGAGTAGATATAATTTTAACGTATAAACCTGTGTTGTCATTCAAGTGTATGATTTTATGGATAATTTTAATATGTAAACCTGTGTTGACATTTTAATGTATAAATTTTATGTGGAAATTTTAGTCCTAACACTCATTTTAATTGATTTTAATTTCTGACCTGTGTAAACATTGTACTTATGTAATTTACATTAATAAACTATTTTGAATTTTTGAATTTTGAATGAATTAAAGAGTTTTCATCAATTTTATACAGGGTGTTTTAATAAGGTTTCAAAAATGATTCATAAAAAACTCATTTTCCTCAAACTTTTCAAATGGAAACCCCTGTATGTTTTTAACTAATGTAACGTAGAATTCATAAACAAATATTTATTGCAATACAAACATGTAGGTTATTTCCAGCCGTTTACGAAATAAACTTCGTGAATTCTGTTGTGTAAAAATGTAAAAAGAACGTTTATTTTATCAATTAAACATATTATATGCCTAAACTAATATTATAAACTACAATAAATGTTCAAAATGTCTTTCATTTTGATCTGTGCATAAATTAAAATACGCTCTTGAAGAGATCTACATATTTACTTCCCTTAACATTTGTGGTAGTGGTAAACTACCAAACACGTCTCTAATTCTTTGCTGCATATTAATGGCAGTTGTCGGCGGATTATTATAAATAATTGGCTTTACGTGTCCCCATAAAAAAAAGTCAAGCTTTGTTAGATTCGGCGATCTAGCAGGCCAGTGTGTAGGTCCCTTTCTACCGATCTATTGGTTGCGAAAGGTATCATCCAGGTTATTTCCTACATCCCGTGAAAAATGAATGCCCGGAGATCCGTCTTGCTGAAACCACATCCTATTTCTAATATATGAAGCAACATCTGCCAGTAAACCTGGTAAATCATTTCGTAAAAAGTTTAAATACATGGGCCCATTAAGATGACCATTAAAAAAATATCGACCTATCACAGTATCACCAATAATTCTGCCCCACACATTCAAAGACCACTAGTGCTGCTAATCGATTTGTCTCATATATCGCGGATTTTCTGTGGAATAATAGTAAAAGTTATGCCTATTTACACAACCGGTGTTATGAAATGTAGCCTCATCAGAGAATAAAACATAATTGAAAAGCATAGGATCTTCAGGAAATTTCATTCTTGTCCAGGCACAGAATTCGAGTCGATTTTGTAAATCTCTATTGCTAAGAGCTTGATGAAATTGAATGTGGTAGGCATAAAAACGATGCTTTTTTAAAATTCGTTGTACAGATCTTTCGCTAAAATCTACTGCTTTCGCTATTTTATTTTGGCTTATGTGTGGATCTTCGGTAACTGTTAATAATACTTCTAATTCTTTTTCCTCGTTGGTGACAGGTTTTGTTATTTCTTCTTTTGTGTACACGACATTTCCAGTTTCAACAAATCTTAATAATAATCTTTTAAAACTTTGTTCGTCAGGCTGCCTTCTCTCTGGATAACGTGACGCGTAAACTCTACTTGCTAACAAGCAATTTTTTTTGCTCTCGCCAAGTGCAAAAATCATATCAACTAACTCCTCTACTAAAATTCATTTTAATGTCTTATATTTAAGCGTTAAGTACTATTAGCCTAAAATGAGAACTTTTTTTAATTAATTAAACTTGTCAAATTCTAAAAAACAAGGAATCCCTATGGTATTTCAAAGCCTACCAAGATTTTTATGCGTAACCTTTACTAATACATTCTTTTGCTGCTTTTTGAACAGAAATGTTAAGGGAAATAAATAGATCTTTTTAAGAGCGTATTAATTTATGCACAGATCAAAATGGAAGACATTTTGAACATTTATTGTAGTTTATAATATTAGTTTAGGCATATAATATGTTTAATTGACAAAATAAACGTTCCTTTTACATTTTTACACAACAGAATTTACGAAATTGCAATTATTTCGTAAACGGCTGGAAATAACCTACATGTTTGTATTGCAAAAAATATTTGTTTATGAATTCTACGTTACATTAGTTAAAAATATACAGGGTGTTCCATTTAAAAAAATTTGAGAAAAATTAGTTTTTAATGACTCATTTTTGAAACCTTTTTTAGAACACCCTGTATAAAATTGATGAAAACTCTTTAATTCATCGTATTTCTGGACTCCTTGTCATTTTTTTTATGCCGTGATTACCAAAAATGTTTTCAGATTTTTTTTTGGTTTTTCTTCAGAGCTGCTAAATTTTTTTATCTTAGTTTTTAATTTATTGCTCTTAAACGAAAGAGTCTTAAACTACGAAAGCAAATTGCATAAAATTATACATATTTATAAAGGATAATAATACAAACCAAAATATGCAAGAAAATACAAGGTGTCCCATTTAAAAAAATTCAACATTTTGTTACCACACTTTTTTAAGCAACCCTGTATATGCAAAAATATTTTCCTGAAATACACTCTATGATACAGTATAAACCCGCATATGAATGAAATTTCTAACTTAATTTGTTTAGGAGCTATGAAAGCCCGACGCACTGTTGCAGGACCCTGTATATAATTTTAAGGTTGCTTTGTTAATAAGTTGTATTCTCACAATTTTAAGCAATAATAGCATTTTGACTATATTGCTACCCTTTGGTGATTTGTGAAATAAATTCAGAGAAACTCTCAAACCAGACTCAAGGTGTATTATAAGATACTGTCAATTTGCTTGATGGTAGATTTGTTACCTGGATACACAGTGTGTCAAAAAAAGTATGCAACATATTATGAGAAACTTCATTATTTATTATTGGTTTCTCAGTAAACTTTATTCTTGATAAAAATTGGTGCTCGTGTTGAAACAATAAATGAGTATTTTAGATTTCATGTATGGCTTTTAGTGCGGGAGCAAATGTCATTTTCGGAAATCGCGTCAAGAGTAAAATTACTTTAACTTATAAAGATACAGCAAAATCTTATAAAAAAAAGTTATTCCTAATAAAAAAAAATAATAAAAATATGAAATTTAAGTTAATAAGTAGCTCAATGCTCAATATTTAATGTTTCTCTTTTTTTCTGGATGAAAACCGATAATAAAGAACTTTCCCATATGTTGCATACTTTTTTTGGACACACTATACGTATATTATCTATTTTTGTAAATGTACTCATGTGTCTGTAAATGGCTAGAGTCGCTGACACTGAATAAATAAATAAATTATACCTACATCTGTCTCAGATTTAAGTTTATCAGTATCCATCCATGTAACATACTGAAGACCTCTTAACCTCGCTAAATCAGCATAGCAGTTAGCATCTTCACAATTATATCTGAAATTAAAATTTTATACTGAAAATAACCTTGTAACACTTACATTATAGATAGTATCAGAAACATGCACTTACAATTCAAACACAGCTGCCCAATCAGGTAGGAATAACAAATGAGTAAGTCCAGCACCATGTATACCAACTAAAACATCAGAATTAGCTGTAATTTCTAGCTGCTCCTTGAAAGGGACCTCTCTGTTGTATACCACTCTTCGAATTTCATAGTCTTCATTATCTTTTATTGAATTTAAAAGTTCCTCTTCATTAAGGATCTTCCTATATTTTGTATCCCTTGAGAGAAGAGTAACCCTAACTTTTTCGCTATATCTTGGCTGTACTGGGATCTTCAATCTATGTAAAATAAATTTTGAGAAGGCATGGAAAAGTCCACTTTTTTTGCAGCCATATATTAATGGTGTGTTATAATATAATCCGAATATCATTCTAGGTAACAATGGGAAGATTACTTGTTTAAAACAAACAGTTTCCCCTCTAAATGTCTTTAAGTCCCATAAGGGATGTTCAGTAAATGCCTCCCATGTATCTTGGAATAGAGATCGATAGGTAAATGTTTCCCAAACAAGGATATTTACATCTGTAGAAAATGCATTTGGCTGGTTGTTAATGTGTAATGATGCATAGAGATTTAGGAAGTCACAAAAGTGATGGTACATGTTAACTGCTAAAACAAAACGAATTAGGGAGATAAGAAAGGCCAATTCTATTTTAGAACAAAACAAAAAGTACCTAGGTAGGTATATAATATGATTGGGTTTTTTCGTCAGGATATACCTTGACATCTGTTCTTTAATATTAACAGCAAGCTTTAATTCGAAGCTCTTGTATATTTATACATCAGTCCTTGATATTGACTGAAACATTATTTTATTGCTGATGAGACTGAAACTAACCTGATTTATTATTATACCTACCTAATTAATATGTTATTTTATTTTAACAAATAAAAATAAATTAATAAAATTTATTATACATACTGGCATCTATCTTCATAATATAAGTAGGTTTTTCTATCACTACATCACAGTCTCCATTGACTATAGGCCTATGTTTCAGCTTGGTAAAATACCTTATTTCAGGTCCCCAACTTTGTAAAGCACTGATATGATCAGCTTGATTATCTATTTCCTCTTCTCTTAAATCACAAAAGCCTCCAATATCTCCCTTACTTAGTACATCCATTTTGTATCGAATAGGATCTTGTCTACTAGCTAATTTTGTAAAATTTATCATTATATTTCTACCTCTGCAGTACCGTAAGTGATCAGAACATTCAAGTATACTGTCATCAGGAAAGAGAGGTTCACATAGTACTTTTAGTTCACGTATATGCTGTTTGACAAACCCAAAATCACCTTGAGTATAAAAGGTATTTTTCTGATCAAATTTTGTTTTCACCCAACCCTTATGATCGCCAGGGCATTCTGGCTCTGAATACTGTTTTTCCCATATATGATTATATTCATAGCCCCAATATTTCTCATTATTTACATATTCTTTATAAGGACATTCTGGATCTTCTCTACATTTAAGAGCAACTTTTGGAAATGCAGTGAAGTAATATGGCACCTGCTCTAATGGCAAATTAATTGCAGAAAAGTTGTCACTAAAAACATTTTGTAAACATATTGCTAAAATAAAGAATTTCATGACTAAATTCTCTTCACAAGACAGAAACGATTAGTTTTCTATTTTTTAATGTTACAAATTCTGTAGGCAGCGTTCTCCCAAAATTATAATGATTCTACTACCTACGCGTTGTAAATTATTAAGTTCCTCGACGCCTTTTCATTGTAGTAAATTAAGGAAAAGGTGAAAGTGAAAAGAAAAACATTCAAACCAAAAATCCAAAAACTTAAATTTGAGGTTACTTCCTATTTTCCTTATGTAATGGCCTTAACAATTTCTGGTTGCTAAGCCAGCCTTAGTTCTTCTGTCATCGAGTCGCTTATGTAACGGGCATCTGCAAGGATCCATAACCCTTGTCCTAGAGCTTTTCTTACTTTTCTTATCTTGAATCTCGACGTGTGACTTAAAAAAGGTACTGTTAGTTAGACAGACAGCGCAAATATAGATTTTAATATGAATATAATTATATACAAAACATACCCTAAGTCCGGCCCTTTATATTCATATTGGCCGAGAAGAGCCAACAAACGAAAAGCGACAATATGACAATTGGCAAAATCAATGTAGTGGGAGGTAACCCGGACAACTGTCATAAGTTCAAGCCGGCCCGTTAGTACGGTAGTCGATGAGTTATTGTTATCGAATTTAGTGGTCTTTTTTGTTTAAAGAAGTGTATGTATTGTTTAACTGTTTATTTTTGTGAGTGCTCTGTGGTATTATACAACTATGACTGGTAATACCTGTGCGTTTTGAGGGTGTCACTCAAAAGAAAATCAAGGAATAACCATGTTTTAATTTCCAAAGGATCCTGACCAGTAAGTACATTTGCACAGCTATGATACATTTGTTTTGTTGCATTTATCTGCTGTATTTTATTACGTGAACGATATATGGAAAAGACCTACCATTATTTATTATGTTAATTTTTAAGTGAAGTTGATATTAAATGTATAAAAACAAGTACCTTCTTGAGGAAAGGCGACGGGAAGAAAGAAATATCAAACTAATTTAAAAGAACATGTTTTTATTTTCCTAACAGATCTTGAGTTTTTTTGAAAATTATTCCTGAAAGCACAATAAGTACTTATTCTCATGCACTTAGTAGTTTTTATCGAATATCATATTTCTACGCGTAGATTAGGTAAAATAAGTAAAGAGTAAGTAGTAATAGTTATACATTATAAAAAGAATCATAGAGTTTTCCGAAATTTACAACTTATTTTGTTTAAACAAAATAAAATACCATATTATCTGCGTACCGTTTAAATTCTAAGTAAATACCTATAATAATTGTCCATGTACCTATCAAACAATTGAAAAATAGCAGATTTACCTGTAAAAAATATCCAAATATTCTTTACAAAAAAAAATGGTTTGTAGCATTATAGGAGTGGGCTAAGAAACAATTTGCAATCTGCATACATATCAAATTAAAGGCGCATAATGGTTTAGAATGTAGGTATGTTGACTCTTTTTCTAGGTAGGTTCCCCTCAAGAGTAAAAGGACCTCAGTAATTTAAGATTTTTGCAAATGTTAAACATACATATTATACTGTGTTCTACTTCTGTATTAGTAAGAACCTATGCACTGTCTACTTTATCCGTAAAACTTTAATTACACACACTATATTGTAAGAAGTCAAGCTCTGCGTAAGACCAGTTACGTAATATATTATTATAATGTCTGCATTAACAAAAGGGCAATTTTCGCTAACGCTCGTACCGTAATTTTCGAAATCGTGTGTAATAGGCTTCTTACCACTCTTGGTATGTAATATACTATTTCATTTCCTTTCTAAAATGTACTATCAGTAAGTAACGCACAATCAATAAAACATTTCAAAAATATTTTTATTTTATTTAATTTTTTTTTGATTTTTCGAAATTTGTTGGAAAGCCAATTACATAAAACACAGAAGATGATCATGAAAAAATTACTTCTTACTAGGTACCCACATTTTTTATTTCAGTGTAAAGCATTTTCTTTATCGTTTTAGTGCTTCTTTTAGTGTAATAACCCGGACAACTGTCAAAATTTCAAGGTAAAGGTCATATAATTTCGTCCCCATTTAATCAATGCTAAACTCGGGATTTTGTCGCTTCTCGTTTGTTGGCTGCTCTTCTCGTATATTGGCTTTAAGGGAAAGAGGATAAGATCCGAAGAACTAAAAGACGTATGATATCTCTCTATGTTTTATTTGCTACCTCTTCTAGTTATGCTGATTTTTTCATTTCATCTGTCTGATAAGCTTAATGTTTCAGGGCTCTGGCTGCCACGCACGCTACCAGTCCGAATTCTATGGTCCGAATCAAAAAAGACAAAGGTTCGTTTAGGTTATCCGAATGACGAAACCCTAACGTCCTAAGCGTGATGTTTAGGTACTAATGCGCGATTGTACCCTACGGTCCAAATTTAAGTTTTAAGGCCTGGTTATAAAGGTTACGATAAAAGCTTAGTAGCTATGGCCAATCCAATATTTTTTCCTCGGCCGAGGGGACCTCTGCAAAATTAAAGTGAACAAACCCAGATCAGTGGTGACGACTGACGAGTCTGACGACAACCAAGTACTCCAGCCCTCCCCCTATAAAAACTTATCTATGTCCAGCCCAGCCTACACCTCATAACGTACTCCATCGGCTCTTGATTTTGTGCGGTCTGCTCGTGGGAAACTGTCTGACAAACTTAGGCTGTCTATTGCCAATGTTACCACAATAGATAGGTAAATAGAATCCATCTCTAGTTTTATAGATCCTGGTTGTGCGGTGGTATAATAACACTTAACCTGAACTAATCTTTATTCTGTGATAGTTAACAACCAAAACCGCTTAGCAAGTGCTACCAACAATTAAGCGAATAAAGCCCTATCGAACGGATGGTTTTGACTTCTATGTTCTATGCGTACATTTGTGGCGTACATAATGCCAACATAAGGTTGGTGAAAAAAAGTACCAGTAGTTTTTTTGTCAAGAAGCGGAGGTTTTTTCCATATTTTTTCGTTCATTGTAGTTTTTTCCACTTGTCCATCTTTCGATCTAACTGCGAGGAAGACCAGCTTCTTGAACGGTGCTTATTGATACCCATGTGGTACGCTAAAGTTTTCTTTAAAATATTCCAACTCGACATTTTTTTGTAATTCGGTTTTCAAACATAACCTCACTGTTTTTTCAGACAGGACGCGTGCATATTTTACTTTGCAAGACGGATATTCACCGATATCCTCCCTTTCATCATGACTCTATATGCCTGGGTAAGTGTTTTTATGTCTTTAACTTGGAATTATAGTTTTTACATGTATTTGTTTTCTTTTGCTTCAGGGCGCTAACAGCTATGGTCAGCTAGGTTTAGGTCACAAGTCAGATGAAGAGCCTAGTCCAAAAGAAGTGCAGCTAAAAGGTAGCGATTTGAAAGCAGATGAAATAGTTTCAATTGCTGCAGGTGCTGGACATACTCTAATATTAGATGTACATGGGTTTGTTTACTGTTGTGGGTGGAATTCCAAAGGTCAGTTGGGTCTTTCCGATGACACCTTAAAACTTACTCAGATTGAGATTCTTAAAGAATTTAAAATTGTACAAATATCATGTGGCTGGGATTTTAGTGCTGCAGTGTCAGAGTGTGGAAAGCAATTTGTTTGGGGAAACAATCAGCACACTCAACTTGGTCTCTCCAAAAGTATAACATGTACAGGTATTCCATCAAGACTGCAAGTATCTCAAAAATTAGCAACTGGTTTTAAACAAGTTAGTTGTGGTTTGAGGCACTCTGCAATGATAACAAAAGATGGAGGGCTTTTGGTTGCTGGCACTGGAGCTAAAGGTCAACTTGGACTGGGTGATGATTTTGATGATAATAACTATTTAAGTATATCCAGAGTGCCAGAAATGAATGATATAATTAGCTCAGCCAGTGGGCAGCACCACACCTTGGCTCTCAGGGAAAATGGCACTGTACTTAGCTGGGGAGAAAACAAATTTGGCCAGTTGGGTGTTGATCCTAATGTAGCCAATAGCTTTATACCATTGGAAATTTTTCATCATGATGGTCTCGAAAGGGTGTATGCTGGTTGGACCCATAGTGCTGCACTAACTAAAAATGGGGAAGTGTTTACTTGGGGAAGAAATAGTTATGGCCAGTTGGGATCTGAAAGGGATGTGTCATTTAAACCTGAAAAAATTCCTACATTGAATAATATTGGTCAGCTTAGTGTTGGATCAGAGCACAACTTGGCTGTTACCCGGGATAATAAACTGTATTCCTGGGGCTGGAATGAACATGGCAGTTGTGGAACTGGTGACAAAAAAGATGTTAGATTACCCACTCAAATTTTTAATAGCAAAAAAGTAAAATATGCTTTTGCCTGTACTGGTAGTTCATTTGCTGTTATTGAATAGTAGTCTTAGAATAATCATTAAATTTTTCATTATGTTTTATGATTGTTTTTAAGTATTTTTATAATAAGATGTGTAATTAATTGTATCAGTGCATTATTTTTGTAATAAATAAGAATTTCATGCATGGATCATTTTGTTCATGTATTGATTTTCTTTTTTTAAGTTGGCAGTAAGTTGAGTACATTGTGTTTGTATTGTAATTCAAAGTTCAGGTGACATTAACAACTCACAACACTATTTTCTTGTGTCAAAGAAACATGTTAAACTCATTTCGTCCCAAAAGCAATTGGTAAATATTTAATATTGTTCCATAATCCTAGTTTTTTTTTCTTTAAAAATAAGTTTTACATGCATGTTTCATATGAAATGTTGATGGTGTATATATTTTAATCTGGTTTTTTATCCCTGGTTTTAAATGAATTGATATACAGTACTGCATAAAGATATAATATAATTTTTCAATAAATTAAAGCTCTTGTTTATTTATTCTTCCCAGTTCCTTAAAATGTGATGCCAATATCAGGTACCTTAGAATAACACTTGCATTAAAAACAAAATAAATAGTAATGTAAAGAGGCATTTATGCAGACCAATTGAGAAAAATTAAATTAATGAATAACATTATAGAGATTATATGAGGTGTATTCTGGTGGCATTTATGCACACCAGTAACAATGAAAATCGAACAAATTTTAGGTCTTAATTGGCCTGCATAAATTCAACATAGGAAGTAGCAGGCACATTTCTAAAATAATAACACCCTCAATTATGTTTAATTATGATATTTGATTCATATATTATATTTATAGAGAGATAAAGGTAAATTGTAGGGGACTTTTTCTGTAAAGGACCAGTAATTTTTAATGAAAGTAAAATCCATTAAATAATTTATGTAGATAAATAAGAATAAAGTTTCTAATTTATGTTTGAGCGCAGTGGTTTTCATAGACGCCCATTAGAATGTCATAGTGAAGTCTGCAAATAAAATAAATTGGATACTTTTTCTCATTAGGTAGGTATATTTACTGAAAATCTTTATACTTTTAAATTTTAATCTTTGCAGTGAAGAAGAAGCTAAATTTCTTCAAGATCGAATTCAATTGACTGAAAAAAATCTAGCAGACTTGTGTGACGTTTTTGGCCAATATGCTAGAAAAGCTGCAAGAATTCGCGACAAAGGCGACGAGGTAGTTAAAACAATTCTAAATTTTTCTGCAGGCGAAAATATTAACAAATCATTAGCAATTGGGTTGGAAAATTTTGCTGATTCTATGTCCACTTTAAGTGATTACGGAGATGCAAGAACTCAGACATTGGAATTAAAAGGTAAAGGTTTTATCTGGTAGGTAGGTGTATATACAGGGTGTTATTTAATAAGTCCGATATTTTACAGGACAATTCCTCAGTTATTTAAAAGATGAAAAGTTTATATAAGCATGCCCTTCATTTTTGAGATACAGGCGGGGTGTTAAAAATTTAGTTTTATTTTTGTTTTTCGTAAATAATTTTTGAAATAATGTCTATATTGGACGAAATATAGTATCTAGTGGTTTTTTGAAATGGAAAATTCGAATTTGATGTTAGTATGGCTCCCACTTTTAGAGGGCGCTACCTACGTGTCTTTTTTACGCTTTTGAGCAGTGATAACTTTTTTATACGTGCATGTATTACATTTTTAAGTAAAAAAATGGATTTATTTATGATGTTTACATGAAAAAGACATACTTGGTAGAAGTCGCTACGAGTAATCGTTCTCGAGAAAAAGAATAATAAAGAAATACATGGCATTTATTTGCATATCGCTATACTTACGCCCATACCAGAGTTTGATAAAATAGCATTTATCTCCTAAACAAAGCCGAAATGAAAAAATTATAAAAATGTACTTTGCATTAGTCAATAAAGTGCCTACATAACAGTGTTATCAAAAGAAAAAACAGCGGCGTATATATTTTTTGTTCCTGTTAAAAATTGTATCTCAAAAATGAAGGGCTTGTTTATATGAATTTTTCACCTTTTAAATAACTGAGGAATTGTCCTGTAAAATGTCGGACACTTATTAAATAACACCCTGTATAGAGGGTTTTTAAAAGATAAAAATAACAAATCGGTTTTATTTCTATGGGTATACCTATACTGTTTTAAGTCATTAATTTACCACCTTTTAGTGTGTGTCACTTTTTCAATAAGGTTTATATGTGCATTAAGTATATTCTTTCAAGTTATTCCGCCCAAACAATATATAATTCTAAGCTAAGATCCCAGAAAACCAACCTTTAATAATTAATCAATCAATCAATCATACTTTATTGTCTGAATACATATGGTATTTGTTGACAAAGTTAAATCGCTAAACCTAAGTTTCTTACAAGCATAGTCATAAATAAGTAAAATATACAATACACATACAAAAATCAATGTCAACAATATAGCGTAAAATAATAGCTGATTAATTGAGTTTTTATTTTTTTAATAAAAATAATAGGATATCTTATTGTTAAAGTTGTTGGAGAGCTTTCACGGTATGAAGATGTTTGTAAAAGAGCTAAAGAAGATGTCAAGGATATTTTTGCTGCGAGAGAAAAGGAAATTCAGCGAAAAAGGCAGTTGGATAGAATAAGGGAC
Organism: Polydrusus tereticollis; assembly: GCA_963920685.1. Taxonomy (NCBI): domain Eukaryota; kingdom Metazoa; phylum Arthropoda; class Insecta; order Coleoptera; family Curculionidae; genus Polydrusus; species Polydrusus tereticollis. Next base: position 88,940,780 of record OY987327.1, read on the forward strand.
CGAAACCCTAGAAACCGGCCACAAATTGTAAGCATAATTAGCTGCAGCCGATTATATTTATGGCCGCAAAATTTTTTTTTTTATAATATTAATTGTGTTTTGCTATATATAGGTACAAGCTGAAACTGATTTAGTTAAGGCAACAGCTGAACTTTCAAAGACGGTACATACCATTGAAGAAAAAGCCACCACTTTTGAAAGACTAAAATTGCATGATACCAAATCTATTCTGTTGGATTTCATAAGTATCGAACTAGGATATCACGCCAAGGCGTTGGAAGTTTTAACTAAAGCCTTTTCTTTTGTGACTGATATAAACGAGAAGTCAGATTTAGAGGTACACCTGCATGTAGTAATTTTGAATATGCTTTAACAAAGAATTAACTGAACTTTAAGCATAAGAACTCATAGTTATAATTTCTTAATTTAGGACTTTCAAAACGCACGTGGGAAAATGGACTTGGTAACTGCTAAAGACCTTTTTACGCTTTAGAAATAAATGTTTTTGTTGTTTAAAGATACACTACATACGACTTCCTTACATATATATATGGATCGACGCAGCGATACGTGAAAAAGGCTGAAATTTTTTGAGTTGAAACTTTATCTTCTGGGGTTCAGCCCTGCTTGGATAGAAACTAATTTGTGGCATAATTTTAATTTTGAAAAATCAAGTGTGCTTTGGAAACTTTCAAAAAAACTTTTTTTTCCCCCCCACCAGTAAAGTGCTTGATTTCTAGAAGATACGAAAAAATTTTATTAAGATAATTCACCTCACTTTTATTGAACCAATCAAAACGCTCATTTTCATAGCAACCACCTTGGTAACGGTCGTCTTACCCGATAAGACTACCGCTAGCTCGAAAAGACGCTTGTAGCTTTTTTACTTAAATAAAAAATTAGTAACACCTCTAACTTGTATATTTACCTTTATCAGACGGCCTTCATTTTTATGTTCAGTAAATTATCCAATAAAATACACCTCTAGAGGCGGTTTCTTATCTTTATACCTTCGTTTTTCACTCGAAACTCGATTTTCCAAGAAAATTTTCACTCAATGTAATTTTTACTTATAATCAAACACAAGACCCTCGAGCTAAAGCTCTCGGGATCATATCAGATTATAAGTAAAAATTACATTTCGTAAAAATTTGTCAGAAAATCGATTTCTTGTTAAAAACATCGGTATTACCGATAAGACGCCTCCTCTATCGGTATATTACTGTTGAAAAGATGTTCGGAAATAATAAATGAGTAAGAATACAAAATTTTAAAATCCTATGCCTACTTTGATGTTTTGCATTATTTTTATTGCACGCACCTCCCTATTGAAGATATTAAAAAATTTCGTTAAGAAAAGTTGCTCAAAATAATAAATTAAACACGATATCGGTTTATAAGATACATCAAAAAATTAATTTATTTCAATACTAACATTAACAACGGTTTATACAATACATCAAAAAATTAATTTATTTCAATACTAACATCAACTGAAAGATTTATTTTATCAATAAGTTCGCCGCCTTATTCGCACATTCCTCAATGTTTTCCCGAAATGCAGTGAAAGCTGCTCTTATCTCATCCAGGGGAATAGAGTTTGTTGCATCTGTAATGCGATTTTTCAAAACTTCTACGTCATTTGGAAGCCTATTCAAATATACAATGTTTTATTCGACCCCAAAAATAAAAATCCATTATTGTTAGATTCGGAGATCTGGGCGGCCACAAAATGGGACCAGCATTGGCTATCCATCTTTCTTGAAAATGCTCATTGAGCCATTCACATACCCGAAATGTCGAGTGGGCAGGGCAGCCGTCGTGTTAAAAATATGAAAAATATCTTGGTTCGTATGGTAGTTCGTCAAGAAACTGATTTAGGATATTTAAATAAGTATGCTGATTAAGTCTTCCCTCAATAAAATATGGCCCAATTACACCACAATGATAGGAAATGGCACACCAAACATTAACCTTTTTAAAATACTGCCGCCTAGAATTTATTACATAATTTGGATTATCTTTAGACCAATATCGGCAATTCTGTGATGAAGGTACACCGTTAGTGGTAAAAGTCGATTCGTCTGAGAAAATAATATTTTTGTGGAAATTTCGATCTTCTAGAATCTTCTCACCTAAAGTTAGGCAAAACTCCAACCTTCGGGATTCATCCCCTTCTTCTAACGTGTGACGAAATCTAACTTTATATGGTTTTACCTTATTTGCTTCATAAATGCGTTGCAAATGTGATTTGCTAACACGAGTCTCCTCGTACCGCTTTCTTAGTGACAGCTTTGGATTTTCGCGTAATGAATCCATTGCTAACACAGTACCTACATCATCTTCATCAAAGTTCTTCTTCTTTTTTAGTATATTATGTACAGTACCGGTAGTAACAAATTTTTTAACCAGTCTGGATACTGTAGATTTGACTAAAACTGTGTTCGGAAATTTCATATTAAATCGTCTGATAATGGAATAGATATCACATATTCCATAACATTGAATTAGGTAGATCCGTTCTGGTATAGTAAGCATAATTGATATTTCACAGTAATGTTTTCGAAAGTTCGGATCAGTTTTAGAGCACAGAACCACTACAACAATATTAAAAACACCAAACTATTTTTGACAACAAACTGTCAAAATATTATTTTATTCTTTTTCCTTCCATGGTATACTATTTTTTTCTGAATAGCATTCAAACAAATTTATTCATATGTTGAAGGAAGTGAATTGCTTGTTATTTTTATGTTGGCATTTCTTTAATTATCTAAATGTCTATTAAAGGAAATAAAATAAACCGATCGTATTTAATTTATAATTTTGAATAACTTTTCTTAACGAAATTTTTTAATATCTTCAATAGGGAGGTACATACGTGCAATAAAAATAATGCAAAACATCAAAGTAGGCATAGGATTTTGTATTCTTACTCATTTATTATTTCCGAACATCTTTTCTTAATAAAATTCTTTCGTATCTCCTAGAAATCAAGCACTTTACTGGTGGGAAAAAAGGTTTTTTGAAAATTTCCAAAGCACACTTGATTTTTCGAAATTAAAAGTATGCCACAAATTAGTTTCTATCCAAGCAGGGCTGAATCCCAGAAGATAAAGTTTCAACTCAAAAAATTTCAGCCTTTTTCACCTATCGTTGCGTCGATCCGGGGACACACTGTATATAGGGTGTGTTTATTAAACATAGGGCAAAAACTCAATGGGTGATTCCCTTTCGCGGTAATTTTAAGAATATTTTGTCCTCTACATATGATTAAGTACCTATTGGAAAGCCAAGTTTATTTACAACAAAAAATATTATATCAAATCTTATTCTACTTAGGATCAACTTAGGATGCACCAATTAAACCAAATGGTGTTTTCGATATCTACAAAAAAAAAATAACTTTTGGGAATGTTGTTAAAAAAGACTGCATGACTTATTTCTGGATAATCTTCCATACGTAAGTACTCTGCGAAGACCCAGTGCAGTGCGCCGTAGTTTTATTTAGGCTACATTAATAATTTTAAAAGTATCAATGTTGTTTTTGTCTGAAAACTTTTATCGCCCTCTGTGCCTTCGAAACGAAGCGTCCTTCTAAATAGTCTTAAATTTACCCAAAGAAGCACCACTTGAATTTTTGGCGTATATTCACTGAACACCCTGTATACAATAATATTAATAGAAACCCACACATACAGTTAAATGGAAGTGCGTCCACTGGCAGCAGAGGCCACTCGCCAGAGTCTGTCTCCAATGGACCCACCTGCCATAATATTTGTATTGTAGAAGATAATTTGGAACAAAACTTTGCAACTAAATTTTTGTTTTTCACCCCGTTGTGTCCTAGATACCTAAATATTGTTTTGAAACGTTGTTTTTTCCAAGTAAGATTTAGCAGGGATCTTTAAGAATTGCAAATAATTAGGTCTTATTTTCTTTAGGAATTTAAAAAATCAATTAGACTACCTGGAACAACTCACCACTCGCCTGGTCCACGAAACACCCTGTTTCGCTCTGCTCAATCTTTAGGATCTCTTGGAGCCATATTCTCAAACTCACAAAATAAAAATGTACCTAGAATTCTTCACTCTCGAGAAAAAATAACTAAAAGCGAAGAAACCTTGGACTCAGTTAAACGCAGCATGTCTGACAGTGACGATATCTTATCAGACAGTGACGAGTCTGTAGACTCGAGTGTTGAAGACCAGTCCGAAGATAAGTCTCCTGTTGTAAGAAGAAACTCAAGAAAAAGTCAATAATATTTTTTTATAAGAGGGTGTTGTGCAAATTGTTACAATTTGACAGATCGACATTCCTTTCAAAAATATATTTACTATGTTGAGATGAACCTCAGATGAACAATAATATATGAACAAAACTAGAATATGTATGTTTAGTGTACTATACCATAAAACAATTAAACATACATCAAGGTTATATGAATATTTATCAAACATACAACTTTGTAATACTAGGGTGACGGTGACCAATATAGTTTATTATTGTATTTAGTATAAAACACCTCTTCTTTCTCCTTTAATCCCTACCTTTTCAGAAAAAAACATGTTATTAGAAAAATACCATTAATTGTAAAGAACTGATTTTGCAACATTTTATTTATTTGAAATATTTAAACAGTGTTCTTAATTATAAATTTTGAACAGGAACAAAGTTTTAAATTTCCACAATTTTAATTTTTTAAAAAAGCCGTAACATGTTTCGGCACACGGTGCCTTCTTCGGACGGACTAAATATAAATGTGTCAAATATGAATTTAAATATTCTAGCTAGGTACAAGGTGTAATAAACAATATTAATGGTAAGGGATTAACAAACTATAATTATGTACAACAAATGGGCAAATCCTACTTATGCTATACAATTTGAATAATAGGAATGGTAGAGATATAATATGTTTATGTAATTAGGTATATAAATTTAATAAAGGGGAGTAATTTGTGTCTAATTGTTCGTTCAATAATAAACCCGACCTTTTCTTTTTATTAATCTCTAAACTTTCCAAATAATTTAGTTTCTTAGATTTGTTTTCTATGTGTAAAATTTTTAAATCTTTGGAAAATTGGTGTTTTTCTGAATTCAAATGTAATGCATAATGTGAAAGGTTGTTATTTTTCATAAAACTAGATTCATGTGCTTTAATTCTTGTTTTGAAAGCTCTTCCTGTTTGTCCAATATATACTTTCGGACAAGAACCACAATTTAGCACGTATACCCCTGATTTGGTTAATTTATTCGATTTACTTTTGTTGTTTTTAATAAGTTTACCTAGGTTATTATTGGTTCTAAAAGCAGTCTTTATCTTAAATGGTGTGCACGACAACCTGATTTACATTGTCAGCAGTGATGGTTGTTCAAATTCGGCTAAATATAATGACGACTGCATAAATTGTGAACCGGTAGTGGTGCTGAACGATGGTGGCGCAACTAAGGGTAGCGACGCCAACACTAACAATTTACAAAACAACTGTCAGTTTTTTCGAGTCGTCTAAGGACAATGTTAATCTGTTCTGTTTAAATTTAAGAAGTATTAGGAATAAGGTTAATGAATTGAATGTATTTTTGCATGAGATTAGTCCTGACGTATTTTGTGTGAATGAAACATGGCTGGCGACTGATGAGGTTGCTGTCTACGCCCTTGATAATTATAGAGGTATAAGTTATTTTTGTCGCGAAAGGTATAAGGGGGGAGGTACAGCTATATATATTCGCGGGGAACTAGCTGGTAGCTCTTTGAAGGTAAAAAAATTGCCTATTGAAAAGCAATGTGAATTTTGCTGTGCTGAAGTATCTTTGTATAATGATATAATCATAATAGTTAGTATTTATAGATCTCCAGATGCTGATATTGAAGTTTTCTGTGAGACGCTCGATGGACTGCTGACTGAGCTATTTCGCTTAAATAAAAGAATTATACTATGCGGGGATTTCAATGTGGATTTTTTGACCGATGGTTGTAACGACATTGTGAGCATGATGATATCATATGGCATGACTTCTCTGGTGAGGGGCGCAACAAGGGTGAGTATACATGGTGTTACACAGATCGATAATGTCTTCTCTGATATAGAACCACAAAGCCTTAGGTGTAGCATAGAAAAGTGTGATATTTCTGATCATTATGGCTTGTTGCTAACAATTCAAAATTTACAGTTAAAAAAAGCTAAGGTAATTACTTGTAGGCGAAGATTCAATGAGTTTAATTTAAGTAACTTTAGAAATCAGATTGGAGATGAGGGGTGGCAGCCTGTGTATGAGGATGAGAATGTTGACTCTAAGTATGATATATTTTTTGAAACTTTCTTTTACTATTTTGATACAAACTTTCCCCTATTGAATACAGCATTAGCAGTTGATAGAGGCAAGAAATGGGTCACTCCAGAAACGCGCGATTGGGCTCAGAAAATAACAGATTGGTATGACTTGTATAGGAGAACTAGAAGTGATATAATATTAAGAAAATATAAACAGGAAAAAAAGGCTTATACGCAGTATATCAACCAATACAAAATAGCTTATAATGATAATAAGGTACAAAATTCAAGGAATAAGAGCAAAACAATGTGGTCAATAATAAAAAATGATCGTGCCTCTACTACATATGATAGGGAAATAAAATTGTCCACTAATGGTAATATAGTTACAGAACCACAGTTGGTGGCAGAAATATTTAATGACCAGTTTACGATTTCAGCCTCTTCCAGTCAAGTTAAAAATAACAGCAGAGGCAATGAAACAATAATTGAAAAAAGGGCTTCCAGTATATTTTTGGTACCATACACTCCAGATGAGGTAAAAAACATCATTATGCAGATACCAAATAAGAATTCTAGCGGTCTGGACCAAATACCAGCAGTGGTTTTGAAGAGGGTTTCTGATTTAATATGCTACCCATTGACTGACATTATAAATAGTTGCTTCAATCAGGGCAAGTTTCCAGACCAATTGAAGCACGCAAAAGTTGTTCCCATTCTTAAAAGTGGTGATAAAACTGAATCAAAAAATTATAGGCCGGTTTCTCTATTGTCGGTTTTGTCTAAAGTTGTTGAGCGTGCAGTGTATGTTAGGTTGTTGGATTTTTTTATGGAAGAGAGAATCTTTACAGTGAATCAGTTTGGCTTTTTACCCAAACGATCAACACAAGATGCAATTTTTAAATCATTAAATATAATTATGAAGGAACTGGACAGTGGCAGGCAAGTCAGCGGTCTCTACTTTGACTTGTCAAAAGCCTTTGATTTAATAAACCACGACCTGCTTCTCCAAAAACTGGATGCATATGGAATTAGGGGGGTTGCAAATAACTTAATTCAATCTTACCTATGTAATAGAACGCAAAAAGTATGTATAACGACAAGTGGCACATCTAGTTTCTCTAGACCGGGCACAATTTCCACAGGAGTGCCACAGGGTTCTATTCTGGGTCCCATTCTGTTTTTGATTTTTGTTAACGAATTGGGAGAATCCCTGGGTACAGATTTTGTTTTCCAGTTTGCGGATGATACATCCTGCACTGTTGCAGAGGCTAATATTCTGTCTGCGTCTAAGAAGTCTATTGAAATTGTGTCAAGAATGAATGAATGGTGCAATAAAAACTTCCTAAAACTGAATATTGAGAAGACATGTTTGGTGAATTACAAAAATCATAATCAATCTTTGTATGTAGCTTTAGATGGTAAAACTATACCCCAAGTTGATAAAACGAAATTTTTGGGAGTGATAATGGATCAGTCCTTGGCTTGGAATGACCAGGTTGATGTGGTTGTTAAGAAGATTGACAAGGCGTGTTATGTGGTAAGGTACCTACGTGACCAGGTAAGCTTGGAGAGCCTTAGAGTTTATTACTTTGCTTATGTTCAGTCAGCAGTGCAGTACAGTATTCTGTTCTGGTACTATTCCGTCGACTCACATAGAGTATTTGTCTCACAGAAACGTATATTAAGATTAATGCTAAAGCTTCCATATAGAGAGTCTTGTAAAAATTATTTTAAATCATTACAAGTGTTAACAGTTCCATGTCTCTATATATTGAATGTTTGCTTATTTGCAAAAAAAAGAATTAATGAATTTCCAAGAAATGAACATTTTTACAACAATATGATTACGAGGGGGCACAGCGGCCTTAGTATCCCCCAGCACAGAACTACAAAGTATGAGAAAAGTCCTTACTACAATTGCATTAAGTTATTCAATGCACTTCCACTCGATATTAAGGTTATTGCCAATGATATATTATTTAAAAAAAAGCTAAAGACATTTTTAATAAACCATACTTTTTATTCTATTCAGGAATTTTTAAATTATAGAGAGTAGAATGGGCTTTTCTGATCAAGAATGAAAGAATAAATAAATAACTTACCATTCTGTTTTTAAATTGTAATGTAATAAATTTTGTTATATTTTGGTATTGTATAAAAAGTAATATGGGATGAACTGCTGTGTATGTCTGTATGTAGGTATGAATGTAAATGTGTTTAGATTATGAATATTTATTCTCGATTTTATTGGTATTGTCATTATTATTCATTATTTTTTTTTTTTTTTACTTGACGTTGTAATGTTTCGAGTATGAAACTATGACAATAAAACGAATTTTTATTATTTATTTATTTTATCTTATTTTTGGAAAGAGTTTTAGATATCTTTTTCGAAATGGTGCCTGTGTACGTGATACATTTAAATCTTTGGTCGAGTGTATTATTGGTTGTTGGATAGACCAAGTTTATTGCCTTCTTATATGATTTACTCCTAACAAGATTATCTACTATACCCGCGTTGTATCCGTTATTGACTGCGATCTGTTTAATGATATTAAGTTCTTTTCCGTAGTTATCCTTTGATAATGGCACATTTAAAAGTCTATGTACAAATGAATTGAAAGCTGCCATTTTGTGGGAATATGGATGATTAGATTTATTATAAATTACTGTGTCTGTATGTGAAGGTTTGTGGAAAATCGAAAATTCATGATTATCCTTTTTATTGGTGATGGTTAGGTCTAAGAAATTGATAGATTTATTATCTTCTAATTCGACTGTAAAATGAATGAAAGAAATTGATCTAACTGTCTATCAGTGCCTGTAAAGCAAGTTAAGATATCATCGACATATCGATGCCAATAAAAAAATCTTTTGCTTAGTGGATGATTACAAATTTGTTTTTCTAAATGATCCATAAAGATTTTAGCCAATAACGGACTTAAAGGGTTACCCATTGTCAAACCTTCATCAGAAAAGTAAAACTTATTGTTAAATCGAAATAATTTTGATCCAAGCAAACAGAAAGGGAATCTAATATATCCTGTTTTATGATTATATTGACTTTATTTTTTGTTAAGAGAGAATCAATCAAATCTATGACTCCAATAGGTGGGATACTGGGGAACAGATTTTTTACGTCAAAAGATAATAGTTTAGCATTTTTTGGAATTTGTATGTTTTTGATTTTATTAATAAGTTCATATGAATTATGAATGCTGAATTTGGGAGAAAAGTTACAATATTGTGAGAGAATATTTATTAATTTTTTAGAAAGTTTTGTTGACGGTGCGTTGATGAAAGAAACTACAGGTCTTATAGGATAACCTTCTTTATGTAATTTTATTAAAGAGTATAGATTGGGTGCTTGAGGATTCATTAGTATTAAATAATGTTATCTTTACCAAAGCAGATAAAGGTAATTCTAGTGTAGCCATAACCAAAAACCAATATGTCCATAAAACTCTTGAATTTTTAAATTCCAACAATGTACAAGAAATTAATTTTGATCCAACAAACCATTACCAAAAAATGATTAAAAATATTATTAAAGAACTTTCAATTTTTAATAATTTCGAAAAACAAAATTTAATACTAATGAATCCTCAAGCACCCAATCTATACTCTTTAATAAAATTACATAAAGAAGGTTATCCTATAAGACCTGTAGTTTCTTTCATCAACGCACCGTCAACAAAACTTTCTAAAAAATTAATAAATATTCTCTCACAATATTGTAACTTTTCTCCCAAATTCAGCATTCATAATTCATATGAACTTATTAATAAAATCAAAAACATACAAATTCCAAAAAATGCTAAACTATTATCTTTTGACGTAAAAAATCTGTTCCCCAGTATCCCACCTATTGGAGTCATAGATTTGATTGATTCTCTCTTAACAAAAAATAAAGTCAATAAAATCATAAAACAGGATATATTAGATTCCCTTTCTGTTTGCTTGGATCAAAATTATTTCGAATTTAACAATAAGTTTTACTTTTCTGATGAAGGTTTGACAATGGGTAACCCTTTAAGTCCGTTATTGGCTAAAATCTTTATGGATCATTTAGAAAAACAAATTTGTAACCATCCACTAAGCAAAAGATTTCTTTATTGGCATCGATATGTCGATGATATCTTAACTTGCTTTACAGGCACTGATAGACAGTTAGATCAATTTCTTTCATTCATTAATAACTTACATCCGAAAATCAAATTTACAGTCGAATTAGAAGATAATAAATCTATCAATTTCTTAGACCTAACCATCACCAATAAAAAGGATAATCATGAATTTTCGATTTTCCACAAACCTTCACATACAGACACAGTAATTTATAATAAATCTAATCATCCATATTCCCACAAAATGGCAGCTTTCAATTCATTTGTACATAGACTTTTAAATGTGCCATTATCAAAGGATAACTACGGAAAAGAACTTAATATCATTAAACAGATCGCAGTCAATAACGGATACAACGCGGGTATAGTAGATAATCTTGTTAGGAGTAAATCATATAAGAAGGCAATAAACTTGGTCTATCCAACAACCAATAATACACTCGACCAAAGATTTAAATGTATCACGTACACAGGCACCATTTCGAAAAAGATATCTAAAACTCTTTCCAAAAATAAGATAAAGACTGCTTTAGAACCAATAATAACCTAGGTAAACTTATTAAAAACAACAAAAGTAAATCGAATAAATTAACCAAATCAGGGGTATACGTGCTAAATTGTGGTTCTTGTCCGAAAGTATATATTGGACAAACAGGAAGCGCTTTCAAAACAAGAAAAAAAGAACATGAATCTAGTTTTAAAAAAATAACAACCTTTCACATTATGCATTACATTTGAATTCAGAAAAACACCAATTTTCCAAAGATTTTAAAATTTTACACATAGAAAACAAATCTAAGAAACTAAATTATTTGGAAAGTTTAGAGATTAATAAAAAGAAAAGGTCGGGTTTATTATTGAACGAACAATTAGACACAAATTACTCCCCATTATTAAATTTATATACCTAATTACATAAACATATTATATTATATCTCTACCATTCCTATTATTCAAATTGTATAGCATAAGTAGGATTTGCCCATTGGTTGTACAGGGTTATCCAACCAAGACTGGACAAGGCGATTTTTTGACTTTTCCTGTACTTTTATAAAAAAACTGAAATAGCCATCTTAAGTCATTTTCTCCCGCGAATTCGAATATCTTCAGCAAAAAACAATTGAACATCAAACAAAAGTACTAGGGGTCACTTTGATATTTTTTTAAATGGGATGCCGTATTTTTAATGAGCTTATCCGATTTCTCATATAAATTTTGATCTAAAATGTTGGATTTTTAATTCAAAAACGCCTTTTTTCTTCAGTTTTAAATTCGGAAAATGTTCGTCTACCGTAAGATTAATACCTGATAGATGGATACCCGTTTCACCTGTTCACCCTTTAACCTGCTTTAAAGCGTCCGTCAGTTAGACAAAATAATCAAGTTTCAAATTTCTATATATTTTTCACGAATTAATTACAAATTTAGTAGTTTTTGCAAATCTATTATTGCTTACGTATAAAAAAAGTATGACATATTAGAAAAAACTATAAACTAAAGTGAATAACTTTAATCTCAATAATATAATTGTTCTATGTGTCCTCCATTATTTTCAAAACATGACCGATGCCCCCTTTTCAATCTCTCCAAAGAATCTCTTACAATATTTTGGTCCTGGTTAAGTCTATTAATTTCATTTATAATTTTTTGCTGAATGTCCTCCAGACTTCTGTTGGGTCGTTGATAAACTACATTTTTTAAATGACCCCATAAAAATGTATCCATTGGCGTGATATCGGGGCTATTTGGTGGCCAATGAATTGTTCCGTTACGGCCAATCCACTGATTGTAACGCTCGTTTAGGTATGTTACCACTTCTCGAACTGCATGAGGCGGAGCACCATCCTGCTGCCAAATGATATTGTTGTAGGCTTGCAATGGCAACCTTTCCAAGAAATCCTCGATATCGTTATGAAGAAAATGGAGGTATCTTTGGCCTGTTAAAGAGCCACGATAAAATAGTGGTCCAATAATTCGATTTTCTAACATCCCACACCAAACATTAAGTGAGCTCCAACCTTGAAACTTTATCATTTCATATCTATGAGGGTTAACTGCTGCCCAGTATCTTGTATTTTTCCGATTGTATACCCCCGATGTTGTAAATGACGCTTCGTCACTCCATAGAATTTTATTATATAAATTATAATCTTCGTCTTGCTCTCTCATCAGCATTGAAGCAACAAATCGAAATCGCAGTTCTTTTTGAAGCTGTGTTAAGTATTGAACGGGAAGGATGCAATATGGTTTTAGACCACATTTTTTTAAAGTTCTGTGAACTGTTCCATAGCTTACTCTCCGGAGCCCTGGACCATACCTTACTTCTCGTACCGCTTGCGGAATAGAACTCTTCGGATTTATAGTAAAATATTGAACAATAGCTCGATCCCTTATATTCCGTCTTTTCATCTTTCTTGGCTTATCTTTCAATGTCTTACTTTCTTCAAATAGGGTCTTAATTCTGAGAATTGTATCCACTGAAATGTGTCTCTGGAAACTCTCAAAAAATGTTCTTTGTGTTTGTCGAGCATTCTCTCCACTTTTGTAATATAATTTTATTACATTTAGCCGTTCTTCTAAAGAATATTTCATTATTTGTAATTAATTCGTGAAAAATATATAGAAATTTGAAACTTGATTATTTTGTCTAACTGACGGACGCTTTAAAGCAGGTTAAAGGGTGAACAGGTGAAACGGGTATCCATCTATCAGGTATTAATCTTACGGTAGACGAACATTTTCCGAATTTAAAACTGAAGAAAAAAGGCGTTTTTGAATTAAAAATCCAACATTTTAGAACAAAATTTATATGAGAAATCGGATAAGCTCATTAAAAATACGGCATCCCAGGAAAAGTCAAAAAATCGCCTTGTCTAGTCTTGGTTGGATAACCCTGTACATAATTATAGTTTGTTAATCCCTTACCATTAATATTGTTTATTACACCTTGTAGCTACCTAGAATATTTAAATTCATATTTGACACATTTATATTTAATCCGTCCGAAGAAGGCACCGTGTGCCGAAACATGTCACGGCTTTTTTAAAAAATTAAAATTGTGGAAATTTAAAACTTTGTTTCTGTTCAAAATTTATAATGGATTTCCATCAAGTATCGGCTAAATCAATCTATTTTGTTCTTAATTATGACTGACATAATATACCAACATATAACACCAATTCAGTACAGTAGTATTTGGTGCATTCAAAAACTACTGTAAATCAGAATTACACCTAGGATATCAGGAAGGGGCACTTAAAAAATAATTTATCATGTAGCATAAAGAAGTGTTACTTAAAAACAATTCATAACAGTTAAGTCTAACTTTTTTTTTCAGTAATAATGAATTATTTCACGTTTTTTGTACAGATTAGGTACTAAAACACCTAGCGTATCTATATTATTTTAAAATAATAGTAAAAGTACAGGTCTTTATCTTAAAAAGATATTGACTTTATCAATAAAGATGCAATGTTTTAAAGGTTTTTATTAATTAAAGAATCTTTCCATTGAATTTATAATGCCCTTAACAATAAATAATTAAGGATTTTCTGTTGCATTAGTTAGATTGTTAAATATTAGACTCTTTTACTATCTTTGATAAACACATTTATTTTATCAAGTACCTATAATCCACAAACAAACCACCTCCTTTATTTAAACTATACCTATATTAACTTCTTTTAATTAAATAAAAATAATCCACAATAGACCACAAAAGAAACTTTATTAGCATTAAAAATATAAAATGTGAGGGGTTTTTGTGGCCTTTAATTTTCATTTTCAAAAAGTGGATAATTCGTTATCCCTAGGTGTATATTTTATAAGCTAAAACACAAATTTTATAATTCAATACTGTCTGTTTTTTTCCTTACATAAGTATAAAAATGATATGAATAACACAACTTCATTTGTCTGGCCCTTCAACCCCTGCTTGAGTCATTAAGTCACCAATATTCTTTTCCAAATCATCTATACGAGTGCCCATTTCATCGATGCGAGTCAGGATCTGGTCTGACATATTTTGGAATTTATCTTGAATTGTTTGCAGCAGACTTTGAACCTAGTATATAAGACTGTTTCAATAAGTGTTCAGCGAGGTCTGCAGATTTGAACTAACAACAATTACTATCATCCTACATATATACTTAATATTAAAATCAAGGTATATTCTTAAATACTTACGTATTGAGTAAGCTCTTGCACATTTTTGGGGTCTGCTGCATTTGCACCAGGGTAACTTTCCGTGTCGTTGTTCATATCGTCTTTAACATCAACCATTATTGCGGAATTTATTTAAAAGGGTAAAGGGATGTTTAGTCCCTATTTGTGACTGGTACAAGCTAACCTTTGTAATCGTTGGGTACAAGGAGGGCGGTGGTTGATCGAGTGTATTATTACGAAATCGCGTGACAACCCCTAAATTAAATGTTTGGAAGTTGAGTTAGGGTATTACCATGCCACATCAATAGTTATAATAGGCCACACAAAACTCTTTTTTTAAAAAAAGATCAACCACAACTTTTTCCTTCTGTCAAAAACTCTGAAAGGCACTGCATGTGCATACAGACTCTCCAGTCGAAACTTTAATTTTTAAACAACCTCGTAAATTAAATCAAAGGTTTTACCAGTTGTGTGCTTGTAGTCGCGTGGTTGTGAATGCGGAAAAGAGAATCTAATATTTATTGGCTGTCTCACGCTCGTTTAGTTTTCGGGGCTCATGCCAAACTTGTCATCAACAAAATTTGGCTTTTGGTTTGCTTCCTTTCTAATTTACAACTATTTTCATTTTTCATCGTGACGACGACATCGGAATTTGTTTTATCAAGTTTAGTATAGTATTTGTAGAATTATATCGTTGATCTTTAGACTGCAACAAAACCCTCATTATCCCTTTGAGTCCTTTGACTATAAAATAAATAAGGAAATCCCAAATTTTAAAACCTTTTCGAGTAGAGCCGGACCAGGTACAAATTCAATTTATACCTATGCCTGATGCTATATATAATATAAATGTATATATAAATACAAACTGATTTTTAATAATTTTAGTCTTTAGTGGTTTTCCGGCGAGTAATTTTTATTTGGGCTTATTATTAGTGGTAGAATGTGGCGTCCTTGGAATTGTGCTGATAGGGGGGCATCTTCAAGTGTCATTTTTAAAATAAAGCATTTATCTACCGATGCCAAACTAATAATTAAAAATGTGTATTAATCTTTGTTGAGTAGAAATTTTAATTCGATGGATGCTTTAGCAGAGACGTCTACTTTGACAAAAACTCCTTTATCTTCGGTAAGAGACATATAGTTCTTAAACCTGTTAATCCTAGAAAAAATCGAGTGATTTTGGCACATTTAGAAGCATTGACGAAAATGACATGGATTTATTAAGAAGAAAGATTTACCAAATGTATGAGGCACAAACTGTACCCACTTTGATTTCCCTCAAAGAGCGGCTGATTAAAGACGAAACAAATATCTCTTGTAGCCTTTCAAGTCTTAGGAAAATATTGCATAAAATAAGTTTTAAATACCGAAGCATTAATAAAAGACAAACATTAATGGAATCTCAACGTTTACGGGAATGGAGACTTAAATATTTAACAGCTGTTAAACAATTTAGAGAAAAAAATCGTCCAATTATTTAAATTGACGAAACATGGTTCGATACCCATGACACTCCAAGAAAAGGTTGGGATGATTCTTCCAAAAATTGTCAAACCAAGGCACCATCAAATAAAGGCAAAAGAATCACAATATTACATGCTGGTTCAGAGAACGGGTTTGTTCCAAATTGTCTGTTGCTTTCAGCTAAAAACATAGCAGATTCTTCTTTAGATTACCATCAAGATACCGACGCACAACTTTTTGAAGGTTGGTTTAAACATAAACTCCTTAAAAATATTCCTGCAAATAGCGTCATTGTAATGGACAATGCTAGTTATCATAGTCGGCAAGCAAAAATCATTCCCAATTCAAATAATACAAAAGCAGAAATACAAAATTTTATGATTGAAAATGATTTATATTTTGAAGAAATTTACAAAAAACGAGAACTGCTAGAAGTATTAAAAGCTTTTAAAATAATTAAATAAGGAATACGAGTGTGACAAACTTGCAGCAGAAAATGGACATACAGTGTTGCGTCTTCCTCCATACTATTGTATATTCAAGCCTATTGAGCTAATATGGCACCAATTAAAATCCAATATTAGGAGAAATAATATTTCTCCTACATTAAATGCATCTGTAGTAGAATTAATTGAAAACGAAGTAAGAAAAATTTCTGCAGACAGCTGGAAAACTGTGTACAGCATAATATGTACTTAAGGTGGAAAATTCTTACAATTGTATGATTACAAATGTTCAACCCTTAATTATAAGTTTAGGCTTAGATGAAGATAGTGATAGCATTTTTAAAGGAGGAGTTTTGAGGCTTCTTATTGAACTAGAGCCTTATTTAGTAGGTGACTATTAGACTTCATTGGGTTACTTAAGTTATTTTTAGTGAAGGAGAATAATCAAAAATGTAATTTTATTTTTTACCAGGACTAAATTGTTTGTGTAAATTAATTGTGTAAATTAATGTCTTTCGTTAGTATTTTAAGTGATTTAATGATTTTATGACGCTATATCATTCTATGTGCATTGTTGCTAAATTTTTTGATTAAAGATTTTTTTGACTTTTGACATTTGATAGTGATACAGAGTTAAATTTTGAATAAATTGTCAGTAGTGTTCAAATGAGAGTTCTGACTATCCCCCCACCCCTTTTTATGACCTTGACCTTGAGTAACCCGGCCTTGACCTTGACCTTGAATTTGACCTTGACCTTGAACCCGAGGTTGACCTTGAATTTGGCATTGACCTTGAATTTGACCTTGGATTTGACCTTGACCTTGAGTAACCCGGCCTTGACCTTGACCTTGACCTTGAACCCGAAGTTGACCTTGAATTTGGCATTGACCTTGAATTTGACCTTGACCTTGAACCCGAGGTTGACCTTGAATTTGGTATTCACCTTGAATTTGACCTTGACCTTGACCTTGACCTTGAAGTTTACATTGACCTTGAGCGTGTCTAACCTTGAAGAAGTAAGTGGAATTATACCCCCTCCCCGAGAATTTGTCTTATAAATAAGGTCCCTTTCCACAGAACTTCATAGTCACACAAGCAGTGTTTGCATTAATAACTGCTACCTTTAAAGCTAATTAGAAATATTGTGTTTGTGGTGTGTTTTTGTGAAAGGTATTAGTCAAGGTATTTTAAATTTATTACACATTTCAATTATGAGTATTTCACAGCAGACTTTGGATCAAATTAATAATATGATAAACAAAGATGTTGAATTCATTGAACGAAGAAAACTTTCTACATTAACTGTGGGAGAATTGTATATAATTAAAAATATAAAGTTTGTGGCAACGCGTTTTGGTAAAAGTATTGTTGTTACTTTGTATGATAAAACACATGATTTAACATTTGAGACATTTTTACCCAAACGTGTTACTGAAACATTATCAGAGGAGACGGTTGATATCATGAATAAATCGAGTGATAAATTTACCTTAAGCTATTTGGGACAAGGTTCACATGCATTTTCTGGGGGTGACACTAGAGCGTTATTAAGTTTTGGGTCTTTAATTTGAAATATAGTAATTATTTTCAATAGAATACTTTAATGTATTATAGTATATCATATTTTTAATTATAATTGAAGTGTAATCAATTTTAATACGAATATCAGCAAACACAGCCGCATTCTCATTATTTCCTATTGCAGATGTGTGACAATGTTATTGAAAAGCAAGATATATATATGATTTGGTTGGCATGTAAATTAAGACACATGGCTCAAGATAAACTACAGTTTGCAACGTTTGATGGTTCCGATTTGGATTCAATTAAAAGTCAATATGTACGCGATGTGAAGGATGCAATCAATTTTATGGCTGGTGTGCATCTATGTGAAAAATATCTCTATGGATCTATAAATCTGAGCGGATTTTGTGCTGAAATGATTGAATATGATCTTATCAAGTTTGTTACTAATATACCAGATTTACCAAGTGATTTGGTAACAAAATTCAATTTGCTTGATTACGTGGATCTCGACGATATTACTTATATCGTAAAAGATGGTGTAGTCATCCGTAGCGATGGTGCAAATGGTTATGAAATAATGGACAAAGTAGAAGATCAAGAAAATTAAAATTACTTATTGAAACAACATTTATTTGTAAAAACACGTTCTGAACTGTATTTCCATAAAGTATATATTATATGTATTATTTTAAATAATGGTAATGTTTATAAATAAATGTACCGGTAGGAAATAAATTATTTGTAGTAGAAGCATTGTTTTATTTTCCCCAACGCAATAACCCTATATAAGCGTTTATAAGATGAAAACAGATTAGTTAGAAGTAACGATGGGTCGTGTTAACAACAACACAATTGACAAATTTGGGCGTAAGAAGTCGAATGAAAACTTTCGATTTGTACGTGGACCACCTGGAAATGGATTCAGGCTTACTCTCGATGATCAGTATGATATGCAAGGAAAATCCCTAGAGAATGTTGCATCACCTAAAAAACCAAATGATGCTGCTACTCAAGAATATGTTCTCACTCAACGTGATCTCCTGCGTATACAACTAACTGCTGTAATTGTTAAGAAATTATCAGATCTGCGCATACAAGTTGCCGACGAAATTAGTAAGGATGTTATACAATTTTTTGAGCGAAAAATCATAGGATTGAATACAGATATTTCTCGGAGATTCGCTGTATTGAATGAAGAAATAAATAACTTAAAGGAGAAAGTACAGAAAACTAAAGAAAAAGTTGTTAAAAATTTTCATCCAGAATTTACATTCGGAAAGTAGACAGAAGGTTTTATCATGATAAATAAAAAGTCACTCAAGAGAGAGAGGTCACACGTGAAGGTCATCTGTTATATATAAATACACGTATCCAAATTATGGTGACTTAGTTCATTTGTAGTATTGCTTTCACAATCATTTACAATATGGAAAGTAAACCAACATTAGTGTATCCGTTTTCAATCAATGGTCGTCAAATGTGTTCAAATTGTGAACATTGGGAATTTTTAAGTGGGACAATGGGATTATGTGATTGGTGTCAAAACGAGAGCAATAGAGGATCTGTACCTGCTGACCAACCTCAAAGTCCCATTATCTTAGGTGGTGGGCATCAACAACATACTGATACGTCCACCTCTTCGAGTCAAGAAGATGAAATAATGGAAGAATCGCCATCACCGCAGTCGCTATCGTCAAGTCCAACGTCGTCGCTACCAAATGCACTACTCGATTCTTCAAGTGATTAGTATATGCGCTAAAAAGTAGTGATGAAGAAGTATTTTTCCGTGTCATATGTATTAGTGAAAGTGAACTTAGACAATTTGGTTATAGTCCCTAAGTGTTTTTGGTCATTATGTATTATTGCTTAAATGTGAATAAAACATTTTTTAGTACTTCATATTATGTTTATAATTATATTATAAATTAATAAATCGTTCATGAACAATTTTATTTCTAAAATTACTTTCTAAAATCATATCCAACGTTGTTTTGATTTTCTCTATTCGCCGTTGGAAACGGTACCTATCAAGCATTAGCTGTTGAAAGTCGCTCTTTCGAGCTTCTCGATATGCAAACGCCCAAACAAATGTTTGGTGGACAATATTTTTCTCTTCATCAAATATTACTCTCTTCATGGTTATTAATTCAATGAAAACAATTTTTAAAATGATAGCAATATATACTGATAAATAAAATTCATATGTCTTAAATTACATGTTTATTTTGTCGTTCAACTGATACAATAATTGTAATAGGAAATACAAAGCTGTTTATACAATATCAGACTTGTCTATCCAAAAATTAAATTGATTGGGGAAACCCAACCATTTTACAAACAATTGATCAATGTGATTTTTCTGACGTTTTCTAAGAATTTTTTCAACCAGATAAACACCTGGACTGGTTGTCTTTTGCAGTTCAGCTTCATAGAAACAACCTTTAATCGGTTCACCTTCTAACGATTCCAGTATGTAGGTGGGTGGATTGGTAATGTTACTTTTTACAATTTTAAACAGTTCCGTTGACCATGAAGGTGTATACCCCTTTTCAAATATGGTTTTGTATTTACTGATTCGAACTATATCGCCTAGACGAAATTTATATTTCTTCGGTCTAACCTTTAAATAATTGTATGCCCTAATTTGTGTATCTTCTAGCACATTTCTGGGCTTCATGCCAATTGTGCGATGTATTGTATTATTATAGACACTTGTTTCTGATACTAAAATTTCCATCCTTAATAGAAATCAAATTTTTAAAATTGAAAAAGAATCATTTTAAAAAAGTGAGTTTTTGGCTATTTTTAGATGTGTAACTTTGACGCCTTATTGCGTGAAAACGGTTGAAAATAAAAAAAGACGGCATGTCAAATGTATTAAAAAAATATATATAATTGGTTTTATTTAACTCAACTATGAATGAGTCAGGCTTTAGATTAATGCATGAGCTATGAAAAGGTTTAGTCTCCATAAGAAACTAAACTTGTACACTCTGCATTGAAATATTGTATTTATCTAAAACACAACATCGCACACAGAGTGCCAACTAAGCTACGTTAAAAACATTAGGGTGGCCCTGAAAAGGGCCGATTGGTAGGCTGGGGGGTGGTGGGTCTGCCTGAGATGCCTAGTTCCTCGGCACCTCACCACGGGCGACCAAAATCGAGCGGGGTGCAGCTCGATATGGTTGGGGTGGGTCAGGCACTGCGGGCGTTGTCGGCTGGGCTGGGACAGCCGGCTCAGGAACTGCGTGCGTTGTCGGATGGTTTGGCCTTTTGCGTCGATAGTGCACACACCGCCTCCTCACGCTTATCTTGAGCAGCTTACAGGCTTGACAGCATAGACGACACAAGCCTGAAGGACTGATTGTTTCACTCAGTCGATTGCACTTTACACCGTGACGCTTCCCATTAACAGCTGTTGGTTTGACCACAGCATGGATCTTACCAGGGAATCTTTCGCTTAAGTATGCATTAATCGAAGCCATATCGAAACTTCGAAGCGAATGGTGCTCTCTCGTAATGGTTTACCGTATTTATAGAATCAAAAAGCACAACTCATGCGCATCACGAAACTTTACACATAAGCAAACGAAGTTATAAGAAATTTTACTTTAGCGAATTATTAAATCGAATAGATTTATCTAAAACTATATTTCCTTCGCTAACTACATCAGTCGATTGCAAGCCACGATGGGAGAATATCCTTCAGACATTTTTCTTGATATCCAAGGCTACCATTGTTCTTCTTTTGGATACTTTCCAAAAGAGTTAGCAATTTACGATGGTTTTCGTATCTCAAGTTACCTATTTAAATCCCCGTTTAACAGAAATATGTTGTCTGTTGAGGAGGCAAAAAAAGTTAAATGGGCCGAAAATTATCATGGACTTAAGTGGGAGTCTGGCAATACAGAGCTGTGTGAAATCGGTAGCATATTTAAACATGTTTTGGAATTATATCAGTCACCGAGGATTTAAGTAAAAGGCAGTGAGAAAGCAAATTTCCTAAAGAAGTTTCTAGGTGAAAAAATTATCAAGAGCATTCCATGTGAGCAAGAACCGAAATTAAGCAAGTTTAAGAAGATACCAGAGTGTTTTTTCCATGAAACAGTTGAGCCGTGGCACTGCTCAGTATCAAATGTAAAAATTTTATACGATTATAAGAATAGCTATTAATAAGCATTTTATGATCATTTACTTTGTTTTATTGTTATTCATTCGTTTTAAGGCATTTGCTAGAGAGTGTAGCGCAAAAAGACAATATAGTTAAAGTTTGCCTTCGTTGAAGATATAAGTGACCAAATTTCAAAATGCATTTATTTAAAAATAAGAATTTGTAGGTCGTACCCCTCTAATAATTTTAATTAATTTTTTTACGGTACCTATTTAGCATATGTTTAGAGAGAAAAAGCAAGAGGTCGAAAATGTTTCGGTTCACGTACACCACAAGTTCGCAAAATAAAAATTTCAATAGTTTAAAAAATAAAAATTTTGGGTATTAATCATACAATATTTTCAATTAATTTTTTAAGATATTTAGCATAAGTTTAGAGAGAAAAAGCAAGAGGTCGAAAATGTTTCGGTTCACGTACACTACAAGTTCACAAAATAAAAATATCAATAATTTGAAAAATAAAAATTTTGGGTATTAATCCTACAATATTTTCAATTAATTTCTTTAAGATATTTAGCATATATTTAGAGAGAAATAGCAAGAGGTCGAAAATGTTTGGGTTCACTTACACCACAAGTTCGCAAAATAAGAATTTCAATAATTTAAAAAATAAAAATTTTCTGTATTACCCTACAATATTTTAATTAATTAATTTTTAAGGTATATCCACTCGCTTTATGGAAAAATATGTAGACACCAAAAAGTTTCGGCTTTTTATGCCCTCATTGTTAGAATTTTTTATATTTGAATTGGATGAAAATTAATGTGTTTTTAAGATAATTTACATTTTTATTAATTTCTTTAATTAGTTTATAATGGTTTTTTGCTCAAGTTGAGAGCAAAAGTCAAGAGAGGAAAAATGTTGGGATTAATGTAGACTACAAATTGGCATATTTAAATTTCAGTTATTTAAAAATATTTTTTAGGGGTAGGTACCACCCCTTCTTATTCGTAATTATTTTTTTTAGTGGGATTAGCAAAACGTTTGAGTAAAATACCAATACGGAAAATCTTTGCTCTTGTTTTGTCTAAAAATTCACATTTTTTTAAATTGCATAATTCTAATAATTTATATTTTTTAAAGTACCCCTTATAAACTTGGTACCACTAGGGGTAAAAAATTTATAAAATTTGGTATATTATCGTAAAACAATTCAATTTAGCGAAAAAACGGTATGGACAAGAAATAAAGATTGCAACTTTTTACATAGGAATCGGGTCAGAAAATATTAGAAAAAATTAAGGAATTAAAGTTATTGTGATTATAGTACCATCATTTTGCACTTTTTAAGGAAAGGCGACTTTAAGGGCAGTTTTTGAAAAAAACATAAAAAATAGCGAAAAAATGTAATTGGAAACATGACAGCGGCGAGTTTTCTCTATAGGAATCCAGCTTTCAAAATTCAAAAATGATATTTTTGAAATTATGGTTTATTAAAAGTTAGTATTTTTCTGACTTTGGGGCTCAATAGCTTCGAGATGGTCGCGAATAAAAAAAAACGGCGAAACACGTGTCAAATATTTTCGTAAACATGACTGAAAAAATATATTTTTCTTAATGTAAAGTTGAAAAATCGCAAAATTGGGGTGGAAATCTAGGAAATTTCGCTTATAAGGAATGAAAAAAGTTTAGTGGAAATACGCGCAAATTACTTAAAACACCCGGGAGGGTCCGAAATGTTCGGGAAACATTTCCCGAACTTCGGACTCCTCGGGTGTTTTAAGTTGCTGGTGGACCCCTCCAGGTGTTCTAAGTCCCCAAGCATGCGCCGTAAGGGCCAAAACCCTTAATTTTATGAAATTTAGAAAAATGAACTGAAAACCGATTCTTTGATACAAAACAAGAGTTTTTGTGTCTTGATATTTTTTCGTAAAATGTTGGGAAATGGCCGAAAAAAATTATTTAATGTTTAAAGCCTGCGCAGTCGCTAACATCCACAGCTTTGTAAAAATTAACAAAATAAAAATAGAAAGAGATTTTTTGGAAGAGATAAGACTTTTTTTTATCTTGATATTTTTTCGTAAAATGTCGGGAAATGGTCGAAAAAAATTATTTAAAGTTTAAAGCCTGCGCAGTCGCTAACATCCACAGCTTTGTAAAAATTAACAAAATAAAAATAGAAAGAAATTTTTTGGAAGAGATGAGAGTTTTTTTTATCTTGATATTTTTTCGTAAAATGTCGGGAAATGGCCGAAAAAAATTATTTAATGTTTAAAGCCTGCGCAGTCGCTAACATCCACAGCTTTGTAAAAATTAACAAAATAATTAGAGAGTAAAAGCAAGAGGTCGAAAATGTTTCGGTTCACGTACACCACAAGTTCGCAAAATAAAAATATCAATAATTTGAAAAATAAAAATTTTGGGTATTAATCCTACAATATTTTCAATTAATTTCTTTAAGATATTTAGCATATATTTAGAGAGAAATAGCAAGAGGTCGAAAATGTTTGGGTTCACTTACACCACAAGTTCGCAAAATAAGAATTTCAATAATTTAAAAAATAAAAATTTTCTGTATTACCCTACAATATTTTAATTAATTAATTTTTAAGGTATATCCACTCGCTTTATGGAAAAATATGTAGACACCAAAAAGTTTCGGCTTTTTATGCCCTCATTGTTAGAATTTTTTATATTTGAATTGGATGAAAATTAATGTGTTTTTAAGATAATTTACATTTTTATTAATTTCTTTAATTAGTTTATAATGGTTTTTTGCTCAAGTTGAGAGCAAAAGTCAAGAGAGGGAAAATGTTGGGATTAATGTAGACTACAAATTGGCATATTTAAATTTCAGTTATTTAAAAATATTTTTTAGGGGTAGGTACCATCCCTCCTTATTCGTAATTAATTTTTTTAGTGGGATTAGCAAAACGTTTGAGTAAAATACCAATACGGAAAATCTTTGCTCTTGTTTCGTCTAAAAATTCACATTTTTTTAAATTGCATAATTCTAATAATTTATATTTTTTAAAGTACCCCTTTTAAACTTGGTACCACTAGGGGTAAAAAATTTATAAAATTTGGTATATTATCGTAAAACAATTCAATTTAACGAAAAAACGGTATGGACAAGAAATAAAGATTGCAACTTTTTACATAGGAATCGGGTCAGAAAATATTAGAAAAAATTAAGGAATTAAAGTTATTGTGATTATAGTACCATCATTTTGCACTTTTTAAGGAAAGGCGACTTTAAGGGCAGTTTTTGAAAAAAACATAAAAAATAGCGAAAAAATGTAATTGGAAACATGACAGCCGCGAGTTTTCTCTATAGGAATCCAGCTTTCAAAATTCAAAAATGATATTTTTGAAATTATGGTTTATTAAAAGTTAGTATTTTTCTGACTTTGGGGCTCAATAGCTTCGAGATGGTCGCGAATAA
Source organism: Polydrusus tereticollis (assembly GCA_963920685.1). Classification (NCBI taxonomy): domain Eukaryota; kingdom Metazoa; phylum Arthropoda; class Insecta; order Coleoptera; family Curculionidae; genus Polydrusus; species Polydrusus tereticollis. The sequence goes on from OY987327.1 coordinate 88,966,350, forward strand.
AAAAAAACGGCGAAACACGTGTCAAATATTTTCGTAAACATGACTGAAAAAATATATTTTTCTTAATGTAAAGTTGAAAAATCGCAAAATTGGGGTGGAAATCTAGGAAATTTCGCTTATAAGGAATGAAAAAAGTTTAGTGGAAATACGCGCAAATTACTTAAAACACCCGGGAGGGTCCGAAATGTTCGGGAAACATTTCCCGAACTTCGGACTCCTCGGGTGTTTTAAGTTGCTGGTGGACCCCTCCAGGTGTTCTAAGTCCCCAAGCATGCGCCGTAAGGGCCAAAACCCTTAATTTTATGAAATTTAGAAAAATGAACTGAAAACCGATTCTTTGATACAAAACAAGAGTTTTTGTGTCTTGATATTTTTTCGTAAAATGTTGGGAAATGACCGAAAAAAATTATTTAATGTTTAAAGCCTGCGCAGTCGCTAACATCCACAGCTTTGTAAAAATTAACAAAATAAAAATAGAAAGAGATTTTTTGGAAGAGATAAGACTTTTTTTTATCTTGATATTTTTTCGTAAAATGTCGGGAAATGGTCGAAAAAAATTATTTAAAGTTTAAAGCCTGCGCAGTCGCTAACATCCACAGCTTTGTAAAAATTAACAAAATAAAAATAGAAAGAGATTTTTTGGAAGAGATAAGAGTTTTTGTGTCTTAATATTTTTTCATAAAATGTCGGGAAACAGCCGAAAAAAATCATTTAATGTTTAAAAACTGCGCAGTCGCTAATATTCACAGCTTTGTAAAAATTAACAAAATAAAAATAGAAACAGATTCCTTGGGAGAAACAAGACTTTTTTTTATCTCGATATTTTTTCGTAAAATGTCGGGAAATGACCGAAAAAAATTATTTAAAGTTTGAAGCAATCGGCGCTGTAAATGTCGATCCACAGTTCAAAACTTAAAAGCAAAGTTGTAGCTTTTGGAATGATCAGTATGATATGTAAGGAAAATCCCTAGAGAATGTTGCATCACCTAAAAACCAAATGTGCTGCTACTCAAGAATATGTTCTCACTCAACGTGATCTCCTGCGTATACAACTAACTGCTGTAATTGTTAAGAAATTATCAGATCTGCGCATACAATCTAATGATATTACTGATCACCGATTCATAGCATTGAATAAAGAAATTGCTCGAAGATTCAATGAAGTTCAAAAAGAAAAAAAGAGTACCAATATATCTTTTAGGGTTATTCGGCTTTTTACCGAAATGTACACCATAAATGGTATCGTATCTTATGGGTTTTGCAGAGGATTATACGAAAGGAATTTTCAATGTTAAGCAAGAGCTTATTTTAATTATCGCTCGCAATTTTACCAATTGTTATGTGGGCGAAGTGGAAGCAGACATTGGCATTGATAAAATCACATGGAAAATTCGTCATATAATTCCAGATGATCGTCAAAAGTTAAAGATAATGTCTCGCATGAATAAAGGTGTAAATAGCGCAAATATCCCAATGGCATATCGATAATGGGATTTGTACGAATTACCCGCCTTACGACAAACATCATCAGACGTGTGGGCTTTAAGGACTAGCACCAGTCTTGAAAAACCGAGATATTTGATTATTGGTTTTCAGAATAGTAGGTAACAATTGCGACAATAAAGCCAAAGATGCCACCCAGTTTACTACAGCCAATATAAGTGACATTCGAGTATACCTAAATTCCACCGTCTATCCATGTGAAAGATGGAATTTAGAGTTTGGGAAAAAATTATATGCGACAGCTTACTATACCTATGAGAACTTCCAGAGTAGCTACTACGGTCGAGTGCCGATTGCTTTAAACTTTAAATTATTTTTTTCGGCTATTTCCCGACATTTTACGAAAAAATATTAAGACACAAAAAACTCTTATCTCTTCCAAAAAATCTCTTTCTATTTTTATTTTGTTAATTTTTACAAAGCTGTGGATGTTAGCGACTGCGCAGGCTTTAAACATTAAATATTTTTTTTCGGCCATTTCCCAACATTTTACGAAAAAATATCAAGACACAAAAACTCTTGTTTTGTATCAAAGAATCGGTTTTCAGTTCATTTTTCTAAATTTCATAAAATTAAGGGTTTTGGCCCTTACGGCGCATGCTTGGGGACTTAGAACACCTGGAGGGGTCCACCAGCAACTTAAAACACCCGAGGAGTCCGAAGTTCGGGAAATGTTTCCCGAACATTTCGGACCCTCCCGGGTGTTTTAAGTAATTTGCGCGTATTTCCACTAAACTTTTTCATTCCTTATAAGCGAAATTTCCTAGATTTCCACCCCAATTTTGCGATTTTTCAACTTTACATTAAGAAAAATATATTTTTTCAGTCATGTTTACGAAAATATTTGACACGTGTTTCGCCGTTTTTTTTTATTCGCGACCATCTCGAAGCTATTGAGCCCCAAAGTCAGAAAAATACTAACTTTTAATAAACCATAATTTCAAAAATATCATTTTTGAATTTTGAAAGCTGGATTCCTATAGAGAAAACTCGCGGCTGTCATGTTTCCAATTACATTTTTTCGCTATTTTTTATGTTTTTTTCAAAAACTGCCCTTAAAGTCGCCTTTCCTTAAAAAGTGCAAAATGATGGTACTATAATCACAATAACTTTAATTCCTTAATTTTTTCTAATATTTTCTGACCCGATTCCTATGTAAAAAGTTGCAATCTTTATTTCTTGTCCATACCGTTTTTTCGTTAAATTGAATTGTTTTACGATAATATACCAAATTTTATAAATTTTTTACCCCTAGTGGTACCAAGTTTAAAAGGGGTACTTTAAAAAATATAAATTATTAGAATTATGCAATTTAAAAAAATGTGAATTTTTAGACGAAACAAGAGCAAAGATTTTCCGTATTGGTGTTGTTAGGAACGCATATTTACTCAACATTTAATGAATACCTTATATTTAAATTTAGCGCGTTTGACATTTGTTTTTATATAGTTGGTAGTAGTAAGAAGAGTGAGAAAGTAGGGTGCGGAAGTAACAAGAAAGTAATTAAGAAATACGTTATATTTGTTTAAATAAAGAACTGTTTTTAAGTTAGAAAGTTTAGTTTCAGTGAGTTAACATGATGGTCCGAAAGTAAGCAAGTTAAGAAAGTCTAATATCTCAGAAGTGGATAAAAAACTCACAATACCGTGTGACGCCATATGTCTTAACCTAACTTTGAATTTAGTGACTATGTGAGACTTAAACAGAAAAGTGTGTGTAAAGAACAAAAGTTGTGTTCAAAGTTCGTTAAACCACCAAAAAGAGGCTTAAAAGTAAGAAAATATCCTTAAAAAGACCAAATTTAATTTTTCATCAATGTCAATCAATATCAGTGTCGCCAATCGCAAAAGTACTGACAGTGCGGCGTTGCCAATACTGTTTGAGTAAGCGGTGTTGCCAAAGTTTTGTCTCTATAAAAGTTTGTGGCATTAACTACCGGACTATTAGCCAGTTCATTTAATTGTGGCGTTAACTACAAAAGTTAGTCTCAGCTCTTTCAATTGTGGCCTTAGCTACCAAAAATACTAAATTAGTTTTAAACGCCTCATAGTTAAGAAAATGTCAGAAAAGAACGAAAATCATCCGTTTGAAGAAGACAACTCCAGTGTACAGACTGAATGTCATGGTTTCGGCAAGTCTGAGCAACAAGATGCTTCACAGAGAATGCTCGAATTGTTTATTGCTGATGGAAGAAGAAGAGATGAAATGCTCATACGAGTACTCGACAGACTGTCACCTAACTTACAAAGTGCATCGTCAGCAACAGGTGAAGAGGCGCGAGCACAATCTTTTCATATTATGCCTGATCTTTCAAAAGTTATTGGATACTTCGATGGAGATAAAGATATCGGGAAAGCTGAAGAATGGATAAAAGGTATTGAGACTAGCGCAACATTAAACCGATGGCCAGAAAACTATAGTTTGGAGACTGCGAGAGCCCATCTAGTTGGACCAGCCATATATTGGTTTCGTACGAAAGCAAGTATTAAACAGAATTGGAGAGATTTTAAGAAAGAATTTTATAGTTCATTCAGATTATGTTCGAAAACGTCAGAAAAATGGGAGAAAATGAAAAACAGAGTGCAAGGAAGGAATGAATCCATCATGTCATACTTTCATGAAAAACTAAGCCTATGCCAAGCCTTGAAATTAACTATTGATGATATTAAAGAGGAGATTTTAAGCGGACTAAGATCAAAAGACACAGCCTCAGCATTGATAACCAAGGAACATTATGACTACGATAAATTATTACAAGATATATTATCAATTGAAAAAGTTAGAGGTAACAGACCCCAAGAAAGTCATATGGAAAGACCCTTTGTAAGACCTATGGAAAGACCGTTCGTAAGATCCTTGGAAAGAAGACCCTTGAATGGACCTCCCAAAAATGAAAATTCCCGTAACCTTCAAACTGAACTGAGAAGAAATCCTGATCAGAGACCTCCTGTGAAAAATGGAAACGGTCAGTTGAAATGTTACAACTGCAACAATTTTGGGCATATTGGTAGAGAGTGTCCAGAACCAAAGCGGCCCTTATACTGCAAAAATTGCAAACGTGAAGGACATACCATTAGACATTGTAACGCACCTAAACCTCCAGAAAATCCGTCAGAAGTACATGTCATTAATGAAAACAACAAAAGCCCTTCGATCAAAAAGTACTTAAAGCTGATTGAAGTTAATGGAAAGATTTATAACGCATTAATAGATCCAGGCAGTTCAGACTGCACAATAAAATCAACAGTAGCCCTTCTTGGAAACAGCATGGATGTGGTCAAGGCTGCAAGCGAATTAAAAGGTTTCGGCAAGGAAAATATAGTTATTTCACCTGGAATTGTAAGAGGAGACATAACAGTAGACAATGTCAAAATAGAAAACATCCCTATAAGAATTGTTCCAGACGACGTACAGAACTGCGACCTAATTATAGGACGGACATTCACTGAAAAACCAGAAATTGTGTATATCAAGATAGACGACAATCTTGTATTCAAATACCGGGACGAAGAACCATTTAAAAATTTAAGTATTGAGCCGAATTACAACAAAAATTGGAAAGCCTCCGAAGACATAGCATTGCCAGAAAATTCAATAGGATTCGTGAATTTAATTCATGAACAAGAAATTATAACCTTACCATATTTAAATTTTAATGACAAAGAAGAAAAACGCAAACCAGAAACTATAAAAATTGTCGGAGAAGTATATGAGTTGCAACAAATGGAACCAGACCTGAGAAGAATAAACAAGGACGAACTTAATACTGACGAGAATATGAAAGAAGATGAAAAAGATGAATTACTAGACCTCATCAATGAATACAGAGATTGTGTAGCAACATCAATTCAAGAACTCGGATGTACTGATCTCATGAAAATGGACATCGAAGAAATACCTGAAAGCAAGCCAGTGTATAGTAAACCTTATAAAGCAAGCAACAAAGAAAGAGCAGAAATCAAAAGGATCGTAGACGAATGGAAGGAAAATGGAATTGTACGAGAAACGACTTCGCCATATGCGAGTCCTGTTCTTTTGGTTAAGAAAAAGAATGGAGAAGCCAGATTAGTATTGGACTACAGGAAATTAAACAAACAGACAGTAAGACAATATTTTCCTCTACAGAATATTGACGACCATTTAGCATCCCTGAGTAACAGCAAGGTATACACGGTGATCGACCTTGCGCATGGGTATCTACAAGTGCCATTAACCGAAGCTGCCAAGGCCAAAACAGCGTTTGTAACTCCAGACGACACGGGAGAATTTGAGAGAATGGTATTCGGATTAATGAATGCGCCATTCTATTTCTCAAAATTAATGGAGAAGGTTCTTGGACCCCTAAGGAACCAAGTTGTACTGTTTTATATAGATGACATACTAGTTCCAGCCTTAAATTGTACCGAAATGAAAGGCAAACTTAGAGAAGTATTGGAAGCTCTACGTAAAGCCAGACTAACTATCAAATTGACAAAATGCGAATTTATGAAAACCGAAGTACAGTATTTAGGTTTCCAAATATCCTCAGATAATGTAGGACCAGGACCACAGAAGGTTAGAGCCATTGAACATTACCCACGACCAAAGGACTTGCATGAAACAAGACGATTCTTGGGTATGACGAGCTTTTTCAGAAGATTTATCACAAAGTTTGCCCAACGAGCTAAACCGTTATACGATCTGCTAAGAAAAACGAATACTTATGTATGGAATGAAGAACAAGAGAATTCATTCAATGATTTAAAACAAGCTCTAATAACTAAACCCACCTTGAAACTATTTGACCCCAATGCATATACAGAATTACATACTGATAGTAGCTCGAAAGGATTAGCAGCAACATTGTTACAAAATGGAGAAGATGGGAAGTTACATTTGGCATATGCAGTTAGTCGTAGAACAAGCCCCGTAGAAGAAAATTATCACTCGAGTAAGCTAGAGCTGTTAGCGATAGTATGGTCTATGACAAGATTGAGAAGCATGTTAATAAACTTAAAATTTACCGTGGTGACCGACTGCAAGGCCCTTATCTACTTGAATGCACACAAGACCAAAAACCCCCAAATCATAAGATGGCTTAATGCAATAAGCGAATTTGACTTCAACATAGTACACAAACCAGGTGAGAAGATGACACACGTAGATGCTATGAGTAGAGCCCCAGTGGAAGACCAGGATAACGAGGAAATTGAAGATAGAATAACAGTTTTTACGATAAGTACCAGAGAAGAAGAAATAGTTTTATACCAACAAAACGACGAAGGTCTAAAAAGAAAGATACAGATTTTACAAAAAGACGAGATACCGAGAGAAGAAAAATCCGAAGTGGAAAATTACTACCTAGAAAATGGAGTACTTTTCAAGAAAAAGCCCAATAATGATGAAAATAAATTGTTCTACGTGATTCCAAAGAACTTGCGAAAATCACTAACAATAAAATTTCACGATTTAAGAGGACATCCAGGATTGGAGCGGACCTATCAAAATATGTCAGAATTTTATTTCTTTCCTCGAATGAAACGATATATCAAAGAACATATCCGATCCTGCCTAGATTGCACTCTTAACAAATCTAAAACTGGAAAGCAACCGGGAGAACTACACCCAATTGAACCTGGAAAGCGTCCATTTGAAATTATTCACTTAGACCATTTAGGACCTTTTCCAACAAGTTCCAAACAAAACAAATATATTCTTGTGATGATTGATAATTTAACAAAGTTCGTTCGTTTAAATGCCTGTAAAGATACAAAAGGAGATGGAGTCCTCAAAAGATTGGAAGATTTCATAATTGATTTTGGATCGCCGAACAGAGTGATCACCGACAGAGGCACTTGCTTTACGTCACGACATTTTGATGACTTTTGTAAGAAACATGGAATTAAGCACACACTTAATTCACCGAGACATGCCCAAGCGAATGGACAAGTCGAGCGAGTAAACCGAACAGTATTACCAGTGATACAAGCTTATATTGAAGATCCCGAAGGCAGAGATTGGGATAAAAATTTAAAGCGAATAAGTAGAGACCTCAATACATCAAGAAACAAAACCACAAAGAAAAGCCCATTCCAGATGCTGTATGGATATGTACCACGACATGACGAAGGACCCCTAAGAGAATTGACGGAGAACCAAGAAGAATATAGATTGCCAACTCAGATACAAGAAGAAGCGAGACAGAACGTTCTAGAAGAGCAACAGAAGTATAAGCATAGATATGACAAAAGAAGATACAGAAATGTACGTTATGAAGTTGGAGAAGTAGTTTATATGAAAACCGTTCCAAAGGCTACAGGTGAATCAACCAAATTACAGTCGAAGTTTCGAGGACCGCTAGTTATCACAGAAGTACTCCCAAGTGATACCTATCGAGTGAGCGACCTATTAGAATATAAAGACGGTAGAAAATATATAAGTACGGCCCATGTAAGTCAATTAAAAGTATGGAAACAACATCAGGAAGACGAACCGAGCACTGAAGAAGGCACGGACGATTCCGAAGAAGAAGAACCTATTACAGAAGGTAGAGACGAGAAAAAGAAACGTAACAAAGCCCCAAGTCCATTACCCGAAAGAATGCACCGAAGGCGACGAAGACCACCCTACCTGAAGGACTATGAACTCGAGGGCGAGTTTACTGGAAGGATGGCCGAGTGTTAGGAACGCATATTTACTCAACATTTAATGAATACCTTATATTTAAATTTAGCGCGTTTGACATTTGTTTTTATATAGTTGGTAGTAGTAAGAAGAGTGAGAAAGTAGGGTGCGGAAGTAACAAGAAAGTAATTAAGAAATACGTTATATTTGTTTAAATAAAGAACTGTTTTTAAGTTAGAAAGTTTAGTTTCAGTGAGTTAACATGATGGTCCGAAAGTAAGCAAGTTAAGAAAGTCTAATAGTATTTTACTCAAACGTTTTGCTAATCCCACTAAAAAAATTAATTACGAATAAGGAGGGATGGTACCTACCCCTAAAAAATATTTTTAAATAACTGAAATTTAAATATGCCAATTTGTAGTCTACATTAATCCCAACATTTTCCCTCTCTTGACTTTTGCTCTCAACTTGAGCAAAAAACCATTATAAACTAATTAAAGAAATTAATAAAAATGTAAATTATCTTAAAAACACATTAATTTTCATCCAATTCAAATATAAAAAATTCTAACAATGAGGGCATAAAAAGCCGAAACTTTTTGGTGTCTACATATTTTTCCATAAAGCGAGTGGATATACCTTAAAAATTAATTAATTAAAATATTGTAGGGTAATACAGAAAATTTTTATTTTTTAAATTATTGAAATTCTTATTTTGCGAACTTGTGGTGTAAGTGAACCCAAACATTTTCGACCTCTTGCTATTTCTCTCTAAATATATGCTAAATATCTTAAAGAAATTAATTGAAAATATTGTAGGATTAATACCCAAAATTTTTATTTTTCAAATTATTGATATTTTTATTTTGCGAACTTGTGGTGTACGTGAACCGAAACATTTTCGACCTCTTGCTTTTACTCTCTAATTATTTTGTTAATTTTTACAAAGCTGTGGATGTTAGCGACTGCGCAGGCTTTAAACATTAAATAATTTTTTTCGGCCATTTCCCGACATTTTACGAAAAAATATCAAGATAAAAAAACTCTCATCTCTTCCAAAAAATTTCTTTCTATTTTTATTTTGTTAATTTTTACAAAGCTGTGGATGTTAGCGACTGCGCAGGCTTTAAACTTTAAATAATTTTTTTCGACCATTTCCCGACATTTTACGAAAAAATATCAAGATAAAAAAAAGTCTTATCTCTTCCAAAAAATCTCTTTCTATTTTTATTTTGTTAATTTTTACAAAGCTGTGGATGTTAGCGACTGCGCAGGCTTTAAACATTAAATAATTTTTTTCGACCATTTCCCAACATTTTACGAAAAAATATCAAGACACAAAAACTCTTGTTTTGTATCAAAGAATCGGTTTTCAGTTCATTTTTCTAAATTTCATAAAATTAAGGGTTTTGGCCCTTACGGCGCATGCTTGGGGACTTAGAACACCTGGAGGGGTCCACCAGCAACTTAAAACACCCGAGGAGTCCAAAGTTCGGGAAATGTTTCCCGAACATTTCGGACCCTCCCGGGTGTTTTAAGTAATTTGCGCGTATTTCCACTAAACTTTTTTCATTCCTTATAAGCGAAATTTCCTAGATTTCCACCCCAATTTTGCGATTTTTCAACTTTACATTAAGAAAAATATATTTTTTCAGTCATGTTTACGAAAATATTTGACACGTGTTTCGCCGTTTTTTTTTATTCGCGACCATCTCGAAGCTATTGAGCCCCAAAGTCAGAAAAATACTAACTTTTAATAAACCATAAGTTCAAAAATATCATTTTTGAATTTTGAAAGCTGGATTCCTATAGAGAAAACTCGCGGCTGTCATGTTTCCAATTACATTTTTTCGCAATTTTTTATGTTTTTTTCAAAAACTGCCCTTAAAGTCGCCTTTCCTTAAAAAGTGCAAAATGATGGTACTATAATCACAATAACTTTAATTCCTTAATTTTTTCTAATATTTTCTGACCCGATTCCTATGTAAAAAGTTGCAATCTTTATTTCTTGTCCATACCGTTTTTTCGCTAAATTGAATTGTTTTACGATAATATACCAAATTTTATAAATTTTTTACCCCTAGTGGTACCAAGTTTATAAGGGGTACTTTAAAAAATATAAATTATTAGAATTATGCAATTTAAAAAAATGTGAATTTTTAGACAAAACAAGAGCAAAGATTTTCCGTATTGGTATTTTACTCAAACGTTTTGCTAATCCCACTAAAAAAAATAATTACGAATAAGAAGGGGTGGTACCTACCCCTAAAAAATATTTTTAAATAACTGAAATTTAAATATGCCAATTTGTAGTCTACATTAATCCCAACATTTTCCCTCTCTTGACTTTTGCTCTCAACTTGAGCAAAAAACCATTATAAACTAATTAAAGAAATTAATAAAAATGTAAATTATCTTAAAAACACATTAATTTTCATCCAATTCAAATATAAAAAATTCTAACAATGAGGGCATAAAAAGCCGAAACTTTTTGGTGTCTACATATTTTTCCATAAAGCGAGTGGATATACCTTAAAAATTAATTAATTAAAATATTGTAGGGTAATACAGAAAATTTTTATTTTTTAAATTATTGAAATTCTTATTTTGCGAACTTGTGGTGTAAGTGAACCCAAACATTTTCGACCTCTTGCTATTTCTCTCTAAATATATGCTAAATATCTTAAAGAAATTAATTGAAAATATTGTAGGATTAATACCCAAAATTTTTATTTTTCAAATTATTGATATTTTTATTTTGCGAACTTGTGGTGTACGTGAACCGAAACATTTTCGACCTCTTGCTTTTTCTCTCTAAACTTATGCTAAATATCTTAAAAAATTAATTGAAAATATTGTATGATTAATACCCAAAATTTTTATTTTTTAAACTATTGAAATTTTTATTTTGCGAACTTGTGGTGTACGTGAACCGAAACATTTTCGACCTCTTGCTTTTTCTCTCTAAACATATGCTAAATAGGTACCGTAAAAAAATTAATTAAAATTATTAGAGGGGTACGACCTACAAATTCTTATTTTTAAATAAATGCATTTTGAAATTTGGTCACTTATATCTTCAACGAAGGCAAACTTTAACTATATTGTCTTTTTGCGCTACACTCTCTAGCAAATGCCTTAAAACGAATGAATAACAATAAAACAAAGTAAATGATCATAAAATGCTTATTAATAGCTATTCTTATAATCGTATAAAATTTTTACATTTGATACTGAGCAGTGCCACGGCTCAACTGTTTCATGGAAAAAACACTCTGGTATCTTCTTAAACTTGCTTAATTTCGGTTCTTGCTCACATGGAATGCTCTTGATAATTTTTTCACCTAGAAACTTCTTTAGGAAATTTGCTTTCTCACTGCCTTTTACGTAAATCCTCGGTGACTGATATAATTCCAAAACATGTTTAAATATGCTACCGATTTCACACAGCTCTGTATTGCCAGACTCCCACTTAAGTCCATGATAATTTTCGGCCCATTTAACTTTTTTTGCCTCCTCAACAGACAACATATTTCTGTTAAACGGGGATTTAAATAGGTAACTTGAGATACGAAAACCATCGTAAATTGCTAACTCTTTTGGAAAGTATCCAAAAGAAGAACAATGGTAGCCTTGGATATCAAGAAAAATGTCTGAAGGATATTCTCCCATCGTGGCTTGCAATCGACTGATGTAGTTAGCGAAGGAAATATAGTTTTAGATAAATCTATTCGATTTAATAATTCGCTAAAGTAAAATTTCTTATAACTTCGTTTGCTTATGTGTAAAGTTTCGTGATGCGCATGAGTTGTGCTTTTTGATTCTATAAATACGGTAAACCATTACGAGAGAGCACCATTCGCTTCGAAGTTTCGATATGGCTTCGATTAATGCATACTTAAGCGAAAGATTCCCTGGTAAGATCCATGCTGTGGTCAAACCAACAGCTGTTAATGGGAAGCGTCACGGTGTAAAGTGCAATCGACTGAGTGAAACAATCAGTCCTTTAGGCTTGTGTCGTCTATGCTGTCAAGCCTGTAAGCTGCTCAAGATAAGCGTGAGGAGGCGGTGTGTGCACTATCGACGCAAAAGGCCAAACCATCCGACAACGCACGCAGTTTCTGAGCCGGCTGTCCCAGCCCAGCCGACAACGCCCGCAGTGCCTGACCCACCCCAACCATATCGAGCTGCACCCCGCTCGATTTTGGTCGCCCGTGGTGAGGTGCCGAGGAACTAGGCATCTCAGGCAGACCCACCACCCCCCAGCCTACCAATCGGCCCTTTTCAGGGCCACCCTAATGTTTTTAACGTAGCTTAGTTGGCACTCTGTGTGCGATGTTGTGTTTTAGATAAATACAATATTTCAATGCAGAGTGTACAAGTTTAGTTTCTTATGGAGACTAAACCTTTTCATAGCTCATGCATTAATCTAAAGCCTGACTCATTCATAGTTGAGTTAAATAAAACCAATTATATATATTTTTTTAATACATTTGACATGCCGTCTTTTTTTATTTTCAACCGTTTTCACGCAATAAGGCGTCAAAGTTACACATCTAAAAATAGCCAAAAACTCACTTTTTTAAAATGATTCTTTTTCAATTTTAAAAATTTGATTTCTATTAAGGATGGAAATTTTAGTATCAGAAACAAGTGTCTATAATAATACAATACATCGCACAATTGGCATGAAGCCCAGAAATGTGCTAGAAGATACACAAATTAGGGCATACAATTATTTAAAGGTTAGACCGAAGAAATATAAATTTCGTCTAGGCGATATAGTTCGAATCAGTAAATACAAAACCATATTTGAAAAGGGGTATACACCTTCATGGTCAACGGAACTGTTTAAAATTGTAAAAAGTAACATTACCAATCCACCCACCTACATACTGGAATCGTTAGAAGGTGAACCGATTAAAGGTTGTTTCTATGAAGCTGAACTGCAAAAGACAACCAGTCCAGGTGTTTATCTGGTTGAAAAAATTCTTAGAAAACGTCAGAAAAATCACATTGATCAATTGTTTGTAAAATGGTTGGGTTTCCCCAATCAATTTAATTTTTGGATAGACAAGTCTGATATTGTATAAACAGCTTTGTATTTCCTATTACAATTATTGTATCAGTTGAACGACAAAATAAACATGTAATTTAAGACATATGAATTTTATTTATCAGTATATATTGCTATCATTTTAAAAATTGTTTTCATTGAATTAATAACCATGAAGAGAGTAATATTTGATGAAGAGAAAAATATTGTCCACCAAACATTTGTTTGGGCGTTTGCATATCGAGAAGCTCGAAAGAGCGACTTTCAACAGCTAATGCTTGATAGGTACCGTTTCCAACGGCGAATAGAGAAAATCAAAACAACGTTGGATATGATTTTAGAAAGTAATTTTAGAAATAAAATTGTTCATGAACGATTTATTAATTTATAATATAATTATAAACATAATATGAAGTACTAAAAAATGTTTTATTCACATTTAAGCAATAATACATAATGACCAAAAACACTTAGGGACTATAACCAAATTGTCTAAGTTCACTTTCACTAATACATATGACACGGAAAAATACTTCTTCATCACTACTTTTTAGCGCATATACTAATCACTTGAAGAATCGAGTAGTGCATTTGGTGGCGACGACGTTGGACTTGACGATAGCGACTGCGGTGATGGCGATTCTTCCATTATTTCATCTTCTTGACTCGAAGAGGTGGACGTATCAGTATGTTGTTGATGCCCACCACCTAAGATAATGGGACTTTGAGGTTGGTCAGCAGGTACAGATCCTCTATTGCTCTCGTTTTGACACCAATCACATAATCCCATTGTCCCACTTAAAAATTCCCAATGTTCACAATTTGAACACATTTGACGACCATTGATTGAAAACGGATACACTAATGTTGTTTTACTTTCCATATTGTAAATGATTGTGAAAGCAATACTACAAATGAACTAAGTCACCATAATTTGGATACGTGTATTTATATATAACAGATGACCTTCACGTGTGACCTCTCTCTCTTGAGTGACTTTTTATTTATCATGATAAAACCTTCTGTCTACTTTCCGAATGTAAATTCTGGATGAAAATTTTTAACAACTTTTTCTTTAGTTTTCTGTACTTTCTCCTTTAAGTTATTTATTTCTTCATTCAATACAGCGAATCTCCGAGAAATATCTGTATTCAATCCTATGATTTTTCGCTCAAAAAATTGTATAACATCCTTACTAATTTCGTCGGCAACTTGTATGCGCAGATCTGATAATTTCTTAACAATTACAGCAGTTAGTTGTATACGCAGGAGATCACGTTGAGTGAGAACATATTCTTGAGTAGCAGCATCATTTGGTTTTTTAGGTGATGCAACATTCTCTAGGGATTTTCCTTGCATATCATACTGATCATCGAGAGTAAGCCTGAATCCATTTCCAGGTGGTCCACGTACAAATCGAAAGTTTTCATTCGACTTCTTACGCCCAAATTTGTCAATTGTGTTGTTGTTAACACGACCCATCGTTACTTCTAACTAATCTGTTTTCATCTTATAAACGCTTATATAGGGTTATTGCGTTGGGGAAAATAAAACAATGCTTCTACTACAAATAATTTATTTCCTACCGGTACATTTATTTATAAACATTACCATTATTTAAAATAATACATATAATATATACTTTATGGAAATACAGTTCAGAACGTGTTTTTACAAATAAATGTTGTTTCAATAAGTAATTTTAATTTTCTTGATCTTCTACTTTGTCCATTATTTCATAACCATTTGCACCATCGCTACGGATGACTACACCATCTTTTACGATATAAGTAATATCGTCGGGATCCACGTAATCAAGCAAATTGAATTTTGTTACCAAATCACTTGGTAAATCTGGTATATTAGTAACAAACTTGATAAGATCATATTCAATCATTTCAGCACAAAATCCGCTCAGATTTATAGATCCATAGAGATATTTTTCACATAGATGCACACCAGCCATAAAATTGATTGCATCCTTCACATCGCGTACATATTGACTTTTAATTGAATCCAAATCGGAACCATCAAACGTTGCAAACTGTAGTTTATCTTGAGCCATGTGTCTTAATTTACATGCCAACCAAATCATATATATATCTTGCTTTTCAATAACATTGTCACACATCTGCAATAGGAAATAATGAGAATGCGGCTGTGTTTGCTGATATTCGTATTAAAATTGATTACACTTCAATTATAATTAAAAATATGATATACTATAATACATTAAAGTATTCTATTGAAAATAATTACTATATTTCAAATTAAAGACCCAAAACTTAATAACGCTCTAGTGTCACCCCCAGAAAATACATGTGAACCTTGTCCCAAATAGCTTAAGGTAAATTTATCACTCGATTTATTCATGATATCAACCGTCTCCTCTGATAATGTTTCAGTAACACGTTTGGGTAAAAATGTCTCAAATGTTAAATCATGTGTTTTATCATACAAAGTAACAACAATACTTTTACCAAAACGCGTTGCCACAAACTTTATATTTTTAATTATATACAATTCTCCCACAGTTAATGTAGAAAGTTTTCTTCGTTCAATGAATTCAACATCTTTGTTTATCATATTATTAATTTGATCCAAAGTCTGCTGTGAAATACTCATAATTGAAATGTGTAATAAATTTAAAATACCTTGACTAATACCTTTCACAAAACACACCACAAACACAATATTTCTAATTAGCTTTAAAGGTAGCAGTTATTAATGCAAACACTGCTTGTGTGACTATGAAGTTCTGTGGAAAGGGACCTTATTTATAAGACAAATTCTCGGGGAGGGGGTATAATTCCACTTACTTCTTCAAGGTTAGACACGCTCAAGGTCAATGTAAACTTCAAGGTCAAGGTCAAGGTCAAGGTCAAATTCAAGGTGAATACCAAATTCAAGGTCAACCTCGGGTTCAAGGTCAAGGTCAAATTCAAGGTCAATGCCAAATTCAAGGTCAACTTCGGGTTCAAGGTCAAGGTCAAGGTCAAGGCCGGGTTACTCAAGGTCAAGGTCAAGGTCAAATCCAAGGTCAAATTCAATATTTATTTCTTCATTCAATACAGCGAATCTCCGAGAAATAGACAAATTCTCGGGGAGGGGGTATAATTCCACTTACTTCTTCAAGGTTAGCCACGCTCAAGGTCAATGTAAACTTCAAGGTCAAGGTCAAGGTCAAGGTCAAATTCAAGGTCAATGCCAAATTCAAGGTCAACTTCGGGTTCAAGGTCAAGGTCAAGGTCAAGGCCGGGTTACTCAAGGTCAAGGTCAAATCCAAGGTCAAATTCAAGGTCAATGCTAAATTCAAGGTCAACTTCGGGTTCAAGGTCAAGGTCAAATTCAAGGTCAAGGTCAAGGCCGGGTTACTCAAGGTCAAGGTCAAGGTCAAATTCAAGGTCAATGCCAAATTCAAGGTCAACTTCGGGTTCAAGGTCAAGGTCAAATTCAAGGTCAAGGTCAAGGCCGGGTTACTCAAGGTCAAGGTCATAAAAAGGGGTGGGGGGATAGTCAGAACTCTCATTTGAACACTACTATTGTCAATAGTTTTTAAGAATTTAATTAATTTTTATTGTAGGTACTTGTTTTATCCTAATAGTTATACTTTGAAATTATATTATTTTCAATTATCATTAATTGTTATCATTATTTTACATCTATTATAGGTTAAGGTACCTAAAACTAAAAATACCTGTCTATTTATTTTAAATTATAAAAATAAATCATGTGGTGTAGGTACATTTTCAAGCCGACCCTGATCCCATTAATTCAGCTTTGAAGAGGTTGAGGCGTATACAATAGGATTTAATCAGGTAGATTATTTATTACAGTAAGAGTCAACGGTATAATTCTGCAAATATTATACCTTTAGACCATGTCGCATGAGATGAATAAACCTAATTAAACTAAAGAGTTAACTTGGGTTACTCTTTGCCGAAACACACAGACCATAGAGATGATCCTAATAGAAAAAAAAAAATTTCTAAACAAACGTTATGTTGCTAAACATTGGTGGCGTTCATGAGAATGTAGCGCTAATTTTTGAGTTCTGTGGTAGCGCTACTTTATACCGGGTTGTTCTCACTTTTACTCACAGTCACAGGAATCGCTTAGTGAGTGTGAGTGAGAACCACCCAATATAAAGTAGCGCTACCAAAGACATTTAATAATGGGCGCATTCGGGAGACGAAACTGCTCCGGAGCAGTTCCTAAATCGTCTTCTTGTGTCGACCGCTACTTTTACAATTTCCAACATGTTACGGAACGGTCGCCATTTTTGGTAGCATCTTTCACTTCCGCTGCTTAGAGAGAGCGGTTCGTTACTTCGTTGTGTCAATGGAGAAATGACGTATGGCAACAAAAGTTTGGTTACGAAGAACGTAGTTAGGAATAAAACATATACATTAAACGGGAAAACGTACTTTTTAACTGCTACCAAAGAGTTTCACCAAGGAATGAGTGTTGGTAAGCTTCACAAAACAAGGAAGGTTAATGTTTGTTAGGCACAGCGGTACAGCTGATATGGATTTGACATTTGAACCAAACGTGATGATCTCTTGGTCGATATCCATGGAAGCCGACGAATTGGTAGCGGTTGGATCATAATCGGTAACCACTCCGGAGTAGTTTCGTCTCTCGAATGCGCCCAATGTCTTTGAGCGCTACCCACAGGATATGGATAATCAAGTTAAGTTGCTGTGATAAGAACTAACCTTCATTGCTCTGTGGCTGTGATTAGTTGCACTAGTTCTGTGGTTGCGCTACTGTCCTAACATAACATAATAAACATAACCTCATTAATCTCTTGACATAACCCTAAAAATCAGCAAAAAAAAGTACCGGTTCTTGAATTAAAAAGAAATGGATGTGTCGGACATTAAATTAGATTTTAGATTAGTGAAACAAGACGTATTGAACGGGATTTACCAGTGTTCAGAAAGAGGGCTTTTCCAAACTGTTAAATGGTTGTCTGAATTAAACTTTGCACTAAATCATATACAGCTAGCCCCAGATGATAATCAGATGCCTCAAGAAGATTCAGGTGATGAGTATGCATCATTTTTAATTGCCAAGTCATATTTTAATCTCAAGGAATATGATAGATGTGCCCATTTTGTAAAAGATTGTATAACAGCAAAGTCAAGATTTATACATTTCTATGCTAGATACTTGTCAATAGAAAAGAAAAAATTGGATAATATGACTGATAGCAATTGCCCCCCAGACCCTACGCAAAACGATGCCCTAAAAGCTTTATGTTCGGAGTTAAAAAATGGATTTTATGAAAATAAATTAGATGGATATTGTACATACTTATATGGTGTTGTTCTAAAAAAACTAGACCTTAAGTCTTTAGCTATTGACGTTCTTTTAAGAGCTATTCAAGATGAACCAATATTATGGTGTGCATGGTACGAATTGGGTAAATTAATTTGTGACAGGAACAAGAACTGTTCAAGCCAACTGCCTGATCACTGGATGAAATATTTTTTCCTTGCTCATACTTATTTAGAACAGCTAAATAATGATGAAGCATTACAGATTTATCAAAGACTGTATTCAGCAGGATTGGAAAATAGCACTTACATTATGTCACAAATAGCACTAGGACACCATAACAATAGAAGTATGTGTAAAGTTTTTTTTAATTATTAATTTAAGGTCAAACAAAATCTAATGTAAAATAAAAAAGCACCTCCTAGTAGGAGGGCATGTAGTTTTTTTTAATTATTAATTTAAGGTCAAACAAAATCTAATGTAAAATAAAAAAGCACCTCCTAGTAGGAGGGCATGTAGTTTTTTTTATCTTAAATTATGTTTAGGTAGGTTAAATAAAAGTAGGTAGGTACCTACCTACACAATTATAGATCTACCTACCCACAATAATGTAGTGAAGAAATACCTGGTAATTTAGTTAATAATGCCTACAAAGTATTCAAACTGAAAATTTGCCATATAACTTTTTCCCCCTGAACTATTTAGGTATGTAAACTTCCTCTTCTGTTTAGCAAAAATGTATTCAATCCCATATCTGTATTTCAGTCTCAAGATTTTTTAAAGACAGTTAAAAACAAATAGTTTTAGGTAATTTTGTGTTTATTTTTATTATAGGTACAAATTACATATTTTAATTGTCTCTAACTAATCAAAACTACATCTAAAAGAATTCAAAGCCTTATCTAGGTGGCATGCGAAACCAAGGGGTTACACCAGAGTTAATGCATCCTAAGTTAGAGTTTACATTGTTAGAAACATTTGGGTTTAACAAAGCCACATCTGATTTTAAATTATTTACACTGGGCATGTAAGTTACATTGGTGATCATTGGATTTGCACTTGTGCTGCTTTGACTGGTATTATTTACAACAGGACTATTACAATTTCCTTGAAAAAAATTGTTTATTTGTTGCATATATTGAGCTTGTTGAATTCTGGCTTGTTCCATACTTTCTATATTTTTCACCTGAATGTACAGAGATTTTCCTAAATAGCCAAAGTCTTTAACATATGATAGACCTCCATCATTAATATTTCTGGTTTTATATAATATAGGTGCACAGACAGTTACCATTATGTTTCTTACATGCTTTGCCTCATTCATTTGCTGTTTCTGAAAATCCAAGTAGATACCAAAATTATTCATTTCCAGTATTTTCTGTAGTTTGCTGCTAAGGAGCATTACATGTGGAAGTAAATAAGATTTAATTTCTTGTTCTCCTAAACTACTTATTCCCTTTATAGCACCATAAGCTGTTGTTAGACCTTTGTTTATATCTTTTATGCCTTTTATATAAACATTTATTACTCTTTGTTTCATATTGTTTAAATTGTTCGAATATTTCTGGCAAAGCGACGCCACTACAAAAGCAGCAAAGTCTCTTAATGTCCAGTGATTATCATTGTAATATTTGCTTATTTTCTTGGACAGTGCACAGGATAAAACAGCAGGTAGAATTTCGTGAATGTATGGTTTTAAACAGACATGATTATTTGTAAGAAGACTTTTTGTCATCCTTACAGCATAAATTAGCAAAGTCAAATCCGTCAAAACTATATTACAATGAACTGTTTCTTTAATAAAACAGGATAAGTAAGGCAATATTAAATGTACGTGGTAATCTGTTGAAAGTAATTTTAGGTAACCATTTCTTACTTGTTCACTGCATCCGAAAATTGCTTCAGTAATACTTCTAAAATACTTTTGTTCCTCCATTGACAAAGTGTGAATAATTGGTTTTAGGTTGATCAAAACTATGTCTGGTTTGGGAGAAAATGTGTTGTTTTTTATTATATTATCGAGTTTTTTCTCGATTTCTGTTAGTTCTTGTTGGTCATGTTGCATTTTAAAATGCTTACTTTTGACAATCAGAGTTTATGTCATACTTTTCACATAGCCATCTTTGAAAATAAACTTCTGAACAAAAGTATTTTCTTTCTAAACCTTTAACGTCCGATTATATTGGAACTGCGATGAACGATTAGAACGGAGTTGTTAACCCGGAATCAAACCACTCGTGTGAGCGGTCTACTTGGACAATTATTCAGCTTCCATCGGCTGTCGGTAAATCGTGTGAAACGAATTTACTTGCTTACTTGTCAAATATTCAATTATTTGCGTATTCGCCAAGTACACGAGTCGCCTGAGTCTGGCTTTAGGGTCAGATATGTAATAAAATGAGGTAGAATGACCGCCTTGCTCCTTTTATTACATGCATTGACGCTAGTATCGCCGCGCTCTTATCGTTAATAATAATAAGTTCTGATTTGAATTCTTTTTTTTTGCTATATTGCAAGTTGCTTGACAATGCTATCTTTTCCGTTAATTTTATACTGGATGTTATGATTTTTTTTCTTCAAATAATCGTATCACCCTATCACAGTGAAATTATACTGTAGCTCCATCTTCTCTTAATATTCTTATTTTTGATTCAGTTTATTATTATTATTATATCTTAACATGTATTTATAAACTTTATAACTGTTTACATTTACATATTTTTAAGCTATTCCGTTAATGTCACCGTTTAGTTACGATTTAAAAATTCCTAGAGAATCAATAGAATGTTCTTGAAAGTCGTACACCCGCACCTGATAACCACAAGTGTAATTGTAGAATTCAATAGACAATGGAAAAACCAGAACACAAAAAAAATATACAACAATCAATGGTGAAGTGAGAAAGAAAATCAGACGAAGGGCGGGGGGGGGGGGGGGCAAGGAAAATACTTTGAAGAGAAATGCAAGAAAATTGAAGAACTTCAGAACAAATATGACATTCATCTTACATAAAAAAAAAATAAGGAACTTGCAGGACTGCAAAGGAAAAACCAAGCCACTGCACTCTTGGACAAAAATGGAAATGTCCTCAGGAATATCCTACTCAACACAGATCAAAAACTATAACGTTGGAAGGAATACATCAAGGAACTGTTTGAAGAGGAGCTAACGAATCCAGAAGAGATATTTACAATACAAGATGAACCAGGCCCAGATATTCATCATCATCAATCAGCCCTCTGCATCCACTGCTGGATATAGGCCTCCCCCATTCTTTTCCACTGTTTTCTGTCCTGAGCGTTACGTATCCAATTGCATGTGATCCTCTTGATGTCGTCGGTCCATCGTGTAGGCGGTCTTCCTCTACTTCTCCTATCGGCTCTCGGTCTCCATTTGAGCAATCTCCTCGTCCATCTTCCGTCCATCTTAGTGGTAGCTTTACTTCATCGGTGGTGATTTCCGGTAATACCTCTGATCCCTGATTTACTATTCCTTTCTTATATGTCATTATTTCTTGAATAGCACCTGATAGAAGTCCTCAACTATTCTCAGAATCTCTTCTCTGTTTGTTGTAACTCGTCCCTGTTGATCCTTTACCTTTATTAGTTGTCTTTTACCATTCTGAAGATTTCTGCGCAGTACTTTCATACTCTTGTTGTTTTCTATCGTTTGTTCGATGTGTCTCTGATTAAATGATCTGATGTCTTTTGATATTAGTCTGTTTGTTTCTTTTAGCTGTTCAGAAGTGGTAGTCTCATTGCTTCTCATAGCCCTCCTCTTTTCCATTAGTTGTTTGTTGACTTGTGTCAGCTTTTCTTCTTTTTGTGACCTGGGACAGTATTTTCTCTGGCTCTCTATCATGGCGTCAGTTATTTTGTCATTTAAACTAGTTATGGTTTCTTCTGGTCCACATCTGCTTAGTTGCTCTGTAATACATTGTTGGAAACTCTTTACATCTGTTGGATTCCTCCACATTTCGTTGTTACCTGTTTTTCTTATAATTTTATGTCGTTCTTTCCTGATATTTATTACTATTTTGGCTCGTACCATTCTGTGGTCACTTCCTGTGGACAACCTATTTAGGACTGTTACATTTTTGACTACATGCCTTTTGTCAGTATTTATATAGTCAATTTCGTTCTTTGTACGTCCATCCGGGCTCTCCCATGTCCATCATCTACTAGGTTTCTTCTGGAAGTAGCTATTCATTTCATATAGGTTGTTTTCCAGTAAGTATCCCAGTAGTGTCTGTCTCTCCTCGTTCGTTTCTTCCTTCCGACCCGTACTTTCCTAGTGCGGTCTCGAACCATTCTGTGGTCACTTTCTGTGGACAACCTATTTAGGACTGTTACATTTTTGACTACATGCCTTTTGTCAGTAAATATATAGTCAATTTCGTTCTTCGTACGGCCATCCGGGCTCTCCCATGTCCATCTTCTACTAGTTTTCTTCTGGAAGTAGCTATTCATTTCATATAGGTTGTTTTCCAGTAAGTATCCCAGTAGTGTCTCTCCTCGTTTGTTTCTTCCTTCCGACCCGTACTTTCCTAGTGCGGTCTTTGTGTCGCATGTTTTCGTTCCTATTTTGGCATTGAAGTCACCACACAGAATTGTAAAGTGTGTTTGGTGATCTCTTAGAGCAATATCAATCGTTTCGTAGAATATTTCTACCTCTTCATCTGTATGCTGTGTTGTTGGCGCGCAGATATTACCAAGGAAGAAATTTTGTACGCCTTGAATAACTCAAAGACGAAAAAAGTCCTGGACCTGATAAACGCTCCAGCGACATTCTTAAAATTATAGATGATCACATGTGCATCTTGGTAAAACTATTCAATCAAGTTTATCGATCGGGATGCATGCCTGGGGAATGGTTGCGACAAGGAAAATCTGACAGTAGTGAACGGCAAGTTAAGAATTCCATATACCTTGGAATATTGATAAACTCAACAAATGACTACAGCAAACAAATTGAGAGACGCATAGAAATAGCCCGATCAAAATTCATCGGTATGAGAAGAGTGCTCAGCGCCACAGACCTAACATTGAACCTGTGAGTCAGGTTGGTGAGATGTTACATCTGCTCTGCACTTCTTTATTGCGTGGAAGATTGGACGTTGAACGCAAAGACTACCAAGAAAATTGAATCATTCAAAATGTGGGTATACCGAAGAATTCTGAAAATTCCATGGACTGATTACGTAACAAACACTGACGTCATGAAGAGAATGAACAAGGAGAGTGAGATAATAGGGACCATTAAGATCCGAAAGTTACAATACCTTGGACATATCACAAGAGGGGAGAAATATGCTATGCCGCAACTGATTGTGCAGGGAATGATCTGTGGAAACAGAAACGTAAGAAGGAGGAGAATAGCATGGCTGCAAAACTTGTGGAAATGGTTTGGATGCACTTCGGGTGAACTCTTCAGAGCAGCAGCCTCTAAAGTCAGGATAACCATGATGATTGTCGACCTCCATCGCGGAGATGGCACTTGAAGAAAAAGAATTGTAGAATTGGAGAATACTCCATAGGCAGTGGCGTAAAAACCGCCCCCGCATTGCGGGGGGGCGCAGCAAAGCCAGGGACGCCCTTAAGTCCCTTGATGAAAATAATAAATCAAATGAAAATCGACGAAAATAATAGTTTCATTATCACAATATTAAAGTTAAAAATAAACAATAATGAATGAGAAATAATGTAATATGAGTCGATATAAAATAAGGGTAACGTACTAATAACAACAATACTTTATATCCTTCTATATTAAACAACGCTTACAAATGACAATATTTTTTAATATAGTGTAGGTGTGAAGGATTTAGACAGGTGCAAATTTTTTTGGGGGGGGGGGGGGGGCGCACATGCCCTTAGTTACGCCACTGTTCATAGGATGTAATTGAAACTTTACTACCCAGTCCCAGTATGAGGAGGCGAATGAATTCGAAATCAAGGGGGCATTAGGGTGATCCATAGACACAAACAAATATTTTGTCTTCACAACTTTATTTTTATTCCTTAATGCATAAATAAGTACACGAAAGCGAAAACCAAACAAATCAAATTTAGGGGTAGCCCATTTAGAAACATTTTAAATACAAATTTGCAATATTCAAAAACAAAATAAGAAGATACTAAACAAGAGAGGCCTTTGACGGAGTAGGAAGTTGTTTTCTATGAAATATATGCAAAGAATAAACTGCTTCTGCTCTTCGCTCTTAGTAAAGCGGATCATCTTTGCATCCTTGAATCAACTTTTCTCCGACGAGAACATCAAAAAAAGCTGCTTGTTTGCTCAGTTACAAAATCTGATAAGTTTTAATTATTTTTCCTCAGCTATTTGTAAGATTGACAATTTTAGATTCTTTACCATTTTTTCTTTAGTTGTCAATGATACTCTGTCAT
Organism: Polydrusus tereticollis; assembly: GCA_963920685.1. NCBI lineage: Eukaryota > Metazoa > Arthropoda > Insecta > Coleoptera > Curculionidae > Polydrusus > Polydrusus tereticollis. The sequence goes on from OY987327.1 coordinate 88,991,202, forward strand.
CAAAAAAGGCCAACGCTACCAAGCGCTCAGAATGAAACCAAAGATGCCGCGCAAAAGCGGTGTGAGCTTATTCATTAACTGTTGGATTAGGATGCTTTAGTTGATGCAGAAGCTAGATATCAATATATGGCGTTCTAATTGCGAGAGGAGCTTCATTCCAAAATCTCACATATATACAAGACTGACAAACAAAGCCAAGTTTACCGTATTTTTTTATTCTGCAGGTGTCAGCTGAAACTGGTTTTGAAACAGGCAAATTTTTAGGGCGTCAATAGCCTTCGCCATCCGTCTCGCATGATGTGTCGGCCCAGGAGCTCTAATTGTTTCACTACCACTTCCTTCACCAAGAAATAAAATGACAGATACAGGAGTTCGTGATAACCATCCCTAGAATGTTGTTTTTGAAGGGCACATGGTCGATACTCCCAAATTTTTTCTTGTAATTTGCTGAGTAGAGCTGCGTGATTAATAGTTGGCCACAGTTTCTTAAATCGGTTAAACAGCGCAGTCTCTGGACCACCAGTAGAGCCAAATATACATAAGAAAACAGCTGAGAGCATTTCAAAATTTGTAGTGCAAGAGACGGCTCATTTCCTTTAGCTGCTGCAGCTTTCTGTCTAGACCTAGATCATCTAATAGAGCTTCGGGAGAGTGGTATTTCTGAAATATTGTGTCCAAGACAGCTCCAGCAATAAATACAACTCCTCTGTCGGGAACATAAACACGATCTAAAGCTTCGACGACTTCGGTCGTTTTGACGGTAAAAGACTAGACGTTTTTGCAGAAGTTGACGCTATAGGTTGATATTCTTCGTCAGTTCCGGAGCTGTAGGAAGAAATTGATATTGTTTGCTCAGCAACATATTATTTCCTTTCCCTTTTTCATATTGTTCCGTCGCCTTGACAACTTTTTCATGCCGCTCCTTTTTCTTGATTTCATTTTCTGTTGTCTTTAGATCAGACCCACTCATGCTACATGAGAAAAGATCTTCTCTATGCTTTTCAAGGAATATCTCATTTTCTTCGGTTTTTACTTTCATTATAGCATCTCTACCGGTGATATCACTCTGTCATGTTCCTTTTGCGTCTTAAGGCTGTTCATACAATTTGGAGAGTTTCTCACACATGGATCAGTTCGCTGAGTTGGTATCTCCTCACGTTGACAAACAGATAAAACTGCTACGCATGTCAAGGTTTTGTCTTCTTCTAAATTATAAAAACTGCACTATTTGGAGGACGTCCACAGCATGGGGAAGTCTAGCTGTTGACAATCTGGAGACTGGCTGGCTTTCCAACACGCCAATAAGTAGGTGCAGATCGCAAATTACCTGTCATTATTATTTATTTCTGACAAAAATGTTAATTATTAAAAATCATACTTCTGGGCGACCTCTAAACTTTAACGTATGGGAGCTCAGATTTGGCACACAAATTACTACATTAAAGGGAACAAAACTAGGTCATGTGGACGCTTTATAGAAACAACTTAATTTTTTTTCAATATAAATTGGACCATCCTAGGGGCCTTATACGAAATCAACATCATACTCAATAATAATTATATTGTTTTCGTTTTCATGTTTCATTCGTTTCCAACAAAAAAGTTGTAAGTTATAAAAATATATTCGATAACAAAGTTTATAAAAACATGTTAAGCTAAAAACAGTGTATCTCATCTAATCCTAGAGATAATTAAGTGAACCAAAAATCATTTGAGAATGTTGAGGAAATAGGGAGCTACAGTCTAAAATCTAATTTAAACGAATTTTCTAAAAAACATTTTTATTACACCCCGTATAAAATGAAAAATAATTTCTTATCAAAAATTACGAAAACTAGGTATGACATTGTCAAGGAACGAATCTACAACGTTAAATAGCTCCCATATTAAAACCAAAATTTAACATTGACAAAATAAGAACTCATTATTATGAAAACAAAAAACTTAAATCAATTCCAACATACTATTAATAATCGACCATGAATGAAAACCACAATAATTGGTACTATTGTGATCAGTATGAAATAAACCTACTAAATCAGGGCATGTAATAAAACCCCTAACTATTCTAGCAAGCAAGGTAAGATCGTGAACTATTCTTCTATGGACTAACAAATTCAGACGCAACACACGTCTAATGAAAGAGTAATCATCATTTACATTTATAAGCACGGAATCTTAAAAATCTATTTTGAACTTTTTCCAAACTATGTTTATACACTTCATACATCCCAATATTGACCTCGCCAGAGCATAATAAAGTAACCTTATAGAGGCAAGCGAAAGTTCGTAACAATTTCTCTGGATAAAATCCAGCATTTTGAGGGCCATGGTGACAACAACATTAAGACAAACGCCAGTCGACTATCCAGGATCACCCCGAGATCCTTAATCTTATCAACCCCTCTCCAAAACGACACCGTCGACGCTGTAGTCCCACCCATCCTCCTGAACCCCCTAAAAAAGCTTGCACCATAGCACCTATTTACATTAATCTGTAGACCATTCAGATTAGAGCCTTACTCTCTTTTAAGTTTTGTGGAGGCCCACCTCACATCATTGCAATGAAGCCACATAAGTTGTGTTGTTAATTACTTTATAAATTTCATCATCAGTTTACGAACGATGCAAGTTTGATGATGAACGGTTCAAGAATGACTGAACTGAAAATTTAAGTAGCCGATTCTCAAAGATGTTTTGAACTAACCTAAACAAAACAAAACTGCTAATCAGAATCTGTCTTGTATTGGCAGGAACTCATTCAAACTTCAAAAGAATACTAAGTTCTTAGATATCTATATCAATGAATTTTTGGATTGGTCATGTTGAGCACCTTGCAAAAGGTTGAATAAGATTTGTTACTGTATTTGTACTGTTGGTAGATATTTAAATAAAACGGCAACAAGAACGCTGTACGTTGCAAGTTTTCAAGGCCCTGCATGACATGGAATAATTTTCTGGGTTGCACACTTTAGACCTCGGAATATATTTATAATTCAAATGAATACAGCTGTAGGTGAAGCGTAATGTGGTATGGATGAAACTTCTACAAATGCAATATAGTTATAACTGATTTTTGACTCATTCCAGAAGCTACCTGGAACCTACATGAGGGTCAATAGCTATCGCTCCTAAAACAGCAACTGTCATGTTTTCGTTCGTTTGAGTTCTACTCTGAACTCATAGTATCGCCTTCAAACTACCAGTAGTTCGACATTTGGTTTCCAGCCTACCTACCTCCTAAAATTTCATGAAAATATTTAAAACTGCTCTCAAGATATTGCCTTGTAGCACTTGAACCGAAACGAATATTAAGAATTGTTTACAAAATGTCTCCCCACTGCAGTCTTGTAGAGAAATCTAAGGCCATAATGACAACATATGGTTTATATATTTGGGAAATACTTTTATTTGTTTTTTAAAAACAAGCATACCTATATAAATTTGGTAATATTTCTTATACTAGTTACAAAACTTGAATAAACAATTTAAGATATCCAAGTCATAAACTAACCTCATGTGGAAAAAAAAGTCCCTATAACATTGGGCTTAAATTCTACAATAAGTCACATTATAGTTTAAAAAGCATATCAGCGGAAAAAAAATTTAAACGAAAATTAAAATATTTGATAGATTTGGAGCAATGTTTTTGGGTAAATGGATGAATATTTGAGCATTGTATATTTGTAGGAATATGGGCTATAAGTCCGTGTAAATCGAGTATATTCATATTTTAAGACATGTTGGCTGGTAATGTAACCGCTATATTATAGTTGATTTTTTTAGAATTAGACGAAGCCATAGAAATGTTCAAAAAAATATTAGAATTTGATCCCTATAGATTGGACAATTTAGATACATATTCCAATTTATTGTATGTTCTTGAAAGAAAAACTGAGTTGGCACACTTAGCTCACAAGGTTGTTAATATAGACAAGTACCGAGTAGAAACTTGTTGTGTCATAGGTAAGAATATTATTATTATTCTTTAATACTTTCAATTTTTCTGACTGTCTGTCACACAGTATTATTTCTTGAATTATTCCTTAAAAGAAAATTTTGCATGCACTTTATACGATGAGTCACAAAAGTCTAATTATTGTTACCAATACCCAATTTTCAGGAAATTATTATAGTTTAAGATCAGATCATGCAAAAGCAGTGTTGTACTTCAAGAAAGCTTTAAAACTTAATCCACAATTTCTGTCTGCATGGACCTTAATGGGCCATGAGTACATGGAAATGAAAAATATTAACGCTGCTATACAAAGCTATAGATATGCAATAGGTAAACTAAATGCTACTTCATAATGTGGTGAACAATAATTCTAAATTTCAATGATATATGAAGTATTTTTATCATTAACACAACATTTTCTAGAAATCAACGCTAGGGATTACAGAGCGTGGTATGGCCTAGGACAAACTTACGAGATTCTTAAAATGCCCTTTTATTGTTTGTATTATTACAAACAAGCTCAGCAATTAAAGCCTAATGACAGTAGAATGATCATTGCACTGGGAGAAACCTACGAGAAATTAGATAGAACTGAAAATGCGCTGAAATGTTACTTCAAGGCTTGCACTGTTGGAGACATTGAGGGATCTGCTCTAATTAAATTAGCAAAGTAAATAACATACACATTTTAGCGCTATATCATAATAATTAGTACTGTTTAAAAAAAAAACTAGCAACTTTGTGTTATTCATACCGCTACAATATTCCAAGTTAAAATATTTTTTGGATTATTCTATTCCAGGTTATACGATAAAATCAACGACACAGAAAACGCAGCGGCCGTTTTTATAGAGTACTGCCTAAAAGAAGAAGACAAAGAGGAAAAAATCCCAGAAGAGCAGACAGAATACTATAATGCCTTGCAGTACTTAGCAAATTACTATCTAAGAAAGGGCGATCTCGATGATGCATATACATATGCATATAAATGTATGGAATGCGAAGAGGTTAGTAAATTAGATTTTTTGTGAGCTTTTAACACATATTATATGGGAATTTTCAGACCAAGGAACAAGGAAAGGCACTGCTAAAGGCAATAGCAGCTAAAAGGATAGAAAATGACGAGATTGATCCAGACCCAGAAGCTAACATGTCTGTAGTGCATGAAGAAGAGTATTCATCAAAGAATGATGCAAGTACAATGGATCTTACTTTTTAATAAAAGTGTTTTTTTAGCAATAGATATGTATGAACCAAAAAAGAACAATCGTAATTTAACTATTATTTTTAAATAAAAAAATCTGTAAAAAATTATTTAGGTGATAAATCCAGAAATAAACTCGCCATTATAAATAAGGATTTTATTACAAGGTACGCCTACATTTTACTGATCAAAATATAGAATGAAATTTCATAACAAATCAAAGGGGAAACCTGATTTAGAAGATAAGTGAAAAATAGCGAATTTTTCCCAATATTTTGTGGTAAAGAAAATCGACACATTTCTGGGATTTTGTGCTATGTTTTAGTGGACAATGCAATAATCTAAAAAAAATGTATAAAGTGAAAAATAAGTAATTGGAATGGAACTTTTTGTCCAGTTTCCCGGAGTGGCTAGTTGTGGGGAAAAGTAAAGCCTCCATTTTGCAAAAAAAAATATTTTACATTATACAGGGTGGCTCAAAAAAGTGAAGAGAAATAAACTTTTATTTTTTTAAATGGAACACCCTAAATCTTACACTATTTTTCGATTCGATAATTAATAATTTAATTGTTCAATGTGACCTCCGTTGTTCTCGAAACATGTGCGATAACCTCTTTGTAGCCTTTCCAAACTTGCTGTTATACTGTGATTTTCCTGGTTAAGGCGATTTATTTCATTCACAATTTTCTGCATGATCTCTTCAATATCGTGGTTTCGCTGCTTGTATACCACGTTCTTTAAATGGCCCCAAAGAAATGTGTCTAATATTGACAAATCGGGACTATTGGGTGGCCAAGCATAGGTTCCATTTCTACCAATCCATTCTTCATGGCGTCCGTTTAAATATTGAGTAACCTCACGCACGGCATGCGGAGGGGCCCCATCATGTTGCCAAATTAAATTTTGATATTCTTCCAATGGTAAATCTTCCAAAAAGTTCTCAATTTCGTTTTCTAAGAACTCGTAGTATCTCTGTCCATTTAAAGTCCCGTTAAAAAATATTGGTCCCAAAATTCTATTATTTTTTATGCCACACCAAACATGGATTGAAGTCCTTCCTTGAAATTTAATTGTCTGAAATTTTCTTGGATTTCCAACGGCCCAGTGATGATTATTATGTCTATTGAAAACCCCCGATGTTGTGAATGTGGCTTCGTCAGTCCATAAGATATTTCTGAATAAATTAGGGTCTTCGTTTTCTTTCCGAATCACAATTTGGGAAACAAATTGGAAGCGAAGTTCTTTTTGTGCCGGTGTTAGATGTTGAAGTGGAAGGATATGATAAGACTTAAATTTATGATTTCTTAAAGTCCAGTGAACAGTTCCTTGGGTAACTCTTCTGCGTCTTACACCGCCGCCGTATTGAACGTCCCGAACTGCGTCCGAAATTGATTTGGTTGGATTCAGTCGAAAATAATTCACAATGGCACGGTCTCGATTTCTATTCCTTTCTGGATTTCTTTTTCTGTCATGTAATGTTTTATTTTCCTCAAATAGGTTCTTTATCCTTAGAATAGTATTGACGGATTTCTGTGAAAATTTGCAATAAATCTTCTCCTTGCTTCTCTTGCATTTTCTTGGCATTTGTAGAACAAGATAACAATCTGCAATCTCTCATCTAATGAATATTTCATTTCGGCAATATTATAGTAAATTTGTCAAAATTTTTGACTTTGAAGGATTCAAAGGTGATTATACCTTTATTACCTAGTGTATGTTTCAAACAGGTTAAAGTTAAATTATACTGGATAAAACGTTAAAATTTAATAAAAATAGCTGTCACAATATTAAATGTTCCATTTAAAAAACACCTTATCCATAGCGTAACTCTTTTGTTTCTGGTTCAAATAAATTTTTGGTTTCATTTTTGAATTCTGCAGGAAAAAGTACATCGATTGGCTATTTTGGATTTTTCTTTAAATACAAGGAAGCTCAAAAATGAGCCCCTGTTCAGTCCTCGTTGGAAGACCCTGTACACGGCAAGGTAAAAACAACATTCAAGGAAATTGCCGGAAAGTTTTTTACAAAATAATTTCGTTTATAAAAAATTTCTTCAGGGCAACATGCACGCACTTTTAAAAAAACTCTGTAAACTCCACAATTTGGTATGCCGCACAAATTAGTCGGTCAAAGATTAAGGATAATACGGGCCTGCGGAGTTTTAACTGGAGGACCGTCTGTTGTACATTGTAAAATAACTATTTGAATCATACCTTGCAGCAAAAATTATTGTCATCAAAGTGTGCTTTGCATCTAAGATCGTACTGCTTAGCGGTAGAGCTTAATAGCTGTTGGGTGTCAGTGAATACCAACATTATCAATCAATCAATCAGTTATTCTGTCATCTTTAACAATCGTTACAGTAATTTTTTTTTTTATGATATACACCCAAATCCCTAATAACAGACACTTGAATGAAATGAAACGCCATCTAAAAAATCCTTTATGGCGCTCTGGGAGCGGTCTTGAATCTTTGAAGATTATAGTCGTTGGGGAACACGATCTCAGGGAGGTCGTTCCAGAGTGATGACGTTATCCAGATGAAAGAATTTTGAAACAGTGTCGTTCGAGGGACACTAAGCTGAACCACGTACTGGTGGGCTGCAGTGGCTCGTCGTGTATTTCTACCATGCACCGCTCTGGGTGGTATCAAGCGGGCAACCACAGTTGAACACTTGCCATGAAAATATTTGTAAAATAGACTTAAGTCGCCAACCTGCATCAAAAGTTGTTGGGGTGTATAGAGGTTCTTAGTTCGGAAAAGTACTCTAAGCTTCTGCGAGGCTGCCTTAGCAATGGCCGCAACGTGGCTATGCCAAGACATATGACTATCCAAATTAACGCCCAATAAATGAATTGATGAAGCCAAGGCAATTTAGTGTCCCGCCATAACTATATCCGGTTCTTCAACATTAACTTTTTTAGAAAAAACTGCCGCCTGGGTCTTTTTAGCGTTAAATTCTACTTGGTTACTGTCACCCCAAGACAGAATTTCTTCCAGGTCTTTGTCGAGATGTGAGACCTCTTGCTGCCTATAGAGATGTGCATTAGCAGCCGATGTCCGAGCATCCAAAGTAAAAGATGAAACAAGTGTGCTGTCATCAGCGAAGCTATACCTGAAAGAAATCCGTCCATCGCCACTCGCAGAGAACGGTCTTTAAGAAAGCTCGACAGCCATGAACAAAATTGAACCAGCATTCCGTATGCTCTCACTTTAGTTAGGAGCCCCTCATGCCATACTCGGTCAAAAGCCTTGGAAATGTCCAGTGCTACCGCCCGGGACTCGCCATGATGTTCTATTGCGTTGTTCCAAACACGAGTAACATAAGCGAGAAGGTCTCCTGTTGATCTAGACTTACGGAAATTTGATTTAAAGCTAACTTATCCAATTTCTCGAATAATTCACGAAATGGGTTTTATGGAACAGCACAAAAAATTCATGGCTGAAGCGTATTTTCGAAACGGGGTGGGGTTAGAGTAAATGGTGGTGGAAATATAATCTGCGTTTGTGCATGATCGATTAAAATGTTTAAACAGTTAAATTTGTTTCCTTATAAAATGCAAGTATCCCAAGAAATGCTAGCTGCATTTTTGAACGACGCAGGAATTACTGTCAGTGGTTTACCCAAAATTTATTGGAAATAAATGATTTATTAGACCCGACATTTTTTTCTGATGAAGCCTGGTGAGTAGTGAAAATCCCCATTCTTTGAGTCCAAATTTCACTTGACGATGACCTACGTTTTTGTTACTTTCGACAGGACAGTGCAACCGCCCATACATTCGCCGAAACCATCAACTACTTACCCAATTCTTTCGACGACAGTTTTCGAGCGCAAACATTGAATTCCCACCCAGATCACCTTGTTTGACGGTTATGGATTACTTCATTTTTACTCATTTGAAGAACAATATTTTTAAAACACCACTTGAAAATTTAGAACAGTTACAAGAAAGGGTTATCTAAGAATGTGGTAACATTACTCCAGAGATGCTGGTCAACGCTTTCGAAAATGTGAAGCGACGTATGAATTTATGCTTGGAGCATGGCGGTGGCCAATTTCTATAATTTTTATTTTCTTTTCTCTATATTCTTACTTTGTCAATGTTGTAAACAAAAATAAATTTAAGAAAGAATTTTTTTTAATTTTTGTACTTATTGCAAGTTTATTGAATAAACATAATATCCGTAGAGCGCTTTTGGCAGTTGTTGCAGTAAATTTGTATTTGTTTACTTATTTTAATATTAGCCAGTTTATCATAATATCATGTCATAATATGAATTTAACACAATTTTAACCTAGATTTGGTTAGATATATTGCCAAATGCCATTTAAAAAAATTCAAGGTGGCGTTGTATCTGTCACTTATTGATATCTGTCGGATTTGATTATAGCGTAAATAGCTTTGGCCACGGGAAATTATGTTACTGTGAAAACAATTGGGGTTTCAGCTTAAAAGGTCTATTTATTAAAGGGGTGAGACACTTAAAAGACAAAATCGATGGAATCCCCGTATTTTCGAAACGGCTGAAAATAAATTTCAACAACTATGTTTTTGAAATCGGATCCCCAAATGCAATTCACTCGTTAGGTTATTGATGAGGGTTACTATTTAAAAAAATTCAAAATGGCGTCGTATATGTCAAATTTCTAAACCTATATATTTTTTGACATTAAATTTGGCTTCCTTGTTGAAAATCATTGAGAAATATGTAATTTGTTTTTTATTAGTCAGCAGGACAATCGCCAATCGGGTGAGGCACTTAAAAAAATGCCCCTGTACAGGGTTTTCGTTTACATTTAGACCTCTATCTAGAGCGAAAACAATTAGAGATAGAAAAAAAACTTTTAATAAAAAGTTTTACGATTTTTACTGAATCATCAGAATCTTAGCAAAAAAATTTCAAAAGATGATTACAATGCCGAAAAAAATAAGCAACTTATGATTTTTTTTTAAATGGAACACCCTGTATCTATTATATTAAAATTATAGATATTTATTTCCCGATTCCAAAAATATATAGTTTGCCTATATTAGCGCAAACCGTTTTTAAGATATAGCAATCAAAATTTTAAAAAGTTGTATTTATTTTCGTTTAGAAGTCTAGAATACCTTGAAAACCAAATGGCCTACATTGGTGATGCTTCTCTTACTATTAAAATAACATTTAGGAGGCGTTGAGAAATAAATGCAACAAGTTTAATTCCATTTATTTTGATATCTATTAATTTGTAGTTTGCTATCAAAATTTTTATTTAATCATTAAGTATTAATATTTTAGTAACAATAATTAATTAAAATAAAAAATTTACTTTTATGATTATTACTTCAAATTTAAAGCAATGTTAAAAAGAAAAATAATTTAACATAAACAAAAATTTACTGATTTGCAACGTAACTCCCTCGATTTATTATACATTTTTGAATATTTCCTAACAATTTATGATTTATTCAGTTCATAATGGACCCTCGATAGTCTCTATTTAGCATCAAAATTTCTTCTCGAATTCTTGGGTCCAAAACTTGAATGTTCTCTGGCCTACTGTAATTAAATTTATTTTTTAAACAGCCCCAGAGAAAATATCCAGCACCGTCAAATCGGGGCTGTTTGTCGGCCACATTATTGGCCCGTTTCTTCCAATCCACAAATTATATTTTTCATTTAAATAACTTGTAACAGGGGCAACATTATGGGCTGGCGCACCGTCCTGCTGCCAGATAAGCGTAGCGTGTTGGTTGAGAGGAAGCTCTTCTAAAAAGTTTTCAATCTCATTCTCAAGAAATTCCAAATATTTTAGGCCAGTTAAAGTCCTATCATAAATTATTGGACCAATGACTTTATTTCCTATAATGCCGCACCAAACATTTATAGACCTACGGCCCTGAATTCTAATAGGCTGAATTTTGTGGGGATTAGAAGTTGCCCAAAAATGTTTATTTTTTCGACCAGCTGTACTAAAAGTTGCCTCGTCGGTGAATAAAAATTCGTTTAAAAGATTTCCATCAATTTCGCGCCTTCTTGAAATATTCAAACAATACTCTAACCGCTATCTCTTGTGATCTTCTGTTAATTTTTGGACTGGTAAAATTTATAGGGATAATAACAGTATTTTTAAAATTTCGTGAATTTTTGATAAAGATTTGTTAAAATGGCCCGCCGCATCTGGTACAGAATACTCAGGATTTTCTGTAATACAAAAGTAATTCCAGTAGGATTAATTAATAAGTATAAATAATAGAAATAATCACCTTCATAGAACAGCAAGACATTTAAGTCTAATTCCTCATCCCTTATTGCTGTCCTCTTTTTTCCTTTCTAAGCTTTTGATCTTTTCAAATTTTTTAAAAACTTATTTAATAGTGCTTTTGGAAGGTAAAAATATATTGGGAAATAACCTGTGGTATTCATTACCAGTTGTAAATGAATTTCTATTATTTGAATAATATAGACGGATAGCATCGAATTTCTCTGCTGCAGAATATCCCATTTTATTATTATAAACACGAAGAAAAATGTTAGTTAATTACAAGCAAACAAGCAATGCCAAAAATGTTATAATAACATTTGTTTTCCATGGCTTTCTAGACGTAATAATTGCAAGGCCGGCAGACTTTCATTTGATTTTCAATGCATTCTAAACGAAAATAAATACAACTTTTTAAAATTTTGATTGCTAATATCTTAAAAACGGTTTGAGCTAATATAGACAAACTATATATTTTTGGAATCAGGAAATAAATACCTATAATTTTAATAAAATAGATACAGGGTGTTCCATTTAAAAAAAAAAACATAAGTTGCTTATTTTTTTTTGGCATTGTAATCATCTTTTGAAACTGTTTTGCTAAGATTCTGATGATTCAGTAAAAATCCTAAAACTTTCGTATTTAAAGTTTTTTTCTATCTCTTATTATTTTCGCTCTAGATAGGGGTCTAAATATAAGCGAAAACCCTGTACACACACATGAAAAATCTTAATCTACATACTATTCCGTATGACTGGCGAGCCTATAAGCTGCTGAAAAAGAATTAAAGTCTATGTGGCCTTACGCACTGCGAGTGTATGCTGCGATGACAAAATTATTAACATATGTTTTTTTTAACATCAAGCAGACCAGATAAAGTCCAATTTCAATAGATATTTTATTTAAAAAATCGACAATATTTATTTTTACATTTTTTATTTTATTAGTATTTTCTGGTCATGATAGTGAAACTACCCCCCCTTATCCAACGACCTTAGTTTCTACGCGCTGATGTGACTGCTTCAATTATTATTATTTATAAGGTTGGGTTAAGCGTAAAAAAAATAAATGCGATAGTCCTTAGTATACAAATTTATTGAAACAATATTTTAAAAGTAAAACTACAAATTATTATCTAAATATAACGTCGCGACCACTTCTTATTGTTAGACCCGACAGAACTATACATTTGGCAATTGAAGTGTTGTTAACGGCCGACTTGTTTACGTCTGGATATCCTTTAGTTAACAGGCTAAATCATTACAACGTTCCTCGCCAGCCAAAGCTTATTATATCGGACTCATTATAATAATCTAATCTTTAACTTTAGGTTATAAACTAAATCAGAATTTTAAGAATCAAGAAATAGTTCGTTGCGAATCTATATCACACTACACACGAGTGTCCATTGCACAGATCAGTCGAAGCCCTCCCGAACATCACTCTCTTAATAAATAAAATCATTAAATGAATTCGATATACTCGTTAAATAAACACACGCAATAATCTTAACTTTTAAAAAATAAGACACTTTTTAACCACCAAAAGTGGAGGGCTAAAGTAATTATTATAATATCAATTGTTTACAAAGGATTATCACTTTATGTAAAATTGGTCAAATTTGCTTTAGTTTGGTAAAGAGTGTAAAGAAAAATGTAACAGATGGTTTTAACAAAAGCATCATATTACCAAGAAATATGTCCTGCACATACTGATCTTCAAATAAATCCTGTAATTAGTTATCAAGGCTATTTTAGAGTTCAATATGTAGCAAGGCTATACAGCGTCATTGTTATTGACCTGTGAAAGAACTAATTGCAAGAAACCTCTGTATCAGCTTTTCTTTTGCAGAACATCAACATTTTTGCAAAACAGCTACTCAAAATTTGTTACAATTAGAAAGACAACGATCAAATGCATCGTTTTGAAGTGGTGCCATCTATTAAACCTTTCCAAATCACCCACAAAACAAAAGTCAAATTTGGTTTAACGTTATGCTATAATTAAATGATTTGTTTATAAAACACCTTTATACATACAGTTCAGTTTTATGACAAATAAAAAGAATGTTGACCTTCTGACGCGGCTACATTTAATTTGTCTCTCATCACTTCGACGCTGGAGTAGTCTGGTAGTTTGAGGTAGTTTACGCAAGTCATCACAGAAGGAAGAAAATCATCTGGGTTCATGTTGCCCTCCAATGTTTTACGTACCACTGTCAATGGTGGAGACAGCGCTTTAAATCCTATCAAAAATTTTATATTGTCAAATATGTGTGATGAAAAGAGATGCGTCTATTTAAATTTAAATCGACGATTTTTTTTCTTCTACTTCAATTGGGAGTTTACCAGATAGAGGCGATATAGTGGCAGTTTTAAGAATTACATAGGGACTAGCCAATAAAAAAATGTTCCTTGCTTAGGGGAGCACCTGTTTCGACTAGATAACAATGTATTTGTGCAGTTAAAGCAATCAGCCTAATGATAGCATACAACTGATTTGTTTTGAATATATTTATAAAGGAGTGATATTTAAGACGTAACATTTTGCATATGTTATTTTTTTATGTGATTTATTTCTGCAATAAAAAAAATATTTGCAAGTTAGCCATTGTTAGAAAATTGCGTTCAACAAAAACAACACTCAGCAGCCTGTTTTAAAACTTCGACTAACATATAGATAAATTGGAATTGGCTATAATTACGACCTAAGATCTGTTGTCCTTTTTTAAACCTCATTAAAAATATTATCGAAAAAAAAAAGGATAAAATATTACCGTACGTCGAGGCTTCCTTCGGACCAACCGAAGGTTGTCGGGGAAAAACGAACTTTTCGCGGGAGGCAAGGGCGGAATACGACAATCTGCAGGGAGAGAAGATTAATAAATTTTAAAATTAGAAAATTCAGTGCATTGGTTAAGGTACAAAGGATTCCAGGTTGTCATATCAAATTTCCAGGATTTTGGGTATAATTATGATGACTTTTCCAGGTCAGTCCAAACTATGTAAAAAGTGACACGTCATAAAATTCTAACCTCAACTAACCTCTTTCTAGGCTGATAAATACTATATATGTCAATGTAATGAGATCGGTTTTATAGTACATAACACAGTAATTACAATTTGCCATTGCATAGGGTATTCCTCCGGCAGGAAACATAATATTTATTTAGAAATCATTGAAAACATGCGAGATATAGTAACCTTCCATTTTTGTAATTGACTCTCACATTGCATTAGTATGTTTAAACTCCTTGACTAATTCGAAAAGCATTTACTGCAGTATGAGAAAAGTACAGAAACCATACACGAGACATTTAAGTGAGACTGCATGATTAACAGAGTAGAAAAAAGATTTACTACAAATAATATTGATGGGGTTGTCCGGAGCCGAAGGTATTGATATATTTGATTGACAACATGAATTGGATCGATCCGATCTTAAAAATCAGTTCAGTGATTCAAGGGCAGACTCTTAAACAACTACATTTCTAAAGAAATGTCCAACACTAAAATTATAGCCTCTTCAACAAAACATTTAACAGAATGTTGCAAATTTTCTCAAACCTGTAAAATTGGGCCCTGGTACGATTCTTTAAGCACTACCATTTAAATTATTTTCTTCGGTTTTTGAAGAAATTGATTTTCTTATTTATAAAATAATTTTTAATTTCAACCCTGGGTACAATGGTATTATCAATCCAAGTAATGTCGGTTTTAGTTAAAAACCACTTTTGGGGAAGTGATATTTTTACAACTTAACAACCCACACACAAATTGTCCTAAAAGGAAATTGGATGAAAATAGAGTCAGAAGTTGTAACCATTACTGAGCTGCAGCCTCTCAAACGGGGGACCATGAAGATATTTTTTCCAACCATTAAAAACAAAAACTTGCCTTTAGCTTAACTAAGTAGATCTAAAGTGGTTAACCGAATACAGCTTAAGTCTGTATGATAACCAGTTTATGTCAAAAACGTATTGGGTAGTCGCACATAATATCCGAAACTGCCACCAGAGGTCATCTTCATTATGGTAAATTGCCAACAAATTAGAGAAAGGTTATTAGGAAAATTATTACATTATACATAATATTATGTCTTACCTCCTACTGGCAATCTTGGACTGCCAGTCAGAAACTGGACAAACATTCTTTGCTCTTCTCTTTCATATGAGCTAAGAACCTCAAATAGGTAGCGAATGGCTCTCGAGTCGGCGGTATAACCGTGGTCTGGCCTGCAGCACTCCATAAGGGTCTTGACGTCCCATCCGGCGACGAGATCCTGTTAAAATATATGTTTAGGCTTAGAATGAAAGGTTTAAGCATAGTTGCGTCATAATTACTGGCAAATCAATATAAAGGGTGTTCCAAAATGAACGCACATTTTTATTTGTTAACAAAACACATTTATTTCTTGAAACGGTGTTATATCGCAGGATCGTGGTGGCCAATGCTGATCACCATTGCGAGATATGACACGACCAGGAAATTTCAGTCGTAACGAGTCCATTGTTTCACGCGCAGTGTGACAGATCGCTCCGTCCTGTTGAAACCATAAGTTTTCCACATTAATTTGGTCTAATTCAGCCCACAAAAACTCTTCTAACATTGCACGATAACGTTCGCCATTCACTGTAGAAGTACGGCTCAATTATTCCGCCGAACCAAAAACCCCACCAAACGGTGACTCGTAGAGGATACATTGGTTTTTCGTGAATAACACGAGGATTCGTTTCCCCCCAAATTCGACAATTCTGCTTATTGACGTATCCATTTAATGAAAATGTGCCTCATCACTAAACAGGATTTTCTTCGAAAAATCTCCGTCATTTGCCTCGTTTTCCAGAATCCAATTAACAAATTCACAGCGCAACCCATGATCTGCTGGCTTTAATTCTTGGGTCAATTGGATTTTATAGGCATGCAAATGCAAATATTTTGTAAGAATTCGCTGCATACTGCTTTTGGTAATGTTCACTTGCTGTGACCGACGGCGAATCGACGTGCCTGGATTCTCACCAACACTTTCCGACACTGCTGCAATATTTTCAATAGATCGAGCAGTACGCGGCCGCCCTGTTGATTTATGTTTCCAACTGAACCACTTTGCTCAAATTTCTTGATCAATCTTTGCACTGTCGTATGTTTTGGTGCATTATTTCTTCCAAAAACGGCTCGCACTCTGCGAACTGTTTCCGCATAATATTCTCCACATCTATACTTGAATTCACGGCTCGTCTCGTCGTTCGACATTTGACAATAGACAAATGACAGTAACTAGCTGGACCAGTAACTTTGAAATATCCCCAACCCATCATAGAGCCGTAATTAGCCAAAAGCCCACTGACACTGACATCAGTGACATCGCCACGTGCTTTTTTTTCTCGTTAAGTGTTTTGCTGTGTTTTTAATTGTTCTCGTGTGTTTTGTATTTAAATAAGTTTATTAAAGACTTCTATTTTGGACGTACCTACCACCTACGTGTTTTGGTTCTTATTTGTTACGGAACGGTAAGTTAAATACATTAACCGCAAACTACTTATATACGGTATTTATCTTTTTTAGGCGTAAAATGATGATGGATCATAATTATTGTCTTCCAAGTACCTCAATGGATAATATTCCTAAAGAAAACAGGGTAACGTTTATGCCCTGCAACTTTTTGACTCTTCCAAGGGCGTTTGGAGTCGAGCCAAGCGACTTTATGATCAATATATTCTAAAAGAACTAAATAATACCACTGATACAACATCTAACACAACTACAAAAATTAACAATGTACAAATAGAACAGGTAACAAAATTAAAATATCTTGGTGTAGTTATAGATCAAGATTTATGTTTTTCAGAACACCACCTATATATTTGCAATAAAATTGCCAAAAAGGTTAATCTTTTGAGAAGAATAAATCATATCTCAGTGCATGGACAAAAAAAACCATTTATCAAAGTATAATTGCTCCTCATTTTAATTTTTGCTCCACAATACTTTTTTTATTGAGTTATTCCGAAATTAGTACTTTACAGAAAAAACAAAATCAATCCATGCGTACTATTTTAAATTGCATTCGCTATACTAGAATTAAAGATATGCTAGAAATTAAAAATTTTCTAAGTGTTAGGCAAACCATATTCTTTAATACAATGGTTTTTATTTTCAAAATGTTACATGAACTACTAACAAAACATTTAATTGACAATTGTGTACAGGGTCTTCCAACGAGGACTGAACAGGGGCTCATTTTTGAGCTTCCTTGTATTTAAAGAAAAATCCAAAATAGCCAATCGATGTACTTTTTCCTGCAGAATTCAAAAATAAAACCAAAAATTTATTTGAACCAGAAACAAAAGAGTTACGCTATGGATAAGGTGTTTTTTAAATGGAACATAGCTTTTTTTATACGATTTTTGGAACGAGTGATTTTTTTTTTGTCCGTTCTGATTAAAATATTTAATATTGTGACAGCTATTTTTATTAAATTTTAATGTTTTATCCAGTATAATTTAACTTTAACCTGTTTATTTTATTTTTATTTTTTATTTTATTTATTAACGTTATCAACATTTACAAGTTTAATCTTAATTAACAGTACATATTTAGACGCTTAACTTAAAATGACCCTTCTAGCAGAGGATTTAAAGGTGCTTAGGGAGGCACCAACGAGGTCAAGACTATCACAATACTTATTGACGGTGGTTGAGACTCTATTTATAGGGCTGTATAACAAATACCATGTACGGCAATGAGGGACATGCAGGAGGGAGTGAGCACGAGTTTGGTATGCAGGCACATGAAATGAAAATAGACTGAGACAATCTGGACTTTCAATGATATTATTTAATACTTTGAAAAAAAAGCAAACGTCGTAATACTCCCTCCTACAAGCAAGCGAACTTACATTCAGGTAGGCCATAGTCTGGTTATCATTTAAGTTGATACCAGAGCGAAACAAATGATATTTGGAGAATTTAATGAATTTATGTTGAACGTTTTCAAGTCTATTAATGTGAACATGGAAATATGGTGACCAAACTATGTTTGAAAATTCTAAAATTGATCTAACAAGAGAAACATATAACAATTTTAACACATTAATATTTGTAAAGTCCCTACACGATCTCTTTATAAATCCCAGCATTCTATTAGCCCTGCCAATGATGCTCTCAAAGTGATGTGAGAATGATAGTTTGCTATCTAAAAGGACTCCAAGATCCTTGATCACAGATACCTCAACAAGTGGAACACCATTGACAGAGTAATGAACGGGGGCATAACTCATCAACCTACTGAATCTCATAAACTGACATTTGCTAGCATTCAATGACATTCTGTTACTTTCACACCAAGAAAATATTATGTCAATATCACTTTGGAGAGTTGTTATGTCGGGTGCAGATGAAATCTGTTTAAAGAGTTTTAAGTCATCCGCAAACAGCAGGCAGTTGGAAGACAGTCGGGGGGCAAGATCATTAATAAACAGATTAAATAGTAGGGGGCCCAGGTGGGAGCCTTGGGGAACTCCCGATGTTGCATTAAACGGTTCAGAATGGAAGCCCTCTACTATGACCTGCTGCGTCCTGTCATTCAGGTAAGACACAATCCATGCGAGCAGTTGACCAGACAACCCAAGTCTGGAGAGTTTGGAAGTTAGAATGGCATGGTTGACTTTGTCGAAAGCCTTGCTGAAATCTGTGTAAATTGCGTGACATTCAAGGCTGTTGCTGAATGAGTTATGAAGGTAGTTTGAAAAAAGAAATAGATTAGTTTCCACAGACCGGCCTGAAATAAAACCATGCTGCTGATCGACAATGATTGGCTCAAAAACAGCCTTAAGGACTCTCTCTACACAGTGTTCGAAGAGCTTGGGAATAGCTGAGAGGATGCAGATTGGTCTATAGTTGTTAATTTCATTTTTATTACCTGACTTAAAGACAGGACAAACGTGTGACAATTTCCACCTGCTGGGGAAGATTCCAGAGCCTAAAGAATTAGAAAAGATGTAGTAAAGTGGCAGATAAAGAGAATGGGAACAGAATTTTAATAAACTATTAGGTATATTGTCTGGGCCTGCACCCTTATTAACATCAAGGTTAGTCAGAGCTGTTTCTACTTCCGTAGGCTTGACGATGACGTTAGAAATCGATATAGACCCCTCGGGAGAATCCACACCATCAATATTCTCATCAATGGGGTCGTATACCGAGGAAAAATAACGAGCAAAGAGATTTGCAATATCGTGGCCGTTGTCAGCACTGTCTTCCTCGAGAAACATCTGTTTTGGAATAGCACCATGATTAGATTGTGACCGGATATATTTCCAAAAGAATTGAGGATTGTTAGTTATAGCATCTTCTGAGTTGGTAATATAAGTATTATAGCATACCCGAGTTAGAGATTTACATTCATTTCTCAACAGAACAAATTTATTATAGTCAGCATCAGTTTTCGACTGTTTATACTTCTTATGAGCCAATTTTTTACGTGTTATAAGTTGTTTAAGTGTAGGTGAGAACCAGGCGGGAAATCTGTGGTTCGAACTTGATCTCTTTTTTGGTACAAACATATCTATACAGTTAAATACAATATCATAAAAATTATCAACAGTAACATCAAGATCATTATCCGACATTGAGTGCCAATTGTATAATAGAAAGTAGTTGTTTATTGCGACAAAGTCAGCGTTTTTGAAATCATAGTAAAAATAATCTGCCGAGTTTAAGTATAATTTTCTATCATAGTTAATTGACAGCTCAAGTGCCGGGTGATAGGGATCACAATTAACCAATCCATTACACTTTGTAGTTGAAGTAAGGTCAAAGTTGGCAAAACAGAGGTCAAGGATTGAATTGTGATCATTGAACACTCCGTTGAATTGAGACAGTCCTAAAAACGTAAAAGTGTCACAAACTAGAGATTCTCTAGAAGAAATAGCATTGTTTGGTAAAAGTCCTGGTTGATCAACACCCGTTGACCATGCGATGTTGGACAGATTATAGTCACCCATAACTAAAATATTTTCCGATAAGTCACAAGCATTTGTCACAGATAACATATGAGACTCGTAGACATCTATGTCCATTGCAGGGGGAATGTAAACACAACCAATGCAAAAGGTATCCTCGCCGATCTTTACAGAAATCCATATCTCTTCAACTGATGGGTTATTAATGTTGAGGCGGTGAGATCTATAATTATTATTGACAGCAATCAGTACACCACCGCCACGACTTTTTGTACTGTTACTGCTATTGCGGTCAGTTCTGTAAATTGCATAGCTGGAATCAAGAATTTCAGCATCATTTATAGCGGGGTCAAGCCAGGTTTCTGTAACAGCGATGATAGAATATTGTTCAGTGAGTGCTGAACACAGAAAGTCTTTAAGTTTAGTCCTGAGGCCTCTAACATTTTGATATACTATGGTAGCGCTATTTACTAGTAATGATGACCTCCTGCACCCTGCTGCTGAAAATTTGCTGCGTGCATGGAAGCTCGAGGACGACGAGGGCGAAATTCTTTTACCGCTGTTCCCGCAGGCCAGAGGTTAGGTTCTAGTAAACCTTTTATTAAGGACTCCTTGACACCGATCTTAAAGGACGCAACATCCTCATTTTTATCTAATATGAAACATTTGACATTTGTAATTTCTAGTTGTTTCTCCATATAATCAGTTATTTGGTTTTCAGTAGTAGCAGGGTCGCATCTCCCTAGGTATAGCCATTGACGTCTCTCGCCAGCCGAAAAAGATGAGGAACCCCCCATTGCACCAGTACCCAGTATTAACGGATCTCTACTACGCTGGGATAGGGTGGCACTTGGTGTAAGGTTTTCCTTAAAACTGTTAAGCGGTGGTGTTTGATCTTCACTGGGCTCCACATTCATGAGCTGACGCCCGGTATTAGTTGGTTTGAAGCCAGGTCGAGACTGTGATTTATTTTGAGGAGAATTTTTTAGAACCAGGAGTTCCCTTTCCAATTTGTTAAGTTTTTCAGACAGCTCCTTGTTTAAGACCTCCAGTTTCTTTAGCCTCATCTCATATGAGTCAGCATCGGGAGTAACATCTGTTCTCGCTGTCACTACATCTTGTTTTAGTTTCAGCACATTATTATTTGATGTTTCGAGCTTGCTGACATCTGACTTTAGTAGGCTGATGATTTTGGTTACATTCTCTATTTCAGTTTTATAGATGGATTCTTTCGTAGAGAAGCTGGAATGTAGTTCTGTCATTTTGTTTTGGAGGGAAGTGTTGAGACTGTCAATTTTTTGAGAGATTTTCTTAGATAGTTGAGCATTTACTGAGTCGAATGCCCTCTGTAATTCACTCGTAAGTTTACCTGATGATCCTTTTGCTGAATTTTTGATTACATCGGAACAGTTTTGACAGGCATATAGCATAACTCGAGTCTTCATCTGGGTGACTTGAGCTTCCGAGATTGAGAACTGGGAACATGATAGACAATGAGTAGCATTGCAGAAATCACAGTTGATTTTATACTTGATTTCTTTATCAGTAAGGTCATTCTTGCAAGAAGAGCACGACATAGTGGATGACTGACACCTCTAGGTGAAATGGGCTATATATTCAGTAGATTTAAAGATATTCAACGGCTCTTCTAGATGAAACGCACTTTATGTCGATGTTGTTTATACCTTATCAGTTTTCAGATTTTTTTGGTTTTTATACAAATTCCTTCATAGACAGAATTTGTGGATTGTTTCAAATGATTTAAGCATAAAAAAGCGAAAAACCGCAACACACTCAATTATGAACTATGCAGGCAAATAGCAAAAGCCAACAGCAACAACCATCCAAGTTTACACCAAATAATTTCAAGGTTGTCAGCTAGAAATCAGCACGAAATCAGAGCGATTCACGCGTACATCACAACACGACGACGAACCGGATGTTTGAAACATACACTAGGTAATAAAGGTATAATCACCTTTGAATCCTTCAAAGTCAAAAAATTTGACAAATTTACTGTAATATTGCATTCTCTTGCATTTTCTTGGCATTTGTAGAACAAGATAACAATCTGCAATCTCTCATCTAATGAATAGTTCATTTCGGCAATATTATAGTAAATTTGTCAAATTTTTTGACTTTGAAGGATTCAAAGGTGATTATACCTTTATTACCTAGTGTATGTTTCAAACAGGTTAAAGTTAAATTATACTGGATAAAACATTAAAATTTAATAAAAAATAGCTGTCACAATATTAAATATTTTAATCAGAACGGACAAAAAAAAAATCACTCGTTCCAAAAATCGTATAAAAAAAGCTATGTTCCATTTAAAAAAGACCTTATCCATAGCGTAACTCTTTTGTTTCTGGTTCAAATAAATTTTTGGTTTCATTTTTGAATTCTGTAGGAAAAAGTACATCGATTGGCTATTTTGGATTTTTCTTTAAATACAAGGAAGCTCAAAAATGAGCCCCTGTTCAGTCCTCGTTGGAAGACCCTGTACATGTTCGTGATATCCATAATTATCATACTCGAATAAGAGATAACTTTTATATTCAACCAGCAACAACAAATTCTAGTCAGAATAGCCTTTTTCATAATGGTTTGAAGCAATAGAACGAACTCGCCGCCAATATAAAAAGCTGTGAAAATATAACAAGATTTAAAACAGAATGTAAAAAATATATTAGACATAAGATTGTTCCTTAAGTGCTATAGTAATTTATATTTTCTGAATATATTAGATTTAGGTTATATTAGATTAGTAGTTAACTCTTTGAGTAGATAATAATTTTATATTTATGTAAATTTTTTGTAATTTGCTAGCATTTTGTGCTATTAATAAATACTATTATTATTACTTTGGACTATGTCCATAAAGTCCAATAAATTCCTTTAATAAATAACTGCCTGATGAAATATATAGTGACTATCGCAAACCCACTATTTTCTGTACATGTGCAGTATCAGTATCTATATATACAGCAAAAAAACAACAAAAAATAACTATGTATTATAGCTTATTGGTTGTCCAAAAAACGGTGGTATAGTAACATTGCATAACATTTTTGCATTGGGCTTAAACTCACTAAATTTCTTTTCTCGCCTTTTTCAAAAAATGCCGACAAAAAGTATAAATCGATTTTATGTTCCAAGAAAAACAATATAAAATGAACTAATATTATTTCCTTATATAAATGAATAGTAATATACTGCACTGAAAATATATATCATCTCTTAAAATATAACAATTTCTATGCCATTGCAGCCTATATTAATTTAATTTATAAAATTACAAAATAGCCTTGGTAGTACTAGCATTTTTTACTTGTAGATTGTAGATTTTTTATAATTAGAAATAAAAAAGTACTACATACA
Source organism: Polydrusus tereticollis (assembly GCA_963920685.1). Lineage (NCBI taxonomy): Eukaryota > Metazoa > Arthropoda > Insecta > Coleoptera > Curculionidae > Polydrusus > Polydrusus tereticollis. The sequence continues at coordinate 89,014,955 of OY987327.1, forward strand.
CCTTTTTTCACCAAACTATATATTCCAATCCTCCAAAAAAAATTGCACATTTAATGTGGTTTACGTGAACAAATTTAGCTTAGTCCAATCCTGATAAATCTGAAATTTAGTACAAGTAACCTACCAACCTACAAAAACAAAATAGACTAGAAGTCGACAGGGTGCCATTAGTGACACGTGACTCGTCCACCATCTTGCGAGACGGTTCAAGAATCCGACTATATAATACGTTTTCACGATAACAACGCACTGTTCTACCGTGTAGTGTGTAGCGTTCCATGGCTATTAATTGCAATAAATTACATGACAGCTATCAAATTTTCAGAAGTCTACTATGACAAAAACAAAAATGCCACGATATTTAAAATGTGCGTACACTTTGGGACACCCTTTATATATCGTCAGATTGAAAGTGATTTCTTCGTATCATACCGGCGAAGGCATATGTAAAATCTTATAAAATTTCGGTTATAAATTAAGGGCGGCAAAATACCATTGAATGAAATGTCTTGTTGTTTTACAAATGAAAATCCCTCTAAACTTTTACATGACGCTATGCTAAATTGAATTTAATTTATTCATACAAGTCATTATGACTTATAGAATCTCCTACATATACATAAATATTTGGAACGTCATGAGTTTTTCGTGCTTTGGTAATTTTTATGATAAAAGTTTTCTTACAATAGGGGCATGATAAAAAAAATATTATAAAATAAAAATATGTATTTAATTACCTTAGGGCTCCCACAGAACACCTGCTCGAGCTCATTGGGCTGGAAGACGCGCAAATTTCGAGAGGGAAATACTGAATCGAAGCCCTCGCGTAAGGCCTCCATTTGCCGAGAAACGCCTTCATAAAGCATCCAGTGGGTTAAAACCTATAATAAAACACGAATAAATTATTCAACCTATTTAGGTGTTGGGAAATTGTATATTATTTAGCGATCGTGTAAAGCAAGTTATATTAATAAATAGTTGTAATCTTTTGTCTAAAGAAATTCATTATAACGGGTGTAAACCAAATCATTGTACAGAGCACAACAGCGTTATGTTAAAAGATATTTTATTCAAATTGCTGCTATGTTTTAGCCTTCATCTCAATATTAATTTTTACCTAAAAGACAAACGAACGTCACCGAAAGTTACGCTAATTTTGTTTTCTAAATGGCAACCCGTATTTTTTTATTACAGAATCGAACTATTTTCTTCAGTTTTTGAAGAAATTGTTTTTTATTTATAAAAAAAATTCCTAACATCAACACTGGGTACAGAACTTTTTTCAAAAGATATGGTCTTCTTTTCATTATTTAATATTGAAGTATAAGGTATCCTAATATGCATTTTGGAAATCAAAATGCGCTTTGCTTTAGCTTTAAACAAGATATAGAAATAAGTTGTTAATTTTATTTAAAAACTAATTTTTTATTAAAACATGCAAAACGCATGTTTTTCAAGATGCCTTAGACTTTGATATTAAATAATGAAAGATATTTTTAACAAGTTAGAAGCCAGTTTTAAGGATAAGGAATGAGGCCAACTTATTAAAGGAAAACCTTTGCTTCTTTTGCCTACATTTCGGTGTATTTAATAACCTTCTTCAGGGCGCAAAAAACCGGTATTTCCGTGTAAATGACTAAAATCATCGTAGACATTTTATAGATATTATACAGGAAAGCGACGGCAAAAATTTTAAAACATTCAAAATTCGCCAGTCGAGAATAAGCGAAAATATGCATTCCTTGGAATGCTCAAAGTGTAAGAAATGGGCCCACAAGAAGTGCATTGGCCTATCTGATGAAGAATACACCAGAACTACCTTAAAAGTCAGGAAAAAAGGTTATGCAGCCCATGCATGCAAGGTAGGGTTAAGGTCGACAGCCCACATTCTCGCGGAGACAAAGATTCAAAACGCGATGGATGAAAAATGGACCTCAAAAATGGAGAACTCCTGTAAAAGTTTGAAGAACAAGCAAAGGTTAATCAACAGTTACGGACTGAGATCAATAACTTTAAACGTCATGTCGAAGAATTGACCCTAAAAAAGTGATGTACATAATCCGTTGGAGGCAGTCCATGAATTAGATAACAGCACAGACAAAAAAATTAATTGATGATCTTCGGGTGTAAAGAAACATACCCTGATAACAACTCTGATTCCCAACGAGTCGATGAAATCATCAAACGTGTGTGCCGAAAACTAGAAATTCCCAATAAAAAAATTGTTAAGATTGGTAAACCCAGCCCATGTAAGATCAAGTCACTAAGAGTGACCCTTAACTGTCAGAAGGATGTAAGAAATATATTTTTCAAAGCAAAAGAATTAATAAAAGCTGACAAATTCAAACATCTTTATCCAGACCTTAAAGCGAGAAATGCAAAGAATGGAAAATGATGACGAAAATCTTAAAATTAAGTATTTCCATGACATACCCAGAATAATAAGTTTCTCTGTCAGAAAAAAACTGAATGTTGTTGCTTCTATTGATGTTAGCGGTAAAACCACCAAAAACAACTCAGATAAGGTAACTGAAGGCAAAGTGTTGTCAGTAAACAAATAAAAGTTCTGCATCAAAATGTACAAAGCATAAAAATAAATTGTCTGATATTGAGGCGAGTATTGGTATACTAAAAATGGCCCCAGATTTACTAAGTTTCTCGGAGCACTGGCGTGCGCTGTGATTTTGTAAAAATTGAGGGGTATTAGATGAGATCATGTTTCTCGAGAAAGGACAGCCAACATGGTGGTGTGTGCATTTTTACTCAGGATTACATGTACTTTGAACGAGTATAGGTTATTCAGGATATGAGCATCAAATGCAATATGGACTGTGGATGTATCAGGTCTATATCTTCTAAGGATATAAAATAAACTGAAACACTAGCAAAGGAAGAAATGAGGTTTTCTTAATAAATTGGCCCGATCCCGCCATCCTTGTTGAACTGAAAAGTATATCATACCATTTTAAAAAGTTCTGTACTCGCTAAGGTATGCCGTTCCTGGCACCGCAGTCAACTTCTGCGGGGGGTGAGAACCTGACCAGGCGCGTCCCCAGGTGGCGGATAGGGGAAGACCACGAGTCTTGCGATAAGTGGTTAGTTGCGGTTATACCAGGAGATGAGGGGAATAACATTCCCCAACATGCCCCTTAAAGCCGTAACCGCGGACCAACCTCACCCCAAGCGAAGGTGAAAGGCAAAGTGCCGAGAGCTGAATGGCCGCAGGGGGTAAATTTGCGGTCTCTAACTTTCCCGTAGGGGCGCCAGGCGACACCCCTACGTATTCCAGCCTTGCCCGGTTATGCGGGGCTCTGATCGAGTGTACTTTTATTTCCCTAGCTACTCGTGGGATTAGCATATGGAAAGCGAAACTAAAAAAACAGGCGACGAAGTTCCAATGGTCATTGAGCTGGGAACAACCACTGCCATCAAAGAGGTTCTTAAAGCCGCAGGGCAGGGAACCCCAAACAGGGGCTCGGAAAGCCGCAAGGCCACCGACCAAGAAAAAACGGCGAAGGCAAAGGAGGACAAACCGACAGCCTTCAGAGCAACCTCCCTTGAGGAGATCGACAAGATGTCCGACGAAGAAATTCAGAAGGCAAGACTATCAGGCGCCTCAAAGGCCAAAGTGAAAAAACTAGTGAAACAAGGTCAAGATTACACTCAGGCCAAAAAGGCTGTAATCAAAGACAATTTCGCTAGTTTCTCACGAAGAAGCCAAGAAACACCTGAAAAAGTAACCCAAAGACCACAAACATCCGGGGTAAAGAAGTCAACGGAGACCAAAGAAGTCGCTTCAAAGAGACTCAGGTCCGACACCAGCACACCTCCAGAAAGTTTACGCGCAAGCAAAAGGACCAGAACGGAGGTGCTAACCTTCACAGAGGCCATGTCGTCCGTGAAGATCGCTGTAGCATGCGTGGGTTTTCCACAAGTACAGATGGAGACAGAAAAGCTTAAGGCAGTCCAAGGCTTCATAATGAAGGCGTATGAACAAATACCGGAGCAAGGACCCCAAGTCCGCTTCGCTAAATGCACACATAGGCCAGGCTATCTGCTTATACACTGTGCAGACAACGAGAGCGCACAGTGGTTGAGAGAGACAGCCCCTACCCTGCAGCCATAGGAGGGTGCCTCCCTCCAAGTTCTGGAGGGGAGTGAAATACCCAAGCCATGGGTCTGCACAGCCTACATTCCAGACGAAGAAGGTGAAAAAATCCAAATAGAGAGGATCCTCACCAGACTCCGAATAGGGAACAAAGGCATAAAAACGCATCTGTGGACTGTTCTGGCGTCAACACCAGATTCCAAAGGTACACTATGGACCTTCTCCGTGGACAACGAGTCAAAGGAGTAGATCATAAAACTCGGCATGTGTCCATTCTTCGGTTACGGAAAGCTACGCTTTAGGATCAAGGATGCACAAAAGCCAAAGGGAACAGAAGGCACCAAAAGCCAGGTACCAAAAAAGCAAGGGAAAAAGCCAGAAAAAACCCAAGACGGTAAAAAAGCCAAAAGCGATACCGCACAAAAAGGGAAACCCTCCAATAAGGACAAGCCCTCTTCTACTGGTGTAAGTCCGCTCAAAAGGCTCTTCGCCAAAGAAGCGGACGAAGCCATGGAGGAGGACGAAGTCCAAAGAGATCCCAAAGAAATCCCATCCTCTTCGAAGAAGTGAGGAGAGAATTACGGTTCCTGCAGCTAAATCTCCAGCACGCAAAAGCCGCCTCGGCAACGCTTACCAAGAGATTCAACAGTGAAGGCTTGGATGTTGCCCTACTACAGGAACCATGGCTATACAAAGGGCGAGTTGCAGGCCTAACGCCACAACGAGGTAACGTATTATACTGCTCTAATGCAGAAAGACCAAGGGCCTGCATTACACATAGCAATAGAGTGAAATGTACAATAATTCCGGTGCTCTGCACCGGGGATTTTGTTACAGGTATCCTAACCGCAGCCACGGAGGAAGGAGAGAAGAGCTGGGTCATATGCTCCGCCTACTTCCCTGGAGACGAGAGGACATGTCCACCGCACATCATAAGCGACATAGTTGCATTTTGCGCGGATAAGGGTCTACAACTCGTCATGGGATGTGATGCTAATGCACACCACACAGTATGGGGAAGCACGAACATTAATCAAAGAGGTGAGTCACTGTTTAACTTTATCTTATCAGAAGGGTTAGTTATAAATAACATAGGAAGTATAGCTACCTTCGTCACAAAAAACCGTAAAGAAGTCTTAGATTTGACGCTTAGTACAAATAAGGTAAGTGATATAATACAAAACTGACATGTGTCAGAGGAGCCCTCATGCTCAGATCACAGGCAAATTTGCTACGATCTTAACACTTCTCTTACAGTCAAAGGGTACAGAAATCCGAGAGAAACTAACTGGCAAGGTTTTAAAGAATCACTCAGGGGCTCTCTCAAAGATGGCACAGCACCAATAGGAGAAACACAAGGACTCGAGCTGGCAGTGGAAATGATGAACGAAGCCATTATAAGGGCATATCAAGAAAACTGCCCGCAAAAAACAGTACAACACAGAAGCTACAAAACTGTCTGGTGAAATATCAACAAAAGCTAAGGGCTGAGGTGCGAAAGGCGTTTAATAAAGCCAAAGATAACCAAAGTTGGGATACATATAGAACAATACTCGCGCAGTACAACAAAGAAATCCGAAAAGCCAAAAGAGCCTCCGGGAGAAAGTTCTGCAACGAAATAAACGACACTCCGGCATGTTCAAGCATACACAAAGTCCTGGCAAAGGATGGAGGTACTGCAAAAGAAGTAGGGTTCCTTAAAAAGACCGACGGAACCTACACAGAAACGAAGGAGGAAAGCCTTAAGGAACTACTAAAGGTCCATTTCCCTGCATCCACTATCATAAGAGAACCAATGAATCCGAGCGAAAGCTACAAAAGGCCAAGCGCGGAGGAATGGAAACTGGCCACAGAAACCACCAGACCAAATAAAGTCAGATGGGCCATAAATAGGTTTCAGCCATTTAAATCTCCTGGAGTGGACGGAGTGTATCCCGCCCTGCTGCAGATGGGGGTGGAGGAGCTGGCACCACATTTGTGCAAAATCTTCAAAGCCTGTTTGGCATGGGGATATGTGCCAACGTCATGGCAAAAGATCAAAGTCATATACTTGCCCAAGGTAGGCAGAATAACAGATCTAACACCAAAATCATATAGACCCATTAGTATGACATCTTTTCTCCAAAAAACACTAGAGAGGTTGGTGGACAGATTTATAAGGGATAAAATCCTAGTACGATCACCACTCAACATAAACCAGTATGCATACCAACCGGGAAAATCAACAGATGCGGCTTTGGATGACTTAAACAGGCTAATTTGAAAGTCAGTAGAAGACAAAGAAATAGCCATGGTCACTTTCCTAGACATCGAAGGAGCTTTTAACAATGCCACAACGCACTCACTGGTGAATGCACAAAGCAGACGGGGAGTCCCGCCAAGCATATGCCAATGGATTAAAGCCACCCTGGAAAAAAGGACTATTATATCCTCTCTAGGAGGGTCCATAATCGAAGCAATAGCAGGCGGAGGCTGCCCGCAAGGCGGCGTCATATCGCCATTACTATGGGCAACCCTAGTTGATGACCTATTGCAAAGACTATCCCAAGAAGGCATTACCTGCCTAGGATACGCTGACGATCTGGCAATAGTCATCAGAGGCCGATTTGCTGGAATAATTTCAGAAAGAACGCAAGGGCCCTAAATATAGTGCACAACTGGTGCAAGAGTGAAAAACTATCCGTCAACGCCAAGAAGACACAAATTGTTCCCTTTACTAAGAAAAGAGCACTGCAAGGCCTCAAACCACCAGTGTCTGGAGGAACAGAAATTCCATTTTCGGAGGAAGTAAAGTACTTAGGCATAACTTTCGACCAAAAGCTCACATGGAAAACACATATCCTGAACACAGCCAAAAAGGCATCGATAGCCCTAGGCAGATGCAGAAGGATGTGCGGAAAAAACTGGGGGTTAAACCCCAAAATGACTCTATGGCTATATACGAGGGTAATTAGACCCATGGTAACCTACGGGTCAATAGCATGGTGGCCCAAGACCCAACAGGTCGGGGCGATCAGGCTGTTAAGTGGCATCCAAAGACAAACATGTCTCAGTATCACAGGGGCCATGAGAACCACGCCTACCGCAGCGATGGAGGTTTTACTCAACCTGCCACCGCTACACATATTCGTCCAAGGAGAAGCAAGGTCCGTCCTGCACAGACTAATACAAGGACAGCCGCCCATAAGCCAATCGCAGGGGGCGGAACATCAAAGGCTAGAAAAAGAGCTAAAGGAGAACCCGCTAATGGGTATGCCAAGCGATGCCATGGCCACAAAGTATAACTTCAATAAAAGTTACAAAATAGTGATACCAGACAGGGAAGACTGGAAAGATGGTCCGCCCATCAGGGCAGAAACCGTCTGGTACACAGACGGCTCGAAAACCGAAGAAGGCGTGGGAGCTGGAATCTATGGACAAAAGTCCAAAACAATGATTTCAGTAAGCCTAACAAAAGAAACCACCGTATTTCAAGCGGAAGTAGCCGCAATACATCATTGCGTGGGAGAAATATATAGGCAAAGCGAAAATAGCCGCTTCATTGCCATTTTCTCCGACAGTCAAGCAACACTAAAGGCGCTAAATTCCATGGAGGTAAACTCTAAGCTAGTATGGGATTGTGCGAGGGCTCTCAATGATTTGAGCCAAAATAGAAGGGTTACCCTAGCATGGGTCCCAGGACACAGTGGCCATTCGGGAAACGAAAAGGCCGATGAAATAGCAAGACAAGGATCGTCAACGACCTTCGTGGGCCCAGAACCGTCTTGCGGCATTGCTAAAGCAAGAATCAAGTAAGCCATCAAGCAATGGATCACAGAGGAATCCGTAAGGTCATGGGAGGAAACACCAGGACAAAGACAGGCAAAACAGTTTTTCAATAGACCATCGCCTAAGTTTACAGAAGACCTACTAAGAAAGGACAGAAAGTCCGTTAGGATAGTAGTAGGCATATTAACAGGACACTGTAGGCTCAGGAAACACATGAGCAACATGGGTCTGGCAGAAGAAGTTGAATGTCGGTTCTGAAACGAAGAAGAGGAGACCCCTATACATATCCTATGCGAATGCGAAGGACTAGCTAGAGTGAGACTAGCACAGACAGGCCTAACTCACCCCGATGCAGGAAGCTACGTAACGCAGCCGCTGACAAGGCTGTTAGGTCTAATTAAGAGGATAAAGCTGAAGCACGTAAAGTATTTTAACTGGCTGTGTTACAATAAACTTTCTTTAAACGTCCAGAAAACAGTATTTATGGTTATTAGGCAGAAAAGTAAACCACCGTGCAATCCCCAAATCAAAATTAATGAAACAAATATCAAAAGAGTTACTGAATATAAATACCTTGGACTAACTATCACAGATAATCTATCCTGGAAAAACCACCTAAATGGTGTGATAAACAAAATAGTTCCTATGTTGGGCTCTATTAGAAGATGTGCTCACCAATAAAAAATCTGGACAGCTTCTCTACAACAGTTTTATAGAGCCACATATGCGATACCTAATGCCCTGCTGGGGAAATACATGTACTAGACAGTTGAATCAGCTCCAAAGACTACAAAACAAAGCGATTAAAGTGATATTCGGGATGAATTACTACACGCCCAGTGAGGAAATATATAAAAAAGTGACATACCTGAAAATAAATCAATTGAAAGTATTTGAACAAACCAAACTAATACATGATATACAAAATAATAAACTTAAAACCAGTGTAAAACTACAAAATAACAGACAATTCTACACATACAACACAAGAACAAACCATGAATTAAGAAATTCATATGCTAGAACTAAAAAGGGACAGGACTCACCAATATATAGAAGTATACAGGAATATAATAGGATTCCACAAAGAATACTCCATGGAAATACCAAGAAACTGACGTGCAATATTAAGAAATATATAAAGGAAAATAGAGTATAGACATTTAAGTGGCAGGATAAAGAAATATAAACTACATTTTTTTGCCTTTCGGAATAACTTTATTTGAATGTTAATAATTATACCATACAATTTGTAGGCCTCGGTGCCAGTTTTATTGTAAACTGTTTTGAGGTCAATAATAAATTATTAAAAAAAAAAAAAAAAAAAAAAAAAAAATGTAACAGGGAACCACAATAGATCTGAAAAGGTCGCAGTGGACGAGGCGAAGGCCACCCTATCATACATATCTATCTAAGGTATGCCGTTGAAACGGTAATTTTGAAAATAATTCGATTGTGCAATAAAAAATAAAGATTGTCATTAAAAAATTAATCCGGAAGTGTCATAAAAATAAACCACTAGCAATGCATTATTGATTAGTCTTGAGTAAAAGTTAGAAGTATATATTTATTTAGAATAAAACGCATAATAAATATCATGTTGAAGGGTTTTACTGTCAATTTGGGACATTTTTTATCCCAATTGAGGCGTGGCCCACGTTTAGTGTTTGCACATCAGTACGGGTATATCAGAAAATAGTTGATATCACCAATTAACACCGTGCAAATTGTTGCTTAAATAGATATTTAATAACATAATAAAATATTATCATAATAGCAATTTTCCGAAAAACGTTGGTTCCTATTTGTTATAAAATGCTCTTACCTTCACATAAAGATGCAAATTATGGATAGTTAAATGAGTGTTCTTTCCGTTCTTAATAAGTTCTACATTATATCCTGGTATCACAAAGTCTAAACCCAACTCTTCTATTGGACAACCATCATATTCCAATCTTTCAATCTAAAAGAACAAATTGTTTGTATAGTAAAAGATCTTCAGATAATCATTTGATATGTGGTAAAGACTGCCTTTAGAATTTTTTAAACATTTCATTGGGACGAAATGATAACCCACATTTTACTGACTATTTCACTAGTGTTTGATACCGGCAATATTTCATGACGAGCTGTTTTTACTAGCAAAACAGTTACCTGGACTCACCTTGATAAAATCAACATAGTCTGATTACAGCAACAAAATGTTCTTGGATTAACCACTGTCAAACTAAACATTTTGAATAAAATAGATACCTAACCAATTAAACTAATTTAAAAAATACATTTTCCATTAAAATGACTTTTGATGTCAGACATAAGTGTCAGTGTGTTGCCAGTTTTTAATGTTCTTCTGTAGTTAAAAACAAATATTTATAATTACAACTGCACATTTACTATAAATAAATAATAATTTTGTTAATTTGTTTTTCTCGTAAGCGTCATTAACGGAACATTAAATCGTTTGCTTCTAATATAAATGTATTTAATTCATTTTGACACTTTTTTAATGAAATAATTTTTTTAATATTTGTTGGTAAACATTCATTTAAATAGAAACATAAATATTTAAAAGTGTTTTGTCCTACGGATTTATTTATTTTAGGTTTTATGGATATTTCATTTTTATAACGGTTTTTATTTTTTAAGAAATGCTTTCTTATACAGAATGGCGACAGTCTTTAAAGGAATTTGGGTTTTCCAAAATATTTCTGAAACAGTTTTAGTAATTTCAATTAAATACGAGTTGTTGTGAGAAGTACTTGAAATATGTGTTATTTTAACAATAAAAAGGCTTTAAAAGTTCACCAGAGACGTGCCTAACAACAAATATGGACGCCACTGACTTTTTTATTTTTTGATGGCACAGTTTAATGCCTAATGAAAAGTATATTTTAATATTTATTTGATTTCGGCGTTTAGATAATAAATGTAATTTTATTAGGTAGATAGTGATTTTTTATATTTAACAGTTTAATAAAATTGCATTATCCCCTAAACCAAGACGAAATTTAAAAAAAGAATATCAAAACGTACTTTGCAATAGGCATTTAACTGTCTATATAACTGTACCATCAAAAAGTAAAAACGTCAGTGGCGTACATGTTTTTATTCTGCTTAAAAATTGTATCATCCTGGATCTTGGAAAGAAAGCATTGCGGACCAATGTTAACAAGAAATTTTGAGTAGGCCAATCTGCCCTTAAAGTTAAGTATCACTCTTTCCGAACAACCTGTATATGATAACTAACCTGTTCCATCTTTTCCTCTTCAGTTAAATCCCCATTATGCAAAATATCGTCTCTTTGTCTGACAATTTCTTGCATTTTCCTAATGGTAACGTAAATATCAGGGCTGACGTGTTTCAGATCTGCCAATGTCAAACATTGTTCTTGTCCTAACAGCCAGCGATAGAAGGTTAGAGAAAATGGTAGATCCAACTGAAAATAGGGAGAAAACTTAATATCAGTCAAAAAAAAACCTAAAATGGTAAGCTGTCAAAATTTTGAAACTTTGATGAAAATAAATGCCCTTCTAAAAAAACCACTTACCATTCTAGAATCCATCACAGCCTTTGCCATAAATTTACCTAAGAACCTATATTTGCTTTTAATTTTGGTAATGGGTCCTAATTTTGCACCCCTAGCCAGCGGTGCCGGAAACAGCCCTGTTTGATTATGTACATACTCATTATCGCTCTGGCTAGCATTAGGTGCGTACCAAAGATCTAAACTAAGCTGTAAACACAAAAAAATGGTAAATATGTTGTACATCGTAATAACAATTTATTATTAACATATATTATGTAATATACGAATAGGTAAAATAATCGATCCATGCAATAAATGTATCTGCAATTTCCAATCTTATTAATTATTTTATTTTGTATTGTAGGTAGGATCAAAAATCTCACACTTGTTTGAGATATGAAAAAAGTATAATACCCATAATAATATACAGGTTGAAACAAGAATTGTTTTTTAAAATACCCACTTTAGTAGCCTTCCTGAAAAAATTAAGAGAGTAAACTGAAACTTTAAAACACTTTCTGGAGTGACGGAGATGTCAAACTTTTTATTTTGTCATTTTGTCAAGTCACATCTATTACCAATATTTATTTTTTTTTTAGTTCTTTTCATTATTTTTATTTTTGTAGCTGATACGAATTTTTTAAAGAAACGTTACCAATGGATTTGAGAAAATTTTATTAATTTCCATGTACTTTCTAAATAACAAGAATTTTAACCTAAAATATCGAAATTGGCATGAAAATACCTAAAAAATAAGCAGGATAGGGTTAGTTTTCAAATAGAACATAATATATTGTTTATATTTGTGCCACTATAAATCCATAAAAGGACGTAGAACAAGTCAATACAAATTTGTAAGAATAAAAAGTAGTTCACAATTAATTACTGACTAGGTAACTCAAGATGTATTTACAAACTTAAACTACCACAATCATTTAAACACAGACTTGTTAGGTAGTCAACAAAAAAAATATGAAAAATTTAAAACTAGATCCTATCAGAGATCATTTATCACATTTATAATATTCCTGGAGTGTGATTAGTATGCTCTGGAGACTAACCATGATTTTAATTTTGTTTTAAAAATATGTATTTCTAGTCTAAGAAAGAAGTTTATTCCAGATTTTTTTAAATTTAATATTTCACATTCTTCTGAAGGAATTGATATTTATTTATGAAGACTCAAATTAATTCCTGTTTCTTGTACTGTAAGTATGGTACAATGCAGCAATACACTGTCTGTGATCTGGGTTCTTCTTACTGAACACGCCAGCCTCTATAAGCCAACGGCCGTCATAAGTTTTTGTTTGGACAAAGATGTTTCTACAATTTTCTCTCACATTCATACAACAAATGCTTCCGATACACTGCTCTTGCGGTACCAGTCAACAACACTGACAACACAAGGACTCGGTGCTCTGACGTCAGAGCCGCATGACGTACACAGCGAGGGTACGTGTCGCCTGATCGCCTCGGTCACCCGCCACGCCTTTATTTTCTAATGCGCGAGAGCGAATGAAGCGGTTAACTTCTTTCCCTTTTGTTCCAGTTTTAATTAAAAAAGTAATAAATTGTGTGATATTCTTATGATGTGGTGTGCTTTACCGGTATACTTAAAATGCCGTATTCCTGTTGTGTGCTGGGATGTCGGGGAAATTTTAGTGATGGACCGAAGGTACACGCATTTCGTTTTTCAACGGATGCACCATGTCTGAGTGGATGAGAACTATTCACAGGGAAAATTTACTTCATCCACATTTTGCTAAAGAAAACATATTAAATTGTTCTACAGCAACGGATTCAAAATCAAATACCGGCGAAACTATAACTGTACCTAACTTTAAAAATTCTTAGACGAAAACGCGATGCAGTACCCGCTCAATTCCCCAACTGTCCCTTTTAATTATTTAAAACTGTAAAATTGCGCTCAAGTCGCCAGATAAACTCCAGGAACTGGAAAATTAAATTTTTGCAAAAGCGATTAAAAATAGTAAAACCGAGTTTGAATCTTATCAAAAAACATTTTCGTGTACCAATTTTAAAAAGTTTCCTGCCTTTTCTTCGTTTGAGCTACCAAAATGTTAAAATTAATTATCTGCAAAAAGTTACATTGTTTAAATTAAAATATTCTTCTGGACCTGTAAATCCTGTAATAACATATTCTGTAATAATAAATTCTGATTTCAATGTAGAAACATTTTTGTATGGCTGCAAAATACAAATATTTCAAAATGACACTAAACCTTATTTAAAGACACCGTTTAATATGAATGAGGTAAAAGATTTGTTATTTAATCTAGGTAGACAAACAATCGGAAAAAAATAAAAAACGCGATGAGAATAAAAATTTTTAAACCATATTTCAAATAGATAAATTCTTTGGTGCCAAATATGTCATATGAGAGGGAAGAAAGTTTTTAAAATTATTCTGCTTCAACTTTTATATCTAAGTAACTAAAATTACATACATCAAGCAAGGCAATATATCATTATACAAATAATACTATGCTTTTAGCCTCTATCCTTCAAACAATAAGTCCGCATGCATACAAAATAAATACTTGAGACATTTTGGTGCAATTATCTGCCTGTCAATCATAAATGTACTATTCATAAAATTGTTCGTATAGCAACGATTGTAATAACATGCACAGTAAACTCTTCTAAAAATTGGCTAAGTCAACTAAAAGTCGTAAATTAAAGACTTTTACTAAATACCTAGGCCGTTATGTTAAAGATTTGTTTTATTTTTGCTCAGTTGAGGCCTGGCACCCTCTTTCAACTAAAAACCCTTTAGAGGTTTTAAAAATACACATTTTTTTAATGCTAAAACAGCGAAAAACTCATAATAAAGTATGTGGTCACCATGGGCTGCCGACTCAACAGCCTGTGGTGACGTCACGCGAGAGCACCGAGTCATTGTATTATCGGTGTTAATGTACCAGCACCATGCCCATATTAGAAGTGTTTCACTAGAAAATGATTTTATAAGATATTTTTGACTGTACAAAGGCATGAAAGCCCAATCAGCCACCTCTGCACTTGGACAAGAAGTGGTTAGAACTTTTAGTCCATAGTTATACCTAGCTAGAGATTTATATAGCTGTTCTGTCTTATCCTTTCAATCCAATCTATTCGAGCGTTACACCTAACTGTGTGAGTGAAACTGAACTACCCGCAATAATGATTTTATAGTCAAACTGATGATTATTTGAGTCATTTATGCTTGAATTCAATTATTTGTGTCTTGTCAATATTTAGTATTAAATTATGGTTATTAAGCTCATTCATAGTTTCATTTATTCTTTATTGCACAGATCAATTATATTGCTTATGAGTGCAGTTTACCCATACCTTTTGAAGCTCTTTCGAAACCAAAGCATAAAACTCTAATGTAGGGCCCAAGCCAGTGCCCACTTCGTTTTCATATTGCACCTCTAATAAAGCCTTTGAGCCCGCTAAATCTTGCATCACCTGTTCGGCTTGTTTCAGGATATCTTCGCGGGAAATCGTGCGTTTCCGACGGTCTAGCCGGGGAGTGACACGTTCCTAAAATAAATAATTATTTGCGCTATTAAATGCAAATTAAATTATAGTATTAATTAATCTAATTAGAGTTGTAGACATAAAACCCGCTTGCCTGCTATATTAAAAATAGTTACCTGCGAATCACTAGAACTAAGTTCTGGTGACATATCCAGTAATCTTTGCAAAGCTCTGTCTCGATCGAAAGAGGTAGCATAAAACAGCAGCTGCCTGGTTTCGAACGGAAACAGGAACGGACAAACCGTGGCGATTTGGTGAAGCCAATTGGGCAGATTTCCCGTCATAATTACCAGAGGATCTTGAAGCTGTCTGCTTGCTTTTGCTGCAATCTATAATTTAAAAAATTTGGACATATGTTAGGAAATATTAAAAAATCTGCGTCCTAATGTTACTGTAAAATGTAGTAATCAGCTTTACCTTAGAATTACTAAACTCAGAAGCTGGCAATATAGGTCTATGTTCCACATGTGGATAAAGATTACCCCAATAAAGGTTTATAGCGTGCAATATCCTTAGGAGACACAAAACTTCAAGGGAAGCATCCTGAATTGCTACACTCTCTGGAAGTTGCGGCGTCAGATATGGCGATAGAGGTGATAGGGTTGTTGGCGTTACACCTAGAAATCATACAATTTGCTGGTTGATTCTTTTTTCATAACCTAACCTGATAATTTAATCTTAATATAAATATCTAGTCTGTTCAAATATTAAACAGGATGTTTTATAATTGCATGCAACACTTAAGGGTCTTAATCCTCGGTTGATTTTAAGAAAAAAAGCCGGAATAGGTCGGAAACTGCTTTATTTTTGTGATGAGTGTTGAAAATTTGGAAAAAAATCGGTGTTTCCTTAATGTGTTGGAGATCGACCGCTTTAGATATTATTTTAATTTTATTAGCTATTAACTAAATATAAAAACACATTTTTTCAGATAAAAGAATTGGCCTGACACCAGTGGAGTCCGGGCTTACATGTATTTTTAACGAAAAGAATGATATGCCAATTTTTTTTCAAAATAAATATTATTTTCGTAAATACGCCATACCACTGAGTAAAAATCGTCCCTCGACTCTTTTAGTGTGAGAAATTGATTTTGATTTAAAAGAATACCTATCAATTACATATTTGTATGTCGCGTTTGCCAACCAGTTTGATAAAATTGCATTTATCTCCTAAACGAAGCCCAAATTAAACAAACATCAAAAGATACTTTGCACTAGACATTGAACACTCTACATAACTGTGCTATCAAAAAGGAAAAAGGCAGAGGGAGTACATATTATTTCTGCTGCTTAATAATTGTAACACCCTGTATCTCAAAAATAAAGCGGTTGTGGACCTATACTGAAATGAGCTTTTTTTTCTCAAAAATCTTTCAAGAATTACGGTAATCTAGTATTAACATGCAATTATACACCCTGTATATTACGCCTTTTCGGTAACCAATTTTTGCACCAATATCTACGTATTTTGTAATATTTTATGTAATACCGAAGGCAAGACCCGCTAAAATTATATTTTCAAGTTGACATGTTTACCGTTGACACAGTTTGACAGCACAGAAGTCAAAACTAGGTTAGGTTTAAAGGAAACTTCTATAATGCGGCCCTCAGTATTTTAAAATACTGACGATAATACTCAATCGTCAATAGTGGCAAATGTATAGTGTATTCAGGATTAAATACTCCGCTACCGGTAAAAATATCCAAGGAAAAAAAGAAATATTTAAGTTTTATAGAGGCAAAGCATAATTTGCCTGAACTTGCAAAAAATTAGAAGTTCTTCATACAAAGCACTCATTCTAAAATAGTTGTGGTAAGCCTCTGGGTTAGTTAAATTTAATAATAACTTATGCCCAGTATTATAGGTTATGGTTAACTTCAATCTTCCTTAACCTGTGAAATAAGCACAAGTTGGCCAATCCTCAGGTTAACTGTAACCTTGACAGTAATCCGAACCTATAATTTCAGCATTAGTAAATTTAGATGAGTATATTTGCGCCGTTTGGAAATCCACTTTTTAACCAAACGTCGTTGTTTCTTTGTCTTGTATGCTAAACTTGAAAAATAATGGCAACATAATATGCTAAATTATACAATGACTTTCTTCTTTGATTTGACTCGTGGCGATCGACACGGTGGAACTTAAATAGCTCGCAGAAAATCGAAGGGAGGTGTTCTCTCGCCCTTACTGTTCATGTTACTAATGTTAAAAGTAAACCTATTTTATACGCTGGTGATTTGTGGGTCTGCATTTGAGTTGGGAGTTTTCAGGATCTTAATGCGAGCTAGTTTATTTTATCTTATATTTCCGACGTACTTTTCTGTAAAATGATGAAAAATAAATAGCTCTAATTAAAAAGAAATAATCGCAAATACGCCTTTCTGTAATAACAAAATTCTATAAACTATATAAAAAAAAATTACCTTCGGTCCACAAGTCATCACCTTTTCGCCTAGATGTACTTTTGCCTGAAGATCCTTTACCTTTTCGACTAGAATTGTTCCACTTTCCACTACTGCTTGACCCACTCTTATGACTTTGAACTTGTGTTTCTTCTTTTAATGGCCTAAACATACAGAAACAATATGGTAGTATGGGCAAACGGTAAACTGAGCGAGGGTAATTATCATCAAGGATTGATAACAGAACAAAGCTAATTGTTTATAACAATTTGCGGAAAAAGTAACGGCTGAATATTAAAAGAAATAACGCATATAATGTAACACCCACCTATAATATATTACATGTGTTTGTACCCAGATACCAGCATTACCCAACGGCGTTTCATTATCAGTGTCCGTCTCGCTCTGGTCATTGCCGTTATTTGAGAACTGTCGCACAGCCTGATATACTGTCATATTATAGGGGAGAACACTGTTACCTACAAGAGAAATCGTTTACAATTCGCTTATCTAAAAAACTAATACCAAAAAAAAATCTAAATTCTTTACCTATTAAAAATTGTAACTTATGCCTAGTGCCAGTTTGAGATATAGCTACTCCAGCCAATGTGTCATCTATGTCGGTGTCCGAATCACCATCATCACTATCTGCAGTATCTTTATCTCTCAGTCTTCCATAACCTAAAAACAAATCTAAGCTAAGCACCGTGTGACCTTTTAGAATCTTTCAGCAGCAGTATATATAACTATTATTCAACTCACCTCTTACAACTAAGTATCGTTCAATCGCTTGAACTAATGCTAGCGGGTCTATTTTTACTGTGCCGCCCTTCCACTGTTTCAAATTATTACAGTCCGGATGCCTTTGTAAATTACACTTAAGCTGATGCGTGTTGAAGAATTTTAAAGCGCTGGTACCTCCCCTACCAGCCCCCGAACTAGCCGGTAGATCGTGGACTTTAACAGGGAATTGTTCTAATTGAGAAACACAACCTGAAAAGAAAAACTGTTATTAGGCGGGCGGTCGTTTCCTTTTGTTCTTCCTGTTAATAAGTAGGTATTGATGGGGGAGGGGGTATTTTTGTGTTGTATTTAAAAACTAAAAGCCCTCAGTAACACTATTAATTTCTTTAATTGGAACTAAAGCCTGTTTAGTCAATTCAGTTCTTGAAGGGGGAAGTAGGTATATAATACAGTATTTCCCTGACTTCCCTTACCTTCAATGTTGAATTGTAATACAACATTTTAAGTCGGATTAAGCAAAGCTCAATAAATTAATTTTTTAGCTAAACAAGAAGCGATAAATCCAATTTAAAAAGTTCAATATTACAAATAAACTGCTGTTCTTTATGCTAGGCCCCATTTTTTACTCAAAACATGATATTATGTAACCTCAATTTTGATCTAACTATGTTAAAAAATTAAAGGCTAAATTACCCAAAAAAGTTGAAGGAATAACGCTTAATAATGTCCGAAAAGAGTTCCGACATAACACCGTATTATTGGCCAATCATGGAGCACATTTTATACGACTTACGAATGCCGACACTTACACGAACACAATATTGCAGTAATTTAATTCGTTTTGTATTGCCTCTGGACAATTCCAGTTTTTCTTATAATTTGTTTTCTCTTCTTGTGTGTTTAAAGGGTGTATGTATGTGCGTCTTTTATGTAAATTTAGTGATGAAATAAATTGAAACTGTTGATACTAAAAAAAGTTAGTTATAATATTAAATTACCATTTAATTTCGCTACAAGAGCACTCATCCACAAGGAATTGATATCACTAATTTCTTTGACGTTTGACTCTAAAGGAAAATCAGCGAACACATTTAGCAGTATCCTTAATCTTTGGTCCCTGTCGAATGGTCCGTGTAAATCGGCGAGATATGACAATAGGGCCTTGATGAGGCCCGAATAATTTACTTCAAAGGGGGAAATATCGGACTCTATTAAGATTTCGCGCAGTTCAAGCAACGCTTCTCCACACTTTCCACTTGGAAGTTTATCAATGGCGAGTTTCAGGCGAGTTAGGACAGTTGTGGCTGGATGTTGCTCATCTTCATGATCTAAAGAAATAAACAAATTCTTAAGGAATAGTTTTTTGTAAGGTTATAAAAGTTAAAAGAAAACAATCAAATGTTTATTTTTAAAAAGGGTTTATAAAAATTTGTCAGGAGGAGAACGAAGTTTCAGTTACAGCTTTAAACTGACAACACAGAGATCTCCTAAATTTATTTTGGAAAAGCATGTATATAATATCAATGCAAAAGATATTACATGAGTATACGTTTTCCTAAACAGACACTATCTAAAAGCTGTGAACCGTTTTATTATTATACTAGCGAGTAGCTGGCATGCATTGCAATGCCATTCATCCTGTTGCGATTCATCCCGCTGCACACATTCGAGCAGTTTCACATTTTTGAAAACTTAGTGTAGGTTAGGTTAGGTTAGTTGGTAACGCGCGGGCGAGCGCATAGCTCACCAATGTTTCAACGCAATCGGATGAATGATATACGAATGCATACGGGACAATGAAAGAAAGACACAAATATTCATTTTTATATACAGCGTGTCCAGAAAAGTTCTAGATATATGGGAATGTTCTTTATTTCATACTGTATTGTAAAACACACCTTTACATATTTGAATTTAGTCCAGAAAATAAGGTTTTACAGCAATAAGTCCGGTAAAATTTTTTTACCGGACTAGTCCTGTAAAATTTCTTTACCGGACTCAAATTTGTAAGTTTTAGTTTAATCAATGTTAAACACACAATGTTTCCACCAGTAAATATAAGAACTTTTCAAATATACGACGAAGAATAAAACTTCATTATAATTTCAAAACATAATTATAATTTTCAACAGAACAGTATGAAATAAAATATTGTACGTCATTCGTCCGGCAAATCCTTTACATTATTCGTTTTAAAATTCCAGACTCGGCTCCTTCGTCGCCTCGTCTCGAAACATTTCACTCATGCTGTAAAAGTTTATTTACCGGACTTATAACGTAAATATCTATTATTGTTGACTTTACGAAAAAAAGTTATTCTTTATAAAAAGTTCTGCTTAATGCGCAAATAATATTGACATATCAAAACTTAAAATATTATGTACAGGGCGGCAAAAAATATAGAAACACAGAATTACGTTAAGAGGGAACTACCCTCAATTTTTATTTTAGAGCAAATTGTTATAAGAAAACTTTACTAAGGACTACAAAACGTGGTCAGATAGTGATACAATTTTTCGGTGAAATATTTTAATTTACAGGGTACCATCAAAAAGCGTTTGGAAAATATTTTTTTACTTTATTTCTTTAACAGTTACCTGCAACAATCTTGCAACAACTATGTGTACTATAGTAACGAATATTGACATGTTAGTCAAACATCATTTACCTACTATTTTTTTACTTATTAACAAGAGTTTTTCGTTAGTTTCGTCATGGTTGTAAAGTTAAGGCTGCAGGAGAAAATAGAAATTGTACTTATCGTCGAAGATCACTATAAACATATTAGGGAAGCCGCACTCATACTAGACACCCGGACAAAACGGTATGTAGCGCCACTATAGCAAACGTAATGAATACATTTAAAGCTACTGGTTCCGTCGAAAATGTATTTAAGAAGAGATTTCCTAGAGATTTTGAATCCCGTATCCTATTTTGTGCATAGTTCCAAGGCGAGTGTGAAGTTGACCCTTTTTTTGCAAGAAAAATATTATTTACAGATGAAGCCATGTTTACTTCCAACGGCGTGGTATGCTTCCAAAATTGTCGGTGGTGGAGTGACAACAATCCAAATTTTATAATCGAATATATAAATGTTGCCATTTACCTGGACTTCTAAGGAACCAGTTGTCTCAATTTCTTGACGAACTGCCACTAAATATAAGACATACAATTTGGTATCAACATAATGGAGCCCCATGCCATAGTACTAACACAGTAACTGGGTATTTGAATGAAGTATTTCCGCACCGTTGGATAGGCAGACGTTCAAATATTCCTTGGCCAGCCAGGTCGCCTGACATCACACCCCTGGACTTCTTTTTATGGGGCCGATTAAAAGAAATGATGTATGGGTATAGACCTTTTCAGGATATTGACCATCTTGAAGCAGTAATAACAAACTGTGTCCAAGAAATCACTCCCAATATGATACGGGCGACAGTAAGAGAAATTACAAGGCGTACACTATAGTTTGCATGGAAAAAGAAGGAGGGCATGTGGAGACATAATTTTTCACTTTACACTATCTGTTTTTAGATCACTTTTATCATGTAATTGCTAAAACATTGTTTATTATTCACATTCACAATTTATTTTTGCTCTAAGGAAATTAAATGTTTTTAATATTCCTGATAGGTAGGATAGCTTGATTTTAGAACATGAAATAATCTCGCATTATTTTTTTACGTAATTGGTCTCCAACAAGAGGTAATGAATGCTCAACGTGTTTTTGATGGTACCCTGTAAATTAAAATATTTCAACGAAAAAATGTATCTGACCACGTTTTGTAGTCCTTAGTCAAGTTTTCTTACAACAATTTGTTATAAAATAAAAATTGAGGGCACTTCCCTCTTAACGTAATTCTGTGTTTCTATATTTTTTTGCCGCCCTGTACATGATATCTTAAGTTTTGATATGTCATAATATTTGTTTGCCATAAGACTACCAATCCCTACTTGTACATTGACTAAGAATTCTATTTTTTATAATAGTAAAAAACTTTTTAATAATTTACCTATTACTATTAGGCGAATGAAGTGTCTTAAGCGGAGGGCAAAAAAACTTCTGATATCAAAAGCCTATTATACTTCAGAGGAGTATGTTGTGGACAATGTGATGTTATATAATTTTTTAGTGCCAGTTTTATTGTAAACTGTTTTGAGGTCAATAATAAATTATTATTAAAAAAAAAAAAAAAATATGTTAAATAATTTAATATTTAATAACATATTTTTAATCTTACTGCATCTTGTTTCTGTTTTTTATAGTCGACTTTGTCTGCTTGCTTTAATGTTATATACTAACATAATATACTTTAATTGTATCTCTTATTTTTTTGTTTGTTTAATGATTATTAAACAATCATATTAGATTGCGATTTAGATTGAAGATACTATATTAATTTATTTTTGTCAAAAATTCGTTACTTTCGAACTTCTGACAATAAAGTTTATTTTCATTTGATTTGGGTATATTTGCACGGTGGCAGTTCTAATATTAGCTATTAGCGGCTCGTCCTTAAAGATCAGTAAAATCACATTTGGGTAGTGCTAAACCGTCGTTTACTAACTTTGCACGACTCGAAAAATTGTTTCTCTTTATACGTTTTATTGCAAAACCCAAGTAGTGCAAAAATACCAGATTGACAATAACAGATTCAAATCAAATCATTTATTATCGATCAAATTACAAATAACAATCAAACCACATCTGCAAGTTATCAAAAACGTAAAAATTTCAATGTAAAATACGAAATTCAAGAGACAAGATCTATATCTACATATTATATTAAAATAAGAGAAAAAATATCCTAGCCAAGTATTCAAAAGATAATTTAACAGGATAGTTCAGAAATACCCTCACCAACCTGCAAAGAAATCTGTTATGGGGTAGCATCTGTTGGCTGTTCTTTAACAGTAAAACAATTTTTTTTTAGATTTGGAATTTCTATAATATTTTCTAGGTGTGGTTTAAAACCTTTTATTCCAATATATTCAAATATCTTTCCAATCTGCTGTATGGTAGATGCAACATAGTTCCATTACGTATGGGATAGTTATGTGCTTTATTCCTATGTGCAAAATTAGGTTCATTCATTTTAATGTGCTGCACCAACAAAAATATATATATGAACTTGGCATCGCTAGAAACCTGGGTGCTTTAAAGTATTTCTTACAAGATTCTTGAGGGGTTTATGCCATAATACTTTTTTCTGCAGCACAAATACTTTAAATGCAACTATTGCACCTCCCCAATGACACAGACCATAACTAATAATTGAAAAATAGTGCACGTAACACTGCCCAATAGTGATTCTATTGATCTCAAAAGAATTGTCCTTCTTCTCCAGTGAGAAAAATTGGTAGTATTAGTAAGTTCACCAAAAGTTCCGCAAAACTTACTTGAATATGATTCAATGAATTTATTTGCCTGTTCTCTTATCCACGATCTCGTTTTCTCCCTGTTTCCGGCAGTTATGTGAGAATTTGAGGCCGATTTTGACAGATTGTTTAAAGAGTCCTTGCTATAATTCCTTTCATGAGAAGAGTTCATGCTCCTACCCCATCTCGCTGGATTAAGGCTTTGCAGAAAACTGGTTTTTGAGGTCGATCCAGTATATCTACAATAAATAAATAATGTGTTCAAGTTTGTGTTCTAAATCCAATGATTTTGAGCTCCGTCTAAAAACTACGTCTACTACACAACATTTAACTCACCTTGGCCTTTGACTATTGGCAGGCGTCGCGGCATTTGTAGAATTCGCCAACGACGCTGCTTTGCTAAAGAAGTCTTGCATGAGAGATGGAGATAGGGGCAAATCGTCTTGTCTCGCTTTAGATCGGCTACTTGCGCCGCTCGCTCCCGCTCTTTTGGTAGCTCTTTTACGTTTGAGAACGTCGCCTAATCGAACCGTGGGACTTGGTGATCGGGCATCGCTCTCTTGAAGACGTTGCCCATCGGGAGTCGACGTATATATAGTGGCTGTTAGAGGAGTACCAACCTAAAAATAGTGAGGTAATACTCAGGGACGAGTAGAGCAGTTCGAGAACGAGTCCTTAGGCAAAGCCAGGAAATCTGTATGCCAGGTGGCATATATTTGTATGTATAACATATAATTTTTTTCCTGCATCTGTATTATTTCAATTTTTTTTTGCAGATACTGCGACTAATCACATCAAATCAAATACAGATAAGCCAGGGAAAAGATGAACGTGCGTCATTACTTTGAGAAGAGTAATACCAAAGACCTGTTACTTATAATGCCTTTTTGTTTTATCAATTAATGAATAAGGATAAAAACAGACGTTTTTCTATTGGAAACGAAATACAATACCAGTGTATTAGACGGAAATAGCAAAAGTAGAATATATTTGTAGTTTCCTGAATTTCTTTTAATTAAAAATTATTCAACTTTCCAAACCAGAATATTTTGCTTTATTGAATTTAATTATCAACATCAGTTCTTATAAGAACTATTAGTTACAGATGTTTCCTTATCTTCGTAAGCAGTGTTAAATATTATACTTAGTTATCAAAAATTGTATTTTGCTTTGATAACCTATAACAACCAGTGCTGCTAATGTCCCATCAATAAAGCGCTGCAATTATAATTTTAAATATGCTTCCTAAGATATTCAAATATATTATGTTAAAAAGTAATTAGATAGCTAAAATTAAAAAAAGAAATATCGAATATATAGAAAATTTAAGGAATGATTATAAATGCATTTAAAGTTCATTTATGCTTTCTTGGAAAGCGGACGAATATTATTTTTATTTGGAAACGCGAGATAAAATTCTTAAAGACTATCTTTGGCGAGTATTTTGAGTTGAATAAGAGGAATAATGGTCCATTAGCACCTATTACATTAATTCAAGATATATTTTTAATAACAATTCACTTTAAAGTACCTACAAAGCCCTTTTTCAACATTTTTCGATTTGCAGGGATGCTAAATTTTTTGTCTCTTATTTATTGTCATACCGTAAACTTAATAAAAAAGGCTTTGTACTAGTTGATCCCTTCAATAATAATTATAAATAAAATAATTAAACCTTAATACCCAAAGATAGAAAATCAACAATACTAGTTCTTCATTTTCCGGGTTTCCCACAAATTTATATTAAGAACCAAAACTACATAAATATAACTGACATGTAATATCGTACCTATGGCTCTCAAGTACCGGTAAATCATAATAATTGTTGTTCTTATAGATTCTAATAATTTTTATATTAGGTTTAGCGTAAACGATTTTTTTATTTCTATTTATATATATACCGGGTGTTGCATCGTCGAGCGGGACATAGGAAATCCCATGTAATTTTAAATGGGGTCAATTATTGGCTTCCCTAATTATTTTAGAGAAAAATTCTATTTAGGTTTATTAAAGAGCACTAAAACTCACATTCAAAAGAATAACTTTAGATACTTTTGATGAGCCCGTTTACGGGTTATCGCCGATTTCTTTTTAACTATTTCTCCTTTTTATGGCCCCGTATTTGCGGGCACCAGTCAAGGTAAAAGATGACTGTCAAATAAAGTTGTCATTTTGAGGAATATTTAAACATCTTCTTAAATCCTAAAGTTCTAACAATTTAATAGTACCTACCTATTAATTAGTAAAATATTGAAACATGTAAAATGTCATAATTAACCTTGTAATTGGATACTTTATTTTAGTTTTATTCAGATTAATTTGTACTCATAAATACACCTTTAATATTTTCGATGTACGAGTTCTTATAACAATAAAGGTCGATTTATAAAACTTTTCGTCGCTGTTCCCGTTCGTTGTCACTGCTCCCGCTCGTCGCCGCCGTTGGATAGGTATTTATAAAAAAGTCGAACTACGAACTGCGCCGCAATAACAAAAGAAGGTTTGAGGTTGCGAAACAAAGTTAAGAATTGTATTTTATTTTAAAAAGCGTGATGTTAGTACCTTATTATATGTTATTAATGTTTTTTTTTGTAGTAAAATCCACAAAACAGCAAAACACTCTAAGTACTCTAACCCTAAAATCTCTTCTTTCAATACTTCAAACCATATGATCGAAAATTTCTTTCTTCTCATTGGCCAGAAGTGGGAACGACGAACGACCGAGGTCAGTGGGAACGACGCGATTTAAAAATTGGCCAATTCAGAACTACCAACGGGAGCGGTGGCGGCTTTTCTGAACGTATACACTGTTTCCCCTTAGGTTAAATTGCGACGGGAACGGCGGCGACGAGCGGGAACAGCGACGAAAAGTTTTATGAATCGGCCTTAAAGCACACATTTCAAAATGACAACTTTATTTGACAGTCATCTTTTACCTTGACTGGTGCCCGCAAATACGGGGCCATAAAAAGGAGAAATAGTTAAAAAGAAATCGGCGATAACCCGTAAACGGGCTCATCAAAAATATCTAAAGTTATTCTTTTGAATGTGGGTTTTAGTGCTCTTTAATAAACCTAAATAGAATTTTTCTCTAAAATAATTAGGGAAGCCAATAATTGACCCCATTTAAAATTACATGGGATTTCCTATGTCCCGCTCGACGATGCAACACCCGGTATATGTATGTGTGTGTATATTATATTCTTTCAAATAAAATTTAAAATTGGTATAATGCATCATCTAAAAACTCAAAATGTAATTTAATTTTGACTTTACTACAATAAAGAAGTGTTTATATCCACGGCAGGCATTCGTTGTATTAATCACGCTCATTACCATTACCTGCTGACGTGGTTTTGTCTTATTTGATCTACGTCTCGATTTAAATCATACGGATACAGGACAGGCGATGACGCACACCCATTATTTCCCAGATTCAACTGTAATTAATATCCCATTAACGCTAACTAGAAGATAACTTAAGTATAAGAATATCATTATTGGAACAATTGGTGTTAACCAAGTTATGTAACTGATATCCAGTGGCGTAGCCGGCATTTTGGGGCGGAGGGGCGAACTACCGAAGACGCGCAGATTGCGGAGCTAAAGCGGCGCAGGCAAAAATTTTTTGGGACCACGCCCAAATTTCGTAGGAATTCACCTTCTTTATGCTCCTTAGGAAACAGGGGTCTGACCCCAAATGAAGGTAAAATCCGCTTTATAAAAAAAAATAAATTTAATGTGATGGGAAGCTTTCAAAACCGGTTTTTTTAAGTTTATATGGGTTAGATATAAAACTGCTAATAATACTTTATATTTAGTTTGGCCCTGTACAATGTTTTGATGCTTTCCACGTAGATTTGTTTATTTCGCATGCAGCTTGGATTTAAAAATTTGAACAGACTGTTACAAATACGAAGTGATGGAAACAGTTATCAATTGAATGGCAGTTGCATAAATATACGTTTGAAGTCGCAGCACCCACCGAGTTCAAAATTGTACCCGAAGAACAGCACGAAAAGGTTTTTATCTTTGAAAATTGGTATGAGCAAGAAGTATTAACGTATTTATAATCAATGAAATATTTCTAAGCACAATCAGCTTTAAAAACGCGTCATTTCGGTTATGATAAATGAAGTGCCGGAAATTATAGTTCCGGCTATGTTAAACTGAAGTTCTTTTAGAGGTTTAGTAATAGTAATTCTTACCAGTGATGCAGAGCCATTCGCGGTTAATTGTAACGTACTGCTACTCGATGGTTGCGAAGTACTGGGCTGAGATTCCAATGTGGACGAAAATGTTGCAGAACTACAACTGGCGGATTTGGGAGGACTAACGCCTAAAGGAACTTCTGGATCTGCCAGTCTATTTATTTGATGAAGAACGCCTTCTCTTCTAAAAACAGAAAAATTTATTAGTATGCACACCTAGGTAAAGTACAAAGCTTCCGTTTAAACACTATTTATAACAAATTACTTGCCTGAAATGAACCCCGAACTCATCAGGCAATTTGGTCATCAAAATTTCGGCCATTTGTAGGGCGCCGACAACAATCCTCAAATCGCTTGATGCCATCATTCCGGCAATGTGACTACTGACTACTTGATTTTTCAGCACTTCTTTTAGTAATTCGGGACTCGCGTAATAGACCATCCTGAGGAGAGCCTTTAGGCACTTGCAACGCACCGCGGGACCGGCGCTCGACGAATATACTTCATACAGTACAGAAAATAAGGACCTGAAAATAATAATTAGTATTATTTTAACTATTATAGATTTAAATGGTAAAATACAAGGTCATCCAACGAGGACTGAACAGGACCCCCATTTTTAGCTACTAGAAATAATAAAAGCAAAAAACAAAATATCCATATGGTGTATTTTTTCCAAGGTTATACATGATTGTTGTTTCTGGTCATTAATGTGAATGCAAAATAATTTTGATGAAGTGAATAGCACCGGAAATCTAGCCTTAACTTTCTTAAAAGAACGTATTAGTTTAGATCTATTGATTATATTGCAACATCTGGAGTACCCCAAGGCTCTATCCTGGGACAACTATTTTTTACGCTTTTCATTAATTTAAATTTCGTCAAGCTGATAACTCATCATAAATTATTAAAATGTCGTCGAACAGAAATAGAAGTGCAAAGTGCTCCCAATGCGAAAGCCGCATCAACTCAAACTCTCCATCAATTTCTTGCCAAGTGTCTTTCTTGGTTCCACAAAGGCTGTTCAGGACTTACTAACAAGGAATTCGACAATCAAGCGTCATTATGGAAAAAATCAAACATAACTACTTGGACATGTGATTCTTGTAAGGCCGATAAAGAAGAGCATCAGACCGACAATCTCAATAACCACACACGTAACCGACGTTCTATTGGACCAGGAGCGGCCGCCTCAAGCGATTCTCACAGAGATTTGTCGCAAAATAATCATGATCAAGTTTCCTTAAAGGACATAATGGATAAACTAATTCACATGGAATCTCAGTATAGCTCACTTTTGAGTAAATATGAGGACCAACTTAAAATCAATGCTCAGCTACAGTTGGAGATTACAAACATCAAGAAACAACTAGCAAATAGCAACGATGTTGAGAAAGGTTTACCGAATGGAGTGGTTAATGAATCGATCCGTGAAGTCAACGATAGGCTACAGAGGCAGAGCAATTTAATGATGTTTGGAGTCGGGGAGGCGGTCCAGACGGAGAATCAGTCAAGAGCGCAACTGGACTTAATTACGGCGCCAGACATAATCCTCAAGGCCCATCCTGAAGCAAGAATCGAGAATATAAAAGTTTCTCGAATGGGACGTGAAAATCCATCAAAAGCTAGACCTCTGAGGGTTGTGTTTGAGTCACCACCTGATGTCAGAAATGTTATTCGTCATGCCAAAGAATTGAAGACAGTTGAGCCCTACAAGAGAGTTTATTTAAGTTATGATAGAACACCCAAGCAAGTAGAGGAGTATAAACAACTAAAGAACGTTTTAGAAGATAGACAGAAGAGTGGGGAGACTAATTTGAAAATAAAATACTTTAATGGGGCACCAAAAATCGTCACACCTAAAAATTCTTTAAACGAATAGGATTGTCTAACAGTATTTCGTCTACATCCACTCTAGACGTGACATGTGGTTACCAGAACGTGAGGGGTTTAAATACTAAAGTGCTCGATTTCTATACTTCTGTATGCCGTGAGAGTTATGACATAATTGTTGTTACTGAGAGTTGGATTCAGGACAATGTTTTATCTAGTAAACTGTTTGATAACAGATACTCTGTTTTTCGCTGTGATAGAGACCTTAATGCGTTGGGCGTAACTTGAGGTGGAGGTGTAGCAATAGCTATAAAAAGGGAATTTGCGGCGGCGAAGGTGGATGTTGAGGCCATTCGTACTAGTGTCGTTGGAGTGGACTTGGTTGCCTGTAGACTAATAATTAATTTTGTCACATTATACGTCTTTGCTATCTATATTCCACCGGGTTTAACCCATAACGACCTTTTTACATTTTTCGAGCAACTTGAAAGCATGTACTGCTTACATGGGAGTAAAGTATTAATATTAGGTGACTTCAACATACCCAGTTTTTCCGATGACATGCAGAGAGATCCGAGAAAAGAAATTATGAATAATTTTTCAAGTTTGTTTGCCTTAAATCAACTTAACAATATCGATAACTCCTTCGATAAAATATTAGATTTAGTCTTCACGAACATTAAATGCGAGGTATCTAGGGAACTTATTCCACTAGTTGTAGAAGACAACCATCACCCCACCCTTAACGTATCTTTAGCGCTCAATCCTGATAGGAGGAACGAATTGCCAACCAATACATCTCAGAGTAAGTATAATTTCAGAAAGGCCAATTCTCATTTGCTCTATAGCTCTATGCTATGTACAAACTGGTCTGATGTTTACAAGTCTAGCGATGTAAATGTCGCCTGCGAGAAATTCTACGAGGTACTTTACGGTAATCTCGACGCATGTGTTCCAAAGTCTATATTTCGTAGGAGATCTTTTCCAGTGTGGTTTACTTCCGACATTATAAAAAGGATAAAACGTAAGCATAGGATATTTAAAAAACTAAAAAGAAGTCCAAAGTCACAAAATCCTAAAGCTGAATTTAGCGATATCAGAGCAAGTATAAAGGGAATGATAGACATTGCATTCAAAAACTACATTTCTCGAGCTGAAGCCACTATTGCCACCGATCCTAAAACGTTTTGGTAATTTGTCAATTCAAGAAAGTCATCCTCGACGCTTCCTGTAACTTTTACTGACGAAGAAAGACAATACTCGGATCCCACTTCGATCGTAAATGCATTCGCTACCTTTTTTAGTAGCGTATACACTATTTCCGCTTGCAACCCAAAAGATCGGATCCAGAGTGTTACTAACCTTAGTACACAAATCACCCTCGATCATCTATCAGAGGATTCTATAAGAAAGGCAGTCAAAAAAATAAAAAACAAGATGACCTGTGGCCCCGACAAAATACCCTGTTTTCTTATTAAAGACTGCGCCCCAGCACTGCTCCAGCTCTTGTTCTTTCTTTTCAACCTCATTATTAAAACAAACACTTTTCCCGACATTTGGAAAGAAGCCAGAATCAGTCCTATTTTTAAAAAAGGCAATGCTGATAAAATCTCGAATTATAGGCCTGTGTTAATACTCTCCCCTTTTGCTAAGCTCTTTAAAATTTCAGCATATGAGCACATCTTCTGGCAAGTTAAGAATTTAATTTCTGAAAAGCAACATGGGTTCTTTAGCAATCGCAGTACTATAAGTAACTGTGACGTGACGAGGCTGTTCCCTACTGACCTACTGTATACAGAGGAAATTTGTAATATAAGAACATTGTACTTTCACAGCATCTGTATATACGCCTTTAAAAACAATTGTTTTCAAAATTATACAATTTCCACTTTCAACACACGTAGTAATAACCTTAGGCTTCTATCTACGCCCAGATTTAACAGAAATATTAGCCATAGATTTATAAATTATACTTTACCTAAAACCTGCAATATCTTACCTTTACATATTAAACAGTTAAATAACCTAAAAGTATTCTCCAAACTATCAAAAAAATATATCTTTGGAAATTACCGTGAATTTGTAAATATAATAGAAAACTGACCGTTCTTTTATTAGATAAATATGTATATGTGTAATAATAACTTTATAATTTTCTTTTAGTTAGTTTTTTTCTTAGATTTAGTTTAGATAAATTTGCCTTCTTACTAAGGTATAGCACAACACAAGTGTTTAATCACTTAGGTGCTTACTTATAATATATGCATTCAAATTGAACAAATAATTAACATAACTATTTGACGTATATAACCTAGTGTTTAGAATATAAATTTAATGTACCTAACCGTATAATGTGTGTACTATAAGCAAATAAATAAAATAAAACTTAGCTTGTTTTACTCAATTTACTGCTCAAGCATTAGACAACCGCCAACAAGTGGATGTAGTTTAC
This sequence comes from Polydrusus tereticollis, assembly GCA_963920685.1. Taxonomy (NCBI): domain Eukaryota; kingdom Metazoa; phylum Arthropoda; class Insecta; order Coleoptera; family Curculionidae; genus Polydrusus; species Polydrusus tereticollis. The sequence goes on from OY987327.1 coordinate 89,046,930, forward strand.
ACTGATTTCTCGAAAGCCTTTGATCAAGTTGATCACTCAATTTTAATAAGTAAATTAGCCGATATGGGATTCAGTTCCAATCTCACATCACTTTTAAAATCATACTTATGCAATAGGTTTCAATATGTGGAGATTAACGGCCATAAATCGAACAAATTCGTGGCAACTAGCGGTGCCCCCCAAGGCAGCAACCTTGCCCCGCTATTATTTTCCTTGTTTATTAATGACATTACTGCCAACATTACGAGTGAAGTCCTGCTTTTTGCCGACGATGTCAAGTTATTTAGAGTGATTCAAAACTATGGTGACTGCCTCGGGCTTGAGAAGGACATTGAATCTATCAGTAACTGGTGCATTGTCAATCATTTACCACTTAATGCGGACAAGTGCTTTGCGATGACATACGCAAATAAACAGAACATTACTAAATTTATTTATACTTTGGGGAATGATAAAATTAAACGGTGTGATATGTTCAAGGATCTTGGCATCACCTTTGATTCTAGGCTCTCATTTGCAGCACATGTAAATCACGTTTGCAGCAGTGCTAACAGATCTATTGGGTTCATCTTGCGGAATTCTAAGGGCTTTTCGAATATTCAAACTTTAAAAATACTATATTATAGCTACATACGATCGAAGTTAGAGTATGGAGCGATTATATGGCATCCCATTTATAACAAGTATGCAATACAAATCGAAAACGTACAGCGCCGATTTGTTAAATTCCTGTGGTTTAAAATGGACGGAGCCTTTCCTCCTAGAGGAACTGATCATGATGTACTCCTTAGCAGACATCAGATACCCTCCCTGTATGACCGCAGGAAATATATGTTATGTCAGTTTATATTTAAATTATGTACATCACTCATTGACTGCTCGGATCTCTTAAGCCAAGTAAACTTTAATATACCTTTTCGCTCAATTAGAGGCCATCCTGTGTTTCACATTCCTATCCCATCCACTAACTTCTTAGTAAAAAGCCCACTCTTCCAGTCCATGTGCATTTTTAATGCCACTTGCAATGACATTGATACGAATGGCTGCACCCATGATCAGTTTATAGCGTTAGTTAAAAGCAAATTTATGTAGTGTTGTTCTTATTCCATATGATATATTGTTTATATCACTTTTACTTAGATCAGTATGATCATTATCTGTTGGTGATTGGCTAGAAACTTTATTATGTTACCTTAATCCTAATTTTTTATTTTTTTTTTGTAATTGGTAGTATCGCACTCGTATGCTGTGTCTTTAATATCTTATTGTGCATTTTATCATAAAATTGTCTTATTAATGGATGTAGATCTGTTAGACAATAAAGCTTATTATTATTAATGACATTATTGATACACTCTCAGTTCATTGTCTGCTGATGATTTAAAGATGTTTTCTACAGTCTCTAATAAAGCCGACTTACTGGATAATCTAAACGACTGGTGTAATAAAAATAGGTTGAATTTGAATGTCTCTAAATGTAATGTTATGTCATTCACAAATAAAAATACCACTATTTTATCATTAATGGAAATACAATAGCGCGAGTATTTAAGGATTTGGGGGAAGTCTTCGACAAGAACTATCCTTTGTTCCTCACATTCAACATACCATATCCGCTGCCTATAGAGTACTTGGTTTTGTTATACGCACAAGAGATTCCCACAATACGGTGCCTATTAAAACTTTATTTTTCTCCTTCGTCTTATCTAACCTGGAATACGCATCAGCTGTTAGGTTCCCTTATAACAATATTCATATAAATTCTGTAGTCAGCGCAGAACGGCTGGTGTTTATCCGATTCAAGGGTGTCTCCATGACCAGCTACTGCAAACATTTTCGCTTATAAATTTAGATATAAGACGTAAATACCTTCCTCAGTCTTTTTTGTGCAAGCTTGTCAACGGTAGTATTGTTTGTGAAGAATTATTGCAAAAGTAAATTTTAGGGTGTCTACGTTAAGTTCTCGCAACACAGATACTTTTACCTACCACCGCTTCGTACTAATGCTTATAAGTTTGCAGTCAATTAACTCTATGTGTGCCTACTATAATTCTAATGTTAATGCTTATAACATTTTTAATGTTAATGCTTATGACATTTTTGCCTGCAAGTTAAGCGCAAGCAAGAGTCACTTTTATCGACAAGAGATTTTTTGATTTTCTGGTTTTTTAAGTGTTTTTGTTGCTTTACAGTGTTCTAATTATTAATCTTCCTTTTTTCTTTTCATACACATATTATGTAAATCTAAATCGCTTTGTGATAAATGATATGGGTTTGATAGTGTAGTAAAGTTAGGTTAGTTTGTAACTTTTCGTTTGTACGTGTTTTGTAATTGGGAACTGTTAAACACCGTATGTATGTAAATAAATATTTTGATGCCATTGAAAAACAAATAAAATAAAGCAGTTTTAAAAGTATCGCAAATCGGTCGAATGTTGAGCCTAACCTGAACTAACCACAGGTTAATAAATCAGTATTATAAATACCAAACGCAAACACGCATATTATACAAACAAGATGTTTCAGACAAAAAAAGGTGTAGCTCAACGTACAGACCTCGACAATTTTAACCATAATTAGCCTCTGAATTTTTTCCGCTAAACAAAATATGTTCGGAAAATGTATGGATTACGAAAGGAGACTGAAAATGCAATACCCGTGGTAGGGTCGATCTAAGTGTACTTGTGCATAACTCAACCTTTTTTAAGAGAGCGCCTTTATAATATATGGCTACTAAAGCCTTTAATATGCTCTCCTTTCATATAAGATCGGAATTAAACTTACTGACTTTTAAGAGGAGCGCCACCAAATTGTTCCTGGACAAATGTTTGTACAGTTTTAATTTGGAGTTCTAATCCTAAGTCGGTGTTTATTAATTTTACTCGGATTTCGTATATTTTCACGCCTTCTAAATTGTTGTTGGTAGTCTCTTTTCGCTTTGACGTTGCTATTGTCTTATATGAATTGTGCTGGCAATAAAGGAAATTATCCTTATTAATAATAATAATGAGCACTTTATAATCATTTTAAAACTTCTTGAGAAATGTCTTCGGCGTTGTCTGGCTAAAATATAAGTGACGCGTCTTTTCACTCCTGCGTCTTGCCAAATGTGAAAGCGCAATGTTACTCCACTTTGACGACATCAGGGGTGACAGCCTGACAATGCATGAAATGAGTCAGAAACAACATTTCATCAGACATGTTTTTTTAATCAAAGTCAGAAAAATCAATAGAAGACTTTAAAAATAACATCGTGAAAGTAATGAAATGTGTGGAAAAAGTGCAAGAATTGTAAGACTTAATTTAATTATGATTTAATACCTCTCTAGAGCCTCACAAAAGACTTCAGTGTTTTTCGTGTGCTAATAATATCATTAAATTTATAAGCTTTGGATAAAAAAAAACTGATATTTTTGAAAAACATTTTTTTTTATGGAGTGAAGAGTTCTTACCTAATGAATGCAGCTGCCAATCCTCGTTCTTCTCTTAAACACGCGACCCTGGCGTCGCGACTGGCTGAACTCGGCCTACTTGCCGACTGCGTGGGCTCAGACGAACCAGACTTATTACTGGTAGGTGTGCATAACCGTTGGACAGGCCTGGATGTGCCCGTGTCTTCATTAATTTGTTGCATGGAGTGAAAATCGATTGTATATATTCTACCTGAAATGTAAAATATTGGTTTTCATTACGAAATGATGTAAAACGCTAAAATGTTAGTCCAACATAATATAAACTGGCTGGTTTATTCGTTGACTTACCTAAAGTATTTAAACTAACTTCATCTTCCCCATTTTGATGGGCGGCCTCAATAATTCTACCGTCGACTGCTCCATAGGGATGCCACCACCCTCTGTCATCTCTCCATTGCCAAATGGGTTGGTCTTTTGCTATACTCGTCGGTCTTTCCAATAATGCATCAACAGAGAATATACCATCTGTAATTAGTAAATAATCTAAGTCCAGGGTAATTTGTATTCGCCATTTATCAGTCATAAATATTTATTGAATATATTTTGGCGTCTCCATGGAAATTTTCATTCTCACGTAAACGGGCCATGAAAGATTCCTCTACTTCTCTCATAATATAATAAATTATTTTTGAATTGGTTGAGTGTAAACATACTATTGCATTGTATGTTATGTGGTCAGTTAATTAGGATTTGTAATTGGAATCATATTTCCTGGCCAAAATCAAAATCAAAATTTTATTTACGCATTCAGCATTTTACATTAAAAAAAAAAAACCCAGGCATGACCAGTTAAACATCCATGCAGACACAATATAATAATATGTGTAATATAAGTAATTCTAAATCTCTTAAGAACTAAGCTAAGAAGTCACAAAACATAAAAATTAAAACGTAGAGTAAATCCCAATCAAACAAAAATGAAATCAGAAATAAAGAGGTCACAACTTTAAGAATGACTAAACATACAAAATCCTCTTCAATTTCGAGGTAAATCTACTATAAAGTATAATCATATAGAACGGGGCTTCTTGATCTAGTGAAAGTAATGACCCTGCATTTAAAAGCATTCAGTGACAAGTTGTTATTTTTGCACCATGTGGTAAATCTACAGAGATCACCCTGCAATAATTGACGGTCACTCTTCGATTTTATAACCATAAACAGCTTCAAATTGTCAGCAAAAGTGAGGAACGGACAAACGCTAAAAACACTCCCCACATCATTAACAAAGCAATCAAACAGAAGTGCCGAAAGATGTCCACCTGATGTCACAGAAATCTCGGAGGATATTTATAACTTTTAATTTTTACTGCCTGTCTTCTTCCAGTTAGATTACTTTTAAACCGATCTAAAAGAGATCCATGAACCCCCATGTCCTGAAGCTTTCTTAAGAGGATGCCATGATCAATCCTGTCGAAACATCTACTTGCCATCCATACTCAAGAGCCTCCAACAGGCGTTGCTCACAACATAATATAAGATTAGTGACAGTTAGAGATGTGAGAGAAGAATATTCTCGAGAACGAGAATATCCTCGAGAATATTCTCTGTAAGAAAATTCTCCCGAGAATAGTCTCTAAAGAAGCTTCTTTACATAATCTACTCTGAAAAATTTTGCAATAATTTTTAAAATTTGGAGGTTAGACCTTTTCTATAACTTTGGTTACAGTGTTTTACGTCGGCGCTTCTAGGGGAATCCGAGCATAACAGTAATTCAGGGAAATCCCCTAGAAGCGCGAACGTATACTCAAAGAAGTTTCTTTACATAATCTACTCTGAAAAATTTTGCAATGATTTTTAAAATTTTGAGGTTAGACCTTTTCTATAACTCTGGTTACAGTGTTTTACGTCGGCGCTTCTAGGGGAATCCGAGCATAACAGTAATTCAGGGAAATCCCCTAGAAGCGCGAACGTATACTCGTATACAGCTGTGTGAATTTTAAATGATGTGGTGAGACTAGTTTTATTTTGGCGTTCCGTTTGGCTCAGTTTAGACCGTCTATAAGTATAAAAACATGGAGTAAAATAAATTAAAGGGTATCACAAAACCAAAAAGTAACGTTTGGAAATATTTTAATACAAAAAATGTACTATATAATGTAATGTAAAAATTTTATTTCTTCTTATTGCCATTTCTAGCGATTTTCTGACCATTCTCAGAAAAAAATTCTTTTACTTGAGAATATTCTCGAGAATATTCTCCAAAAGATTATTCCGAGAATTTTACATCTCTAGTGACAGTTAACCTTCCCCTCACAAAGCCATAATGTTCATTCGTTATCAAATGACTAAATAGTGGTGTTATCTTATCCGCAACTATAGCCTGGAATATTTTAGGAATCAAGGATGTCTTAGCAACTGTACGATAGTTCTCAATATCTGGCCGAGGCATACCCTATGCTAGAGACAAATTGTAGTATTCTGTGTGATAAATTACAAAACCAATCTCATTATTATAATCACTAAGGAATAATAGATGTACAGAGTGACTCTAAAAGGTCTTTTTCCTAATACTTCTAGATTATTTACAAAAACAATAGAAACACAAGGAATGGTGACATTATTACAATAACTATGAACACGATAAAACCTCATGAATAAACCACGTAGAAAACCTTTTTTTTTGCCAAAAATCAGGTATCACAACTTATTGGAAAAATTTAGTTTACTTAAAATAGTCCATGACTTGTGAAAACAGTTTTATGTGTAATATTTATTAATAAATACTTAGTTAATCGAAACTACTAATAAAACAAAAAAAATTACCTGTGGGCAATTTCGGCATAAGTTCTCCAATCAAACAAGTAATTTCAAACAATTCCTGAGGCTGCCGTTGTATGAGTTCCACATTGTCCTGATTTACCTCAGCTGAACCAGTCAACAGATAAAGCAATGTTTCGGCAATACTTTGTTTCAAGAGCGTTAATGCTAAATCCGGACAATTGGCGCACATAACAGACAACATTCTTAGAACTGAAAGAAAAACATTTATTTAGTAATATATACTGTCAGGTTAATTTAGATATAGATACATAATAGTATTTGTACGGTTGAAGTGCAAATCGACCAAAAATTTCAATGATGTAGTGTAGATAAGCTTTGACAGTTTGTTCCTGTTTGATGAAAGGTAATAGCTGAATACGTTCATAAATCTTAGCACTAGCCGACCAACGGTGAGACGCAGCACTTTTATCGTTCGTCGTCGACATTTGCTGATACGTAGACAAATGTCTATTGAAACAACTTCAACAGTTTCGAATCTTTCTTAAGAGTGCGGGTTCAGGGTATCTCTTGATAATTAAACCATCTCTGCCAATTCTGTTAGATAGAATCCCTTTGAATGAACACGTTAGGGCGGGAGCGCCGTAAGGCTCACCTCTTTCTCCAATGTTGTAAAACATTTAGACTCACGATATTCCGCGAGATAGATTTACGCAGCTCTATCTTTTCGCTGACGATACAGCAATTACTTCGACTACTAAATAACCGCGAATTGTCGTCAGCCGGATACAGCGTCACATAATCGAGCTGGAAAAATGGCTTTCGGCTTGGAAGATTCGCTTGAATCCCACCAAGACGAAGGTTATCTTCTTTTCGAAAAGCACCGTCCGCAGGCCTGAAACAAGGCTACGACTCAATGGAGTCCAAGTGAACTGGTGTCCAGAGGTGAAATACCTGAGACTTATTTTCGACCAAAGGCCGAATTAGAGGCAAAATTCAATTAACAGAGTAAAACTTGAATTGCGACAGTTAGACTTTATCTATCCCTGCTGGTACAAATCCCATCCCATAATAGTAGAGGCACTAAAATTGACATGCAGAAATATTTGCAACATAACTTTTAAATTAAATCCGTAAGATTCACAAACATTTGAGCAAACAGCTAATTACCAATTACTGCAAACGATAGAGATTAATAGCTATAGCGATTAATCAATGCATGTCAAAGGAGTTTCTCCTGACGTCAAGAAATATTGAAGAACCGATGTTAGATAGAAACAACTTTTTATATAAGAGTTATAGGCAGTGGCGGCCCGTGATTAACTTTATAGGGGTAAAAAAGCGGCCAAGGGCTCAATTTCTTCACTGGCTTTAAAATTTCTGTATGTTGCCAATATTTACACGTCAGGTGCGGGATTTCATACTATGGAAAAACAGGATCTTAGTAGAAAAGTAAATGTCTTACCCGTTATAAACGTTCCTGTACTGATTATCGGGGGAGTTACAACCAGCAGTTGCTGCAAGTTAGTAAGTAATTCAGGACTAGCAATTTCTTGCAGCCGAGCCGGCTCCAGCTGAAAACTATCTACAAGTCTTGAAAAGGCCAAGCATACACTTTCGACGCATTTCTTGTCTTGTTGCGTAAGTCTTGAGGCAAGAAGAGGTAAGGAATCCTAGAAAAACGGTAAAAAATTAATAGAAATTTCGAATAACCCAAACTTTGGATACGTTGCTTTGTACCGTTATGTCTAAAAATTAGTTTACACGCTCAAAACTTGAACACACTGGCTTTGAAAACTGGAGAACATACCTGAACATATTGAAATTCTTCTGAAGTAAGATTAAGACAGCAATTGGCAGTGACAGAAAACGCATTGCGCTGGGCGTTGATTGGAAAAAAGTCTAGGTACGTCAGGCAAGCAGACACGCCACGCTGGAATGAAAAACACAATATAAATTAATACAGTAAACTAACCTAAACGAATTTGCCGTTTTCTGTACTTACAGCTTGTAAAATTGATTTAGAATGTCTTCTGGACAACATGTCGAGAGCTGTAAGAGATTGTTCTGCCACATCCATACATTGAATGACTTGAAGTTTTTCAAGAAAAACTGGTACAGCATCCACCACAACTGCCGACGATCTTGGAAGGGCTTCCATCATGTAGGTCAGAGCACGGCAACCATGATTCATCTATAAACAAAAAGTGACAAATGTATAAAGGGAAATAACAGAAAGTAGCAACCCAATACTAAACTTTTTTTACTTACAATGTCAAAGTTGTGTTCCATTTGAAGCAGATTAATAAGAGCTGGCACAACTTGTTTGACTGGAAAGCCAGTTAGGATCTCCTCATTACCCATAACTAAAACCTGGCACATTTCTATTACAGCCTGTAACTGTTGTCCCTCGTCTCCCGTGGCCTGCAATCCTGGGATGAGCGCTTGTGCTCTAGCGACGGCTAAAATATTATTATATTTCGATTTCAGTTTTTTTAAAACAGTTTGAATTGATCTTTTACGCGCTTATAAAGACGTAAGAAAAATTATGGATGTCAACTGTCAGTTCAAAAGAGTTTAATAATTAATTAATGCCAGTAGTTTGGTCAATGACCAACGTATTTAAAGGCTCCTTGAGACAGAAAGCAGGGTCTGCTGTTGTATTACAGAGCGGTATACCAGCCCCGCTACATAAACGACGTTTACCAAGGCCAAATCCATTTGATAAATCAGATAAAGTAAATTGAAAAAAAAAGAGCACTTACAGCTGTTAGACCCCATGCTTCTATGAAGCAGATGTTGCATTCGTGGGCCCAATGCTCCAAACAGGTGGGGTGGCAGGCCCCTGGCTTCGAGCAGAGCCTGCAGACGCCCTACTTCGCTGTCATCACTTTCGGAATCGGCTCCGGGTCCCGAGGGTCCTCCGCTCGCCGGTACGGCCTGTGCGGCTTCTTGGGGCGATGGTGGTTCATCTGAGGCTAAAATTATGTTTTCATCAAATTATTCAGTTTTAACATAGTCTGATACCAGGGTTGAAAGGATTTAAATCAGAATTTTTAAAATGCGAATGTGATAATATAATGGTAATAATAAATTATAAATAATGGTTTATTTTTGGATAACCCACTTCTTTAATCTTTCATCCTAATATCGTCTAATATCTACTAGTAGATTAAACTATATCCAAATATAAGATACTAGTAGTGATGTGAGCTGTGAATATTTTTAATGGAAATATGAATATTGAGAACATTTCGGCAATATAGTAAGTTTTGATCTTGATGTTTTTAGGTAACAGTAGGTAAATTGTTATTTGTATTAGCACGTAATATATGATTTGAGGTTAGGTTGAATAATAGCGGGCAGCGTAACGAGATTGTTACTTTGGATTTTCTATTGCGTAATTGATTCTTCAGCGTTAAGTGATAGTTTTGGCAGGAAGTGGTAGAAATGCCGAAAAATAAATGTTTCTCGAGATTATATTAAAGTGGAAGTTAATAATGAGAAAAACTATTTAAATGAATTTTTTGCAATACCAAATAAACAAAATGCTATCCGCATAAGGGAGCACTTACCTAAATGCACAAAATGTCCTTAATAATTAAGAAAAGATTTAGCAGGGACCAGAGTACGATATGTACAGGTAAGGGTAAAACAAAGTACCAACTTTCTAATGTATTATTTAGAGGTCAGGTCAGGGTGTTTTTTCTCAAGTTTAGGATAAGTAATGGTGAGCAGGGGATTTTATTGTTAATAAATAGCTAATAATTATGTAATATGTTTAAAAGTTTCTCAATATATTTGAAAGTTTCAAAAAAATTACATTTCAATCTATCGAATTCCTACGTTGAAACTTTTTCTTTTAACTGTGTATAGAAGTAATTAGAAGAAACAACATTTTCAAATAACTTCTCAAAAAACCGAAAAACAAGAAAGTTACATTAATTTATTACAAAATGCGTCCAATACGGTCCTGTCTGACATAGATAATGTGTTCCAAGTTGTCACCATTATTATTATTATGTCCTCCATGGCTACCACGATGATTTGTTAATGAAACTTCTTGGTGTAGGATGAGCCCGCAAGGGAAAACGTTCTGTGTATAAATCTGAAGCAGCAGCCGCACTTTGACGACACTCTCCGTAACTAAGCACCATATCCACTAGTACCGGGTGTTCCACCTAAGGAGGTAATCGGCTATATCTCAGAAAGTAATAACACTAGGACTCTGGGAAAAAATATATATCGATAAAAGCGGCCAAGAGAAATTGCTGGAAATTATTTTCAAGTTCGAAAAATGACCGCTAGGGGGCGTAAGAGAACTTTCAAAATAGAAATGCCGATTTTCTCTTGATTTTTCTTAATAAAAATATGTTAAAAATATAAGCATTGTATTCTTCATAAAATTATGCAACTTTATGTTAGGAATCGTTTTTTTCTATTTTCAATAATAAAGTGGTGGGAGAAGGTCAAACTTTTTTTCTTTCAAACGCTGATATCTCTGCTTTGGATAAACCGATTTTATTCAACTTGGTCTTGAAAAAAAGCCCTTCTTTTCCTCTACACGTAGATCTATTAACTATACCATATTGATTCTGATGGTGGCCACTAGATGGCGTTTTTCCGTAGTTCCTCAATGAATAAGGATTTTCTCAAAAAAATCATATGTTATGATATGACTTTTTTATCATATTTTATTTTAGGCTTATAAAGGCTATTAAATAGTGGAATAAAAAATCCAGGTCCGTATTTAAAATAAAAAAGTTGATGATGGTCGCTCGAATCCGAAACTAACCTCATCAGCTTGTAGAGGAGGAAAAGTTACTATAAGGAACTGAAAACCGCAACGTGATATCTTTTGTTAAACTAGAGAAATTAGGGATAATAATAATTAATATTTAAACTACTTAGGCCATTTTTTAAAACATTAATTAATTAATTAAATCTCTAGTTTAACAAAAGATATCACGTTGCGGTTTTTAGTTCCTTATAGTAACTTTTCCTCCTCTACAAGCTGATAGGGTTAGTTTCGGATTCGAGCGACCATCATCAACTTTTTTATTTTAAATACGGACCTGGATTTTTTATTCCACTATTTAATAGCCTTTATAAGCCTAAAATAAAATATGATGAAAAAGTCACATCATAACATATGATTTTTTTGAGTAAATCCTTATTCATTGAGGAATTACGGAAAAACGCCATCTAGTGGCCACCATCAGAATCAATATGGTATAGTTAATAGATCTACGTGTAGAGGAAAAGAAGGGCTTTTTTTCAAGACCAAGTTGAATAAAATCGGTTTATCCAAAGCAGAGATATCAGCGTTTGAAAGAAAAAAAGTTTGACCTTCTCCCACCACTTTATTATTGAAAATAGAAAAAAACGATTCCTAACATAAAGTTGCATAATTTTATGAAGAATACAATGCTTATATTTTTAACATATTTTTATTAAGAAAAATCAAGAGAAAATCGGCATTTCTATTTTGAAAGTTCTCTTACGCCCCCTAGCGGTCATTTTTCGAACTTGAAAATAATTTCCAGCAATTTCTCTTGGCCGCTTTTATCGATATATATTTTTTCCCAAAGTCCTAGTGTTATTACTTTCTGAGACATAGCCGATTACCTCCTTAGGTGGATCACCCGGTACATTGTTTTCATGGCGTACCATATTCACGTTTAACAATGTAAAATTAACTCACTTCAGAGATAAACACAATGCCAATGATTAGACCACTAACTGACGGGTACACTGTCTACTTGATCCGACAAAAAAAGATAAACATAAACAGACCTAGCATACGTTTTGATGCACAGACCGGGACTTAGATTTTTGAAAATGTTGTTTTATTTTAATGACTTCTATACACAGTTAAAAAAGAAGTATCAACTTAGGAATCACCCTGTATATTAGGTACATTATTTTAAAAAACATAAACTATAAACAATTCCAAGATTATAGATGTAAAACAAATTTTTACAAAAACAACTTTAAACGAAAAATACAACTAATAACGTAATTAAAAAATATGTTTAGTTTTAAGTTATCCCTTTCGGGCGCCGCGTCCACTGCAGTGGACACGATTTTACACGCAGGTTAATTACGGCTTGTGATTTATTTTCGATGTGAAAACTATTTGTCCAGTCAGATGGACCCATAATGATTACATTAGTAACATCAGCGACATGTCTGGCCATTTCATTGAAATTCCGCTCGACATTGTAAACACGCAAGTTTCGTAGTTTGTGATGGTAACGGAATACGCCATTGAATTTGAGTGACAAAACGTCTGAAAACTAACAAATATTGATCGAATTATTGACAGAAGATAGTAATAGTTATTTACGATATAAGTGTTGTAAAGATTCATATTACAACACGAGATGTTAAAGTTGTTAAACGAGGCGTCAGCCGAGTTTAATAAAACATCGAGTGTAGTAATATGAATTTACAACAAGAATATTGTACAAAATTTTATCTACTTTCATCTATGAATAAAAATATTTGGCAAAAGGCCTTTTTAAAAATAAAAATGCACCTGCTATTAAAAATCGTTTTGTAAGGGCATCTATTACAGCACTAGTGCTGTAATAGATGCCCTTACAAAACGATTTACGGAACTGTAAAATTCATATTACTAAATGAAAGTAGATAAACGTATTTTTCTCAGATTTGCAACATGTACAAAGTACCCAGAATTTCACGTACAGCCAAGGCACAATCGATTTTTTTAACATATATTGAGATGAACAAAGATTGTTTAGGTCTAAAAAAGTTTAATATTTTTTCAGCTTTTAGCCCAAGATGACTTCGAAAAAAAACTTTTTGACTGACGAACAACTGCTGCAAATACTTGAAAATAATGATTGGTCAAACATACATATTTTTAACCTCACTCTTCTTACTCGTAGAGCCTAGAGACCCTCTTGTATATTAGGTTTTCAATTATTTTAGGTCTGATGATGCCCGAGAAGGCGAAACATGTAACCTACATAAACTTATCGACAGCATATTAAAACTTTTATAAAAAATTTGAGACCAAGACTTTGGGTTTTTTAACTCCTAATTTATATCAGGTCTCTTTGGGAACTATGGACCGACTCTTTATTCTTTATTCTAAACATAGAAGTGTTATCAAACGGTTGGGAACCGAAAAATGGTTACGAAAAGCCGACAGATTCTGAAGGTATAATTGTTGTTTTTACATATTACATATTTACGAAAAATGCGTATTTAAGTCATCTTTAGAATCGGAAGAAACAATACAGAACGAACTTCCAGAAGAGGAGAATGCAGAAAATGAATTTCAAGATGAACCGGAGATTTAAAATGAAGGTATTGATGAGAAAAATGAAGCTGGGCGTTGTAAATTAGGCTGGAACAGAAAAAATCCATACTTTTTGCATCAAATGCAACATATATTTATGTTTAGGAAAAGACCGAAATTGTTTTTTTAAATTTCATAATAAATAGCTTCCATGTGTACATTTTTTTTAATTGTAATTTTTTTCGCTACTCCACACTGCACAAATCTAGAGTGACTTTGTCCATCGCAATGGACATCTATTATTTTCGAAAAAATACATATTATGTTTTTTTTTTATATCAAAAGTATCTAAAATGACTAAAAAATCCGACTATAGTAAAAAAATGTTTTTTCCGTAGCTTTGAAGAATTTGGCCCGAAAGGGTTATTTATAATATTTATATTCTTTGGCAGTTTCTAAAGCAAGATTTGTTTCACTCTCTTTTAATGATTGTTGTGGCCAAGAAGAAATGTGAATGCTAGTAAATGATGTGAATGTGAGATACACTGTTTATACTGCTTACGAAATGTTTGCATTTGATTTAAGATTATTGCAGCAACATCAAAATGAATTTCCAATATTTAAAATTGTTCTACAACATCTGAAAAGCCATAAGCGGAAATTTCCTTTCTCTCTTATCTGATGTATTTACAGATTTACAATTCTTACCTTAACATCCATGTGCAACTTAAATTGTTGTAAAACCCAACTAAATTAACGACAGGTCTTTCACTTACCCTAAACCGTTTGGTTGATATATTATGAACTAACTTGACGTGAATAACCCAAAATTATTTAGGCAAATAAATTGAGCAACATAACCTACACAATATGCCATTATTTAGGGTAAACAACGACGCTAAATTTGATAACAAGTATGGAAAATAAAGTGAGCTAAATATAGATATTACTCGTAGAATAACAATACAATTCGGTCCAACTAATACTGTAAAAGGGGAAAAGACAACCGTCACAGTCGGGTCAGATTTTGCTGTCGATAAAACGGAAAAGTTTCTACAGAAAACAGATAGGACAAATACAAGAATAAATTTTACATTTTTTTCAAAAATGTAAAAAATTTGACTGTCTGGTGGCAATCTTTATAAAAATTCATTCTGACGAAACAGTATTTAGCTAGTACCTAATCTTAAGAAAACTTCGGAGATGCTTGACGTTTCATAATAATACAATTGAAACAAGAATTACGTTTTTAATAATTAATAATAATAATACTTTTTTTTAAGGGCCTTGTGCAGTATAGGTCTGTTCGATTTTAACAATATATAGAATAGATTAAAAGAAAAAATCGTTGGACGGAGCACTTATTTTCGCCAAATATTAAAAAACAAGTTTAAGAAATACCAGTAGTTTTCGAACTATGTCAACGCGAAAACTCTGAAAAGGTTTAAGGGCTACGGCATAGCAGAAAATGAATTGTGAGTTTATTTATAGTCCAATGGATTTCAAATTTGGAATGGCATATATGTAAATATTAATATACGCCGATGCGTTGTCACTTTTTTTTTAGACGACCTAGGGCCGACGTACTGTTTTATTTTCATAAACTATTATTAAAAAGTTCCGCATCGGCATGGCTATTACCATTTTCTTTACAACCAAACAAAACGAATTAAAAAAAATATATTTTAAGTTTGTCTAAATCATTTTCCCTCCGTTTTTAAAATACGGCCGTCGGCTACCGACCTCTTGCGGACTTCAAGGCGAAACTTACCGCAATCGTACGTTTTACGCTGGAAGGCGGGGCCAACTTTGTGAGGACGGACTCGGGGATTTTGGAGCGTTTATTAATTATTTTATGCTGAAACCTTAATGTAATTTTCGGTGGTTAGTCGTGTCTGCGAATTAAAAACGTGTTTAAGAATAAGCTTAATGAAGTTTTCAAAATTAGCAGTATCATAGGGTTCGTCAATGCCTACATGTTGCAATTTTTGGTTTCATTTTCTGTGAGAAGAATATACAAATTTTATAAAAGAGCTGATGTTCAGTAAAAACGTTAAAAGTATGTTCACATCTCGCGCCATTGTCACTTATAATAGTCATTTAAAGATACTGCTTAATATTCTACGATTGTCACACAATTTCGATTCTCAGCTTGGATGTTAATCTCTGTGTGTAATATAAATAGACAGAAATTGATTTTAGTAGGTAAGTTAGTTAGGGCGGATATTTTGGTACGGCCAATAAAACCCATGGTTAGTTTCTAAATCTATATTTTATGTATAAATGAATATCATAATGTATATTTTTACCATAATAATGTAATATTATATACCACTCAAATTATGCAGGTTGGTGGCCAAACTTGATCAAGGTAAGGGTAATTTTTCATGCAGAACACGATGGGCAGGGTCCCAGTTCGATCTGAGTGGGACTTCACCCCTAAAAAGCCATAAACACACTTTTTAGGGGTGTTTTCGAGCAAATAACTGGCGAGAGAGCCGCGGGTGTTTCTGCTGATGTAAGTTTGGAAGGGTGTATGTGGTGTTGCCTCAGTGGTTTGGCAACAGTTGCAAACCCTGCGGTTAGGGGTGAAGGATGTTTATTTTAAACATCGATAAATCGAAATAAAATCTCAACTTCCGAACGGTGCAGTAGGTATCAAGTCTGAAGGCAGTTTCAGTCGACCTCCATGGTCGGGTGGTAGAGATTTCGCCCGGCAATCGAGACGTCCCAGGTTCGAATCCCGCCTTGAACATAGGACGTTTTTAAGTGATTGTTGGATATTTTATTTATTCTCTTCCTAAAAGTGTCAACTTCCGGTTAAACCGGATGTAACTCAAAGGCCGGAAATACAGTACTTCCGGTTTAACCGGAAGTTGATGTTTTTGGAAAGATAATAAAAAAGTAAGATAGGGACATGTAAGCCGTTTTACTCAAAGACGTACCGTTAGAAGCCTAGAAGCTGTCAAATTTCAAAAAATGTAATTTTTCAAAAGTCGATAACTCGGAAATTATTAGGTTTTGACTTATAATATAATGCACTTATTAAAAAATAACGGCTATTTCATGTAAAATTCAAAAATATTCTAAGATGTAGGGTATTCCATTTAACAAAAATATAGTTTTTGGTATTACTCTTTTTTGTATTCTTACAAATAATTTTAGGTTATAGCAGAGGCGAAACGTTATAAGTTTAATTAAGAAAATTTTCCCATAAGTTCAACGGTTTAGCAACTATTGACCGACGCGCCCTTGTTGGCCTACCCTGTATAGGTATATATTATGTACTTTTATTTTGAAGTAATAGCCCATGCATGCTTAAAGTGGAGTTCAAAGTATGGGGACGAAAGGAAAAAGTCTTTCTCCACTAGATTTTCCTTTCGTCCCCATATAATATACTTTTTTGTTATTATACAAGCAAATTTAATATTTTAAATGCAATATGCCCAAACTATGTCAAAAGTTTAGCAGCTATTATTGTATAGAGACTACTAATACTATCAGTCTGAGACCTTTGAGTCCTAATATTCACAAACCGTCCGTTAAAAAAAGACAATCGTTCAAAACTATGGCTGAAATTTTTTTAAATTTACAAACCTACCTAATAAATAAAGTGATATGCTGTCTGTGCAATTATATATTACAAAAACACCACAACAATAATGCTTAGGTACGTTCATAGTATTTTGTTGGACTAGTGTCACTACTGGCAATGATTTTTTTAGTCATACATTTATAACTTCTATATTATTAAATTATTATTACTATATTATTATGTCTATATAATATGTGCCAGTGAAAACAAGTAACAGGGAAATTCGCAGTATTAGGTAAAGTAAGCGCCAAAAATATAACATTATAGTTCACATTTCTTCCTATGTATATAAAAACTCCAGCAAAAAATGACGACTCTATGCGGCATGCCTTGAGGCTTAAAATATGCACCTACCTACTACAGCAACCTTTGCCTATTTAGAAAATTATTAGACTTTGAATCTCTGAGATTTTTTTAAAGTAAAAATGGTTAACATGTAAAAAAAGCTCTAATAAATCATTTGTTTCTATTGAATTATTTTTGTTTTTATTATAAACTTTCTAAAGAAATTGAGAAAATTATTAAAAAAAAAACTTGCAAAAAATGATGGATTCTTATTTTTTGTCGGAAATTTGAATGTTATTTTCGGGTTATATTTTTAAAACTAATCTAATTTATAGTTTTTTTTTGTGACTAAATAGCATCTGGGGGTTACTATAACCACAGGTTACTCCTCATTTGTGCTATAAGAATAGAATTTCTTACTCATAAGATTATTATTTAGTATCTTCGTAAACAAAGTAATTGAATTTTACAGTTTTTCTTCTCTTAGCAAAACCTATTTTTCCGTTAAAGGACAAACGTATATTCCGTTTTCTTACACATTTATAAATTTCCATATTAAAAATCGTAAGTGCTAACTATTTCTTATCGACGCATCCGCGCCCGCAACAAATAAATGATTAATAAGCTAGCAAAATAGGCACGCGAGAACATCGGCCCTGGAAGATTACGTCACCGCCTACTCCCCGAGGAGTAGCTTCGGTCCTCGCCGCGACCGTCCAAGCAAACCTACCGAGAGTCGTAGCCCTTAAGAAATGAAATATTACTTACAGTGTTGCCAAACGTGACTGGTTTTCTTAATGTCAGTTAACAATTTGCGCAAATTCGCGAAAGAAATTATACGAAATAAGTAGCACAAGTAACAGGAGCAAACCACAAAACTAATACAACATGAATTGACATAAATGACTATCTAGGATCTAGCACACTACGCGAGCAAAGAAATTGAATTGGCAACATTGCAACAATGCATTTGCTTGTCAACTGCTAACAAACTTTACCCAAATCGAACATGTCTATAAACGATAAGATTTTAAAACAATTTTTTCTGTATTTTTTAAAGTTGTTTTTGGAAATAAGAAGGCTGCTCTATTATTAAACAGTAATTTGTTGAGAAACTGTCGGTTTTAGTGTGTTCCATATGAACGACTAAAAAATTCCAAAAAAGTCGGACTAGATAAACAATTAGTAAACATTTTTTAGGTGCATACAAGTACTTTTATTAGGTTCATGTTTGATACTTAAGTTCTGGGTTGTTTACTTCTATTTCTGTTTAGCGTTACTTTTGTGCGGATTTTGAATGTTGATAGGAGAATACTTATAGATTCATAATTTCTTGAGGTAGAGGGCAGCGGAGAAGTAGTTTTTTTAAATCTTTTGGGTAGTGGCTGAATCAACTTATTAGTTATGGAGGAATAAGCCAGGTTCTCGGAAGTTTGCGTAAATTAGAGTGAGTGTGTGATAAGGGGATTCTGAAAAACGTCCGTCTGTCTGTAATATATTACTTAGGCATCATATTTATGACAAATTAAAATTATTTAGAAACTAACAGGTGTAATTATTACAGACCTTATATTTATAAATTAGAAATCAGCAGTGGTATAAATTGTTTTGTATAATTATATATTAAAATAAGCAAAGTCTATATTACCTAAGCCATAGACGAGTTCATCTAAGTAACTCACAAAAGCTAAGTGTTCTGGTGTGTGACCACTCATTTTGATGGAATATTGTCACACTTATTGTCAATTTTGAAATTTTTGACATCGAAAGGTTTTGACTTATCATTTCCATGACAGCAAACACAGGTATGTTAGTTAAAAAACAAAAAACAAGATTATTCGCGGTTAGTGGTATATTAGCAGGACTGGGGGGAACGTTCGCCATCATCAGTAATTTATTAGAAAATCAATTAAAAATCTAAATGAAAGATGAATTTTGAATGAAATGAAACTGAATTAAATTATGAAATATAACAAGTAAGACTTTAATTTCCTCTACCATGGAATATCCATTTCATTAAGCATGTAGTCCATCACAAATCAATTATTATAAATGAAAGATAGTAATATAACAAAAAGAAAAGAGAACTGCAATTGTTTATAGCAAACAGTGCGATATAAAAATGTAAAATAGGAAATTTAAAAAAACTGACAATATACCGGGTTAGGTGCCAATTCCGGGATCCCGAGGAAAAATTAATCTAAAAAATCTCGGGATTAAGCCGTCAAATCCCGGGATAAATCATAAATTGTTCTTGTAATAAAACTTAAAATTTGCCGATCAATTTTTATAGTTAAGTATATAAAAAAAAATCAAAATTTAGACCGGCATATATTCTTCTTTTCACACCTGAGTTATGAGGGCTTAAAAATCCACCAGCCGCCACTTACAGCACTTCTGTGGATCCTACGTTAGTCATTTTTTCATTTCTATCCACTTATCTCTTATAAAAAAAAACATGAAAACAAACCGTCCAATAAGAATCTTTTAGGTCTGGTTTTTTCGGATTTTTTAACTCAAAAATCGCTACTACCTATGGCCCCCTATAAAAAAAGGAAATTACTAATTGTGCATGGTTTTATTTTCTTGTTGAGAAAGGCGGTGGTGAAACTGCAAAATGTAAATGCTGTGGACTGTGGAGCCTCCTCACGCATCTTAAAACTCATAAAAGCGACATTTTGAACAGACGGGTAGAAAATTCGCAAAGTGAGAAGTGCCGGAACAGGTAACTCTGACAAAATATTTCATACCATTTAAACAATCGAAAACAGATAAAAGCTTTCATTTTGTACTATAGTCTGTTGCCTAATGCGAGAGAGTAATAAATATTATTGAACTATAAACCCTAGTGGTCTTTGCTGTATTCCGTAGGTGTAGTATTGTCAGGGGTCCCGAGATCAGGTAGGTAGAGGCACAGGTAGTTTACCTACTAGTGGAGCCAGCACCACGGTGAAAGTAGGCAAGCCCATTGATCCTGGGCAGCATTTGTGTTTTGCACATGAAATACAGCGAGCGGTAATTGTCGTAATTTATAAACAAGACGTTGATTTTGGGGCATCCCTTATCCCTAGGTCAGGATTCTGATACTGATTTCGAAGCAGATTTACAAAAATTCCGAATTCTTAGGAATAAGTACGAAAGTACGACCTTAACTTAGTAATATCAAGAGTCAGAAAAATCGTTTGCACATTAGAAAATCACCTACAAAAAATGACATTCTTCAAAAGTACTCGAGCGTTTTGCCCTATTGCAAAATTCTATTAAAAATACGATTTTAAAAAATATTTAACGTTAGTGAATGTATTAAACAATAAACTGCTCTTTAACTTCTCATGTTCATTTTTCATCAGTATTTTTAGTGAGGCGAAAACGCCTAAAGAACGTTAAATTATCAAATTTGTCAAAATTATTTTTTCTATTATAAATTTTGCGCGGAAATCCGAAATCAAGAATATCTAGAACTTCTAACTAACTAAAAATAAAATCAATCTGCCGAAGCTAAAAACACACAATAAACTTTTGAGTTTAATCATTGATATTATACTAATCGACGACTTAAACGTATCAGAAACAATGTTTAGTTTAATTAATGGTTAGCTGCCTTTAATCGTTGTTTAACAGACGGCACAACAAATATTTCGAGATAAGCATTAATTAATGTTTTAATCAATGTTTTAGTAAAAATAATTAACAATACCTAATAATCCATTGTTGGGCACATCAGCTTGCGGTTGGTCAGCTGCCATGGCGCGGGCCACTTGGGGCGCAGGTAGCAGCGCGGGTGGCGGGGGCTGCGCCTGTGACTGCGCCGCACCAGCCGCCTGGGAGCCGCCCTTATGGGTCCTGGTGCTGCTGCCGGTCGCTGTACGTCGGCCGCTCGCCGCGCCCCCGCCGCTGCTCGAGCTGGCGCACGAACCCGTTGTTGTCGAACCTTGCCCTGAAATATTTAGTAACGATAAGATTTAGTTAATCCCGGGATTTCCGAGCTCTGGTGTGCTTAATCCCAGAAATAAAAATGTACACATAATACGTTTTAAGTTAAAATATATAAAAAAAACATAAAAATTAAAGAACTTTAACATAAAAACATATACCGTATGTCCTCGGATAGAGTTGACAAGAGGAACAACTCTTTATTATTGCTTTTACGACAAAAAGTACCTAGTTCTTTATAAAATATTCTTCTTTAAAAAAAAATTAGTTTATCATATAAAAAACCTAAGATCAGTACCTACAATAAGGCGTTCACGAGAGAAGTAAATTATTTATTAGTTTAAACAAAATGAAACAGAGAATGAAACCAGATGGCTCCATCTCGTGGTGCTGCTAAAGAACACCAATTCTTAAGCATACCTGCGCCCTCTGACATGGATTTACAAAGCCCCAAATATCAGAGGAAATTCTGCAAAAACAAAACGTCACAGTTGCAGGAGTCCTCGCTAGGCAGCGCTATGCTCGAGCTCTTTGTTTTAAAACGACGCCTATGCTCTTTCCCGTTGTCAGAAACTATAGCCTCATTGACGAGGTGTTATATAGCAAAATGCGCCTGGGGATGGTTTTGGCAGGAGGAAAAAGCAAACCCTTGCTATATTAAACAAAATGTTCATAAAACAAAGTTGCTTATAATCCAAAATATAAATTTAAAAACAGTAGTTTTATGAGATGATTGGCAAAATTTGAAAACAAAACAAAATTATCCATGTAGAAATATTATAAAGTGCTCATACATGAACTGAATGTGCCACGAACTATTCGCAAAAAGTGTATCGAAATGTTTAAGTAGAAGTAAAATACATAAAAAATGTTCTTAAATATTGATAATTGTAAATACTTTTAAATAAATAAGATTTGCCCCTAACAAGCACGTCTTCGGGGAAGAAGGGAATAAAACACATTAAAATGTTTATTATATTATAAATATTTGAAATAAAGTTATTATTATTATTTATATAATATAACTTCGATTTTAAAATTTGAATTTGGTTTGGATAACGAAGTACACTGTTTTATGTAGATCTTGTCTAAAATAATAAATAATGCCAGTTCTCTCTTAAAGCATATTTAAATTCCCTTAATTTATCATTAATCTAAAATTTTTATAATGGTACTGGTAATGGTAACTATTTTGTCGACAAGCAGGATTTTTTTTTTATAAAGAATAACTTCGTCGTCACACACTGTGCACATGAATGTATAATAAACTTTTCAGGCTGGACCGCATTTTGTTGCAGAAAACTCTTGTGGATGAAATACATCTCTTAGGTTGCATGCACATTTGTTGACAAGCGGAAAAGCTTCATTTAATGATTCGTCCTAAACTATATACGTTAATATTTATTTTCTACTGTATTTTATGATATAAATATTATTTATTGTCATCTTGTTCAGAGTTTATACTGTCTGGATTTTTGAGGTAACAGAAAATGAAAGGAAAAAATGGTTCTACATTGTATCATACACCTTGCTTTGGGGACCCGTGCAACTGTGTACTGGTGTTTTAATTTTGGTTAATTCTTTAACATAAACCACCTCATCCGCCTTACCAAAATCCATATTATATCGTCGGCATAGGGCCTCGCTATAATTCTTACTCTTTGGAGAATCTTAAATTCTTAGGCCCAAATTGGTGTCATGTTTTGGTCAACAAGGGCTTTTTTTAAAGGAATTCTCTAATAGTGTAAAACGCTCAAGCACGTCAAGTAAGCTCCTCAATATTATACTATACCCAATACACATTCATATCTCTAAAAGAGCATTTCAAGATAGTTCCCGTATTTATGGAACGATCGAGTCAACTTTTTTTTTTCTCCGGGATTCCGGGATTAACGATGGCACCCCTAAGTAATGATACAGCTTTACGCGTAATGTGTCCGTTTTTTATGGGTCGCCTCCAATTTGAACCATGCGCATATATTGTAAAGAAGAAACGGCTCTTTGTTGGCGAACATAATATGACAAAGAATTGAACATATTTTTGAAATAAAATTATGTCTAAGACTAAATGTAAATATACAATAGAAATATTATACAAACACGACAAATTATTTTACAACACTAAGAAATCCCAAACGTTGGTTTTGACATACCTATTACATATTGGCACCAATTTAAACGTAAATCTAATAATAAATTTTAATGTACCGCGATTTTCAGTAGGTTATGGAGGAAAATGTTTTACTTGTTGCAAGAAATTTGTCGCGTTCTAATACTGTGTCGTTTAAGCTTTGTATTTTGGTAATGACACTGACGTGGTTGATATTTAATGCCTAAAGGCACTTCTTTCTTAAAAATTAAAGTTCTGCTCTCGTAAATATATAAAACCATCCTAACGTCAATGATCTTATTTTTGAACTATTCGTACAAATCGCAACACAAACAGACATCATCAATATGATATCCCCTATAATATTATACCGGGTGATGCATGGCTTAGTTGAACATAGGAAATCCCATGTAAATTTTGGGGTGGCCAAATATTGGCTCCCCCGTACATTTTAGAGAACAATTGAATTCTAATTTTTTGAAGAGGCCGATATAATAAACCCATGTGTCAAGTTTGAATAAATTTTAATAAGCCAATCTTAACTTATTAAATTAAATGTGATGGCATAATTACAAAATTTTCATAGTTTAGGTAATACAGCAAACACTAGCAAATTATTATTTGGCATTGACAAAACGAAAAGTAGCGTCAGTGACAACATTTTCAATGAAGGCGCTTTAATTATAGCTAAATATGAGCTATTCCATTAAGAAAAAAGTAACTATGATTAAGTGGTATTATACAGGAAACAAGTTTAAAGCAGTGTCTGAAATGTTTTCAGTTCAATTCCCTGATAAGCATATCCCTTCCATTTCTATCGATCTAGTATCAAATGAATGGTTGACCTGCCCATAATTCTCTCATGGTTAGAGAATCGTTGCAAAATATTTTAGCAGAAATATTATTGGCCCACGGCAACTAATCCTTTGGCCAGCCAGGTCTCCTGACCTTTCGTTAAACGACTTCTTTCTGTGGGGTCACTTAAAAAAAATTATTTATAAAGATGTAAAATTTGAAAATCTAGACCAGCCAAAAAACTGTATTTCGTTAGAGCGTGACAAAATTTCTTAATATCACAACTCAGTAATGTTAGGAATGAATTTTATGATCGGTTATTTATTTATTTACTTTATTTCAAATTACATAAAATCTATACGATTAAATGTACAAATATAAAATTAAATGACGTCAAAAAGAAAACTACATACCTATACATACCTACACAGTTTATACTCAAAGAAGGAGTATCAATTTAAAAAAAAACTTACACTAAGAATTTATAAAATCATCCCAACTGTAGGGCTCAAGATCCATAGGCATTTTCTTTAAATTTTGCTTAAATTGCCTTTTAGAAGTAATACCTTTCGTCCCGTTATCTAATTTGTTATAGAGTTTAATGCCCATATAGTAGGGACTTTTTTCAAATACAGTTTAATGGTGTATTGGGTAAGAGATGTCTCTTGTTCGAGTGTTATAATTATGATTAATCGGGATAAACATTTTTTCTTTATTAAACAAAATTAATTCAAATATATACAGAGCATAGATAGTAAAAATTCTCTTAGCTCTAAATACTCCTCGACATGATTCTAAAAATGACATTTTATATATTATTCTTATAACCCGTTTCGGTGTTACAAAAATGTCCCGTGCCCTAGAGTTTGAAGCTCCAAAAATTATACCAGTATTTTCAAAGTTCGCAAAATACAGTATTTTTCCAGATGACTCATCTAAGTACCTTGAGACAAATCTTAGACAATAGCAAATTTGATTTAAATTACCATTAAGATTCTCTACGTGGTTGGACCAGTCCAAAAATTCATCTATGTGAACTCCTAAAAATTTCGTACTGTTGCTGATTTTAAACTCATTTTGGTTTATTAAAATGGACTCTGGTTTTTCTGTTTTATTTTGCTTAGTTCTAAATATAATTGTATTTGTTTTTTCTCTATTTAAACATAATTGATTTTTTTGAAACCAACTATCTGCCAAATGAAAGATATTGCTTGCATTATCAGAAAGCTCGCTAATATTTAGGCCCTTTATAGTTGGAGTCAAGCAAATATTTGACGCGTGACACTTCCATCTTGTCATATTTGTCCAATACTAGGTTATTTCGATTTCACGAACTTTATTACAGCTGATACTTAGTCAGGGACGGACTGACGAATATTGTTATTTATAAACCTTTGCCGAAAATGATTGCTGGGAAATTGGTCTAAGAATATGAATTATAATATAAATAAATTTGTTTTGATAAATTCTGTGCATTGTAATGGTGGGATTTACCATTAATATCACAGGTCTTAACAAAAGCAATATTAGTAGTGTATAACGATTAAATTAATAAATAAAATGCGGATCTGCAGCCCATATGATTTGACCAAATCGACGAGAAGGTAACTCGGTTTATGTATATCTCTTTTTAGTCATATAAAAGGATAAAGATACAAATACTTCGAGTGGGTGGTAATTATTATAATATAAATTAGACATTAGTAACTTTTATATTATGAGTGGCCTGCCGTATTTGACACCCATGACAATATGGAAGTGTCACGCGTCAAATATTTGCTTGACCCCAACTATACCAATAAATTTGTATCATTTGCGTACTGTGTTATAATAAAATTTGGATGTTTTATTTTAGGATCAATATCATTCATAAAAATAATAAAAAGAACTGGTCCAAGAATACTGCCTTGTGGAACTCCTACTGTATTTTGCATTATTTCAGATTTATGGTCAAATCCATCTCTATTGATGACAACCCTTTGATTTCTGTTGCTTAAATAAGACCTATTCAAGAGGCTGTTCTTTAATTCCATACAAATAAAGTTTTTTTAATAGCATATGTCCGTCTAAACAATCAAAGGCCTTTGACAAATCAAGAAACATGCCCAGCGCCATATCACCTCTCTCCAAATGTCCTAGTATTGCCTGCGTGATTTGAAAAATGGCTGTTTGCGTAGACCTCTTAGCTAGGAAACCAAGCTGATTTTCAGGAAAAACTCCACACTGATTCATAAATTCCATTATTCTAACACACATAATGATTTCAAAAACCTTTGAAAAACCCGGCAGTAGGCTTATAGGCCTATAGTTACTAAAGTTATTTTTATCATCCTTATATTTGTACAAAGGCTTTACTGCTGACAGTTTTAAGGCCTCAGGAAACACACCCTGCGTTAGTGAGTTATTAAGTATGTAGCATAGAACCTTCGTGATTGCTGCAATTATCCGACGAATAAGGCCAGTAGGAATTTCATCGTCTCCAGAACTATGTTTATTTTTAATTTTTTGTGTTATGTTCACTATTTCCTGTTCTGTAACGGGCCGTAGAATTAATGATCTTTGGTTTTCTTGGATGCTTGTTTTACTGTTAATGGAGGGTTGTTTGAATATTTAATTAATTAATGTTTTTGTGAAAATCTGTAGTCTTAGGTATGCTATGTTAAATTAAAGGCTTAGTAAGAAAAATATAATAGTGTCTTTTATTTTGGATTTGGATTGCCGAATTGATGAAATGAAAATGTGTTTTTAATGTGAAATAATCTTTTTTCGTTATGTCCAGCTTTACGTCACTTTTTGACAATAGCGTCATAGAAATTATTTGCTGGTGTTTGCTGTATTACCTAAACCATGAAAATTTCGTAATTTTGCCATCACATTTAATTAAATGAGTTTAAATTGAAGTTGGGATTGGCTTATTAAAATTTATTGAAATTTGGCACAAGGGTTTATTATATCGGCCTCTTCAAAAAATGATAATACAATATTTAGCCACCTCAAAATTTACATGGGATTTCCCATGTTCAACTAAGCCATGCATCACCCGGTATACACATCCCATACAGACATCCATCCATAATAACAACAGCACACACAAATTCAATAACTGGATTAAGTAGTACTTTATTAAACACAAGAACTGCTCGCCTTACTACAACGGAAAATATCTAAATATATTTAGGTATCCTTCGAGACACTTAAATGCAATCAATAAAAAATATTAGGTATTAAAAAAATGAGTTGGCTCGTGGCCCATAACCCACATTTAATGTAAAAGCGGTATGGATGGTATAATAATAATGAGGTTCATTTGGTTTGTAATTCTTTCGAATTCTTTTATATTTCATAATCTGTTGAAAGTACAGAAAGTTTTTAATTGTAAATAATGCATAATTAAAAATTATTTTTGAATATACAAGGTCTCCAAGAAAAAGTCGTACAATAAAGTTATATATTTTTAAATGGAACACTCTGAATTTAGAACATAGCATGTGCCTTATTTCAAATTTTTGTTTAAGACTGAAAATTAACATTCTTTAATGAAAAAAAAACTAACAGAGGACGTACAAGTTGTTTTGGTCTAGAGTCTAGAAGTTAAAACTCTGAGGTAACATGAATTTATTTATGGGGTTTTGCTATTAATATTAAATATAATTGTCTTTAGTTGTATATATTTATTGTAGATTTTTGAACACCTTGTATGTTCCAAGGGTTTTTTTTAACATTCGTTGCGCCTTTTATAAAAACACTTCTGTACTTAATATTTTTTTTGTACGAGTAGATAAAAAAGATATTTGAAATTAAAAATACCTGCTGGTTTAGTGGGGATTTACCATTTTGCAATCATCATTGAACGTATTTTAACATTCAACTGTTTAAGAGCACAAAAAGACTTCGTACACCACACAATAATTTATTACTCAATAAACTGTAGTAGGAAACACTAATTACATATTACTAAGTAAAAGCATATTTGAAATGGTAAATAGTTTGCAAAATCTAGGTACCTGAACCAAGGGTTGACCTGGGTACATACTAATGTTTATGTAATTGGTCTGTTCATTTTATTACAATCATGAATAATAATGTTGTCTAAGGGTTATTATTGATTTTATTTAGATTAGTTATCTTAATGTTATAATGATATAATCATAAAAGCATAAATAAATGCCAAATTTGTTACAAATCTGCAAAACATTACCAACTGAACAAATTACATCTAGTCTCTAAAAAGTTGGTACAAAATGCTAATATAAATTCCTCATGCTAAAATATGACGATCTAGCCCAACTTAACCTTAGTCCACAAGTTGATAGTTTCAGAAATACAGGGCGACAAAGTAAAACTGTTTTTCTAAATAATAAATTGAATCGCAAATAACTTTTTTATTCGATGTCGCATGTAAACGAACTTTAAAGAATATTGTAGATAAACTAGGAGAATTTAAAAAATTTACTAAAAATAGACGTACGTTTATAATATACGGGTTTAAACAATAAGATGTTTTTTTTTTACCATAAGTTTCAGACACTCTGTGGAGTGGCGAAACAGTATATTGTTCTAAATTAAGTTTTAATAATTAAGTCACATCTATTCTTAACATTTTCGTTTTTAGTTCACCTCGACATCTTTATTTTTGTGGAAAATATAAATTTTTTAAAAAATCATTGCAATTTCCAATAATTTTTCTGTACGAAGAACTAAAGTTGCTATGGAGGATGACAGTGACAGATTTTATTTTTGCCACAAATACGATTTTTTTAAAAGAAAGGGATTAAACTAACTAAAAAATTTAATTAATCCTCCCTATAAAGCCATTATAAAACTTCACACTCAAAGCACAAAAATGGCACGCGCGAATTAAATAAAAACATACTTAAAAAATAACAATAACAGTAGCAGTAACAAATAACTCAGTAACGAGTGTTTCCTCCACGTGCTCGAATGAGACAGCCTTCATACGCCTTGGCATCTTTTCTATGAGGTTCCGTATACAATGATCTTGATCAATTTGCTGCCATTCTTCAATGAGTACTTCACTAAGCTCCTGTAAATTGGCTGGACCAGGTACCCCCGACCGTACTTTTCTGCCCAATGTGTTCCAGACTAGATCGGGGCCAATTCATTTTTGGAATTTCCACCTCATCTAAATATTCATTAACTACTCTCGCAACATGCAATCGAGCGTTATCATGCATTAGCATGAAATCGTCTCCCACAAATGGAGCAAAGGGAACAACATGTGGTTCTAAAACCTGACGAATATATCTATCTGCTGTCATTGCCCCCCATCGACTATTCACAAGTTCGTTCTGCTGTCGAGCTGAACGCCACCCTACACCATAACGGAGCCTCCGCCATAGCTTACCCTAGGCGAAAAATGGTTTTGCTCAAAACGTTCTCCTGTTCTTCTATAGATTCTTTGACGACGGTCCGGTGATTTTAAACAAAACCTAGATTCGTCGGTAAACAGGATATTTACCCACTCATCAATGCCCCAATTTTGATGTTCCCTAGCAAAGTTAAGGCGTTCAACCCTGTAGTCTTTTAGCAACTCGGGAGCGGTTGTAGCTCTCCGTGCGTGTAATCCAATGTCAGATAACCTCCTTCTTATCGTTCTCTCGCTTACTTGGACCTGCCGTACGTCCTCCAATCTGTTTCTTACCTCCACAGAAGTTACTCTTCGGTCACATAGCGATCATTTATTCGTGCACCTCTTCCTACCACATTGATTCGTTCCACTGTACTCGCTATGCTGATTAAACCGATTTACAGCCTTTTGTATACTTTACTTCTTGTGACGTTTCAAACTCTTGCCACGTAATACTGTGACCGTCTATCCCGGATTAAAGCAATGGCTTTGGCAACATCAGTCGAGACATATCCATTTTTAAAAGTAAGAAGACACTTCGGAAGTAACACACATTTATTTACAAAAAATAATTTGATAGCTTTTGAAAGCCGTAAACGACATATCCAAATTAGGTATGATTCAACAAAACTGTCACTGTCATCCTCCATAGCAACCTTAGTTCTTCGTACAGAAAAATTATTGGGAATTGCAATGTTCTTGTAGAAAATCCATATTTTCCACAAAAATAAAGATATCGAGGTGAACCAGGAACAAAAATGTTAAGAATAGATGTTACTTGATAACTAAAACTTAATTTAGAACAATATACTGTTTTGCCACTCCACAGGGTGCCTTAAACTTATGGTAAAAAACATATTTTTGTGAAACCTGTATATTATAAACGTTGTCTATTATTAAAGATTTTAAAATGTGAGCGATTCTCCATTAATTTATCTACATTAATTTATTTACAAAATTCGTTTAAATCCGACAACAAATGAAAAAGTATTTGCGATTTAAATTCATCGAAAATTTGGGTGGATCGGTTATTTTGCCTGCGAGTGTATAACAAAAATTTGGCAGTACGGTTTTTTTTTTAGGATGCGAAATTGAGATATGTTAAGAGTTTTGATGTACCTTGCAAAGGGAGACATCAGCAGTACCTCGTTATAGTTAAATTACTATTAATATATTCTTATTCCAAGGCATATTTTGTCGAAAATGGTGTACTGGGTAGGTTTTGCTCGGAATAACCGTTTCTAAGATAATTCAATTTAAATATTTTAATGAATTTAATGCGTACTGAATGCGTGATGGTGGTGAAGACAGTGCGAAAACAACAACGTTACCTTCACACTTACCCAGGCTTAGGACTGATACAAGCTCCCTAATTTTTGTGTATGAATTCGAAGAAAACCCGTTCGGTAGGTATGTTGTCTGGGTTGAGGAGACGCAAGTTTTTTTATTAGAAAAATTTTGTACAGGGTCTATCGAAAGTTTAAAAAAAAAATAATAACTGACGCCCTGTATACTACGCAATTTTTTAGACGACGGATTGATCAGTTTTGAAACAGACACTGAAATCCCACCCAGATTACCTTGTTACTTCATTTTTCCTCATTTGAAGAACAATATTTTAAAAACACCAATTGAAAATATTTCTCTATACAGGGTGGCCCATTATCAACGCAGGTTTTCATACCATCTAAACTACTTAACTTTTTTAATATTTTTTAATAACAGAATCATAGGGAGGCATTACGCCTACAATTTAAAATAATTTTAAATTATACAGGGTCTCCCAAATAGTCAGGACATATCAAACCTTCCTTTCTTTCAACGGAACACCCTATATCTTACATAACTTTTGAATTCTACATAAAATTACAATTATTTTTTAGTAAGTGCATTATAAGTCTAAACTTAATAGTTTCCAAGATATCGAGTTTTGAAAAATGACATTTTTGAACTTTGACAGGGTCTAGCTTTCTAACGATACGCCATATAGCAAAACGGTTTACATGTCCCTATCTTACTTTTTTATTATCTTTTCAAAAATGCCAACGTCCGGTTAAACCGGAAGTACTATATTTCCGGCTTTAGGTTACATTCGGTTTAACCGGAAATTCACACTTTTAGAAAGATAGTAGAAAAGTAAGATAGGGACCTGCAAGCCGTTTTGCTCTAAGACGTACCGTTAGAAAGCTAGAAGCTGTCAAAGTTCAAAAATGTCATTTTTCAAAACTCGATATCTCAGAAACTATTAAATTTAGACGTATAATGCACTTACTAAAAAATAATTGTTATTTTATGTAGAATCTAAAAAGATTGTAAGATACAGGGTGTTCCATTTAAAAAAATATAACTTTGCTATGAATCTTTTTTTTGGACATCCCGTATATTTCAAAATACTTTTAAACTGTAGGCCTAATGTCTCCCTATGACCCTGTTTTTGAAAAATATAAAAAAAGTTGAGTAGTTTAGATGCTATTAAATCCTGCGTTGAGAGTAGGTCACCCAGTATTATTACTTTGTTAATGTTGTAAACAAAAATAAATTTGTATTTGTTTACTTATTTTAATATTCATCAGTTTGGCATATCATGTCATAATATGAATTTGACACAAATTTAACCTAGACTTGGTTAGATAAATATCGTCCGCATATAATTGTGATCTAAACCAAGCCCTCTTGGATGAAAATAATTTTTGCTCGCAGATAGATGGGCCAAAATAAAAAAAAAGATATGCAATATTAAAATATGTATTTCAATATCAGATATTCAATAACCAATCGTCTTGTGATACTTGTGTCAGACTTATAATAACCCTAAAGCGATATGCTAAATATAGGTTTGAACGAAAATTGGAACATCGAAAATGAAATCTCACAATTTTAAGCTTCTCCCAAGGAAATCAATAATATCAAATTTGGGCAATACTTCACCTTAATAATAACACACATTAACTCTACGTCACCAACAGATTAAAAACATTCGCTTCTTTCCGATAAAAACTTCGAGTAAATTTCCAGACATGGAATAATATCAAAATCGCCGAAAAGCTAAAGAATTGAACAGCGTCCAAAATTGTAAATCAACGAACAATCATCGAATGTTCACATCTAATTGGATTTAATTATTACACACTACGAAATCCTAAAGTTTATGCACAAGTTATGTTATATTAATTAAAGGCATAGATAAGATTACAGAATTCGCTATCTATATGTTCGTGATAGGCATAGGTTGCTGTACCTACACTATGGTCGCGAAAAGGTAAATAGTGATAGAATAGATATTTATGTTATAAGGATCATAATAACGATCATTATGGTAATCCCACTGGTTTACTGTATTGCATTACTGGGCGAAATAGAATACAGTAAACCAGTGGGATGTTCGGTGTGATCAAGTATAGCGAAGGTGCGAAGATATTGTAACTTAACCGACTTACTGTTTTAAAAGCGATAACATCCCTTGGTGATTTAATCCGATATCGGACTTCTTAAAACGCACAGAGTTTACTAGCCGTGAGTATTATTGGACGAGGCGTCAGCCGAGTCTAATAACACGGCGTGTACCATAATGATTGTTTATGATCCGAATTTCATACTATATTTTATATTCCGACGATTTTTGTGTTTTTTCTTGATGAATTTTAAGTTTTCGTCAGTAAACTAATAGCTTGATTTTAATAAAACCAGGTAACTATAGAAATATTTGTTTGTATTGTCATTGTCAGAATTGAATTTTTAATTTTAACGTTTTTATAATATAATATGGATAATTTGCCATCAGAAATCGAAGAATTGGCCAATAAAGCAGTTGTTGGTTTGTTGCCCGAAAAGTCTAAAGGCATATATGAAAAAACTTATGCCAATTACAAAACTTGGTGTTCCTAGAAAAAGGTTGTCAATATCGTACTATTTTTCATTATAGTACTCAGTCCTATAATGAAATCATTATAGTACTCAGTCCTATAAAGTATGTCATTTTGACACTGAAAATGAAATCCATAATAATGTCATTATGACACGTCGGAATATAAACAATGTTATTGAAAGTTGTGATAACCCATGGATTTCTTTATGTAAATGGGGATTATTCATATACCTTGAAAAAATCAGTAATAAGTAATCGTCACTATAATCCGTTCAATATAGAACAATAGAAAGAATTTATTTATCATAAAAAAGCATTTACCTTACAGGATGTGTAAGTAAAACAATTCTGATGTTCTAGAATATTTCTGGAGTTTTAGTTTTACATTAAGCATTGTTGTTTTAATAACTTGTAAGTATAGAAAAATATCTTAAATAGACTTATTGTATTTATTACCACAAGTTATTTATTATGTCAGCGGCTAACCTTTTTCGGTACGTATTTCTAGCATGCGAGTGTATCTGTTACGTTGCCATATCTGTGTTTGCCAACTATTTAAAAAAACGTCAATGTATTTAATCCAATCAGAAAGTGGAAATAAATATACACTCACCAACAATATTAACGCTCCAATCAAATTTGCCAAAATTTTATTATTATGTCTTTAAAGCTAATAGCCAGCCACAAACGGAGACTTCAGAGCGCGCATGAGCTCGGGGCATTTCAAGCCGAAGGACTGGAACGGCACGTTCCAGGAGCGGCTTTCTCCACAGTCGACCAAGATTTCCGTGCAAGTTTAGCCGATAGTGGGGAGTGTCACATTCAAAGGTTTTTGTTAGTGCTGGTAATTTTTGTATACACATACACACCTAAAGTCGGCACGGTGGATGTTTACCCGTGCGTCATAACTTGCACGTGACTAAAACCATATGAATCTAATCAAAATTACGAGATTAAAAAAGTCAAAACAAAGTCATAAACGTCAAAATTCTCGTAGCAAGCGTTCGGACTTCAATAAATAATAACAAATATACAGGGTGTTTATTAAAGCACAAAAACAAATTTAAGTTGACACATCTAAACGATGACTTTGAAATCAATTGACAACTCTGCTAATATCTCTGTCTAGCACGTTACTTTAAACTCGAGACGTATTGTGCAAGCCCGGAGACGCTCTAATACGTTTCTATTCATGGCTATGATAAATAAAGATGTGGAGTTGTAAATCACGTTGTCTTCTAAACATTTAGTTTTTTGGTTACTCCATTATGTTTAATATTAAAGAAGATAGCTACACGTTTTATGCAACTACAATATTTTTGTAGGCTCTGTGGCGGTTTAGGGAGAAATTTCGTTAACAGCGCCGACAAATCTCGTTTCTTAACGTGGAGGATCTTTAAAAAAAATTTATCCAAGCATGTTGGTTCTCAACTTTTTGTTATTGCACGATGGTGCAAGAGTAAGTTCACCCGATCGAGCATTTGTAAGACAGTATTGGCAAAAAATTAAGACCTCCTGCCTGCAAAAATGCGTTGTAATTATTAATTATTATAGTTTTTCAAAAGATACTTCTTATAACATTCGAATCAAAATTTGTTTGAATAAAAAATTTTCTATCTTCTTTAATATCAAAATAAATGTAACTGAATCAAAAAACAGAATACTTAGAAATGTTTAAAAAAGGTTATTTTAAATTCAATATTTTGTTAGAGGTAATAACGAGTGATTTTTAATTATTTTGCTCAAGGGAGGCCATGCATTTTAAAAGCATCATGGCCGTACTGCGTAGATAAGATGACATGATTGTTTTATGACATTTACGTCTTATTTGAATTTGTGTATTTGTAAAATTTAAAAATTGGAGAAATTTTGTAATTTTTGCAGTTATTTGAAGGTAGGTTACTATTGCTTTAACTAATATTTCTCCGGGGAGTCGTCTTTTGACTATTATAAAGTGCTATTTGCAGGATATGATTTAGTTTTTTTATTTTTCAGCGTATCAAGTTTTGGTGAAGCTTTGTTGCCGGATTGAAAGTTCTACAGTAAAAATGTTTAGTGAAGCACAAAAAATTTTTATTGTTGAAAGGTTTTTTAGAAATGGAAACAAAATAGGCGGTGTGTGGAATTACTCTATGCATGACTGCTTTGATGAATTTCGAACCGAGTTTCCTGATGTTGCGGTGACCTTTCATAATTTTCGTACTGGGTCACAATACCTAATTGATAAATTTCGTCAGACTGGTTCTGTTCAACATAAAAAAGGGGCTGGAAGACCAACGAAACGATCGAATGAGGTTATTGAAGAAGCGCGACAAATTGTGGAAAATAATTCTTCAACTTCTATTAGGCATTTATCTCAACAAATTCAGCAAACGGATTTATGCTACAGTACATGTCAAACACTTTTGAAAAAGGATCTGCATCTATACCCTTATCGTGTTACGGCTATTCATAAACTCCTTTCCAATGACGTTCCCCAAAGACTTAATTTTTGTGAATGGTTTTTAAACAATTTTCAAGAAGAAAATAGTGGTGTTAATGTTAATGTTAATTCACAAAATATGCGAATGTGGAATACGCAAAATCCGCATGTTTTTGTAGAAAGACCTCTTCATCCTCAAAAAGTTGGTGTGTGGGCAGCAATTAGTTCTAGAAGAATAGTAGGCCCAATTTACTTTGATGGCACAATTACAGCTGAGAGATATCGGATCGAAATTCTGACAACATTTATTAAGGAAGACTGCATTGTTTTATTTCATATTTATTAATGAGCTTCACGATGATGAATTGCGGGAAGGTTACTTCCAACAAGATGGCGCTACACCTCATGTAACCAGAGAAAATTTAAATTTTTTAAGTGAATTTTTTGAAAACAGAGTTATAAGCCGAAATACGCAACAAATATGGCCACCTCGTTCCTGCGATTTAACACCCTGCGATTTCTTCTTGTGGCCTTTTATAAAAAACTCCATTTATCGAACACCAATTGAGGATATAAATGATCTTAAACGAAGGATTTCAGAAAAAATTGCCGAAATTAATAATTCTCCAAACGTATTGGTTAATGTGTCTCTGAGGGTAAGAAGAAACATCAGAAGGTGTCTAGAAGTAGGAGGCGGCCATATAAAGTAGGCTTTCAAAGTAAGATAGCTCAGGATTTTATATTACATACCGTCAAAAAACATTATTTTAGGTTTTCAACGTGACAACGCTGCTTTCTTGCAAATTCGCCCTATGATTTAATCTACGCGCTACTGCTACACTATGTATACTGGGTCACAGCCGCCCTTGAGCAAAATAATTAATAATCACTCGTTACTATCCCACAGGGTGGTAATGAATTTTCGGAAAAAAACGTGATATGTGCGATATACCCAGTAGATAGATAATGACAATTAACAACAATATTACGAGCACAGTTATAGTCTGTTGCTTAATCTTCTTTATAGAGTAATAAATCACTATCAAACTATAAAACACTATAAAAATGTATTATACACGGTGCTATTTAATAAGTGTCCGATATTTTACAGGACGATTCCTCAGTTATTTATAAGGTGAAAAGTTCATATTAGCATGGGTCCGCAAGCCCTTCATTTTTGAGATACAGGGTGTTAAAAATTTACTTTTATTTTGTTTTTCCTAAATAATTTTTGAAATAATGTCTAAATTTGGACGAAAATTGATATCTAGGGGTTTTTTAAAATGCGAAATTCGAATTTGATGTTAGTACGGCTCCAACTTACATGTCTTCTTACTCATTTGAAGAGTCATAACTTTTTTATACGTACTTGTATTACTTATTTATTTTATTTATTGAACAAATACACTACAGGGCAGGCCCCAAATGGTACAAATCAATTTTACAGACATCAAAAATATACAAGAAAAACAAAATAAAACACCAATACAAAGATATTTAGAATATGGTACGCTTAATGGAAAATAGAAAGAACAAGGCAAAATAATCTTATCACAGCACGCCTTATTTAATAAGATATGGAATAAACCATTTATACAGTATGTCCACGGATGGGGTTTACAAGAGGACAAATACGACTAAAAATTGAAAGATACGAAAAGTCACTCTTAATAAACGTTTTTGCTCGTCTAGAAAATACGATTCATCATAAGAAACTTCAATTCTTTTATACAGGGTGGGTAAAAACTGCAAAAATGTTATTTTGCTTAAGAGTAAACATACTTTATTTTGAAAGATACGAAAAAAAGTCACTCTTAATAAACGTTTTTGCTTGTCTAGAAAATACGATTCATCATAAGAAACTTCAATTTTTTTATACAGGGTGGGTAAAAACTGCAAAAATGTTATTTTGCTTAAGAGTAAACATACTTTATTCTGAAAGATAAGAAAAAAATCCACTCTTAATGAATGTGTTTTCTACACAACAAACCGAAGTAGAACAATTCATTAAAAGGTTTACCTATGTAAAAATTATTTCCCAAAAAGTATTCGCTGGCACACCTCTGACTGGTGAACCTAGTTAAAATAATAATGACACCTAAGGTGATAGGTACTTGTTGTCAATGTCTTTATTTAATGAAATTATTTAAGTAGAAATGCTATCTACTGAACAAAGAGTTTTTATAATACAATGTTATGGGGATGGTCAAGTTTCATACCGCTACGTCATGGAACAATTTACCGAGAAATTTGTAGGAATCCCAATAACTAGGATGACAATCTGCAAGTTAATAAAAAAGTTGCAGAGAACTGGTTCGGTTTTGGATCTCAAAAAAAAAGAAGAAATACGACCATGATGATGCTGCTACAGTCTTAGTTCTTCAATCTGTTAAAGAAAATCCTATGACGTCCCTTAGAAATCGTGTTACTCAGTTGGAAGTTGTGAAAAAGTCAAATTCAGAAGATCCTTAAAGCAAATAAATTGTATCCGTATAAACCGCACTTTAATCAAAGATTGGAAGAGGGAGATGACGCGAAACGACTTGATTTTTGCTTGTGGATAGGAGACAAAATTTTAAGTGGAAATGTTGATTTTTATAAATGTATCATGTTTTCTGATGAAAGTACATTTTCTACCAATGGAACCGTTGCAACCCAGCACGTTAGGTACTGGTCTTTAGAAAATCCCGAATTCAGAATTATGACGAGAAGACAATATTTCACAAAAGTGAACGTGTGGTGCGCGATATCCATCCATGGCATCATAGGGCCATATTTTTTTGATAACACGTGCAATAGATTATTATATTTAGAAATGCTGGATACATTTTTCAATGATGAACTCGAAAATCTACCATTAAATTTTCGACAAAATATGTATTTTCAGCAAGATGGTTGTCC
This sequence comes from Polydrusus tereticollis, assembly GCA_963920685.1. NCBI lineage: Eukaryota > Metazoa > Arthropoda > Insecta > Coleoptera > Curculionidae > Polydrusus > Polydrusus tereticollis. The sequence continues at coordinate 89,085,668 of OY987327.1, forward strand.
AGCCCATTTCGCTCGCGAGGTTAGAGAATGGCTTAACCGCAGATTTGGTCCAAGGTGGATTGGCAGGAATGGCCCAGTTTTGTGGCCCCCAAGAAGCCCCGACTTAACCTTGGCGGATATGTTTTTATGGGGCCGTTTAAAACAAATTGTTTTTGCTACCGCAGTACCAAATAATATTAAAGTGCTGAAGGGCAGAATTATCCAGGCTGTCCAATCCATATCTCAGGAAGAAATCGGAAATTCTTACACTTATTTGAGAAAGCAATTAGAAAAATGTGTCGAGTAAGGGGGTGGAGCTTTTGAATTATGAAATCGTTATCGTATTCTTTTCATGTTAATAAAAATGTTCGTATTATTATTATTATTATAATTACTTCATTAAATAAAGACATTGACAACAAGTACCTATCACCTTAAGTGTCATTATTATTTTAACTAGGTTCACCAGTCAGAGGTGTGCCAGCGAATACTTTTTGGGAAATAATTTTTACATAGGTAAACCTTTTAATGAATTGTTCTACTTCGGTTTGTTGTGTAAAAAACACATTCATTAAGAGTGGATGTTTTTCGTATCTTTCAAAATAAAGTATGTTTACTCTTAAGCAAAATAACATTTTTGCAGTTTTTACCCACCCTGTATAAAAAAATTGAAGTTTCTTATGATCAATCGTATTTTCTAGACAAGCAAAAACGTTTATTAAGAGTGACTTTTTTTCGTATCTTTCAATTTTTAGTCCATTTGTCCTCTTGTAAACCCCATCCGTGGACATACTGTATATGTGAGGTAGGTACAAAGTAGTAATAAAGACAATAAAACAATACGGTTATACAAACCAGAAATGAGACGACAATAAATCACATCAACTTCGGAGTTGCAATTTGCACAATACTTTTGGTTTAGTACATTAGATAGACAAAATCAGTAACCTAATTCTTCTTTTGAAAGTCATTAGGGTGCAATCAGTTTCAAAGCAAGGGGGTAAATATGTATTGAAGTATTGCATAATACGATTTCGTACATTATTTCTGCCGACATCGGTGCGGCTCGATTTGTTAAATACGTATTAGTGAGACGGGTATCGTGCGAAGGTACACGATGGTTAATTAGTGCTAAGAGATCAGGACAATCGATATTGTTGGTGATTGTCTTGAAACCGAATTGAATGGTGAGACATATTCGGCGTGTTTCTAGGCTGTCTATGCTAAGTAGCTGTAATCGCTGTTGGTGAGTGTAGATATTTTTGTCAATTCCGAGCTTATATAGCAGAAAATTTGTGAACTTTATTTGAATTCGTTCGATTCGATTAATATGGGTCTTATAGCAGGGTGACCATATAATGCAGCAGTACTCTAAGTGACTACGAACTAATGAGTAATAGAGTGACTTTAAGACTTCTGTGTTTAAGAACTCCCAGCAACGCCTCATTATGAATCCTGCCATTTTGAAAGTTGGCCAAGATGTAATTAATATGTTCATTAAATCTCAATTCTGAGTCAAAGACAACTCCAAGATCGTTAATTAGGTTTACTCTTGGTAGGGCGGAGTCCAAAATAAAATAGAAATATAAAACCGGTGTCTTTTTTCTCGTAAAGGACATTACTTTACATTTTGAGGTATTGAGTTACATATTGTTAGTGCTACACCATTCCGCAATCTTGTTAATCTCAAACTGGATATGGAGACAATCGTTGATGTTGTTTATCTTGTTAAATATTTTTAAGCCATCTGCATATAAAAGAAATTGGCAGTCGTTAAGTACAGCGGCAAGGTCATTAATAAATATAAGAAACAACAAAATTACATTTTTAAGCAAAAAGATGGGTTTCTTCGTCATTTTTATATGAAAAAGGCATACTTGGTAGAAGTCGCTACGAGCAATCGTTCTCGAGAAAAAGAATAATAAAGAAATAAATGGCATTTAATTGCATATTGATATGCCCATATGAAAGTTTGATAAAATAGCATTTATCTCCTAAACAAAGCCAAAATCAAAAAATTCTGAAAAGGTACTTTGCATTAGCCAATACGTAACAGTGTTATGAAGAGAAAACGGCAGTGGCGTACATATTTTTTGTTCCAGTTAAAGATTGTAACACCCTGTACCTCAAAAATGAAGGGCTTGCAGACCCATGCTAATATGAACTTTTCACCTTATAAATAACTGAGGAATCATCCTGTAAAATATCGGACACTTATTAAATAATACCCTGTATATATAATAAATAAAGAAAAAGTATTAGATACTAAGCCAAAAAAATAAAACCACAATTTATAACTTGGAAACACCGACTGCAATGGATTGACAAAAAAAAGTAAGGTTAAATTAACAATAAAGAGGGTAAAAAAGGATATGTAAGTTAAAGTTATCACGCTTTTGTGAAACACCCTGAATAGTTGAAAATATAGTTAAGATATGTACCCAGCGACTTACTAATTTTTCCATTAAATGTTTTTCTTTTATCTATGATAGCTTACGAGATATTAAAGAATCCCACACTTAATGAAGACCCTGTATAAACATGTTAAGGTATTTGGAAGACGTCAACGACTTCACTGTTCGCATAAAACAATGTTCCAATGTCTGTTAAATAGAATAAACATGACATTAATTTAAATAGATAATTCCCGACGACGAGCAGCAAGATTCATTTATAGACCGAGAGTATAACATTTAAAATCAAATATAATATCTAAACATAGTATTCTATATGGGATGTTTATGGGTAAATAACGTTGTAGTCTGTGAATCTAATTTTATTACGCGTTGCAGCTAATAAACAAATGATTGTACTATCTACCGAAATTAGTATACAGGGTGCACCAAGTAATACGTTATACACGTAAGATAAAAAACAATCTACCTCGCAGTAAGCTTTAAAATATACCCGCATGTCGTTGATTAATTCATTTAGTATTGATTAATATATTTTATTGTCAAAAATTTGACGTATAAAATAATTTAATCCACGACAGGTTAAAACATTTTAAAGCTTACTGAAAGGTAGTTTTTTTCTTAAATCTTACGTTATATCTAAAAAGAAAAATCCTTAACTAGGGTTGAATTATTTTATAGCCATGTCGTCGATTCATCTTGAGTACAGCGAAAAAATAACAGCTTTAAAATGGCTTACGTCAACTAAAGCTTCAATTTTGATGAACAATGATAAACGACGGTTGCTATCGACCGAGGGCGCCCACTACATGTCGACACATCAGCCTGTGGTTACGGGGAATCGGTAAGGGGAAGGGAATCATCAATGTTTAAAAAAGGTTATTTTAAATTCAATATTTTGTTAGAGGTAATACTATCCCACAGGAAGGTAATGAATTTTCGGAAAAAAACGTGATATGTGCGATATACCCAGTAGATAGATAATGACAATTAACAACAATATTACGAGCACAGTTATAGTCTGTTGCTTAATCTTCTTTATAGAGTAATAAATCACTATCAAACTATAAAACACTATAAAAATGTATTATACACGGTGCTATTTAAAAAGTGTCCGATATTTTACAGGACGATTCCTCAGTTATTTATAAGGTGAAAAGTTCATATTAGCATGGGTCCGCAAACCCTTCATTTTTAAGATACAGGGTGTTAACTAGGGTTGAATTATTTTATAGCCATGTCGTCAATTCATCCCGAGTACAGCGAAAAAATAACAGCTTTAAAAGGCCATACGTCAACTAAAGCTTCAATTTTGATGAACAATGATAAAAGACTGTTGCTATCGACCGAGGGCGCCCGCTACATGTCGACACCTCAGCCTGTGGTTACGGGGAATCGGTAAGGGGAAGGGAATCATGGGTGTACACTGATATGTTTTAAATGCCAGAAAACTAGGAAATTATATTTGGGCATGAAAAAAAAACAGTCAATGATTGATTCAGTGATACTGATACTTTAGTTTTGGTCGCATTAATGTCAAAGACGTATGTATTAACGTTTTGCGACACGGCGCCGACATATTTATAAAAACGGAATAGTTTTTAACCGATTTATTACTACTTCCCTGACACGCTGTCACACACAAATATCGATTGGTTGTGGCACGCGGCGCGGGCCAACCAATCAAAATTAACAATTAACATGTGTTTTCTTTGATTGTACACTATGTTGCCATATTTGCATGCCGTTTCAATATCAACATTAATAAAACAAGAAGAAATTTTGAATAATGTTGAAATTATAATAAAATACTCCTAGTTTCTTAAATATATCATTATTTATTTTTAATGAATACAAATAAATCCATGGTTTCCTTGCTAACAAATGTTAAAGTATATTTAAGTAACGGTATGTGGCAACATCGTAAACCTGTGAAGGTTTTTGTCCGCATTGTTTTGGTTAAAACAACATACTTTGAGGACGTTTTTTTCTTATCTTAAGATATCGTGGACACTACGTGCCAAACAATAGTAGCACGCCACTGTATATTTAAATTATTCGTATAGTAAGTGTCCAAACACATCCGTTTCAATTGTGGATTAGTATTAAAGCTGACTTGCACATGGACTAATGTATATTGGAATTATATCAAAGTTAAGATAACATTGTTTACAATTAATACTGAGGGCAAAAAAGTTTTTATCTTTGCGTGTTTTGGTTAGGTTGTCGTCTTAAGGTTACGAGCGTAAAATAAATTAAAATCACACAATAAAATAGACAGCTGGCAGGTACTTCGCAGCCTAAAAGCTTATTAGGTGGCATTGATATGGAGAACTACCTAAACAATTTTTATGTGCCCGCCTGTACATACCTAACACAGTCGGCAACATCTTCAAATTTTTTTCTGACGAAAACCATCCGAAAAAAGGCATTTTGTTTATTGATAACGAAAAACAATCGCACTTACACACTTCGACTATTTTAACAAAACAGTTTGCTCCACTAACTAATTATTTAACCTCCAAGTTTAAATTGTACCCCTTATATTTACAACGCGTCAACTGCATGTATCCATGGGAAAATATTCGAAAATCGCAAGTCAGTGTTATCTTATCACTGTCATTTAGGTTAAATATGTTTTTTTGGGATTGATTAATATCATTACAATTATTATTAGTCAGCTAGGCAACTGATATTGGATTTGCATTTTATGTAAGAGCCATCGCAAGTTTAATACTGAAGAACATAATTAAAAAAAAAAACACTCAAATCAGAAGCAGAGACAGAAATAATGTCACTATCAGTACTGTTATTACTTTCAAAAATCTTGCTTTAATTACTTTTCCCATATACACAATCATTTAAAGTTACATTATCTGCTTGAATAGTGCTCGACTGGTAAAGAACGAAACAATAGTTAAGTTTGTATTATTCTTTAAATATTATTATCAGTCTTCTAAAAAAGTGGGTATTGCATAAAACGAAATTAATAATGAAGTAATGAAATCGTGTGCCCTATACGGCCATTACTAATGACAGTATCCTTACTTAAAGTCAATATTGGCAAGTTATTGTAGGTGACTCTTAATTCAAAGTTACTCAATGGGAAACAAGTTGCGATTATTTTAAATTAATCACTGGGTTATATCCGCATCGTTGTCCATCTTCTATTAAACAGAGGCGCACGCCTTAACCCGAATATAATTCCTTCTTTCTCTGATACATTTACACTTTTATATTTCGTTTCCTTATATTGTCAACCCATGGGCCGAATCGATCCCATGCTGATGATGAGCAACTTAAATTGTTGTAAATCTATTAAGCATTTAGACGAGACGGAGTATTCTTATACGTAAACTGGAATAACCAGAAAATATTTTTGTTGTTATCAGTCAGTAATTAGAAAGTGATTATTCTCATATACATACTATAAAGTATTTTGGAATTATTCTCTGTGTAGTTTGTTTAGCACGAGAAATATCGTTGTTGTGAAGTAGTGTGAACCGCCCCAATCGAATAGCCGAATTGATCTGAGGCAAAATATCTTTGCCATCAAAATATAAGAAATAGAGTAAAAATAAGAGTTTGGTCACCCCTTGGGTTCCCGTGGACCATTGCGCTCTGGTTAGGATCCACTGGTATAGGATACATATTTAAATAAATATAAAATATCATAATTTCGGATACAAAAAAATAGTCTGGGATCTGCATTGTTTTCTTGAGTAAGGCTGAGCTTTCTTTTCTTTCATCTTTTGCTGACATCAGTGGTTTTTAGAGGTTATCTACTCATTTTAGTGTTTTCTACTGTTATGGCCTCGCAGTACATCTGCAATAGTCGGTTATAATCTTTGTATATAATTCTTGGAGAGTCGGTGTTTTTAGATCTTTGTGTAATACAAGATTGATGGAGAATCTTGGCGCATTGACTATTAGCTTTAACCTTATATTCTGGAAATAGCTGGAATTTACTATGCAAGGATTTGCCTATGGTACACCAAGTAGGCACAACATACGTCAAGGCCTTGTAAAGGTTGACTTGTGATCTATTGCAAACTGTACTTTTCCTGTTAAGCAGGGAATAGATAGCAGATAGAAGTTAATTGTTTTGCGGTAAGTTATACCTTGCATTCTGAATGTAACCTCCAATTCAGTTTCGAGTCAAAAATAAGTTCCAGGTATTTAACTTCCTTAAACCAGTTCACTATGAGTTTCGACTTTGGCGTCCTTTTCAAAAAGAAAACAGCATTGGTCTTGGAAAGATTCAGAGGAATCTTCTAGTCAGAAAGTCATTTTTCTAGACTTCTGGTGCTGCAATGTTGCGACTACTAGCCACAGTTGCTATGATATCGATGTAGTTGCCGTATCGTCAGCAAATGGGTAGAGCTGATTCTGTTCTTTAGTATGTCTTTAGTATGTCATCAGTGTTGAAAAATAGTCTTTGACGAGCATGTAATATAGCTTGCGATAAAATACTATACTCTTTCTACGACCATGCAGTAATTTTTAAGTATTTAATTAAAACAACTAATTTACTGTCACAAAAAGAGCTTGACGTATAATTATTATTATCGCAATAAAAAACCATAGACTTATTTCAATCCTTCTTCTTAAAGTGCCGTGCAGATTTCTGCATAGGCGTCTTCTGTCCTCTCATCATATGCGTCGTTCCATCGCAGCTCGTTGAAGAGATTGGAAGTCATCAATTCCCGTCTAATGTCTTATGTTCCGGATCCAAGACAATCTCTTCCTTCCTATTCCTCGTCTACCACCCTTAATCTTTCCCTGCTTGATATGCTCGAATAGTTCTCGATCTTCAAGTTGAGCCATTCGAAGCACATCCTCGTTTGTTACGTGCTCCGTCTATGATATTTTAAGCATCCGTCCCAGTACCCACATATCTCCTTCTAAAATCCTAGTAATAGTACTGCACAGTTCAATCTTTCCGCAGGTGAGGGACATGCTCTCTGTGAATATCAACATGGCTTTATTGTACCTTACCAATCTATAATCGTTGTCACACAGAGCCTGTAAGACTCTAGATTCTCGCGGCCAGCTGGATGTAATACATACAGATTTTCCATCAGATTGATCATTTTGTCTTGCTGGCGAAGCTTGTGAATCTGGAAATGTCGCGGAGACTGATTGACCTTGCTGGGTTATATTTATAGCGAATTCCATTGGTAAAAGAAGTGCGGCACCGGTATCTCAGTAAAACTGCACCAGTGCACAAAAACCGCACCTGGTACCTAGGTACAAGATCTAACTAATGACAATACAGAATAAAGAAGTTTTAATAACTACAAAGAGTAGGTAAACCAACGAAAGCTTACTCTTCCTAGTCAATCCTAGCATTTACTGAATTTCAAAACCTACCATAACATAGACATTGAATTAAGAAACAAAACAAATAGAATACATTTTAATATTAAAATACTACTAAAACGTAGTGCTCATGTCTAATACTTGTTTGACTGACCGCTTGACAGCTTGTCATGTTGGTTTTAATTATATTAAATGAATTATACCATAGAATGGAGTTTTTTATTAAATTTACCTACTTAATTATTTTTGCAGGAATACACAACCAACAACTCGTAAGCGACTTCGTCAATTCATCTTCAGCAAGAGAACACACCGCGAGAATGTGAACAGTCAACAAAAAAGTATATTTTGATGACGGCAGTGTAACAAAATGTTTTGCCTTACGATAACTACTTACCTTTGCCACTCCTGGTGCTCCTTCTCAGGACTGCGCCGCTGCGTGTAAGCCTGGGCGGCTCGGGCGGCTCCTCCCGGGCGGCGTTCGCGTTGCTGTGCTGCTGCGGGGGTGGAGCCGTCGGCCTACTACTACTGCTACTACTCGATGCACCCAGCGCTACTAGTTCTCGTTTGCCTGGTGCAGACCTGCAAGGAAGACCATGCGCACAAATAAAAACATGGTTGTGCATGTTGTACATTGGTTGATTTAGTGAACAATTTCAATCATATCGCTCACAGCGGGTTAAAACTTAACAGAAATAAAAATCTAATAATGCAGCTCTGAATTCTGAACTATTAAGTAGAGCTGCAGGTAGGTCAATAAAATAGCAATCAAACTTTTTTAATAAACACTTGGGACTAAATTACCATGGGAGTCTCATCTAAATATTCTGTGTTAACGTTAGAGTGTCTCTTACTATGTTATCAGAAACATTAAGGAAACTGTGCCAGTCAGTGTTCCATATACTATGGTATATGGTATGGTTAATTTTAATCTACAATATGGTCTACTGCTATGTTCTATGCAGTAAGCTATGATGAATTTCTCATTCAATTTTATTGCCTATTTATTTTAAAATATTCCTTTATATAACTTTGTCAATAAGATTTATCTACCTTGAACAGAAAAGCATTTCTTCCATTTTAATTTACAAAATAAATAAATTTTCTAACCTCGCATTCCGTTTGTATTTTGTCGTGTTATCTGTATTGACAGTCATCGACTTTCAAGTTAAAAATGGTACAGTAAATGATCTTGACCCAACTTGTGAGTGGTTTGTTGATGCTCGCTACCTATGATTATGACTTCCGTCATCCTTTAGCAAGATTACGACACTGAATCGTTTCAGAAGACGATTCCACCTGGCCGTTGCTAGGTCGCGAGCGTAAACAAACCACTGCACAACTTGCGTGGAGTTCATTTAATGTACCATTTTGAACTTGGTTAAAGTCTACCTGATTTAACAAGGTACTTAAAACTAGTACAAATCAATATTAGTTTAATTTTGAAAAATTTAAACTAACCTGAACTAACTTTTTTTTTTAAGTAAAAAATTAATTGCAGTCAAAAATTATTAGTAATCTTACCGTTTCCAGTGCTGTTGTGACTGATGCGATCCGATCAGCTGAGTCTCAGAAGATGTACTACTTGTGCAGGTTGCTGAAGGCAGCTGTAGAACAGACACAGAGGATAAGGTCGAAGAAGATTTGGACTGACTCCGTAAAGGATATTTATGTACCTAGAAAATAAAATATACAATAAGTATAACAACACGTTTCATCAAAGAAAAGTTTGTCTCAGATTTTATTGTCATTAATTTTAGTTTTTAATTGTTGAGAGGGGAACGAAGTTTCAGTTACTGCTTTAAACTGACAACACAGAGATCTCTCATTGCTATTGGAAAAGCACAAACTTAGTTTTCATGATCAAGAAAACCAAATATTTTAAAAGGCAATTTTCCTTATTTATAAGAACATAAAATTGCATACAAAAAATTTGGAAAAATATAAATTAATCAGGTACATAAATGTTACTATACTTACTAGTGGATATGTGTGGTTTGAATTTGATGTACTTGCTTCAAAGTCGTCACCTAATTCTAGTGTATAACTCAATTTTACACCTAAACTATTGTTAGTGTTACTATGTTTTTCCTTCTTCTCCCTTTTGCTCTTGTGCTTCTTTACTTTAACCTCCTTATTCTCCTCCTTGCGAGAACTACTTTTATCCCGTTTATGCTCTTTGTGTTCTTTGTCTTTGTAACTTTTTTCTTTAGGTTCCTGGCTTTTCTGTTCTTTATCTTTCTTGTCGACTTTGACTTTAACTTTGTCTTCTGGTCTTGTATGTGACTTAGATCGTTCGCGCGATAAAGCTTTCTTGTTTTTCTCTGTGTGCTTTTGAGAATTTGGGATACTTTCAGACGACGTTGAAGGTTCTGAATGAATAGTTTTACTATCCTTTTCTTTTAGTTGATTATTTTTTTTACTCGTGGCTGGTTTATGTTTCTTCCTGGTTTTGTGTTCGGGCCCTTCTATGTCTCTGGGGGTTATGTCAATAGGATTGGACCGAGAAGATCTTCTTGAACTGTTGTCTTCTTGGGATTTGGGCCGAGAGTCCCTCTTGGTACTTGATAAAAGAGACTTGTTGACCTTAGCCTGAAACCACCGAAAGAAAAATATTAAGAAAATGGAGATATGGAATTATAGCAGGAACAAGGGCGGCCTTAAAATGGATCCTTGAGGGAAGCCTACCATGAGCAATGCAAATTGATTGTGATAAGTAAGATTTGACAAATCATGCACAATTTCTTCTTATGCCATATTCCTGTAACTTCAGGAGCAACAGTCTGGGGTCATAGACTGGACTGCTGTAAAGTCTTATTTTAGTGAGGAAGCAAGTTAAGGCTATGACCTTGTTTTTGAGTACTATTCCAATAGTGATAGCATTTGAAAGGTAAGTGATAATAGTAATTGACTAACACCAAAATTGACATCATTTCGGTGCAGGTTAAAGAAAAATTTAAAAAAAATGTTTTGGACATAATATTTCAATATATATTGATCTGAAAGCATTGTACTTAATACAACTTAAACCAAAAGCTAGGGGCAAGATAACAATAATTCATGATGGACATAATATAGTTCGAACCTTAACTTCAAATTTATGATCCGTAAAACGTTTAAAAACGAAAGAGCGCTAATTTTTGAAAGGAATGCTGTATTAACCTTTTTCTTGTCCACTGGTGGACAATTTAAAACTTGTTTAAGTGTCTTTTTGTTTCACGGAGACCTCCTTTGACAATTGGTGTGCGTAAAGGCCATATTATAACTGGACATATTAGTGTACAGAGATATTGTGGAAGAATGCATGCTCCCATATTATACAGAATGGGAGATACTATTGAAATTCAATTTGCAGCAGGTTAATGACCCAAATCTTATGTCTCAGCTTGTTGAAAGCGGTTCTATGATAATCATATCAGACTTCTGGACTTTCCTGCTCAATCCTCTGATCTAAACCCTATAAAAATTTTATATAAATCACAACATCATGACAAGAGCAAATATTAATGATCAATTATTATTAACGAACACGTCTTATGCCGCTCAGAGATGTATTATGTTGCTCCAAGAGTTCTAAATTTACTACCAGCAGAATATAGAAATGACCCATATATAAGATGTAAAAAAAATGAAACAAATATGTTATGTAACATAATAAATAACACACAAAAAATTGGAGGCACTATAGGATTTTTGTAACCATTTGGCACTGATAAATGTATTTAGAATTAAGTATTATAGAACGAAATTGATTATGTTTGTCGTCCAAGCTTGTTTTGCGGAATGTGGGGTGTATCTGAAATTGCCTGGTTTGGGTTACGGCAGATCAACTGTGATTAACGAATGGCAGGGTGAATGCTCACACAAACTTCATGTTCATTGAGCACCTACTTATTGCTATTTTTTGTATTTAAGGTTAAGGACTGTATACTAAACTTCTTGTAAATAAATGTGTCCAAATAAATAAATAAATATAAAAAAAAATTAAAATTGGCTTTGCTTATGTATAAGAATTATGACAACACTCAACGTCTTGCCCCTCGGCGTCTCCCTTGGCGGGCCATGGACTTGCCACTGCGGATAGTTACCAGGACACTAATTAAAAAATCATTTATTTATGAAGGCAAACATTTTTTTTAATCACTTGCCGATTCAAGTTAGAAGCAAAAATACCCTGAAGTCGTTTAGAAAGTATGTTAAAACATTACTTGTTGGGAAGGTGTACTATAACTTAACCGAGTTTTACCTGATAATTGGTTATTTATTTTTTTTAATTGTAAAACAAATGTTAGTTTGGAATTATTATAATTACTACTATTTTATATGCATGTCATTCATTTCCAATTAGTATGGTTTTACTTTTATGTAACTTAGGGTTTTGTTAATGAGTATTTTTGATGTCTGGTGTGCTTTGTTGCCCTGTTCTAAATAGGCAACAGAACAAGTCAATTGTTTGTTTTAGTTTTAGACTGCTTTGTCTATTAATTCTTTCTGCAGACGATAAAACATTTTTGACTTTGGCTTTCACTATAGTAAAGCCGAGATGTTCCTGTCTAGTCAGGGCAATTTCGTCTAGTGCGCATGCGCGAGAGAAAATCACGAGAATCATATTGGCTTTCCGTCACATTTGTCAACAGCAATTTGTAAGCAAATATTATAGTTATAAAAGTAAAAGAACCTATATTTAGTGGAAAATTTATTTCATTATTACGTCAAAATTTTTGTCGTGCCAACAGTGTTCTGTCGTATTTGATTTTCAAAATGCCTCTGATACTTGAAGAAGCGGTTGACATCATTTGCGGTGTATTTTGAATGTTTGGGAAATGCAAGAATTGCTGAATGGGTTTACGCAGTACGATACCCTCAAAGGCGCCGATACGACAGTAGAATGTTTAATCGTTTAGCTAGCCGTTTTCGTACTACTGGAAGTGTTCGTCGCCCTGTATATCGCAGACGCCGCCGAGGTCGAACCGAGGAAAACATTGTAAATGTTTTGGCATATGTGGAATTTAATCCACAAATTAGTATTAGATTAATTGTTAGAGACTTGGGCGTTAATCGCTCTACTGTGCATAGGATTTTATTAGAAGAAAGGTAAGTAATATCTATATGTTATAACTGTTAAATAGTTTAGACTAATGCCAATATTTCTCTTAATAGTTTTCAAGTCAATGTAATAAGTATTTTGTTTTTCTTTAGGCTACATCCCTACCATATTGTGCTCCACCAGGCTTTGACCCCGCAAGATTATGATAGAAGATTGGATCATTGCTATTGGTTGCTTAATATGATATTGGAAGATAGAAATCTCCTCTCCAGAATTTTGTGGACTGATGAAGCTACTTTCCATAGTAATGGAGGAGTAAACCGCCATAATATGCATTATTGGTCGCGGGATAATCCCCATTGGATGCGGGAGGTGCAGCATCAAGGAAAATGGAGTGTCAATGTCTGGTGCGGCATTTTGGGTGGCAGAATAATTGGACCGTTTGTATTTAATGAGTCGCTTACTGGGCAAAGATATTTACATTTTTCAAATTACGAACTCCCAATTCTTCTCGAAGATGTGCCCTTGGATATTCGCAGAACTATGGTTTTCCAACACGTTGGATGTCCTGCACATTTTGCGGCAAACGTTCGTCAATTTCTTGACGATACATTTCCTGCAAGGTGGATAGGAAGAGGGAGTGTATTTCCGTGGCCTGCCAGGTAATATTATAGGATATATTGTGATACTGTTAATAAAAGTGGTAATTTCTATTTTAGATCACCTGACTTAACATGCCTAGATTTTTATCTATGGGGGAAATTGAAGGATCTTGTTTTCGTTACCAGACCCACCACAAGGGAAAACATGATAGAAAGGATAATGGACAGCAGCCGCCGTATCCCTATGGCAGAGGTGGAAACTGCAGTATTATCAACCAGGGAGAGATTGGAGTCGCGTATATAACATACGTACCTTTATATTTTGTTTTTCCAAGGCCTATTTGCAGGGTTGGCTGCCCAGTGGGTAACCCAAAAAAACCCAGTGTTTTTTTTTTTTGGTAAAACCCACTTAAAAAAACCCGCCGGGTTTTTTTAAAACTATGTTTTTTGAATGTTTTTTCTTAAACTGAAACTCTGTATACATTTTACATTTTTATATTTTGTAAAAAATAAAACATATTAATAAAACACATTGTTATAAAAAATAAACGTAACACAAAACTAACAAAAATAGGAAGAAAAAAATGGGGATCCTACTACTACATAAATGCCATAAATGATTCTATTGATTTATTAAAATCTTGATAGAATTTAAAAAAAAACCCATTAAACCCGCTTATAAAACCCAAAAAAGCCCAGTGGGCTGGGCTTTATATAAAAAACCCGGTTTTTTTCCAACCCTGCCTATTTGACTCTTAAAAAAACCTTTACAATGGCAACTTGAAAATAAAATCATAATTTTCCGTAATTATGATTATTGTTGTTGATATCTCCGGATTGAAAATAGATATTAACTTGCGGTTTTCGCTGACTTCTTAGACTTTTAATCATTCTTGTAATCAGGTAAAATTGAATATACTATTATATTTACAATTGTGGAAAAAACGCGCAATGTTTGTGAAGTTTTAAGACAGCGCCCCCTAGCGCCTAGTGTAAAACATATATTGCCGTAGTTCATAAGATGATATATAGAGTGAGAAAAGCCCTTTTTAACAAAACTAAGTTTACTAAATTATGTTAAGCCAGACCGGAGTTATCAGCATTTATTACAAATAATGTTCAACCTTCCCCCACCACTTTATTTGAAAAGTGACGAACACGTTCTATAGGTGAATTTTATTAATAAATCTTCGAAATATACAAAAATGTTATTTTCGGGATACCTTAACTAGGCGACTTTTGAGGAAACTTCGTGATTCATATTTACCGTTACTGTTGCGACCTCTAGCGCCAGTATAAGAAACTTGAAAACAATTTCCAGCAATTTCTCATGACCACTTTACCTAATATATTTTTTTTCCGCAAGCCATACGACTAACACTTTATGAGATACGGCCGAAAGCCATTCTTAGTGGGACACCCGGTACATCCTATATTGGATTGTCGACGACTAAAGGGAAATATTTCATACATTTTATCAAGATCTTTGACAACACAAAGAAACAAATTTTAATTTCACACGAATGTCGATGTATTCGTCACTTAAGTAAATCCCAAATCGCTGGTCTTTTTCCATAATAAACAAGTCGATATCAATTTCTGAAGACATTTCGCATGTTTTCCTAACAACATCATACTAAAGTTTAGGGATGACGCTTTGGAACAGGATCCCCAGTGGGCTGGGCTTTATATAAAAAACCCGGTTTTTTTCCAACCCTGCCTATTTGACTCTTAAAAAAACCTTTACAATGGCAACTTGAAAATAAAATCATAATTTTCCGTAATTATGATTATTGTTGTTGATATCTCCGGATTGAAAATAGATATTAACTTGCGGTTTTCGCTGACTTCTTAGACTTTTAATCATTCTTGTAATCAGGTAAAATTGAATATACTATTATATTTACAATTGTGGAAAAAACGCGCAATGTTTGTGAAGTTTTAAGACAGCGCCCCCTAGCGCCTAGTGTAAAACATATATTGCCGTAGTTCATAAGATGATATATAGAGTGAGAAAAGCCCTTTTTAACAAAACTAAGTTTACTAAATTATGTTAAGCCAGACCGGAGTTATCAGCATTTATTACAAATAATGTTCAACCTTCCCCCACCACTTTATTTGAAAAGTGACGAACACGTTCTATAGGTGAATTTTATTAATAAATCTTCGAAATATACAAAAATGTTATTTTCGGGATACCTTAACTAGGCGACTTTTGAGGAAACTTCGTGATTCATATTTACCGTTACTGTTGCGCCCTCTAGCGCCAGTATAAGAAACTTGAAAACAATTTCCAGCAATTTCTCATGACCACTTTACCTAATATATTTTTTTTCCGCAAGCCATACGACTAACACTTTATGAGATACGGCCGAAAGCCATTCTTAGTGGGACACCCGGTACATCCTATATTGGATTGTCGACGACTAAAGGGAAATATTTCATACATTTTATCAAGATCTTTGACAACACAAAGAAACAAATTTTAATTTCACACGAATGTCGATGTATTCGTCACTTAAGTAAATCCCAAATCGCTGGTCTTTTTCCATAATAAACAAGTCGATATCAATTTCTGAAGACATTTCGCATGTTTTCCTAACAACATCATACTAAAGTTTAGGGATGACGCTTTGGAACAGGATCTGTTTTTTTTTTAAACAGGTTTTAATATGAAACAGGTTGAAACAGGTATGAATCGATAGGTTTTCCTGTTCCGATGAAACAGTTAACTTACTGCGATCGCGATATCGCAGTCGTCTCGTTTAGTTGTTGCCGTTCCAGTTGTGCTGTTCTGTTGCAACAGTTCAGTCGGATAACCTCTTATTTGTTCTGTGAGTCAAATCTTTAACTTCGTCTGCTGCGATGCTTGCGACCGAGAATATATTCTTAATTCTCGGGCTGCGATGCTCGATTCATAAACGAAAACCCGTGGCTTGGCCCGCGCGATGTCGTCGATGTTCATTATTTTTTAGAAAATACATAAAAATATAAACATATTTATTACTTTTTATAACAAAACTATTAAATAAATATAAAATAGAAACTCTTTAGATAAAGTCCATAGTATTATTACACAATAGAAATATTATTAAAAAGGAATACAAAAAAAAAATCATCCTTTTAACAAGTAGTTAGTGCATTAGGTTGTACCATAATAATAAAAGCACATATTAGTAAAATAAGTGGAGCGAACAGCGAAAACTAGAAAGTATAGAAACTTAATTTTCTCAAAATTTATAATAAAATAAATTAATATATTATATTATTAATATATATATACATTTCAGAACCAAGGAATAAGTACAGCGGCAAGAATATACAAGGCCACCTATCGGACAGACTG
Source organism: Polydrusus tereticollis (assembly GCA_963920685.1). Classification (NCBI taxonomy): domain Eukaryota; kingdom Metazoa; phylum Arthropoda; class Insecta; order Coleoptera; family Curculionidae; genus Polydrusus; species Polydrusus tereticollis. Next base: position 89,102,378 of record OY987327.1, read on the forward strand.
GAGTATGCACACCTAATACTAACCCAAATCTGCAGACCGGCAAAAAAAATCTAGAAGTTACTGATATCTCTGGTTCTCAGAAGCATAACCAAAACACGCCACCGTAGGAATCCATTACACAACCCAGCAAATAAATTATTATATGAACTTACCAATATCCTACCTATTAGCCTTCACCTGATCGAATTAACAAACAAATTTGCAGCCAACCCCTACAACCTACAGTTGATACAGCCTATCTGCTTACCTGAACTAACCTATCCCGACATAACCCCCCCATTCAAATTTCCATCCACGACAATCATAGAATATTTGGAGGATGAACCAAGACAAAAATTTTTTTTGTATTAAGAATAATGATCAATAATTATGCCAATATATTCATAGCAACTAGTATGTTCTAAACCTATATACAGGGTGTCCGGAAAATACGTGTACAACGTTTGACGACAGACTCTGACGTCAAAATAGGTCGATCTAAGCCGACTTAGTTATATCCAAAATTGTCTCGTTTAGTCGGTAAAGGGCGTCAAAAATTTGCCAAAATATTGGTTTTTCCTAAATTACGTAAAAACCTGCTAATCGATTTTAATGATTTTTAGTATGTAGACTAATACTACAGAATGACGTTTTGTAGTAGTATAGTCACCGGCTGTAAATAAGTGGAAGTATTATTAAAGTGATATAATACGTCAACATTTCTCCTGATATTTTATATAAACGGCGTTATGACAACCCAGATATTTTTGTCGAGTGACTGGATGTATTTGGAAGCTATTTTACCTCTTCAATATTTTCCGTTGGATGAGCTGTTTTGCCAGAAAAAAAATATTTACAATGGAAAATTATACAAACTCTGAAAAGGTTGACATGCTCCTGGTATACGGGTTTTGTCAAGGAAATGGGCGTCAGAGTGTTAGGGTTTACATGGAGAGATTTCCTAACCGTCGAATACCAAACCACCAAAGATTTGCCAATATCGAGCGTCATCTTTGGGAAACGGGCAGCTTTGAGAAAAAATTTCAAAGCAGGGGTCGTATGCGAACAACTCGAACTGTGGAAACAGAAGAGAACATTCTGAAATGAAATGAAATATTTATTGGTATTAATACACAAAGTGTTTATACAGGTCACAAATAGGTAAAAATAATTGCAATAGTTACAAAGAGTCACCATAGCATTCATTTATAATCATTACATAGCTAATTAGCTAACTAGTCATTGATTATTGCTAAATTTTATAAATTAACTTATTATAAGTATATTGTAATTGGCAAGTCCGTTTAATAAATAAATAAATAAATAAAAAAACATGTACACATTATATAAAAATAAAATATTGGGCATACATTAAATCAAGTTTAAAACTACTTAAAATATTACAAAGACCACATACAAAAGGTACAGAGTACATTAAAAAAAATATAATTCATAAAATGTTAATCTATCTCATGCTATAAAATCATTCTCAAGATAGTCCTTTAGGGAATAGAAGGCATTATCAACCAAGAAAGAAAAGAGTTGAAGAAGAACCAAGTACCAGTACCCGTCGCTTAGATCGTGAGTTACATGTTCCTAAAACGATTTTTTTAAGTAAAAAATTAATTACAGTCAAAAATTATTAGTAATCAATTTGTTGTCAATGAGGTTTTAAAAGAACAGTTGTTACATCCATATCACCTGCAAAAAGTCCAGGAACTTTTACCGACTGTTCCCCCCATGCGGCTTACATTTTGTCAATTTATTAGAAACAAAGGAATCCGTGATCCAAATTTTTGTAGAAAAATATTTTTTACTGACGAGGCGTGCTTTACAAGATCTGGAATAACCAATCTGAACAACGAACATATTTATTCCGATGAAAATCCATATGCCATTAAAGTTGCACATCATCAGCATCAATTTAAATTAAATATTTGGGCAGGTATTATTGATGCTACCTTATTGGTCCTATTGTTATTCCAGACAGATTAGATGGAAATATTTATTTAAATTTTTTGCAAGACACATTTCGCTATTAAAACAGAAGTTTACAAGACTCCGGTTAACACACGCCATAATTTATTGACGCGGATTTTAAATGCAGGCAACCATTTTAATAACCCCGAGACATTAAATAGGGTCCAATATCATCTTTTAAGGAGTGTTAATAAGTGTATTCAGCAAGATGGCGGTCATTTTACACATTTGCTTAAGTAATGTTTTCGTTTTACTTAGTTTCTTACAATATTTTTAATACATACTTACAACTTTCTTGTACTTTGTTTTATTATTACTGTTAATAATTATTAATGTATGCAGGTAATTGTAAATATTTTTTTCTGGCAAAACAGCTCATCCAACGAAAAATATTGAAGAGGTAAAATAGCTTCCAAATACATCTAGTCACTCGACAAAAATATCTGGGTTGTCATAATGCCGTTGATATAAAAAATCAGGAGAAATGTTGACGTATTATATCACTTTTATAACACTTCCACTTATTTACAGCCAGTGACTATACTACTAGAAAACATCATTTTATAGTATTAGTCTACATACTAAAAATCATTAAAATCGATTAGCAGGTTTTCACGTAATTTAGAAAAAACCAATATTTTTACAAATGTTTGACGCCCTTTACCGGCTAAACGAGACAATTTTGGATATAACTAAGTCGGCTTAAATCGACCTATTTTGACGTCAGGAGTCTGTCGTCAAACGTTGCGTGTGAGTATATGTTTACTATATGAATTCGTCAAATTGAATAAATAAATAATATGCAATTCTTACCTTGGTACTATTACTACTATTTTTTGAAGCTGAAGAGTTATGTCGACCCTGAGGACTTGTGTCCTCCTGTAGCGAAGTCCGCAGGCGCTTGGCCTCGGATCGCAGCTGCGGTTGCAGCACACGCTTGCGGCGGCTAGTGCTTGCAGCAGCGAGTATGTTAGCTGGATCTGCCATAGACGAAGCGTACTAAGCTCCTCCACTTATTGATGACACTCATTCCCTTTCAATTCAACTTGCTCTGGTTTGTTCAGGCTTTGCTAAAAAGTCATATTATCATGAATTGGTAATCAACTTGACAATTTTGACGTACTCTTGTTTTAATGACATTACTTATAAAGGCCTTTTAAAGAAAAGGCTTACCCACGCTGATGTAAAGTAGATTGTACTTAGGCAAAAACTTGAAAAATTAGCAAAGCTTTTAACAAATGCTAATTTTAAAACGCAATTTCATGAAATCACTAAAAAAACTTGTAGATAATAATGGACGTCCTACTGTATTTTATGTAGGGTGTGCAGAACTTTAAAAATATAAACAAACTATTCGTAACACATAAAGATTTATAGTGAAAAAAAAATTAGTAGACAATTAAGCAAGGACGTTGGCAGAACATTTTTTCGGAGGGGTTGTAAAAATAATATAAAAAATATGATTCACGCACGTTGGATTGACTGTTGAGTCTACTTTATTTTCTAAATTTCAATTATTTCAAATAATAACTTTCATGACAAGACAGACTTCTAAGATGCACATTGTTGGACTTTCCAACTTCTTATTAGATTGGAATTTATGGCAATTACGAACAAGCATTTAAAAAGTCATTAAGGAGGAGACGGAATAGTAGCATAAGAAAGATTAAGTCCTATTATTACTTTATCACATTACTTTTATTTTAAACTTTACTTTAAATAGCTACTCAAAATAATTGTTATGTAGATCGAATCGCCCATGAAACATTTGTTTGATCCTTAAATATGTTTCGTGACCTTTAGAACCTATTTTAAAAAGGATAAATGAAAATTTTCTTTAAAAGTTAGTACAAAGCTGTAATAAACTACAATTCAGTGCCTCAGTAGTCTCAATATTTAAACAAAAATTAAACGATATTTAATTCGTTTCATAAACACATTTAAAACCTAAACCAAACGTCAAAACAAGAAATATGAAGTAGGTTAGTTTAGTTCACACATGAACTAACCTTATTAGAACTAATCTGCAGCTTCATAAAAAATCTTACCAAACAGCAAATTTAGTTCATAGGAACAGCATAAAAATAATAATTAGTAGGCAAGCACAAAAAAAAGGGAAACTCGTAGTAGTAGCTTGAACTGGGTTCATATTCTAGAAGCAGCATGAGTTTTGGCGCATCGCATTGCTTCGTTTTCGCTTGTCAGACGATGACACGCTTTTGTACCTTATATTACAGCAACCAGAACAAACATTCATTATTTTGACAGTGGCTTTATATTTTTATAAAATCCCATAACTGAAGGGAGTAGCCATAAGAGTTTAAAACATGTGTATGCCTCATGAAAAACTTAATTGATTCTAATGAAATAAAAAACCATACTATAGGATGTTTCTGTTTCCTTTAAATGAGCCATCCTTATAGTCAAATATTGACACCCAAATGACCATCAGTTACAAAAGGAATAAATAATCACGTTTGCCAAAAATGGGTGGATCAACCAATTTAACATAAATCTCGAGATAAATATGACAAGTCCACATTGAGATTCCATTTTCTTCCAAGTTAAAGTTTTGTAAATGAAAAAAATAAAGAAAATACAGGAAAATTGAAAAAAAAGACATTTCAAAATATCAAGTTTGCTACTTTATTTATAAAGGGGTGTTTCATAAGTAATCTAAAATATTTCAAGTACCTATGTAGCTCGAGGGATGCCTCACGATACGAAATTGTGTACACCTATTTCCTAAAAATTCCCGAATTTTCTAATGTAAAGTGTGGTCGATTAAGTGTGCAACAAATGGGAAACTTATCTGTATTATTGGTTTCTCAGAAAATTTTATTCTCTATAAAAGTTGGTGCATGTCCAATAACCATTTCAAGTGCACTTAGAATGGCTTCAAGTCAAATAGGATACAGGGTAGGGCAAAAATATGAAAATCGTTCAAGAGTGAAGCTTTTAAAAAAATCAAGTGATTTAAATCATGATTTTAAAAAAATCAAGTGATTTAAATCGTGATTTAAATCACTTGATTTAAATCAGCCCAACCCTGGAGTGAAGTACCCTTATGTCGAAAAATAGATAAAAACGTTATGAAGAAAATGAAAAAAAATTTTTTTTTGAAAACTTTAAACTACACAATACTCAATACTTTATTTATGTCAAGTCACAATACAATGTATTACACACGTCAACAATACAATTCACTTAAACCAACTAATGTACAATTTTATAATAGTAAGAGGTAGAAACACTAAGTGGTAAAATGTAGTCAGCAGTACTCAAAATTACACCACAATTACGAATTACGTTGACAATTTACAACATACTAAAATTGACATTAAAATAACCAGTCATTGAGAAAAATACCAATAATAAATTTAAAATGTAAGATCTACGTGACATAGAAATAACCCCATATAATGATGTTTTTATATTTAGGTATATTACCGTGTAAAAATTAACTACAATCAAATCACTTCTGGACAGCTTTCATTAAGTTAAAGCAAATTTCTTTAGATTTTTTTTTTTAAATAACAAAAAACTTCATGTTTGTTGCAAGGATACTACAAACAAATTTCGAATTTTGCAAATATTCCTAAAAATAAGATAAACACTTTTCTAATATTAATGTACCATCGTGCCGATAAAAAACTGGGACAGGAAATTTTTCTATTTTCTCCTAGACTATTAGGAATAATTTTACATCAATCCTGGTACCAGTAAAATGTCATGAAAATTTGCATTTCAATAAAGATTGTCACTTTATGATTGACTCGTCAAACATACAATCATATATTATTTGTAAATATGCCACAATTAACCCCCCAGCAAAAGGCAATTATTTATAGTCGGTTGCGAGATAGTGTTAATATTAGGGATATTGCAGACGAACTGGGAGTTAGCAAGAATACCGTGCTATTGGCAAAACAAAAAATAGCAAGACATGGGGCTATTATTAGGAATGCAGGTTCTGGTCCCCCTAAAATTTCTACTGATGATCATGATAGAAGACTGGTTAACTACCTAAGGGATCATCCCTTCGAAACTGCAATCAAGGCAAAAGAAGAGACGAATTTTCCAGGTTCTGTAAATACCGCTAGAGACAGGGTTCGAAATTCCGATATACGAAGCCGTTGTGCTGCCAATAAAATTTTTTTAACGGAAATAAATAAACAGGGCAGGTTAGAATTTGCACATGAATATATTAATCAAATAAACTTATGGGAAACAGTTATATTTTCTGACGAGAAAACTTTTCAGTCATGCAATAATGGGAGAATTCGGGTGTATAGGCCTTCCGGCATGCGCTATGATGAGAGATACACCCACAAAACCAACCAAAGTGGGCGTTTCTCCATAAATGTTTGGGGCTGGATTAGCGCTAGAGGACCAGGACTTTGCCAAATCGTCGAAGGAAGACTAACTGCAGCAGTATACGTTAATATACTAAACGAAGTGATGATACCATCGGTAAACGCTATATACGGTCAAAATTACACATTTCAGCATGATAATTCTCCAATACACACAGCACGCATTGTACAAAATTTTCTCCAAGAAAATAACATAGCAGTTCTTCCCTGGGCTTCGAAGAGTCCCGATTTGAATCCGATAGAAAACATTTGGGGTGCCATGGTCAAATCTATGTATAAACATGATTTTCGACCTAGGAACAGGGATGAATTACGCCACAGGATAAATCAAGCTTGGAATGAAATAACTGGCGAATTATGCAGACCCCTAGTTTTAAGTATGCCACAAAGGCTTCAAGAAGTAATAAACAGAAATGGTTCTATGACCAAATATTAATTTTGTGTTGTTTTGACAAACTTTGTGTTTGCAATTTTTTTCTTTTTAATAAATGTATTTTATTACCTGTATTAGCTTTATTTATTATTTTGTGGTAATGGTAAATATAATAATTTATTAAATATTTGACTTGAAAAAAAAATCTAATAAATTTACTTTATGCATATTATAGAATGTCTCGAAAATTTAACCACCCCGTATCGCAAAATACAAAACGTTCCATTATGTAACCGAGGTGACTTTTTAAATTTTGGATGTTTTTACCTTTTCAGCTCTAGACACCTTTTATAGTCTAGGAGAAATGTATTTCTTACCTAGTTTTTGTAAATCTCTTGTCCCAGTCTTTTATCGGCACAATAGTACCTACATAGTAAAAAACTATAGACCACAGAAGTCGATCTGTGTGAAATAATAAAAAAATACGAATATGTATTAATTCAGTATTAAAAAAAAATTTTTTTTTTTTTCATAGAAGGCTATAACTTTGTACCTACTTGATATATTTTTTAATTCCAAGCAACTTTTCCTTATAACGTTTTTCTCTATTTCTCGTCATAAGGGTACTTTACTTTTGAACGATTTTCATATTTTTTGTCCTACCAACTTTTATCAAGAATACAATTTTCTGAGAAACCAATGATAAAGAACTTTTCCATTTGTTGCACACTTAATCGACCAAACTGTATATAAAAAATCCTAATTCCTTAAAGAATTCTTCCTTCTTTTAATTTAAGGCTTTATAACTTATTACTTGGAAAAATTTAATATTATAACTGAATAATGTCACCATCGCTAACCCCATTGCTACAAAGCAGCAAATAAACAACGATTTTATTATTACTGTAAATTCAACTTTTATGTCAATTACAATTTTTTATATATGTGTATACTTGTCTGAGAATTTTTTTTTATTTTATATATTTATATATACACTACATTGTATAATACCTAGTGCCGACGTTATTCACAAAATCACAAAGGCATTAAAATAGATTTCAATGAGATTCATTGTAGAGTAAAAGAAAAAGTTTTATGAACCTTTAAGTACACAGGTATAGGTCTTTTCAAGAAAAATGGTTTTGATTTAATGACTTTAATAAAAGCAAAGGGTCGGACTAAAGAATACAAGTAATGATACTTGTATACTCGGTACTCTATAATAATATATTGATTTAATGAAATGAAAAAAACCCGAATAATATAGATTTTTAATTATTACCTACTTATATTTATTTATATGTATATAATAATGTTATTCTACATCTAGTACTGTTTGGCTCTCGCTATCCTCATCAGAACCATTTTTCGTAAAAAGAACTTTATATATATGTAAATTCGACGGTATATTGTTAAAACAAATGTCTTGAAATTTCCCATTTCCGAAATATTCTTATACAGTACAATCGCGATAATATATGCCATGCACTCTTATGAACGACTCAGTAATATGAACATAATATTTTTTGCGTTGACCACTCTGTAGTATGAACAGTGTATAATAACGGTAATATGAACAACTTGTTAAATCTTGTTTGTTTTTGTTTCGCCCCCTTAGTTTATTCTTTATCCATTGTAGTATAATATGTAGCTTGTGAAAGTGAACATTAGATTAGTGTAGTGTTTATCTTCAGTGCTAAAGAGTGTTATACCTTGAATCGTACTTAATTTAATGCATTAATCAGTTCAAAATGGTTAAAGTAAAAGGAAAATAAAAATGCCTTCCTCTTTCCGAAAAAGCAAAAATCATAGAGGATGTTAATAAAGGTTTAGGAGTAACTTTACTGTCAAAAAAATACGGAATTGCAAAATCTACAGTTTGTTCAATTAAGGGAAAAAGCAGAAAAATTATTGAAAGAGTAGCCAATACAATAAAACCAACCAAAAAATGCACCATAAAAAAACCTGAACTGCCAGAAATGGAAATTTTACTTTATAAATGGTTCCTTGCCCAACGCGAAAGAAACATGCCAGTTTCTGGAGATATAATAAAGCAAGAAGCATTAAAACACTTAAGGAAAACAATAATTTTCGATTTTTACTATATTTTAATAAATAAACACATAACAGCTGTTTCGGTACACTGTACCTTCTTCAGATGTGAGTACTTTAATACTAAAATTACCAATATTAAGGTAATGAGAATAAAGCTTAAACTACCTGCTAAATTATTATGGGAAAATACGTGTATATATGTCTCTAGGGTATTTAATTTTCGACCTTTGTTTTCTACATGTAAAATTGTACATTCATCATCAAAATTATGTGATTCTTCTAATAAATGATTGGCGTAATTAGAATCCCTTTTATTTTTCAAAAAACATCTTTTATGTTCCTGTATACGTTTTTTAAACGGTCTTCCTGTTTGTCCTATATACACCTTATCACAAGAACCACATTTTAATTTATATACGCCAGATTTATCCTGTTTTTTAACTTTACTTTTATTGTTTTTTATTAATTTACCTAAAGTATTCCTAGTTTTAAACGCTAATTTTGAACCACGCTTCCTTAGATGTCTTGATATTGTCTCCGTCGGTTTACCGATATAAGGAAGGGTTTGGAAATTATTTGTTTCATTTACTTTATCCGGGTAAGCAGCTTTTATTGCCATTTTATATTCCTTTTTTTTAATTATTTTATCAATTAAGCAGGGTTGAAAACCATTGTTTACAGCCATTTGTTTAATGATATTTAGTTCTTAATCATAATTCTCTTTGGATAAAGGAATATTTAACAATCTATGTATATAACTATTGTATGCGGCTAATTTATGTGTATAGGGATGTGTAGAAGTGTTATGTATTGTAATATCAGTATGTGATGGTTTATGAAAAATGCTAAAATCCAATTTATTATTAATTTTATTAATAGTTAGATCAAGAAAATTTATAGAATTATTTTGTTCTGTTTCTAATGTGAATTTGATTCTATTATGTAAGCTGTTTATATGATTGAAGAAAATATTTAGTTGTCTTGCATTCCTAGTAAAACAAGCAAAAATATCATCGACATACCTAAACCAGAATAAAAATTGTTTACTTAGTTTGTGATTATGAATTTTAGATTCAAAATCATCCATAAAAATTTCCGCTAACAGAGGGCTTAGAGGGTTACCCATAATTAATCCTTCTTTGGCAATATAAATATTGTCGTTGAATTCAAAATAATTTTGGTCTAAGCAAACAACCAGCGTATTAATTATATCTTGTTTAATGATTATGTTAGTATTTTGTTTTGTTAACTTTTTATCAATAATATCTATAACTTCTATGGGTGGAACACTAGGAAAGATATTTTTTACGTCAAATGATATTAATTTTGAATTATTTGGGATATGCAAGTCTTTGATACTTTGAACAAGTTCAAAGGAATTTTTAATGCTGTATTTCGCGGAAAATTTACAGTGTGTCTTAATAATGTCTATCATTTTATTAGAAACCTCAACTGGGGGGGCAGTTATAAAAGAAACTACTGGTCTGATCGGGGAGTTTTCTTTATGTAATTTAATTAGAGCGTAAAGTTTAGGAGGTTGTGGATTCATTTAAACCGACGGAGATAATATCAAGACATCTAAGGAAGCGTGGTTCAAAATTAGCGTTTAAAACTAGGAATACTTTAGGTAAATTAATAAAAAACAATAAAAGTAAAGTTAAAAAACAGGATAAATTAAAATGTGGTTCTTGTGATAAGGTGTATATAGGACAAACAGGAAGACCGTTTAAAAAACGTTTACAGGAACATAAAAAATGTTTTTTGAAAAATAAAAGGGATTCTAATTACGCCAATCATTAATTAGAAGAATCACATAATTTTGATGATGAATATACAATTTTACATGTAGAAAACAAAGGTCGAAAATTAAATACCCTAGAGACATTAGAAATAAATAAACTTAAAAATTCCAACATATTACTGAACGATCAATTAGATTTAAATAGATCACCATTATTAAATTTGTATACACGTATTTTCCCATAATAATTTAGCAGGTAGTTTAAGCTTAATTCTCATTACCCTAATATTGGTAATTTTAGTATTAAAGTACTCACATCTAAAGAAGGAACAGTGTACCGAAACAGCTGTTATGTGTTTATTCATTAAAATATAGTGAAGATCGAAAATTATTGTTTTTCGTAAGTGTTTTGAACATGGATTTTCATCAAGTAAAGGCCTCATCAATCGTGTTTTCAGAAAGCATTAAGTATAAGTGCCAGTTTGAATGATGTTAATTTTAAAGGTAGCGATGGATGGTTGCTACGATTTAAGGAACGTTACGGAGTGCGACTTTTAAAACTGGCGAAAAACTTTCAAGCCAGCCAGAACTCATTAATCCATTTAAAGTAAATTTGAGAAGGGTGGTTGAAGAGTATGATTTAAATGAGCACCAGCTGTATAACGCTGATGAAACTGGGTTGTACTGGCAACTACTACCTAATAAAACTTATGTCTCTTTGGCGGGAAAAACTGCCCCTGGACTAAAGATTGCCAAACGGAGAGTAACATTTTTGGGCTGTACTAATGCTTCAGGCTTGCATAAAGTAACACCCATCGACTTATGTGTTAAGTCGTTGGTAACACCGTTACTTATCGGAACTGCTGGAAATCCAAGATGTTTTAAGAACTTTAATAATCCCCTGGTATACAGGCATACGAAAAACGCCTGGATGACGTCTGAACTTTTTAAGAACTGGTTTTTCCAGCAATTTGTTCCAGAGGTAAGTCTGATAGCCTCTAAGGTTTTGAATTATAACTCTTATGTTACTCAAAATGTGCTAAGGCTGACCAAGCTATTCTATAGAAACAGTCTTCTTAGTTCCATTATTACTGGTAATGATGTGGTTGGTGAAGCCTTTAAGAAAATTACATTGAGAGATGCAGTTATACATTTAGTAGCCGCATGGGAAAAGTTAAGTCCCCAGGTTATTGCAAAATGCTGGCATAACATACTCGCAAACGCTGATCAAGAACCAGATGAAGACGACTTGTCACTGTCCGTCTTGCAGCAACAGCTGAAAGAAAAGCGAGCTACTGACACTACTCTAGGAGAGACAATCGCAGTCCTGAAAGCTATAGGACCAGTAAGTTTTAAATTTACATGCATGCCCAAATAGCATACAGCGATTTTAGCTGGAATCTTTGGGGTTTTCTTCTATTCTTAGTTTTCTTTTTTAATAGGTGGAATACACAGCTGAAGAGAAAGATTGGAACAAGGACGCAATTGAAGACTCAAACTTGGAAGAAGGCAAAAATGAGAATGAAGAGGATGAAAGTGATCTTGAAATCCAAGACCAGCCAAGTGTTACAATTAAACATGGTGGAGCAGTTGAAGCCCTCAGGATAGCAATAGAATGGGCCCAGCAGAATGGCTTAAACATAACGGAAATCGAGAGTTTAAAAAACATTAATGAGAAAGCTGTTTTAGCAAACATTTCTGCTACAAAAACACAATCTAAATTAACATCTTATTTTGCTATATAAGATTAGTTAAGTATCTTAAGTTAGGTTATTGTAATAATACATACTATGTAGTATGCTAGGTACAATAATAATAATTTATTACATATGTATTTATATGTATTTTTTGTAAACTTCGCTAATATAAACGTACCGTTAATATGAACTCCTTAGGATTTTTTGTGTTCACGTTACCGAGATTGTACTGTATTAAATTTCCTAAAATTTCTGACTATATGGACACCTACTTCCTACCGTAAGGCACCCCTCGATGTAGCTATTCCTCAAATCCTGTTATGGAAAAATTTCATAGTATGAACATATTATTATCTCCAAAAGGTCCAGCAGGTATCTTAAAAACTTCATGTTGTTATTTTAAATCAAACTGTCAACGATTACATTGCTTATCAGATCAGAGAGAATGCTTTAGTGTAGTAGTGCGTATAGGCAATGGTCCTCATAAGGTTTTCTTTCTTAAAAATGCCTACCATTGATATTTTTAATTTTGTGACTATTTTTTGAAATTCCTATTCAATACCTGATATAAGATGTGTATTAGCATTTTTTCAGTTGCAGCATAGTTTAGGGGAAAATGTCATTTGTTTAATATTTGCAACACTGATATTTTTAATTTTGTGAGTATTTTTGTAATGCTCATTCAACACCTGACATAATATGTCTCTTGGTATTTTTTCAGTTGCAGTTTAGTTTAAGAAAAAAATGTCAGATTACATCATCCCTTTTAAGAATGAATCCATGGTAGAACACTAATATACAATTATTCAAATGCTAACACCAAACTAAATGCTAAAAATGACTCTCATTGTGTAGCTCTTGTATGATTGCAATAAAATTGTAGTAGTGTATAGTTGCTTCAGGTGATCCCCAAAATAAAAATCTAAATAATTTAAGTTGGGGACCTTGGTGGCAAAGGTTGCGGACCCCTCGCCCTATCCATCAATATGGGAATGCATTTCTGAGGTACTCCCAAACAATTACGTCTCGTTCGCAAAGGCAAATATTCTAGTTCAGGCAGCACATTAATAGTAAAAGGGTGATAGGAATCACCATTCAGTCGATTTGGAAGAAAATTGAGTTGCAGTGACCATGATGCAAGTTTCTATTACAAGACTATTATTGGATTGTGCAGCTCTCGTATGATCGCAATAAAATTGTGGTAGTGTATGCTTCAAGTGATCCCCAAAATAAAAATCTAAAGAAATTAAGTCAATCTGGAAATGCATTTCTGAGATACTCCCAAACAATTACACTAAAATGAGGAAGGGCTCTATCATGCATAAACCAGAAGGAACGTCCCATTCGCAAAGACAAATCTTCCAGGAGTTCAGTTAGCAAATTAATAATAAAAGGGTGATAGGAATCACCATTCAGTCAATTTGGAAGAAAATATGAGCCAATGGTCCCCAATAACTCCAGCTTACATATTAACAGAACATGTTACCTGGTGTCTTGCTTGCAATATGGCTTGCGAATTTTCCTGCGCCCAGATATGGTTGTTACGAAAGTTTGTTATACTATCTCTTGAGAAATGTGCCTCATCTGTGAAGGACCCTTTCTATGCTACAAGATGGGGCCTAGATCTGCCTCGTCCAATACCCACACCAACGTTGAGAAAAAAAACTATTATTTATGAGTAGAAAAATATTTAATCATTAACGGTTGCCGTGTTCAGACACTAATCATTGCCGCTTACAAGAGACTAGTACATTTCCATTGTGTAGTAGGAGACGCATCCACTAATAGAACAAAAAAAATTACTAAAGACCTTCATGTCAGTGCTAAATCAGTATGGATCATTTTGAGGGAAATCAACCTAAATTGGTGCCTTAGCTAATATTCTATTTTTTAAAGTCAAGTCACAATATGCTTTATTGTCCAAGATAAATATCATTACAAAGCTCCGTTTACAATTAGAACAATTTCCAAGATAAATATGCGAGAAATTTGGGTATTCACAATTGAATAAGCAAACCCTAACTCTGGAGGAACAGGTCAATAACATATTATTATGTATTTTTAAAATAAAACACTCGACCTAGTAATACAAAATCTAAAACTTAACATGCACAATAGCTAATTTTGTTGTTGACTAAAAAGAAGTCAGCAATCTTACAACACAATTACCAAAAGTCGAGACAACAAAATCAACCAAAAACAATGAAAAAAATTCAAAATTCAAAAATTTTATTTACGCATATAGCAATTACAGGAAAACTAATTAATTGAACCCTCACAATAATTAACAGGATAATGTCATTCCAATTTTATAGATAGTAATACAGTTAAGTCTCAAAGTCTCTCAGTAAAAAATAAAAGAAAAAAAGGTATCACAATTTATCACATCCAGATGGCGATCTAGCACACAAACATAATTTATAATTACAATTAATTAACAAAAACATTACAAGAAGTATCACAATTAAAAACCAAGGTGTAAAAATTAAAAAGTAAAAAGTAATATTACCACAAAATTAGGAGCATATGAAGTTAAACGAATAGAATTTTTTTTACTTGTTTGTAGAATACATTGTAGCTACAATTAAAAAAATCAATATTTTTGAAGGAGTAAATATAGTATTCAAAAGCATCTATTACAAGCTTTTTTACTTTATTTCTGATGATTTGCATAATGCTTATTGTCTAATAGTTGTTGGTAAATATTTAAAGATTTTTCTACAATCATAAATTATTGATTTCTTTGTCAACGTTAGTGTAGGTATTGGAACAGATATCTATACTCCGTCTTGTAGCATAGTAACGGTCCTGGATAATAAGCTTCCCACATGACGCAAATTTCTCAAAAGATGGTATTACAAACTTCCATATCAACCATATCTGGGCGCAAGAAAATCCCCAAGCATCATATTCTGTTAAATGAGTGGGCTGGAGTTATTGGAGACCATTGGCTCATATTTTCTTCCAAATTGACCGAACGGTGATTCCTATCACCCCTTTATTATTAATTTGCTAACTGAATTCCTGGAAGATTGGTCTTTGCGAATGAGACGTTCCTTCTGGTTTATGCATGATAGAGCCCCTCCTCATTTCACTGTAATTGTTTGGGAGTATCTCAGAAATGCATTTCCAGATTGACTTAATTTCTTCACAATTTTATTTTGGGCATCACTTGAAGCAAGCATACACTACCACAATTTTATTGCGATCATACGAGAGCTGCACAATATAATAATAGTCTTGTAAAATTATTTAAATAGAATCATCATGGTCAATGCGGGTCATTTTCAACATTCAATTTAGTGTTAGCATTTGAACAATTGAATGTTAGGGTTCTACCATCGTAATCAACAAATAGTGTAGTCAAGAGTGTAATCTGGCATTATTTTTCTAACCTAAGCTACAATTCTAAAAATACCCAGAGACATCTTATGTCAGGTATTGAATGAGCCAGAACAAGTATTACAAAAAATACTCACAAAATTAAAAATATCTGTGGTGCAATTTAAAAAAAAGCGATTAATATTTTGTTTACACAAACATTCCCTTTGATAAGCAGGGTAATCCTTGAAACTTTGATAAGAAAACAGAGGTTTAAAACTATCTTTTTTAGAAAATACCTAGATACTTTTGGACATAATAAACTACAAAAATCTACCTCATACCACTACACCCCGTCTAAAGGAATTTTCATGACTTGTACAACCAGTACAACTAACTAACCTGTAGGTACTTACATTAAGGAATTTTAAAAACCAATGGTGTACCAATTTCCCTTTGAATAAAAATCAGAAATGTAACTGTAAGTCCGGTACTGTGAATTACATTCATCCAATTAATATTCTAGAAATTATCTACCATTGCAAGATTCTAATAATTCAAATTTAAATTAAATCACATCAGTATTTCTTAAAACTAACACCTTGTAGCTGCAAAAACAAACAGAATCAGAACAATTATTTGTATGTGTACAATACACTCCCGAAATTGGGTCCGTTCGTCCAGACACCCTGTAATAATATCATTTTTTATAAAAAATTAAGTTGGTCAGATTTGTTAACATCATTAAACTGGCAAACCAGTGAATATTTACATGTAAAGGACCCCACAAACATGAAGTTAAAATTTAAAAGAATTGTAGTTTCGTGAAGTACTTACGACATCATGAAATTCATTTTTATGGGGTTTTATAAAATGTTTAATTTGTCATTCCCTACCATAACATTAGGTATGTATTGAATTATGGAGGAGTTTTGTACTGTAGTAACTTGGAATACCTGAGGAATAGCTACCTGAAATAATATTTTAGATTACTTAGGAAACACCCTGTATTAGACAAAAATAAAAACTGATAAATTTATTGGGGATTGTTGTATAATACCTATGATACCTTTATAAAACTCACCATTTACTTTTGTTGATTATCCACTTACTCAGGGATGACTACCTATGAAAAAATGAAATAAACAAATCAAGGCATTTGAAGGTTATTTGTTGCATTTGGCTAAAGGAAATCTTCACTTTATAATTTTAACAAATACAAGTAGTAGCCAAAAACTCGTTAAATACCTTGGTGATCATTTAGTATATTAATTATATAAACAAAGAAACTATGGGTGTCGTTCCTACGAAGTTAAAATGCGACATTGGAATATCAAAATGAAATAAAACTATCAACGACTTATCAGCCAACTACAGATGTTGACTTACGAAAAAATCCATAAAATTTTGTTATCTGATACCTACTACTCTGCGATTCCATCGTCAAAATGTCCAGAAAACGTTTTTTTGGTAATTTTTTCTAGCAGAAATGTAATTTACGTGGCAAAATGTGATTATTTTATCGGATTTTCAGTGATCACGTCAAGTTCTAGCAGCAAGAACTTGTAGCCATGATAGGACTAAAAAATCCCTATCACACTATACAAAATGTGAAATAATTTAGGAGATTTTAGAGTAAATACTTAATGTTACTGAAATATGTTTGCAAATTTACAAACATAAGTGAATTAAGAGCAAATACTTACATTAGAAACACTTTTATAGAAATATCACTCACAAAAACATATGATTCGATACGCACCATTATGGAAGTATTGTGAAATGATAAGCCAGTTTTACAAATAACGAATAATGTCGTTTCTCGTCATCTGTCGCAAACTGGTTCAAATAAAGCTCGTAACATTATAGAAATCGTTGATCTTAAGCGCAGTTTAAAGAATTCACTAATAGAGGTCACCACAGATTACAACCGATTTATCATAACTTTGTTTGGCCCAACGACTTATGGTGTTAAGTCGATGGTTTGGCCAGTGTTGTAGCAAAGAAACTTATACGTAGCTATAAGTTTCTTTGGTTGTAGCTTGTAGCTATATAGTGTAGTGAAGTTGTCGGAATTTTGTCCAAACTTCTGAAAAAATTATACCGGGTGTTGCATCGTCGAGCGGGACATAGGAAATCCCATGTAATTTTAAATGGGGTCAATTATTGGCTTCCCTAATTATTTTAGAGAAAAATTCTATTTAGGTTTATTAAAGGGCACTAAAACCCACATTCAAAAGAATAACTTTAGATATTTTTGATGAGCCCGTTTACGGGTTATCGCCGATTTCTTTTTAACTATTTCTCCTTATTTTTATGGCCCCGTATTTGCGAGCACCAGTCAAGGTAAAAAATGACTGTCAAATAAAGTTGTCATTTTGAAATGTGTGCTTTATTGTTATAAAAACTCGTACATCGAAAATATTAGCCATGAATACTGAACCTCAACCTCGCCAACTTTTCGAGTTTATAAATCCAGCTTTAGGGGAAAGGGAGGTAAGTTGACGAACGCGGTAAGATGACGAATTGGACATTCCTACTAAACTCTACGGTTTAAAATCGAGATATTGCTATGCTACATCCCTACTGAACTGCGCCGTATGGTACATTCGTTATTTCGGCGGCAAAGCAGTACAGTTCGAGGTTAAGTGTCGCTTGCTCTTATAATTTTTGAGGTTACGGAAATAAGAAATAAAATTTGGCTGGTAAGTACTAGACAGTTTTTAAAAGGTCTTGGGTCTTTGAAAATCGGTCTTATAAATGTAATGGGGCTAAATAATACTGGTTTGCATGAGATTTTAATAATATTTTACAAAAATGTACGAAAAGCGTAAGGTGGTAAGTTGACGAACAACAAAGTAGCTAAGATGACGAATCTTACCTCCAACACGTGAACCAAACATTTTATTTAATAAAATGATATTTGTTGGTCTAGGTTGCAAGATGGGTCGAGTTTATGTTCGTAAAACTGCAAGGCAAACATGGAGCAAAGAAGACATGAATAATGCTATAAACGATGTACAAAACAATGGTGTTTCTGTTAATTCCACTGCAAATAAATATAGACTTCCAGAGCCAACCCTTCGCAGATACTTAAGAAAATATCCTGATAAGGTCAAATATTGGTTCACTGTTGCGTAGGTGTATTTTAACAAAATTTATGACTTTTAGGTTTTTCCATCGAATGCTGGGCGATTTAAGCACACTTTTTCTGCTGAACAGTTACAAGATTTGTATAATTATGTCACAGAGATTGATCAGCGGGCATTTGGTTTAACTAAAGAACAATTTGGTATGATAGTATTTGATTTTGCTGAACAACGTAAAATAAATCATAGATTTAGCCAAGAGAAGAAAACAGCTGGGCGGCATTTTATAGACTGGTTTATGAAGAAATTTAAAGTGTCTCTTAGGACTCCCGAGTCGACGTCAATCGCTAGACTTATGGCTTTTAATAAAGAGAGCGTCTCCCAATTTTTTAATATTCTTCGTGAAACAAGACAAAAATATTCGTTTCAGCCTAACCAAATATATAATGTGGACGAGACTGGTGTTTCAACCGTAGCAACCAAAAACCCTAAGATTCTAACTCCGACAGGCAAGCGTAGGGTTATAAAAATTTCATCCGCTGAACGAGGGACAAACGTGACAGCCGTCTGCAGTATGAATGCAACCGGAAATTTTGTGCCTCCTTTTTTAATTTTTCCTAGGGTAAGGACGCAACCAGCTTACCTAAACAACGCTCCCAGTGATTTTGTTGGTGTGGCCCATGAATCCGGCTGGATGACTGGTGACAACTTCATTAAATATTTAGAACATTTCATTCGATATACAAGACCTAGTGAGGACAATAGGATTCTGTTACTTATGGACAATCATGCAAGTCATCTTACTTTGGAAGCAGTGAATTTATGCAGAGGAAATTTTATTACGCTAGTTGGATTTCCGGCACACACTAGCCACCGCCTACAGCCTCTGGATGTGTCACTATACGGGCCACTGAAGACCGCTTACAGTAGAGCATGTGACAATTTTCTGACTAGTAACCCTAGCAAAGTAATTACCCTGTATGATATTGCATCTATTTTTGGTTCAGCCTATCTAAAAGTTGCTTCGGTAGCCAATGCAAAGAGCGGATTTCGCGCAACTGGTATAGAACCATTCGATCCCGATATATTTACAGACTTGGATTTTGAGACAGCAAAGACAACTGAAATAGAACAAAAAGCAACGGATCAAAATTTAGGAGCAACTTTAAACGTGGAAATGGAACCTCAAGAACAACGTGTAGAGAAAAATGAGGCAAGCACGTCCAAGCCTACGGAAACAGAACCCATTGCATCAACTTCAAAATCAGCTACTTCTAAAGAAAGCAAAATAATTGGTCTTCCCCCTTTACCTTGGGGAAGTCGAGAAAGCCGACGTCCAAGAAAAAAGTTACCTTCATTGATAATTTCAAGTACACCAGTTAAGAATGCATTACAAGCAAAATACGATGAAAAAATCGAAAAAGAAAGAAAGAAAACGCTTCGAGAAGAGTCAAAGATAAATAAAAAAAATAATAATAAGCTCCGTATAAAAATGAAGAAAGAAAAGAAAAAACTCAAAACTCAAAACGTTAATAATGTCAAACGTAAAGTTTTTTCTAGTTCATCTGATTCAGAATCCTCGGCAGATGTAGCCTATGCTGACACTGACAATAATATGGATTCAGAATTTGAAGAAGGTGATAAGCTTTGCATAATCTGCAGTGACGTGGGTAAAAATAATGAACTTTGGTTCCGATGCTCAAAATGTCAAGGCTGGGCGCATGCACAATGCACCACTTTGAATCGTAAAGAAGCTAAAGCGAAAATATGGATTTGTGACTTTTGTGTCTAATTGTTTAATTATTTAGAGTATGTTTTTTTCTTGTTTCGTTTTGTTAATTAGGTATTACACATTCTTTTGTAAAGCTAATAATTAGCGTGTTACGTTTCTGTTTTGTTTCGTTTAGTATGTTATCTGTAATAAATATATTTTTAAACTTTGGTTTAGGCTTTTTTCATAATTGGTCAACTTACCCACAGCAATTCGTCAACTTACCAGCAATGGGTGGTAAGATGACGAATTTGTTGTTTTTTTTTAATTTATTTTTTTTTGTGTTAAAATATATTTTTTTATCAAATATTTCCGTGTCAGTCGATTTAGATATAGTTAGAATCAAATATTCAATACAATACATACCATCTTTGTTGTCAATAAGAACGTTACTGCCCAAAAATCCTTAGGGTCGTCAACTTACCTCCCCTTCCCCTACACTTCTGAAGAAAAAATATTGATGAATAAATGGTATTATCAAGGAAATAGTTATCAAAATGTGTCAGACATGTTTGCTGCTCTGTATCCGAATAGACCGATACCTGCAAAATCTACAGTCGAAAGGACTATCAAGAAATTTGAGACAAAAGGCACTGTAATAAATAACTGCAGATGTGAAGAAAGGCAGGAACAAAGAAGAGATGCAAGAAATGATAGGGGCTTGCAAGTTTTATTGTGCGTGGAAGAAAATGATGGGAAGATCAGCACAAGGAAACTTGAGGATGACATAGGATTAGATCACACCACAGCGTTACGAGCTTTGAAACGACATAAATATTATTCATACAAATATGAAAAGCATCAAGAGCTAAGAGATAGGGACGAAATACGACCACAGGAGTTTTGTTTTGGTATGATGGAAAGAGCAAACATGGATAGGGAATTTTTAAAAAACATCTGTTTCACTGACGAATGCACATTTACCTTAAACAATGAACCCAATGTTCAAAATTATCGATATTGGAGCAAAGAAAACCAACACAGGTTTGTGGAAACAAGGACGCAATATCCACAAAAAGTTAATGTATGGGCTGGGATTTTCGGAGAAAATATTATCGGGCCATTATTTCTTACACGAAATTTAAATGCAGAATATTTTTTGGAACTACTTGAAGATAATATTTTACCTACTTTACATGATTCCGCCAGGGAAAATCAGGAAGTTTGGTACCAAATGGATGGCTGCCCGGCACATAGTACCCTGGCTGTCCGGGAATATTTAAACCGTGCTTTTAATGGAAATGTTATTGGCTTAAATCATACAGTAAATTGGCCAGCCAGGTCTCCTGATTTATCGCCAAATGATTTCTTTCTCTGGGGCCATTTAAAAAACAGGATATACAAAGATAAAAAATACCCAAATCTACACGAGTTAAAAAATGCTATTTCTGCCGAATGCAATAGAATTTCAGTTTACCAACTAGCGAATGTAAGAAGAGAATTTTATGATCGCCTCGGTTATTGTCTAGCAGTCAATGGAGGAATATTTGAACATCTTCTTAAATCCTAAAGTTCTAACAATTTAATAGTACCTACCTATTAATTAGTAAAATATTGAAACATGTAAAATGTCATAATTAACCTTGTAATTGGATACTTTATTTTAGTTTTATTCAGATTAATTTGTACTCATAAATACACCTTTAATATTTTCGATGTACGAGTTTTTATAACAATAAAGCACACATTTCAAAATGACAACTTTATTTGACAGTCATCTTTTACCTTGACTGGTGCCCGCAAATCGGCGATAACCCGTAAACGGGCTCATCAAAAATATCTAAAGTTATTCTTTTGAATGTGGGTTTTAGTGCTCTTTAATAAACCTAAATAGAATTTTTCTCTAAAATAATTAGGGAACCAATAATTGACCCCATTTAAAATTACATGGGATTTCCTATGTCCCGCTCGACGATGCAACACCCGGTATACAAATGTTTTTCAGCGGGAAAGTACTTAAACTATGGTAATAAATGACATACTAAAAGTCCCGTAGATTCTGGTAATGGCAAGTTGCAAAAAAATGGAATGCACCAAAAATGTTTTTAACAGTTATTATTAAAAAAAAAATCTGAGTGTAGTATTAGTTAATTAATAATGCCATTGCCACGAATAAAACTTATGGTATTTTTTTCTGACATTTAGGTACCCACACCAGAACTGGCAACGCCTTGCGACATCCAAGCGCGGATCCAGGGGGAGGGTCATGGGGGTCATGACCCCCCCCCCCCAAACAAACAGAGGAACACAAAAAAATAGTATATATTATATTTACTTTGCTCATATTATTTTCCAATGCATGATAAAATTTAATTATATTGATCCGTAAAATGATTTATGAAAACTTCTTTTATTATTTTGGAGATTTATTATATAAAATAGCATTAATACACAAAAGTAAAATATATTACTTTTTTGTGAGTGACCCCCCCAAAACGAGGTTCTGGATCCGCTCCTGGCGACATCAAGCATCTTGATTTAGTGTCGTTTTTTCACGCGCACGAAACGTTTGTTTTCGGTAGTGAGAATAAGTATTCTGTTTGGGACTTGCGACGGTAAATATTCCTATTTTAACCTGTTTGTAGACTATTTAGAAGTATGGCTGATGAACTTATTTGTGTGATTTGCGATAAAAGTAGAAGCCAAGATGTAGTGAAAGTTATCAAGAAAATAATTGATTTCTGAGGGCTGAGGGAATGTTTACTGTGAGAAGAACGAACAACTTCTGGTCCAGTACTTGGACCGATATGGTCATCGAGCAGAATTTAATGAGGTCAATCAAAACCACTGGAGGCTTAACCCATGGGCGTGGGTTTACTAATTCTTCTTTGGCCAGATGGATAGCAGGTATGTCAGTTTGTATGCCTGTATCAACAGCTATGGAAGATTTTTTGGGATGTAAGTCAGTCTCTTCTGAACAACATATAGAGTTAAGTCGTTCACGCCAACAACGAGACAAAACTGACTTGGAAAAATTTTTAGATTGGCTAGAGGAACACAACCCTTTTAAAAGCAAGGAGTTCACATCACTGTTTTCTGGACGTATAGCTAAACCCGATATAAACTGCGATTTGGCGGATGAAATTGGAAGAAAATTACTCATCAAAAATGTAGGCAAATTATTCACAGATATTAAGTGCAAGCGAACAGATCGAATCAAGAATTTTTTACAAATGAGTAGTAGCATTAAAATTAATAGCAATTATGTGAACGTGTCTCCTATGCAATTATTTAATATAATTATTTGCTCTAACAAAACTCCAGAAGAAATAAAAGACTGTTTCAGGTTCGAATTATCTCCATATCTGCTGTCACTGTTTAAGGATGGTGTCTTGAGAAAAAGAACAAAAAGCCTTCTCTTAAAAGAATTTGATGCTCTAACTACACCTACTTCGAGCACTGAGCAAAATGCAATATATGTAATTGATGGTGGTTTTCTCTTACATAAAGTTTTATGACAGAAGCCTGCCACGTTTAACCAAATTTGCGACCAATATGTTAATTACGTTAAACATGTTTATGGCCAGGACTGTGTAATTGTTTTTGAGGGATACAATTCAGATCATTTTTTAACAAAGGATGCTTTGCAACAGGTCAGATCACAAAATGCTTTAGAAATATCAGTAAAGTTGGAGAATACAATGGTTACGCCATAAGAAGAATTTTCACTAAATAATAATAACAAACAAAAACTGATAGAGCTTTTAAAGTTTAGATTTGAAAAAACAGTCTTAAGGGTAATACTGGCCGAAAGTGACGCAGACTATTTAATCGTTAGAACTGCAATAGAACTTTTAAGTTCTGGTAGACCAATCGTAGTTGTATCTGAGGATACAGATATTGCCGTTCTGTTGATTCATCATTCAGAATATGATAAAATGTTTTTGCTCCGGCCAGGAAAAGCTGTCAAAGCTGATAAAACAACGAAAATATCAGAGCTTCAAGAAAAACTAGGGCATATTAAATAGTACACATTGTTTCTTCATGCTATATCAGGTTGTGACACAACCGCGTTCATATTCAAAAAAAGCAAAAACTCTGTTTACAGTTGTTGAAGAATGACATTTCTTTATGCGAAAGCCTTCAAATATTTTATCAACAAAATTCGGATAAGAACCAGTTAATAGAAGCAGGTGTACAATTTATTACAAAGTTATATAGGCCCAAGAAGAGCAAAGAAGAAATTGACACGTTAAGGTATACTTTATATAATCGAATAACATCTCTCGTCAAGGTCTGTCTGGAAACTTTAATTTGGCAGCGCTTCCCCCAACCAAAGACGCTACTGTACAACATGTTTTGAGAGTCTATTATCAGGTATGTTCTCTAATTATTATTACTTAGCCTAAATAATAAAGTTCTATGTACTTTTTAGGTACAAGAGTGGATGGGATGCAAGTTGGTTCAATTAGCCTATGGTTGGCAACGAGATAGAGAGGGACATCTGGTTCCTACATCCGCAACAAAAGAAGGAAGGACGAAAATGATGTTTTAATATGAATAATTTTGTTAAACTTAAAATACATCTTTTTGATATATCACATCAAGTGTAGTTTTGAATTTTACATACAAATTATCTCTTGACTTTACTTCATAAACCTCATAGTTTTTGGGATATTTGCAATAAAATGACAAAAACAAAATTGCGGCCAATTTTCGCAACTTGCCATAGTCCTATTTGATGGGACTTTTACTATGTTGTTTAGGAAGTTATTCCTCGTACATTTTCATTAAAATATGCTTGTATATAATTTTTTCAACCTTGACATCTAACTTTCCTACACTAATAGCAAAGAGTAACACAATCAATTGTGTTACTCTTTGGCTATAGTCACAGAAAATACAGCTACGCAACTATAGTCAAGGAATACAGGGTGTCCGGTAACCGGTAAGTATATAGCATACTCTCGGAAGCGTAGTATAGGGGAGGTCAATATAACCCTTATTTGTCAAAGAAATTCCTAAAGTGCCCCTTAACAGTGGCGTAAGCAGCATTTTGGGGCGGGGGGAGCGAGCTACCGGAGGGGCGCAGATCGCGGAGCTAAAGCGCCGCAGGCAAAAAATTTTTGGGACCACGTCCAAATTTCGTAGGAATTCACCCTCATGCTCCCTAGGAAAAAAAAAATCCGCTATATAAAAAGAAATAAATTAAATATGATGGGACGCTCTTAAAACCGGTTTTATTAAGTTTATTCCCATAGCTCTTCTTTACTAAAAATAAAATAAGACCGATATTGTTTTTTAAGAATTATTATTTAAGTAGTAAAGGGGCGCCAGGCCAAGGGGGGCGGGGGGGGGCGATTGCCCCCTTCGCCCTTCTGTGGCTACGCCACTGCCCCTTAACGGAGATACATTTTAAACTAAATTATCGGCTCTCTAACTTTTGAACCGACATGTATAATTTAATGAAATTTTAATAATTTATAGAGCCTATTAAGAGTCATTAAACCATACTACAGTAGATGCTTTACGTCGTCAGGGAAGTCAGGAACGGACTTGCCACCACACTTGTTGGGCTAAAACTTTGACAGATGTAACTTTATAGAGCTAAAAACTGATTTTTCAAATACTCTGGTAATTCCTCTTTAAACAACGTACTCTCGATTTGTTTCGATAAAATTAGCCGTTTTTGAAGAAAATAATTTTTTGTATAACACGTTATTGAAATAATAAACCAGAATTGACTACAATAAAACACCAGTCGTTAGTGTTATTGACAACACTTTTCTAAATTGTCTGATTAATTGAGTACATAAGTCTTAAGTAATCGAGGATTATTCCTATTGTGAATATGTTGACATATGCATCCAGTGGCGCAACCAGAAAATGAGTTTGGGGGGGTAAAAGTAGCAGCGCATGCGAAAAATTTTTGAGTACCACGCCCTTTTTTCAATGATGGTGCTTGGTTTGCAAGTAAGAAAAATAAAGAACACAACAGAAAATCACAAAAACAGCCAGACTCGTTTTAATTTTTGTGTAATTTTACCTATCATCTTAGGTACCTAGTGATGAATTTATTTTTCTTGTAAACAGGTAGTTAGACGACCCGAGTTAAGCTCGTTCGGGAGGGGGGGGGCTGCAGCCCGGTAGCCCCATAATTGGTTGCGCCACCGCATGCATCTAATTTATGGATAAGCACTCGGCAATTTTGCGCCTGAAGGCGATGTTTACCGCACCGAGGCGCATTTGAAAGGGTTGATCATGATCATTTAGTCATCAGTTAGAAGAGGAATTCTGGATGAAATTGCTGAAAATCCCTATACTTACTATATAAAAGTATAAGAAAATTCATGCGATAAAGTGGGGTTTGATCATGAGACCCTTCGAGAACAACTGCTACATCTTTATCACGTCTAAAAGGTACATGCCATGTCCGCTGATTATCCTATCCTGCAAGAGTCAACTACGCAAATTGGTTATTCTTGCAACGATATTTAGCAGGCAAAATCAGAATTTTACTATAGTATCGTTGTATTCACGGACGAAGCCGGTTTCACCCGAGATGGAGTAATAAATTGCCCTAATTTGCATATCTGTGGCATCAAGAAAATCCCCATGCAACAGTACAGACAAAGCACCAACAAAGGTTCATGGTTAACATGTGGGCGGGGATTATTGGGAATCTCATTAGGGCAGATTAAATGGTGCCATGTATTTGCAATTCTTGCAACAAAACTTAAACAGTTTATTAGAAAATGTGCCCATAGAAATTAGAGGTCAGATGTGGTATATTCACAACGGTGAACTGCCACATTTCTGCAAATAGTTCGTCAGCACTTATTATCAAATACTTTCGGTAATCGATCGATAGGTGGAGGTGGGCCTATTTCATGGCCACCGAGGTCGCCCGACGTGACTCTATTGGATTTCTTTTTAGGGAGGAATTTAAAGATTTGCTTACTCGACACCAGTTCACACTAGGGAAGATCTGAATAACACACCATTTCAACGAAATTCGAGACAATCCTGGAATGTTATTTCAAGTACAACGAAAAAACATCCGTCGGCTAAGGAAACGTATAAAGGTACAAACCGCCCATTTCGAAAAGCTAAAAATTAAACAAGAATAAGCAAATCTTTCACATTTTTAACATTC
This sequence comes from Polydrusus tereticollis, assembly GCA_963920685.1. Classification (NCBI taxonomy): domain Eukaryota; kingdom Metazoa; phylum Arthropoda; class Insecta; order Coleoptera; family Curculionidae; genus Polydrusus; species Polydrusus tereticollis. The sequence goes on from OY987327.1 coordinate 89,129,856, forward strand.
TTGGTTCCTTTATGCGCCGGCATACATCGATTTGGAAATGTAACCGAATAAATTCTTCTTGCATCCACACAATTGGCGAGTGCTTATATTGTCCATAAGTTAGATGCATGCGAGTATTAATGAGATGTAATATTGACAAATTTTACTATACTAACCTGAACTAACCTGTCTTTTTTTAGTTTTTTAATTTGTTCAGATTAAGCAACTACAAATACAACTTTTTGGTCTCTTGTGTTTTTTTCATATCTGGCTTCGTTTGCGACAAACAAAATAAAAATCACTTTAACTCATTCTAAAAGCAATCCATGGACATAAAAAAACAACCAAAAATAAAAAATAAACAATATTGACCTTACAGTAAATGACCAAAATGTCTTATATCAATTATTTTATTTTATAAACGTGAGTTTTCCAAATACTCTTAATTCATTTAATTTTCTTGAATTTTTATAAAATTATTTTAGAGTTATCTGAATTCTGATAACACTTTGTTGATGATAAACTTATAGATTTTATTTATTTAATTTATCCGAAAATATTTAAGATAATTTAATTATCTGTACTTTATTTTAAGTTATTCTGATAAAACTTTGAAGTTCAATTTAACTTTAAAAATTTTCAAAAAGGTTCCCTATTTTATTTTGGAATTATTTTAATTTTCAATGTTTCTCCCAAAACTTATTCGAAATAAAATATTTCTCGTTTTTTAAAGACTCCTCGCACTGAATATGAATTTAATAAAATTATTATTTTATTTTTAATTTAAATGATATGTAACAAAGCAATACTACTTTTGTCCTACAAATTGCCGATGTGCCTCGCCATAGCTATATTTGGCACATTTATACTGTTAGGTACTTCGACCCATTGTGTGTTTTTTGCCTTCAATGGTTCGATTTCTTATCACTAAATTAAACGCCTAATTTAGTGATATTTTGACAGTCACAAAAGCCTGTGGTGCCGGTACAGAAACCCTATAAGTAAAGATTTTCTTGTATAATACCTGCTTTAGGTAAGTTATTAAGACTTTATGCTTAAATTGCATTTCGTTATATCGTATTTGTGTGCACTAGTGGGTTATTTTGGGTCTTTCTGTTGCCTTTATTTTAGATTGTCAACATCTACTCAGTAAAATAAACAACTTATCCTCCACCACCGGTGTTGTTTCTCTTACCTCATACGTACACTCACCCCACGCGCCCTGACAGTCCACCAGCTAGCAAATACTTCGTCACAGATAATAAAAATAAATTCTTTATTACTAGAACGACCAAAAGTTTTCCTGAGATTTATTTAGTTGTAATATTTAAATGCCGTTCACCACAATATTGTGGTATACTAAAATTAGCAGCCTCTTTTTTTTAGTTTGTACCAAACAGTTTTTCAAAATATACATTTTTCTACACTAGTGCATTACCGCGATATTCCCCACCCTGCGGGGTAAAACGACGCGCAGTGTGGGGTAATATCGCACATCGAAAAAATATAGAAAATAATTAACATGATGCCCGCCTTACGAGTCTGTGGCTAGGAAGGCTGAGGAGACAGTGGGGTAAAAGGCGTAAAAAAGTCAGTTTTAACTGTAGCGGCATAGACGTGCGTTGCTTCGTTTCATATTAATATTTTATAAAGTTGAAGAAATAGTCGATACTTTCAGTAGAGTCAATGTAATGTAAATGAAACAATGTAGTCTTTCTCCACAGTTTAATGTTTAAATTAAATTTTAAGCTCCCGACATGTTTCGAATGCTTAAGCGTTCATCATCAGGAGATACTGAAAGGATAGTACAAAGTTGAAAACGAACAGTGAATATAAAGTAAAGTTTGAGGACTTACCTAACATCGACTTTAACAGAAATGTTGGTTGTCTCAAATTAACGAGTACAACCAAAGAAACTTATAGCTTTGCGTAGCTATAAGTTTCTTTGGTACAACTTATAGGATATGATACATGTAAAGGTTGAAGACTTGGTACGAACTGGTTATTTGTATTGAAATTAATATATTATTGAAGTTTTGATTAAATTTTAAAATTTTAATTGATGAAGAAACATTTTTGATAAAATAATAAACTGATAAACATATGAGGGAAAAGGTTTTATTTTATATTTTATTGATTTAAATGAGCAAGTTAAGCTATTTAAGAAAAAATTAAAATTACATATTTATGAAAAAGAATCTTAAATGTTTATGGAAAAATTAGTCTTAGATGACATGGTGGTGGTATGGGGCTATGCCCCTTATTCTTGAATATATGTAACTAATAAACATTTATTTTGTTGTGTTTAATTATTTAGAAGTTTTTAAATTTTGAATTTTTAAAAAAAGTTGATTATAAAATATATTGATATAACCTGTGCTCAGAGCTTTTGCAATTACTGTTAAAAAGTAATTCAATTACAATTACCCATTACCCTCCGAGAAGGGCATCAATTTTAATTACCAATTACTAACAGTATGATAAAAATATTTAAATCACCAATTACCCACTAAAAGTAATTGATTCCTTGATCAATTACCGCATTCGAATTACTGAGTTTAATTCAATTATTTTTATACTAATTCAATTACTTTTAAGTAATGGAACTACCTTAAAAGTAATTGAATTACTCTAAATCTATAAATTATAGGTACTTTTTGGCAATTAAATTACTCTGAGTAATTCAATTACTGACCAATAATAACAACTGTCTTTTTATATAATATGATTTATTTGTTGAAATAAAACAAACGTAAAATAAAGGAAAATAAAAAATAAATGAAAAAACTAGGTATTAATACTACTAATGGTACTATAACAAACAGATAGGTACAAAGAAACACGAAATTTTTCACAACAAAACAAATACCTACGAAACGTTTGTTTTTTTATTAACTTTCAGAATAACTAATTCTTCGAAATGTTTGTCAGAGAGAGCATGTCTTCGGGGGCTATTAATGATCTCAGCAAAAGAAAACAGCCTTTCGCAGAGGAGGGTAAACATGTGTTATATTAATTTATAAAACAACTTTTTAATAAACGGATATTTATTTAATGATTCATTTTCCATAGATGGGTCATTAAGATACTGTAGAATCTCCAACTCAATCTTCTTATTTGTGCTTTCATTCTGTAGGTCGTTATTAGTATCTAATTCAAGAAAAGTATTTATACTTCTAGTAGGATTTTTGTATTCCTCCTCGCTGGCCCCTACGTTATCTTCTAAATTCAGATCATGTGCTTTTTCAAAAAAAAACTTCGTGATACTTTCTGTTAAATCGTTTTCTAGAAAGCTTTGGAAACAATTTTTTTACCGTAGCTTGAATTGCGGAAGCGTGAAAGATGCAATAGTTGCTTCTTACGCTTCCGAGGTTGAGAAGTTCAAACAGCTACTAAAGTGTTTTAATAAACCTTCTTGACATGCCTCTAATATTGTACGAGCAATATTGATAGTGACTGATTCCATTCGAGCTTTTTATATAGAGATCCCAAACACGGCAATAAATACCCAAAATAAATATTTTGTTCTCGCTGTAGAATATCTATAGCATTGGCCAGTGGCTCCAGTATTGAACAATACTCTGTCAAATATTCAAATTCGGAGTCAACATTTCGTTCTTAATATTGTGAACTTTTCAAAGAGCTCTTCTAAATGTTCTCTATGTTTTAAAACTTGTGCTATTGAGTCATTCATTGAGTTCCATCTTGTGGCACAAGGATAACTCAATGTTTGACCAAGAACTTGTTTAATTTTCTCACTGCTTTTTGGTTTGCCAGCCATTTTCCACAGAACACTGCATTTGGCGACAGCGTTGGTGTATTCGGTTCTTACTGTTACGTTTTTCTGTATAGCATTTTTTACATTAACAGTAGATAAAAGATTTAAAGTGTGACTTGCACACCTAACGTGCTTCGGCAATATATTATTTGGTAAATCCAAGATATTGATTTCGTCGTCTTCATCATCATTTTTATTAACGTGAACAACGGGGTCAACTGAAGGCATAAATTCTTTAAACGCTTTAACAAAATTTGATCCGTTATCTGATATGGTTGCCACCAGTTTATTATTCCTTAGATTATATTGCAAATGGTAAGTACATTTCTGTTATCTTGTCTTCCAGTAAAGCGACGACATGCAAGAGCTGCAGAACACCTTCCAAATCTTTTATTAATCCAATCAGCTGTAAAACCAAAAAAACTACGATGTTTTTTGGACCAAACATCCGCAGTAGTACACACATACAGGGTGGTCCAACGAAAACTTAACACCTCGATTTTCCTGCTTTAAAATGAAAATGTGGAAAATCGCTCGGACCCGTCGATTTCTGATTCGAGAGGGAATAACTTTTCCGCTTTTTTCGTCTCCGTAACTTCAACCCCCTAACGGGAGTGAGCATAACCTCCTGATTTTGAATAGGGACGAGGGATGTTGCGATACCTCATTTTAAAGATCTTGTCGAGTAATATCTGACCTTAAAGTTTCGCTTTAACATTTTCATCTTTAACGAAATGACAGCTAAAATAGTGGAAGACTACTTACTTTTGTGATTAGCTTATTAAATGCTGAAAATGGCCACCATTCACTTGCATGCAGTAAAGAACACTGGTGTATGAGTAGAGAATGTGGAATTTACCTCAAGGATATTACTCTTATCAGACGCATTTGAATTATTTATTTATTTGTTAATTTTTTTGTCCAAAAAAGTAGACGGACCATGTTTTTGATTTACTTTAGTCTATCGTGAATTTTTAAGAACGTTAAAACTGTGTCAAAGCGATTGTAACTTTGTAGTAGAATTAAAATGGTGTATTCCGTAGAAGAAAGGGTGGAAATGATAAAATTATTTTTTAGAAATAAAGACTCTGCACGAGTAACAGTGGCTTTATTTAATGAAAGACATCCTGAAAAAAATGTATCCGCTGCTTACGTTGTGCAACTGGTTGCCAAACTTGACGCTACTGGTTCAGTCGGAAACAAAAAGAGGGTGTATGAAAGAGACGAAGCGAGGGAAGTGGCTGTCTTAGGTCAAGTAGCAATGGATCCGACCCTTAGTACTAGGAAATTGTCCGATGTATCTGGTGTTTCACGCACAACAATCATGAGAATCCTTAAACAACATAAGTTCCATCCTTTTAAGATACGACTGGTTCAGGAACTGAATAAGGATGATTTCGATCGCCGACTCTAGTTCTGTGAAGTGGTCAGTGGAATTATTAACAATAATCCTAACTACATGTTCAATATCTGTTTCTCGGATGAGTGTTCATTTTACCTTAATGGCATTGTAAACAGGCATAACTGTCGGTATTCATCATCATCATCACTCAGCCTAGCTGCGTCCACTGCTGGACATAGGCCTCTCGTAACCTCTGCCACACATCTCTATTCTGCGCGGCCTGCATCCAATTTGAACTTATATGTATGTCATCCGTCCATCGGGTCGGTGGGCGTCCTCTATTCCTATATGCATCCTGTCTTGGTCGCCACTCTAGAATCTTCTTAGTCCATCTGTCATCCGTTCTTCTAGCAACATGACCAGCCCAATTCCACTTTAATGTGGCTATTCTCTCCACAGCATCCACGACCCCTGTTCTCCTTCTTATTTCATTATTAGGGATTCTGTCTCTTAAGCTTATTCCCAGCATTGATCTCTCCATGGCTCTTTGCGTGACTCTGATTCGGTTTATTGTTCTCTTCGTCAATGTTAGTGTCTCTGCTCCATATGTCATAACAGGGAGTATGCATTGGTCAAAAACTTTCCTTTTCAAACATATTGGTATGTCCGATTTAAAAACGCTGCGAAGCCTTCCAAAGGCGGCCCAAGTTAGACTCGTTCTCCTACAAATCTCCGTTGTTTGATTGTCTCGGCCTAATCTAATCTCATGGCCCAAATACTTGTATTTTGTTACCTGTTCGACGTTATGGGTCCCTACCTGTATATTGTCGCTTATTACAAGGTTCGTCATAAACTGAGTCTTCGATATGTTAATCTTAAGCCCGACCGCTCTTGAAGTTCGGTGGAGGTGTTCCAACATTTCTCTGGCTTTATCTATACTATCCGTCATTAACACAATGTCGTCCGCAAATCTTTGGTGGTTTAGATTTTCTCCGTTTATATTTATTCCCATGTCTTGCCAGTCTATTTGCTTACACATATATTCCAATACGGCCGTAAACAACTTTGGAGAGACAGTGTCTCCTTGTCGAACTCCACGTTGTACCTCAAATCTGTTTGTATCTTCGTGGAGTCTAACGCAGGCTGTTGCAGTATCATAGATGTTTTTGATAAGTGCGATATAGCGGTGGTCGATTCTGCAGTCTGCAAGTGCTAGCAGCATTTTATGTTGATCAATGGTATCGAATGCCTTTTCATAGTCTACAAATATAAGGATTAACGGCTTGTTGTATTCCACACACTTTTCAATTAGTGATTTAATGACCTGTAGATGGTCGTTCGTTCCATATCCTGAGCGAAAACCGGCTTGTTCGCGGGGTTGATAAGCATCCAGTTTATTTGTAAGTCGTTTTGTAATGATTTTAGTGAAAAGCTTGTACATATGAGAGAGTAGACTGATGGGTCGGTAGTTCTTTAAGTTTGCGATGTCACCTTGTTTGTGCATTATGGTAATGACAGCATTGTGCCACTGGGATGGAGTTGTGCCCTTAGTCAAGCATGCATTTAGTAGCTTTTGTATGGCATATGTTAAAGCCGTTCCTCCCTCCTTAATGGCCTCAATGACTATGTCGTCGTCTCCAGGTGATTTACCGTTACTCATTTCGGAGAGTGCTGCTGTTATTTCTTCCACCGATATCTCTGGAATATCCTCAGAACCGACATTTTCAATTTTTGGTATACGATTCGGATTTAGAAGTTCCCCATCTCGCTTGTAAAGATCTGCGTAGAACTCCTCACAAATTTTCAAAAGTTCGCTTTTACCTGTTCGGATATTTCCACTTCGATCACTAAGTCTGCAAATATTCTTTTTACCCTCAGCCAATCGGTGTCGTAGTACCTTCATACTTTTGTTATCCTGTATTACTTGTGATATATGTCGGTATTGGTCAGATGAAAATCCAAGATTATTTCGTGAAGTACATACTCAGCATCCCCAAAAGTTAAATGTTTGGGAGGGTATTTATGGAAATCACATAATCGGCCCTTTTTTTATACCCGGTAATCTTACTGGCCAAATATATTTAGAACTATTAGAGAACGCTATTTATCCAGCCCTCGTTCAAGTATTGGAGAATGAAGAAGACCATGTAACGATCATTTTTCAACAAGATGGCGCACCACCTCATTTCGCTCAACCTGTGCGTCAGTTTTTAGATGAAAATTTTCCTCAGGCCTGGATTGGAAGAAGGGGACATATTGAGTGGCCACCCAGATCACCTGATCTGGCTCCACTGGACTTTTTTCTATGGGTTCAGCCTGAGTCACTGGATGATTTGCGAATTCGGATCATTAATGAATGCCGTCAAATTACACCAGAAATGTTGAGTAATGTACGTGAACGTTTTGAGCAAAATTTATTTTACTGCATGGAAGTGAATGGTGGCCATTTTCAGCATTTCATAAACTAATCACAAAATTAAGTAGTCTTCCACTATTTTAGCTGTCATGTCGTTAAAGATGAAAATTTTGAAGTGAAACTTTAAGGTCAGATAGTACTCGATAAGATCTTCAAAATGAGGTATCGCAACACCCCTCATCCTTATTCAAAATCAAGGGGTTGTGCTCACCCCCGTTAGGGGGTTGAAGTTACGGAGACGAAAAAAGCGGAAAAGTTATTCCCCCTCGAATCAGGAATCGACGGGTCCGAGCGATTTTCCACATTTTTATTTTAAAGCAGGAAAATCGAGGTGTTAAGTTTTCGTTGGACCACCCTGTATAAAGACTGATCAAAGACATTTTTTACAGAAGCCACATTTTCCATAAAATAATCTTCAATTCTTTTGACGACGGTTGTCCTATGCATAACATTCACACCCATTCCGTCAAAAAGTGAAACAAAAGCAGTGTTGTCCACCATACTTATGGGTGACATTGTGCTAACGATGAAATTCACAACTCTATTGTCCAAGACAGCTTCATTTAAGAAAATATTTCATCGAATCGCCGTGGTGGTAAAGCATCAAAAAGCGGCCGCCGAGTTCAAAGACAAAGCGGCTCCCTGTGCCCGAGGAAACCTCCTGTAAGTTAGCCTTAGCCGCGATTTAACCAAACAATATTTTTCTCTCTAGGAGTAATGGAATTATGAAAAATTTGAAAGGAATTGAATTATTTTTGAGTAATTCAATTACTTTTAATCTAATTGAATTATTCGGGGGTAATTAAATTACTTTTTATGTAATTCAATTATTTGGGAGTAATTCAAATACTTTTATTCTAATTAAATTATTTGGGCGTAATTAAATTACTTTTTATGTAATTGAATTATTTGGGAATAATTCAATTACTTTTTAAAATAATTGAATTACTTTTTAAAATAATTGAATTACTTTTTAAGTAGCTAATTGAATTACATCAGAATTCTAAAAACCAATTACCAATTACAATTACTTTATCACAATAATTGGAAAATCAATTACAATTACTATTTCCAAAAAGTAATTCAATTACCGACAGCTCTGCCTGTGCTAAATCACAACCGCAGTACTCGCCCGCAACGTGGAAGTTGAAATGAGGTTAATATCAAGAGAAAAGTGGCAAAAATATAGAACCAGGTACCATTATTAGAAATATTAAAAATAAAACTGATTATTAAAAAGTAGTGAGAAGATTTAACCAACTCGATATTAGATTTATGAAATCCATACAAGTCGATTGATATTTAGTTGTCATCACTGGACGTATAAAGTATTTGAGAATTGGCAGAACACAGACATCTGTCAACGAATGGTAAAAATATGGTTATGTGTAAGAATAATGAAGTACGAAATAATTTTTCAAAAAACAAAATAAAATGCTTATTAGTTACATATTATTCAAAAATATAGGGCATAGCCCCATACCACCACCATGTCAGCTAAGGCTAATTTTTCCATAAACATTTAAAATTCTTTTTCATAAATATGTAATTTTAATTTTTTCTTAAATAGCTTAACTTGCTCATTTAAATCAATAAAATATAAAATAACACCTTTTCGTTCATATGTTCATCAGTTTATTATTCTATCAGAAATGTTTCTTCATCAATTAAGATTTTAAAATTTAATCAAAACTTCAATAATATATTAATTTCAATACAAATAACCAGTTCGTACCAAGTCTTCAACCTTTACATGTATCATATCCTATAAGTTGTACCAAAGAAACTTATAGCTACGCAAAGCTATAAGTTTCTTTGGTTGTACTCATTAATTTGAGACAACCAACATTTCTGTTAAATTCGATGTTAGGTAAGTCCTCAAACTTTACTTTATATTCTCTGTTCGTTCTCAACTTTGTACTATCCTTTCAGTATCCCCTGATGATGAATGCTTAAGCATTCGAAACATGTCGGGAGCTTAAAATTAAAATTTAAACATTAAACTGTGGAGGAAGACTGCATTGTTTCATTTGGGTACAATATTTTATAAATTATTAAATTTGTAAAAACATAAGAATAGAAAAAAATGCCTCTAGATTTATATAATACGTTTCAAGTTTCAAGTAATGCGATTTAATTTTGACAAGCACAGCTACAAACGTTTAAATTTATAAATTAAATAATATAATTCTAGACTCCGCCAATGCCTCTAAGATTTTTGAAGATGGCATGATGGCAAGCACCTACCCACAAATTAAATATTATATATGATAGAGAGAAAGAAAATCAGTATCAAGGCACAGGTGATAGTTTCTGGTTCAGGAATCCGCGCTCTATTAGATGTGGGTTGTAAAATTTACCAAAATAAATGATTAATTAATATTTCTTAAAAATTAACTTCACACCGCTTTAACGATTATACTTTGCAATGTCAGGGGAAAAATAAACGGGATATATGTTACAGGATGTATACACTACACAGGGATATACATACGTCTGATTGTTTTATGTAATATATTTGAATTCCATACAAATTAAGATTTTATGGAAAGTTAAACAGATTTTTACGGTATGGTGTGTTTGGTACTACACTCCTTAAATTCCTTTCGTAGCTGTAGACTCGTGCGTCGGACTATACTCAATAAAAACAAGAATACTTATATAAATTGTGTAATATAGTTAGTAATGATACAATGAGCATAACTAAACCACGAGGCGTTACACGCGTTTCATTATAAAAGTTCATATCGAACGTGCATCATTCAAAATTTAATCTACGACGGTCCAAATAGATTTTATTTGCATAGATTCGATTTATCCTAAAATACCAAAAACGCTTTCATAAATTAAAATTCAAAATTATTTGGTGCCCATATTAGTTGAAATCATAGTAACCGGGCTTTTGATTGTTGCAATTTTGACTTTGGCAACTTCATTATTGACGTCCAATTTTGTGCCATACGTTCAGTTTTAGTGAAAAAGAACATTGAAATGGGTGATTCTAATTCCGAGAGTGTCCCTTCGAATATCGAATTTGCAATTATTAATATCTACAATAAATAACTCTTATTGCATTTGTTTTAGATTAGTAATAAAAAATAAAAGTGGCGACTAACTCTCTTTTTGCTTGTTTTTTATTTTAACATTTTCGTGTTATTATGAATTCATAATGGCACGGAGTGTTATTATGAAGGCCATAATGACATCCAAATAAGGATGCTCAATTTGTCATAACGACACCGTCATCGACTAATGTCTTTAATAAAAAAAAAATATATTTACAAGCTATGACTTTAGGTGATTGTTTATATTTTATTCAATAAATATTTCGGTTAATTCTTGGACGCGTTTCGCCGTCTACGGCTCATTGGCAAGACGGAAAGATAATGGACAATTCTGTACACGAACTTTATTTTAGGTTTGTTGTCTTTTTTAATATTTAGCTTTCGGTTATTGAAGTTAAATTTATAAGTCATTATACTTGTTTCAGAAACATTGAATGTAAGTAGATTTGATCCACACCAGTTCTTTATTGTAACTATGTCTCGGAAATTGTTTCCGTTAATTCTCCCTCAATATTTTTTCGCCATGCACCCAATGGTGGTGTCGTCCGCGAAAAGCGTAAACGTACCGCTGAGATTAATAGCAGCCGGGTCATTAATATATAAGTGAAATAGAATTGGACCCAAAAACAGATACCTGCGGTACCTACTCCATAGGGAATCTGCGACGGGCAGGATATGCTTCCGTATATGAGATCATGTGTGTTTTCTAAGTTAGATCCAATCTTTAACATCTCTTCTTTCTTTGTTCAACTGTTCGGCTGGTCATCATTAGAAGTCTTGAATTCGGAAATAATTCTTTAAATAATTGACGTGCGTCGACGGCGTTCAAGTTGGTACTTAAATTAATTGAATTTGGAAGGTTACTTTAACGAAATTAATCGGGTCTTGGTAGAAGCCAGTCTTTTGGTAATTTATATGTTCTGTTTGGCAGAGAATTAATGTGGGAGGTTATAATGAGTTCATTTTGCGACACGTCTGTCCGTCTGAAGTAATTTGTTATGACTTTATCAAAAAATTCAATTAACGTCGGCATTCGTAAGTCATTGTGCAGTACGTGAGTCATCGTATGTGTAGGTGCGTCCGCAATAATCTTAAAACCTTGTTTTGAAAACGTTGCAGTATTTTTATTTGAGTCTTGTTAATAGTGCACCATGTCGGTATACCGTATGTCAGTTCCGGTCTTATTATTATTTTGTACAAGTTCGTCTTTGTCCGTATGTCTATCCTGCTATTCCTGTTTAGCAGTGAATAAATAGCACCAAGCTGACCATTCGCTTTTTTCAAGCGCTGGTCCGCGTTTGTGTTCCAAGCCATTCGCTTGTCGAAGCTGAGACCCAAGTATTTTATATTATCTCGCCAGTTTATCCTGGTGGTATTTATATATGCTTCCGTTAAACTAACAAGTTGATGACGATTTGTAAGATATAAAGATATCCAGTTATAGCACATTCCACTGAAACCTTAGCACTGCAACTTCTTTAAGAGAATTTCTCTTGGATGTTTTTTAATCCAAAGCTCTTGTCTTAAAATCGCGAAAATTAAGCATCCCATTCAAGAGATAAATGTTTTGAATTCATATCTAAAGCTTTTGCTTTAAAATCTTAGGCGCTGTTGGGAAAAGACCGCGTGATTTTAAGAAGTGAAGTTTTATTTAGCGCAAGAGAAGAACGAAAAAGTTCAGATTTCCAGTCGGCCGCTTTTGGCGCCAGAACAACAATCCCCACTACAACTCACAATTTGGTACGACGTGGTAATTATTCCGTAGTCTGTGCGCGTCATTTGAATAAAAGTGGGTGTGGTTTCGTGTGTGCAAAGGGTACGGTACAATGGCGCCGGTGAAAGAATTTTTAGACCAGTTCCATCTGGGTCATTTGCTGTCGAAATTTGAAGGCAAGTGTATGTATAGTTTTGTGGAAATTGCTTAAGGTTTTATTTAAACATTATGTAAATATTATGAAATATCTGTATTATCTTAAAATTGAAAAGTCGATTCTAACGCTGATAATGGAAGCCATAGCCTCTGTTGTACAGACACAGAATTGCTCGTATACATACAACTATAAAGAGTAATATCAGTGGCACGTATTTATATAACACGTCATGTTAACATAATAATCCCAATGGCTCATAATTCTATACCTATTTGAAGTTACAAGTACAAGCTATGAACGTCATCATAATATAATAAATATAACAAAACAGTGCATTTAACAGCTATATATTATACGTGTATACATTTTGATTAAAGGCTCGTATATAACATTTATATTATTTTTAGATTAAATATTTGGCACCAGGCTTATAAGAAAACCAACATAAATGCATACAAGGTGTTTCAGAAAAGTCTAATACAATTCTGCTGTAAAACTATCAGGGAAGCTCAATTTATATGGGATTTTCTATGGCCATGTTGGGCGGTATGTTTTGTGAAGTCGTTGTTTTTTTTATACAAAACATGTATAAACAATTTCTATTTTAGTAATAAATTAGCTTTTTAAATATCAGTCTTTTTTTTCTTTCGAAATTTAAAAAAAATTGTCTGAGGATCGTTTCACTACAGGCCAAAACGTAGTAAACTACCCTCTTGGAACAAGAACAATTTTTTTTAAGCCAAGTCCGAAAGCTCTTTGCACTAGATATTTAATGCTATTAAACCCAGAGAAAGATTTTAAATTAAAACCAATCCCGTATTCGGAACAAGAATAATTCTTTTAAGCCAAGCTCGAAAGCTCTTGATACTAGATGTTTAAAACTTTGGACCAAGAGAAAGATCTTAAGTCGAGAACAAATTTGATTTGGTTGTTCTTAGAACAAGAGAAATTTCGCTATTGAATCAATAGAATGGGCTATCCTCATAAGAAAAAATCCGCGATTGTTTTTAAGAGAGTTAGGGATTTGGTTTAAGAGACTTCGCATTTGAACCTATTCAAAACCGAAAAGCTCTTGGCTGAATATCATAATTCCTTGATTCAAAGGACTTGTTTTTTCAGTGTGAATGTGTATTTTCTTATGGTGTGAAAACATCTCAAGTTTTTTGATAAAATCCTAATACTTTTAGTAATCCAATATCTTTTATTTTTTATTTTCAAACGTTTTATTGGGAACGCCTGATTAAAAAATTTAACTAAAACACTGTAGAATAACCTATAATTATGTTTCATTCATATTGTCATCATTATATTTTTCCTTTATTTTTCTTTTTCAATTATTTGAATTCTATTTGGTCGTTGCTTAGGTGCTGAATGCGACACTGATGGCTTGTTTGGAGCATTTTGTTACATTAATATCTACAGCTTTTATCACACCGATCAGTTAGAAATATGATACAAATATCTTTTTAACCAAGTCCATGAATCTAAATTAGTTTAACGACTATTCAACGCAGCAAATAGTATCCAGCCCGCACCTGTTTTTTTGGAGATCGATTGCAACGCTGCTGGTCCAGGCGTCTAGCACGGGCGCCGTGCCGCGTCCCAGGCTGGATATTCGCGTTCCAGAGTCGCGATCAGTGGCTGCAAACACGCTGACGTTATTAAATATTTTCCCGCTCTCGCTATACGTTCCACGTTCGGCGCTTACGTCGCGAGATTGCGATAGAGAGTTTGAAGAGGGTCTGAGAGGCTAAAGTGATTTTTCTGACGCGAAGGTAAGTCGAAAAGCGTATTAGTGAGTAGATCTGTAAGAGTTTGTTGAAGAATATATTTTTGTTTGTAGTAAAAATAAAGATACCTTTACTTAATAGATATATTTAAAATATATATTCTCACAGTAAGTACCTACTTATAGACTTAGTTGAGGGCAAGTAAACAATCTACCGAAAGGAATCAAAGTCAGTACTTAAGTACCTACAATGTATAATAAAACTATACTTTTTTTATTAAATTAATTAAAAGCGCCAAAATAAGTAATGCATATTATTTTGATGCCAAAAAAAGACGTATTGCTTCTAAAGCAACTATAAGAAAATATATTGTTTTACAACATGTTTACTTCTTTTTCAGTCTATGAAACTTGACATGATCAATACTATAATAATTGTGCAAAAAAAAGTTCTGTTTAAGAAGAGTTTTTAAAAACTGAAAAGTAAAAATCTATACTGCTATAGGTGCCTATTATAAGCATAATATAGGTTCGTCTTTAGAGAAATTTCTTACAATATATCTTTAAATTTGAGTCATAAGATTGGCTCTATATTAGGACTCATGATATACACGGTGTTATATTATTAGACATTCGGCAAAAATTGAAGGGGTTATTCCCTGGACTATTCTAAGAATATTTTGTCCTTTGATGATTTTTGATAGGTCGCTTTGTTTCGAAGATACAGGGTGAGAAAGTTTTTAGACAATATCAACATTTTATTACTAAAAATTACATGTACAGGGTGTCCAGTTTTCGTATGTTTTTCGGGTTATCTGCGTTATTAGTAAAGATAGAAGGTTGCGGTTTTCGCGGCACTGTGTTACTTTTTTGAGAAACAAACAGAATTTTCATAGCCCCCTTAGTTTTTTAGATACGGGGTGTTTTTGAAAATATTGCATTTTGGGAAACTTATCTCGGTTACGCTGCAACTTATCAAAGAGGTAAAAAATAAACTTATTAGTTTTTTTCATGTAGAATCCAGTGGCTTGGTCAGATCTTTTCTATGTTTAATTGTTTTCGAGAAAAAAAAAAAAACTTGCATTTTTTTAAATGGGACACCCTATATATTTTTAGCTATTATGATTCAGTTTATCACAAGCTTTTTAAAAATATATAATACTTTATAGCTGCTTTCAATGTGAAGCCCAAAATTTACATTTGTCAACAAATTTACATTTTCTTAAACGGCGCACCGTATAAATTTTAAGATTAAACAATTGTCACAAGCTTCTCACAAATATAAAATACTCATTTTAAAAATATATACCTATACCAATAACTTTTATAAATATAAATAACAATTAACTCAGTTGTGTTATACGTTCAAAAATTAAAAGCTACAATTATTTGATGATTTAGGAAACTGTCTCATAAATATTGCTCAAACTGTTCTCCATTATGCCTAAGACATGTTTTACACCTTGTTCTGATTCGCCTCAGTACATTTAAAATAATAAAAGGCCGTGCCTGTAACTCCCTAAAGGCTCTTTCAGTGGCTTCTCTTAAATCTGCCATCGTTTGGTACTGGACGGTATAAATTTTATTTTTTAGGTAGCCCCACAAAAAAAAATCCAAACCCGTTAAATCGGGTGACCTGGGTGGCCATCTTACAGGTCCATGTCCATGAATATTACGTTTTTATAAATTTCAAAATATGATGAAAAATATAAAAAGATGCCCATACCTGTTAAAATAAACTTCTAACGCTTCATCTGAATTTTCGTTACACTGAATATAACAAACGAACATATCGTACTTTTCATAATTCTCAAATATTGCATTCGCAGCCATAAGTAAGAAAAAACTGCTATTTATCGAAACTGAAAAGAAATAAAGAACAGAAAATGGATAACCTATTCTGACAGTAAATAAAGATTTTTTCAGATAACAAGCCTGTCATCTTTTGTTTTCCTAAATACCCGTCATGGCCTACTAAAAAAAATTTTAATTTGTTGAAAAATGTAAATTTTGAGCTTTACACTGAAAACAGCTATAAAGTATTATATATTTTTAAAAGCTTGTGATAAACTGAATCATAATAGCTAAAAATATATAAGGTGTCCCATTTAAAAAAAATGCAAGTTTGCTCTTTTTCTCGAAAACAATTAAACATAGAAAAGATCTGACCAAGCCACTGGGTTCTACGTGAAAAAAACTAATAAGTTTATTTTTTACCTTTTTGATAAGTTGCAGCGTAACCGAGCAGGCCATAAGTGAGGTCCACCTCGACCAATCTAGCGATCTCCGTATGTTACTGTAAAAAACTCACGAGCAAGCACATTTAAAGCGCTGGTGCACCATCGTGCATAAATCACATTGCATTTCTTGTTGCCAATGCTACATTCTTCACAAACTGAGGCAGCGTTTATTCCAAAAATTTGCGATACACCTCGCCGGTAACTCCTGGTAGAAAAACCGGTCCAATTAGCCAGTCACCTACAATTACGACCCAAACTTTCGACGAGAACTGATGCCGAAAACGATCTTCAAGTACATCATGTGGATTTTCTTCAGCCGACATATGTTGTTGTAAAAACTCCTTATTGCATATCTTGAGAAATTCGATTCATCGGTAAAGAAATCAGCGTCAGTAGCTGAGGGACTTGAACTAATGTTTGCAAAAGCCATTGACAGAATGCAATCCGTGGAGGAAAATCAGCAGGAAGAAGTACCTTAAACGCGTTGTATGTAGCACGAGAACAACAAATAGTCACTAAGGATTTTCCAATCAGTCCAATTGCTTACATTGAAAGTATTTTCAATTTCTCGAGTAGAAGTACCTGGATATTCCTCTATCATGTCCAGCACATTCTCCTCCACTTCTACCGTTCTTACTATCATTGACCTTCCCGGTCCCCAAGTTCGTTTCAATGTTTTGGCGTTTGTATAGCGTTTAATAATAGAGGACTTCACTTTTGTTAAAAAGTTTAACTATTAAATACGTTAATCAGTCCCAACAAATTGGACACATACAAAATGATCAATTACGAGACGTATTCAAATAAAATCCACGCTTAAACTGATTTGCTTAAAAGATAACACCGCATTTTTTAAAAATGTATACTTTGTAAGTCCAGTGTAGTATGCCATACTGTTATTTCGACTACATTAATAATCTGAAAAATATTAAAATTGGATTTGTCGAAAATTTTTCTCGCTCTGTATCTGCGAAACAAAGCGGCCTTTAAAAAATCATCAAAGAACAAAATATTCTTAAAATAGTCCAGGGAATAACTCTGTCAATTTTTGCAGCATGTTTAATATTTATTAATTATTATTAATTTATTTATTATTAATACTATGCATATTTTATCAATTTTTTTATACTTTTTTAAAATACGAATAAATCAATAATAATGCGAATAGCAATTGATTATTAATGTGAGTTTTACTTTGTTCATGTTTTTTTTATTTTGTCACTTAAATGTACTAAATCCCTTACACCCGCCTCATACCTTTTCCTCACGATCAGTCCCAAACAAGACACCCGGAAAACAATATAAGGCGTTATTATCTCAACAACCACTAATCCACTTATTTTTTAAATAGGTGTCCTTGTTAAACTGCCGTTTATAAATTTTGACACGACTTTTACCCGCAATTTCAATATTTAAATCTGGCATAGACTAGCCTAATTTGAATTCACCCTCTAATTCTCGCGAGAATCGCCAACAAGTAGAACAAGTGACAAAAAAATATAAGCATTAGCCCGCTGATACGATTACAGAGAACTAACCGGAACTGAAATAATTTGCAGCACTGAACCCAACATAATCGACCTTCTATAACAAACCCGACCGTATATGTTCGGCTCACACAGAAAATGCGCTGTCAACCGCTTTTAAGTTTTGTGGCGCGTTCTTCGTTCCCTTGATGGAAGTGAATAGTTCTTTTGAGTATCATTCTCGGCAATTGTTAGGTAACTAGTTATTCTGTTTTTATTTTTCATACCACACAAAAGTTCAGTAATGCGTAGTAAAAAACTTGTGCTATTTAAGCCGATTCTGGGTTAAAGAAATTATCTAAGGTTTCTCTAAACTTTTCAAATTATTTATAGAAGACTTTTGTTTGTTACTGAACATTCTAAATTAACAATTCGGTCCTCTTGCCCGTCTCAGACAACTTTCTTTATTTCTCTTTTATGCGGAGTTTCCGAGAATTAGGTAGTTACTCTTGAGTATCTAAGTTTTCTGACGTCTTGATATAGCGATTAATATTCTAAGCAGGAATTTGCGATTTAGGGTGACAATGATCCTCTTAGATAAATGATTATTTATACTTTGCCACATGAACATGAATAATTATAAAAAAAGTAAAATAAATGGATAGCGAAAATTTAAAGGGTTAATAACGTTGAAACAAAATAATATTATGATAAATCTGTTAAAATTGAAAAAATAATTCATTTTTTGCTGCTTGCCTTTAAAAATAAAGTTTCGCCTTCATACGAACCTAAATAGCTACATTTAAATAAAGTGTTGTAAAGTAATAAATCTTTTCTATAGGGCCGAGGGTTCAAGCTATTTTTGGCCTTCTGTGCATTTTTTATGTAAAATAAAGGTGAATAGCTGCAACTTTAGACAGTTTTGGGTTAACTTTCTTTAACCCTTCTTAAATTACAAATTTGTTTTCACACAGATTTAACGGCTGAAAGATTTTATCCTAAGCTGAGATTAATTATGGTGCAATATCATTCAGTAGCTTTAAATACAACAGGTTACCGGTAACAGAAAAAGTTGCTTTCATCTGTTATCCGCTTTACTTTATCTAAATTTGAAATTCTAATTAAACAGCACATTATTGTGTAATTAGAAATCCAGAATCTAGTAGAATAGGTTGAATATTCCATGATGAATATGGTGGAAATTGCTTGGCAAGGCTCCAGCCAAGTTCGGCAACCACTGATAAAGTTCGGAAATGCACTTTTCTTATTTGTTGCTTGTATATTTTTATTAACTTTAGTTCCAATTGGTTTTCCGACGAGTGAATTTTGTTATATTAGTGTTTGGTTTACTGGCGCGTAATATTTCAAAAGAAAGCATTTATTTCCCAATTCTAAAGAAATAATTAAAAATGTGCAAAAATCTTTGCAAAAAAAAAGATTTTAATTCAAGTGATGCTTTAGCCGATACGTCGTCTGTTTTAACAAGTACTTCTTGATCTTCGGTAAAGGATATAGTACTGACCCCTATCTTTCACAATTGACTGTAGCATATTTAAAAGTATTGATGAGAATGATTTGGATTTATTAAGAAGGAAAATTTGAAAATTTATCAAATGTATGAATGAAGAACGATCTGTATCAACCCTGGTCTCCCTAAAAAAGACTAAAAAGAGGCTTACCTGCGACGAAACAAGCATTCCTTGTAGCATGCCAAGCCTAAGAGAAGTTTTGCTTAACGGCTATTAAACAATATACAGGGTATATACATATGCGAGATGTTACACGTGGCGACATCTCGTAGCAATCGAGCTATCCACCCAACCAGACCAGCGAGATCTTAGAGAAGACCAAACGCTGGAATGGAACCCGCATAAGCGGGTATCGATTGCTACGAGATGTCGCCACGTGTAACATCTCGCATATGAATATATACACAGTGGTGTAGCTAGCATTTTGGGGCGTAGGGGGCGAACTATCGGAGGGGCGCAAACCGCGGAGCTAAAGCGCCGCAGGCAAAAAATTTTTGAGACCACGCCCAAATTTCGTAGGAATTTACCTTTATGCTTCCTAGGGAACAGGGGTCTGGCCCCAAATGAAGTTTAAATATGCTATATATAAAAAAAATAAATTTATTGTGATGAGACGCTCTCAAAACCGGTCTTATTAAGTTTATTACTATCACTCTTCTTTACTAAAAATAAAATAAGACCGATCTTGTTTTTTAAGAATAATTTTTTAAGTAGTAAAGGGGCGCCAGGCCAAGGGGGGCGGGAGGGGCGATCGCCCCCCTTCGCCCCCCTGTGGCTACGCCACTGTATATACATTATGTGTTAAAAATACTGTAAGGTCCCTTTCCTTTCCGTCAGACTCTATAGCCTTGTTAAGGAGCCGTAATACGGCGAGACGCGTCCAGGGATTGGGTCTGACGAAAAAAAAGGGACAAACATCTTTCTTTTAATATACAGGGTGTCCAGTTTTCGATGGTTTTACGGGGTATCTCCTTCTCCGTTACTAGTAAAGATAGAAGGATACGGTTTTCGCAGAACTGTGCTACTTCTTTTTCTTTGTGAAATAAAAGATGCCGCAATCAATATTTTTCTAGTCCTCCTTGTTTTTAATATACTGGATGTTTTTGAAAATTTTACATTTTGGACACCCTCCATATTTAGGTTACCCTGTAGCTTCTTAAAGAGAAAACAATAGTATATTATTAACCAAGGTTTAGACAGCCATCATTATTGCCCGAGCGGCAAGGTTAAATCACGAGGACCGCAGCGACGAGGGATTTAAGACGCGAGGGCTATAAAGCTGTCTAAACCGTGGTTAATATAATATTTTTTCCACTACTACAAACTTTTATACGACATTTTATCTTTATAGTATTAATAATTATAAAAAATTATAGGTAGGTGTAAGTATATTTTTTAATCAAGTTACCTGCGCTTTGGAATTGGCAAAATAGTTTGTCAATGTCAATGTTAATTTTTGTTCATTTATGTCATCAGATTTCATGAGTTTTTCGTTTTTTTTTTTTTAAATCAAGTTACCTGCGTTCAAATAAATTCTTGAAGATCGGTCAATAATGGATTTCAATGCCTTATTATTGACCATGGTCAATAATAACTTATAAGGTAGAGAAAAACGATTTCTAACGTTAATAATCGGTCAATAATGACGATGTTATAGGTTAGTAGTGGAAAAATATTATTTTTGTAGTTTCTTACGTAGAATCGAGAGACGCACTCAGATTTTTTCTACGTTCAATAGTTTCCGAGAAAAAAAAACAAACTTGCTTTTATATTTTGCACCCTATATATTTTTTAATATTATAATTTAGTTTATAACAAGCTTCTCAGAAATATATAATATCTTATTTTTGTTTTTAATATTAAGCACGAAATTTACGTTCTAATAAAAAATAATAGGCCATGACGGTTATTTAAAGGAAGAAAAGACCACAGTCATTTATGTCATATTAAATACTTCTTTAGTTTCTGTTCTCCAAGTTGTTTTAAAATAAAGTAAAGTAAGTAAAAAGTCAGTTTGTCCTAATTATGGCAAAAAATGTAAACTTTAAAAATAATGAAAAATACGACATGCTCGTTTGTTATGTCCATTGTAATGAAAATGCAGGTGAAGCATTAGAAGTGTATTTCAATAGGTAAATATACGCCTTTTTGTGGTATCTCTATGAAGATTTATTAAATTTCTTAAATTACTTGTAGATATCCCGAAAGACGACAGCCGGATAAAAGAATTTTTCTAAGGATGAAATCAAATTTAATTGAACACGGTTCACTTTTTAAACCTTGGTCTAAAATCTACAACAAGGAAACCCGCGAGACTGATAAAATAAATATTTTAGCTTCAATTGAAACAAATCCAACTAGTTCTTGTAGAACGTAGAACGGTTGATGAGGCTTATTTTACCAGTACTACAGTGCATTTAAGGTCGCTCGTGGAACAAAATCACACCTAAAGCTGATTTTTGCGTTAATGTCTAGCTTTAGTCGCCCCGATTAACATACAAAAAGTCCCCACAAACCACCCCCAAAGGTAAATTTTTTTAGTTATTGCCTATTATCTCGAATATGGTTAATTTTTTCAAAAAAAAAGTAGATATTAAAATTAAAGCCAATAAAATTATCTACAAATTGGTGTATATAAGTCTATATTTTAATTAACACAGTGGCGCGCATCAAACGTTTTAAGTCGACAAAGTACATTTTTTTTTGTATATTTCTTATTTATCTCAAAACCGGTTGATTTAAGAAAAAACAACTAGATAACAAAGCCAGTAAAATACCTGCAAAATGATGTATATAAGTACATATTTAAATTAATACAGTGGCGTACATTAAAGGTTTTTATGGTGGTAATAATATTTTTCATCGTGTAGCGTAAACGCGGTAACGGACATTATTTTGCATATTATAAAGGAAGAAACACTAATAAAATTACTTAAAAATTGGTGTAACAATATAATACCCATTTACTATCTTTTTTTCACATAGAAAACCAAAAAAATGGTTCTTTCAAAACGTGTTAGGAAATTTCTGTTAAAAAAATAAGCTTAACCACAATGTCACTAGATTTCCATGGCCTTCTATATGAAAAAAAGAAAGTAAATGTTTTAACTGCCACTCTAATTAGAACAGAGGCGTAGAGCAAGAATCGAAATTAATAGGTATCTTATTTAAACAAACTCTTCTTCGTGATCATCCTCGTTTTCAGTCGTCTTAGGGACGACGACATTGCTGCAGGACTGTCCTTGGTATTGCCCACAGAGATTGGAGCAATCTAAGCCAGCCTTCCTACAACTGCACAGTTTTCCACAATCCGTCCTACAGTTGCAGGAAACCAATTTTAAAATAAAATCTGGTGAAATGGGCTTATTGACAGTTGTTGGCACCAAAAGCTCCCCCTGTTTTTTCCAGCCTCAAGATGTAGGATCCAATTCATTCCCCAACCGTGCCTGAATTTGGTGATATACCCGCAAACTGTGGTTAGATGCAGCGTCTGATGTTGGCGGCAGAGATGCTAAGGAGAAGTTTGAATTTAGGCTCTGTCGCGCTGCATTATTGTGGAATTTTACGAACCGGAGAAGATCTAATGTTCTTATTGATTTACCGGCTCCATATAAAAATAAAAGAAATTCTTCTCCTACAGAAATTAGATCACTTTTATTGGCATTTGGTGTTAAAAAAATAGCTACTTTCGTTTGTAATTCCGGATTTTTTTCTAAAAGCCTATAGGTTGACAACTTTCCTTTTTTATAAATTGCTGGTGTGGTATCACATCCAGAAATGGCATGGCAAAATAGGATAGAGGATGTAAGGACACCTATCTTGTTCTGCAGGGAACTTATGTTAGTGATTTTATTTGGTTTTGTGGTTTGGCCAGGTCTTAACATAAAGATGTTGTTCAAATAAAATGTTAATAAAATATTATGTACCTATTTATTGTGGTTATTTTTCATTTTAACGTTATTTTTAACAACACATCTTCTCTAAGCGAAACGTGATTTTTTAGGAAATCCAAAACATAGCGATTTTAAACGCCTAGTGCACGCCACTGTGTTAATTAAAATATAGACTTATATACATCAGTTTGTAGATAATTTTATTGGCTTTAATTTTAATATCTAGCTTTTTTCCAAAAAAATCAACCATATTCGAGATAATGGGCAAAAACAAAAAAATGTACCTTTGGGGGTGGTTTTGGGGCGGTTTGCACCCTCGGAGGGGTGGGGAGTTTTAGTATGTTAATCAGGACGACCAAAGTAAAACATTAACGCAAAAATCAGCGTTAGGTGATTTTGTTCCACGAGCACCATAGGAATGAAAATAACGGCCCTGGAGTACAGTGCTGGTATATTTAATGAGCACAATACGAGGTTTTGGTCTTAGGAAAATCAGCATGTAATATTTCCCCTCGAACGGCAAGGCATATTTGGCTTTAACGTTTCATATTTTATACTAGGAAGCAAAATAATTTATAATATATTTGAAAGTTAATATTTGGAAATTCTGGAAGACGTTGTGCCGGAAATAATAGAAGACGTGCCATTAGCGGGTCTCAATAACTTGCATGTGCAACAAGATGGAGCACCCGCTCACAATGCGCCAATTATCAGGGCCTACTTAAACAATAATTTCCCAGGCCACTGGATTGGAACTAATGAACCTGTAAGATGGCCACCAAGGTCACCCGACTTGTCGGTTTTGAGTTTCTTCTTGTGGGGAGATCATGAAAGTAAAATTTATTCTATTTAATACTAAATAATTGCAGATTTAAGAAATGCCACTGAAAGAACATTTAGGGAGTTACAAACGCGACCTCTTATTATTTTAAATTTATTAAGGCAAAGAAGAATTATGGGTGAAATATGTCTAAGGCATAATGGAGAACAATTTGAGCAATATTTATGAGAGAGTTCTACAGAAATATAGCTGCTAATTAGATTAAGGAGTCTAAAATATATTTCTTCTGCAGTAATTACCATACCAGTAATAGTTTCTTTAAATACCCGCCATGGCCTATTAACAAAAAATGTATATTTTTTTAATAAAACGTAAATTTCGTGCTTAATATTGAAAATTAAAATAAGGTATTATATATTTCTGAGAAGCTAGTTATAAACTAAATTATATTATTAAAAAATATATAGGGTAACTCATTTAAAAAAAAGCATGTTTTTTTTTTTATCGGAGACTATTGAACGTAGAAAAAGTCTGAGTACGTCACTGGATTCTACGTAAAAAAGAACATTTGTTTTCTCTTTGATAAGCTACAGGGTAACCTAAATACGGGGGTGTCCCAAAATGTTAAATTTTCAAAAACATTCCGTATATCAACAACAAGGAGGACTAGAAAAATTCTGACTGCGGCATCTTTTGTTTCACAAAAAAGTAACACAGTGCTGCGAAAACCGTATCCTTCTATCTTTACTAATAACGGAGATACCCCGTAAAACCATCGCAAACTGGACACCCTGTATAGCAGAAAATCGACCAGTTATCTACCTTGACGAAACATGGTCCAATATACACAAATGTTATTACTATATTAATTGACCTTTACTTTCAATTGGTTTAAAATGTCCCTTCAATTGAAAATAGAAATAAATCAATATGTTGGTAGCTATGTTTTCAAGCCGACCCTGCATCCATATATTGCGGTTTGAAGATGATGGGACCTACACAATGGGGTTTAATTAGGTACTTGATTTATTGCAGTAAAGGTCAATGATATAATGTCAACTTTATTATAGTTATAATTATCTTATAGCGGACAAACAATTTGCCAATTGTGCTTTTTCTGCAAAGTGATGCGTCAAATTGACAAAGTTTAGGTATAAATAAAATGGCAACATAAATGTTGTTAAAATAA
This sequence comes from Polydrusus tereticollis, assembly GCA_963920685.1. Taxonomy (NCBI): domain Eukaryota; kingdom Metazoa; phylum Arthropoda; class Insecta; order Coleoptera; family Curculionidae; genus Polydrusus; species Polydrusus tereticollis. Next base: position 89,155,134 of record OY987327.1, read on the forward strand.
TCAAGTTAACTTTTTATTTATTATTCCATTGCCTGTTGGATTCATTTAATATAAACATGTTAGTTACCCAGCCAACAAGGATAACTGGCTTTTCGAATACAATTATAGACTATTTCTGTACAAATTTCATAAGTAATGAACAATGTAGCCTGTCTGTGACAGCTTCTGGTCTTTCAGATCATGAAGCAATATTAGCAAATCTGTATCTAAACTGTCCTAACAAAAAACTCTATAGATGTGGTAGAATTTATAGTGCTGCGAACTTTCATAGATTTAGAATATGTGCAGAGTCTATTAACTGGCAGTTGATTCTGCAGGGTTCCGATCCACTAAGAAATTTTAATAGTTCATTGCTTTCTCTTTTTGAGATACATTTTCCACTTAGAAAACTAAAGAAAAAACAAAAAAAACCATGGATTACAAGCGGCATTAAAAGCTCCTCAAGAAACTTACGGTTTTTACATACATTAAGAAAATTTTACCCCACAGAGTTTATACATAATTATTTTAATACATATAAGAGAATTTATAGGGGAGTTATTAAAGCAGCGAAAAGGAGATTTTATGAGGAAAGAATGAATAGAGCGGGGAACAAGATGAAGGAAGGATGGAATATGGTAAATGAGTTAAGGGGAAAGTCTAATAAATGTTCGGAACAGGCAGATATACAGTCTCAAGTACTTAATGATTTCTATTGCTCTATTGCCCAGAATCTAATAAGCGATCTAAAGCCAAAAGTGTGCCCAATGACATTTCTTCGTAACACATCAGTATTGGACACATTTTATTTACATCATACCAATACAGAAGAATTGAAAAAAGTTTTCAAAGAAATTAAAAACAAAAACTCTGCAGGATTAGATAACATACCAGAAAAAATTTATGAAAACTTACCGGACAGCGCATTGAATACACTTACTGCTGCTATAAATATTTCATTCGATACCGGCATATTTCCCTCTTGTTTAAAAACCGGCTTGATTAAACCTCTTTTTAAAGGCGGTGACTCAAATGATCCGTCATGTTATCGCCCTATATCTCTACTCCCAACACTATCAAAAATAATAGAAAAACTAGTCAAGAACAGAATGATCTCTTTTATAAAAAAACATAACATACTGACCAAATGTCAATGGGGATTCCAGAGTTCAAAGAGCACTGGAGATGCAATATTTTCATTTCTAGAGAAACTTTACTTAGGCCTGAATGATGGTGATGTGGCGGCAGCAGTATTTTGTGACTTCTCCAAAGCATTTGACTGTGTGAATCGGGAAATACTGCAGGAGAAGCTACAGTGCTATGGGTTTAGGGGGATAGCATTGGGATGGTTATCCTCATATATGTCCGAAAGGAAACAAATTGTCCGATGTCAAGGAATCGACTCTAATGTCCTTGTTAACCCTTATGGAGTTCCTCAGGGCTCGGTCTTGGGACCCCTGCTATTTTTACTGTATGTCAACGACCTAACAAGTATTAATATTGATGGTCATTTCACCTTGTTTGCTGACGATACTACGATCCTGTGGTTGAATAAGAATACTGATGCCTTAACTGCTCAAATATCCAGTGACATTGAGAGGGTAAAACAGTGGTGTGATGCCAATTGCCTAGCGTTTAACATTACCAAAACAAATATTCTAACATTCAAGTGTAACATTAAGGGGTTAAATTTAGAAAATCATGTTCTAGAGAACAAAACTGTTGCGAGGTTTTTAGGCATTCATATTGACTCAAGACTTAAATTTACTGATCATGTCATTGCACTTAATAAAAAACTAGCATCGGCATGTTATGCAGTGAGAATAATCAGAAACAATTTGGGGCACTCCATGGCAAGATCTGTTTATTTTTCTTTAATAGAGGCTAATTTACGGTATGGGGTTGCTTTTTGGGGTTTGAGTTCTGTGCAGTTGATACGGTCGGTTTTTGTCCTCCAGAAGAGAGCTTTAAGGTATCTTTGTGGACTGAAACTACGAGATCATTGCAGACCATTCTTTATCCGTGAGGGAATTTTGACATTAACTTGTATTTTTGTTCTGGAAACTGTTTCCCTAATTCACAGAAAGTATGGAAATGTCGTAAATGCAAATGTACATAACACCCGTAATGGCAGTGAACTATCCCTACCTATACCTACGAGCGCTCTCACCAAGAATTCATTGATTTATGAGAGCGTTAAGATATATAATCATTTACCAGGAATATATAGAGATATTAGGAATAGTAAAAAATTCACATACTCCGTAAAAAAGTTTTTACAGGCTAAAGCATACTATAGTCTTCTAGAGGAATATTACAGTGAAGTATTTTAGAAACGGTATAGTGGTAAGGGAAGTGATAAATTCCATTATCTGCTTTTATTTTTATACAATGTTGTGTAATTATTACTGGGTGACAACTTTATACACCTCATACCCTTCACGTTAGCATCCTAGTTATGTACTTATATTACTTTAATTACTGAATTGTTTGTTTCTCACTATTCTGTAGCACTACTACCTGTGCTCTTGCCATTCAGCGGTAGTCGCTATAGGTACTGATATATTTTTTTTTTCTCTTTTTTTGGTTTGATTTTTTTAATTTCGATTCTTGAGTGCGTTACGATATACTTATTATATGTTTTATCATCAGCGCGTTATAGTTTATAAAAAATTTATTTTTTGTTTTTTTTTTTCTCTTCTTTTTGACTGTGAAGACTGTGCTTGTTATATGTTAAGATTTCATTTACAATGTGTATTATTGTTTGTCTCTTTTACTGACTAGTTGACCGCTATTTATTTATTTTGACTTAGTTCAGTTTAGTATTTAAGTCTAACCTTTTTCATTGTTATTCATCCCAGCTTTGTTTATAAGATGCCCTCTTTTAACAATAAAGCATATTTGATTTGATTTGATTTGATTTATTATCAAATAACAACCACAGCCTGAAAGTCTACAAATTCATACTCATACTACTATGAAACGTGACGTCCCCCATATCACGTATGGGCATATCTAACAAAAATGTGAAAAATTAAGTTACGCCGGCTTTTTCGGAGTTTTCCTCCGGCTGATTTTTCAGCTCACCAAGTGGCGTAACTGCATCTATTATAGTACTCCTCTCTCTGGAAAAGCAGGATAAGGGATCTCAATATACAGGGTGCGCCAAACTCGATGGCCTATTAGAAGTGTCTAGACAACGAAACAAGTTGGGTTATGTTCATAGGAGGCCATGATCTCCAATTTAAAAATATTTTTAGCACTGCGGCGTTGCCAGACCTACTCTTACCAGATCCTAACTTGTTTTTTTTTTAAATGGAGTGCCCTGTATGTTAAATAATTTTTAGATTCCCCTGAACATTCTGAAACTTTTTTGTATAACCTATGATATATCTATCTTGAGTCGTTTAGGAAATAAAAATTATTTTTTAAGAAATTTAGCAACAAACATCCCTTAACAAAAAAATAGGATTTTTCCCAACCGACATAGATGGAGGTCTGAGCTTCTGGCTCATATTTTTATATGGGTTGCTGTATCATAATATGTCATGCGAATTGAATTATTGCATACAGGGTGTCTACAAAATCTTATGAATTTAGAATAACATAAAAATGTCAGTTATGCTGGAATTTTAAATGGAACAAACACCCTGTATTTTAGAGTGGTATCCAAAATATCAACTAATTCTCTATTTAAAAGTATTATATGATGTCATATCTATTTTTAGCCGTTTTGGACCTGTAAGCTAAAAACTTAAATAATGCAAGTAATGTAAATATAATTTATTTTCATATTACTACAAGTAGGCCATGACTTCAACCAGTCAAAAAACATTTGCGAAAATGACGCTGTCTATTTGGCAAGTAAATACTGTACTTGCGTAATCTAGGTACATATTATCTGGATATGGCGAATTCTTATACAAACGAACAAATTTTAAATATGTTCTACATTCATCGCGAGTGCCACAAAATTATATCTAGAACATGCAGACAGTTTAACGAGCATTTCCAAACTTAGTTCCTATGAACGAAAAGAAATTCAAGAGGATAGAAGGTAATTTTAAGAACAATGGTCAAATACAGCAGCCAATAGCCCAAATTAAACCTGTAACAGGTAACGAGGACAATGAAATAAATGTCGGCATATTTTTCTGCATTTCCTCATGCGTCAATTCATTCTGCTGAAAGAGACTTAGGAATTTGTTATAAATCGATAGAAAGAATTCTGCATACACATCAAATGCATAATTATAAATTTGTGACACTTCAAGCTATCGAGCCTAATGATCCTCTAAAACGAGTTGAATTCTGTGAAATGGTCTTAATTCGTACACAAGAAGATGCAAATTATTTAAGAAAAATTATTTGGACCGATGAAAGCAAATTTACCAGGGAAGGCATATTTAATAGGAGAAATTCACATTACTGGGCGACTGTGCCGCAGAAAATCCGCACTTTGTTAGAGAGACAGAGTTTCAATACAAATTTGGCTTCAATGTCTTTTGTTTAATGATGAACGACAAAATAAAATATTACATTTACGAAGAGAATTTAAATTCTGAAAAATATTTGGAAATATTACGAACCACAGTATCTGACTTCCTCGACGAATTAAATCTTGGAATGCTGCGAGATTGTTGGTATCAGTTAGATGGTGCACCAGCTCACTGTTCTAATGAAGTGACGAATGAACTTACACAGATGTTTGAAGACCGCTGGATTCGTTCGAACAGCTCGTTAAATAGGAATCCGTTCCCCGCGATATCATGAATGTATACATTGTACGGCATCGGAGCGAGAGGGGACCCTTGCGGGACTCCCGCCCTGATGTATTTGTTCTCAGAAAGCACGCCTTTTAACGAGACGGCAAAACTCCTTCTCTCCAAAAAGGAAGCAACGATCTTAACAAGATAATTGGCAGCCCCCGGTCTTATCAATTTTAAGGCCAGGCCGCAGTGCCAGACCTTATCAAAAGCTTTTGAGATGTCGAAAGAAGCCACTCCCGTGTGTGCTCTTTTATTGAATCCTCCCAAAATTCTAGTTGCCAGTCTCATCGTCTGCCTCACTGTACACTACTGTACACTACTGTACAGTGTTCTCTCCTAAGGCCAAATTGCTCATTGGGGAGAACATTACGCTCGATGACAAAGTCAACCAAACGACTGAATATTATTTTTTCAATAATTTTCGCTAGACTCGACAACAGACTTATTGGCCTATAACTTACCACCTGTGTTAGGTCTTCGTTGTGTTTTAGGATCAGTATAACTTTTACTTTTTTCCATACACACGGATAGTAGCCTTCTTCGATTATTACCTGTGAAAGGTTTACTATATCTCTCATGATATTGTTCGGCAGATTGAGCAATGCAGCATTTTAATTACCATCGAAATCCGAGGCCTTCTTGACATTTAAGTTTTTACCTCATCTGTCGTAACGTTTGAGACGTTTTGGGCAGGATGATTCATACCATGATATATCTGTACCATCCTGGAGACCCTTTCATTGCTCTCTGGGTCGGCTGATTGGTTTTATACTGAACTGTTCACAGAGCCTTTCCGCGAACAGTTCTACCTTTTGCTAGCAATCCGTTATTATCTCGTTGTCCTGGGTTCTGACAAATTACACCGGTTTCTTAGAGCCCCTCGTCAGGACCCTCGTCATTTTTGTAAATGCTACCGTCTTCTACAGGGTGCGCCAAACTCGATGGCCTATTAGAAATATCTAGACAACGAAAAAAGTTGGGAATTTGAAACTTGAGTTATGTCCATAGGAGACCATGATCTCCAGTTTAAAAATATTTTTAGCACTGCGACGTTGCCAGATCTACTCTTACTAGATACCAACTTGGTTTTTTTAAATAAAGTGCCCTGTATGTTATATCATTTTTAGACTCCCCTGAACATTCCGAAACTTTTTTGTATAACCTATGATATATCTATCTTGAGTCGTTTAGGAAATAAAAACTATTTTTTAAGAAATTTAGCAAAAAACATCCCTTAACAAAAAAATAGGATTTTTCGCAAGCGACATATATGAAGGTCTGAGTTTCTGGCTGATACTTTTATATGGGTTGCTGTGTCATAATATGTCATGCGAATTGAAATATTGCATACAGGGTGTCTACAAAGTCTTATGCATTTGGAAGAACATAAAAATGTGAGTTATGCTGGAATTTTAAATGTAAATATAATTTATTTTCTTATTACTACGAGTAGGCCATGACTTCAACCAGTCAAAAAACATTTGCGAAAATGACGCAGTTAACAGATCCTTAACATTCACAAATAAAACACACAAATAAGAATAACAAAAAAATATCAATAACTAAATTGTTTAAAACGCCCTCCGTTAACTCTTAAACATTGGTGGATTTCCGTCAGAACATGGTCTGTTGTTGCCGCTTGTATCTGACATGCCTCCAAAGACAGGAATGCCTCCCGTACTCGATTTTGAAGCTCTTCTTTGGTGTGAATTGGTGTATGGTAATAATTGGTAAACAAGTTGTTTTATCCTACCCCAAAGATAAAAATCAAGTGGGGTAAGGTCTGGCGATCTCGGTGGCCAATTCCATGGACCCATTCGACGAATCCAGCGGTCTTCAAACATCTGTGTAAGTTCATTCGTCACTTCATTAGAACAGTGAGCTGGTGCACCATCTAACTGATACCAACAATCTCGCAGCATTCCAAGATTTAATTCGTCGAGGAAGTCAGATACTGTGGTTCGTAATATTTCCAAATATTTTTCAGAATTTAAATTCTCTTCGTAAATGTAATATTTTATTTTGTCGTTCATCATTAAACAAAAGACATTGAAGCCAAATTTGTATTGAAACTCTGTCTCTCTAACAAAGTGCGGATTTTCTGCGGCCCAGTCGCCCAGTAATGTGAATTTCTCCTATTAAATATGCCTTCCCTGGTAAATTTGCTTTCATCGGTCCAAATAATTTTTCTTAAATAATTTGCATCTTCTTGTGTACGAATTAAGACCATTTCACAGAATTCAACTCGTTTTGGAGGATCATTAGGCTCGATAGCTTGAAGTGTCACAAACTTATAATTATGCATTTGATGTGTATGCAGAATTCTTTCTATCGATTTATAACAAATTCCTATTTAACGATAAAACTAACGAGCTGTTCTTATTTGCTGACGGCACTGGAATTTCTTCAGTTTCAGATCAACCGCGGCTGGTAGTGGCTAGATTGCAGAGGCATATACGAGTTTTAGGAAAGTGGCTTTTAAGGTGGAGGTTTCGTCTTAATCCTGCCAAGAGTTAGATGACCCGAGACTAGGCTATTGGTTAACGGTATTCGGATAAACTAGGTCCAAGAAGTCAAGTATTTGGGACTTCTTTTTGATGAAAGACTAAATTGGAGAGAGAACTCCGAAATGGGATAAAAAAAAATGCTGCCAATCAGCTTCGTTCTATATACTGTTTGTTGAATAAAAGGAGCAAGATAGGTTATAGAACTAAAGTTAATTTATACAACACTCTCGCAGAACGGTCCTAACTTATGGAGTGCCAACATGGTGCACTATAAGCAGGAAAACGCATAACAAGTTTCATGTGCTACAAAATGGAACGTTAAAAAATAATTGCGCACGCTCTGAGATATACTGTAAATAAAGTATTATACAGAGAATTTGAAATACCGACACTGATGGAATTCTATGACAAAATAATAGCGGATTACAAACGTAAGGACGTATCTAATAACCCACCCGTTACAAGTCCACATGTACAATCACCGCCGAATTCCTCCTACAAGTTCTCTAAGAATTGGCTGTCTCGAGCAGTAGTGGAGAGACACTAACGATGGAAGCCTCGACCAATGAAGCGTTTCTTAAGCTAAGAGAAAAATAAGTCCAAAAAGACGCTCATACCCCCCTTTTTAAACGATTCATGGCTTTCCTCAACTTCATTTCCATATTTGAAACTTAACCAATAAAGGTCCCAATGACTAAAAGAAGTTACAGGCAATGCCTGACTTGAAAGAGACAGAGATCCAGAAGGAGTATTTCCATAAATAACAAATATGCTAAAGTCTTTATACAGGGTTGCCCAGAAGTCCGGAATAAAATTAATATAGCCCTAACCTGTAACTTTTGGGGAAAATGCTCGGAGACGTCAATTTAGTTTTATATATGCTCACACTTTGACGTTATTCCTTTGTCTTTTCATAGACATTTGTCAAATATATGAAGACATCGATCTTTTTTTTTAAATGGTAACATAAAGCTTGTGATACATCATTATTTGAAAGCTAATATCTCGTACAGTATGCTCATAAATTTTGACGCGATTTTGTCAAGCTATTTCAAAATGGCGACTGCTAAACGTTTTAAAAAATCCCTATTTAAATAAGCGGAAATGATAAATCATTGATTTTTTTTTACCTTTCAAGGTAAGAAATCTTCATTGTTTCACGTTCTGACATTTTGTGTCACTGTGACTTAACAATAGTTATGGTTTATTTGTTATATAGTTTGTCAAAAAAAATAAAAATGTAACGAATCAAAACAAAACACAACAAAAAGGTGGTTTAACGTGACAAATGCAGGAAATGTCCTCCACCCTCTACTTGGCATGCTCCCAGACGATGGAAAAATCCGTCGACGGAATTTCGAATGGCTTCAGCCGGTATGTTATGTGTCTCCAATCTAATTTTGTTTTTCAAATCTTCAATATTACTTGGCCTATTTTGGTAAACTTTTTCTTCTAAATATCCCCAAATAAAATAGTCTAGAGGCGTTAAGTCTGGGGACGTCGGTGACCATTCAATTGTACCACGTCGTCCATTCCAGCGACCTGGAAATATTTGATCTAAATATCTTCTTACATTGACACCAAAATGCTGGGGAGCACCATCTTGCTGAAACCAAATTGTTTCATTAGGTATATCTGGATCTACTTCGTTGGGAAAAATTACAGCTAGAGCAGGCCTCAACTCGAAGGTTAAGAAATCCAGGTACCGTTCAGCTGTGAAAGGTATCATTCCAAAAAGAATGGCCTTAAAATTCGGTTATTAATGATACCTGCCCATACATTTACTTTCTGGGGCCGCTGAGTATGCGCTTCAAATATCCATCGTGGATTTTCTCGATTCCAGAAACGATAATTATGTCTGTTAATCACCCCGTTTAAATAGAAAGTAGCTTCATACGAAAATAATATGTTCTGTGGAAACCTATTATTCTCGTCAAACCGTCTCATCATTTCTTTCCAAAATTGCAAACGCCTATCATAGTCATCTTCTAAACGCTCTTGGACAAGACATACTTTATTGGGTGGTATTTTTCTGCTTTCAAAAATCTTCCAATAGTACCTCTAGATGTATCATGATTTTGAGCCAATGAAACTGTTGAAACATGCGGATTATCCTGCAGAGATAATCTAAAATCCAATTTTTCATCGCCGCCTAAAACACGTGGCCGTCCATTCCTAGACAAGTCCTTTACTGTGCCATGTTCATCAAATTTGTGGAATATTTTACTAACAGTGCCCTGTGAAATTTGTTTTTCCGGATATTTAGCATTAAATAAAGTGCACACTTCACTTTGACTTCTTATTTTATTTCCACATCCTAACAATATCAAGACTTCGATACGCTGCCTTTCCGACAAAACCATTTTTGTTTAGAAAATTGTAAAATAATACTTCGGAAATACCTAAATTAATTTTACAAGTTCACAATGCCACAATATGTCAGAACGTGAAACAATGAAGATTTCTTACCTTGAAAGGTAAAAAAAACATCAATGATTTATCATTACCGCTTATTTAAATAGGGATTTTTTTTTTTTATTTTAACAGTCGCCATTTTGAAATAGCTTGACAGAATCGCGCCAGAATTTATAAGCATACTGTACGAGATATTAGCTTTTAAATGATGTATCACAAGCTTTATGTTTCCATTAAAAAAAAAATCGATGTCGTCATATCTTTGACAAATGTCTATAAAAAAACAAACGAATAACGTCAAAATGTGAGCATATATAAAACTAAATTGACGTGTCCGAGCATTTTCCCCAAAAGTTACAGGTTAAGGCTATATTAATTTTATTACGGACATCTGGGCAGCCCTGTATATTTCATCATGTATAGGTGAAAAACTAAATACGCCTGTACATGGTATCTAAAATATTTTGTAACGCCTGTGCTACACGGGCATATCTGATACTGGAACCACTTGTTTACAGTGGCATTCTAATCTATAAATTTCCATTGAGTAGAGTCTAAGAGTTTGAAATTACTATACTTTGTTTTGATTAAGATGAATGTTGTAGTACTCCTGAAAAATGATTAAACATATTATTTGTTTTTTACATTACAAATTTTGTTAATTTTTTTATAAACGTTGATGAAATTTGTTTTAGTTTTTAAAGTAAGTAATATAATGTTTCTGTTTTTTTTGTGTTCGTGTTTTGACATTTCATAATATAATTAATATTTATTAAAACTTTAATTCTCGAATTTTTCCCCAAAATTTTTTATAAAATTTGTTAGAAAGAAAAAAATGTTTCAACAAATCATATTAAAAGTGGCCTAGCACATTGAGTTTGAATTTGAGAAACAACCTAATACAAACTATATGTACTAAAATTAAGCTTTTTATATATTTGCCTGCGTTGTATCTTGTACAGGGTCTTCCAACGAGGACTGAACAGGGGCTCATTTTTGAGCTTCCTTGTATTTAAAGAAAAATCCACAATAGCCAATCGATGTACTTTTTCCTGCAGAATTCAAAAATGAAACCAGAAATTTATTTGAACCAGAAACAAAAGAGTTACGCTATGGATAAGGTGTTTTTTAAATGGAACATAGCTTTTTTTATACGATTTTTGGAACGAGTGATTTTTTTTTTGTCCGTTCTGATTAAAATATTTAATATTGTGACAGCTATTTTTATTAAATTTTAATGTTTTATCCAGTATAATTTAACTTTAACCTGTTTGAAACATAAACTAGATAATAAAGGTATAATCACCTTTGAATCCTTCAAAGTCAAAAAATTTGACAAATTTACTATAATATTGCCGAAATGAAATATTCATTAGATGAGAGATTGCAGATTGTTATCTTGCTCTACAAATACCAAGAAAATGCAAGAGAAGCAAGGAGAAGATTTATTGCAAATTTTCACAGAAATATATCCGTCAATACTATTCTAAGGATAAAGAACCTATTTGAGGAAAATAAAACATGACAGAAAAAGAAATCCAACTCTTTACTAATTTAAAAAAAAACATTAATAATTTAATTGTTCAATGTGACCTCCGTTGTTCTCGAAACATGTGCGATAACCTCTTTGTAGCCTTTCCAAACTTGCTGTTATACTGTGATTTTCCTGGTTAAGGCAATTTATTTCATTCACAATTTTCTGCATGATCTCTTCAATATCGTGGTTTCGCTGCTTGTATACCACGTTCTTTAAATGGCCCCAAAGAAATGTGTCTAATATTGACAAATCGGGACTATTGGGTGGCCAAGCATAGGTTCCATTTCTACCAATCCATTCTTCATGGCGTCCGTTTAAATATTGAGTAACCTCACGCACGGCATGCGGAGGGGCCCCATCATGTTGCCAAATTAAATTTTGATATTCTTCCAATGGTAAATCTTCCAAAAAGTTCTCAATTTCGTTTTCTAAGAACTCGTAGTATCTCTGTCCATTTAAAGTCCCGTTAAAAAATATTGGTCCCGAAATTCTATTATTTTTTATGCCACACCAAACATGGATTGAAGTCCTTCCTTGAAATTTAATTGTCTAAAATTTTCTTGGATTTCCAACGGCCCAGTGATGATTATTATGTCTATTGAAAACCCCCGATGTTGTGAATGTGGCTTCGTCAGTCCATAAGATATTTCTGAATAAATTAGGGTCTTCGTTTTCTTTCCGAATCACAATTTGGTAAACAAATTGGAAGCGAAGTTCTTTTGGTGCCGGTGTTAGATGTTGAAGTGGAAGGATATGATAAGACTTAAATTTATGATTTTTTAAAGTCCTGTGAACAGTTCCTTGGGTAACTCTTCTGCGTCTTACACCGCCTCCGTATTGAACGTCCCGAACTGCGTCCGAAATTGATTTGGTTGGATTCAGTCGAAAATAATTCACAATGGCACGGTCTCGATTTCTATTCCTTTCTGGATTTCTTTTTCTGTCATGTAATGTTTTATTTTCCTCAAATAGGTTCTTTATCCTTAGTGATGGTACTTTCATCTACGGATAGCGTTATTCGTCGAATAATATCTATGGAAACAATTGTTGACACAATTGAAACTATAGCAATTATTCTGAGAATAAAGATATTCGGATGTGAAAGTACTGGGCCTTAGAATAGTATTGACGGATATATTTCTGTGAAAATTTGCAATAAATCTTCTCCTTGCTTCTCTTGCATTTTCTTGGCATTTGTAGAACAAGATAACAATCTGCAATCTCTCATCTAATGAATATTTCATTTCGGCAATATTATAGTAAATTTTGTCAAATTTTTTGACTTTGAAGGATTCAAAGGTGATTATACCTTTATTACCTAGTGTATGTTTCAAACAGGTTAAAGTTAAATTATACTGGATAAAACATTAAAATTTAAAAAAATAGCTGTCACAATATTAAATATTTTAATCAGAACGGACAAAAAAAAAATCACTCGTTCCAAAAATCGTATAAAAAAAGCTATGTTCCATTTAAAAAACACCTTATCCATAGCGTAACTCTTTTGTTTCTGGTTCAAATAAATTTTTGGTTTCATTTTTGAATTCTGCAGGAAAAAGTACATCGATTGGCTATTTTGGATTTTTCTTTAAATACAAGGAAGCTCAAAAATGAGCCCCTGTTCAGTCCTCGTTGGAAGACCCTGTACACTGATTAAAATATTTTTATTTTATTATTTATATTTATTTATAAACGTATGTATCTGCAAATTTTGTTGTTTAAAAAAAATACAGCAGCTAAAATATTTACATACATAATTCTAAAGTAGATGTATTTTTACTAATTATACTAAAAAATGAAACTTTTATGACGAATCAAATACCACTCATTTTCGTTTTTCCTCTCTCCCGAAAATTTGCTGAATTCAGATACGCCCATACGTGATAACGGGGACGGCTAGTTGAATTATAGAGCAAGCAAACCTGCACTTACCAGTTGTTTTCAATTTTCCAATTAATTCTATAATCGCCTTCAATGATCGATTTGCCAATGTAATGTCAGCGCTCCGGTTCGACATGTGAACTGGCCAATAATTGCACATGCAACTGACAAAGAGTAATTTAATAGAGTTCTATGTACCACATGTCAAATTAAGCGATGCATATCGCTCAAATTTTGTTGTAGAATGAATAGTGAATGAAGTGGGCAATTCCTCTTGTTTGTTAACTCATGTTAAAAGTATAATCCACCACCCGATGAGCGATGTCATTAAATTTGTCTTCTTCAGAATTCAGAGTTTCAAAAATTTAGTCATAGGCGTCCCATACCGGGGTGGTTTATGGTTAAAATAATCCCATTTTTTCAACCAGTCGTTTCTTTATTATTTTCTTTATAACTATGAAATTTCAACGTACTCTGCGTAAAAAAGCAAATTTTATGTCCTAAAATCCACTGACATAACTCGATTCTGGGTGGGAAATCTTTAGGCAACAGCTCTTGAACCCTCTGGTAATGATATGGGTGAAGACCTTACATCTGAGTCATTCTTCCTATCTAAAATAAATATTCGTTATAATTATGTAATGGATAGCAATATGGTAAAATAAAACGCATTACAATTGATTTCGGAATGTTGACTTCGGTAGCCAATGCTCTTAGTCCAACTTGAGGATTATCCACTATTTGTTAACGTGCATTTTCCAAATCATAGTCCCCCTAGGTCGTCCTTGCCCACAAAGACCTTCAAGCGAACCATTCTCCATCAAATTTCTATGAACTCTCTCAAATACTTTGCGCCCTGGAAGTCTCCATTGCGGAAAACGTTTGCGATGTTCCTGTACCGCAGCAAAGGAACAATTACAATATCCGTATATAAAATGGATATAGGTAAGCTCGTGGTTTGAACAAGTTTGCATTTTCTTATTTATTATGTCTAATTTTACAACACTAATAACAACAGACATCTGACACAGAAATGTCAAAGGAAACAAATATCAATTTTAATCCATGGCCTTCTATTCACAAATTTCACTTTGATTATTATTCTCATATTATGTATTAGTACTATTGAGGGTGTTAATTAAGTACGTAGACAAACTTTAAGGGATAATTCCTTGTATAATTTTAAGATAAAAAGTTTATATAAACGTATATCCTAAAATGTTTGGTTTTCGATATACAGGGTGCTAAAGTTTTAATTTTTTTTTGGTTTTCTTAATATTCCTTTGGAATTTTTAGGAATAATTAATTCAAATTTTGCACAAATAATAGATTTAGCAGTATCTACGAATTAACATTATTAATATTTAAATTAATCTACAGGGTCCTCGTTTTTTTGTGGTCATGACCCCTTTACGCCCGTCCAATTTACTTAATACGACGTCACTAACTAATTTTAAGAACAAAATCTAATTTGTCATTTTATTCTCTAACATTTACCTATCTTGAAGTTTTTTACTATCTCTTACGGCTTAGAAGATATTTTGAGAAAAATAAAATAATGCATTGGTAATATTGGATAATTTGCAAATGGTAAGTTGGCAGCGTCCTTAAGCCAAAAATAACAAAGTCGGCTTTGACAAACAATAAAAATAATAAAATCAACAATTGAAGACCCTGGTGCAAGAAGGGGATAAGTAACAATATGTAAATTGTTCAGTAGAAGCAAAAAAAGTTTTTTTTTTCATTTAAAGTTTATGTTGTTTATGATGTATGGCGAAACTAGTACAATAGCTGTAAATGATTTTAACAGCATTCTACGGCCAAATAACAATGCAATCAAGCAAAACAAAAATGTGGTGCAATAATGGGATAAGTTTATAACTTTTTTATAATGTAATTTACAGCAGGTGCAAAAAAGGGATAAGTTACAATAAACTTTATTATTAAATATGAACCAACAATAAAAGTGAATATAAACTAAAGCATTGCTAATTTTAACAGAACTCAAGTATAGGTATAATATATAAGGCAACCTAAGTATCAAAATTCGCAAAAATACATGTTTTAAAGAAACAAAAATAGCGTTATTAATAATTAATCAGACTCATAATCGACAGAGCTATTCGAGTCCGTGACATCTGAATCAACTTCTACTTCTGCTTTGTAATTTTGTCTGATTTAAGAGATTGATAAAAATACATATCGTTTTTTCGAAATATTCCTGGACTAGCAACATAACATTTTGATATTTCGCATGCTTAATAGGTAAGGCGTTTTCGTAACATTGTGGCATTAACGTTAAATTTGGTTTTGAGTTATTTTTAAGCATCGTAAAATGTGTAAAAAAATGGGTATTAGCAAATACACGACGTGTAGAAATAGTAAACTTTTCTTTAGATACAGCTTTTGGCACTGAAAGAAAAAATTCCTTTAAGCCTTCGACATAGTTATGCATTATGTCCTGCATCACAGGAATAACAAAAAAGTTTTTTGATGATGATTTAACTATATTCATATACTCCTGTGGTAAGAAAACCCTATCAATACATTTCTTCTTTTTTTCAATTATTCTAAAGTTACGATCGCAGGGAAAAAAACTATGACCTGGCTTAGGAAAACGATGGATACATTTATAGGCTTCACCTCTGGCTCTTTTCATTTTCTGCACATTCCTTTTCCAGCGCTCCGGTTTTCTTGTTTTCTCTCGTCCACGTTTGTTATCAGCGGGCTCCTGCTCTTCATCCAAATTATTTTCAGATGCACTAGAATTTGAAGGCAGGAACTCACTGCCTGAACTTTGAAATGGTTCAGCCTCACTGCTTGAACTCAGAATAATGTCCTAAGTTATTTTAAATAATAACAAATACCACAATATTTTACTACACCGCACGTACCTCGCTAGGTTAGCTTTAGTGTCCAACGATTATTCGGTGACTACGTGACTCGAGTCGTGTGCAGTCACTGTGCACACATACCTTGCCTAATCGCACAAGCTGACCGGTACAGTAGTGGGACGAAGTTATCAACATAAAAAAATAATACAAAATTTGGTGCAAGAACGGGATAAGTTACACAAATCTTATCCCGTTATTGCACCAGACCATACCAGGGGATATGTAGTTTGCTATCATAATTCAGTATATATTACCTGTACGTATCCCATACTTGCACCAGACAAAAAGAGCAACTTTTTAAACCTAAATATGCAGCTATCTCACTTTTGCAAAATTATGTACTTATCCCCTTCTTGCACCAGGGTCTTCAATTATGACAGTTTAGTTATAAAAACTTGCTACAAATTTTTATTTTTGCACTTTGTCAACTTAAGTAAGAGATTTTTCAGTTTTGTTTTTGTTAAAATGGTTCAATTTACAAACGCTGAAATGGCAGATATGCATTTTGTGTATGGAATGGCTAATGGTAGCGCTCGTGCAGCAAGACTAATGTATCAAGAAAGATTTCCTGAACGTCGTATGCCTAACAAACAAACTTTTACTAATATTCATTCCAGACTTAGTGAGACAGGTAGTTTTAGAAGATCAAATGCCCTTGTAGGAAGACCCAGAACAGTAAGGACAGTTCAAATAGAGGAAGCTGTTCCTAATATTATAGGAGAAAATCCTGCAACAAGTACACGAAAAATTGCCGCTGAGTTAAATATTACACATGTTTTGGTATGGCAAATTTTACAGGAACAGCAACTTTATCCATATCACATACAGCGTGTGCAAGCCCTTTTACCGCGAGATTTTCCCCAGAGAGTAGCCTTTTGTACTTGGATACAAAATAAGTTAGTGAGAAATGTGAGGTTTTTATCGAAGGTATTGTTTACGGATGAGGCATGTTTTTCCCGAAACGCCATAATATATTTTCACAATAATCACATTTGGGCAGAAGATAACCCACACGCTATTGTTGAAAATAATTTTCAAGAACAATTTTCACTAAATGTTTGGGTTGGAATTGTTGGCAATTTCCTTATTGGGCCATATTTTCTGCCTCCCAGACTTAATGGCGACAATTATCGGCAATTTCTGGAGTATGTTTTACCCGAACTATTAGAAGATGTCCCAATAGGAGAAAGAGCTAGAATTTGGCTTATGCATGATGGTGCTCCTCCACACTTTAGTTTAGCTGCAGGACAGTATTTAGATGAAAATTATGCCGATCGATGGATCGGGCGTGCAGGACCTCAACCTTGGCCACCCAGGTCGCCCGATCTAAATCCAATAGATTTATTTCTTTGGGGGCACCTAAAATCTCTAGTATACACAACTCCAGTTCTGAACGAAGGGGATCTAAGAAACAGGATACATCAGTCGTGCGAAATTATACGGAATTCTCCTGGTATTTTCGAGAGGGTCCGCCAGTCGATGGTGAGGCGCACCAATGCATGTGTTGAAGTCGGAGGGGACCATTTCCAGCAGTTGCTTTAGGTTAAGTTTATTTCTTAGCTTAAGTTTTAATTTAGTTTACCATAATTTTGGTTTTAAAATGTATCAAATAACGTTGTCTCATGGACGAAACAATACTTATTAAATAATCCAATATTACCAATGCATTATTTTATTTTTCTCAAAATATCTTCTAAGCCTTAAGAGATAGTAAAAAACTTCAAGATAGGTAAATGTTAGAGAATAAAATGACAAATTAGATTTTGTTCTTAAAATTAGTCAGTGACGTCGTATTAAGTAAATTGGACGGGCGTAAAGGGGTCATGACCACAAAAAAACGAGGAACCTGTAGATTAATTTAAATATTAATAATGTTAGTTCGTAGATACTGGTAAATCTATTATTTGTGCAAAATTTGAATTAATTATTCCTAAAAATTCCAAAGGAATATTAAGAAAACCAAAAAAAAATAAAACTTTAGCACCCTGTATATCGAAAACCAAACATTTTAGGATATACGTTTATATGAACTTTTTATTTTAAAATTATACAAGGAATTATCCCTTAAAGTTTGTCTACGTACTTAATTAACACCCTGTATGGCAGTCAGTGCCGGCTCCAATAATATCAGCGCCCTGTTCAAAAGTGAAAGATGCGCCCCCTCACCCCTCTACTTTATCGATATTGAAGAAGTACAAAATTTTTTTTTTTATTATTTCACAAGAAGATTCAAAAAAGGTATAAGAAATAATAAAGTAGAAAGTGTTAATACACGCATAGTATTTAATACAATAATGAAAATATTCCAGAATATATATATATATATATTTACATAATTTCAGGTAAGACATATTAATTAATTATTCATTAATTGAAACATATCGATTTAATTTTTATTACAGGTTTTGTTTTTCCTTAACTACAAAACGACTCTTCTAGCTTTTTTAGAAGCGAAAATGTTTATTATGTCTGCTAAATCGAGGCTCGAGCTAACTCGTTTTCAATCGAAAGAACCGCTAACGAGTTCAAACTTTCTTGCTTCATAGTGGATCGCAAGAATGTTTTAATTAATTTTAATTTGGAAAAACTTTTTTCGCCGCTAGCCACAGAACCTGGTGTAGTCAACAGAATTCTGAAAGCAACCCACACATTTGGATAGAAGTCTTCGAGCTGTTTCATTTTTATAGAATTAAGAATATCCAGTGGATTTGTTTTTTCTAGAACTGGTAGAAACTTTTGAATACTCAGAAGTTCGTGACTTAAAATAGTACTATCAATATCAGTTTCTTCTCTAAAAGTCAAAGCTTGTTCAAGATCATGCCAACATTTTCCAAGCACTCCTTTTTCTGGCAACTTTCGAAGGTCATACAAAAAACTCCAAGTAGCTGTATGAGCTTGAAATTGTTCAAATCTCGCCTCAATAGAATTTATAGCACAGTCCATGAGCGGGATAGAGCAATCGATTTCAAACTGTTTTTCTGGAGATTTCAATGCAAAGGGTTCATCACGACTCTCGTAATCAAATTGTTTTTTAACGTACCGCACTCTTTTTACTGTTTTGAATCCTGCTTCTACCTCCAAAGTGCGAGCGAGTTCTGAAGCGGATTCGATAGCGTCTCTGAAACCTTTTTCTTTGTATTCTTTTAAGAAATCAGTACAAGCTTTGATCAATTTCACGGCCTCGCAAATGTCTAGATTTTTACCTTGCATCGATTTACTCACAACGTGAACTTGAAAAAGTATGTCGTACCAAATAACAAGCGAAACAAGAAAATCAAAGTTTTTGAGTTGTTTTATAAGAGTAAATGCCTCATGAAAAATTTCGGAATTATGACTTTTTCATTTTCTGCAAGATCAAGAAGTGCATCGTGAATTTCACCAATTTGAAAAATTTTCCCAATGGTGTAAATCATAGATTTTCACGGGATTTGGGACATTAGGAATTTATAAGTAGCTCCGACGGAGGTCTGATAAAATTTCTGCTGAGTAGGTAACTATGGTTGTGAGTGTTGTGACTGACAATGTTTTTAAAAATATTTGAAATAGTTGAGCGCTTCAGGGCAGAGCCAATAATAAAAAGAAAGAAAGAAAGAAAGAAATAGTTGAGCGCTTTTCATAACCTTAAACAAAGTGAAAAGTCTGAATTCTGCATTGATCATTAGTGAAAAATTGATATAGGTATATTTACCGATTGTTTGTTCAAATCTGCAGTTGAAGTTTCGCTAGAACTGACAGGATCAGGTGGCGAATCAGGAGCTTGACCAGGTGTAAAATAATAACTCAATTTTTTTGCATTTTTGAACCACGTTTCTAAATTGCGCATCTTTTTCAGCCTTTCTTTTTCTGAATTCAGCGCCTGAGGGCTCACTCAAGCTCATTTTGAAAGTCGTACATTCGTTGTAACTGCAATATAGAAAATACAGATCAACGGTAAACGATATTTTCAAAAAATAAACAATGTATATTTTATCTCCTTACCTGCACTTTTGCCTGTCCTTACCTGTCTTGTATCAGTGATGGTGAACCTTGTCAAACGGTTTGGCTGCTGTCAGCTGCTCACTTCTGCTAACAGCGCCGATGCGTGCCAACACAACTATAACAGTGTGACAAGGGTGCAAACGTGCAAACAAGCAGAAACATCCCTAGCATAAGTTGGTATATCTGTTTCGCGATTCCTAGTTCTATGTAGCGCATTTGTTGCGATCCCTTGTGTTAAGTTGGTAACGCGAAGTTGTAACTTTCTGTGATTGGCCATTCATATATTCATAAATTTTTTTTCACTCTCATTGCACAAGTGCTACTTGTTTACGCCTAACTTATTCATTTGATTTTTTGCGCTTTCAATTGTCAGCGCCCCCATTTTCTGGCGCCCTGTTCGACGGAACGCCTCGAACTACCCTAGAGCCAGCACTTGGATGTTACCCTGAATATCTTGAGGCAACAACAGAGATAGAAGATCCAGGGTCATTTCGACTTGTGCGCATGCGCCGTAAGGGTATTGCCAAATGTACTTTTATTTCTTTAGAACAGGGCAGAAGAGTGAGCCTTAGAAAATTAGAGCAATGATAAAATTACCAAAAATCTTGCTAAAAAATGATAAAATAAGCATTAAGTCTATACTTCCAAGTGCTTTCAAATTATTTGTTTTCATTTCTAAACTAAAACGCGTTAAATAACAATTTCATATAACTGGAAGGTGACAACGTCTCATTTTTACTCGACATAACCTCGAAATCTTTAGCAAATGCTAATTTGTTTGACGGTTCGCTTCATTGAGTTGATTTGGTATTATTAACGGCTCTTGTGTAGGTACTGTTTATCTTTACTTTTCTGAAAATTTTGATTGTGTGTGTGAAGTGTGATAATTTTGTGACGATGCCGAGGCAAAACAGAATATTTTACTTTATTTTAAACAGGCGTAAAAACTTAAACAAAGGTTTATCGTTCTACAGGTATGTACCTAGACCGGATGTTTCTTCCTTTTAACTTACCTACGTTAATTTCGTGAGGGAACAATAACTAGGTAGTCCATTTCCTAAAGATTATTTTCCTTTGCTGCTGTTGCTATATACTTAGGTACCTACCTATTTTTACCGAAAATTGCATGTACTTCAAAGAATCCTACAAAAACCTATTGTTTTACTTGTTAAACTCTAAGAATAATTGTAAAATATCTAATAAAAGTTTTATTAATATGTTTACCTGCGTTCTTTTTCTTTTCTCAATCGAAATAATATACAAAATCTTAAACAAATCAAGAACTTTATTGTTTGTTTACAAATTTCGGCCCAGTTGTCAAAGTCAAATGTGATAGGTAACCTAATTTTTTTTCCGTTAAAACAAACGGCTATTTTCTTTTTCTCGTGCATACGCACTGCGCGAAATGACCCTGACGGAACAAGGAACCTCGGCTTCACTACGTTTACATTGGTTAAATGGGCAAGGCGCCATATAGTACTAATACATATTATATGATTATTCTCATTAATTATCTTTTTTATGGACGTGATTTTCTTCAAAACGATTTTACTCAAAAAGTGTAAGTCCTATCAAGGTGAACTATGGGTATGGATTATTTTAACCCTTAACCACCACGGTATGTGACGCCTATGACTAAATTTTTGAAATTCTGAATTCAGAAACTGATTTATCGTTAAAAATTTATAACCATACCTAATTTCAAAATTTAATTATGAACGGGTTCAAAAATATTAAAGAAAAAACGATTTCAGGGTTCCCCATTCGAGGGGAGGTAGCTCTCTTAACAAGCATTTCTAAATCCATATGAAAATATTCTATTATTTTCAGCCGGAAAATATGGTGGTAAAGTATTGCCCCTTAATTTCGGGACACCCTGTATATAGGGCCAATCCGTAAAAAATCCTTGGGGTTGGTGGGAACTGACCAAAAGATCATAAAATATGGTATGAGCACGGCTATTCTGCCATTTTTTCTCCTTAAAATCTGTTTTTTTTTACATAAATTGGGGAGGAGGATGTTATTTTCCAAAGTCTTCCCCAATAGATCCACTTCTGTTATATACCATGACAGGCACGCCATGACACATCAGCAGTTTCTCGGGTAAAATCGGCGATATTCGGGTTTCAACTTGAGCACCGAGGAAAACCTTTTCTTGTACGAATTAAAACGCTTACTTCGATTTGATTTTTCTATTTTGGTTTTATAGCAGAGCTCTTTCAATACCATTTTTAGTATCGTAGTATATTTTTATGAAACCGTTTTTTTCTTTATTTTTGAGAAGTTGGTAATTATATTATTAAATAAATGTTTTATTCTATCAACATCAGGCATGGGTAGTATTGTGACGAATAAAATCTACCTTTTTAGTCATGTTTGTTAGGTTGCATAAACACGAATATTTTGAGGGTATTGCCAACATAAATTGTAGGCATACAGATTTTATAAATTTGTATGGAATTTTTTGTTTTTAAATTTGGATCTTTGATTGATATTGAAAAAAAACCACGTAAAATAGAGAAAATAGTATAAAGTATATATACATGTTTTATATATATATGCGCTTTTCCTAGAGATAGGTATTAGGTATAGCTTTATTCATAACTTATGAGGTTTATTATAGGTACTCATAGAGTTATTTAAGAGATAAAATTAGTTTCGTTGTTGTGTTTTACTTTGAGTATGCAACTGAAGTAACAAGAACAAAATTAATGGAATGAAAATACCCCCGGGGCATTTTCAATTTAATTTAATTTTATAATTATAAAGCCTCTACTGCACATAGCAGCACCAGAAAAATGTCCTGGGGAAATACATTCTTTTAAAAAATATACGCAATTTAAAGCGGAATATGATGATGTTTAATAAAATTTCTCCATTTTCAAAACTATTCAGTAATTAAAACATAATATACCTACACTGAGAAAATGATCTAATACCTGATATAAAAAATATTATATCAGTTATTAGAATTCCGCATACGTATTTGGACAGCGCGACAGTTTGCTACTGTAACTAATGTCGCTTTGCTAAGATGTGGTTATAGTGGTAATAATTTACTTTGTATACCGTTTATAGGAATTGCTAATATCAGTGATACATTGAGAATCTGAAGAACAGTTAAAACTATATACAATCAAACATTTTAAGCTGAGAGCCAAGTTTTGCAGGGAAGCAGGTCACCATGGTGGAACTGCCATATATGTACAAGAAAATGTGAAGTGTAATTCAAGACCTGAGTTAAATAAGTTATCTATATCTGGGAGCTTTGAATTTGCAGTGACTGAATGTCATTTGGGTAATTTAAAGACAATAATAGCATGTGTGTATAGACCCCCATCTGGAGATATAAATGTGTTTTTTGTTAAAATGGAAAAGTTTTTGGCAAACATTTTTGAGGAAAATAAGGCTACTTTTGTGGCAGGAGATTTTAATATAGAACTCATAAAAGAAAACAAAAATAAATCAGATTTTCTTTCACTTATGAAATCATTTAATTTAAACCCAGCTATTCAACAAAACACAAGAATAACCTTTATTTCAGACAGTTGTATAGATAATATTTTTGTAAACTGAAATATTCAGGACACATGGGTATTTGAGAATTTTGTATCTGACCATATGGCACAAAAAGTCACTTTCGAGCTGGGAGAGTCTTCTAAAACTCCACCACAGTACAAACGCTTCTTCTCAGAACAAAATAAGAATGAGTTTTTGTGCGATTTGGCAAACCAAGATTGGGAAGAAGTGTATGTAAAAAAAAATATTATGTAAATGAGCAGTGGTTTGAATTTATGAGAACGTTTAAAAGTATTTTTGAGCAACATTTTCCACTTAAATTAACCAATAAAAACCATGATAAACATAAACATCAAATGTATAATGACCCTCTTGTAACAGAATGTGAGAACAGATTAGACATTTTGTTGAATATGTCAAGGTTTAGCCAGGACTTTCAAAATCAGTACCAACAAACCAAAAAAGAATACGATGATTTATTAGTTCAGTCTCGCAAAAGATTTTACGAAAACAAAGTTCATAACTCGGATAACAAAATGAAATCTATGTGGTCGGTTTGTACTGAAATCACTGGCAAAAATGGGAGACTATCAAGTTGTGATATAGGTATTGAGGGAACCTCGGAACAGATAGCAAATGGTTATAATGATCATCTAATTTCAGCGGTACCAAAACTACTTAAACACCTACAACATGTTAACTTTGATACTGAAATTGCATATAATAATATCTCCATGTACTTAAGACCAACAACCCCGAGGGAAATATGTAAAATAGCCAAAAAAATTAAAAACAAGAACAGTTTTGGGATTGATGAAATTCCCACAAGTATGGTTAAAATTTCTATAATTGAATGCAAATACATTTTGTCATATGTAATCAATAATTCATTAAAATATGGAATTTTTCCGGACCAACTTAAAATAGCCGCAATACAGCCACTATTTAAAAAAGGAAATCCTCAATTGTTTGAAAATTATAGACCAATTAGTTTGCTACCGGGGTTTTCAAAGCTTTTTGAATTGGTAATGCGTGAGAGAATTTTATGTTTTATGGAAAAATCGAGTTTACTGTCTGAAAACCAGCATGGGTTTTTGAAGGGAAAGTCTACTCAAACGGCTATTTTCGAACTAATTAAAACCGTGTTGCAATATTTAGAGGATGGATGCTTAGCTGTTGGTATGTTCCTAGACCTTTCAAAGGCCTATGACTGTTTAGATAGGGATATATTGAAAAGAAACTTAGACCTGTATGGTATCAGGGGTAATGCTCTTAAGTGGTTACAATCTTATTTAAATGATAGAGTGCAGTATGTAAATGTCGTAAAGGATGGGGTTATAGGTAGGTCACAGCCCTTAAGATCCGAGCACGGAATTGCACAAGGGGGTATACTGGGGCCTCTTATTTTTGTTATCTTTGTTAACGATTTGATTAATTTGGCAGATCCTTCTAAAAGTATTTTAAAATATGCCGATGATACATCTTTATTAACAGGAAAAAATAATCTTCCTGATTTATTGGAAAATGGTAAAATATTCTTTAATGAAGTGAAGCTATGGTTTAGACAGAATGGCTTGGCGCTGAATGAGAAAAAAACTGATAGTATCTTAGTTAGAACCAAGCTATCAAGAACTGAAAAACCGGAGAATTTTGAAAGTGGTGAAGTGACACTGCCCTTTTCAGAACAGACAAGATTTTTTGGGGTTTACATTAATGAATATCTGGACTGGTCATACCATATTAACACTGTTTCTGCAAAACTAAATTCCATCTGTTATGCTATAAGACTAACCAGTAAATACATGAATGAGAAGACACTCAAAGTATTGTATTTCGCCAATTTTCAGTCTGTTCTTAGTTACGGAATCATTTTTTGGGGTGCGCAAAGTCAAATTCAGAACTTATTTGTGATACAAAAAAGAGTGATCAGGATTATCAAAAAAATGAAATACCTGGAAACTTGTAGAACGTCGTTTAAAAATAACGGGATCTTAACGGTATATGGCCTATACATTTACGAATGCTTATTATTTTTCTTTAAGAACAGGCAACTGTTTGGTACCTCATTTGAACATCAGTACAATACAAGAACCCAAAATGTAAATTACTCTAGGCATCGTTTAGCCTTGAGTGAGAGAAGTCCGCACTATATGTGTTTTAAATTATTTAATAAACTTCCCAATACCTTGAAAACAATAGAGACTGAAAAGAAGTTAAATTTTATGTTTTTAGAATAGTACCTTTGTAATTGACGCAATTTCAGTGGCTTGTATACACATGTCATGTGAGATTTAAATAAATAAATAAAATAAAATAAATAATCTAGATAATATCAAATATCATACTGTTTTTCCACTTAAAAGATAATTTATACTCAATAAAAGAAAGGTTCTATGGTTCTAATACCTATTATAAGAAGGTTCTGATACTGTGTATTAGAATATCTGATACACTGGGTGGTCCACTTACGAAAGCATATTTTCCACTAGATAAGATTTGCCAGATGTTCCTGGTTTTGATATGGCTCTATCCTAGTTGATTCTTTTTTGGCAGAAACAACCCTATGCAGATGAAAACTATATGGCGTTAATGGAATTAACTTATAATTGTATTTATATACTAGAATTTGTTCGACACTAGAAGGCATTCTATAATATTCTATATACAATTCTATGTATAACAAAAAAAAACTACCTATATTTATATGTTACGAACATATCTTTATTAAAACGAAAATAAAAAGAAACACGTAATTATTAGTTATAATACTTCAACACATAATATTTGGTTAAGGTTTTGAAAAAAAAAGGTTATCACAGGTATATAGAATTTTAAGCTATACCTACATATCAATAAATAAAATATATTAAATACTCAAAAATATAACTCACTTATAAAAGCGTTTAAACAAAAAACTACAGCTAAAAGGAAAAACTTACTTACTAGCTTTATTATATTTTTCGCAATTTCGGGATCAGGGATTTTGGAATGATTTCCAACGATTTCTGCGGCTATGGTGGTGCTTTCGATGATTTCTAACACTAATTTCGGGATTTCGGGCGATTCCCCGACAATTTGTACACGTGTTTCGGAGAGTGGCTGGCCTCTCGACTAAAATGCTTTAAAATAATATATCATATTATATATTATAGTACCTATATAGAATACATACCTACTTACTACTGTGCACAGTCTTATCCGTTATCGCACTTTATCACTTACTTTTAGGCATTTGTTTAAAAAGCACGTGCAACGATGCGGCGAGGACGGTATTCGAGAACATAATAAAACATAAATGACCTAGGACCAGGTGGCGCGGGGGTGACGAATATTAATCGGGTTATTTGGAAATATAAGATTTCTAATAACAGGTAGTCGACAAATCGCTGCCACCATTACGCTGACTTTTATAAATGTCTGTATTATAAGCGCGGGTAACTGATTTGCTAAACGTCTAAGCCTTTCTTATACAGACAATTAGGAATGTTTAAATAAGCGAGATTGTTACCGATAGAGAATATTCTTATAATTGTTATGATTAGTCTAATAGTGCTTAGCGAAAATTTTGCTGTCGGTGCAAACTAGGGATTTACAAACTTTCTGATGGTTCAATTATTCTCAGTGTAGACAGAAAAGACAGTTTCCAACTACTGAAATTATTTTACAATTCAATTTATTTGCTAACATATCCATATATACTAGATTAACTAGATTTAGTATCCTCAAAGAATTTCGAAAAATAAGTGTTACACATACAAAAAATATAATCAAAGGCTGAATGGCCCGTTAATGTTATCAATAAAATATTTTATTAATAAACATACAAGAATAAAATGGAAGAAATAATTCATTCTTGCAGTGGAGTTGACGTAGTAGAAATGAAAAACTGAAGTCTTTTTCCACAATAATTATATAATTCCTTCTAGTATCCCCTGACGATAAACGTTTAAATATTTGAAGCATATAGGGAAAGTCTTACCTGAATAAACCTTGTGGAGGAGAACTTTAGTTTTTCATTATTTCTAGTACATGAATACAACTTTAAATACAATGTTAGTTATTAGGAAACAGTCGTCACACATATAAAAATAAATGTATTAATTTGACAATTAATTACGCAATAGATGCAGGGCATATATATGGGCACAGCTCCATCAACAGTAGCTTTGCTTTATTTTTAATATATATTTATGATATATGTGTTAAAAAAACTTTTAACATAAATATCATACAATATTTGTTTTACAAACGGCAATAAAAAGCAATAACACAGTTACAAATTAAATTTTAACTAGGAATGCAGTTGTTTCTGTTCAATTCTCCTCAACCACGGAGAGTGGTAGAACTGTGGAAGCAATTTATTTTTATATTGGTTTATACAGGGTGTTATTTAATAAGTGTCAGATATTTTACAGGACGATTCTTCAGTTATTTATAAGGCGAAAAGTTCATATAAGCATGGGCCGGCAAGCCCTTCTTTTTTGAGATACAGGGTGTTAGAAGTTTTAACAGGAACAAAAAATATGTACGCCACTGCCATTTTCTGTTTTGATAACACTGTTTTGTAGGCACTTTATTGGTTAATGCAAAGTACATTTTCATAATTTTTTGATTTCGGCTGTGTTTAGGAGATAAATGCTTTTTTTATCGAACTCTGAAATGGGCATAGCGATATGCAAATAAATGCCATTTATTTATTTATTATTCTTTTTCTCGAGAACGATTGCTCGTAGCGACTTCTACCAAGTATGCCTTTTTGTAATGTAATGCAAGCACGTATAATACAAAAGTTATGACTCCTCAAAAGAGTAAAAGGACACATAGGACGTAGGTGGCGCCCTCTATACCTGGGAGCCATACTAAGATCAAATTCGAATTTCTCATTTCAAAGAACCCCTAGGTTCCAATTTTCGTCCAAACATAGACATTATTTTAGAATTTATTTACGAAAAATAAAAATAAAAATAAATTTTTAACACCCTGTATCTCAACAATGAAGGGCTTGCGGACCCATGAATATATATGAACTTTTCACCTTATAAATAACTGAGAAATCGTTCTGTAAAGTATCGGACACTTAATCATTAACACCCTGTATAAGTTGTTTAAATTGTACTATTAATATTAATGTTAATACATAAAAATGTATTATCATTTTTTTAATTTTGACGTTCAAAATTTGACATTTTACTTTTAACAGTAGTGCCTTAAAGTAACGTTTTTAAAGCTGGATTTATAAACTCGAAAAGTTGGCGAGGTTGAGGTTCAGTTGGTGTTGGAAATAGGAGTTCAATTTAAACTAAAGGGAACACTCAGTTCCATTTATACACTCGTTCATGTTGTTCATGTAAAGCTCATGTAAGGTTTGAAAACTTTCCGGGTAGTTCCAGATAACCAATTTTTATGCTCGGAGTTCGGAATATCTAACCTCACAAACTTGATCATATTTTCAACCTCACCAACTTTTCGAGTTTATAAATCCAGCTTAAAGCTACTGGGACTGGGGGATGTTAAAAATTGCATTTTCAACACGTTTGTAGAAATAGTATATTGTAGGTACAACAAGTGAGAAATATGTGACTTTCTCACGTGTCGTACACTGTACTTTTTTTACGGATGCGTTGTTTTTATGTGTTCAAAACGGGGTTCAGAATTAAAATACATAATACATATTATTACATATTACTCATTTTTATATTTTACTTAAAATTGTAATTAACAGTTATATTTGAACAATTTCGGAAAGAATCAATATTAATTTAACAAATCTGAACTGTTTAGTATAAAAAACAACAATAAAACTATTCCCGTTTGGCAAGGTGACAGCAATAATAATTGTGCAGTGTTTCGGTCGTGTTGTTATGGAAACGCCGGCAAATGGTTTCATGGCCTAAGTAGATATTGCGCGCTAATCGTCGGCGTTGCGTCGTTATGGCTGACTTGGGTAATCATAATAACAGTGAGAAATTATTTCTTACTATAATGGCGGATATTTCTCACTGCGTGAGAAATTCTCCGTTTTGAACGTATGGAAGCGATGAGAAAAGTGGAACATTTTATAGGATACGTAGAAAAATAATTATTTATGGGCCAATCTCTTATACCGTGTAAGCAAAAATGATTTTCATCCAAGAGGGCTTGGGCTGAAAAACGTAGGACTTGGTTTAGATTACAATTATAAGGGGACGATGTATCTAATAATCTAACCAAATTTAGGTTAAAATTGTGTCAAATTCATATTATAACATGATATGCCAAACTAATGAATAATAAAAGAAGTAAACAAGTACAAATTTATTTTTGTTGTTTACAAAATTAACAAAGTAAGAATATTTTATTACTTTTTCCTTAGTCAGAATTTATTTCTTTATTTCCTCTCGTTAACTAATACAGTAGGTTAGGATTGTACTATAGGTTTAACTAGTTTGAATATTATGCAAATATGGCGAAGGATCCACACACTAGCCTTAAGTGGCTTTAGTGGAATATTTCTATATTTCCAATAAATAAGGACTATTTATGAATGTATTGCTTTGTTACTGTATTATTATGGAAATATATATTTACAATATAGAAAAGGGAAAATACAAATTATAGAAATTGGCCACCGCCATGCTCCAAGCATAAATTCACACATCTCCTCATATTTTCCGAAGTGTTGACCAGTATCTGTAGGCAGTGGCGTAGCCAGCATTTTGGGGGAGGGGGCGAACTATCGGAGGGGTGCAGACCGCGGAGCTAAAGCGCCGCAGGCAAAAGATTTTTGGGACCACGCCTAAATTTCGTAGGAATTTACCTTCTTCATGCTCCCTATGGAACAGGGGTCTGGCCACAAATTTTTTGAAATAAATACTTTATTGACAAAAGCTTTTGATTTATACATATGCCAACAAAATTCTCTAAACAGTGCCTTTAGCACTGGCCCCGAGAATACATAATATCTAAATTTAACTTATTACAGCGCTGGAAGATTCTACTCACTAATTACTAATTTATACCCAAATGAAGTTAAAATCCGCTATATAAAAAAAATAAATTTTTCTACGGATGCTATAAAATGTTCCACTTTTCCCATCGCTTCCATACGTTCAAAACGGAGAATTTCTCACGCAGTGAGAAATATCCGCCATTATAGTGAGAAATAATTTCTGATTGTTATTATGATAACCCAAGTCAGCCATAACGGCGCAACGCCGACGATTAGCTCGCGATATCTACTTAGGCTATGAATCCATTTGCCGGCGTTTCCATAACAACACGACCGAAATACTTCACAATTATTATTGCTGTCACCTTGCCAAACGGGAATAGTTTTATTGTTGTTTTTTATACTAAAACAGTTCAGATTTGTTAAATATTGATTCTTTCCAAAATTGTTCAAATATAACTGTTAATTACAATTTTAAGTAAAATATAAAAATTAGTTAATGTAATATGTATTATGTATTTCAATTCTGAACCTCGTTTTGAACACATGAAAACAACGCATCCGTAGAAAAAGTACAGTGTACGACACGTGAAAAAATCACATAATATTTCTCCCTCACCTGATTTGCGGCACTCGCCTCAAACTTCTGCGCTCGGGAGAAATATGTGATTTTTCTCACTTGTTGTACAATATATTATTAATGTGATGGGACGCTCTCAAAACCGGTTTTATTAAGTTTATTCTCATCGCTCTTTTTTACTAGAAATAAAATAAGACCGATCTTGTTTTTTAAGAATAATTTTTTAAGTAGTAGAGGGGCGCCAGACCAAGGGGGGCGGGGGGGGGGCGACCACCCCCTTTGCCCCCCTGTGGCTATGCCACTGTCTCTAGGGAAATATTACAACATTCCTGGACAATCCTTTCTTTTAACTGTTCTAAATTTTCAACTGGTGTTTTTAAAATATAGTTTTTCAAATCAGGAAAAATGAAGTAATTCATAACCGTCAAGCAAGGGTGATCTGGGTGGGAATTCAATGCCTGTTTCAGGTGTCTTTCAAAATGTGCAGTTCGTATTTCTTGGAATACTTGCACTTTATAAGGAAACAAATTTAACTGTTTAGAAATAGGTCCTGCATGTTGCATAAGCTCTTCCCACTTTTTGAGACAGGCGTCTCACACATTTTGTTGGAGTATTTTGCATTATTTCACGAACGTTTGCAACAAGCTTTTCTGTTCCTGCAGATGGTCTTCCAGCTCCTTTCTTTATCTTCTATAGAACCTTCTTAATTTTGTATTTTCAAATTATAAAAAAAATTTTGAATTTCGATATATGTTATTAATAAAAATGTTGCAAATTGAATTTAACCAACCTATATGTTTTCGAATAATAATAAATAAATAAATAATAAATAAATTTGGAATGGAGCATATTTTACGTACAAAGATAATATGTTATGATATATTTATTAACATGAAAAAGGCATATCCCTAACTGTTAACAAAGACAAAAGTTTCAATGTTGCACAGTTTTTTTATAATAATAACTATATTAGAAAATGAATTACACTTTCCTCAATGATTTTCCACAAGGAAGCCAAATTTAATATCAAAAAATATATAGGTTTACCAATTTGACAGATATGACGCCATTTTTAATTCTTTTAAACGGCAACCATCATTAATATCTTCGCATTTCGCGATCCGATTTCAAAAACATATCGTTGTTGATACTTATTTTAAACCGTTTCGGAAGTACGGGGGTTCCTAAATTGCCTTCATCGTTTTGGTCTTTGAGGTGAGACCCCTTTAATAAATAGACTTTTAAGCTAAAAACCCCGTTTTTTTGGCAGTAACATAATTTCTCGTGACCGTTATTTACGCTATAATTGGAAACGGCTGAAAATAAATATCAACAACTATACGTTTTTAAAATTGGATGGCGAAATACAATTCACTCATGTGGTAATTGATAATGGTTGCCATTTAAAAAAATTGAAAATGGAATCGTATCTGTCGCTTTTTGACATCTGTCGTATTTGATCATAGCGTCAATAGCTCGGCCACGGGAAGTTATGTTGTGAGGGGTGAGATACTTAAAAGACATATTCGATCAATTCAATTTAGGAACCACCGTATTTCCGAAACGGTTGAAAATAAATATCAACAATAATATGTTTCTGAAATCGGATCGCAAAATGCAATTCACTCGTGTGGTTATTGATGAGTGTTACCATTTAAAAAAATTCAAAATGGCGTCATATCTGTCAAATTTGTAAACCTATATATTTTCTTGACTTCCTTGTGGAAAGTGTAATTAATTTTTTATTATAAACAGCAGGAAAATCGCCAATCGGGTGAGACACTTAAAAAAATGTATCTGTACAGTTACTTTTATATACCTACATATTTATACATTTCAGTTGCAAAAAAAGTGTCCTTTATATCGACTGTTGATTTAGTGGAGTAGGAGGATTATGAATTCCTAATAAAAAATATACTTTTCACCTTAGTCTCCAGGGTAGAATTGTAACTTCCGGGCATGTAAAAGCGTTGATACCTATAGGGAGCGAATTGAGATAGCCACACGTTTTTCTGGATACATTATTAATGAATTTGGGTACATTTTCGATAAAACTACTACTTCAGTATCCTGAATTATTTAGCAAAGTTTAATAGGTTGTAGGTGCTTCTAAACAACCGCAGAATCGACGAAAATATTTATTACTTATATAGGTTGTGAAATTTACAAAAAGTTCGTCTAAAGGCATATTATATTCAGCTAGATTTTTTTTTATTCATATTTAAGTTTTGTACACTTACATTTAATCCCGATGTCAAAGATGATTGAGATCCAAATATTAATTAATGTACGATATAGCAGTACAGCATTATTAAAGGGTTTAGAGTTCTAAGTTAGGAACCAACCATCCGGAAACGCTACCTTAAGCCCTTACATCGTTAGATACCTTTGAGATCGATTACCGGTAAATACTAATAATTAATTAAACAGTTAAAGGATTTAGTTCGGAGAATGAAGAACATAGTGTATAAACATAGTTTAAATTGTAAGCTGCCCATATCACTTCTGGTTAAATCCTTGACTGTTTTTTGTTAACTCTTGAACTACATAAATGACAGTTACATTCCGTGATCATATGATAATTAGAATTTGACGTTGACATTTTACCGTTAATTTCATTGATATATTCATGAACTGTGATTTAAAAATTGAAGCAAAATTGAAAACTCTGCATAAACAGAATAATACTGGATAACATCGTGTTTGTCTATGTCAAAACTAAGACCCGGTATACTCCTGGGAGGAGAAAAATCTGGAACCAACAAGGAAGATTTTTTTACAACCCTCCCGAAAATTAGTATTTTTGGTAAAATTTTAGTTCAGAAAGTAGCGGTTTTCCGGGACGGAATACCCAACATGCCAAGCAATCTATTCTCACCTAGTTTATAGGTATAGCCCAATGTTTTATATCTCGAGAAGTAAGACTCCCAGAAAAAGTAAGAACGCCACTGAATTCTACACAGAAAACTCTCTCAGAAAGAGTTTGTAATATTCTGATATTGAATAACCGATATATTGGGGGTGGTCAAAAAGCAAACATTTTCGAAAACACTAAAAACAAAAGAGTGCTATGATAATTCTGTTTGAGGCATCTCTTGCTTCACGAGAAAGTAGCGTAGTACCGTAAAAACCGCAAGTCTCTATATTTTAGTTACCGAGATATCATATATGCAATTACATCGAAAAATAAATACCACATCTAAAAATGGGCTCTTGAACTAGAAGTATTTTAAAATGATAGTAACCTAGCTTATAATATTTGGTAAATCTAAAGAGGCCGTAAAGCAAGAGCTGTTTAAAATTTCACTTAATATTATTTTCTTGCAATCCTCTGCAACCTGTAAGAATTTTGGATTAACCATGGATTCTGACTTGAGATTTTTTTTTTGTATTTCGCTTTTATTGCAGAAGGCTTAGTTGATGCAAAACAAAAACCGATGCACGTCATCAATCAGCTGATAATTGTAAATCCGTAAGAAAACACGGGGAAATTAAATTTGGTCAAAAAATATTGAAACTTTATGCGATATTGAATTTACTACAAACTTAAAGTATTCTTCTTTGATACGAACCCACTTATAGCAAACATTTTGTTTATTTAAGCTTGAAAAAATTATATATAATTAGCATTTTATTGGCAACACAACTGTAAACGGTGCGGTGGCGCCAGCTCGTTCGTCGATTTGGTTTGACGTTTTATGCAAAACTAACCTTAATTGTTCGTGGTTCCGTGGTGCTGGCTATTTTTTAACAAAATTTCCAGATCTTTTCATAAGTAGCATTAAAAAACTGTTCTATTAAGAGAAACAAAAGTGCACATACATATCTCTGTCGATTACGTTGTTTACTATTTGTGAAAAATGCCGAAGCATTTAAATAGTCGGTGCAAAGAGCTTTTCTAGGTCTAAGAAGCTATTTTCAGAAAGAACTTAACAGCAATGGCCTATTGTTACCCTTGACAGTAGTATAGAGAAGTAAATTTAAAGAGTATGTTAAGGTCTAGATTCTAGATATTTTATTTCTACTTTACTAATTTTTAGCGTGTAGCAGCTGCCCTAAATTTGAATAGCTCCACTGTAAGCGCAATTTCAACAACAGTTATAGAAAATAAATTATTAGAATCACCTTAAAACAAACGTTCTAATTCAGAGAGAGTTGTAAATGTGTGAAGATTGGATATAAGTTCTATCCGTGACACTATTTATGGAATGTGTATAATATTTTACATTGTTTATTCATAATCAGTAACTTTTTTTAGAACATCATCTAACTTTAACAACTTTAAGTAAGAAACTAAAAGACAGGGAATTGTTTAATGGTTGTCTTAACTCTTCAAGAAAATAGACTTCCGATGGTAAAAAGGTGAACTGAGGCGAGGGCTTATGGAACTTTCTCATGTAGCTTTCAAGCGACTGGTATTTTTGAAAGAACATATTAAAGAAAAATAAGCATTCTTGTAGTTTTCTTGGATAAATTCACTCCTACAATAAAATATCCATTTGATTTGACATTTGCATTTTTATCACTTTGACACCGATAAAAAAGGTGCATCCTTTTTTATCGCGATAAAACCCTCTCCAGCTAAAAATTAATTGGTAAAAACCTCTCCAGCTCAAAATCGAGTAGCTTTTCTTTTTCATTGCTCGGCAACCTGACATATTGTTACAAATTAATTTGATGCTGTCAAACATTTTTTTAGTGAAGTATTATTTTTTTTTAGTATCTATTCATGCCAAAATTCATGAATTTCTCTAGCTAAAAATCACTCGATCTTTTCTTTTAAGATCGGATAAGAAAAAGCACTTGCGGTTTAACGTATGATGAAACATGTATTTTTTAGAATGGTACCATTGGTCGATCTTGGCAAGATGAAAATAAAAGAAGTGTTAGATCTACTTAAGTTGATGGTAGAAGGTATTATGCAGTAAACAAATATATAAACTATGGGAAATTTTTGTACAATATTTATCTTGTTTTTACGAAAAAAAAAACTGTGTAATTTCCTCACTCGGATATTTTGGTTACAAGCTGGCAACCCTGTCGATAACTGACGTCACTCGAAAGGTATGACGTGCATCGGTTTTTGTTTTGCATCAACTATACAGTCAAAACGATTAAATTAAATTACTCTATATGCATAAGAATATTTTCGATTCAGCTACAAAACGAAGGTTATGCAACTCTCTTGTTCTATCTCATTTAGGCTACAGCGACGAAGTTTATTGGTACTCCCTATACTTTAAGTTGACAGAGACAGTCTAAATAAGCTGCAGAATGCATGCCTGAGATTTTGCTATTATGTGCGTAAATATGATCACATAACTCCTGCCTTTCGAGCGTCCGAGTGGTTAAATTTATTGGAAATATTTATGCTCCATTTAGCATAACTCGGCGCCTCTATCGAAATGGATAATGTACCTAGTTATCGTTATAATAAACTAACCACTAAAGGCACGGATATTCATGATCGTCTAACTCGATGTCGGGGTCTTTACAGTGTCGCTAGACATAGCACTGCTTTGGTTCAGCGTTCACTTTCTTACAACGCAGCTTCGATATTTAACCCTATTCCCAATGATATCAAGACAGTCGCTAGTCGTGCTAATTTCCCAAATAAATTTAAGAACTTTATTATTAAGTACCGTAATTAGAAAAATGGGTAAAGCTTATTGCAAAATTTAGTGCATTATTTTACTGGATATTCCTGTACAGAGTGTCCAGTTTTCGTGTGTTTTCATATAACAGCTCCCTTATTATAAAAGATAGAAAGATGGGGTTTGCGGCTCCCTGTATAGAAGGCTATGTTCGCAAATAAAACAAAATTAACAACTTTATTTTTATTATACAACATTATATTATTACGCAATTTCAAACCAACAATAAAACAAATATATTATTTTCTCAAATTAATTAATAATATATATACAGGGTGTAATTTAATTGAGTGCCGATACTTAAGGGTGATAATCTATGAATGATTCTAAGATAAAAAGTTTATATGGACATATGTCCTAAACCTCTTCATTTTTGAGCTACAGGGTGTTAACATTTTAAGAAAAATATAACCTTTTTATATAAATCACCCTTAGATATTTTTATGAAATTTTGTACATACCTTTTAATCAATAAGGAGCATTTTTTGACCTAACAGATTTATAAAAATTTTTACCAGTGACGTCCGTACGGGGTTTGAACTGAATATTTTTAAAGAAAAAATGGATACGCCACTGCTTTTTCTAAAAACGAAACTTACTTTTGAAATTCCCATTTATTTTAAAGCAAATTTCGTTTATGGACTTACTTTTGTACGACGCACCGTTTTCGCGTAAAAAGATAAAAACAAAAAAAACATTTTTTTCTTCGGTTCATTGAGACTGCTTTTATTTATTTTGTTGAATTTGGTTGGCACCCACCATGAGTGGAAACACTTTTTTTGGGACAACAATTTATTTTCTACTCACCAGTGACATTCAACTGAACGTTTGAAAAGAAAAAAACGGTAACCATATTAAATGCCCTCTTAAAGCAAATCAAATAAAAATCAGTAGGCTGGGTAAAGCTACATCAATTTTGACGTTTCTTTTCATAAAGACAAAAGGCCTGGCATTGATTTTGCATTATTAAATAATTATTATTACAGTAAGACGTTAAATTATAATAAAAGAATGGTAAATTTTACAAACAGTGAATTAACTGACATGCATTTTATTTATGGGCTTGCAGACGGTAATGCATACGAAGCCAGGCGGATATACCAAGAGCGGTATCCAAATCGCGTAGTACCCGATCCGAGAATATTTTCTAGGATTCATAGACGTCTCCACGAGACCGGAACTTTAAGAGTAGACCACAGTGCTAAAGGAGTCCATCAAACAGTAAGAACACCGGAACTTGAAGAAGGAATTTTACACGAAATTGAGGAGAACCCCGAAAGTAGCACGATGAAAATCGCGGCAACATTTAATGTTTCACATTTTCTTGTTTGGAAAATTCTCATCGAAAATTTATTATACCCATATCACATTCAAAGAGTCCAGGCATTACTCCCTAGAGATTTCCCGATGCGCATTAATTTCTGTGTGTGGTTTCTTCAAAACCTGATGGAAAATCCGTTATTTGACAGGCACATTCTTTTTACCGACGAAGCTAATTTTTCTCGAAACTCAATAAGAAATTTCCATAATAACCATTTATGGGCGGATGAAAACCCTTATGCAATTGTAGAATCAAATCATCAAGAACAGTTCTCAATAAATGTTTGGGCTGGCATTATTGATGATTATTTGATAGGCCCATTTTTTCTCCCAAGAAGACTTGATGGACAATCATATTTACACTTTCTTGAAGAAGATCTGCCGCCAATGCTTGAAGACCTTCCATTATTATTAAGAAACCAGATGTGGCTAATGCACGATGGTGCGCCTCCACATTTTAGCTTACGAGTGCGTGAATTTTTAAATCACACCTATCGCAATCGGTGGATAGGTCGCGGAGGAACGCAGCCATGGCCACCTAGATCTCCGGACCTTAACAGTTTAGACTATTTTTTCTGGGGGCATCTGAAAAGCTTAGTGTACCAAGTGCCGATTCATACCGAAGAAGAGTTACGAAATCGTATATTAGTATGCTGCCAAACCATAAGAAACACCCCGGAAATCTTCGAAAATGTGCGTCAGTCTATGGGAAGAAGAGTCCATGCTTGCATACGTGTGGGTGGACGACACTTCGAACAACTACTGTAAATAATGTGGGTTCTTTATTCTGTTTATCTTCTCTTGTCATTTCGCTTTCGATTTAAGGTTTGGAATTTTTCCTTTTAAATTAATCGCGATTTTTGAAATAAAATTTTTTATTTTTTTTTGTTTTTATTTTTTACGCGAAAACGGTGCGTCGTACAAAAGTAAGTCTATAAACGAAATTTGCTTTAAAATAAATGAGAATTTCAAAAGTAAGTTTCGTTTTTAGAAAAAGCAGTGGCGTATCCATTTTTTCTTTAAAAATATTCAGTTCAAACCCCGTACGGACGTCACTGGTAAAAATTTTTATAAATCTGTTAGGTCAAAAAATGCTCTTTATTGATTAAAAGGTATGTACAAAATTTCATAAAAATATCTAAGAGTGATTTATATAAAAAGGTTATATTTTTCTTAAAATGTTAACACCCTGTAGCTCAAAAATGAAGAGGTTTAGGACATATGTCCATATGAACTTTTTATCTTAGAATCATTCATAGATTATCACCCTTAAGTATCGGCACTCAATTAAATTACACCCTGTATATAATAATATACATAAATAAAAAATTGCTCGAATTGGGCTCCATTGTAATCTAAACACTTTTGACACACCGTTTCGATTCTTCGCAACACATGTAATAAAATAATTGGCCTTCCCTGGAAAAGCCTAAAGGTTTGGTGGGTAGCTTCCAGTGGCGTAAAAACCGCCGATGAAAATAATAAATCAAATGAAAATCGACGAAAATAATAGTTTCATTATCACAATATTAAAGTTAAAAATAAACAATAATGAATGAGAAATAATGTAATATGAGTCGATATAAAATAAGGGTAACGTTTTCTTATCTCAGTGAGTACACAACTTTTATGTCTGTTTTAATTATCACATTTTTTTTTTTAATTGCAGTACATTATTTTAAAATTTCATTACTTTTACAACAAAAAATTGTTCTTTTGCTCTCTACAATACGTTATATCGGTCTATATTAAACAACGCTTACAAATGACAATATTTTTTACTATAGTGTAAGTGTGAAGGATTCAGACAGGTTAAAAATAGCAGTGCGCTTTCAAAATTTTGCGGGGGGGGGCGCACATGCTCTTAGTTACGCCACTGGTAGCTTCTCGAAGTTGTTCAGGTTAGTTATAACTAGTTTTCTATATACCCCCATAAAAAAAAATCCAACACAGAAAGATCAGGTGATCTTGGAGGCCACCTGACAGGTCCATTGGTACCAAGCCATTTATCGGGAAATCTGGTTTCTAAATATTATCTCACTATACGAGAATTGCGACTCGGAGCGCCGTCTTGCTGGTAATAGATATTATTTAAATCGGCAAAAGGAACATCCTCTAATATTGCCATTAGTGCATCTCTCATTATATCTAGGTGTCTATTTCCGGTTAAAGTTTCTGCATGGATAAGGTACTTAATCTTAGTGCTAAAAATAAAGCATGACACGCTAAATCCAAACGGAGCTTGACGTTCTCGTGGAAATTTTACGTGTTGGTTCTCTTGGGATTAGTACCTTGAATTGTTTCGGTTTAAGATACTAGAACTCGTAAAATAAGCGTCGTTGGACTATACGATCCATCTTTCAAAATTTGCGTTTTCCTGCAACATTTATTATAGGTACCAGTTGCAAAAAACTATCCTACGTTCTGCGTCACCGGGATGCAAATGTTGGACGTGGTGGTATTTGAATGGTTTAAATATATATTTTTTTAGCATTAACTGCGGTCTCGATTTTTTACTCCCAACTTCATCATACATATTTCGGCATGATATGGATGGTTGTACCGTGACAGAGGCCAAAACATTTATTTCTTCTTCTTCTTCCCTGCTTTCCTTGTTGTAAAAGTTAAGCCTTGGTTTTTTAAAAGATCCGTGCTCAATGAGATTGGCTTGGATTTTTTTGAAATATTCTTTTATCAGGTTGTTATCCTTCTGGATATCTACGATACATTCAAATATGTAACAAAAAGCTATAATGATTAAAACTTTTTTAATTCTCTTTATGAATATTGATGGTATGTACCTAACAAATGATTTTAAATCTTTAAAATACAGCTCCGAGGCTGCGTCCGCGTCTTCATTAGCTTGGGCAAAACAAAACATACATATCGTGTTTTTTATAATTTTCATATTTATTATTTTGTGCCATGTTGAACAATTTTTCACAGAAATAAAAAATAAACTTACAAAATCAAACAAATACCAGTAACATCTGACAACAACCCGTAATGGCGCATTTACAGAATTTGGTTTTTGTCATGGCTATCCGTGATTGACCATCGCATAGCCTTCTATATGAAAAATGCATAATTTTACAATAAATGTTAAAATTATCCTTTTTTAAACTAGATAAATATGGACTATTATATATTCTTAAAAACAGGGATAAGAGAAAGAAATAATATGTGAGGTGTCCCATTTAAAAAATCTCAAGTTTGGGTCATAACACAAAAACAAAACTTTTTAGAAAAAAAACTAACTACGCCACTGAGTTTTACATAAAAACTCTATAATAAGCCATTTTAACCTTAATGATAAGCTATCAAATAATCGAGATGCAGGGGGCCGTTAAAAATGACAAATTTTCAAAATCGCCCTGTATGTCAAAAACTGGGAGGGCTTCGAAAATATTGTTTAAGGCAATGAAAGTTTCATAAAACAATAGAACAGTAAGCCGCAAACCCCATCTTTCTATCTTTTATAATAACGGCGCTGATATATGAAAACACACGAAAACTGGACACCCTGTACATCGTACAGATATAGTTAGTGTTTAATTTCTGTTATATTACAATGTTGGTAGTATTCCTTTCGTTATTTGTATGACATGTATATTGAATATTATTATTATTACAATATTTCACTAAAATACGTGTAGGTTCT
Source organism: Polydrusus tereticollis (assembly GCA_963920685.1). Taxonomy (NCBI): domain Eukaryota; kingdom Metazoa; phylum Arthropoda; class Insecta; order Coleoptera; family Curculionidae; genus Polydrusus; species Polydrusus tereticollis. The sequence continues at coordinate 89,196,756 of OY987327.1, forward strand.
TGTGATTTTTGCTGCTACTTTAAATATTTTTTCTGCTAATTTGTTATCAACTCAGTAACGTAATTATTATAATGTCTAGGTATATTTTATTGCTAGACTTATATTATATAAGCCGTATGGTGCTTATTTATTAGGATATTTTAAATAAGGGTGGTTGCATGAGCAGCGCATGTTGAATATCGCCACCATTATTTCAAAAATAGTTGTTTTAATATTTATCATTAATATTATAATTAACAGTGGGTCTTTTTTGCAATAATTAATTACAAAGGATCTATTTAGAAAAAAGCAGAGAAAATAATTAGATATATTAAATCCAACTTCGCATAATTTGTTATTGTATGATATCCAACTTATATTAAAATATAATATTATGTTGATGTTATCAATTTACAAGGGACTTCTAAATATTTAATTAATCGTGCTACGGGCTTTTCGGAAACAAAATACTAATAACGCTGTCTTAATGTGAAAATATATAAGGGTTTTGGGCCATATAGTATGCTGCTCAAGCAATAAGAAACTGTAATATTTCAGTGTTAGTGATGAAATATTCTTGTCTTAAACGCAAGTATTTTCATTTAATTTTATAACCTCTGTAAGAAGTAGTCATTAGGTCGCACAAAAAGTTAAATATACCATTTTCAAATGTAAGATGCAACTGTTTCGTTAGTCGTACTTTGATTGTATTCGTATTGTACCCATTATTTAGCGCCCGATTAATATAAAATTATTTGAATCATATTTAGATGCAGTCTAGAGCTGTAGAGCTGCAGCACTACCTCAAATTTTAAACGAACAGTGTCAAGCAATCCTAAACGTTAGTGATGATATTTGAAAGGCAATGGATGCCGGGAAGAACTCTTCACTCATGCTGTTGGACTTTTTTAAGGCCTTTGATAATGTGGTTCATGGTGGTGTGATGGGTCCTAAATTGAAGTATATTTGTTTTGGTGATACCATCCTTATCTTCTTTAGGTGACAGGTAGAAAAAAGTATTGATTGAAGAGAAGTACTCGGAAAGCATATCTATTAATACTGGAGTGTCACAGGGGTTTGTCCTTGACCCGTTATTGTTTCTGATATAATATACGTTTGATCTTTTTAGTAAGCTTAAACTTGCCCTGGCCACGACTCTGCAGATGATATACAATTATCTTAAAGTTTTCCTGCTAAAACAGCTATTAATAATAGTATAAATCATGAACTAACATGGATATTATCTATGCATGAATATTCTAAATTTCATAATCCCTCCTTCTGTTATATAAAAATACCAAAAAGGAGTAGCTTTTCGCTAGATACTGGTCTTAACCTGGTAAATAATGGAAAAATTCCTTAGACGAAATCTGCTCGAAATTTGGGATTAATAATTGACTCTAACTTACGCTTCACAGGGCATGTTTCTGTACTTCTACGGCGTTCTTATTCACACAGAATATCATATGCCAACAGGCATTTTCTCAATTTTGGACTTTTAAAAATATTACGTGAATATACTGTTTTCCCAATATTTTACTATGGTAGTATGATTCAGGGACCTTGCTTGGATGCGGTTGACAGACATCGAATACAACTGGTAAATATCTAATTTCAAAATTTTGGAATGCATGGCCAAACTATGGAAAATTCACTTATTCCCGTTTACACATCCTCTTTTGCTCACAAATAAACCTTCATACCTGCGAAGAAAACTTTGTTTCAGGTCCAATTTGCATGATGTCTCAGTTAGGTCCCGAGGTATGTTGGGAATCCCTAAATTTACAACTGCTCTATTTCAGTGTTGCTTCTCTTATGTTTCTGTTAAGTAGTATAGTAGCATTCACTCTGACTTTAAGCGCGATCCCATCCTGTCATTTAAAATTATAGTAAATAGACTTAATACATTGGCATTTTTAGCCAACTAAGTTATTCATTGTACTGGCTTGCAAGATAGTATAAAGCTATTACAATAATATGTACCTATTTGGATTTTGTTTCAAATTGATACTTCTGTATGTACGAATTCGTCGGTTATGTTAATTCGCACACGTCGTTGTCGCTGTTAAAAGCACGACCACAAGATCGTTGCAGCCGAAACTTCAACGTCATCCCTTTAATAGAAATCGGTGGCGGTATGGAAATTTAGCCTCGAGCTGGCAAATCACGGTGTTTTCATTACTTGAGATTCGTAAAATTCGACACATTTATCTGTAGCTGTCGAAAAAATGCGAACAAAAAACGTTTAGCGGTTCACGATGTTTCCACATACCTCTATTTAATTATATTTTAATATTTGTTAGCAAGTAAACCCTGGAATTAAATGTAGTCATTGAAAATAAATAGTAATATAATTAAGAAACTAAGAGTATTTTATTATAATCTTAATATTATTAAAATTATTTTCTTATGCTATTATTGTTGATATTTAAATTACATGGAAATATGGCAACATATTGTACGATCAAAGGGAACAGGCGGCTGTTGTTATTTTATTGGTTGGCAGGCGTATCGTGCGACTCGCAAAAATACCCACCGCCCATGTATCTGTGTGTCAGTGGAGTAGTGATACGACGGGCGAAAGTTATTCAGTTTTGCTAAATACGTCGTCGTCGTGTCGCAAAACTTTATAATTCATGCGTCTTTGAATTAAAACGACCAAAACAAAAAAAATATCACTGAATAAATCATGAAGCTATGTTTTTTCCAAGCTGGGCTATAATTTCCCATTTCTATTGCATTTAAAATATTTCGGTTAGCACGCCTATGACTTAGCCATGTTTTAAAAGATTATGCTTCGCATTACCGATACGTCGTAGACACAGACTCGTGTGTTGTACTTTACTGTCTTTTATGCCAACGCGTGGTTGTATTCTTGAACCGTGATGCCTATTCTTGTTGGCTTACCATATAAAAATAGTTTATCCAGGAATAATTTTGTCCATTTAGAATTCATTCCCATGTTTATGTTTGATGAAATGCGAGTAGGTTATAGTGCAAGAGTTTAGGTTAGTTCAGGTTAGTTACTGCCTGGTTCTAACATTACGAGTAAAAATCAGTATTATACTTATATCGAACAAAGCTGAAAAGTAGCAATAAGCTAAACGATTGGGCTTCAATGAATGCTGCCGCAGACCAAAGGTATAATATTCCTAAACCTACCTTTAGACGGCGGCGCCTAAAAAATGTAAACAGGTTGGCTAAGGATATGACCATGGAATAACATTTGTCAAACCAGTAGGAGAGGATTTGGAAATATGGATATTTATTTGGAGTAGCACATGTTTGGCCTTATCATTACAGAAGTCCACATACTGGCATGAGAAAAACTGAATTAAAACTAAATTTACTTAGTCGAAATAACGAGTTGGCAGCAAAAATGGTATTATCGTTCTGTAAAGGATCATTCAGAATTGCCGTTAAAACAATCAGAGGCTTCCCATGGCGAGAGTAAATGGTTTCAACTGAAAAGACGTGTATAGGTACGATGTACCTGAGTGTCAGTATCGTCGAAACTCTACTGGTACATACAAATTTTAGTTTTCACATGCAACGGTATTCTTGTCAACTTTTTATTGAATAGAATTTGGTGCTTGCTGTATTCCAAAAGTCGACGGGAAATATCGCTTGTTGCTGTGTGGCGGCGAATATAATTCTGTTCGGAACTTTTCTACGTAATAATTTATAAGTATATTCACAAAGCATTATTGAAAAATATATTGATTCAAACTTGACGGGCCAATTTTTTACTTGCCGCTTTGTTTGACATGTGCCTACCTACTTGATTAGAAACCATCAGAATAGCAGTTTTCAAAATAATTAAACGATTAAAGCCTTATAATAATATGTAAAATTGCCGATAAAAATGATCATAAGTAGGCAATATATAACATCCACAACAGTAGAATATTTGCGTTTGTAGGTTCTAAAGAAGTTTTCGTTTCTAATCAAGTAGGCGCGTGTCAAACAAAGCGGAAGTTAAATAAAGAAGTTCACCCATGTCAGGTTTTAAAGAAATGACACTATATATTTTTAATATAATGTGCATGATCGTAGAAAAAATCTAGTGTGTAATTTGAGCGGAAAGTTCTTTACCACTTTCAACAGATTGCAACTTTCAACTGCAACTGTTTCAAGCTGCAAAGTATCACTTTCCGCTCTTAATGCACAAATAGCCATTTCCTAATGATTATTTTCTTAGAATGTAGTTTTGTGAACAGTGTGATGAGTCCTCCATTGCCACGAGCCAAACTTGCAGTGGCGTAACTAAGGGCATGTGCGCCCTCCCGCAAAATTTTTAAAGCGCCCTGGTATTTTGCACCTGTCTGAATCCTTCACACTTACACTATAGTAAAAAATATTGTCATTTGTAAGCGTTGCTTAATATAGAAGGATATAAAGTATTGTAGAGAACAAATATTCGAAGATGACCTCTTTTGAGGAATCTTCTATTATCGATCTATGTCAATGACGTAGGAAATTGGACGATAAATGGCAATCCCCTGTATACAGGAACTGCCGGTGGTGGGATCTATGATCCCAGCGTGGATAGGAATGAAGTGAGTACAACTGATAGTGGGTTAATACTGATTTATTATTAAATTTTACATCTATTTATATTCAACGAGATAACACACAAAATTACCGGGAGTTGCTGAATGTGCACTCTTGCTGTATATTGGACCCTTTGATGATTGTGCTGACTGTGCAGGTCCGCGTAGTCGGCTAGTGGGTCACCGTATTGCAATTGTTTTTAAGTAAATAGTTAATTGTTTTGTTTAGATAATATTAGTTAATTGTTTTGTTTAGATAATATATGTCTAATTTAGGTCGAGAGATTTTGGTAATTGTAAATTGATAAATGCATAAGATTAGGTAAATTAGACATTCTGGCCGCCCAGCAACTTCATCCGTCTTCGTTGGTGGGTAGAGTGCTATATATGTGTATTGGTTCCAGTTGAATTCTATGTTGATTGGGATCGTTGTGTGTGGTTGGCCTTGCTGGCTTCGTTCTTGTTTTGTGATTGTACCAAAAACATCCCATCAATGCGATTGTAACAATGATAAGTATGACAGAACACACATTGCTGACTATAAAGTGATGATGTAGCGATCTCCACTCTCTTTCTTCTATATCTTGTCCTATAGCGGTTTCTTCGGTGGTGGATTGAATCGGTTGTTTGAGGATAGGGCAAGAAGTGTTTTCTGTACGCTGGTAAATCTCGTCCAGGATACAGTTGGAACTCTTCTCTAAATTTCTCGTTGTCGTGGGTGAACATATATACGTGTCTTGCTGTATTGAAACACAGTTGTGTAGTTCGTCTTCCGTGAGCTGTATGTATAACTGTGAGTTATAATCGACTGCGAGAAAATCACTGGAGATATCCAGTATCCAGTAGGCTTCTGGTGTTATTTTTAGTGGAATTGGTGTTGTCTTTAGCAACATGAAGTCGTTGACTTCGGTGATTATAAAGAACCCAAATATATGTATGAACTTTTTACTGTGCTGTACTTCAGTGCGTAAGACTGGATAGGATATTATTTTGATGTTGTGTGGGAGGTTACTTGACGCAACCGCTATGGTTTCTTCAATGTGGGTTGGCGATATGAGTTCAAGGAAGTGTCCTCGGTGATAGTGTGCCTCTAGAAGATGCTGGTGGTAATCCAGTACGTCATCTATATAGTTTGCAACAATCTGGTAAATGGATAGTAATTGTATATTAAGGTTGTTTTCATCTGTCTGCCTGTACCAGTGTTGCATGTCCCTTATTGCTTCTATTCCTTGATTCCAGTTTTTCTTGAAATCGCTTTAGGTGGTTATTGATTCTGATTTCAGTGTCGTTAAAAGAGGTTAATGCGTGTAGCAAAAACTTGGTCTGGTTCGTTGAGGTTTTGATAAGCTCCTTTTGATTCTGGTCTAGTTTATCTATATCCATATAAACTTCGTCGTTGACGCCGAATAGTGACATCAGTAGCTTTCCCATTAGTCCCCGTTTGCCACGGTTTGAGATAACCGCTTGCATACCTTTATTCGTCCACTCTATTTGCTTTTGTTTCTCCTGAAGGTGATGAATTAGCTGGATACACTGAGTGTTTGGTGCTAATTCTTTGGCCGTATCGCAGAGAAGATATTTGATTTACTGCTGAAGCTATGCATGCTGTGTCATTGCTGATCATGTGTTTGTCAAATCGAAGTTCTATTCTAAAGGTACCCCTGTCGATTTTGGCGTGACCGATGTGCTCAATATACAATCCTGGCTGTGGGTAGTGCAGGTGATATTGCTGTGCACTAGTGTGACGTAGCATAATAAAGAACAATTTTTTTGTTGTAAAAATAATAAAATTTTAAAATAATGTACTGCAATTAAAAAAAACAATGTGATAATTAAAACAGACATAAAAGTTGTGTACTCACTGAGATAAGAAAACAAAGTCTTAAAATATGTATGAAAGGGGAATTAGAATTAGTTGAAAGTTGGAATGTATTAAACATACATTTATTTACGCATAAGTATGATATTTTCACTATACAAATACAACTATCTTACAAACTAAGCAGATTTATTATTTTCATCAAGGGACTTGTGGGCGCCCCTGGCTTTGCTGCGCCCCCCGCAATGCGGGGCCTGCGGGGGCGGTTTTCACGCCACTGCGAACTTGTACAAGATATAAATGGCGCATCCGCGTGACCACTCGCCGACTTGCTGATTGCCGACGAGGAAGAAGATGGTCACGGGACCACTGCATTATAAATTCTTTATTTGGGGAACCACATTTTTTTTATTGAAATTAAAGTATAATTTTGGCAACTGTTAAATAGAGGAATTGCACAGGAAATTAAAGTTTAGTAATAATATTTTTGCATCTAAAGAGAATCCATCAAAAATCATACACGAGCCTAAACAACAGTCAGTCAAGTCGATAAGGAGCCAATCATGTGCCTGCATCTTAAACTGAACATAGTGATAAAGGGATGCTTAAAAGAATTATTACAAGAACCATTAATTTAAGTGCATCCTAAATTCGTTGGTACATTTGGCGGTAAGCTAATGCAAGTGATGAATTAAGCGGCATAAATTACGTCTTTATGCTGTCGCCTAACGGCCTGTCCTATAGAAGAGATGTGCCACTTATAATTAATCTTTAAAGTAATGATATTTTGGTTATTGCTGCATAATGTAAAAGCTTGTGATAAAATCAATAAATATAGGCGACTTGAATGCTTAATAATATGTAAATGCTGAGCATAAGCTATAATTTGTAACATTAAAATAATTAAAACGCTATTTGTTTAATACCGGCACTCAAAGTCGGAGATGTGAATAGGTGAAGATTGCCGGTAGAAAGGGAAACCAGCATGTGTAAGGATGCAACATGATATTCCCAATCTCTCTAATTAGCGGCTGCTTGTAATACCCGTACATATACCAAACCTGTCTAATATTATTGTCCTGCCTTCTAAATATATTTTTTATAAGAAGTACTAAACAGCCTTTTGGTAAACCTATATAAAATAGGTTGGTTTACTTACTTACTTACTTACTTAATTTTTTAATTTCAAATTATGCGGCAATTATAATTATTACTAATTACTAACTACAGACACAAAATGAAATGACGTCATACAGCACAAAAATCTAGACCTATTCAATTCCATACATATTATTACCTACTTAATTATATACCTATTAACTAAAGCCGAAAACCTAATAACTAATTTTACTAATTTACATATTTGGGGCTCTGCTCCTAAACATACCCTGAGATTGCTAGATTCCATTCAAAGAAGAGCCATTCGCTTGATCGGTGACCATAGTCTGATAAACAACCTGGAAAGCCTTGAACATCGAAGGCAGGTTGGCGACTTGAGTCTATTTTACAAATATTTTCATGGCAAGTGTTCAACTGAGGTTGCCCGCTTGATACCACCCAGAGCGGTGCATGGTAGAAATATACGACGAGCCACTACAGCCCACCAATACGTGGTTCAGCTTAGTGTCCCTCGAACGACACTGTTTCAAAATTCTTTCATCTGAAGAACGTCATCACTCTGGATCGACCTCCCTGAGATCGTGTTCTCCAACGACTATAATCTTTTTAAAGATTCAAGACCAACGTGAATCGTTTCCTGCGCACACGCACCGCTCCCAGAGCAGCATAAAGGATTTATCCTGCAGTGCTGTGCCTTATCACAAAAAAAATTGTTTTCCCTATTCATTCTTTTAATTCTGTCAGGTAATTTATTGTATAACCTTAAGCACATATAATGAGGTGAATTTTCTGTTAAAGTAAGCCTATGTATTGGATAATTAACATTAACAGTTCTAGTATTCCGCTGATGATTTATTGGACTTTGAAAACAATTTTTATTTTTATAGAAAAACATCGGCACTCGTAAATGTATAATGCTTATATAGTTAACAATCCTGTAGTTTTACAGACAGACCTACACGTTTCGTTGTATATCATTTTCTTAATTATTATAAGTAGTCGCATTTGAACCACGAATACATTCTGAATTTGATTATCTCTTCCCCAAAATATGATTCCGTATTTAACGCGAGCTTCAAAGTTAGCAAAATACAGGGTTTTTAACGTTTTCTCCTTTATATAATAATTGGCAGTGACACGAATACCATAACAAATCGCATTCAGTTTTTGCAAAATACACTTGACATAATAGGACCAATCCAGAAATTCATTAATTTGTACACCCAAGAACTTAGTATTTTCAGAAAAGCTAATATCATCGTCACTATTAAACTGTACTGGTTTCTGTACATTTGACGCCCTTGTTCTAAAGAAAACTACATTTGTTTTATTTTTATTTATGATAAGTTTGTTTTTTAAGAACCAATTTGTAACTGTATCCAAAAAGATTCTGGATTCATTAATAAGTTGATCAATCTTTTTGCCCGATATAATTAAGTTAGTGTCATCGGTGTAATTCACTATATTTTGATTGACTTCTATTATGTTATTAAGGTCGTTAATAAAAACAATAAACAAGACGGGTCCTAATGTACTTCCCTGAGCTATGCCTACATCGTTGATTAAAATTGCGGAGTTGTAAGATTTCCCATTTTTTAGAATAGATACTCTCTGTTTTCTATTATTAAGATATGATTTTACCCAGTTATAGGCGTTTCCTCTTACCCCATACATTTCAAGCTTCCTTTTAAGTAATACTCTATTCAAACCGTCGTATATGCCTTGGACAAGTCCAAAAACATTCCCACAACTACTTTGCCATTCTCAAGGTGCTCCAGAATTGATTTAGTAAATTGAAATATTGCAGTTTGAGTAGATCTTCCTATAATGTACCCATGTTGATTTTTACTAAATACATCACAGCTGGTTAAGAAATTAACTAATCTTGAGCACATTTCCAGCTCAAACAGCTTTGAGAAACCTGCCAGTAGACTAACAGGTCTATAATTGTCCATCAGTTCTGGATCACCTTTTTTAAACAGATGTTTCACAAGAGCGACCTTTAAGTGTTTAGGGAATATTCCATGTTTAAAGGAATTATTAATAATATGGCAAAATACATCTTTACACGCGTTAATGGAGAGTTTTACGATATTAGTTGGAATTTCATCGACGCCACAACTATCCTTTTTTTTTATAAGTTTCAATATGTCACATAGTTCACTGGCAGTTAATGGCCTTAGATACAGTGATTGATTATTTTTTACAATATTGCTCTTAAATGGCACATTTGCTAATTCTCTAATGACATTCGTTACAACCGATAATAAGTACTCATTAAACTTAGTAGCTATGACTTCAGGATCTCCCTCTATTTTAGTGTTCGAGCTGCGATTTTTTTTCCCGTAATTTCATTGCAGATTGCCCACATGCATTTAACTTTGTTCTCTGAATTATTTATTCTGTTTTCATATTGTTTTGCCTGAGACGTTTTTAAAAGTTTATCATATTCTTTTGCCTTTTCTCTGTACTGATCTATATAATTTTGGTGTTGTCTTGATAACATTAATAATACATCCAACTCACACTTACAAGTAGAACACAGTTTTAGAGGAAAATTCTGATTAAATATATTTATAAAGCCATTTACAAAGACATTCCACTGTCCATTAACATTGTTTCTGTCAACCCTATAAACATCAGACCAGTCTTGCTCGCCTAAACAACGCAAAAGCTCGCTCTTGTTTTCATTTGCAAAATTTTTTTGTGAATTTGGGTTCCTGTCCTATGGTATTTTATTTTAAAAATTGCCTTTTGCGCCGAATGATCCGATATAAAATTTTCAATTACTACAGCTTCTACTTGATCAAAGTTAGTAAATATGTTATCAATACAACTAGAGGCACTGGAAGTTATTCTTGAGGTTAGCAAATTCAAAAAAGAGAAATTTTTTGGGTTTGTTCGACATTTCAACATGTTTAAGAGATTTTCTAAACCACGTTAAATAATTTGCTAGGTATTTAAATAATTATAGGTATTGTACGTAGTGAAAATAGTAAAACTAGCAAATTAAACGTCATAAATGTAACTGTAAATTACGTCTTTAAGCAATGGCCCTACGATCTGGTTACAAAAGCTTTTGAGAGAGTATACGGAAAAGCTATGGCTACGACAGTTAATAATAATAGTCAACGATCATGTTATTGTATAGTTATGTCGTTAATGCCAGCAAAACACGTTCATATAACTGATGACTTAATTAGTGGAAGCGTTGCAAATTAGTGATATGTAATTTAATTGAAAGTAATAATAGTTAATCACTGCCAAGATTGTATAATATGCAGAAAATCTATTAAAGTATAATGTATTTCAAGATTTTTTAATAGTATATTAAAGTACAAGTTTTATAAAGCTCCTAGCTTTATAAAATGTGTGCTTTATACTATTTTTTCTATTTTGGCATTTTTTTAATAAATAAATCCATAGCTATTTAAAAAGAAAATGAAACACACAAATTTTCAAAATTTTTAGGCCTAAATTTTATGTTGGTAATACAATCAAATTATTTATCAAGTAGCCTTGAAATCAACAAATAATTTTATTTCCGTGTCAGCCATTTTGTCACGAAGTTGTCTAACATACCCACATAATTTTAAAATATGGAGCAAGATGAGTTTAGTTTAACTCCCCTAAAATTAAGGGAAATTGCGGTAAATTTTATAGTTCTATGTTTTATAATATAATAAATTTGTAAGATTATTTGATATTTTTTTAACTCATCTCCATTTCATAGAATTAATGTAACCAACCATACACGACAGCAAAATAAAACATTTGTGAACATCATTACCAACCTTAGAACAATAAAGAAAACTGTTTCATAAAATAGCTATTTATACAACAAGTTACAAAATAAGGGTCTTTTAGGCACGCAATTGTCCTACGAGGCGAAGCCGAGTTGGACAACACGTTAGAGTGACTAAAAGACATTGTTTTGTAACGAATGGTATACAATATTTTTTCTACGGGCGTTTTATAATAAAAAACTTAATTTGTTTTGCCAAACATTTTATTACCTGTGTTTCATTTACATTATGAGTGATTTAGAAGACTCAGACATTGAAAATGCCGCAAATGAGGCAATTTGGACGCTAACAACAAACGTGTTAAACCTAATGAATGATAATATTCTACCAGCTATACTAGTGGCATGGGTTTATTTGATATTGCTGTTGCAGATTCATTTTCTATTTCTAGTTCAAATTCCTCATCTATTTTACAAAGAGAAATATCTCAACGTACTGTTTTAGGTTACCTAAGCAATAATTTTAATAATATAAGTAACTGTACTTTTAATATTTATAATAAATAGGTAAAATTATAGTCTGTGTTTAGTTTTTAATTGTAAATAATTACTTTTGGGCACAGGGTGCTTAAAAAACTTTTAAGCACGCTGTGCCAAAAAGGAGGTTATTTAAAAATCAAAACGACAATGAAAAAGGGGTTATTATAAAACGTCAGTAGAAAAAATTCATTACGATACTGAAAACGATATCGATACAGCTTTTTTATGAAACCAAGTTAGAAAAAATATATTTTGTTAAGTCTGCACAAGTAGTTTTAAATATTAATATCGGCATGGCAGTTTAATAATACGAAATGGCTGTTGCATGTGACTGAATTTGATAAAATGGGTCATATAATATTATTTTATATCATTCCAATGCATATGTCGCTATAATGTTTTTTTGGCAAAAATGGAGCAAGGGGAAAAAAAAGCATAGTTGGGTTTTCCCAGAGGGATGATATTATTATAGTAAATTCTGTCTTAATATTAAAATATGTTTGTTTTTCTTCGTCACTTTATTGTCAATTTCTTGAAATTTTGGTCCAGGGTCTCCTTGTTTTGATGCACTGTGTTTTAATAAATCACCCCTTTCAATTAGAATGCATTCAATAAATAATATACGGTGAGCGGCAAATAGCTCGCATAAATGCTATAACAATTCAGTTTTTGTTTAAACAACGCAACGCTTGTAATGGACCCGTTAAATTTAATCTTTTTGAATTAAATTAATATCAACATACCGGGTGGCACACGCACAAGATATGATGTTATTAGTATTTTCTTTAATGAAACACCCCACATTTTTTTCCATTTTCGAATGCTTTGAACCCACATTAAACATAGCATGAATTTCTCTCGAGGATTCAAAATGGAATAAAATAATTGCCAAAAATATCATGTCTTCTACATTCGCTCTCTTTTATACCTTAATTACATATGCAAAAACATGCTGCATTTAAATCTAGACTCAAGAGAAGGCTAATATACAGGGTATTTTTTTAAGTACGTAGATATACTCGGTTTTAAATATTTTCCTACGATATTCCCGAAGTTTGAGAATAAAATCTAATTGATTATTAAAAGAGAAAAAATTGTTATGAATCGGACGAAAAGTGTTTTGTTTTGCATTGCAGCAGTCCAATAATAATGGACAACCTCGCAAAAACTAAACGTTTAAAAAATAATAAAATTGATTGTGGAGTACCTCAAGGTTTAGTTCTTGGTCTTTTGCTATTTTTAATTTGTATAAATGCCCTTGCGTCAATTTTTATAATTGGTAAATTTACCATGTTTGCTGACAATACAACAATAATTTGGTTTACTAAATATTGTATTGAATTAATTAAAATAATTATTGAAGATTTAATAATAATAATAATAATAAATTATCTTTATTTAAATAGCTAATTATACAACAAGTTACGAAATAAGGGTCTTTTAGGCACGGGACGTGAAAATTGTCCTACGAGACGAAACCAAGTTGGACAACACGTCAGAGTGACTAAAATACATTGTCTCGTCTCGTAACGAATGGTATACAATATTTCTTCTACGGGCGTTTTATAATAAAAAACTTAATTTATTTTACCAAACATTTTATTACCTGTACTTCATTTACACCTTGTCAAAGGAAGTGACACTTGTCAAAAAAAAATTCGAACGAATTTTTTTGTCAAAAACTGCGGCAAATATTAAGTAAGAAATGAGTGATTTAGAAGACTCAGACATTAAGAATGCCGCAAATGAGGCAATCGTGAACCTTGTTCCCCAAAAATCAAGGAGTTTGTATGAGAGCACATACGAAAAATTCAAAAGCTGGTGTGAAGAAAAAAGGTAAAAAAACTTATCAGAAATATCTCAACGTACGGTTTTAGGTTACCCAAGCATTAATTTTATTAATATAAGTAACTGTACGTTTAATATTTATAATAAATATGTAAAATTATAGTCTGTGTTTAGTTCTTAACTCTAAATAATTAATTTTAGGCACAGCGTGCTTAAAAAACTTTTAAGCACGGAGTGCCTAAAAGGAGGTTATTTAAAAATCAAAACGACAATCAAAAAGGGGTAATTATAAAACGTCAGTGGAAAATAGTTATTTATGTATCTAGGGAATTATAATGGTCTTAATTACCGAGGGCAAAGTTTACGTCCCGAGGGCCTTTGGCCCGAGGGACAGCAATTGCCCGAGGTAATTGAGACCCTTATAATTCCAGTGATACATAGATAATTTTATTTCTGACCGATTTTAGTAACATTTTGTTCATTTTTAAAGTGGAATAAATGTTTCAATAGATGACAAATAAATTGACATTAGATGTCAATCGTTTGATTTTATGTCAAATTTTTCTTAATATCCCAAGGGAGTTATGACCCTTATAATTCCCGCGTAACTAAGACGTTATAAGCTAATAATATACCGGTCAGAAATAAAAGTATATATACAATTAAATAGGGCCAACAAAAAAGAAACATTATCCTGGCCTAAGAGAAAGAAAGCAAAGACTAGCGTCAAGATATTTGTAATATTCTTCTATATTATATGGTTCTATTTCCGATAGCAAATGATTTTCTTTCTCTTTATTTGTTTTATGTTTTTTAATTCATGTCTTTATCTGTCATGGTTAATCTATGTATTGGATATTTTAAGTTTCTTGTTTGATATACTTGTTGCGAGCCGTATTCTTGTATAAATATTGCAGTTATACGGTCAAGATTTTAAATTTTTTAAATTTTCCCCTATATGGCTATCTAGAATTTAAATTCATTGTTATTCTAAGTGCTCGTTTTATGGCGGACGAACACTTTCACAATACCTCTTCACTTTCCATTAATGATAATTCCGTGTCGAACATGAGACTCAAAATTGCCGTGATGCAACATTTTTTAAGTTTCTGAGGGGACGTATCTGGCTAATACTCGAAAAAAACTATATCATACCTTATTTAACTTACTCACAACATTATTGACATAACAATCCCATAAGAGAATGGTGTCCAAGAATATACCAAACAACTTGCTATATTGTACATTTATGTTAGAATCATTTTTTATATGAAAACTTTCAGGTTATTCAATCCGTAATCTGCTTGTCCTGAACATGGTCAGACCAGCTATAGAGCTATTAATAATTAATTTATTTTTAGAAAACCAATCCTCAGCTCCAGCCATAAACACTTGAACATCCTGCCATCAGCTATAATTACAAAATTAAAAATTGCCGTTTGGGTAAAATTTCCCTGTTACATTTCAACAAAAAAGTCACGTTGCTATATTTTAAAAATGAAACAAAATGGAGATTTGGCATTTGGGGGTATTGATAATGTTGGGACGCTGATTTGATTAAAATAAAAATAAAGGGGAGTTCCATTTACAAAACTGAAGTTACTTACAGTATCAAAGACACGGTAAACTTGACAACATTGCAAATAATATCATTAATCATTGAACCTGAGACATTTTACTGTTTCCATACATAAGTTATGCAGACAACTAGCTTCAGGTTTACGAATGAGAGTTGCAGCACGTGGCTACATCTCGTGGCAACCACACGTATCAACCCAACCAGGACAGCGAGAATCCATATAGGTTGAAACGCTGGCAAGGCGGCCCATTGCGGGCAAACTACGTTGGGTGTCGCTGGAAGCCAATATATCGGTTCAGCTTACCGAAAGCATGTATTTCGAAAAACACAAACTTAAAATAAGTTTGCACAAAGTTGTCCCTTATCCTTTCCGTCAGCGGCGAAACGCGTCCAAGGATTGGGTCTGACGGAAAGGATAAGGGACAACTTTGTACACAAACTTATTTTAAGTTTGTGTTTTTCAAAATAGCTTCAGGTTGTTATGCCCTGAGAGTTCTTTCTCCTGAATTAAATGATATACAGATCTTCGAAATGTTTACTTCGCTTTAATTCATGTCAATATCTTCTTAATTCTATTTTTAATTTTTAAAAAAGAGCTATGAGTTATTTGTGTAAAGCAAAATCTCGAGATTCTTGTAAATCGTTGTTTATCTCACAAAAAATGTTAACACTTCAATTTTTGTTTTGGAAAGCGTTTGTTTGATTAAAAAAACAAAACAACATATACATAATATTAATTTACCTTACCTATAATACAATACTTTATTATATGATTACCTATTCCTTCGTGAAGTTTAGTCAATAAACCTATAATTTATGATTAAAAAAAAATTAATTATCTTCCAGTTTATATTAAAAAAATATCAAATTTTAAAATGTTGAAAAAACCTTTAAAAATTCATTAGTGAAAAAAGCCTGTTTAAATGATAATCGGTCATAACTGTTTGCATTTTTAATTCTAATATATCAAACTTTACTACATTATATTTTACAGCTGATTAAAATTTCTAAAAGCTTTGTCGATAAGGATATTTCTTTGACAATAAAGTATATTTTGACTTTGACTTTGCTGAGGGCACATATTTACATGAACCATATGTCTTAAAATCATACAAGGAATTAACCCTTAAAGTTTATTTACGTATATACCTCAATAATACCCTGCATTCTCAGACCTTCATTTCCCCTTGTGTAAAGCTGTTCAAACTCATCCATATATTGCCAGAAGTTGTACTCTTATAATCCGCAAGAATTCCCAAACTAAATTCCAATTTTACACATTTTGATTGCCTGAAACTATTTGCCAAACCCATTTCGAGAACTACTGAATCATGCTCGAACGATTGGCAAATAATATCTGAATTGAGTATGATTTTATTTTCGAATAAAATTGGTGATAAAAATATTTTATTCAAATAAAATTTTATGCGCAGATATATTATAGATGTTATATTATATGAAAGGCCCGAAGTTAATGCGATTCTAGATCTAGAATCTAAATCTAACGGACCCGCGTCTCTTCGCGATACCAAACTGATTCACTAGGTAAAAGTAAACGCCACAAATATAACATTATCGTTTGCATTTAAATGTCTCTACAAAAATTCCAGCAAAAAATGTATCAAAGGAAGCGACAATACCCCCGGTTAAACTTTAAGAGTCAACGTGGACGCTAAGAAAGTTCTATCTAATTGCCTCTTATGAATATTCTATTGGCCTTCGAAGCCCATTTTCCACTTCTCATTGGCTTAATCAGTTAGAAACTGATATCACAATCTAAAACTCGACCTATTGGCAGTATTTTTCATCGCTAGTAGCGAACCGCCGGCGCCGATATGACTTCGCTTTGTTCTTATCTATACTACGTTCAAGCGAGATAGATGCGAGACGGCTCATGTCTCACAAAATCGTACACACACACACACACCCACGCGGAGAGGTGAGTCCGTCTGGCGGGAGTCCTTGTGACCCTGAGCTTACTCTGTTCAGAGCCTCAGTGACTCTTTCCAGACTTCCTTCCACGCCCCCCTGCGATCCAGTTTCGCAGGGTGTCACCAAAAAGCACTAAACGTGCTTTGAACTCTGGAATTTAAGAAGAGGGATTTATTATGGGTTTTGTGGGGGGGGGGGGGGTGTGGTGCTACTTGGCGCACCTAGAGGAGTTGGTGACGGGATCGCTTATGACGATTGGGGGCATCAATATCGTAATTGAAAGCTTGTCTGATAAGGGGATTTGGGTGATCTCTGGGGCCGAAGTTAGAATCTTCGTGTTTCTCTCATGGAGAAACTGGGAGAGTGGTGTGTGTTTGATGTTGCGGTGTAAATCTACGTTACGGATGTACCGTGGACCGTCCATGGCAGTGCGGATTTTCGAATGATTGGAGACGGCAGATAAGGGAGTGGGCTGCGTGACCCCACGCCACTGAGCCGTATGTGAGGGCGGGTCTGATGATGGTTTTGGTGAGAAGGGTCTTGTTTTTGTGACTTAGTGCGCTGTGGCGATTGAGGAGGGTGTAAGTCATTCTGGCTTTGTTGAGGTTGCCTTGGATATGGTGGTGCCAGTAGAGGGTTTTGTCTAGGGTGATACCGAGGTATTTCGCTGCGTCGGACCAGGGGACATCGCGTCCATCCAGGTTGACCGCGTCGAAGGGCGGTTGCTTTCTTGAATGGTTTGGGTTTTATCGGGATTGAGGCGTAGTTTCCATTTTAAGCAGTAATTGGAAAATTCGTTAGCTGCTGTTTGCAGCTTTCTGGTGACCAGGTGGGGACGCAGTGACCTTACGACGAAGGCGATATCATCGGAATAGAGGGCCAGGGTGCTCCCGGGGGGCTTGAGGACGTCGTGAGTGAAGATGTTGAAGAGATGCGGGAATAGGACTGCTCCTTGTGGGACCCACGCTTCAAGGGTGCGGGAGGTTGATAGGGATTGTCCGATGCGGACTTTGATTCTGCGGCGGGCAAGGTAGGATTGAATGAAGAGGACCAAGTTTGAGGGAAAACCCAGAGCTATCATCTTGTGAATCAGCCCATCGTGCCAAACGGTGTCAAAGGCCTTTTCGATATATCAATCAAATAGGATCATCCCGACGTACGTACAAACGCTGTATTACACACGAAGTAAGAATAATTACTAAGCTTAAAACTAACTAGAGTGGCTATCAGGGGCGTGCGGTGAATTATGAAAAAGGGAAAGCACCGCCGGCAGGCCCGCCGGAGGCAAGTCGCCGAAGGCGAAAAATTTTTTGAGGACCACGCCCAAATATTGGCAATTTTTCGACGTTTAAATACAGGTAGAATACTGTCATGTAGGTACTGTCGAAAATGTGAGATTATGTACCTATCATTTTTTAATATTTCTTCTATTTTCTAAATGGCTACCTATGTTTTTTTATTTATATTATATTATATATTATATTATATTTCTAAGGTATTTCAGTCACCTCCAACAATAATTTACTGAAAAACTTTTCGCTGTTCGCCCCAGAGCACGGTTTAGTTCCAGGATGCATTCAACCTCTGTCATTATTTTTATCTTTTGTGTTATGTCATATTTTAGCGCCATTACTGTATTTTTGTAAAGATGTTTCATTTTTACTGTTAGATTAGGTAAACTGATAGTTTTTGTGTTTTCTGTGTTTTTCGTTTTTATTTAGTTTAATTTTTATACATTTTTTTGTATTTTTATTTTTATATTTTTACATATTTTTAACCTCACTTTTCTTACTCGTAGAGCCTAGAGACCCTCTTGTATATTAGGTTTTCAATTATTTTAGGTCTGATGATGCCCGAGAAGGCGAAACATGTAACCTACATAAACTTATCGACAGCATATTAAAACTTTTATAAAAAAAAATTTGAGACCAAGACTTTGGGTTTTTTAACTCCTAGCTTCTATAATGTTTTATATTTACTTTGGACGAAGCAGTTTTAAATAGTCTACTTCGCGCGACGTGTTTCCAACTCTAACAAAGAATAAAACAACAAATGGTCATCACTGGTTGTGTTAATTTTACAAAAAATTCTATATTTAATTGATTGTTGTTATTTGTTTTGATATAAAATTATCGCTGACGTTACTTACTCTTTACATTATTCTTTTAAAACCTTCATTAAATTGTACGCCAATAAAATTTTAAGTATTGGGATAGTGCGCCGGTGCACCCTAAGGCTATTCGTAGTTGCACCAAAACTAAAAAAAAAATAATTCAGCAATAACGATAATATAATTTTGTGACCTTTATACCTGTGGGAGAACCTATACGTATTTAAATAAGGTAAGACTAACCAAATCACATATTATTGAATCATTTCGAGCATAATGACTATAGTTGGTAAACCCTGTCCAGAGATATAAGAAAGTTACACTTTGCCTTTGAATGGGATTATCCAAGGGTGGCCAGTGGTCATAAACAAACAATGAATGAATGAATAAATGCAGATCAATTATGGTCCGTACTTAAAAATGTCTTAAAGTAAACTTCAAATCCGGAAGACGTAATTTAAAAAATTAAAGTAACAGTTTGGTGATTTTAAACCGATTTTTACCTAATTCAAAATGAAAGGGTTAATCCCATAAAACAAATTACCTATGTAGACTGTATATATAGCCACCAGGGGCGTGCGGTCCATGGAAGCGATGGAAGCACTGCTTCCCCTACCGCTTTCATAAGACAAAACAAATTTTATATTAATCTATACCTATCCATACAATTAAAATACCCAAGTATTTATTTGTATCTAATTTGCAAACCAAATCCGGCCCTGTATGCATCCCTGACCAACGCAATATTAAAGATCTCAATACGTGTATACTACACTGTATACGCGTATACGAGTAATAATAATATGGACTGCCGTGCCAAGTAAAGGGTAAATCGTTAGATCTCGGGATTTCCTTCGCCGCGATGCGACTCCGGGACAGAGAAACCGGCAAAATGTGTCGTTTCCACGTGTTTGTAGCGGCATTTTACGATTATCTGTCGCGATTTTTCGCCAGGAAAACGCGATATACGGTAGAGCATCTGGCTGATATTTGAGTGTAGTTAAACTAACCTTTATTGTTCTGTGGTGTACTTCTTCAGTGGTTGTAAATTGTGACAGTATTAATTATTGTATTATTAATTGTGTATTGACTTTGTTTATCGTACTTCTTGATTTATTTTGTCATGGAGCAACCAATTGCCGGCCCATCGAATTCGGGAAATGTAAAGTGTATCTGTTCTGTATGCAAGTTATTGGAAAAAGGATTTTCAACGCTTTCCTTTGATGAAAAAAGGAATATTATTGCAACAGGTAGGCTTACACCAGATTGTAATTTAAAGACAGAAGTGAAGGCGGCTAATGTAGATATAGATAGTTTTCTGTATTAGTTTCTGTTATAAAATGTTGTTAACTTATTTTTAACGACTCTTAGGCAGGGTTAGGTCACTAAAGAATTGGTTTTCGACGGGCAAATTACGTAAAAATTAATAAAAAAACATAGGTAGCCATTTAGAAAATAGAAGAAATATTAAAAAATGATAGGTACATAATCTCACATTTTCGACAGTACCTACATGACAGTATTCTACCTGTATTTAAACGTCGAAAAATTGCCAATATTTGGGCGTGGTCCTCAAAAAATTTTTCGCCTTCGGCGACTTGCCTCCGGCGGGCCTCCCGGCGGTGCTTTCCCTTTTTCATAATTCACCGTACGCCCCTGATAGCCACTCTAGTTAGTTTTAACCCAACCAGCATAAATACATACATAAGACGTTTTAAATACGTACTAGTCGGACATAAAGTACGTCTTATGCATGTACGTTATTGGACGTAGTACGTACATTTTACAAACTTAGTACGTAAATTTTCCACACAATTGTACTTAATTAAGACGTACGACAAGTACATCTTATGTACGTACGATAAACGTATATTTAATGTACGTACATTTACTGTACGTGTTAAAGATGTACGCACACTTCGTGCTATGTACGTACTACATACGTAAGAAGTACGTTGGTTGTACCTACAATGGATAAATAATAACTACTGATAAAGTATCTACAATAATATATTACAATAAATTTGTTCGTTAGTATTTAGTAACATTCTATATATATTGTGTATATATGAATGTATTATTATCTATCTGATACCCCGGGATTATTATTTGTTTCCCCATCGTTATCAATATTTTTTGCTTTTTGTTTATATTTTAGTCAATCGGGGGTCCTCCTTAGCAATTTGGCTATTTCCTGCTCTGCCTCTTTTATATTTCAGCTTTTTTCTGTTCTCAGAAGGGCATCTTAAATGAAAAGATTTTAATTACAACCCAGAAAAAATAATCTTTTATAGTATATACAAATACAAGTCAACTAAATAAAATAAGCCATATTTTAAAGAAACTTTAAGATGATTAAAACAAAAAATTAGGGGAGATAAAATAAAAATAATATCAAGATACAAAATACACTCATATCCTACTCTACTTGACTACTATACACTACACCTCCAGTTGAAAACGTCCAATTTCCGTTTCATCATTTAAATTAGTACTTACTTATTATAACTTTTGCAATTAAAAACTGCGAAAATCTTTTTGTCTGGTATCTTTTCAGCCTGGTGATTCCAAATAAATGCTCCCATGCTTCGTTTAATAAAGCTTGCAAATTATTTCCTGTCAATATGCACATTTTAGACTCCTAAAATGGTAAATGTACTAGAACATTATCAAAAATAAACATTCTTACTATATTAATACCTAACGTAAAGGGCTGTTAAGGTCTTATTCAATTGTTAATTGAATTTTACCTTAAAATACATATAAGTATCTATATATCAAGTTTTACTATACAACTTTTTAAATAGAATGGGTGGTCAAATCTTACCAAATTTCTGAAATGTTCTGGTAGATTTAAGAAATCTTCAAGTGCCAATAGATCTGCTTCATTATTACAAGTAACTTTTTACTTGACTAAGAGCCCCAGGACTTCAGTTTCAGTATTTGATACCTTAAAGTTTTTTACTTGGAATGCCAAGCCTCTAAAAAAAAAATGCTGTCTTAAGATTTCAGCATTGAATTTAGCTAAAAATAAAACGAATCGTAATCGACATAGCTAAGTACATTTAAGGTTTTTTAAGCTTCGAAACTGTTTAAGAGGCATTTCTACCACTCAAGTTACTATTTACCTGTAAATTGTATATCAAATAATAAATTAACGAACAAAGAAATAAAACTTAACACATTTAGAGGAAAACGTCCTGGTAAAATTCGCCAATTCGTTGAGAAACATCGGCAATACAAACAAAAAGAAGCCACACTAATACAATTCTTACAAACTCAAAAGTTTGGAAGACGTCCGAATAGTGTCGGATTTTTACGACGTAAGCAAGCGCGAAATTTAAATCGGTAGCGGATAATAATAATTAACCTTACAATCACAGAACAAAAAAACGTCCAAGTTTGAAAAAGGTCTAATTTAATTATTTTTTATTAGTAATTTAGTTTTACATACGGTAAAACTTTGTTACATTATGTAATAAAACATACCTACATAACAACGTATCATCCCAACCGTTTTTAAGACGTTGGTACATTTAAGGATGATACATTGTACGTACAATCAAGAATGATCGTTGTACATACACAATATGTCAGAGAAAATACGTACTTAAAATGTACATTTTACTTACTGTACGTACGGGACATAAAAGGAACACATTAAGTACGTCTTTAGTACGTAGGATTATTGTTGGGAAGCTTAGTAATTATTCTTACTTCGTGTGTAATACAGCGTTTGTTTAATCGTGTGTGAGTCATTGAAAATATGTGCGAGCCCAATGTATCTCAGGAGATAACCCCGTCGAAAAGCAGAAAACACTTTTCTGTGGAAACTAAGGAAGTTAAAAACAATGTTTATTCAACTCTCATTGAGCGTGCGGCCAGCAAGCAAGCAGCGTTAGAAGAAACGGTCACATTAACAAAAACTAAAAACATCAACTGTATGGAAAATTGTGAATAATCCCATTTTAGCGAGGAAAAAAATAACCGATATTGGCATTTTCTCGAAGGTAGATGGAAGTGATCAAGATATAATACGGCGTAAAATTTACAAGTTATACGAGGAACAAAGCGCACCTACAATATAAAATTTAATTAAAGAGGCTTGAAAAAGATGAAACCGGTGTTAAATGCGGCAGAACAACGTTATGGACGTGTATCCAACACATGGGTTTTAGATTTAAAAAAATTAACAAAAGACAAGTTTTAATGGAATCCAGTAGAATTCGGGAATGGCGATCCGAATATCTAGAAAAAATTAGGATTTACAGAGATCAGCAAAGGCCGATTATTTACTTGGATGAAACCTGGTTCGACACATATGATACCCCGGAAAAGGATTGGGTTGACTTAAGCGGCAAGTGTAAAACAAGCGCGCCATCGAAAAGAGGTAAACGAATTACGATTTTGCATGCTGGATCTAAAGACGGATGAATTCCAAATGGACTTTCTCTGTTTGCAAAGAACATTAAAGATTCTTCTCTGGATTACCATGAGGACACCACTGCTGATTTATTTGAAGATTGGTTTAAGAACAAGCTAATTCCAAATATACCTCCAAATAGCGTAATTGTAATGGACAATGCAAGCTACCACAGTAGGCAGTTGACCAAGGCTTCCTCCTCAAATGACACAAAAGCAACAATCCAAAACTACATACTATGATAATGACATTTATTTTCAGGAAAATTACACCAAAAGGCAATTAAGTGTACTGGAGCTTATAGAAACTGAAGTTTTTAACATCCCTTCACAAAGTTGGGCAAATTCTGTTACACATGTTGAAAAAGAACAGACTTTATATTCTTCTAAACTATAGACACAGTTCTTTGTTAATAAAAGTACCTAAATTGAATTTTAAAATTTTCAATGTATCAATTATTACGTCAAAAATTAAATGCAAAGTTACAGTTTTAGCTTCTTACAAAATTTGCTTTTTGGTAAATGGATTGCAAAAACTTTGGACAAGCTCATGTTAATTTTTCGAAAAACTATTCCAATTTGCCTAAACTCTCCTGTTTAAAAACGCACTAATTAAATGGAAAGTTTTAAAATGCTGACACTTTTAATGCCGCAGTCAATTTCCTGAATTGGCCAAACGTAATTTTGTTAAATATAACGTCAATCCCAGGCTTTGGAAAATGCTTAACTTTTCCATCGGAAAATCGCGTAATCGTCAATAGATTCTCAGTTCCGGCAAATTGTTTGGGCTTGTCGGAAACAGAAAAAGCCTAATGCATTTTTAATGCAAATAGAAAACTGATTTGAGGGTTTGAAGTTTTATTGTATATTCTAGATTTAAATGGTTTGTACTTTTTGTTTGGTTTCGGTTTCTAATTAAGAAGATTATAGAAGTTCACGTGAATAATAAGCTTGTGCAAATTTTTCTCATATGAGTTGACATTGATTACGTCCGGTGTCCTTAAAAACTGCTAGTGTTCAAAATGACTATAGTCTATCTTTAAATAATGCGAAGTAATAAATCAATCAAGACTGTCTTCTCCATGGGCGTGCAAGATTTCTCGGCATGTATAGATTTAATGGAATTCTACTTATTCCGTTTCTGGCCTAATCATTTTATTCCTTTTTTTTGTACCTAATCCTGGTTATCTGTTTGATAATTATATGGTTATTATGCCTTTATGGGTGCCCCTATTGGAATAATACACCTATTTATATCTATACATACCTACCTTGGGTGTTTGTTTCTCAGTGAAAGTAGTCAAAGTGTGAAGTGTCAGTGTCCTTTTAATTAAATATGGAGAATTTTCAACAATTGCCTAAACGCTCTAGAGTCGGTTAAATTAATTCTTAACTGTTACGATTCTATTAAAAGTAAGAATGCGGATTTGACAATTGTGGAGTTGACAATGCAGTGCAATTTATAGCAGATATGCTAACGTTGGGAAACCAACAATATATAAACTTTTAAAAGAAGAAGAAAGTGTTTGCGTCGAACCTCCAAAAACTTTTCCAGGACGACCCAAACTTGAGTTGGATTACGTTTTAACGCAGAGAATAAGGCCAAAAATTCATAGTTTCTTTAAAAAAAAAAATTCCCACGCTGGATAAAATTCTGTTCTCAATCCGAGAAGACCAGGACTAACCCATTTACGTGTAGAAATACGCTTTGGAAATTATTAAAAAAAATGATGCAATAATTGTATTGAATAATGCACATTATCGCTCTAGGCTAACGGAAAAATTACCGACAAGTGCGTGGCGTAAAAGTGAAATAACAGAATGGCTAAGTTTAAGAAAAATAGTGTAGTCAATAAAATGACAAAGTTACGAGGAATATCTGTGCTTAGGCTCCCTTCTTTCGCACTATACATTAGTTTGAAAATCGCCGCAAAGGCAGATGACAATATGTGACGTCACATCTGCACTTTATCTACAGGGAACCAGGTGACAACCAAAGACTTTATTTACAACAGTGTTCATGATTTAAGTAGGTAATATTAAAAAAATCATCTGTTAAAATCCAGATATCGATTTGCTCGCAAGCGGTTGAATTTAAGTATATGACATATTTCATGAAATATATTAGAGAATCTTATGCAGATTCCAAAGAAATATTATAAAATTCATTTAAAAAAATAAAGTAAACCGTCATAACTTGTTTTTGGGACAACCTGTATACATGAATTAAGCTTAAAAAATTGCACAAGAAAAGCAAAAAAATTTACAGGTCCGACAGTTTTTTCGAAAAAATAAACAAACACATAAATTTTAAATGAATTTGTTCTCACTGTATAACTTAAGCTGTTTCTTTTCCATAAATGGGCTGACTGAATAATATAAAACCGGAATGTTGTGTTTCCTGTTAAAACCCAAGAATGTTCTAAAGGAACTGGTAAGGCAGTAAATCTGCAAATAAAATGGCAAATTGCTACTTCTCTTTTACGCGATATAATTTCGGGGATTTCGGAGGCTCTCGATATTTTATTGGCCCATCGGAATCAATAAAGAAAGATTTAGGAAGGGGATTAGTTTATATTATTTTTTCTAATGGCATTAGGATTTTACTAAATAACCAGCGTTGAAAGGCTAAGCTCGTAAACCGGTGCTTAAAAAAATAACCACAAATTAAAGGAATTGTTTATTTTTGGGAACATCTGAAGAAATAATAAAAAAATTGAGGTAAGTCTACAATATTGGACTTTATAGTAGATAGAACTTGACCTTCTTTTACAGATATTGTCATGGCATATTATGTTTAACTTGCTATTCAGCAATATGTCCTATGATCAAACACACAAGTTAACTTTTTTCGAAAGACCACACAAGACACTACTTCTGATAACAGTGATTTTCTACATTCAACAAAATCAAACTTGCCATCAGAATTAGAAAAGCAAGCTAATGTGAGCACAAGTTAACTCGAGACGCTAACTGCAAAGTTACCTGTTTTTCAATCACAGTGAAAAATTAACAAGTAGGCTTTTTTCGGTTGTTGTCATGGATACGGTACGTTAAAAGTTAACTTGTGTGTTTGATCATAGGGCTGATTACCCGCTTGATTCCACCCAGAGACATACATAGTATAGAAACGGGTGTTACTTAATGATAGGCCGTAATTCCAAGGTCGCATTCCCGAACCATATTCAAGTAGAAAAGTTCATATAAACATGTGATCTAAAAAGTCTGGTTTTCAAGATACAGGGTGGCAAAGTTAGAAGAAAATCGGCTTCTTATTAAATATTCCTTGTCGACTTTGGTGAAACTTGGCAGTGTTGTTCGTTGTGACAAGACGCTAAGTTAGGCACTAACTAGATAATAATCATGAGTTCCAGTGGCGTCCTGGCGGGCAGTCTCACGAATAATATTGACAAAAAAATGTACGCCACTGACTTGTTTAAACATTTTATATTATTTTCGGGTTAAGCGGCTAAAAATACAACTTTCTTGTCTCTTGATATTTTTTCGCATCAATAGTGAAAGTTAACTTGATTTTATTTAATTAATTTCTCAACATGCAATAAAGTGGTTTTTATTGTTTTTTTTCCAAAACGAAGTAAGATACGAAAAAATATCAAGAGACAAAAAAAGTTGTACTTTTAGCTGCTTAACCCGAGAACAATATCAAATTTTTAAGCAAGTCAGTGGCGTACATTTTTTTTGTCAACAAACCTGAACTAACCTGAACTAACAACACTGCCAAATTTTACCAAAATCGGCAAAAGGATCTTTGAGATCTTAATAGAAAGCCGATTTTTTCTTTAAACTTTGACACCCTGTATTTTGAAAACCAGACTTTTTAGGACACATGTTTATATTAATGTTTCTACTTGAATCTGGTTCAGGAATGTGTCCTTGGAATTACGGCCTATCATTACGTAACACCCTGTATACAACAAACCAATGCCGCCCACTCTCAGCATGCAGAGCATAAAAAAGTGCATTGATTTTTTAAAATAATTAGTAAGAAAGCCGTAAAGAATCGTAATCGGAATTTTTTAAGTTTCGTTTTAACAAATTAATCAGCATTGCAACTGCCTGGATTAACCTACTCTTATAGTTACCGAGATAGCAATGCTAGTTCATCGAAATTGTAACACCTTGTATTGTAGCGGCAGTTTATAATTTGTTTCATTAAGTTATCACTGTTTGGAATCTTATTTCCCTCGTATTTATTATTTTAACCTTTTATTTGACATGAAGTCAATATTGACAGATTCATATTTTTGATCCCTTCGTATAACAAACAACTCGCTTAGTTACCGACAACTATAAAAGCGCGCGAAATTTCCAGATGGATTAAATAGTAATAGATATTAAAATTGACCTAGGGACAAAAACAACAATATACAAGACAATAATAAGACCTATACTAACAATCAAATCAAATCAAATCAAAATCATTTATTGTCACTTTTGCAATTGCATTAGACACAAAATCTTAGAAATAATTTAAAATATAAAACCGTATACATAGTATGTCAAGTAATATCTAATAAACCAATAAAACAAGAATTTTCTGTATTTGGTTAACATTGCTTCAGATAGTCTAGCAAAACCTAAAAAAAACAATTAAAACTCTACGCGATATGAATATTGTATATATATATATATAAAAAATATAAATGAGACATAGGTACAACAAGAAATGTTTTACATTGAAACGTCAAATTCGCACATTATAGGGGCGCAGTATAAAACTTACATACGAAAAAATAGTACAGTATTCAAACATAAAGTATGGAACAATAAAAACACTAGTTAATATAATATAAATATCAGAGATGGCCCAGATAATTTACAAACTCCTGCACATCATAAAAGGCTTCACCCAACAATATCCTTTTGATTCTTCTTTTAAACAAATTAATGCTTAGGGTCTTCATAGATACAGGTAGCAGATTATACAACTTTATACTTCGATAGAAAGTACTATTAAGGGCTACGGTTGTGGACGGTACATAGCAGAAAATGAATTGTGAGTTTATTTATGGTCTAATGGATTTCAAATTTGGAATGGTATATAGGTAAATATTAATATACGCCGATGCGTTGTCACTTTTTTTTTAGACGACCTAGGGCCGACGTACTCAGTTTTTTTTCATAAACTATTAAAAAAATTTAAAAAACGTTCCGCATCGGCATGGCTATTACCATTTTCTTTACGACCAAACTAAACGAATTAAAAAAAAAAAATTGGAAGTTTGTCTAAATCATTTTCCCTCTGTTTCCAAAATACGGCCGTCGGCTGCCGACCTCTTGCGGATTTCAAGGCGAAACTTACCGCAATCGCACGTTTTACGCTGAAAGGCGGAGCCAACTATATGCGGACGGACTCGGGGATTTTGGAGCGTTTATTAATAAATTATTTTATGCTGAATCGATAGTTAGTCGCGTTTGCAGCTTAAAAACGTGTTTAATAATAAGTTTAATGATGCTTCGAAAATTAGCAGTATCATAGGGTTTGTCAATGCCTACATGTTTCAGTTTTGTTTTAATTTTCTGTGAGAAGAATATACAAATTTTATAAAACAGCTGATTTTCAGTAAAAACGATAAAAGTATGTTCACATCTCGCGCCTTTGTTACCTATAATACCCAGTGTGTACTCGGAGATACTGCTTAATATTGTATGAGTGCCACAAAACTTCGATTTTCAGCTTGGCAATGTTAATTCCTAGTGTGTAATGAAAATAGACAGAAATTGGTACGGTCAATAAAAAACCCATAGTTAGTTTTCAAATCTATATTTTATGTATAAATAGATAAATAAATAGATATAATGTGTATATATCATAATAATGTGGTATTATATTCCACTTAAATTATGCAGGTTGGTGGCAAAACTTGATCAAAGTAAGGGTAATTTTTCACGAAGAACACGATGTTCGGGGTCCCGGCTCGATTTGAGTGGGGAGTTCACCCCTTAAAAGTCATAAACACCGTTTTTAGGGGTGTTTTTGAGTAAATATTTGAATAGAGACTCGCGGATATTTCTGCTGATGTAAGTTTGGAAGGGTGTTGCCTCAGTGGTTTGGTGGTTCTGTAGTTCTGTTTAAAATGTTATTAATCTTTATATGCATTTATCTCCTATATTGTGTGACATTAAAGAAATCTTAACATCGATGTTTTAGTTTCGATCTTTGTTTTTTGATATCATCGATGTTTATTTTAAACATCGATAAATCAAAATAAAGTCTCAACTTTCGAACGGTGTAATAGGTATCAAGTCTGAAGACAATCCTAATCGACCTCGGTAGCCGGGTGGAAACGATTTCGCCACGCAATCGAGAGGTTCCGGGTTCGAATCCCGGCTGGACATGGGACGTTTTCAGGTGTTTGTTAAATATTTTATTGTAATTATATTATATTGTTGAATAAAACCGGCTGAGTGACTGAATAGCCAAAGGCAATTTTGAAAAACAAAGAAAAGGTAATTCTGTAAATGGCGCTACAAGATCAGTCAGTGTCAGTATTCTTATTCGTAATTGTACGGCGTTTCCCCTGTTCATTTTTTTTTTGAGTTCCCCTGTCGGTCTGTTCTATTTGTAAAATTGGCGACAGTGAACTGTTAAACTGTAGTTGAACGGTTAGAATGTTGTAGACGAATTACAAAAAGGAATAATACGCATTAGTATAATAAATAAATAAATGTAGGTGCAGTGCAGTGGCTTGTGGTGAGTAAAGGTATTTTGGTCTGTTTTATTAATACCTTACTTTTTTTTCAAATTGTGAAAAATTTTAAAAATACCTTGGCATTCCCTAATAGTTTTTTTTTTGCAAAAGTAAGGGAAAAAGGTTTACAGTTTGCTTCGAAAATCTATTCAAATCGACCAAATTTACCAGCAGATTTTTTGACAGTGATATTATTATTACATCATCGTAGTTGAGACTATATTGATTATCTAGTATAGAAACTAAAGTCCCCAGATTCACACACAGAATCGTATTATAGCACACTCTTTACTGACTTGGCATATTATTTTTTACGCCTAATACTTAGAAAAGAAAGCATTACATTTAATAATATTAAACAACGTACAGAGTGCCCCTGCATTTTATATTGTGTGACTGGTTGTAGGTACATAAAGATAAAAATAAATGTGTTTAAAATAAATCTGACTATAATCTTAATTAGGAAAAAAACATAGATGTTTTCGAACATCAATGCTTTAGGATCGATGATTTTCTACACTACGAGAACTCCAGA
Source organism: Polydrusus tereticollis (assembly GCA_963920685.1). Classification (NCBI taxonomy): domain Eukaryota; kingdom Metazoa; phylum Arthropoda; class Insecta; order Coleoptera; family Curculionidae; genus Polydrusus; species Polydrusus tereticollis. Next base: position 89,227,590 of record OY987327.1, read on the forward strand.
AATTGAAGAAGCAGTTTTAAGTTTAATTGATGAAAATTCAGAACTAGAAACATTGGAAATAACTTGCACATCTCGCACATTCTAGTCTGGAGAATTCTTTACTATTCTCTTTTATACCCGTACCACATTCAACGAGACAAAACCTAACTTCCATTAGATTTTCCCCTGCGAATCATCTTTTCTCAATGGTTTTTGAAGAATATTGTGCAAACCCGTTGTTTGACTGTAAAATAATGTTCATAGGCGAAACTTCCCAAGAAATGCAGAAATTTCCACAATATTCATGTTTGGACAGAAGACCCGCATGTTATTGTGGAATCTAGCCATCAAGAGCAATTTTCGTTAAATGTCTGAGTTGGAATTGTTGAAAACAACTTAATTGTTCCTTTTTTTGGCCAGAAAGTCTAAATGACCATAACTATCGCCGGTTTCTAAAGGGCGATTTGCCCATATTGCTTGAAGAAGTGCCAATTATAATTATTATAAATTTAGAATGTGGTTCATGTAAGCAAGAGAATATTTCAATCGAACATTTTATCACCACGTGTAGGTCGTGGTGGACCCCAGCATTGGCCCTTAGGGTTCCCAGTCTGTAGAACAACTGAGAAATCGCATAAGAGCTTTTTGTAATGTGATAAGGTATATTAAAAGCATTCTTCAAAGAGTGCGCACTAATATAAGAACAACAGCTAAAGCATGTGCCCATGGAGGCGGGGGGCATTTTCAACAACTTATTTCATTTTTTTTTAGTTTTAGAAAAATGTTATTAGTTTGTTAACAGTCAATTAAAATCATTAACTAATTTAATCAGAAATGGGTATTAGTAATCCAGTAGTTAAAAAGTTATATAAAAAAAAACTGTAAAAATGTGTAAAAATACGTTATCTTTTAGGTATAGATGATTGTTATTCTCTATTTCTTCACTGTAAGATACGAAAAAAAGACTAGAGATCTTTTAATAAACTTATTTCACTTTTTAAAAGAACAGTGGCGTATCATTTTAATCACCTAAAATAATCAATTAATTTAAATTATCTACAAATTAATTAGGACGCCACTGGTTAAAACTTAAAATTCGATTTTTACAGAAACGATAGTTTGCACCCACCACGTTTAATAATTTTATAAAAATATGTAACGTAGTTTCTCAATATTATTAAAAAAAAAAAAAATTTTTCAAAATAATACTTTCATCACCGTGTATTATGGTAACAAAGCAAAACGGTTAAATAAGGTTTATATAAACTTTTTGTCTTAAAATCATACACAGATTAACTACCTTTAACATTGACATACATACTTTCATAGTTTTTTGTTGGACTAAAATCAAAACAAAATTTAAGAACAATGCCACATATTATTGTATATTTTAATTAAATTGGCATTAATTTGTTTAGTCATAAATATATAACTATACTAACTCACTAAGTATAATTAATGTATTTTTACTATAATATTATGTCAATAAAAACAAGTAACAGAAAAATTCGCAGTATTTAGGTACCTGCCTAATTAACTAAACAACAACCCTATTTATTTGCAAAACCCCCCTTCCTTTAAAGAACAAACCTTTTTTCCATATTGCAAGTAGTTAGTAGTGCCGACTCATAGTACAAAAATATGTACCATGGTGCCGCCGTCTATTTTCTCATATCGATGCATTCGCATCCGTAACCATAAGATGACTAATAAGCACTGAGCGTAATCGCGCCTCGCAACCATCAAGGGCATCAAGACAAATTCAAACAGCGGCCCTGGAAGCATATTGTTACCGCCTACTCCTCGACAAGCAGTTTCCCCCTCGCCTCGACCGTCCAAGCAAACCTACCGAGAATCGTAGCCCTTAAGGTATTTTGCAGTGTTTGGAAGAACCGGACGGATGAGGTCATTGCGAAGGGGGTAGGCGGTACTTGTAGATGTGGAAGGATATTTTCTTATTTGTTTATGAACAGTGACAAGGCATTTAAATATAAAGCAGGATGGCAAAGCCATCAGTCTACCCTCCTTGAAGAACGCCCTGCATGAGACTCTGGGATTTAAGTTATTAATGGCTCTAACACATCTCTTCTGAACTCGAAAAATGCTTAAACTTAAGGGTTCACATCCCCAAAACTCCACCGCATACACCATTCTTGAGTGAAAGTACCGATAGTATACACTCTTAAGCACTCCTGAGGAGACTATCTCTCTCAAAACACGTATAGAGTAACATATTGAATTTAATTTAAGCTTTAGTTGCTTTAAATGAGTCTCATATTTAAGTGCTATATCTACAGTCAGCCCAAGGATCTTCGTTTCAGGGACTGCTTCAGTTTTTTTTTATCGCAAATCAATATATTATCACAAACACGTCCTAAACTTCTGTTTTTGAAAACCAAGAATTTTGTTTTATCCAAATTTATTTTTAGTTTATTAGCAGTAAACCCGAGAGTAAACCACTGAATCAGCTCATTAACATATATCTTAGTCTCTGATTCCAAAATAACTTGATCGTTATTACTGACCATATAAGTTGTATCATCTGCATACATAACCACTTTTGCCTTGACATGATCTGGAAGGTCATTAATAAATATGCTAAAAAGCAGTGGTCCCAAAACTGATCCCTGGAGGACCCCCTACGTAACAAGCTGTATCTCAGATTCACACACACCATTACCATCCTGAACACAAACATACTGACTTCGGTTTAATAGGTAGGAATGAAACCAATCCAACACTCCAACTCTCACACCAAGTACTTCTAACTTTTTTAATAACAAGTCATGCCTAACAGTATCAAACGCTTTTGATAGATCACACACTATTGCTATACAATATTTTCCTCATTACGCCTGTCATAAATGTAATTTAAAATGTCATACAGAGCACTCTCAGCGGACCTTTGTGATCTGAAGCCATGTTGACACGAGGATATTAAATTATTTTTTTCTAAAAACCCGACCAAGCGAGCATGCAACGCCTTTTCAATGATTTTGGCAATAACGTTAACTAGTGAAATTGGGCGACATACGGTGTACCAACATGGTGCACCGTCAACAATTAGATTTTAATAGAATTAAATTACAAAGACCACAAAACCAAACATTACGCATAATAGCAAACGCCCCAAGATGGTTCTCGACAGACACAATTCACAGAGTATTACAAATCGACAAACTAGATGTATTCCACACGATACTAATAACTAAATACTTTGCCAGAACAGACATATCAGACAATAAATTATTACAAAATTCACACGTAAGATCACAACAACATCACACACACAAATGCCCAAAAGACTGGCTCCCACCTTAATGCGATGACTCAGAAAAACCAGAACTTAAAAAAACAAAATAAATAAAATAAAATAAACAACAAGCTCAAAATGACAAATGTAAAACAACTCAAAAATAATGTAAAAAATCAAGACCAAAAAAATCCAAAATGTCATCTAAAATATATATCAAAAAGCAAAAGGAGTCAAAGCGAAAGCCAAACTTGAGGACGACCATTACATCGGTCAGATGGATTCATTCGAAATCAAGATTCGAAGAAAGCAAGAACTTGGAAACCTGATAAGTGAGATCCTTAAGGTTGACGGTGATAAATATCTAAAATTTGTTCCCATTCCTGCTGTTGAGTCTACTCGCGGTGACTTGACACGAGAGTAGTGCCTCAAAACAGCGGAACCCCATTTTTATAAACCTAGCTATAGAGAGATTATACGCTGTGACCCGACACGAGTATAACTCTCCATAATAGTAAGGTTAAGGGTGATAAATATTTAAAATTTGTCCCCATTCCTGCTGTTGAGTCTACTTGCGGTGACCTGACACGAGAGTAGTGCCCCAAAATAGCGGATCCCCCTTTTCCTATAAATCCAGCTATAGAGAATATACGCGGTGACCTGACTCGAGTATAGTTCTCCTTGATAGTAGGATCATAGAGAATTTTGATTCTTGTTGGGATATTATATTCAAAATCATTGGCTAGACTGGTCAAAGATTACATTTTAGGCTATATCCATAAGTTGACAAAGTCACCAGAAGAGCATGATTGATGAGGTCTTTACTTGATGAAAATCCATGTTCAAAACACTTAAGGAAAACAATAATTTTCGATTTTCACTATATTTTAATAAATAATCACATAACAGCTGTTTCGGTACACTGTACCTTCTTCAGATGTGAGTACTTTAATACTAAAATTACCAATATTGGGGCAACGAGAATAAAGCTTAAACTACCTGCTAAATTATTATGGGAAAATACGTGTACACAGGTGAGATCCTTAAGGTTAAGGGTGATATAGCTATTTATGTATCAAGGGCGTTACGGGGACTATAATGCCCTGAAGGTAGAAATAGCCCGAGGGCCTCTGGCCCGAGGGATAGGTTTCTGCCTGATGGGCATTATAGTCCAGTAAAGCCCGTGGTGCATACAATGCTTTATGTTTTACCTAAAAAAGAGTTTTTCAATGACTAATTACATTATTTATTCGCAATATAAAAAATAAGTTGCACCTGTACCTGTATACGTAAGTAGATAATGACTGGTGTTAAGTTTGACTTTGATGTTTCTGTCAGTTAGTCAGTTGGCATTTTTTATTTAACGATTTGCTCAAAATGGAAGAAATTCCACAAAATATAAGAGAAAAGGTCATAAAAGCGACCGAAAATCTTTTGCCAGTTAAATCAAGGCAACAGTATGATCGGGAGTATGGCATATTTGGTATTTGGAAAGATACGAACACAATTCTTCAAATAACCGAAAACGTTTTAATGGCATATTTCCAGGAACTGGTAAGTTATTGATTTTATTTTAATACATATGTTTAACAAACTTTATTATTTTTAGTCGGAAAAATACAGTCCGAACTCTCTCTGGACCAAGTATTCTACCCTAAGGTCTACGTTGATGGTCTATGAAAATATAGACATTTCGCAATACCATCGTCTCATATCTTTTTTAAAAGTTAAGTCGAAAGGATACGTCCCGAAGAAGTCTAAAGTTTTGGAAGGAGAACAAATATTAAAATTTATTAAGAAGGCTCCTGATGATATCTACTTGGTACACAAAGTCATATTGGTAATGGGTGTTTTTGGAGGTTTAAGACGAGATGAGTTGGTCAAAATGACCATTGATGACATTGAAGATAGAGGAACAGTCTTGGTTATAAAGGTACCAGAAACTAAAACTTCAACTTCAAAAAGTTTTACTATCATCGAAGAAGATTTAGGCGCTTTAAATTTAATAAAAAAGTATACAACATTAAGACCAGCTGGAATAAAGGAGCGAAGATTCTTTCTTACCTATAGAAAGGGTCGATGTACAGTACAACCCATTGGAAAAAATACCATAGGAAGCGTCCCAACATTGATCGCAAAATTTTTAAAACTGGATAATGCAGAAGCTTACACCGGCCACTGTTTGCGTCGCACATCGTCAACTTTACTTGTTGAGGCAGGTGCTTCGTTTGAAACGCTAAAACAACATGGGAAATGGAAAAGCTCTTCAGTAGCTGAAGGATATATAGAAGAAAGTATTTCATCCAAAAACAAAATAGCCAAAATGATTGCCAATTCAGTTAATTCCGAGGTTAATTCCGTAGCGACTATTGAAAATTCTTTAATAGACTGTTCTTCTATACAAAATAGCGTTAGTGCTACCACCGCTGCTACCATCACAAAAAACACCGACCATTCTATAGTGGGATCAGCTACATTTTCCGGGACATTTCAAAATTGTAATTTTTATTTTGGAAATAAAGTTTAATTTTTAGTATTGTTTAAAGAAAAAATTATTTTTTGTATAAACTTGATCTTTATTGTGAGAGAAATAAAATTGGATAAGCAATAAAATTTCCATATTAGCGCATTAGGGTAATATAAGCGGGCATTATCATAATGCCCGCTTATAATGCCCTAGGTGTGATAGCAGGTATTATTGCTATCATAACATATTCCGTTTCTAAGGTATTATAGATCAATAATAGATAGGTAAAACATAAAATATCTAAAACGTATTTTCCCATAATAACTTAGCAGGTAGTTTAAGCTTTATTCTCGTTGCCCTAATATTGGTAATTTTAGTATTAAAGTACTCACATCTGAAGAAGGTACTGTGTGCCGAAACAGCTGTTATGTGTTTATTTATTAAATTATAGTGAAAATCGAAAATTATTGTTTTCCTTAAGTGTTTTTCACCAGAAGAGGTTAATCTGACTTGAAGTTGACGGAAGTTGGCAAAGTCACCCGAAGAGGTTAATCTTATTGAAGTTGACTGAAGTTTTAGGAAAAGGTGGATTTATAAACTCGAAAAGTTGGCGAGGTTGAGGTTCAGTTGGTGTTGGAAATAGGAGTTCAATTTAAACTAAAGGGAACACTCAGTTCTATTTATACACTCGTTCATGTTGTTCATGTAAAGCTCATGTAAGGTTCGAAAACTTCCCGGGTAGTTCGAGATAATCAATTTTTATGCCCGGAATTCGGAATATCTAACCTCACAACTTGACCATAACTTCAACCTCACCAACTTTTCGAGTTTATAAATCCAGCTTAATTTGTACAACGAAAAAAAAAATAATAGAAAGTTTGAGCCAGTTTTAATAACGTTATAAAATATTAACATTAAATAAAGAAAATAATTGTTCATCTCAGTCGTTTATCTAATCCTGATCATCACTGAGTACTACCCAGGTATTATAATAGATAATGTTATTATAGTATATATTTTAAAATTAGCTTAGTGTATCGTTTGTAGCGATTCCGCATCCAGCTCAACTGAAGGTATTTTAAAAGTTCACAAAGGCAGGAGCAAGCTGTTGCGACCGTTTTCGCCTCGAACGACGATCTGTTTAAAAATTCCTTTATCAGAATTGGAAATCGTTCATCCGAATAAATTCTTCTTGCATCTACACAATTGCCGAGTGCTTGTCCATAAGATAGATGCATGTGAGCATTAATGAGATGTAATAATGACGAATTTTATTATTTTAATTCGAATTATTAGTTATGTTGTTATTCGATTAGTTACTGTGTTAAATGTTAAACTTATGTCAATAAACTTGATTATTAAATACATTTTGAAAGTCAATGCTCAAACGTGTTATACAAGAAATGTGTTTTCTTCGATTAATATTATCGAAACAAATGCAGAGTGCCTTTTTTAAAGAGGAATGACCAGAGTATTTAGAAAATCAGTTTTCAGCTCCGTAAAATCACACCTGTTGATATTCTGGCCCAACGAGTGTGGTGTGGTCCGTTTCTGACTTCACTGAAGGTCTAAAACATTTACTGTATGGTTTTATGAGTCTTTATAACCTACATAAAATATTAAAATTTTATTAAATTATAAATGTCGGTTCAAAAGTTAGAGCCGAGAAGGTAAGTCGTTAAGTACTCGTTTGGGCCTCTGTATCTCCGTTAAGGGGCAATTAGGATCTTTTCTTCAATGACAAATTGTGGCTATTTTGGCCTACCCTATACGCTCCCGAGAGTATGTCATATGCGTACCAAACACCCTGTATAAACAGTATATTGAGGAATGAGCAGATGCATGTCTGAAATCACTTTGCGGTAGAAAGGTGAACGAATGCTCATCGGGTTGTCGGCCAAAGCCATCAGAGATCGATGAAATTTCGATAAATTATGTTTTTTCTTTTCCTTTAACCTTCATATGCTTGAAATTCAGGAAAAAATTACATGTAGGCTCGTATTGACTTTATTTTATATTTATTCTGTCGTTTATCACTAAGGAAACAACTTTAACATATAAATAGGTACAACGCGTGACTAACCCCCGAACATGCTTTTACTATAATGGATTTTGTTTATATGTAATTACCTTAATTAGCTTAGCTTTGCTTATTCAGTTTTTAGGTTTTACCTACAATTTAATAAGAATAGAAATATTAGGAACTCACTATTTAATTATTAATTAGCTAAGTAAGAAGTACCTGGAAAAAAGAGCGCCCACTGCCACATGTTTCTGATAAGCTAGATTTGGATAAATTTAATGCGTATGTCATCATAATGCCCTCCTTCTTCGTCAATTGCCGTGTTGCCAAAATAAACTTAATTCAAATAATATAAATCGGATACTGTTTTGTCAGCATATTTCTAAGATATATCTATCTAAGTTTACCTACATTTGGTAACTTAGGAAATGTCCGGTTACCTAGACTGGAAAGATACTTGGGTTGTGATGTTTTGACGGACTAAAATGTTATGTCAGTCGAAGTTATCGAGATTCTAATACCTAAAGAGTTTTAAAACTGAAGTTAAGTGTGTCTATTAAAGAACCCTAAAAATACATGGTGGCAGCGGTGGGATAATGTGTTCCGAATTTAAGGTTTGTCGTGCCTATAATATATAAAGTGCTCTTCTATATACCCGAAACGCGATGGCAACGTCAGAGCCAGAGAAATGGTCGGATGCGTCTCAAACACAAGACTCAGATCAAAGTGCTCAAAGTCTTCAGTACCGGTGTCTACACCAACTAAATTTGATTTTTTAATGCCTGCTGCATGATCGCAGTGGCGAAAGAGATTCGAAAGATTTATGTCTGTACCGGAACAAAACGAAAAGTCCGAAGAGGAGGAAATCAACATATTTATTAATGTAGTGCTAACGTGTCAAGCACCTATTGCGATACATTGGAAGCTTTCCAAAATCATTTGATACCTCGAAGAAATACTATTTTCGAAAGGTACAAATTTAACACTCGTATTCAACAGCCGGGTGAATTGGTGGAAACTCCTTGCGGTACTTTTAGAAGAAATCGTTGGAATCTAGTTCCTGCTCGATATTATAATATTGTACCGAATGATTATGAGGTAAACAAGCCTGTCACTCCAGGATTATCTGAGACAACTATGGCTCCTAATCTTAGTGTTGGCGCTGATCCAAAAGTGATTGTGCCTGATAATAACTTTGCAGAAGCTCAGTTACAAAGCAAGTTACCTTTTAATGAGGACGTGATTAGTGAAAATGCTAGTGATGATTATAAAACTGAAGTCAAGTGTGTTTATTAAAGGACCCTAACAATACAGATACGTTCATTTCAGTTTCAATTTGCTGGCCTAGAATAATATAACGGGGTCGTTAAAAATACGCAACCCTCTGTTGTAGTTCTCTTAGACAAGCTAATTCAATTTTAGGGAACTCTTAATATTCAAGCATGCAAATATCAAATTAGTACAATTGCAATTCAAATAGTTGCAATATTATTGCATTTGAAACAATTTGCAAACAGGCTTAAAAGTCTTTATTACATTTTCTTTTATGATCAGGCACAAGCACGACGGGAAATAGTAAGTTAATGTTTTACTAGAAGTAAAAGCACGTTTGCATGGAGAGACCAGGGTGCCTTGTTAAATCCAAACCACCGGTTAATTCTATTTGAAAGTTTAAATCTGTCCAGGACTGCTGGATGGAACAGACCTCAAGTTGCCGTTTTACTTGACTAAGGGCCAATTGTATAGGTTTCGTTTAATCTAGAGTTTAAACTTTAGTTTAATTATGGGGTTAAGCTAAAGTTTAAACTAAAACTTGCAACTTGTTTCTTGTACACTTTCTGGTTAACATTATAGAAGTTTGACAATGACAGTTGTCAATCTCACGTATTTTGGTTAATTTTAAACCTTGGAGTTTTCTAGTGTTTTAAAAAACAAGTTTTTAAAGTTTTTCTCAGTTAATTTGTTTTACGGTATGGATGTTGCTTCTTATAAGGTCCCTAGAACAACCAATTTTTCAGGTTAGAGAAATAAAAAGAAGTAAAACTTTTGATAAAGCTTGTTAAGTATTATCAGCAACAGTGGCGGATTTTCGATTTATGGGGCCCCTCGCCCCCACCCCCTACTTTTTATTTTTATTTTTTTAATATATTACTACCAACTACCCAATTTTTTTTAATACAAAGGACAAAATAAAAGAAATATTTTCATTTTAGAATTTATTGATAAATTAAAACAAAATCCAAACGTAACAAAATAAAAAACATTAAGTAAATAGGAAAAATATATCTGAGATCAAAACCAAAACACTCTGGCTCGTAATCAAATAACTTAAAAGTGACTCTAGGTACATGGTACATTACCGTACATTCTACACAATAGGATATAAAATCACATAGATAAAAAAGGAACAAAGTAGTATTAAAAATAAAGAAAATAAAATACAAACATTTTAGACAAAGAAATAAAAACAAAACCAAAAATAACCAGTTTTGCTAATATTAAAGTAAGAATTTTCAAAACTACAAAAATATAAGGTTCTAAAGGTACAACAGAAAAAAGTTATAACAGTAAAAAAACTAGGTAGTAAAGATATAAAATAAGAACATATAGGAAACAAACAAAAATCACAAATACAAACTCTTTTTTCTAATTTTAATATTGGCAAATTCCCTTATCGCATCATCGTAATTTAAATTACCAGTAAAATCACTTTCAATTGAAAGGATTCCCAAAAATTGCAATATTTTTTCTGTCATAACAGTTCTATATTTATTTTTTATTATTGTTAATTTGGAAAAGGAACGCTCCGCTTCGCAAGTAGTTAAGGGTAGCGTTAAAAATATCTTTAGGGCGGTGTATAAACTGGGAAATACATCTATCATTTCCTTACTATAGATGATGTTTAACATTATTGAACAACTCGTGTTTGCTTCAGGGTTAGATATTTTTAAATATTGTTTGAACTGCAAGGCTTCGCTAATGAGTTCTTCTTCAAGATCTTCGTTGTAATATTCTATTAGTTTTTTAAAGCTATCCGTATCAATATCGTCTTTTAAATTTAACTGTTATATCTTGATAGACAGAACTTCGGCGATGTAAGTCGTTTATCAAAAAATCCAACAGCTTGTTGATAATCTCAAAACTAAATTTTACTTTTCCAATAAACATAGGCATCTCAGTTTCCTTATTAGCCAGCAATATTTTTCTTTTGCGTTTACTGGATTCAGCAAATTATTTTTCAATATATTTGCTTAGTTTTTTAACATTTGCTTCCAATTTATCGGTTTCTGATTCAGATTTTTTTCTGATGTTTTGTAAAAATTGTTTTAAAGAATCCAATAAATGGTATCCTTCTTGTATATCCAAACCAGGCGACCCTTCGATGGTACGCGACCAACATACGGTATGAAGTTTTTGTATGTAATTAACTTTTAGTGTGTCGTGAATAGTTACTGGGGGGTTAGATTTTAATTGATTTAATAACAACGGATTTTTTAATTAATTTGGAATTCGGAGTATATTCTTGAAATGAAATGTAAAGGGGCCCGTGCGGGGCCCCCAGGCTACATGGGGCCCTACGCTGCAGCGTACTTAGCGTACCGGTAAATCCGCCACTAATCAGCAAGTAATTGAATCAAAAAAAGTGATGTAACTACCTGAAGGAAAAAAGGAAAGGCCTGGAACAAACTTTCGGAGAATTTTAATAAAGACCCTATATGTAATGGAAAGAGAACTGCAAAGGCCCTCAAAGGAAAATGGGAGATTTAAGAAAAAAATATCAAAAAGAAATTTGCCTCTCAATAAAAGGTCAAAACATCTGACTTTCTCTGTCTGCGCATGTGTTTAAACGAAGCTTGAAGTTTAACTGGTGTTCACTTTGTCAGTTAATAGTTAAATTCCAGATGGTCGTTAGAGTTGAGTATACAAAGGACATTTTACACGAAACTGCTGTTTAACCGAAGCTTGCAGTTTAAACGAAACCTATACAACTGGCCCTAAGTAAGTCAGATGATCTCAGTGAAATTTCCTTCCCCCTTACCTGAGCTAAGGTTACTGGGTTTGTAACAGATCGTTCGTTTTAGCTGATTTATGTGTCAATTATCAATATGGCGTAAACTTGCAAAATAGACGTTTTGTTGAAATTCAGTCGAGATATGGGGGAACTACCGACAGTATCATAATTTTGTTACTGTGGCGATCGATAGGGAGAAAAGGCGTATTTAGAAAATATTATTTAACTAAATGGTTCCAAGGACAACTGGAAGTTACTGAGGGATTTGAATGTGTATTGTAGGAAGATAGCGTCGGTTCAGATTAAATTGGGAAGTGCGAACCAGGTTAACGATTATTTTATAAGCATTCCTCAGGTCGATCCGGATCCGATTATTTTGAACTTAGGGCACTTTGGATGAAATTAAAGACGCATTGTTCTCAATAAAATCGAGGGCTATGGGGCATGATGAGATAGGTGTCGATATGCTACTGCGTTGCTGTTCTGTTATTATACCAGTTATTGCGCACTTGGTGAACTACAGTACAGAAACGGTGACTTTGCCAGAAATATGGAAAATTTCTTGCGTAATTCCATTGAATAAGATCAGGGACCCTAGTGAGCTAAAATATTTGCGTCCGGTAAGCATCTTACCAACCCAGTTAAAATAATCGAAAAGGTACTTAACAATCAAATCAGAGACTATGTGGTCATTTAGTTGTACTACCGCTCTGCCAAAAGTTACAAACGATATATTTGCGGCAACGGAAAGGGCGAGTTCACTTTGTTGGTCCTACTAAATTATACCAAAGCATTTAACAAGCTCAACCACAACCTCTTTGTAGCAATTCTTAAATATCTCGGGTTCCAGAACAATGCATGTAACTTTGTTAGAAGTTACTTAGAAAACAGGAGACAAATGGTTCTTCTAAATGGAAATACATCGGGGTCGAGGGACTTTTGAGGTTTGGTGTTCCGCAGGGATCGATACCATTGTTTCTTACTCTGTATACATCACAACTTATAATACGAATCAAGCACTGTATAACCCACTTTTATGCGGATGATACACAGATCTACATTTTCTATTAACCTAGTGAAATTGTTAATGCCGATAACAAGATCAATGAGGATCTGGGTGTTATTTTACAGGTTTTTCAGGCACACTGTTTAAGTATAAACCCCAGTAAATCACGGGTACTTCTTTTTTGTAGAAAAAAAGATCAAATAATATGTCAGCAAGATGTTAAAATCATTTTAAATAACGATATGCTTAAGTTGGTAAATTCAGCAAGGAACCTGAGCCTAGTACTCGATAATGGTCTTAGGTTTTCTAAACATCGAGTGTGCATTAGAAGGGCTTCTACAAATCTGAAACTAATATACAATCACAGAAGAATTCCATCTGAAAAGCTTAAAAAAATGCTATGTGATTCCATAATTTTATCGCATTTTAATTACTGCTAAGTGTTGATCCTCGGCGCCGGCGTATTTAATTAATTCGAAATTCTTGCGTGCGTCTCATAGGGGGTATTAGGAAGTGTAAAAGGGGAGTGACTGCGAAACTAAACGAAATAAAATGGTTACGGATGAACGAAAGAAGAGTCCTACACTCTTTAGTTCTCTACAACAGTAGAATCTCTGGAAGGTGTCCGGATTACTTATATGAGAACATTAAATTTCGCAGTGACATACACAATTTGAATTTTTGCCACAAGTATCCTATCTATCCTACTCCGGCGCACACGTCTAGTAATTTTGAGGAATCATTTAGTCACAATATGGCAAAATTATATAATAAAATACTCTTCCACGTGAGGCAACCTACTGGATTTTAAATAGGAGTTAAAGAAGTCGTCAAACTTATTATCTAATTTATACTTGTTATTATAAGTTATATAATACCCTAATAGGGTTCAACCTACAGTACAGAATATTTTTACTTTTCTTTGCTAAATAATGGATAGACAAAAGATGTATATATTTGTGAAGAAGTCTGCTTCAACTTCGCCTTTTGTAATTAATGTTTAAAAATTACAATAAAGACTTTATATATTTATTTATTTATTTATTATATTTCTTCAAGTTAGCTTGACTCAGATAAGTGGTCAAATAATAAGCGACTGTTATTGCGAGCAGCTTTCTTTAATTGTTACTCTTTTAAAAATACCATTTTTTAAAACCGCACTTACTCCAAATTAAAATGTCAAACTTAGAATTTACCTGCACGCCCCCGGAGGTTGCCAAAATTGCAGCAGATGTCGTGGTCAATTTACTGCCAACAAAATCCCGAGTATTTACGAAGCTCCGTTTAAAATATTCCAGAGATAGTGCAATGAAAAAAACATAATTCTGACAATGTGCTATTGGCGTATTTCTCGGAATGTGCACTGGGTTAATTTCCTAGTGGTTACATTAATTTTTACTGTGTAGCCAATAGGGTTAATCCAAAGACATTATAGTTCTAATGTCTTTGGGTTGATCACTGGTTTTTATTCCTTAATGCGGGTTATAGTAGTATATTACAAGGATTCACGACAAAGGCACTGGTCGAAACTTAACGTTCATATTAGTAACTGCGTGGTTACATTTTTTCCCCAACAATCACATCACAAAAACGCCCCGGTATCGTAGGTAGTTCAATTTCGTACGTGAGATAACGCGGAATCGCTAGCTGCTTAGTTCTACTCAAAAATAAACCAATAATTGCCCAAAAAAGGCCCTAAAGTCGTGAAGCGTCCGTAAGAGAACTTGCTTCACGGAGCCATCTTGGAATGAACCCTCAATTGCCCCAAAAGGCCTTAAATTCGTAAGCGTATGTAAAAGCACCTGCTTCACGGAATCGTGGAAGATTCCTGGCTTCACTCTTGCGCCGTGCTTCTTGTCCCTCTCAACCGGCGCGCGATGCGACACAACCTACTTTTCGCTTGATAGGAAGCGCTCGCGCCCCAATGACGTTTTACAAGTACCGTTGCGACGCATTTTTGACTAGCTCATGACTGAATGACAATAACTGCGTTAATTTACAAACAAAAATAGCAGAGATTAAAATCGCACTCACACATCATTTACCAACCTATTCTCTTTGACGTGTTGATACACGTTTCCTCAACACTTATATATATATTATTAACATTGTCTATTTTTCAGATTCACCATGACGATACCTTCAGCGCCACCGCGTTGATTCTACACAATGCTCGCAATCTAACTCGTCTTCTTAACGCGCGTCACACCATGGCCAGTTGAAGAGGCCAAAATGGCAGGCCTGTACCTATTGGGGTTGCTGGCCTGCGTTTTCCCTATGGCTTCCTTTCAACCCCCTCGCCCTCTTCTTGTTCTTACCGAAGCCTGCTACTATCCCTTAAACAGTACTTACATAGAAGACGAGTTGAAGGCTTTGAATATATCTGTAGATATTCTTGGACGAAACGGTAAGTGGACATTCGTTTTCTTAATTTTAAATTATTTAGGGTTAATTCCTATCGTCATTATCACTATATTATAATTCATTTTTGGCTTTTTATCTCACGATTAGTGTCTTCATTAGTATGTTACTCACATTTAGAGCAACGCAGTAGAACACCATGGGGAGTCCCGGGCGGTAGCACTGGACATTTCCAAGGCCTTTGACCGAATATGGCATAAGGCTCCTAACTAAAGTGAGAGCATACGGAATGCCTGTTCAACTTCTTAAAGACCGTTCTCTGAGAGTGGCGATGGACGGATTTCTTTCAGAGACATTTAAAATCAACGCCGGAGTCCCTCAAGGCTCTATATTGTCGCCCACCTGCTTTTTACTATACATTAACGATCTTTTGGAAAAAACTAAAAAATTTATATATAGCTTCGCTGATGACAGCGCACTTGTTTAATATTTTACTTTGGATGTTCAAACATCGGCTGCCATTGCACTTCTCTATAGGCAGCAAGAGATCTCACATCTTAACATAGACCTGGAAGAAATTCTGTCTTGGGGCGACAGTAACCAAGTAGAATTTTACGCTAAAAAAACCTAGGCGGTAGTTTTTTTCTAAAAATAATGTTAATGGTGAAGAACCGGATATACTCCTGGCGGGATACTCGATTCCCTTGTCTTCATCAATTCACTTACTGGGGGTCAATTTGGATAATCATATGTCTTGGCATAGTCACTTTGCAGCCATCGCTAAGGTGGCCTCGCAGAAGCTCGGGATACTTCTCCGAACTAAGAACCTCTATACACCCCAACAACTATTGGTGCTCTATAAAGCCCAAATTAAACCATCGCTGGAGTACTGTTCGCATATTTGGGGCTCTGCTCTTAAACATATTCTAAGATTGCTAGATACCATTGAAAGAAGAGCCATTCGCTTGATCGGTGACCATGGACTGACAAGCAACCTGGAAAGTCTTGAACATCGAAGTCAGGCTGGCGACTTGAGTCTATTTTACAAATATTTTCATGGCAAGGGCTCAACTAAGGTTGCCCGCTTGAGTGCATCCAAAGGGGTGCATGGTAGAAATACACGACGAGCCACTGCAGCTCATCTGTATGTGGTTCAGCTTAGTGTCCCTCAAGCGACACTATTCAAAAAATCTTTCATCTGGGAACGTTACCACTCTGGAACGACCTCCCTGAGGCCGTGTTCCCCAACGAGTATAATCTCCAAAGATTCAAGACCAACGTGAATCGTTTCCTGCGCACATGCACATTTTATTGTCATTATTTTTCTTTCTGTAGACAACAACAATGGTGACTTCATTGTGGGTTGAACAAGAAAAAAATTAATTATCTAAATGATTCTTAAACCGCTCATATTCCTCTACTTTGTCTAGCCACCACTGGATACACATTACAAATTAATTATAATTTCCTAAAGTCAAATTTAGTCTACATGGTATGTATTATACCTAAACATTTATTATTAACTTTGGTATCTGTGGTTTATCTTTCTTATTTTGGAACTAATTTCCCATTCAGTTTTCAAAGCGCACTTTTTAAAAGTATTTCCCTTTCAAACATTAGTCTGCCTTTATATTTTATTAGACTTTTAGGTGAAACCGAGCGAGTGTATGATCACAAGCATAAAGGAATAAAAATGTAAAAGCTATTTTGGTAAAATTATACGCAATATGAAAAAGGTAAATAAATATAAGCTAATCAGAAAGTTTAGGTTAGTTTATAGGGATTTTTATCATTGCCTGAGAAGAACCGTGGCTCTGTTTAGGGAAACAGGTTCTACACAACATACAAAAGGAGCTAGAGCTGTAAGAACACAGGAACTTGTTGCAAACGTTCGTGAAATAATTCAAAATACGTCAACAAAATGTGTAAGACGCCTGTCTCAAGGAGTGGGAAGATCTTATGGAACATGTCGGACTATTCCTAAAAAACAGTTAAATTTGTTTCCTTATGCACTGCAAGTATTCCAAGAAATACAAGCTGCAGATTTTGAAAAAGGCAGAAATTACTTTCAGTGGTTTACCCAACATTTATTGGGAATAAACAGTTTATTAGATTTGACATTTTCTTCTAATGAAGTCGGTTTCACCTTACCGGTTATGTGAATTCTCAGAATACCGCATGTAGAGTAGTGAAAATCCCCACTCTCTTGTGGAGTCCTCATTGCACCCTCAAGAAATTGGTGTCTGGTTGGCTTTTACCCGAAGATGAATTGTTGGTCGTATTTCTTTCTATGACACAGTTACAGCACAGCGGTATAGGGACAATATATTGAATCCATTTGTGAATCAATTACTTAACGATAAACTACGTTTTGGTTATTTTCAACAGGACGGTGCAACCGCCCATACAGTTTTTGAACATACGTTGAATTCCCACCCAGATCACCTCGTTTGACGCTTATGGAATACTTCATTTTTCCTCATTTGAACAACAATATTTTTAAAACATCAGTTGAAAATTTAAAACAGTTACAAGAAAGGATTATCCAAGAATGTGGTAACATTTGTCCAAAGATGTTGGTCATCGCTTTCGAAAATATGAAGCGACCTGTGAATTTATGCTTGAAGCTTGAAGGTCGCAATTTTCAGCAATTTCTATAATTTTTTCTTTTCTTACTTTGTTAATTTTGTGAACAACAAAAATAAATTTGTATTTGTTTACTTATTTTACTGTGAATCAGTTTAGCATATCAAGGTATAATATGAATTGGACACAATTTTAAACTAGATTTGGTTAGATATATCGTCCCCTTATAATTGTGATCTAAACCAAGCCCTCTTGGATGAAACTAATTTTGGCTCGCACGGTATACCTATACGAAAATTGGTCTTAGTCAACTTCACAAACTCTACCGCCAATACCCTATTAAAGCTACATCCCTATTTATTTACATCTTTTGTCCTACTTTTATGCTAAAGGTTCTAATTTTTTTATTTTATTGCAATGTAACTGAGCTACGAGCCACCAATTCACTTAGGGACCAAAAATAAAATAAAAAAGGGGTTTCATGAGTAAATATTATACGACTGGATATATCTTGATTCCTTTCATTCTGCGTTTCTTTGAACAAGCAGGATGTCGTTCGTTGTTTAGAAAAGAAATAAATATGAAAATAATAAGTTCTGAATTCAGAAACGGAATCGCAGATATTGTGCTTGTCGTCTAGGTTTAAAATATCCTCTTTCACAATAACTAGATGATTATTTATGCTGTACACTTGGGAGTAAAGACAGTAGCGGATGTCCTTGGTAGGCAGTAGTAGGTACCAATAATGCTATTTATGATTGTATTTCAGTGGCTTATTTAGCAGCTGGCCGGTAATAATAATAATAATAATAATAATGACTTTTTATTGAATATAATATATTATTATACAAAATACAATTTAAAAAAATGTATTGTAAGATGAAACAAAATTATTAACGAAGTCGAACCATACTCGGCTTGGCGAAGTCTAGCCGCAGAGGAGGCTACTCCTCCTTAAGCATTTACCAAGCAGGGTTCGCCTCAAAATATTAAATAAAAATTAAAAAAGAAAAAAAAGACAGACGATGTCTATGAAAATGCAGAGAACAAGCCCATAAACCAGTTTATGTTATACCGGGTGTTTCTCAAAAGACGCTCACCCCTTTAACTTTATTGTATTTATAGATATTAAAATGAAATTTGGGAATTGTGCATAAGAAATGAGTCTGCATTTATTGGCATAATTTTTGATTTGTTAACACTTCCGGTTTAACCGGAAGTGACCTTGACTTTGGTATTTTAAATGGGACACCCTGCATATTTTTACTTATTTGGATTCAACATGATATGATATTCTGAGTAAAATGACATCCCACTTGTCATTTTTTGTATTGAATCTAGAGGGCCATGAATCAATTAAATAGGTTAATTTATAATCAAGTAGTTTACGAAAAATAAAATTATGTCATATTAATTGACTTTCTAAGTTTCACAAGCGTTTAAAAAATGAAATGACGTTTACTCCATTTTTTCAAATAGAATGATAGTGGTTCACTAGGATATTTGAAACGAGCACTCCTATGTTATTTTAAAATTAACATGAAAAAATTTGCCTTAAATCCCAATCACATATTTAAAAGCGTTATGTATTATTATTGCCGCCCTGTCCTTTCTAAAGAAAAGAAATATAAAGGCGGCTTTGAAAAACAATTGAATTGAGTATCAAAACCAATATGGCTCTAATTAAAAGTTGTTCAAATGTCATTCGTTTATAAAACTTAGATTGTAAATGAGATAAAATGGTTAGTTTTACTAGAAATGAAAAAATTGATGCTCTTAATTTTTTGGAGAGACCAGAAAAAATTCTTCTGAGGCCGCAAGATTGTATGCAGATAGATTTCCAGGTCGTCGACTTCCAATTCGGCATTATTTTTCAAAACTGGAACAAAAAGTGCGGTCAATAACTATGTTGTAAGTGAAGAGAAAGAAATTGACGTACTATAATTAGTTAACATAAATATTACTGTCTTAGTCAGAGAAATTGCTGTTGAATGTGATATTAGTAGCTCGTCAGTATGGGGGATCTTACATAAATACAAATAGCATGCATACAAATACCAGATTCATCAACATCTCTATAAAAATGACCATGCCAGAAGGCTTGAATAATGTGACTGGTTTTTACAAAGACATCAACAAGATCCAACATTTCCGTCGAAAATTCTTTATTCGAATGAGAGTCGATTCACAAATTTGGGCATGTTTAATAGAAACAACAAGCGGTATTGGTCACAAGATAGCCTGCATTTAATGGAAGAAGGCAATTTTCAAGAGCGATTTGGATTCAATTGCTGGTTAGGTATCATCGTAGAAAGAATTGTGGGACCAATTATTTTTGATGGCCACCTTACCGGCGAAAGATATTTAGGTTTCTTGCAAGTAGAAATAGAACAATTTCTTGAAAATTTGCCTGTAGTTGAACAAATGGCTATTATTTTTCAACAAGACGGGGCTCCACCACATAATTCTCGTGCTGTTAGAGAATACCTTGATAACACGTATGGGGAAAATTGGATTGGCACTAACGGACCGATAAGATGGCCAGCAAGGTATTAAGCTTTTTGGTAGGTATGTCTTTTCATGTCTTTTCATCCTTTAACATTTTTATTTTCTGAATTAGATCCCCCGACCTAACTCCGTTGGACTTTTTTGCATAGGGAACCCTCAAAAACAAAGTCTACAACGTTCCACCAGTCACCCGTGCAGAACTTGAAAATAAAGTGAGAGCAGCAATTCAAGAAATGAATGTAAACCAGTTGAGAAATGTAATGAGGGCAACTGTCGAAAAAGTGGAAAATTGTTTTCATCAACAGGGAGGACATTTCGAACATTTAGAGCGATGATAATTGGTATTATAATTAAAGTCCTAGATTGATTTATTAGTAATGATAAACAATTAATACCTACTATTAGTCGTTTTGTTTACTCAGAATATCATGCTGAATCCAAATAAGTAAAAATATACGGGGTGTCCCATTTAAATACAATAAAAAATTGAATTGTACAACTTTATAGCGTTATAATGTGAAACTGAAAAAGGGATGTTTTATGTTGCGGCATAGTAAATTTGTATTTAAACCTTATATTTTTTTCATGAACATTACCTCTAGAGACTAATTTATTTTTTAAATTAATTAAAGTGTTAGGTACGGTAAGAGGTTTATGAATAAAATAACCTAAATTGTGATTACATCTATTTTTCATATTGAGCCAGAGAAGGCTACCAGAGGAACCTGTCCTGTAATTGATAGTCCACATGTTTTTATACTTACTTTTGGTAGTTTATACATATATCGTCGTAGTTTGAATATTTATTTAGGATTGGAATATATATAATATATAAGGTGTAGTTTATAAATAAGTAGAGATGATGGGTTACAATAAAAGTATTTAAATGGATTATTGCACGAAATGAGTTTATAAATTGAACTGAGTGTTCCCTTTAGTTTAAATTTAAACTCTTATTTCCAAAGTCAACTGAACCTCAACCTCGCCAACTTTTTGAGTATTCAGCTTATGATTTATTGTATCAAACGCTTTGGAGAAATCAAGCAAAACAAGCAGACTGGCTTGACCTTTATCATAAGCTCTCATGACGTCGTCCCAAACGGAAGTTAATGCTGTGGCCGTGTTAAAGTTTTTCCGGAAACCGCATTGATTATCTAGAAGTAATTTATGTAAATTAAAAAAGAGTACATTTGATCATGTAGTGTTTTTCCTAAAATTTTTGGCAATACCGGGATAATACTAATAATTCTTAAGTCTGAAAAACCTTTAGGATTATTGTTTTTAGCAAGGGGCTTGCCTATTGCGATTTTCCAAAAATCTGGAAAGTATTTCTGCTCAATACAACAGTTTATAGGATGTAGTATATAAACATCAATAAAATGACTACAGCATTTTATCATACTTATCGAGATGTCATCAATACCAGAACAATTTGTGTTTATCGAACAAATAGTAGTGTTGATATTTTCAAGAGTAGGGAAATCAAAGTTAAAACTGATATTGTCATTATAAATATTATTATTATAACATTCAATTTTTGCATCGCCCTTATTTGATTCATTTTGCAGAAACGAGCCAAAAAAATTGTTAATACTGTCAGAATTTGACAACGCAATAAATAGCTTTAGGAGGTACATGCTTTCCATGTCACATTTTTCAGACCTATTATACAGTGTGTCCCAAAAGTTTCGCAATGTCCAATTATCTCACGAACCTTTTGGACACGCTTTATGAAATTTGGAACCTAGAGGGAATACAACATTCTGCGTTCGCTGGCAGTACCGGCGACGTTGCCAGATGTTCCACTTTCGAGCAATCATAGTCAACTTTTTATTTTTAAATGGTATACCCACTTTTTTTTTTTTTAGTGGATTCCATGCTTAATTTGCTCTATGCTGGTACCAAAATATCAGGTTCCGAAATTGAAAGTAAGTTCAAATAAATGGTTTTTCTCAGAGCAGGTAATAGGTACCTATCCCGTTCTGACATCTACCTTTTCCAATGTGTTGCAGGTTGGACACTGACAATGACAATCAAAATACATTAATAATACATAACATTAATAATTGTCTAAAATTATCGAGTTTAAAATCACGGTCTAAAATGGTTCATTTAACTGAAAGGGAGAAAACTACATTAATTATGATGCGCGGTTATGCAGATCGTGTGAAGCCATACACAGAGGTTGCTATTTTATTTAACAATTCATTTCCAAATCGTCGTCCAATCGCTGCATCAACCGTTCAGAGAATAGTAAAAAGGTTTGAGGATACTGGCAGCTTAAAAGAGCGACCTAGATCTGGCCGCCCAAAATCAGCCACAAATGAAGAAAGAAGCTTAGATGTTTTACAGTCTTTTGTTGAAAATCCCCATTGTTCATTGAGAAAAACCGGCCTAGAAATTAGTAAGTCATCGGTTGAAAGAATTTTAGCTGAAAATAAATTTCGCCCTTACAAAATTCACCTAGTACAGGAACTTTTTGAAGACGATTTCGACAGAAGGGTTGAATTTTGTGAGACAATGATTTACAAAATTGATCAAGATCCCAACTTCTCAAAAAACATTGTGTTTTCGGACGAAGCAACATTTATGCTCCATGGCGTTGTAAATCGCCATAATTGCAGATACTGGAGTGATGAAAATCCCCATTGGCTACGGGAAGTGCGTACCCAGTATCCACAAAAAGTTAATGTGTGGGCTGGAATATTTGGAACCGACATAGTTGGTTCGTTTTTCATTGAAGGAAACCTGACTTCCGAAAGATATTTAGAAATGCTTCGAAACTTAATTATTCCTGAAATTAGAAATTTGGCTGGTCCAAACTACCAAAATGTATGGTTTCAACAAGATGCGGGGCCCCTCCACACTATGGTCGACAGGTTCGTGATTATTTAAATTTAACTTTTCCAAATATATGGATTGGCAGGAGAGGTTTCATAGAATGGCCCGCTAGGTCCCCTGACCTATCACCTTTAGACTACTTCTTTTGGGGTCATTTAAAAAATAAAGTATTTGAAACTAAACCTGAAAATATAGAAGACTTGCAGCAGCGAATATTAAATGAAGCTGATCAAATTACGGAAGAAATTATACAAAATGTTCTTCAGAGATTTTATTATAACCTGGCGTATTGTCAAGAAGTACAAGGAAAACATTTTGGGCATTTAATAAAATAGTTAATAATAATTTAATGAAATATTCATTAGACGAGAGATTGCAGATTGTTATCTTGTTCTACAAATGCCAAGAAAATGCAATCTCTGTTTTCGTGAGATAATTGGACATTGCGGAACTTTTGGGACACACTGTATAGTTAATAAATACCGGAAACATATTTAACTAGATTATTCTGGAACTAAACTACGGGTACCATATTTTTTACTTTACCAATATCTAATTTTAGAAAACCTAAGAGAGAAGGGATCGCTTAATAACCGTGGGTTTTGTTTAAAGCTGGAAACTTGTCGCATAAATTTAAGGCGCACATGTTTTCCACTATTCGTTGTTTCTAAGGGAGTTTTAATTAAAAAATACCGCGACATTGTGTAGCCTGATAATTTTAGTCTAGAGAATTCTAGAAATAAATTATAACACAATTTATTTTTGCATTTCCAGAAAGTATGACCCAGAAAAATTTATTTTTTATACAGACCGCTACAAAATATCAAATTGGGAAGGGCCTTCTTAAAGGTGAAACATATTTCTGGAAATTTCACTGCCCGAAATGTTAAGAGGCATGTCCTTTCTAGTTTCATTTTAGTATTTTTTGATATTTTCGAAACTCTTGTACTTTCTCTTCTTTTTATACAGGGTGCACCAAATAAAGTTGCTTATTAGAAGTCTTTTGAGATCTTAAGATCTGGCTATAGCTATAGGAGATGTTATTTTCACGTTTTTAAAATGTTTTGGATATTGGGGTGTTGCCGGATCATACCGAATCTGACAGGAACTTCGGAATCTTAAATGAATTACCCTGCATAATATTTTATTTTTAGAATATCTATTTGTTTCTTAACAACTTTCCTTATTGATTTCCTATATATCTGTTACCGTTTTCAAGATATTAATTTATTAGTTATTATTATTATTATTATTCCCGATCGGTTTTTAGTCAGTATGTCATTCAGTTTCATGGGTCAACTTACACTTGTTATCGGAATTGGCCTCCAAGATTATCCGATCTTAATTCATTTAATTTTTACCTATTGGTATATTTAAAGAAAAAACGTAGAAATCAGCAGTAAATTAAAGAGAATAGTTCCTACAAGATTTAGATCCAAATGAAACTAGATCTGCCACAACGAGTGCAAACAACGAGTCAGTATTCCATTTTAATATCGTGTTAATTAAATTAATTAAAATTGCCCAAAAAAAAGTTCCAACACGCCAGGTTCTCTTGTTACATTAAACAAACCACATGTAGAACGATGCCATTTAATACTTATTGAAAAACTGAATTTAAAAACTTTTTAACCCTGTATATCGACTGTATTTATTATTTATATGAAGCTAACATCTTAGAAAAAGCAAACATATACACACAAAAATATTTATTTCAAATATACTAATTCTATTTTCTCCTTTTATGGGTCACATCTTCTCTCTTCAAAAATCAAGTGTAATTACCCATCATGGCTGGATCCCATAATTCTTGGTACCGAATTTTTATTGTCCTAATATCCTAATGGAACGTTTCATCCTGCTCGTCGATATCAGCGTCCAAATTCTCAGGACAAAATCATAAATGGGAATGGAGAAAGTGAATTTTTGATTTGAAGATTTGTAGCGCTCTAAAAGTTCATTAATTAGTTGTTCGTAGTTTGCATCCATATTGTTGCCTAAAGATCCCCTCACTACACTTACAAATGAGGTCCAAGCTCTGAGTTCTTGCGTGATGAGCTTTTCTAT
Organism: Polydrusus tereticollis; assembly: GCA_963920685.1. NCBI lineage: Eukaryota > Metazoa > Arthropoda > Insecta > Coleoptera > Curculionidae > Polydrusus > Polydrusus tereticollis. The sequence goes on from OY987327.1 coordinate 89,252,693, forward strand.
AAAATAAACATCGTTCAGCAATTTTCTAACTTGTGGCCCAATAAAAATGCCTTTTTTTAATTTATCTTCACTTAACTGGAGAAAGACTTGTCTTACGTATTTAAATCCTTCACCCTTTTGATTCATTGCCTTCACAAGGTTTTTCATTAGTCACAAGTTTAATGTGAAGGGGAGGCAAAAGGACATTTTTTTGGGTCTACAAGGGGTACATACTTAGCCTTTTGGGATCTCGGTTAAGATTCACTCCTTTCCGGCCAAATTTTTGTTACATAATGTTCATTTACTGCCTAACTAACTCTCCCACAAATAAAAGAAAACAGGAACATTTTGTAAATCCTCCCTCCACTAAAATTGTTACAACTTTTAAATCCCCACATAAGGATGCTCATATTTTCATAGGTTTCTTCCATCCTCACTGAATGGGCAAATTTAAAACCATGTATACTAGATGGTTTTAAATTTCCATTATGTAATAACACAGCTTTTAAAATATATTCCGATGAGTCTATGAACAAGCGGTACTAACAAGGAGAATGCTTGATATTGGCTTCCTGCATTAAAACATGGGTATCAGTACAAGCACATTACGAATTTTTAAGATTGTAAAATGCAGAAAACATAGCATTTCGTTTCCTAAAAGTCGTAATTTTTGTTTGTTCGGCTAGTAAGTTCCACCGCTTAAGAGGGGAACCAAGAAGTTCTGACTGTTGCTTTGACAACTCCAAATCACGTACTAAATTATTTAACTCATTTTGAACAATCGAATGTGGCTCACCGGAACTGCGACCTGGAGTAAAAGTGGGGTCGGTACACTGTTCTTTGGAGCTGCCTGATGATGCGTTATTATGTCCGTTATCTTCCAAAGCAATATCTTGCCAATCTAAAGGCGCAGTCGGTACTGGTAAGTCTGCAGATGGCAAATTAGGATACTCGACCTTTTTCGTTTTTGGGATAACCTTCAGTCTTTGTCATGCAAAAATTGCGATCGTTAAAATGATTGGTGGGTTCTCGCCATTGGAACAGCAAAAAGCATACTTTCTTTCTTCTCTTTCATCCACATTTTCAATGATACGCTACAGCTGACACAGCACATATAGTGAGTTCACTGCCTGTCTTTATTTCTGATTAGAGCACCAAAATATAGTTCGCCACACGGTTTTAGAGCAACAACGCCGGCAGGGCGGTAAAATGCATACAAATATTTGCTATGTCGGTGACAGTATAGGCGTGCGTAATAATTCTTTCAAAAATTATTTCAGCTATAAATTGCGTAAAATATAAAACAAATACCTACTGATTTATTGGCAATTACTGCCCTAGCTTGATTATGAATAACTCTAAATTTTATATACTTCATAATTTTACAAATATCAACGTTTAAATATGATTCATTATAAATTAAATACAAGAATTTCAAACTCCGGCAATGCCTGTAAAGTTTCTGAAGGTGTCAAGATGTGCATTCTATCCCCTGTAATTTATAATCATATACGATGAAAAGAGACAAAACCATTAGCAATGCACATAAATCCCCGCTGATTGTTTGATTTCGGCGTGAGTTGCCAAATTTACAAAAATATATTATCCTCACCGCTTTAAGAATATAATATATTAAGCGATTAAATTTACAATGTAAAGGAAAAAATCAACAAGATATATGTTATAGGGTATACAATATACCGGGATATGCATACGTCTAATTGTTTTAAGTAATATGTTTGAATTACATTCAAATTAATATTTTATGGAAATCTATAGAGAGAAGTACGGCAACATCTAAAGTTTTTTATTCGAATTCCTTTCGTAGCTCACCAGCCGTGTGGCGAACTTTATATAAAATAGGCTTTTTTCACATTTTCAGCAAATGGTCTGGCTTGTGACTTCACCAGAGATTCTCCACAAATATAACAAAACGTCAGTAGCGGTCAATTGCGGCGTGTTTCACTTGACATTTTCGTCTTTGAAAGACTTTCTTTACTACACAGAACCACTTAATTCGAAACTCAAAAGAAGGCTGAATAAAGAATAAGTTTAATGTTATAAACAATCCATTTAAAATATCTTTCTATTTTAAAACGCACAAAGGGTGCATTAAGTGACCCCTCGTAAAATTTACTACCTGTCAGTAAAAAAGGGTCTAATAATCCCATTGAAAAGTGGTACCTACGTATTAGGGCTTTATGAATATTTTTTCTATTATTAGAATTATATTAGCATTGTGAAAATAAAGGGCTGAATTGTATTACAAAAATTGTGATGGCCAGTGTTATTATTGCTTTAACAGTTTCAATTATTATAGTGCCTTCGCACAAGAGCTGGATTTATAAACTCGAAGCCGGCGTCGGCGCTCGCGCTGGCGTGGGCGCTGGAGGTTAAACAAGTGAATCGTAATGGAGCGATTTATAAACTTCGCCGGCGCTGGCGCTGGCGCTGGCGCTGGCGCTGGCTGGCGTTCGACATAAACCATCTTTATAATGCCAGCGCCGGCGTTCGTAGGAAATCTGTAGCGCCGCGTCATAACCAATGGGATTTTAGCATTTCTATCAAGTCATCGTTGGCATCTGCCAAAGTGTCAACGGCCAAGCGTCATTTTAATTTTTGTGTCAGCTTGGTATTTCTACATTATTTGTTTTTGTGGTTCTTATATTGGTCTCGTTTGTGAAAAGAATTGCTCCTAAATACTGTTAAATATGAGTGAAATGGAGAGTGAGACCCTTGGTAAGTACAAACATACTTTAAAGTTAGTTTTATTTGCTAATTTGCATCTGATTTTAGGTGAATCTGAAGTTCTCCAAGGAACAGAAATTGATTTGGGGCTCCTGATAGATACGATACAAAACTATGAGTATTTATACAACGTTAGCAATATATATATGTATATTACAAAGATGCTAAAAAAAAATAATTGTGCGTGGGAAGAAATTGCAATGATTCTAAATACAACTGGTTAGTAAAAAATTATACCAAAATAGAAAATGCATAAAAATATATAAGTAAAAAAATTAGCTGCTTTAATTACAATTAGGTATCTGAAGTACTATGTTTACCAATTCGTATATTTTGTTTTTAGTTGAAACATGCCAAAAGCATTGTAAAGCCCTTCGTGACAAGTTTGTTAAGGAGAAGAAGATAACGTTGGAAAAGGACAAAGGATTCAATACTGTTGACTTATCGTGAACAAATCCATGTTGTTGAGCATTAATATAATTCTTCAATGAATCAGAAATATTTTTTGATAATATAATTTCAAACATTTTTGCTATGGACGACAATATATTGTTAGGTCGATAATTATTGACGGTTGATTTTTTCCATTTTTAAATATAGGTCTTATGGCTGTATATTTATTAAATAATAAATAAATAAAATAAACAATACCATTTTTTATTATAATATACTCATTACATGAAATAAAGGAACTATCTGATAAATGATACAAATTAACAAGGACAAAAATATACAAATAAAATAGTGCAAAGGAACAATACCCAACACAAGACTGCCTAAAATAACTAATCCTAAAATTACTGTTAGAAAAAAGTACAAATTATGAGAAATATATGAAAAATATAAGAAAAAAGTAGACCAAATTATTTCTCACAGAAAATCACAGAAGCTTGCTTGCACAATTCATACACTTTATTGTAACAATAAACCTCTATTCATGACTTGCTCCTGCCAAGGTACTTGTCCTTCCTCAGAAACAAGGTACTCTGCCAATCTGTCCCTAATTGCATATCGTTCCCGCTTGGAAATATTGGCTGCCATTCTTTCCACAGGCTGTAAAGGAGTTTCTTCATCCCTCCAACCTCCAGTTTGATCTTCACCATTATCCACATAATTTGGTGGACAATAGTCATTAGCAACTAAGCTCTGGCAGTAGTTGTGCAACACAACTACTGCTTTAATAATACTATCTACTGTTGCCACGTTGGCATTTATTATTGTTTTTAATATCCGCCAACGAGCAGACAGGATTCCAAAGGTATTTTCAATCACTTGCCGAGCCCTAGATAATCGATAATTAAAAATACGTTGGTTTTTGGATAGATTTTATCCTGGGTAAGGTCTCATGATGAACTTTTTTAAAGGAAAGGCCTCATCTCCTACGAAAAAAAATGGCATTTCTGTATCTGAATTGGGCAGATTTGTTCTTGTCGGAATATTCATGCCTTTATTCTCTAATCATTGGCCAAAAATACTATTCTTAAATATACCCCCATCACTCTGAGACCCATAGGCCCCTATGTCTACGAGAGTGAATTTATAAGTACTATCACAAGCTGTAAGTAATACCACACTAAAGTTCTTTTTGTAATTAAAGAATAAAGATCCACTATTTAGCAGGTGCTTTAACATTTATGTGTTTGCCATCTAAAGCGCCCAAGCACTTAGGAAAATTCCACTTGCTATAAAATCCATTGCTGATTGTGCGCCAGTCCGCTTCACTACAGTGATTCTTTAAATAAATAGGGCCTAACGTTTCCCATAGTGCCTCACATGTTTCTCGGATAATTTTATGAACAGTCGTAAGGCCAACATGAAAGTTCCATGCTAGGGCTTGCATACTGCTTCCTTGAGACAAATATCTAAAATAAAAAATTATACATATTAGATATAAATATACAAAAGAACTGTGGCAGTCTTCTACTGCTAACTGCACTGCGTTTACTAAAAAATATACATACTGTAATGTTATTATCACTTTCCTCGGGCGATATTCCATCGGATCTCATGCCTTTTTGGATTCGTAGAGAAACAAAGTTTACTAGCTTATCAAAGGTAGGAACATTCATTCGTGTATATTTAAAAAACTGCTGCTTATCCATCGCCTTAATCTTTTGAAAATATTTAAATCCACCTTCATTGCGTCTGGCTCTATTTATGGGTCTCGTTTTGAAGCGACGAGTGCGTTTCCTGAGAAATGCTACATATAAGCATAAAACTACTCCTAAGACACCGAGTAACTTCTTCTTCCTTGCTAAATCCATTTATTTAACTCTTTTTTTTTTGTTCTAATAACTGCACTAAAAAAAACACCACCAGTACAAACAAAAATGTCAGAAGTGTCAGATTATGTTTTTATTTGTCATTGTCAATACTGCGAACGCGAACGCCAAGTTTATAAATGCCTACTATGCACGTCTACGATGAAGGCTGGCGCCGACGCCAGCGCCGACGCCGGCGAGAGTTTATAAATCCAGCTTTTAAAGTTGAATCAAATGCAACGAAAGGGCTTTAATAGTTATTTACGATATAAGTGTTGTAAAGATTCATATTACAACACGAGATGTTAAAGTTGTTAAACGAGGCGTCAGCCGAGTTTAATAAAACATCGAGTGTAGTAATATGAATTTACAACAAGAATATTGTACAAAATTTTATCTACTTTCATCTATGAATAAAAATATTTGGCAAAAGGCATTTTTAAAAATAAAAATGCACCTGCTATTAAAAATCGTTTTGTAAGGGCATCTATTACAGCACTAGTGCTGTAATGGCATCTATTACAGCACTAGTGCTCTAATAGATGCCCTTACAAAACGATTTACAGAACTGTAAAATTCATATTACTAAATGAAAGTAGATAAAGATATTTATCTACGACTATTTAATAATAGAAGCATAATGTGTTTGTTAGTACATATATAATGTGGTTCATATTACCATAGTTACTCATATTCCACAGCCGTGGAATATGAGATTTCATATTCCACGGTCCCAACAAAACAAAGTTACCTGAATTACGATAAAAACGCACCAGATCTAGTTTAAGCAGGCGTGAATGGTATTAATACCATAGCAACCGATTGACAAGTAAACGAATCATTTTTTTTTTTAAATCGACCGGAAAGCAACCACTTTCTACTCAATTTTTTAACCGGAAAATGTCATTTTATCGGTCTAGACCAGAAAGTCATAAAAGAGGGACCGGTAAAGTACTTTACCGGTCCCTCTTTTTACTTTACCGGGCCCTTTTTTTACATTCCGATCAATATTTGAGAAAACGAACCAAACCCATAATAAGTAGGCTTTGACTTGATTGTTTCTTTCATGGCGTTTCATGGCAACGAACTGTCAAATTTGATACTGCTTATTAAAAATTGTGTTTAAAAGTTAAAAGTTAGATTATATTATGGAAATGAATGTGGATGAAGGTGAAATTCCTCTTGAAATAACTGAAGCGGCTGCTAGAGCTACTCACGATTTGTTGCCGCATAAGTCCAGGGACAAGTATGAAAAACGTTTGCCGTTTTCAAATGTTGGTGTAAAGAAAAAAATGCTGGTCTTGCGTTGATTTAAAAAAAAATATTGTACGTTACACAACCGGAAAGTACGTTTACAGGACTCGCAGGCTTCCAGGACTCGCCTGGCGGCTCGCCCTGGAAATTGCCTGCTTCGTCCTGTAAAATAGTACTTTCCGGTCTTGTAACGTAATATACTATTTCCTCAGTCATTGAAGTTGCGCTGTGACATTTTGTTGTTGATTTCAAAGTAAAATATCATGATTTCGGATGACGAAAACGAAATCCAAAGTACCCCTCCAGAAATTCGGGCTGCAGCGCATACAGCTTCCCTGGAATTACTACCAGAAAAATCACGCAAGAACTATACGCTAGCGTACGATAATTTTATAGACTGGCGACGAAAAAACAACACAAATTCTTTTTCTGAAGATACCGTGCTAGTATATTTTAAAGAATTGTCAAAAAAATACAAGTCAAGCACTTTGTGGACAAATTATTCCATGATAAAAAGTACCCTTATGTTAAAACATAATGTAAATATTGAACCTTATGGAAAAGTACGCGCTTTACTGAAAAGGCAATCTGAAGGTTACCAGCCGAAAAAAGCAGAGGCTTTTACTGGGGAAGAAATTAACAAGTTTATGGAAGAAGCACCGGATGTTAAATATCTAGCTACAAAGGTAATAATGCATTTGATTTAACACCTTTATCTAAAATAACTAAATATAATATTTTTTTATAGGTTGCCTTGATAATGGGGGTAATGGGAGCTTGCCGTTCCAACGAGCTGTATAACATGAAGGTAGAACACATACAATATTATGACGGCTGTGTGCAAGTTCTTGTTCCAACGACGAAAACAAAAATTCCCAGGAATTTTACGATTACCGGAGACTATTATAATATTGTCAGAAAATATGCGGATCTTAGACCATCAAACGTGCCAAATTCTTTCTTTTTAAACTATCAAAACGGCAAATGCACAAAGCAAATAATTGGCATAAATAAATTTGGCCAGATGGGTAAGACGATAGCGGAATACTTGCAACTAATAAACCCAGAAAAATATACCGGCCATTGTCTTCGCCGATCTTCAGCTACATTATATGCTGACGGAGGAGCAACTATGACAGCCCTAAAACGTCATGGAGGTTGGAAATCGGCCTGCGTAGCTGAAGGTTATATTGCTGAATCAAAAAAAACTAAAATAGACGCTGCTAATAAAATTTTAAAACAAATAAACTCAAAATTATGTCCATCTACATCTACCACTGTAAATAATGTTAGCTCCGAAACTTTTTCCATTACTAATAAGAACGATATGAATATAAGTAATATTCCTGCTCCCATTCATTTTCATAATTGCTCTAATTTTACAATAAATTTCATGAAAAATTAGAAATAAGTAATTGGATTTTGTTTAATTATGGTTAACATCGTTGAATTGTATTTTTTAGTTAAGAAATACCATTAATAATAATCCTATTGTAATAAAATGTGTTGCTCTGAATCCATTTTTTAACTTCTTGAATACTGAATAGTCGTAGATAAAGTATAGTATTTGACTCGCGTATAATGGCTATATTACACTCGAATCCTTAAAACACTCGCCTTCGGCTCGTGTTTTAAAATCTCGTGTAATATAGCCTTCATTATACGCTCGTTAAATAATGTACTATTAATGCACAATATTCCATTCCATATATCAAGTTATATCATATACAGTACGAGGCTAGCACTACGACGTATGAAGAGAAAGGAAAAATAAAACCCACAAATATGGAGTTTTAAGCCGCGTGTCATGGGTACAACTTTTCTGGATATGACTCTTTTATTTTAAATTTCGGGTTTTTAAAAGAAAATACAAAATTATATGAAACCAATATGGGCTCAACGCAACAGCTCGCTCGAGACTTCTTAAAATTTATAAATATGAAAATAATTACAACGCTAAGGCGTGTACAGGGTGTCCAGTTTTCGTGTGTTTTCATATACCAACTCCCTTATTATAAAAGATAGGAAGATGGGGTTTGCGGCTTACTATTCTATTATTTTATGAAACTTTTATTGTGTAAACGAAATTTTCATAACCCTCTCAGTTTCTGACATACAGGACAGGGCGATTTTGAAAATTAGTAATTTTTGACGCTTCCCTGTAACTCGATTTATTGATAACTTATTAATAAGGTAATAATAGATTATTATAGAGCATTTTATGTAAAATTCAGTATTGTGTCTTATCTCTGATTTTAAGAGCTTTTCAAAAATATACAATAGTCTATATTTATTTCTATTAAAAAGGGATAATTTTAACATTTTTTGCAAAATTAATTATTTTATTTATTAATTATTTATTTTCGTACCTTAAAAAGTGCCCTCCCTTCGGTCGGGCACTTTTTGGTAAATAACAATAAAAATGCATTCAAGCTGTTTCTAGGGCAACAAACCTTCATGCATGATTTTCAGCAATTTTACATGCACTTAACATATTACTATTGATAAGAGTTGCAGCACGTGGCTATATCTCGTGGCAACCACGCGCATCAACCCAACCAGGACAGCGAGAATTTATATAGGTTCAAACGCTGGCAAGGCGGCCCATCGCGGGCAAACTACGTTGGGTGGCGCTGGAAGCCAACGTGTCGGTTTAGCATCCAAAAGCTAAATATTAAAAAAACAACAAACCTAAAATAAGATTGTTGTCCCTTATCAGTGGCGGCTCGTGGGTGTATGGGGGGTGAGTCTACAAAATAGCGCCGCAGACGAAAATTTTTCGCGATTTCAAGGTCATTGGCTTAAAATGAATAGTTAAGAATTCAACCAGCAATATAATTATTTTGAAATACTAGGTTTCAGGAGAAAAATATTCAATTTGCAAGGTCAGGGCCAATTTCTCTCAGTGCATCCGCTATTGTGCCTCTATTTTGCTCTACTCTCGTAAGCGCCACAGAATTCTTAATATGTTCTTTGGAACTTTCGTGTGATTTTACCGCCCGTGAAAATTTTTTTAAATCAGAATAACCACCCCCTGAACTCCAATTGTTTTTAACGCTGCCTAATAAAATACAAGGCCAACAATATAAGCTTTCCTTATAAATAGTTCCGCACAGCCACTTATAGGTTTCGTTCCAAGTTACCTGAAAAGCTCTTGAATATTGCTTACCCTGTCTCTTATCGTTAAATATTGCCGAAATTTTTGGTGTCGGACGACTACATAATATCTGTCTTTTTCCGTTTCGTTTCTCCTTAAAACTAGCGTTTCAATGACTGAGAGAATAATATCATGAATAGGATTTATATTTTTTAAAACAATAAAATTTAGCGTTTAATAATTAATAACATAATAAAGAAATCCTAAAACTTACCGGATCTTGAAAATATAACCTTAATTTGCCGAACACGAAATTATAAATTGCCCAAACAAACACTACCAATACTTCTCCATTACCTGCATCGCACCTGTATACTCACAACCCCTGCACAGTCACAACTCACAACAATATTAACATAAAATAAACCAATAAAATATGACAATTTGTAATTTTCCTAAATTAAACCAAGACACACAGTTCACACACCTGCTACGATATAAGTCGGGCGCCGGGTAATCACAGAATTCGCAGAATAAAACATGTGATTTAAACAGTCAATCAACAACCAGCCAAGCTAGGATCTTATAGCCTCAATGAGAGAAACAAACGCGAAATGACCCCCGGGTAAGAGAAAGACAGACCAAACAAAAGACATTGAGATTTTCGTATGAGGCTTGCCAAAATAGGTACGAACACTCGGAGCAGTGAAGCTGAAATTATTTAGCCTCTCGGCCGTCGACGAAAGTTTACAGAATAAAATAGTCGCTTATAGCGCGGCGCTCGGTAAAGCATTATAAAAATTATTTTTCATATGGAATTTATATTCGAAAATTTATAAATATTTGTATTTTTTGAGAGAAGTTTGGGAGATTGAGGGTGAGGCGCGGCCTCAGAGGCCTACCCTGAGGAGCCGTCACTGTCTCTTATCCGTCAGATCTAATCCTTGGACACGTTTCGCCGTCTACGACTCATCGGCAATGCTTGATGCGTGTGGCTACCACGATATGTAGCCACGTGCTACAACTCTCATCTGCTTACTGGTATTTGTTTGATTTTGTAAGTTTAACTTTTATTTCTGTAAAAAGTTGTTCAACGTGGCGCAAAATAATAAATTTGAAAATTATGAAAACCACGATATGTATGTTTGTTTTATCCGAGCTAATGAAATCATTTGTTAGGTACCAATAATATTCATAATAAAAATAAAAAACTTTTAGGAAAAGGATTCCAACTTAAGAAACTACCATTAGTACCTACCATTACTATATATAAAAAAAAGTTTTAATCATTATTGTTACCTATTATTAGCTTCTTGTTACATATTTAAATTTTCCGTAGATATCCAGAAAGACAACAACCTGATAAAAAAATATTTTAAAAAATGCAAGTCAATCTCATTGAGCACGGATCTAATACTAGTTAATATTAAAAAAATATAAATTTAAACCATACAGATACCATCTCGTTCAATATTTACATCATCCCGGTGACGCAAAACGTAGGATAGTTTTTTGCTGGTGCCTACAAATATTGCAGGAAAACGCCAATTTTGAAAGAAGGGTGGTATGGTCCGACGAAGCTTATAATAAACCGAAATAATTGAAGGTACTGATCCAAAGAGAACCAACACTTAATATTTTCACGAGAACGTCAAGGTCGGTTTGGGTTTAGCGTGTCATGTGTGTTGGATTTTTTTAGGGATCTATACCTATAGAAAATCAGTTGTATACAATACAAGACAATACCACAATATTGATCAACTTTGAGAAAGTACCCATCAAACCTTTTGGCTTTTGCAGTGAAGGCTAATTATTTCATTAAAATCATTGCGAAGAATCGGAAAGGTGTGCCGAAAGTGTTTGGAATACAACGGAGCTCAATTTAAGCAATCTTTGTAGTTTAATAATAACAGTAAACCGCAAACCCCATCTTTCTATCTTTTATAATAAGGGAGCTGGTATATGAAAACACATGAAAACTGGACACCCTGTACATATTCATCTTAAAAATCGAATTCAATGTTACGCTAATGACGAGCAATCAGCACACGCCTGACGCTTCTTAGATGCATAGCACACCAAATATTTTTTAGTTTTGTGGAACCTGAGTCATTAAAATTAATTTTTCTGGTCCACTGCGTGAATTATAATTTATTAAAATATTCTACGATAGAAATTATAATTGTTTCTTCATTAAATAATATATTGATTTGATAAAAATTTAAATAATTTTGTAATATATACCTATATTTTAACACTCTTACATAATATAGTCTAATAATAATTATATAGGGTGTCTCTAAAAGGTCTGTACAAAATGTGAGCACATATTCCTGAGGCCAAAATAAGTCGATTTAAAGCAAATCACCTCTGTCCGAAATTGCTTCGTTTCCGAGATACAGGGTGGTAATGTTAAAAAATAAAAATCGAATTTTTTAAAATTAATTAACGTTTTTTAACATATTACTTCCTATGGTTTAGAATGGCCATAACTTGTTTATCAGTGTAGTTTTTTCTTTTTTTGTTAAAGAACTAATTTTTGGAATATTTTGAAACAAAGAAGGTACTCTTGTAAAAATCCGCTAAAGTAAGCCGTTTTTGAGATATTTCGGTTTTAAGTGTTCGATGCCGCACCGGAATATTTACACAATTAAATTATTACATTACATTACAATTATCACAAGATTCAGGTAGATTTCTAGGGTGATGTAAGCTCCATAATTTACACATCTAAAAAAATTATAAAAGCCTCCAAAAAACATAAAAGGATTTCTTTAGCAAATATGGTCCTTTAATAATTGTGATTCTATGTTATATTAAACATTCGTACCATATTTTTTATAATAAGTTTCATTACTTTCTCATTTTAGAAAATTAATAGACGGAACGACAATATACGCAATTTGGGCGATATTTTAAACGATTTCAATTTCCGAAACGTTTCTCGTCCTACGAACATTGGGTTGGTTTGAAGCTGGAAATTTGCTACATAAATTTCAGGCGCACATGCTTCACATGACTTTATGTTATATGGGTGCTGTAATTTAAAAGATCGAAATATTGTAGAACGGTATAATTCTCGTCTAGATTGTATTGTTTAATAACATGAAAGGTAGAGGAAAAGAAATGGCTAAGTGACAATCGGGCTTTACAACATTTGTTTTTCATTTTTTTGGATAATTTGTTTAAAAATTTATAATAAATTATTTGTTATAACGCCTTTCGGAGAATATTGTCAGTTTTGCGTATGTTATCCCTAATTTTTTAATTTTGAAAAATTTATTAATTTCGAAAACAACTTAGCATGACACCAAGATTACAAGAATCATTGTCTTAAGTCTCTATTTTTATTGTATTAGTCTACGCATGACTTACATAATGTAGTCCGCGATGGTAACTGCAGCTCCTAATCATGACTTACAGTTCAAGAAAAACTTTACAAATCAATATATGTTGAAATATCTGAAAGATCATTACATACATTTCGCCATCATTTATCGTATTTAAATCCAGAGTCTGGCTTTTTTCGAGGACAAATTATCGGATTATCGGATAAAAACAAGAGTTACAATTGAATTAAATAGTACTGATGGTGGTGATTGTCTGAAACGAATATTATATTATCGATATTAGATATAAATATGATCTAGATATTGGTTTCTTTATATCATCGCAATCTTACCAGTTTTTCAAAAGATTGGGAATACATAGTGATTCTCTAATATTATTGATCCATTCGACTGGAATTCAAATGATAATTATAATAAATAAATGATTGGCGTTATACTACGGTCTCAAAATAATTGGCAAAACTGTTCATATAACCAATAACGGTGTGCGGCGAAAATAATTAACTTTGATTCGCCCACTTTTAAGTTAAATAAAAGCAATCCAAACCGCTTGGGAAGATTGTGCATGAATAGGTTATTACATGTTGCCAAGTTTTAATAGACTTTACTAAAATTTCCATAAAATTTACCGAAATCGGCATGTCATTAAGGGCCTTTTCACCCTACGGTACTTGTTTTACTTAATTTGGCAACGCAGGTAGGAAAAACCCATGTCTAAAGGCGCTCGCACGCTTTCTTATAGCCTCTAACCAACATTAAGTGCCGTAGACAAGTTTCAATCAAGAGGATATTAGCAATTCAGTTTTATTATTTTAATGTTATTTTAGTGCTTATTCAAAACATCAAATATTATAATGCAGGCGAGTTCTTCAAGTGATAGTAACCAAAGACCTGATAGTAACCAACAAGTTACAAAACGACGTCATTTAAAACCCAGAGAGCGTACAATGGTAAAAAATGTGTATGAGGGAATTCTAAGTACACACAGTGGAATATCATTCACTGATGCAGCACTGTGCCACATTGACTAAGTTATCTTGCCGTGCTGTTTATAGAACTATCAAGGACAATAGGAATACTAAGGTGTCCGATCAGAAGAAAACAAGAGGACAGACAAAGATTTTTATTGATCAGCAAACAAAGTTAGCCATTCGTCGGAAAGTGCATGCATTTCTTTTCTCGAAATAAACTTTAAATTTTAAAAAGAAACAATATCGCTGTGCAGGGAAAATAATTTACTTTACGGACGAGACATGGTTAAATGAAGGACATACTGTGAATTACATTTGGCAAGATCTGAACTCGGGAGTGTTTGAAGATTGTTTTAAATCCATCTTACCGCGTTTTGAACGTGGGTCGGTAATCGTGATGGATAATGCACCATACCACAGCCGTCGGGTGGAAGCTTTGCCAACTTCTGCGTGGCGAAAAGATAATATTGTTGACTGGCTCGAAGAAGAAAATATTGCATTTGGCGAAAAAATGCTAAAAGCGCAGTTGCTCGATCTTGCAAGACTTCACGAAAAAAAAATATACGAAATATGTAGTGGATGAAATGGCTCGTAAACGAGGTGTTACAATATTACGTTTACCGTCTTACCATTGTGAACTAAATCCAATTGAGCTTATATAGGCACAGATAAAAAACGAAGTGGCGCGTAAAAATAAAACTTTTAAATTAAAAGATGTTAAAGAACTGTTAAAAACGGCAATAGCGAACGTACAAGCAGCAGATTGGCATAAGTGCATATTACATGTCGAGGGCGTAGAAAAAAAAAATGTGGGACTTAGATGTACGCGTTGAAGTCATGGTAGAACCCATTATTATAAATCCTGCAAATGACAGCAGTAGCGATAGTAATGAAATATTTTCATAGTCAGATAGTGAATAATCGCTGTAATGGTAATAATGAATTTAAAATTGTAACGTATTGTCATTATAACACTTTTTAATGTCGGTGTGGAATATAATTTGAAAATTATTATCAATTAGTGTTCATTAGGTAACAATAGTTAGGAAATTTATAAACATTTATAATTTAGGTTTAGGTTTTGCCCCTAATCCACTATTATATGTTTCTATTATTGTTGTATAATAAAAACATTATGAAAATAACATATATCGTTGCTTTATTATTCTTTTTGGATTTTATACCTGCGTAATTTAGTTTCTCTAACTTCTTACTTCATTAGATCACCAAATGTAAAAGCTTAATTTATTTTTTAGTTTAATTTATACTATTATATTTATTATAGTAAATGTAAATATATTGTAATAGAAAACAAAAAATTCATTTATTTTTTGAATTATTATTGTTTAAAATGATACGCCTCTGGAGTTGCCGTTCCCCTTACGTCTTGCACACCCCGGTAAAAATGAATCACTGCCAATTATTTTTGTATCGGAGTATAGTTAAAAACTTAAAAGTTGCTAATGATATAGTAGAGAATTCTTTACGCATCGGACAAATCGTAATATTTTTGTCATCATCGCACATTATATTCGGATTTAGAACTCGTCCGAGATAGCGTGAGATGAGATATTCGATGCGCCGTGGCTAGAGATAAAATGTGCCATATTTATCGAGACTCATAGAATAAAGAACGGTATAGTTGCACGGTACTATCCACAGAGAGCCAACCATAGGCATCGGAGCCAACGCCCATCGGTCGCGCGACCATGCCTTTCTTTTCCTCCGAATGCGGTCTTTTTCTGGTTTGTACGCAACCAGCAAAACTCTCATATCTCACGCTATCTCAGGGGCGGTCATATCAACATTTTGAGGGGGGGCCATGCAGTGGCGGCTCATGTCAATTTAGAGAGGCGGTGGTAGGAAAAGTCTTAGCGCCGCAGACGAAAAATTTTTGGGTGCCACGCCTTTTTTTGCTGATGATTCTTGGTTTTCAAGTAGGAAAAATACGCAAAAAACGGTTAAGAAAATTTTAAAATTATAGATACCTATATTATATTATACCTACTTACTTAATTATTTTTATTAATATTTTTTGCGTTTAAATATTTTTAAAAAATTAAGGGTTTGACACGATTGGTCAATTTATGGAGGCAGGGCTTTTATAATGTAAATAGACGCCAAGGGGGGGGGGGGCATGGCCCCCATGGCCCCCCCCCCCCCGTATGACCGCGCCTGCGCTATCTTGGACGAGTTGTACCTCCTGTATTTCTACAGTGCCATCGAAGCACACGTTAGCAGGCAAACTCTCTCCTCCCTGTTGATTTTTGAGCTTTGAAATCAGCAGTTCTAAAGAAGAAGTATTTGCAATTGCATTGGCATTTGAAGATGACAAACAAAGAGAGAAGAGAAGAAAAAAAGTAGTTTGGATCCATAATATAAATTTGAAGAGGGATCGCTATGGAGAATTTTATTCTTTTTTCGACGATTTGATATATAATATAAAGAAGCACGTGCACACAAGACCTACTAAACACGATTAATTATTATTCCGAACCGATTCCTGCTGTGACTAGTCGCGCATTTACTCGGATTTGCCAATGACACCATCCATACGTATCGTATCTACGGATTTAATTCTCTTTGAATAATTCTGGATGGAATTCCGTCCCTACGATGCGTTATGTACACATTTGTATGCGTTATTAAATTTAAAGTTACACAAAAAATAATTTAATTTTGTTCTGTTTGTCCGATTCGTCCGTCCGATATGAGTGAATGCGCTGACCTTAAAGTTAATGGAAGAATACAGTAACTTCTTAACTATAAAATAATTAATCATTTGTCTATGCAATAAAATACAAATTGTTTTTTTTTAATAAATGGCAATTATTTTTGATTGCAGATGTTTACTCCTTGTAATTTAATAATCATATACGAAAAGGAATAATTTATTACTAATTATTCAACGAAATTTGGAAAAAATGGAAAACATTTTTTTCATCCAGCTAAAACTCTAAAATTATAGTAGTATAAAATCTCTAAAAATTGTAAACAATAGCTACTGTTATAAGGTTAAACTCTGCTAAGTTTCAAATTTTTTGAACAGTTACTTTGGCCGGAATAGAAAAATTGATTATTGAATGCAGAAAGCCCCATTGTATTAGGTAACTTATATTGCAAGTTAGCACGAGAGAGACTTGAATCTTGCAGAATATTTTTTAAAATCAATTTCGAATCATATGAGCCCTAGGGAGCATAGAAATTCTAAGATTGTCAAACAACAAACACCCTATTCGTTTATTCTCTTAATAAGTAAAGTGCCTGCTCGTCTGCGTAAGTTCTATAGGGTTGTATTTCCTGTTATAATTACATGTATGGGTACTTGTCTCGATCAAGTCAATTTAGCAGAATTAAACTTATTGTTTTGCATCCAACTATACCATTGCCAAATAATGCAAATGGTATTATTGTTATCAATAAAGCCTGAGGAATGTATGTGCCATGCCATACTACACGTTATAACAGACATGTTCTATTTATAGCGGGATGCATAATATAAACACAAATTCCTTGTTTTGTTTTCGGAAAATAATTGGTTAAGTAAAGAAATTAGTATTACTATTATCCGAATGTATCCTTAAAAAGAAATTGTGATTCCATTACAAACTTTGTGTCAAAATTAATGCTTCTAAAATGATTATTATTCCCTTATTTTTGGAGAATTTATTGGTGGAACGCAACCATGCCATTTAAGTAATATTTTAAACGATTACATTTTCAGAGCCTTTTCGTCGGCCTTGTTTAATACAGGAAATGTGTAACATAAATTTAAACCGGACCACGCACATGTTTCCGTGACTTCAGGCCATCTGGGTCTTAATACTGAAAAACGACGGAAAATTACAGAACCAAACTAAGCAAATAGAGCAAAAAAGTGTAAAAACTATTATTATAAATAGTCCATAATAATCCAATTGCATCTTGGGCTCCAAATCATTTTCAATAAAGAAAAAACTTTACCTACTACTAGTTTACTAAAAGATTCTAATATATTTTCCATTAGACAACTATATTGTCAAAACGTACTAATTTATCAACAAAAATTCCGGAGTGAAAAACCTAAAATCAACCACAATAATTATAGTACTAGAAATAAGCAAATAGGATGATTCACAACTAGCTTTAAAAATAAATTGATAGAACAAAGACATTTCTTATATACTGCTCCAAAATTCTACAATACATTACCCACAGAAATTTACATAATTAATTTAAAAATTAATAACATCGTCGATACTTAATCAGGGATTAGAAACATAATATGACAATATTTTCGGGTAGGGATGGTTGAAACAGGACTCTTTTAACAACAGTTTCAGTTTTAAGAAGTACCTGTTTCAAGAAACCTGTTTCAGTTCCGAGCTGTTCCAAAACGTAGATAATTAATTGTACCCACTTGTTTCGCGCTGGCGACTGACGCTGTTATCATCCTGTTGCGATCACGCGGTGTCCGTTGTTCAAGACAAGGTTGCCGGTTGTCGCCTTAATAGCAGAGAAGCGTTTAGAGTAGAATTAAAATATTCGCTTTTAGGGACTCTGCTGATTTCTATTTGTTTTCATTTTATTGTATTTACTATTTATGTTTTATACTTCGTACGTAGTAAATCGTGTTGTGTCGACTGTCTATATTAATGTCGCTGATTTAAGTAATTAAGTAAGTACAACAGTTTCTTTTCTTGAATAAAATTTATAATGAGTTTAA
This sequence comes from Polydrusus tereticollis, assembly GCA_963920685.1. Taxonomy (NCBI): domain Eukaryota; kingdom Metazoa; phylum Arthropoda; class Insecta; order Coleoptera; family Curculionidae; genus Polydrusus; species Polydrusus tereticollis. The sequence continues at coordinate 89,271,058 of OY987327.1, forward strand.
TAAAAAATTTAACAATGCAAAGAAATTTAGGTTTCTATACTTGCAAGTTTTTGTTGTTCATTCCACTTAGATTATAGATATGTGTTTTTATCATTACGGTACAACCTAATGTACTTAATAGTTTTATTGTTACAAGGATGATTTTTTTATTTGTATGTTCTTTTATTAATATTTCTATTCTGTAGGTACAAATGTGTGCTGATACTATGGACTTTATCCAAAGAGTATTTATTTTACATTTATTTAATATTTTTGTTATAAAAAGTGATAAATATGTTTCTATTTATTTAAATGATAAACATCGACAACACCGCGCGGGCCAAGCCACGGCAGACGAGGTAAAAGTACGAAGGCGTAGAAGGGCCACATAAAACAATAAAATAAAAATTTCTTAAAATTTCGACTTATAACACGATATTTTTAAAATTTCGTGTTATAACATGAAATTTTACTTTAAAATTTCGAGATATAAGTCGAAATTTTAAAATTTCGTCTTATAACACGAAGTTTTACTTAAAAATTTCGAGCTATAAGTCAAAATTTTATAATCTCGTCTTATAACACGAAATTTTGCTCTAAAATTTCGAGTTCTAAGTCGAAATTTTAAAATTTCGTCTTATAACACGAAACCTTACTTTAAAATTTCGAGTTATAACTCGAAATTTTATAATTTTCTCTTATAATACGAAATTTTACTTCAAAATTTCGACATAGGTATAACTCGAAATTTTTAAAATTTCGTGTATTAAGTAAATTTTAAGATAATTTAATTTTAATATTTTATTTGGCCCTTCTACGCCTTCGTATAAAAGATCCGACTTGCAGAACAGATAAGAGGTTATCCGACTGGACAGCTGCAACAGAAGAGTACAGCTGGAACGGCAACAAGTAAACGAGACGACTGCGATACCGCGATCGCAGTTAGTTAACTGTTTCATCGGAACAGGAGAACCTATCGATTCATACCTGCTTCATATTAAAACCTGTTTAAAAAAAAAGAGATCCTGTTCCAAAGTGTCATTCCTATTTTCGGGTGACTACGCCAGCTATGTAAATTGAATGAAATGAAATGAAATGAATCAAAAATATTATTAATCTGTATATTCTTGTGTATATGTCATATCTCTTTTGGATATACCCTATATATTTTGCTGCAACGTTAAAAAACTTTAAACTGAAAATGTAAATGGATCGCTTTTTTTACAAGCTCCTTTCTTAATTTTTATTGAACTTATTCCCTACTTTACGAATGCACTGAATACATTCTAGTGGGTAAAATGGATTTCATAGACACGCAAATTATGAACCGTGAAATGTCAATTAATAGCCAATAATAGATCGAAACGTTAATAATTGGCTAATGGAAATGAAATTGGCATATCACGATAGGAACTATAAAATCTTTTCAGGTCAAGTTTCTATAAATAACATTTAGATTTAAAGGACAGAATTCTTGAACTCTTTACATATATATTCTAGGGTTAATTTTCTGGTTCTTTCATGTTGGTTACAGTTGGTACAGTTGGCACGATGTTTTTTTGCCGGTGCGTCATTACTTCCACGTGACTAAATCATATTAATCTACTCAAAATTACGAAATTCAAAAAATCAAAACAAAGTAGGTTTATTAGCATCAACATTTTCGTGGCCCTTCATGGGACTTAAGAGTAATAACAAATATCCATACCATGTACCATTAGTACGTTAACTACTTACTTCATTAAATCCTCTACACATTTTACATTACTAACTGATAAACAATGACATTGGGATACAATACTATATTCTTACACTTCCTAAAATTTTTCGCACAAATTCACGACTTTCCGACTGCTTTTACAATAGATAAACTGAACTCGAGTTGGGATATAGCAATCACATTACCACACCTTCAGGATGTACTTCCGCGAATTGACCAACTTATTTCATGGCTTGTATACCATAAAATCAACTAAACCCGTGCAAAAAGCCGCGAGGAGAGCGTCTTCTTCACACGAAGGCTGTTACGTTTTTTCCTTAAGTCTGGATATAATAATTACATAAGTATATCTTCGGGATAACTCCGCGAATTGACCGACTTAATTACTTGGCTTGAGTACCGTAAAAGCAACTAAAAGCTCGCGTAAACCGCGCAAGGGAAACCGTCTGCTTCCCACGAAAGCTGTTACAGTTCCCTTTGTCTGCTTTCAGTCACGTAGGCTAAAATTAGCTATGAAACCGGATTCAATAATCTCGAATCCCTATCCGTTTTCCTGTCTAGAGCTTTTTAGGAACGTCGTAAGGGTACGCTGTTTCAATTAACACGTAAGTATATCTAGTTGCATACCAACAAAACTCCTGTTCTTACTGCGGTTGCACTACTCAACCGAGACATATATATCTGTTTCACACTCTGCTTTTGGTCATGTACACTTGTTTTATTTCGGCGGATATTCTAGAAAATTAGTCTTGGCGTTGTAGACGGCGTATATTCTCGAAAAGATTGCAGACAGCAACGTTGCCGTTCTTTCTATATTGATACTTGTTCTGTTATTAAATTATTTAACCAGATAACTTAACCTATCCCCAACATGCGATGAAAATAGCTATAAAAAAGAACAATTTATATAATTGAATTGAATTTCAAGGCACAAAAATGTTTAAAAACAAATTAAAAGTGACAGATCAAGACGATGACTTTGACATCAATTGACAAATCTCAAATATCCTTTGTGTCTGTCTAGTATATGTTACTTTAAATTAGAGACGTATTGCGCGACCTCGGAGACACGCTATAATGTGTTTATTAACTTCTAAGGATATCATAAATAAGAATGGAGAGTTGTGAATCACATTGTCTCTTGATCGTTGATCCATGACGCACCGGCAAAGATCCACCGTTCCGACTGTAGATAACAGTTTCCTATCATAAATGTTTTATAGGATTAAACATTTTAAAAGTTGTATTCTTCCCTAGCTATTATCATGTTAAACATTTTTGTACATGTATATATTCATTTATTTTTGTAAATAACGAAAGGTATATTGTTTCAGAAAATAATATTGAATGATAAAATTAATCGAAACGGTAATGTTATGTCTAAATAAAGACTACTTCGAAAACAATGAAAGTAAATCTACTTTAGAACCAGCAACCCAAAAAAATTAACTGAACAACATGCACTCAGTCCAAAAAGTTTTCATACACTACATATTTTTATACATATTTTTTATTAGTTTTAACCATCTAACTGAAACTATGAAAAAACAAAATTTACACTATTATTTCAGGCCTAACCAATAAAAAATGAAGTAAAAAATAACAGCAAAATATTTTATTGAATTGTTACATCATAATTTAAAAATATTTAGAAGAACTCAGTTAAAAAAGTCTCCATACAGTAAGATATACGCAAGGAAAACTACATCATATTCAGTTGCACTTAATCAAGTAGTCATTGCTAGCTAAATTTAAAACAAATGAATCATTTTCAGCCATACTTTTTAATCTGTCACCCGTTGTAATTAATTTTGCTGTGAATTTATTTAATTGTTACAAAAATGAGTAAAAGAAATTGTGAAATTCCCAATGCAGTTCGGAAGATTGTAATTGATTTATGGAAAGACCGAAAATCATTTAGAAATATAGAGAAAACACACGCTACGGTTCAGTACATAGTAAACCAATACAATCAACTGGATTTGGCCCCGCTCCGGTCGACCTAAGAAATTAACTCCACGTGAAGAGGCCAGGATTGTTAGAGAAATAAGTAAAGATTCAAAGAAAAGTGCACCCAAAGTTGCAGAAGAAATTGGAGAAGAATTAATATTTGTCCAAAAATTGTGAGAAATTGTTTACACAGGGCAGGTTATAATGGACGTGTAGCCAAAAAGAAGCCGTTTGTTTCAGAAATTAATCGCAGAAAACGGTTAGAGTTTGCTAGGGAATACGTTTCAAAGCCTCCTGAGTTTTGGGAAACAATAATTTTTAGTGACGAAACTAAGATCAATCCTTTTTGGGTCTGATGGCAGAACTCAATTTTGGAGAAAGAAGATTACAGCATTAGAAATGGAAAATATTTGTTCTACGGTAAGACAGGTGGCAGTGTTCTGCTTTGTGTTCTGCTTTGGGGATGCATGTCTTCAGGGGGAATAGGAAATTTAAACTTTATTGATGGTACAATGGATCAGCATGTTTATCTAAACATTTTAAGGAACAATTTGCGAGAAAGTGTCCAGAAATTGGGACTCGAAGGAAGGTACCGTTTCCAACAGGACAATGATTCTAATCATACCGCTAAGATGGTCCGTGAATGGACGATCCATAATGTGCGACAGCAGCTTCATACCCCTCCACAATCGAACATTTGTGGGATGATCTAAAACGGCGCATTCGCAAACACAATTTTTCAAATGAGGAACAGTTAAAAAATAGAATAATACACGAACCTCCAGAAATTACTAGAAAGCTGGTTGAAAGCATGTCAAAAGATTACAAGAAGTTATCAAGGCCAACGGAGGTCTAACTAAATATTAGGTTAAAAGATATTTTAATTTTCTGCTAAATTAATATTGATTATTGTTAAGTGTATGGAGACTTCTTTGACAGTATTTGTTAAATATTTCTAAATTATGATGTAACATTTCATTAAAATATTTCGCAGCTATTTTTTATTCAGTTTTTTATTGGTTAGGCCTGAAATAATAATATAAATTTTATTTTTCATAGTTCCAGTTAGCTGGTTAAAACTAATAAAAAATATGTATAAAAATATGTAGTGTATGGAGACTTTTTGGACTGACTGTATATATTTATAGTTTTAAGTTCATTCCAAGTCTAAAGAAATAATAGACGGGGTAAAAACAAATATAAATATAACATCATTTCAACTTCCATATTGAATCAAATAAATAACTATATTATCTAATATTGAAAAAGAGTTTTTTTAATATGATGTCACATCATGTTTTAATATGTATTGTACCCTCTAAAAAATGTTTTAAAGGTCGAAAATATATTTACTTTCTCCTTCTTTTAAGTAAATATTAGCTCAACTTGAAATTAATTTTTTTTCTGGTTGAACGTGTCCTGGTTGTTTATATTTTCTTTATTATTTACGGTGGCTGGCTAAAGAAATTTTTAATTGAATTTTCTTGATATAATTGTTTTAGGGTCTTGATATTAGGCTGGTTAAGTCTGCAGATGGTTATTTTAATCTTTTGTTTTTAATTTTTTTTATCGGGTTATGCAATTTTGCGTGGTAAATTTTCAACTCCGTGTTCCACTTTATCAATGCAGCTGAAACTTGGAATAGGTTAGTTCAGGTTAGGGTCTCAGGTTTAGAAAAAATTATGTTTGTTGTATCTTTATTTCTCTATTCAGAGCCGGTTTAAAATATCGATATACACTGCAGAGGAACGTGTTCAGATGGTATTAACAGCCTCTACACACGACCCAATATGCAGGGTTTGATTTGCAGGGCACATAGGAAAGGAAAAATCAGGTGCTGCTCTCCACACCACCCGTAAATATTAAAAAATCGGAATTGCGCTGACTTTGCTATTGGAAAATAATTCTTAAAGAAAGAAAATGTCGCTTATATAGAGGGGAAAAGTTTAGCCATGTTAATATTCTTAAATAACTAGTACCAATTGACTTTAAAAACTTCCATTCCTTGGCTCCGCATGTCTCTATTTAAATAATATCCCACAGGCAGATCATATTCTCATATAGCTCAAAAATGTCTCAAGAAGCTTGCTTCTCCCTTTCAGACGTTTTCGATTCGAAATTCAAAAAATTTGCCTGAACAAATATCGAGGAAAACCGACCCACCCGTGCTCCACATCGTCAGACTTTCAGGGTGTTGAAATGAGGAGTCGGGAGATCGTATGGTCGCCCCAACCAACTGCCCGATCTGGATTTTGTCGGTCCGGCATGCCTACACACTACCCAATTGGCAAGGTCCCTGCAGATTGGGTCGTGTGTATATAGAGACTTTAAACTTCATCAGACGATGCTTGGCGCAAGAAGTGTTTGACCTATAACTTTGCCGCTTCTAATCCGGATCGTCCAGTCTTGTCCAGACCAACAGTACAACGCAACGGTTTCATTAAATGTTTATAACCACTGGATGTTTAAGTCCTCACAAGAAGAGACAAACAAACGCAACATGAAAGTATGCTTGGCCGTTAAAGAGAGTCCAACAAATAGTCTTAGTGAGTTCTCTGAAATTTTCAAAAATCCCGGATTAGTTGCTAAATACGAGTCTAGTAAAGCCAAGAATGTTAAAAAAAAAATTATTATTTTCTTAATATTTTTTCCAAATTCGCGACTTTTAAATTCCAAATAGATTCGTCAATTAATATCGAATATAAGAAAAATTCCAAAACTGAAAGTCGGCAGCCTCAGTTTAATAAACAAAATATTATATAAACTTCGTCCGTACGGGCCACATCAGGCCTCAGGCCTAAAACCATTAATTACTATTACTAAAATAGGCCCTAATTAAAAATTATTTAAATTTGTTTTAGACAGGGGCTCGCCCTGGCCTTACCTAGACACTGTATCTCCCACAGTATAGGGCTGGTTCGTTTTATTTTTGCTAGATCAATTAAACACAACTTATTTTGTTATATCTTTTATTCTTCCAGTTTTGACCACCCTTACAATGTTACAATATTTACATTGTTAAGCACGAATACATCATCATAACAACCCTAAAGCACTACACCGAGATACCGTTAGGATTTTATTGGTTTTTACCGAAGAGAAACAATCAGAACTTGAATTAATTACAGCCTCATTACCGTCTGATTATCACGAGGGTTATAAAGACATGTCCTGTATAGAACGGATATTTCACGTATTTTCGCGAACTGCAAAACACTGAGGTGCAACTTCGTGCACGTCTCAACCGAACACAAAGAATGTAGTCTATTTAACTGCGAAATTTATGGTAGTTTACTGTATGGTTAAAAAAATAGTAACCTGTGTTACTGGGAGCGCGTCCCCAAATTATCACTAACTTTAATATTAGAAAATCACTTTGCCTGACACACATGTCAGATCAAAAATACGTGCTATTATGTTTTCAGCCCCGTGGAGTATCTGCTTACTTTAGAATCTTACACGATACTCATTTGTTTATGTTGCTACAGTGCTATGGTCTGGGAGGTCGACCAATCTCATGTGGTCACGTGGACCCTCTTGACCAACCAACGGATGTCGCGTCCGCCCAGGTTGGCGGCTATACTTATTTACTGCATTATGCATTAAATAGTAACGACTGCTCTGCAGTGTACGTTGGACAATCAGGAAAAAATAGTTCCACAAGGGTACAGGAACATTTAAGCTGCTGTAACAAATACAAGAAATCACATATTACTGAGACCAAATCGGCTTTTGCGAATTATTTACTTCAACTGGACATAATTTCTCTCCATCTGAAAATGTTAATATTTTTTACGAATGTTTAAAATGTAAAAAGTTGGACTTGTTGGAAATTTCGAACCACACTTAATTTTTAATAACATAAATAAGTAAAAGTCGCTTTTGACCTTACACAAACTTTTCCATTATTTTTAGTTAGCTCGACTGTATGACTTGTGGCCTGTGAATTTTTTAATGGGGTACTTGTTTCAGTTTCTGGTCGATCCAAGTGAAATGTGTGTGGTGCGAGTATTGTTGGCTCCTGTGTTTAGTTTTGTAGCTTATACCTATCTAAGGCAAACATTTACAATACTTTTTAATTAGGACTTATTTTAGTAATAGCAATTACCTACACAGCGCAGCCATATTTCAGAAATATTTCATTTTAGTGTCTACGAAAGATTTTGAATATTCCATAAATATTTCAAAGCATTAATGATATATTGATGAAATTTTTCAGAAACCCAAAAATGTCCCATAAAAGTAATATTTCATTTCGGGTTTCTGAAACATTACATAATTGCATTTCTGAAATATTTCGAATTAGAGACAAATACTTTTCAGAGATATTTCAAAAGAATTTCTTGTAATATTTCTAAAATTATATGAAATGGAATAATATATCGTTCAATATTAAGAACATACTTATTAAAAAACATATAAACTATTATTGAGTAATAAATAAGAGTATACAAAATAGGATGCTTATTTATCTCTGAAGTCCTTCTTTCTATGTAGCCCTGAAAGTAGAAATTTAAAAATAATAATTTTATCACAATAATATTATGTAGGTATATTTTATATACAGTATGTCCACGGATAGACATCCCCATAGGACTAATGGACCAAAAATTTCGTTTTTCGACAAAAAGTCATTCTTGATAAAAAGTTCTGCATCTCGAAGAAATGTAGCCTACGAGGAGATTTTTTGATTTTTTTATACAGGGTACCTAAAAAATAAAAAAACATGAAATACCATCAAGAATAAATTAACTTTACTTATCGTTTTAAAGTAAAATCGCAAATAAAAAAAGGTTTTAAATCATATTCAATTCTGAGTTGGGGATTTTCTCTACTCCAGCATCATATTAATACGTGTATTATTTTTACTGAACAATCTCTAGTTTTACCTTTTTTACCTATCCCACCTAATGCAGGTATCCTATAAAAATCTGATAAAACGTCATGATATTATTGTAATGTTATGAAGTTGTCAAAAATTTCATTTTAAAATATTAAAAGAAATATGCTGTCCGTTGAACAAAAAATATTTTTGGTCCAGAGTAGTAGTCAAAGTTTGAGAGAACTGCGGATCCCCCCTCCACTTTTTATGACCTTGACCTTGACCTAACCCGAATGACCTTGGATGACCTTGACCTAACCCGAATGACCTTGACCTAACCCGAATGACCTTGGATGACCTTGACCTAACCCGAATGACCTTGACCTTGGATGACCTTGACTAACCCGGATTTGACCTTGAACTTGACCTTGACTTTGTCCTTGACCTTGACCTTGACCTTGACTCTGACCTTGACCTTGACCTTGACCTTGACCTTGACTTTGACCTTGACTTTGACCTTGACCTTGACTTTGACCTTGACTTTGAACTTGCCCTTGGCCTTGACCTTGACTTTGAACTTGCCCTTGCGAATGACCTTGGCCTTGACCTTGACCTTGACCTTGACTTTGACCTTGACCTTGACTTTGACCTTGACTTTGAACTTGCCCTTGGCCTTGACCTTGACTTTGAACTTGCCCTTGCGAATGACCTTGGATGACCTTGACCGAACCAGAATGACCTTGACCGACCCCGAATGACCTTGAATGACCTTGAATAACCCGGATGACCTTGAGTTGAACTTGACCTTGACCTTGAGTAATCCGGCCTTGACCTTGAACTTGACATTCAGTCCTATGCAGGTGTTAATTTGACCTCGAATGACCTTGACCGTAATTTGTACCTTGAATGACCTTGTTCGCAAACGTATGCAGGTGTAAATTTAACCTTGAATGACCTTGTCCACAAACGTATGTAGTTGTTAAATTTGACATTGAAATGACTTTGGTTGCGAGCGTATTTAGTTGTTAATTTGACCTTAAATGCCCTTGGCAGCAAACCTATGCAGTTGTTTAAATTGACTTTCAAATGATTTTGGGTGCAAAGACGTGCTAGCCTCAATGTCAGGTCTTGAACACAGGTGTGCTAAACTCGACGTGTGACGTCAAAACCCGTAGCCTTTAATGCAGGTATGCCAACATTGGCTTGACTTTGACCTTGAATACCCTTGGTATCAAACCTATGCAAGTGTTAAATTGACTTTCAAATGATTTTGGGTGCGAGAACATGCTAGCCTCAACGCCAGGTCTTGCAAGCAGGTGTGCTAAACTCGTCGATAAATAATGTATAGGAAGAAGAATGAGATTTACAATATTCTGCAAAATACGGCTTTAGAGTAATTACCAAGTAATTCAAAACATGGTTAAAATAAACATAAAAAATATCTTTATTTCCCAATGGCATAACAGAATGAATTAAAAACACCGGCAACACAAAGGATTACAAAAAAAAAAATACAGTAAATCGTAGTTAACATAATATAGATATACACAGGTCGCTTGGGTTCTTTTCAACTGGCACTCGACATTCTTGGAATCAAAAATGTACTTTTAAAGAAGGCACCCCGTGTCAGGATTCATCTCGAATTCCCTTTGTGACGTCAAACTGTTGTAGGCCCTTCTGACGTCACACGTCGAGGTAGCCTTCAATGCAGGTATGCTAGCCTCGACATTGAATGTGCGACGACGACTTACAATGACATTGAAATGCATTCTTAAGGTTGTGTTAGCATGTTCAAAACTTCACGATCATCTGGCAACACTGCAAGACTTTCACGTTGACCAAATCAATACAAAATCTTAAACCGTGCTAGCAGGATGCACCTTGCAACACACGCATCGGTTCGACCGCCTTGTCGATGTTGCCGAATGTTTACGATTGTAGAAAATGGTCAGATTTTTTTGTTATGTCATCCGTATTACATAATTTATTGTAAAGTGGATATCTTGAGAAATGGGTATTAGATTCATGTTTTAAAGATTTCCAGCAACTTTAATTAAAAAAAAAAATGCTTAAAATAATAGTAGCATCGCGAACTGCCACACTTTTAAAATTTAGAAAATGTCAACATTAAACTACAAGAATTTCTATATGCATGCATGCGTGCCTATAAAGCATAGTACTCGCAAAAATCATGACAAAATTTGACAATGAAAGGGAGAGATATATTTTATAATTTTATCGGCGTTCTCTATTGAAACGTTTCGAATATACCTGCTGTGTAGCCTACGGGTTCGCTCTGGCTTATCTCCGCGTACAATTCTTGATTAAAAAATATCGTTAATAAATAATAAACTTTTACTTTTAATACTTCATTTGCTATTCTATTGTCAACAAAGCAACATGCAGAGTAATAAAGTTAAATTTAGGCTCTTGCAAATGTCTGATGAAGATGTCTTTGGTTTTCGAAATGTTGGAAAAGGATGGTATATTGGGAACATTCCTATATCCTTTAGTGAAGATATTTTAATTATTGACAGCGAGCAGTATACATTAACAGATGGGCTGTTGGATTTATTAACCCTTCAGCGCCCGAAAAAATATTCGAGCCTGGAACTTATTAAATATAAACAAATTTTATTATTATCAAATTCACATAGACGTGGCTTTGAACGAAATTCACATATCCGCTCAAGTAAAGGCTTTAAATACGTCAATATCATACGCAAACTGTTTCCACCAAAAATAAAAAACCACACAAAAAGTAGTACATGCCAAAAAATGCTGAAACACAGCGGTTACAGCAGCTGGAGTCAAAGATAATTAAAGCCTATAAAAATTTCCTGCATTTCTTATAGATGATTATAGCTGATAAATCTTTGTACTTAATAGCTTTTATGTCTGTAATATAAATATCAGTTTAATTATCTTATTTTTGTTTTTTTAATGCACAAATATACCAGTATTCTACGTTAAAATTTTAGCGAAACTTTTCAATATATTATGTGCCAACCATGGAGAAATTCTTTTAGCTCGGAATTGAATAATATGCTTCTCGTTTGTTTCTCACTAGTTTTAGACTGTGTTAGGTTAAAAAATAAGAAAAAAATAATAAAATAGGTCATAAGACATTCAACATAGACTTGTTTAAAGAAGTAGACATAAAAAATCGTTAGCTTAGGTGTATCGGCTCTGCATATCCATCAATATTACTCTGCGATCAACTGAAAAAAAATGTTGTTTTGCCGAGCAGACTGAACTTTTAGCTTGGAATTGAATGGTATATGCATCTTTTTCGTTTCTCAGTAATGTTGAAAACTAACGTCCGTAAAATATATTTTCGACAGAGAGTTCAAAATAAAAAAAACTCCCAAGTCAAAATATTTTCCCCGGAGCGTCTGTTTCGGCCTTGCATCTCCATCCGGGGGGGGGGGGGGGGGGTGGTGTTTCTATCAGAGAAGAAAAATAAAAAAAAATATATATGTACGGCCAAGATGACCTCTCAATCCATATAACTCTGCGAAAACCTAAAAAAAAATGTTGTATTCCCTAGCAGATAGTTTTGGAACTTAGTTTATAACCATTTTTCTTTATCATTTAATTTAACTAGACGAAAATGTAATAAATTAGTTTTTGTTTATCTTTATAGAAACACGTGTACATCAAATTTATGATTATCTTTGAGGTCAATTGAGGCAAACTTGAGTTAAATATGGAATTTAATACAGTTTTGATTACCTACTATAAAAAAAAACCGAACACTTGGCATGTCAACGTCAATTATAAAAGGTGTTTAACCAATACATGAAGGTAATTTACTTATCCCTCCATTTTAGGTTAAAAATGAAAAAAGTTCCTGTGTAGGTATAAATTTTTAGGTAGATACTACGATGCTGTCATAAACGACGGCGAATTTTCTCCACCATTTAATTATTCTAGGTACCTACGTTAAATCTATGGAGATCTTGAGGTTAGAAGCCCGAACGCAATTCATTGGTTTCGGTCCCAGTTTTGCAACGGAGATTCAGCTTTACAAATTGGCCGTAAGCAGCGCAGCGCTAGCCTAGAGCTTGAAAATGCATTGGCTCTTATGAGAGCGATACCTATTTTTATTAAAATTAGTTCTTTGGAGAACAAATAACGACTTTTATATGAATTTATAGTTACTTGACATACTTATTTTAAAATTCAGCCTCTATGAACTTCCAACGACGCTTGCATGGTTTTTAAAATACAGTGAGTTCTTTGTAGAACAAATAACGACTTTTATATGAATTTATAGTTACTTTGACATACTTATTTTAAAATTCAGCCTCTATGAACTTCCAACGACGCTTGATTTTTAAAATACAATGTATTAAAGGTTCGAAGACAAAGAAATTTCTATAATGTATTTAAAGTTGCCTATACTATACAACGATAATCTATTACCGTCAAGTGCAAAATTTATAACAGTAGGTAGTAAATGTAGGGAAAACAGTATTTATAAAATCGACACCATATTTTCATGAGTTTGATATCCTTTACTTAATTATTATGGTTTATAAGCTAACTTTAACTTACGTTTGGAGCTATGAAACGGTTTTGATTGTCTTGACCTAGTTCTTTCTTAAGCTTTGTAGCGGAAGAATATTATACTGTTTCATACCCAGGCGTGTGCCTAGACAGAACAGAAGTTTTAAGAATGAGAGTTCAAATGAATAATTTACAATGTCACTGTCAAATTTGGTATTTTTATGGATTAGTAATAGGAAGGGGTTTAACAATGATTCATTACTTTTACTAAAGTCGATTTGTAGCGATGGACCGGTTATAAATATTCCTAATTGGTATTTACCAATCGCGTTGTAGCGACTGTGGTTATAACTTTTCGGTGATGTCTGACGTCACCACCAAGCCTTTCAGTACGTCATTAGCTGTCATTTCTTGGACCGGTAATAACCTTGCTGCTGAGGTGTTTTTTATTCTCCGTCTCTTTTTATTTGTAGTTGTGTCTTTTTTGCCGTTATGTTTTGTTGTTGTTTTTAAGATGAAAAAATATCAGTTATTTTAATTATGAAGGAAATGATTACACTATAGAGGTTATGTTACAATAAATCTTTTTTGATTGTACCACTTAACGAATTGTATGGTTTTAATTGCTTAATAATTAAATAGGGTTACAACTAGAAGTTAAATTTACAAACAAATTTGACAATTGACATTTATAACCGGTAATAACTTTTCTTCGTTCAAGCGGTTCTTGAGCGGCGTGACGTAATAAGTCAAAAAGGGCAAATTCAAGGTTAACCAAAGGTACCTATAACCGCTGTTAATACCGGTCCATCGCTACAAATCGATTTAAGATTATAGAGATCTTGAGGTTAGGAGCCCAAACGAGGGCATTGGTTGCGGTCCCAATTTTGCATCGGTAATTCAGCTTTACAAGTCTCGCAGCCTTGATGCGAATTTACCAATTATTCCCTTTGTGACGCCACACTGTTGTAGGCCCTTCTGACGTCACACGTCGAGGTAGCCTTCAATGCAGGTATGCTAGCCTCGACATTGAATGTGCGACGACGACTTACAATGACATTGAAATGCATTCTTAAGGTTGTGTTAGCATGTTCAAAACTTCACGATCATCTGGCAACACTGCAAGACTTTCACGTTGACCAAATCAATACAAAATCTTAAACCGTGCTAGCAGGATGCACCTTGCAACACACGCATCGGTTCGACCGCCTTGTCGATGTTGCCGAATGTTTACGATTGTAGAAAATGGTCAGATTTCTTTGTTATGTCATCCGTATTAATTAATTAATTAATTATTAAATGGAGTTTAGCAAAAATTTATTATGAAACTGACATAAATCACAAAATTGTAAAGGTGAGATTTGAGGGCGTATATAGGTTTAAATAAATTCTTTGCCAAGAAGTAATAAAAATAAATCATTTTATGTTGTTTTTTGAACACAATTTATAACTTAAAAAGCACTTACCCCCACTACATTTATCTGCTTGCCTGCTTATTTTCTTAATACAAGTAACATGTAAGTATATCGAGGGAATCACACTTGCGACGTTTTTTTTTAGCACTAAGTACACCAATTAAAACTTAAATGAGACCAAAGTTTTTTGTATGGGAACTTTCCTAAAATAATTAGGAAAGCCAATAATGTATCACTTCAAAATTTACATGGCAATTCCTATGTCCTGCCTCACGGTGCAACACCCGGTATGCCACAAAACATTGCTTTTTATCATTAACGACTATAGATATTCACAACTCATTTTTAAGTTATAATATATTAAATTTAATGGCTCAGTTTAACCTATATGTACGCACAAACACGCTGAAAAATGATCGAATACTAAAGTACAAGATGTTAACAGGTAGCAGGTAGATCCCTTCAAACGGTGTTATACAACTAAACGATCGACCTCAGTAGACAGGTACCTATTATTTGTCAGTGCTGGCGTTACTCCAGTAAATATGTATAAAATTTAAAAATTCTATTTACTACATTCTTTACAACAAAATGAGATAAATATTGTATCATGTAGACCTCGATCAT
Organism: Polydrusus tereticollis; assembly: GCA_963920685.1. Lineage (NCBI taxonomy): Eukaryota > Metazoa > Arthropoda > Insecta > Coleoptera > Curculionidae > Polydrusus > Polydrusus tereticollis. The sequence continues at coordinate 89,286,083 of OY987327.1, forward strand.
CTCTCTATAAAATCACATGCCCCGTTTTTACCAAAAGTACACAAATCCTTGTATAATGGTGTGGTGAAATCAGGAATTTCAACCAAAGAGTAACAAATCCGTGAACTATTAATTTTCGTCAATTTCAGCGGAATTTCTCTCAAAAAGCAACAAATCCATGCAGAAAATACGAGCGCAGTGTTATAACCCATGCAAAAGTGAACAAATCCAGAGGTATTTCAGAACTTTCCCAAGTTGGATTACTGATAAAATAGGTTTTTGTTTATTTGTAATTTTTTCTAAGTTGATTTAATAAATATTATAGTATAGTATCAGTTTTCCATATCTCTAAGTGTAGATACATTGTTAATAAATTATTGTCAGCAACCCTATGATAAAAAATATCGTCGCACACCACTGTAAGGCCATAAGCTGAAAGCGTCAAAGTTTTATTTTTACCCTGAACTGAACCAAGCTTTTGTCTGTATCCATAAACATAAGATGAGTGTGACAGAGATGGTATGATTTCGCAGAAAAACAACAAGAAGGTAGGTAGAAGGTTTAACCTGAATTTTATTGTACGGTCTTGGAATATAGCAGTCTTTTCTCTCGAAAATTATTCGTATTTACAGAAAAAATATTTTTTTATCCTATACATGGTGATTGATAGTGGATGGCCTATTAGACGTTTTGGACGAACTAACCAACGGATCACTTTGAAAATTTGGTTACATGCATAAGTAGACGTGCTCTCTCCTTTAAAAATATTTTTAACTATCCAGTGTTGCCGGTTCTACCAAAAAGTACTAGCTACTTTGATATTTTAAATGGAATACCCTGTATATTAATTTTTTTTTACAATCCTTATTAATTTCTTAATAACTTCCCTTAATATTTTCCTATACCTATCTGTCATCGTTTTCGAGATAATAATTAATTTCTTTCTTTTTTTTTTTTCGCAAAACATGACCTTTAAAAACTGCCGATATTCTTGACTTCGTGACAGATTAGAACATGGATATTTGGCGGAAAATTAAGTAATATCCAAAGACATATTACTTTGTATCGATATCTTAATTATTATAGTACAGGGTGTTTCAAAAATGCAAATATTTTGATGATTTGGAAAAGTTATCAAAATTATACTTTTGTTAATGGAACACCCTGTATTTTATCTCTGATCCTAAAAGCTTTTAAAATTTTCTATCTTTCTATGTATCATGTTCCTATACCCATCTAGAATAGTTTTTGACTTAGGAGCATTTATTTGACAAATTTAATTCTTTCAATGAACAACAAGAAATTTAAACGAATTCAAAGCAATTGAGTACATTTTTAAAATCTTAAGAATACTTAACCAAATTAAGTTGTTGCGTATCTACAGGGCGACATACAAATAATTTTCCTTTCACTTTTTACAAAACCACTAAAAAAATTTTAATTATACCTAATTAATTTTTAATAAATGTTCAAAATGTTGCCCGTTGACATCTAAGCATTTTAGGACTCGAGTATTGACACCATTTGAAGTAGTTAGTCTAAGTTCATCAGCATCTAAACTTTGAAAAGCGCGATTCACCCGATCTTCCAACTCTTCCTTTGAATTAACTGGTGTTTTGTAGACAATTTCTTTGATAGTACCCCAAAGGTAAAAATCCAAAGGCGTCAAGTCTGGGGACCTTGCAGGCCAATTCCAAGGTCCTAAACGCCTGAACCAGCGATCTTCAAAAATTCTCCGTATTTCCGCACTTACTTCGGTAGTGCAATGTGCGGGAGCCCCGTCAAGTTGATACCAGCTACTGCGATACTGAGCAAGAGGAAGATTGTCCACGAAATTTTCAACAAACGTAGTTAAAATTTCTAAGTATTATCTGGAAGTTAAGTTTTCATCATACATCAAATATCGAATCTTGTCGTCCATCATTAAACAAAAAACATTAAATCCAAATTTTTCTTGAAATGCTGAATCTCTTGTAACATGGGGATTTTGTTCTGTCCAATAATGAATATTTTTCCTATTAAAAATTCCTTCGCGAAAAAATTTGGATTCATCACTCCAAATAATTTTCTGAAAGAATTGTGGGTCTTCCTGAATATGAACTATTAAGCTTTCGCAAAACAAAACTCTTTGTGGAAAGTCCTCTGGCTTAAGAAATTGAACTTTGGTAAACTTATAATCATGCATATTATGTTTGGACAATATTTCTTGTACACAATAATAATAGGTTAAACCCAAATCTTCTTTGGCACATCTTATTGAAGACTGTGGATATGCATGAACATAGGCCAAAACATTTATTTCATTTTCCTCGTTGGACGTTACAGGTCTGGGTAAATTTCTAGTAACTTTCAACGACGATCCAAAATTTTGAAAATTGCTTTGAATTCGTTTAAATTTCTTGTTGCTCATTGATGGCAAATTTGGATACATTTCGTTGAATCTTCTGCAAGTACGGCTAATTATCTTATCACACTGACCATGTAAAACAAGTAAATTCATAAGTACTGTATTTGAATAGTTGTTGTTTTCTTCCATTTTTCTTAAAACTTTAAAATAGACTTGTTAAATAAACTAACTGACAAATAAACCAAATGAATAATAGCAGAATGTCAACCATTTCAAAACAAGAGTTTTCATAGGCTACTTGTTAAATTCGACTGAAAAGTCATAACGATTGTTATCTGTAAGAATTAAATTTGTCAAATAAATGCTCCTAAGTCAAAAACTATTCTAGATGGGTATAGGAATATGATACATCGAAAGATAGAAAATTTTAACAGCTTTTAGGATCAGAGATAAAATACAGGGTGTTCCATTAACAAAAGTATAATTTTGATAATTTTTCCAAATCATCAAAATATTTGCATTTTTGAAACACCCTGTACTATAATAATTAAGATATCGACACAAAGTAATATGTCTTTGGATATTACTTAACTTTCCACCAAATATCCATGTTCTAATCTGTCACGAAGTCAAGAATATCGGCAGTTTTTAAAGGTCATGTTTTGCGAAAAAAAGAAAGAAATTAATTATTATCTCGAAAACGATGACAGATAGGTATAGGAAAATATTAAGAGAAGTTATTAAGAAATTAATAAGGATTGTAAAAAAAATTAATATACAGGGTATTCTATTTAAAATATCAAAGTAGCTAGTACTTTTTAGTAGAACCAGCAACACTGCATAGTTAAAATTATTTTTAAAGGAGAGAGCACGTCTACTTATGCATGCAACCAAATTTTCAAAGTGATCCGTTGGTTAGTTCGTCCAAAACGTCTAATAGGCCATCCACTATCAATCACCCTGTAGAATGAGATACCACAAACAAATATCAATCAAAGATTTTTAATTTAAGAGCCATGAAAATTACATAATTGTTATTATTAAATATACATGGATGATTGGCTATGATATTTTATAGATTGAATTAATGGATTTTAAAAATTCATTGTAAAAGATACGTTTTATACTGGGTGTTGCACCGTAGGACGGGACATAGGAATTCCCGTGTAAATTTTGAAGTGGTCAATTATTGACTTCCCTAATTATTTTAACAATAAAATGTATTAGGGTTTATTAAAAAGCACGAAAGTTGTACTCAAAGAATACACCTTAACCCTTTTACGACCACCTAAGCATTCAATACCTTTCCCATAGCATCTTTTTATTTTCATGTTATGTTTTTTCCTTGTCCCAGAGAATATGCGCACTTCTTTTACCTTGAGACCAGTTGTTGCTGTAGACGTTTTTTGATAGAATACCGCATTTTTACTGTTTAAGATTTAGGCCCTTTAATTTTTTTTTTAAATTTATTTTTCTTGTGGCAATTTGGCTTTAGACAGGGTGTTGAGAATTCCTCACAGCTTGAATAGCTATCACTTCGCAAACGTTTTTCTGCTTTATACCTTTGCTTATACATACCTGAAGTATTTTTTCATTTTCTTCTGCGCAAGATTTTGCTTGAACTGGTATTAAATCATGTTGTTCTGGTTGTTGTAAAGATGGTGGAATGAGTGTATCCTCAGCATACGGTTCAAAAGAACTGAAAAATTCGGCTATGCTCTGGATCGTAGAGACTGTGGCATTCTCATCATCGAAGGGGGTTGTATTTACTGGCACTGATTGTATTTCCATTACACCTGCTGTACTCTCCTCCTAGTGAATAGCTTCTACTATGGGATTTTCCAAAATGTCTGCCCCATCAGCTTCAATTTCAAGCAGAGACTCTGGTTCGATCATGACTAATTCTGGTTCGATCATGACTGTTTCAGGGTCCGACTGAGAGGATGGGAGAGGTGAAACTAATTGTGGAAGAGTAACACATTCATACAAAATATCCTTCACATCGGGGATATCTAAGGATGGCGTATGGAGGCAAAAATCGTTTACCGTCGCGGCTGGGATAGTCTTATTTGTAGTCGAACTGGAACGCGCACTAATTATTTTTGATAAACGCATTATCATAGCCAATCATCCATGTATATTTAATAATAACAATTATGTAATTTTCATGGCTCTTAAATTAAAAATCTTTGATTGATATTTGTTTGTGGTATCTCATTCTACAGGGTGATTGATAGTGGATGGCCTATTAGACGTTTTGGACGAACTAACCAACGGATCACTTTGAAAATTTGGTTGCATGCATAAGTAGACGTGCTCTCTCCTTTAAAAATAATTTTAACTATGCAGTGTTGCTGGTTCTACTAAAAAGTACTAGCTACTTTGATATTTTAAATAGAATACCCTGTATATTAATTTTTTTTACAATCCTTATTAATTTCTTAATAACTTCTCTTAATATTTTCCTATACCTATCTGTCATCGTTTTCGAGATAATAATTAATTTCTTTCTTTTTTTCGCAAAACATGACCTTTAAAAACTGCCGATATTCTTGACTTCGTGACAGATTAGAACATGGATATTTGGTGGAAAGTTAAGTAATATCCAAAGACATATTACTTTGTGTCGATATCTTAATTATTATAGTACAGGGTGTTTCAAAAATGCAAATATTTTGATGATTTGGAAAAATTATCAAAATTATACTTTTGTTAATGGAACACCCTGTATTTTATCTCTGATCCTAAAAGCTGTTAAAATTTTCTATCTTTCGATGTATCATATTCCTATACCCATCTAGAATAGTTTTTGACTTAGGAGCATTTATTTGACAAATTTAATTCTTACAGATAACAATCGTTATGACTTTTCAGTCGAATTTAACAAGTAGCCTATGAAAACTCTTGTTTTGAAATGGTTGACATTCTGCTATTATTCATTTGGTTTATTTGTCAGTTAGTTTATTTAACAAGTCTATTTTAAAGTTTTAAGAAAAATGGAAGAAAACAACAACTATTCAAATACAGTACTTATGAATTTACTTGTTTTACATGGTCAGTGTGATAAGATAATTAGCCGTACTTGCAGAAGATTCAACGAAATGTATCCAAATTTGCCATCAATGAGCAACAAGAAATTTAAACGAATTCAAAGCAATTTTCAAAATTTTGGATCGTCGTTGAAAGTTACTAGAAATTTACCCAGACCTGTAACGTCCAACGAGGAAAATGAAATAAATGTTTTGGCCTATGTTCATGCATATCCACAGTCTTCAATAAGATGTGCCAAAGAAGATTTGGGTTTAACCTATTATTATTGTGTACAAGAAATATTGTCCAAACATAATATGCATGATTATAAGTTTACCAAAGTTCAATTTCTTAAGCCAGAGGACTTTCCACAAAGAGTTTTGTTTTGCGAAAGCTTAATAGTTCATATTCAGGAAGACCCACAATTCTTTCAGAAAATTATTTGGAGTGATGAATCCAAATTTTTTCGCGAAGGAATTTTTAATAGGAAAAATATTCATTATTGGACAGAACAAAATCCCCATGTTACAAGAGATTCAGCATTTCAAGAAAAATTTGGATTTAATGTTTTTTGTTTAATGATGGACGACAAGATTCGATATTTGATGTATGATGAAAACTTAACTTCCAGATAATACTTAGAAATTTTAACTACGTTTGTTGAAAATTTCGTGGACAATCTTCCTCTTGCTCAGTATCGCAGTAGCTGGTATCAACTTGACGGGGCTCCCGCACATTGCACTACCGAAGTAAGTGCGGAAATACGGAGAATTTTTGAAGATCGCTGGTTCAGGCGTTTAGGACCTTGGAATTGGCCTGCAAGGTCCCCAGACTTGACGCCTTTGGATTTTTACCTTTGGGGTACTATCAAAGAAATTGTCTACAAAACACCAGTTAATTCAAAGGAAGAGTTGGAAGATCGGGTGAATCGCGCTTTTCAAAGTTTAGATGCTGATGAACTTAGACTAACTACTTCAAATGGTGTCAATACTCGAGTCCTAAAATGCTTAGATGTCAACGGGCAACATTTTGAACATTTATTAAAAATTAATTAGGTATAATTAAAATTTTTTTAGTGGTTTTGTAAAAAGTGAAAGGAAAATTATTTGTATGTCGCCCTGTAGATACGCAACAACTTAATTTGGTTAAGTATTCTTAAGATTTTAAAAATGTACTCAATTGCTTTGAATTCGTTTAAATTTCTTGTTGTTCATTGAAAGAATTAAATTTGTCAAATAAATGCTCCTAAGTCAAAAACTATTCTAGATGGGTATAGGAACATGATACATAGAAAGATAGAAAATTTTAAAAGCTTTTAGGATCAGAGATAAAATACAGGGTGTTCCATTAACAAAAGTATAATTTTGATAACTTTTCCAAATCATCAAAATATTTGCATTTTTGAAACACCCTGTACTATAATAATTAAGATATCGATACAAAGTAATATGTCTTTGGATATTACTTAATTTTCCGCCAAATATCCATGTTCTAATCTGTCACGAAGTCAAGAATATCGGCAGTTTTTAAAGGTCATGTTTTGCGAAAAAAAAAAAAGAAAGAAATTAATTATTATCTCGAAAACGATGACAGATAGGAAAATATTAAGGGAAGTTATTAAGAAATTAATAAGGATTGTAAAAAAAAATTAATATACAGGGTATTCCATTTAAAATATCAAAGTAGCTAGTACTTTTTGGTAGAACCGGCAACACTGCATAGTTAAAAATATTTTTAAAGGAGAGAGCACGTCTACTTATGCATGTAACCAAATTTTCAAAGTGATCCGTTGGTTAGTTCGTCCAAAACGTCTAATAGGCCATCCACTATCAATCACCATGTATAGGATAAAAAAATATTTTTTCTGTAAATACGAATAATTTTCGAGAGAAAAGACTGCTATATTCCAAGACCGTACAATAAAATTCAGGTTAAACCTTCTACCTACCTTCTTGTTGTTTTTCTGCGAAATCATACCATCTCTGTCACACTCATCTTATGTTTATGGATACAGACAAAAGCTTGGTTCAGTTCAGGGTAAAAATAAAACTTTGACGCTTTCAGCTTATGGCCTTACAGTGGTGTGCGACGATATTTTTTATCATAGGGTTGCTGACAATAATTTATTAACAATGTATCTACACTTAGAGATATGGAAAACTGATACTATACTATAATATTTATTAAATCAACTTAGAAAAAATTACAAATAAACAAAAACCTATTTTATCAGTAATCCAACTTGGGAAAGTTCTGAAATACCTCTGGATTTGTTCACTTTTGCATGGGTTATAACACTGCGCTCGTATTTTCTGCATGGATTTGTTGCTTTTTGAGAGAAATTCCGCTGAAATTGACGAAAATTAATAGTTCACGGATTTGTTACTCTTTGGTTGAAATTCCTGATTTCACCACACCATTATACAAGGATTTGTGTACTTTTGGTAAAAACGGGGCATGTGATTTTATAGAGAGATGATCGAGGTCTACATGATACAATATTTATCTCATTTTGTTGTAAAAATGTAGTAAATAGAATTTTTAAATTTTATACATATTTACTGGAGTAACGCCAGCACTGACAAATAATAGGTACCTGTCTACTGAGGTCGATCGTTTAGTTGTATCACACCGTTTGAAGGGAAGTACCTGCTACCTGTTAACATCTTGTACTTTAGTATTCGATCATTTTTCAGCGTGTTTGTGCGTACATATAGGTTAAACTGAGCCATTAAATTTAATATATTATAACTTAAAAATGAGTCGTGAATATCTATAGTCGTTAATGATAAAAAGCAATGTTTTGTGGCATACCGGGTGTTGCACCGTGAGGCAGGACATAGGAATTGCCATGTAAATTTTGAAGTGATACATTATTGGCTTTCCTAATTATTTTAGGAAAGTTCCCATACAAAAAACTTTGGTCTCATTTAAGTTTTAATTGGTGTACTTAGTGCTAAAAAAAAACGTCGCAAGTGTGATTCCCTCGATATACTTACATGTTACTTGTATTAAGAAAATAAGCAGGCAAGCAGATAAATGTAGTGGGGGTAAGTGCTTTTTAAGTTATAAATTGTGTTCAAAAAACAACATAAAATGATTTATTTTTATTACTTCTTGGCAAAGAATTTATTTAAACCTATATACGCCCTCAAATCTCACCTTTACAATTTTGTGATTTATGTCAGTTTCATAATAAATTTTTGCTAAACTCCATTTAATAATTAATTAATTAATTAATACGGATGACATAACAAAGAAATCTGACCATTTTCTACAATCGTAAACATTCGGCAACATCGACAAGGCGGTCGAACCGATGCGTGTGTTGCAAGGTGCATCCTGCTAGCACGGTTTAAGATTTTGTATTGATTTGGTCAACGTGAAAGTCTTGCAGTGTTGCCAGATGATCGTGAAGTTTTGAACATGCTAACACAACCTTAAGAATGCATTTCAATGTCATTGTAAGTCGTCGTCGCACATTCAATGTCGAGGCTAGCATACCTGCATTGAAGGCTACCTCGACGTGTGACGTCAGAAGGGCCTACAACAGTGTGGCGTCACAAAGGGAATAATTGGTAAATTCGCATCAAGGCTGCGAGACTTGTAAAGCTGAATTACCGATGCAAAATTGGGACCGCAACCAATGCCCTCGTTTGGGCTCCTAACCTCAAGATCTCTATAATCTTAAATCGATTTGTAGCGATGGACCGGTATTAACAGCGGTTATAGGTACTGTAATAATTAATAAAAAATAAAAAATTTAAAAAAATAAAAAAAAGATAAAAAAAAATTCTTTATTACTTTGTTCAATTTATGATTGTTCTTGTTATATGTTTATTAATTAATTACTTGGGTCACCACGGCCACTCAGTTTTTTAATTCGCTTGAGAGCTAAGGTCGTAGATTTAATTCAGATAAGATTTTTGGGCGCCATCAACCAAAGGGGTTGAAAAAGATTATAAAGAAAAGAGTAAATAGAATATTTAGTTCCCTAGCCCTGAAAGAGAAAGCAGTATGAATAAAACAATTATTTTAATCAATTCCTATTTTATTAATTAAAAGAATAATATTTTCCAACTAACACCCATTTTATTCATATAGGAAGAAATAAACATAACATAGAAAAGGAATTTGAATAAAAGGCTAAGCAACTAAATCAGAGAAAGAAGATATAAAAAATAACATAGAAAAAGATATGACATGAGCTAGACAGCTCCACTAAAAGATATATTAGATCGTAGGAAATCAAACAGAATAAGAAGTGAGGATTCTTTCTAAACACCCAATAATAGGAGTCAAATACTAAATAAAGCTTTGAACATAATTAAAGTGTAATTACTTTAAAGGTAGTGACCAAAATAAAACAGAATTTAAATTTAATGTAACTAAATCAAATTATAGCATTCATTATGCCAAAATTGAAAATAAAATGTTCTTTATAGTAAAGTCAATGAAAGTAAAGTTAATATAAAGTCATATACATATATATATAGCATTCCCTACGCCAGAATTTAAAGTGAGTTAGGATTTAGAATCAAATTCATAAATAGTAATATCACTTCCAGGTTATATTAATAAAAACATTTACCATGCCCTATTCCAAAATAGAAATGGGAACTTAAAACTTTAGTTATGTTCCCAGCAAAATAGCTTAGGGGTGAAGGTAAAGATTATCTAGCTAAGTCTAACTAATAGATATATAGCCAAAACCTAGAATGACAAACGATACATACTGATGGTGACTAAAATATCTGGGTCAGTAAGTAATGCATTCAAAACCGAGATTATCAGTCTCTTATTAACCCGCTCAAAACAGATATAGATATATCCCTTACAAGGTTAAGTCCAATGAAGAGGTTACCGATATAGGAATATCTCAACAAATTCATAGGGATATCTTAATAAAATTAAGTCAAAATAGAGAAAATTACAGCTATAGAAATAACTCAATACTCTATAGGGATATCTTAATCACATTAAGCAAAAATAAAGAAATTACAGATATAATATCTCAATAACTTTAGTGCGAAAACGCATACTTCCTGAGGAAGTAATAGATTTATACTTAAAAATTAAACATTTAACCGCTACTTCTGTTAGAAAGTAAGACTTACGTTTTTTGTTTAATGTAAATCTCAATTTAAGATAATTAAAATAAACATCTTATACTCCTTGACGAGTAAAAGTTAATTTCATAAATCGAAACTAGCCTGTTCCAGCTAGGTAAGCATAAAACCTACTAGGGATTAATATGCAAATGAATTTACAATAAATAGACCAACCACTCAAGCATTCCTTGACGAGGGAGGTTTCGGTCTTAAATTGAAAACTAAGTTTTCGTATGATACAAGATAGGTAGTTTAGGCAATATATACATTACTGGAGTGACCCATCCACTTTAAGCGAAATCTACAAGAATTTACAACAGTCTTAAGCGAAGCTAGGGTAATTATACACTATACATCAAAATATACAGAGGGAAGAATATACAAATATAATACAGTCTACCAAATCACCACATAAAAGGTTTATAACATAGGAAATTAAGTTAAGGTTAACAAATTGACTTTTAGTGGCTATCAGTCATCAAATAAAAAAGGTTAAGTCCGGTAAGTGTGGCATTGTGCCAGTCAAAACGTTACAAGTGAATAAAAAAGAGGCATTTTAGCAATATAACATAAAAAGGTGGCTCTAGGCCCATTAATAGTACATTACGAGTGATTTAACTGAAGTACAGAGGTGAAATTATCCTGAATTATTGGACACATGAAATTTACTTATTCAAACTCAAAAGAAGGGTTTTTTGGTATTATATCTTATGAAATTTAACAAAAATTAGTCGGGAGTGGTGTTAGTGCAGTAAACAAGGAGAAAAAATATGCTACTTAGCTCATGTAAGGCAGGACTCTAGCAGACAGGCACGACGGATTATGCGTCAAACTCCAGCATCAGATCAATGTGGACGGTTGACCATACAGCACGTCGGGGTGACCGGCACATGCACCGAAACAGGAACTTCATCCAAAATGACACCCCCACTCGTCTTGGCCTCTCTAAGACATACATCCTCCATTCCAGACATGGGATCCATAGCAGGGTAAAGAATTAAGAGGAAGACTCCAGATTACGAATACTGACTTAAGCATTTCCAACACATGGCTAAATCCATGTAGAACGTAGAAAATAGAAGTAGAAGGTAATAAAGGTAGGGGATAAAAGATGTAGGAGATAAAAGAACCAGAAGATAAAAGAAAAATAGACGGTAATCGAAGTAGATAAAGGAAGTAGAAAAAGAAGTTGATAAAAGACAGATGATGAATAGTGAAGGATAATAAATAATGAAAGATAATAAAAGATAATAAATAATGAAGGATAATAAAAGATAATAAATAATGAAACCTAAAACAAAACGTGGACATTAGGACGCCATTTTGTGAAACCCAAAAATACTACTCACCAGATGGTCGGGCTTCCTACGGTCTAGGTGACGAAACAATCCCATTTAAGGCTCAAAAGACAGCTTCTGTGTTAAATTCCGATCCGGCCAATGCCAACACATATAAAATGTGAATTATTAACACAAAACCATAATTTTTATATTTTCGTCACCTGCTGTTCAAGTCTTCTGGACCGGTATTTAGAACGAACAGACCGACGCACTACGCCGTAAAGTCCTTAAATAGACTTTCCTATCCAAAAAAACAACTTCCCACTCGTGACTCGTACTGCTTCGAAAACCCATGTGACTTCCGGAAATGACAAGTAAAGCTGGAGGGCACTTTGAACTTGAAAACGGGAATCTACTCATTTTAACCAAAAAAGCCATGAAAATAGATGCAAGTTTGACCCGAAACTAAATGCATCCAAAATACTAGGTTAGGCAACGTCAAAAAACCCGGCAGTCATCCCAAACATGTAAAAGATAGCTTAATACCATCTGGGTGTCCGACAGCTAGTCATGCATATCGTCATATTACGGGTTGCCTATACGTAGGTTATTATATTAAGACGAATCGGCCTGGGTCTAGAACCGTTTAGACAGGGGCGTATTCAAAATTTTTAAAAAATTTAATTATTTAAATTGGTCAAAATTTGATAAAAACTCGGGCTATCTACTAACGTTGTAACAAGCACAAAAAGATTGTTACAAATACCCCCTTTCAACAAAAAATTAAAAAAAATAAGAAATAATTCAGGACAATTGAGTACCTCTTAACGTCTAATTACCAAAAAATTTTTAGGCTACAGGTTGCCTTTACATTTGAGATACAATATACATTTCGGTTTATATTTTAGTCTTAATTACTAACTTACTAGCTATGGAAAACGGTTGGGTCTAGGGCTGGTCAGCGTCTTCAAGATCAAGACTGCTATCCAGAGGGGATTTAAGATCTTTAATGTGATACCGACCGATGCTTTTATCGTGCTCATCCTTAAGTTCATAAATGATTGGAGAAATTTTCTTAATGATTTTACATTTAATGAATTTCTTTGCCAGTTTTTTAGAAAAATAATTCCCAGCGTCAGACAAGATGAAATTTCTTTTATAGACTACGTCACCCACATTAAACTCAATATTTCTTTTTCTCAAATCATAATATTTCTTATTTCGCTCATAAGCTTTATTGATGTTTTTAATAACTTGTTCATAAATGTCTGGTAATTTAGACAGTTCTTGAGCTAAGTTTTGTCTGTCGTCAAATTTATAGGGACAAAGATTTTTACTTTCTATGATACCAAAATAATCTCCAGAGGTAGGTAAGTTACGTCCAAAAGTTAAGAAAGCTGGTGAAAATGCAGTTGATATGTGTGTAGTGGTGTTTATAGCGTTACATATGTGGTGTACGTGTTTGTCCCAGTCACGGTGGTTATTTTCTTTAATATAGGACCTAATCGCGGTGCCTATCACTCTATTTGCACGCTCTACGTTATTTGTTTGGGGATGGTATCGGGCATTGTACCAGATGTGACCTACTTTATAACTATTCATCAGGCTGGTGAATTCTTTTGATTTAAACTGCGTACCATTGTCTACTACTAGAACTTGGGGAACGCCAAAATATATAAAAACTATTTCCTCCAGAAAGCTACAAATTTCCTTAGTCAAAGCTCGTTTCATTTTATGAATAAAAGTAAATTTGGTGAACCAGTCTATTACGACGAGCAAATAACAAAAGCCGGACCTGGATTTTGGAAAAGGTCCCTGAATGTCTATAGAAAGTAATTTAAATGGTGTGGAAATATTCTTAGGTGCCCCCATGAGACCAGCCCTAGCAAATTGAGAAACTTTCTGTTCATTACAAACCTGACAACGAGAAATATACGTCTTTATATCTTGTCTAATCCCTGGCCACCAGCATTGTTCTAAAATTTTATCGAGACACTTTTTAAAACCAAAATGTGCTCCTAATGGATTATCATGAAATTTTTCTAAGACTTCCGATCTTTTAATTCGTGGTATGATTAGTTTCCAATCTTTTTGGTTAATTTGAACATTGTGACTACTGGGGAAATGTTTATATAAGTTATTACCCTCTATTCGAAAAGCTGGATATTTTTGAGGATGTTTTTGTATTTTATCCCTCAACTGTGAATACCATTTATCTAGTGGAACGTTATCTATTGATGAAATTTCTGGAAAACTACGACTAAGTGCGTCTGCGACGACGTTTGAGGTGCCAGACCTATGCTTAATAACAAAATTAAATTGTGACAGCAAGATGGACATTCTAGCTAATCTACCCATGGGGTTTTCTAAACGGAAAAGCCACTGCAAGGAATAATGGTCAGTTAAAATTGTGAAAGTTGGGCCACCCTCTATATAAGACCTAAACTTTAGTACAGCGTGTACTATGGCCAAAAGCTCTTTTTCTGTAACTGTCATGTTAATTTCTGATTTTGTTAAGGTTCTAGAAGCATAAGCTATTACATATTCGTCGTCCCCATCTGATTGAGTAAGGACCGAGCCTACTGCTGCGTTTGATGCATCAGTTTGTATGGTAAAGGGTTTATTAAAATCTGGATTTCGCAACACCGGTGTTGTAACTAGTCTTGTTTTAATATTTTCAAAAGCTTGTTCCGCTTCAGGGTTCCACTCTACAACTTGTTTTTTCTTTTTACTTTTTGTTATATTATTTAAGGGTACTATAAGTTCAGAAAAATTTTTAATAAATTTTCGATACCAAGAAGCCATTCCCACAAAACGTTTAATGCCTGTGACATCTTTAGGTTTTTGATAATTACAGATGGCTGAAACTTTGTCAGGATTCGCGTGTAATCCATTCTTGTCTACTACATAACCAAGAAAAGCAAGGCTAGGTTGACAAAATTTACACTTTTTTGCATTTATGGTGAGGCCTGCCTTTTTAAGAGTATCAAAGACTTTATTTAGAGTTTCCAAGTGAGAGTCAAAATCGCTATTTACTACTACCAAATCATCAAGATAAACAAAGATGTTCTTTTCTAAAGTGGGGTCAAAAAGGCGGTCCATTAATTTTTGGAGGGTTTGAGCAGCATTACATAGCCCGAAAGGCATACGAACGAATTCAAAATGTCCCCTGTTAATGACAGTAAACGCGGTCTTGGCACATGAGTCTTCACTTAGTTTTATTTGCCAGAAAGCGTGCTTTAAATCTATAGAGCTTAAAAATCTAGCATCTTTTACTTTGTCTAGTGTTCTTGATAGGTATGGTAAAGCATAAGGGTCTTTAACTGTATAAGAATTTATGGCTCTCCCATCATAGCATAACCGGTATTCACCTGAATCTTTCTTTACAAGCAAGACATTGGCGGAATACGGGCTTGTGGAAGCTCTTAGCACACCGAGAGTTAATAATCTATCGATCTCGTCGTTCATGTATTTTTGCATATAGGGAGAAAGAAGAAAAGGTCTCTTACGAAAAGGTTCCTTACATGTAAGTTCTATTTTATGTTCTATTAAGTTGGTCACCCCTAATGTATCTGATACTAACTCATCAAACTTCCTAATCATATTCTCTAATCTACCCTTTTGTACCACTGTTAGATCGTTTTCAGACTGGATAGATATCTTTTCGAATTTTTCTTTAACAATAATTTCATTTAAACCCAGAGTGCTGTTTAAATCATAGGAATTGTCCTTAAAATCTAGTCTTAAGTTCATTTTTTGACAGAAATCTATGCCCAAAATAAAAGATTGATGAATGCTTGGAACTACTAATACTTCTAGGTCTACCTTTTTATTACTTAAGTAAAGTGGAAGAGTAACAGATCCTAATATTGATTGTGGATTGCCATCAGCAGTGGTAATGGATTCTCTACTGAATTCTTTAATTGTGAAACCTAAGTTTGATATGATTTGATATCCTCTCTCCCCTACTACACTTTGCATAGCCCCTGTATCCAATAAAGCAGTCACAAGTTTATCTTTAATAAAAACGTCTAGATAAGGTCTTTGGTCGTCATTTGATTGTTTTGAGAATAAAGGTGAAATTTCATTATATTTAAAGAAATGTTTTACTGTATTTAGCCACTTAGACCAGTTGTTCGATAAATGAAAAATATCGGACTTTAAATTTGCTTTTAAACACTCCCTGCCGACTGATGAGAGTAGGTTACTACGTTTTTTGGACCACAAGCTTTACAATTAGGTCTGGTGACATTTTTGTGTCCACACTTATAACAGAAAATTTTCTTTTTCATTTTACAGGCGGAGAAGATATGCCCCTCTTCATCGCAGTTAAAACATTTAACTCTCTTTCTTAAAATAGGCTGAGTTATACCAGTAGTTTTATTTGTTTGATCTAAAGCGCTTAAATTTAGGTCTTGAAAATTTATTAAATTATCAGTACTATTGACATTTTGACTTGAATTTTGTTTTTCTTGTTCTAGATTGACATTGCTAGGAGATTGATTAATTTCACTAACGTTTCTATTATTATTATTAAATTTTTGGAAAGGCTTTCTATAAGCTAGCTCGGGTTCCAGAGTGGAAGAATTGCAAAACGGTGGAGCTTGAAACTTATCAGTTCTTACTTTTGTGTCTTCTAAAATTCGACAAAGATTTTTTAACTCAAATAAAGATACTGGTTGCCTCAGAGCTAATTGTCCCTGGTAATAGGGTAACAGATTTCTAGTTATTATTTTTAATTGTACGCTCTCGTCAACTGGGTTTAAAAATCTTTTAAATAAATTTTCCATAACCGCTATATAGATAAGCGCCCTTTCAGTAATACCTTGAGTACGAGATCTCATTTCATCCCACAATGCTAATTCATAGTCTATAGGCAAGAAGTTTAAACGCAACTGATAAACTAACTCATCCCAAGTGTTAACTAGACTTCTTATTGACCTGTACCAAATTAAAAAATCCCCTTCAAAAAGTTCATGTGAAAAATTTAAGAGCCCTTCTCTAGGTATTCTATATGCTAGACAAAATTCCTCTACCCTCTCTAAAAAGCTGTGTAGACTTTGGTTTCTACCATTGAATTTAAGACCAATACGATTTAAGGGAGGTAGTCTGTAATTATCCTGACTACTTAACGAATTTGAAGGCACTTGTCTATTTAAAAATGAGGTCCGATAAGGATCGTTATTTAATTGTTGATTAAATGGCCGGGGTTCGTTTAAATTTAAATTGGAGGCTATGCTATCGAAAATTCCTGAGTTTGGAAAACAGTTATGACTCGGATTAGGTAAGCTTGTGGTGATATTAGGTGGAGGACCTTGTGCAAATAAACTATTCCTATTTATATCTGGTCTTGAGATATCTATGTTATAGGTATCTGCCTGTGGCAAGTTAGGACCCTGCAAGAATGATCGATTTATAGTGACATTTCCTTCAGATTGATATCTGCTATGCAAGTTTGCCTGTGGCAAAATAGGACCCTGCTCTAAACTTTGTTGTCTCTGAAAAATATGACCTGCAGCCTGATTTACTTGGTTTCCTGACATAAACCCACTTTCCTCCCTAATAAGGCTATTATCCATGTCGTGTGGAGAGTCTCCCAAGGTGGCCATATGTGAAAATCTATCCAAGGAATCTAATCTACCCTGTTCATTATAAAAGTCTGGCATTATTCGCGAACTTTGAGGTCTTGAGTTTAAATTGAATTGTCGTGTGTTTAAGTTTGTATTTTGTTGGGTGTCTCTACTAGACAAGGTTGCAAGATTTGGTGTGCGGGAACAATTTGGTTGGACACAGCTTTCAAAGTCATTATCAATTAAATTTTCGCCATTATCAACCTTATTTTGAGATATTGAGTTTAAACTAAATTGTCGTCTATACAGGTTCACGTTTTCTTGTGTGTCCCTACTAAACAAAGTTTTAGGCTGTAATGTATGAGAACAGGTTGGTTGAATAGAGCTTTCAAAATCATTATTGTTACTCATATGTTGAGATACGGAATTTAATTGCGAAGCCTTCTGTGCTGGCCCACGAACAAGAACGTCAGAATGAATAATTATTTTAGGATTTTCTCCTGGATTTACTTTTTGTTCGTCGGTCGCAAAAGATACTCTACGAGAATTTACAATTTCAGGAGTTTCAGAATCGCTCTCATACGAGGTCTCTGAAGAACTTTCATCTGTGTCCTTGAAATGCAAAAGATTGACGTCATTATTTTGAGCTTTTGCCTTTAAATTGGCAATAAGAGAGGTTGTTTCCGTTATAAGTTCGGATTTGAAATTATCTTCTTCTGGGTTACCAGAAGAGATATACTCTAATCTACGTTTAACATGTAGTAAACGTGACATAGCTCTTTTATAATCAACATGTTCTTTATTGGAATTAAAAATGGTTACCAATCCTTGTAATATCACGAGTTTTCTTTGGCATATTTGTGTTTCCTGTTGAAAATCCATCGATATCGCCGGATGAGGCACGATAGAATCATCTTTCTCAGCTTTCTGTAGCTGTCGCAATAAGGATTTGAGGATGTTGACTTTTGATCCTGGATCAGCCTGGATTCCTCTGACGCAGAGTTCCCAAACCAACTCATCTTTCCACAGGTAGGTAGGGTTCATTTTAGACATTTTTCTCTATACCAAAATGTACCTAAAAATTCCAAATACAATTAAAAAATGGTCAAAATAATATCTCTGGCCAAGCCAAAAATATAGAAATTTATGTGTTTAGAAAGATATCACTGCAAGAAAAAATGAAGATTTTTATCTGAAATGTTGTTGAAAATTTTACTTGTTACATACGACTGAGCTACCCACAAAATGTTATTCCTGGCCCCACGTTAGAGCGTCATTTGTAATAATTAATAAAAAATAAAAAATTTAAAAAAATAAAAAAAAGATAAAAAAAAATTCTTTATTACTTTGTTCAATTTATGATTGTTCTTGTTATATGTTTATTAATTAATTACTTGGGTCACCACGGCCACTCAGTTTTTTAATTCGCTTGAGAGCTAAGGTCGTAGATTTAATTCAGATAAGATTTTTGGGCGCCATCAACCAAAGGGGTTGAAAAAGATTATAAAGAAAAGAGTAAATAGAATATTTAGTTCCCTAGCCCTGAAAGAGAAAGCAGTATGAATAAAACAATTATTTTAATCAATTCCTATTTTATTAATTAAAAGAATAATATTTTCCAACTAACACCCATTTTATTCATATAGGAAGAAATAAACATAACATAGAAAAGGAATTTGAATAAAAGGCTAAGCAACTAAATCAGAGAAAGAAGATATAAAAAATAACATAGAAAAAGATATGACATGAGCTAGACAGCTCCACTAAAAGATATATTAGATCGTAGGAAATCAAACAGAATAAGAAGTGAGGATTCTTTCTAAACACCCAATAATAGGAGTCAAATACTAAATAAAGCTTTGAACATAATTAAAGTGTAATTACTTTAAAGGTAGTGACCAAAATAAAACAGAATTTAAATTTAATGTAACTAAATCAAATTATAGCATTCATTATGCCAAAATTGAAAATAAAATGTTCTTTATAGTAAAGTCAATGAAAGTAAAGTTAATATAAAGTCATATACATATATATATAGCATTCCCTACGCCAGAATTTAAAGTGAGTTAGGATTTAGAATCAAATTCATAAATAGTAATATCACTTCCAGGTTATATTAATAAAAACATTTACCATGCCCTATTCCAAAATAGAAATGGGAACTTAAAACTTTAGTTATGTTCCCAGCAAAATAGCTTAGGGGTGAAGGTAAAGATTATCTAGCTAAGTCTAACTAATAGATATATAGCCAAAACCTAGAATGACAAACGATACATACTGATGGTGACTAAAATATCTGGGTCAGTAAGTAATGCATTCAAAACCGAGATTATCAGTCTCTTATTAACCCGCTCAAAACAGATATAGATATATCCCTTACAAGGTTAAGTCCAATGAAGAGGTTACCGATATAGGAATATCTCAACAAATTCATAGGGATATCTTAATAAAATTAAGTCAAAATAGAGAAAATTACAGCTATAGAAATAACTCAATACTCTATAGGGATATCTTAATCACATTAAGCAAAAATAAAGAAATTACAGATATAATATCTCAATAACTTTAGTGCGAAAACGCATACTTCCTGAGGAAGTAATAGATTTATACTTAAAAATTAAACATTTAACCGCTACTTCTGTTAGAAAGTAAGACTTACGTTTTTTGTTTAATGTAAATCTCAATTTAAGATAATTAAAATAAACATCTTATACTCCTTGACGAGTAAAAGTTAATTTCATAAATCGAAACTAGCCTGTTCCAGCTAGGTAAGCATAAAACCTACTAGGGATTAATATGCAAATGAATTTACAATAAATAGACCAACCACTCAAGCATTCCTTGACGAGGGAGGTTTCGGTCTTAAATTGAAAACTAAGTTTTCGTATGATACAAGATAGGTAGTTTAGGCAATATATACATTACTGGAGTGACCCATCCACTTTAAGCGAAATCTACAAGAATTTACAACAGTCTTAAGCGAAGCTAGGGTAATTATACACTATACATCAAAATATACAGAGGGAAGAATATACAAATATAATACAGTCTACCAAATCACCACATAAAAGGTTTATAACATAGGAAATTAAGTTAAGGTTAACAAATTGACTTTTAGTGGCTATCAGTCATCAAATAAAAAAGGTTAAGTCCGGTAAGTGTGGCATTGTGCCAGTCAAAACGTTACAAGTGAATAAAAAAGAGGCATTTTAGCAATATAACATAAAAAGGTGGCTCTAGGCCCATTAATAGTACATTACGAGTGATTTAACTGAAGTACAGAGGTGAAATTATCCTGAATTATTGGACACATGAAATTTACTTATTCAAACTCAAAAGAAGGGTTTTTTGGTATTATATCTTATGAAATTTAACAAAAATTAGTCGGGAGTGGTGTTAGTGCAGTAAACAAGGAGAAAAAATATGCTACTTAGCTCATGTAAGGCAGGACTCTAGCAGACAGGCACGACGGATTATGCGTCAAACTCCAGCATCAGATCAATGTGGACGGTTGACCATACAGCACGTCGGGGTGACCGGCACATGCACCGAAACAGGAACTTCATCCAAAATGACACCCCCACTCGTCTTGGCCTCTCTAAGACATACATCCTCCATTCCAGACATGGGATCCATAGCAGGGTAAAGAATTAAGAGGAAGACTCCAGATTACGAATACTGACTTAAGCATTTCCAACACATGGCTAAATCCATGTAGAACGTAGAAAATAGAAGTAGAAGGTAATAAAGGTAGGGGATAAAAGATGTAGGAGATAAAAGAACCAGAAGATAAAAGAAAAATAGACGGTAATCGAAGTAGATAAAGGAAGTAGAAAAAGAAGTTGATAAAAGACAGATGATGAATAGTGAAGGATAATAAATAATGAAAGATAATAAAAGATAATAAATAATGAAGGATAATAAAAGATAATAAATAATGAAACCTAAAACAAAACGTGGACATTAGGACGCCATTTTGTGAAACCCAAAAATACTACTCACCAGATGGTCGGGCTTCCTACGGTCTAGGTGACGAAACAATCCCATTTAAGGCTCAAAAGACAGCTTCTGTGTTAAATTCCGATCCGGCCAATGCCAACACATATAAAATGTGAATTATTAACACAAAACCATAATTTTTATATTTTCGTCACCTGCTGTTCAAGTCTTCTGGACCGGTATTTAGAACGAACAGACCGACGCACTACGCCGTAAAGTCCTTAAATAGACTTTCCTATCCAAAAAAACAACTTCCCACTCGTGACTCGTACTGCTTCGAAAACCCATGTGACTTCCGGAAATGACAAGTAAAGCTGGAGGGCACTTTGAACTTGAAAACGGGAATCTACTCATTTTAACCAAAAAAGCCATGAAAATAGATGCAAGTTTGACCCGAAACTAAATGCATCCAAAATACTAGGTTAGGCAACGTCAAAAAACCCGGCAGTCATCCCAAACATGTAAAAGATAGCTTAATACCATCTGGGTGTCCGACAGCTAGTCATGCATATCGTCATATTACGGGTTGCCTATACGTAGGTTATTATATTAAGACGAATCGGCCTGGGTCTAGAACCGTTTAGACAGGGGCGTATTCAAAATTTTTAAAAAATTTAATTATTTAAATTGGTCAAAATTTGATAAAAACTCGGGCTATCTACTAACGTTGTAACAAGCACAAAAAGATTGTTACAGTACCTTTGGTTAACCTTGAATTTGCCCTTTTTGACTTATTACGTCACGCCGCTCAAGAACCGCTTGAACGAAGAAAAGTTATTACCGGTTATAAATGTCAATTGTCAAATTTGTTTGTAAATTTAACTTCTAGTTGTAACCCTATTTAATTATTAAGCAATTAAAACCATACAATTCGTTAAGTGGTACAATCAAAAAAGATTTATTGTAACATAACCTCTATAGTGTAATCATTTCCTTCATAATTAAAATAACTGATATTTTTTCATCTTAAAAACAACAACAAAACATAACGGCAAAAAAGACACAACTACAAATAAAAAGAGACGGAGAATAAAAAACACCTCAGCAGCAAGGTTATTACCGGTCCAAGAAATAACAGCTAATGACGTACTGAAAGGCTTGGTGGTGACGTCAGACATCACCGAAAAGTTATAACCACAGTCGCTACAACGCGATTGGTAAATACCAATTAGGAATATTTATAACCGGTCCATCGCTACAAATCGACTTTAGTAAAAGTAATGAATCATTGTTAAACCCCTTCCTATTACTAATCCATAAAAATACCAAATTTGACAGTGACATTGTAAATTATTCATTTGAACTCTCATTCTTAAAACTTCTGTTCTGTCTAGGCACACGCCTGGGTATGAAACAGTATAATATTCTTCCGCTACAAAGCTTAAGAAAGAACTAGGTCAAGACAATCAAAACCGTTTCATAGCTCCAAACGTAAGTTAAAGTTAGCTTATAAACCATAATAATTAAGTAAAGG